>CM057456.1:1443570000-1444860000 GCA_016271365.2 Neoceratodus forsteri
ATGTTCCAAGCCACAGAGAGTGGAGTTGAATGCTGCAACTGCAGGTTCAGCAGATCCATGGGTGGAAGGCCCAAGTCCAAGCCTTGTGGCAGAGTTTGAGGTGGAGGAAGCATTTTGTTGGGAGAACAGTGAATCCAAGGACAGTGGTGAGTGGACAGTTTCAGGGGTTGGCATTATCGCCAGCTCCTGGGCAGAATGTGTGGAAGAGGAAGAAACTGCAATGGCTGCAGTGGGACCCAGTGAGTTGCCATTGGCTTTGGCTTCCATGGAGCCCCCCGATGTCCATGTGGAGGAAGGCTCTAGAAATGTGTCCCTGAGTACAAAAGTAGACTGCTTTTACTCTGCACCATGTGTTTGTAACTGGCTCAACCAGGACTGGCCACCCCCAAGCAGTGTTTCTGGACTGGAGTTACTTAACAGCAGCAAAGAGGAGAGAGAATTGTTCATAGACAAGTGTTGGCCAAGTATGAACCTTCGTGCCCTTTCTTCTCTCACCAAATCTGGGAAGAAATTGAGAAAGACAGGCATGCCTGGTTGTGGGAGGAAGCTTGTACCAACCTGCACCCTAGAGTAAACAGGTGGGTCTGAATTAAAGTGTGTAATGGAAGACTGCAATTCTGGAAGCGTGGCAGGACCTTGTTAATTAGCTCTGTGAGAGTAGTGGACAAAGCTGGCAAAAAGACATTCTACAATGTTCCTATGGTATGTCCAGATGGGGTGACAGTTTATGTCCCAGATCCTGAGAGGTACTGCCCTTGAAATTGGTGTCCTTCATCTGAATTTGTGCCTGCTTGCCAAAAGTGAATGCAGACATGCAAGCTCAGCTATCTGCCACTGAAGAGGCTGCAACCCAGGATGGAGGTGTCTTTCTTCTGGTGATCCAGGTTCATCAGCAGAAGCATCCAGGTTCAGCTCCAGCAGCATCCAGGTTTGTCTGTGATAACATCCAGGTTCATTAACCCAGCAGTCGGAGAAGATTTCCAGTCTGGGTCCAGTAGGAGGTCGTAGAGGCATCTGATCTAAAGATTTCATCTAGCCAGCAGCCGAAGATCATCAGGCCACAGGTCCAGAGAGGTGATGTTGACATCCTTTTGTCACCTAGAACTGGTAAGAAACTCTGTTCAATTTTAATTTGACTGTTTTCCTGCAATTGAAGATATTCATGGAACTGTAATTACCAACTGAGTATCCATCTAGACTGCAATGCTAGCAGGCCTTGTGCCTGTTCCAGAATTGTGCTTCAGCAGGCTTTGGCCTAGGAGAGACTCTATCTGTAGTGCCGTGGCACTCTGGACTCTTCCCTAGTTTCGGACATTGCAGGTACCGCCCCACCAAAATGTTTTGCAAATGTTTTTCTGTTTTCTATTTTGTCCTTTTGTATAAAATCCTTTTGAAAAATGCTTTTTGGGCTTGTGCAGTACCCAGTGGGAGGGTTTTGGTCACTGGTTTTGGCTTTACAGGTTGTAGGTGTGTGCAGAAATGTGTTTTTGCAGTGTTTTCTTTTGCAGGTGTTCTGGAAGAAGACAAGAAGACCTGAAGAGGATTTTGTCAGACTCATCGGAGTCTACTTTTGTGTAGAATTGTTAGGCTTGTGTAACTGTGTAGTACAATGTCTAACCTTTTTCATTTTACAGGTGTGTTGGTGTAAAATGGTTTTTAGGTTTGGACAACTAGTTGGTAGTACAGGTCAGATAGATTTTCCCTAGAGGGTTAAGTTGGAAGTCAGGTTGGTGGTCCCAATTCTAGATAGGGTTCTCCAATACTGCCTGTTAGTACGTGCTTCAGACAGTTTCTTGGAGCCACTGAGAATCCATAGATAGTACAGTAGTAAGATAGGGACTGAAGTTTCTTCAGTTGGCCTCTATCCTTTGGTGTTACCTGCCTGTGCTTATCACATGGTAGGGGAGGACTTGATCAACCCTCCCCGTAAGGAGCATCAGAGGTATGATGGCCTGGTACTAGGCCATGTACTGGCTGTGGACAGCCAGTGGTCAGGTTGTGGTGAGTGTAACCACCCAGTCCCCTGGGGTTACTAGAATCCTATCAGTGTTAGTGTTAGGAAGGTAGCAGGCAGCTGGTAAGGAGCTCATTAGGGGCTCCATACGTAATGACATAATGGTTTACTCAGCTAGCTGGAGAGAAGAATGATTAGGTGATTCAGAACTCTTGCAGCAGCATAAGCCACACTGTGTGGACAGCTGCTCTGGGGGGGGCTTAGAATGTTCTGTTAGAGTGAGCCTGTAGACTGTAGCAATGAGCTGTTCAGTGAGGAGGTGAGAGTGGCAGAAGGACTGCCAGTTGGGCTCTAAGGTGAAGGCTCAGCATTTCTCACCCTAGTGGAGTATCATTTCCAGCTTCCAGTGAAGTGGTGGAGACCAGTCTACAGCAGGATGTTCTGATTTCTACTCCCAGTGAAGCAGAAGGAACTGCTTGTTCTCAGTGGACTCAAGGGGAAATCTCCTGAAAGTTCTGTGTGTGTTTCAGCTGCCTTGGAAAGGACTGTTGAGAGACTGTTTGATCTGCTACCCAGGAGAATTCCTTTTTGTTGTTCCATGCCCAGTGGATGGGACAACCAGTTTGTGAGTACTGTTCTAGGAGACAAGATCCGCACATATTTTGGGGAATCATAGTCTGGGGTATGTGTGCCCATAGATAAGGCTGGATCGCATCTGTCAGTGCCCCTAGTTCACCTAGAAGAGTGAATTTTCTGTTAAACTGTTCACCCAGGACAGTGTAGTTTATTCTTTGATCACTCTAGTGAGTGACGGATATGGAAAGTGTTGGGCCTATAGCATTTCAGTGGGGAATGGGGGTTTCAGTGGAATAACCCTGAAGAATGGCAGAGACTGTCGGTTGGGGCAAAGGGTGGGAGAAACACCATCTAATAGCTTACAAGGCAGGCTTACTGATTTGTAAAGGACACCAGTTTTACCTGAGCAAGGGCCAGTGCTGAAGGTTTAGGTGTGTGGCTGAATTTCACATAATTGCAACTATGTTCAAAGAAGAGTTCTGAGTGTGTGGCTTAGTTTCACAATATGTACACTCATGGGAGGAAAATGTTCAGGTGCATGGCCAGGTGTCCACTGAGATGTACCATTGGGAAATTGGGAAGATGTTCTTTTTATGTGTTCATGAACTGTACTGCATGGAAGGAGAGTTTGTGAAATGTATCTGTCCTGCCTAGACCAACCATTGGGGGTCCACTTCTGCTTTACATTTCCATCTATTGAATAAAGCCATACTGCACAATCCCAGTTACTGTTCTGGACATTCTGATTATTGCTTCTGGTTGTTGGTTTACTGGTGCCCCCCTCAGCAAGTTAGATCTAGCATATGCCTAGCTGCCTCCACCGAGGACCTGGGTTGTGATTTTTACAAAAGGATTATGTTGTTTTGTTCTTGTACCCCAACCCCTCTCTTCCTCTAGAAAATGAGCTAGGTATACATCCTATCGCCAGGGGTGGTATCAACCTTTTGTAAAGTAAATGGTATGCCAGTATGTGGGTACCAGTGTTCCATATTTTAATGAGGGTTACGCTAACTAGTTAAAAGTGGCTGGTTGTGTGTGTGTGTGTGTCTATATATATATATATATATATATATATATATATATATATATATATATATATACACACACACACATACACACACAAAGATATATGTATATATTGACATCATGGGGGTGAGAGCTTTCTCAGTTGAATATCCTGTGTTATTTCCACTGCAGTGAGGATACATCCTGATGACATCAGCAAAGTGAGGATAAATGTCATTGATCCACACTTTGCTGATGTCACCAAAGTGAGGATATCTTCACTGCAGCTTGCATTCTAAATGAAACTGCTTCAGAAAACAGTTTCTCTTTCTCACTGAAGCTGCAACTTACTCAACTAGCTTTGCAAAACAATCTCACCTGTGTCCCATTGTGTTTCTAACACTCCTAGCCCATTACTGTGCTGATCTCAGCTTCAAAACAACCTGAATTAAAAATCAAATGCCTTCACAAAGCTGTTTCTCTTTCTCAGTGCTACCTGCAACAGTTTCTCTTTCTCACTGAAACCTACAACTATTAGCTTTGCAAAACACACTCACCTGTGTCCCACTGTGTATCTGACTCCCAGTCCACTCAGAACAATTCACACACACACACTCACACCACACACAGAATGAGCAGAAAACACACAGAAACAGAAAACATTTTCCTAAAGCTCTCACCCCCATGGTATAAATGGCATACACGATGTGCAGATCGTGGGATCTATAAAATATTCTCAGTCCTGCAGAGTGAGCTGTGCATTCTCACTCATTCCTTCTGCACTCATGAGAATACAGAGCTCACTCTGCAGGAGTGAGAATATATTCTATATCCCACTCCTGCCCATCATGTATCATATATCTATATCTATATCTATATCTATATCTATATCTATATCTATATCTATATCTATAAGGGATACATGATGGGCAGGAGTGGGATATGGAAAATATATTCTCACTCCTGCAGAGTAAACTCTGGATACTCTCGAGTGCCGAAGGCACGAGTGAGAGTATCCAGAGCTCACTCTACAGGAGTGAGAATATTTTCCATATCACACGATCTGCACATCATGTGTGCGATTTATACAATAGGGGTTTCCAGAATGTGTTTTCTTTTATTTCAGTTTATCTTGTGGAATAACTGAAGAAGACACAGGACAAAAAGAGAAAATTCTACGAAAACACTGTCTTGCCATTTGGGTGAAGCAGGATGTTTTCCTTGGTAGTTGAGGTATTCATGGATGTGGAAGGCTTTACTCTCTTTTGACATTTCTTCCAGTATGAATCTTAGGCTGCTGGTTGCTTGCTTTAAGGCTTTTGTAGAGTGCACAAGATGAGAGTGAAAGAGGGAGTTGCAGGTGCAGGTGTGGCAGTTGAGCTACATTATTGTCATTAACTTCAAGAAAGCAGTTCCAACATTTAGGCAGAATCTGAGTTTTGTGGAGTGAGATCAGCACAGCTGAAATCAATGCTGATGAGGTAAGCACCGTATGTATAAATGTCAGAGAGCAGGATTTATCACACTCTGCTGAGGTAAGCAGAGTGTGATAAATGTCAGTTGGCTGCATTTATCACACTCCAGTGTGATAAATGTCAGTTGGCTGCATTTGGGGGTGAGTGATGTGTGTTTTATTTTATGTGTTTTCAGCTCACCCCTATTGTATAAATATATTTATACAATGGGGGTGAGAGCAATATCAGTGTGATAACCTCAGTTATTTCCACTGCAGTTTGATAAATGCTGATGACATCACCAGAGTTAAAATATCCAATAGATATACATACTCTGCTGATGTCACCATTCACTCACTACAGCCTGCATTCTAAATGGAACTGCTTCACAAAACAGTTCTGTTTCTCACTGCTACCTGCAACTAACTCAATTAGCATTGCAAAAGACACTCACCTGTATCCCATAGTGTTTCTGAGACTCCCAGTCCATTACAATGCTAATCTCAGCTTCACTACAGCCTACATTCTAAATGACACTGCTTCACGAAACAGTTTGTTTCTCACTGCTATGTGCAACTAACTCAGTTAGCATTGCAAAGAACACTCAGCTGTTTCTCATAGTGTTTCTGAGACTCCCAGCCCATTCAGAAAAACTCACACACACTCAGACCACACACCGAAAGAGCAGACAGCACACAGAAACAGGAAAAGAACACAGGAAAACAACAATACTTCTGAAGCTCCTACCCCAATTGTATAAATATCACACATGATGTGCAGATCGTGCGCTATGGAAAATATTCTCACTCCTGCAGAGTAAGCTCTGGATACTCCCACTCATGAGTATCCAGAGCTCACTCCACAGGAGTGAGAATATTTTCCATATCACACTCCTGCCCATCATGTATCCCATATATATGTGTGTGTATATATATATATATGGCAATCTATAGACAAATACTGAAAACAATGCTGATGGTTTTAATGTTTATGAGTAGATAATGGGGCATAATAAGCCAGATGAGATGATCATAAGGTGCTTCTTAATGCAGAGAAAATTATATACACTATAATTACTTTATAGTATATGGTTAGAGATTATTATATATAAAAATCGGTCGCTGCTCTAATGTTGTTGTGCATGTTCTAAAAGTTGTTGTGCACATTCTAAATGTTGTTGTGCACATTCTAAAAGTTATTGTGCATGTTCTACAATAAATATTCAAGAGCCCTAATTAATAATTATGACTCCTGTGTTATACTGCCATATGACTGGATGAACCAGACCGCTTCAGAAAAATTCAAACAAACATGGTGCTGGCACTAAATGAGCTGTTCACTGAGATGGTTTGGGCATGGACTGCCATAACTGGCACTGTATTCCCAAACCATAGCAACTTAACCATTTTTCTGTCTTTTTTTTTTCTAAATTAAAAATACTGCAGATATTTGGAGACTTGCCATGGGAGTGAGACTGCAGGGTGATGGAATTTCTTATCTCAGTCAGCTTCTGACAACAACCGGGAGCACAAACACAAGGTATGAAACCTTGTCACAATTTAAATTAAAAAAAAAACCTTTTTTCTTCTCCATTGTTGAACCATATACTATAACAAATAAAATATGGCCGAGTATATACAACTCACATGTGTTTCCATCTCGGGGTTGAAGATACCAGCATGGACCTCTCGAGTGTCACTCTTGAGGTCCGTACGCTGGAATCTTCAACCCCTCGACGGAAACACAGGCTTGTTGTGTATACTCGGCCATACTTTATTCCTTATATTATAATGTTGGATTGTTTTGTACATTTTTGTAGTTCACATACTTTGCCCTGAGGAAGAAAATAGTTCCTTGAAATGCTGGAAGTGTTTTGAGCAGTGCTTATAGTGAAAAGATTGGATTTTTAGCTACTATATGAATCCATTAAAATATGAAGAACAGAACATTTGGTGAGTAGGTCCATTTGTCCTACTCTAGACACACAAAACGTAGATGTCATAGTGTTCCACAATTGTGGACCACTGATTTTAAATGTGCACTACTGCTCTTGTCTTCAGTTATACTATAATTTGCCTTTTGACTTTTACTATAATGTAATATATGGATTTGTAAAATAATACCATTGGAAAGCACACAAAATATTCTCAGTAATACAACAGAAGAAAAGTGATAATATTATCATTCCTTCCCCATAATACCATCATTCAGACCCTGTAATAGTATCGTTCAAAGGTCTGAACAATAGTATTATCAAAGAGTGACAGCAACGCAAGCTCACCAATGGCCCATACAGAGCAGGAGTCGGATTTCACTGTAACCATCCTATACAGTAAAAGCCGGCTCCCGCTAGCACAAAACAATGAAAAAACAACATCTCTCTCGGAAAATAAGAAATCAACACTACAGAAAAAGCTCAATTTTCTGTAGAATAAGTGTAAGTTTAAAAAATCTTCCATGTACGGCTCTTCTGTCCAGCACACTGTAAGGCTGGTTGCTATGATTCCCAGTCCAGCTGCTTGGGACATGACATTCAATTTCAGACCATCACTTTTGATTGGCCATGTTTAGAATGTGGGAAGACAGAACAGTTTAGATAACATGGTGTCTGTCTCTTGCTTAGCAAGAGTAACTAGTGGCCCTCGTATTGTCCATGATTTTTTTTTGTTGCCACATTCAAAACAGTGTCTTGTGGAGCATGCCTTCACGATGAATCATGCTACCTATGAATCTTTACACTTCCCACAGAAAATGACAGACAAAGGCACTATAGAAGCAGCAGAAAATCAGATTGAATGGTGAAATGACTAAAAATGCAGTAGTCCAACAACCAAAATGAGTAAGTCTTCAGTGCAGTGGCCAGGATAGCGGCAAGAAATTCAGACCACAGTATTTCAAATGGGATCTATATATATATTACAAAAAATAACATATAGATAAGTGTGTATTACATGGCAGTAATCCCATCTCAAGGTTTTGGGGACTTTGGGAACCTCTCGAGCTTTGATCTTGAGGTTCCAAGTCCCCAAAACCTCTTGATGGTATTACTGCCTTTTATAACATTGGTTGCTGAACCGTAAGGAGAACGTGTGATCCCATTGGTTGAGTCCCTGCGCATGGCCATTTATTAATCCCCAATATACACACAGTTGGTATGAAGGAGTGGCCAGCAGTATCAGTGGGCAGAACAGCTCTCATTATTTGCTTTAGATTTCAAAACTGAACGGCAGCCATTAATGGAGCGAGAGCACTGCGAGAGAGAGTGCACGACTGTGTGTGTGCACAGCAAAGTCCAGTACTGTATAGACAAGGAGTCAAGTAGTGGGATCCGATGTTTTCTTCAAGTTTCATTAACCCATGTCTGTGTGTTGCCTGTCAGATATGATTGTCCAGGTGGCAATGCATGAGTACTCCCCTGATCAGCCCTACATCATGGTGGAGTGAGACTGAAGTCTGAACAGGGTACCACTGCAGCTGGGAAACAGTGCAAATGAGTTCCCTCCAGATGTCAAAATGTGACCCAGATCAGTCATGCAGTGCAACCCCCCTCCCCCCGTTTGGGTAACCATCCTCCTGCACCAAGGATCTCTGCAAACTGCAGCCTGTTTGTTGTATCCCCAGCCACCCAATCCGCCAATCTCCGCTGACGGGCCAACAAAGTGAAGCACCCCGTTTGTGACTCATGCACAGTTGACATACTCTGCTGTTTCTGTACCCACAAACCCACCCAGCGTACTTCAGAACACTGAGCAGACACAGTTGTCGCTGCTATCGTGTGCAGTCCCGTGAGCAAGTGACAGTTTAGTGCAACTATAATACCACGAACACCACCCAGTAAAAGAGAGACAGAGCAAGCCGTTCATTGGCAACAAATTTCTTTTGGTTTCTATTTCTCTTAAAGTTGGCTGTCTCCTTTGATTGTATGGTGCTGTTAACACATCCCTGTCCCCGAGCAGGCAGCAATCTGCCGACAAAGCATTGCTTGTAATCCCAGGGTACTGTGACGTGACAGCAAGAGAAGGGAACTCCCTCAATTAATTTTCCACAGAATACTAGCCCTGCCACTGGTTCATGTCTCAGCTAGGGATTTTGTCAGCTGAGGAGTCAAGGTGCAAAATGATTTACAACAGGTTACCGGTTTTGTTCCTCTTTCTCTGCCATCCAGGGTGTGCGGTTATTGGGGATTAATCAACACCTCAGGTCCTGTGAGGATACTCGGCCTGTGGCCTCGTGCCTCTCAACGCACCTGGGGTGTTGAATAATTAACCAATAATGCACTCCAGGGTGTGGGTTGTGCTGAGATAACCTCACGCCTGGGTGGTTGGGCACGAGGCCGCAGGCTGAGTGCATCAAATGTCCCAGAAGTGAGGATATCCCAGCAAAACCCACACCCTGGAGTGCATTATTGCTATTATACAATGGCTCATTGTTATATATAAAATAAAAAAATAATTTTAAAGAATGTTTTTATTAGTGTGGAAAAATATGTTTGTTTCTTAAGAGGAGATGCAAAAAAAAGGATGATGAGTAGTGGCCATAATGATGACCGTAGACCCGTGAGGTTGTGCTGGGATAACCTCACAGGTCCAGCCCAAGACTGACCAGTCAGAGTCCAGGATTTTTTCTTGCTATTGTATATCCCCAGTAAGCGCACACCCTGTCATGGGTTATTGCTTACATAATACACAGTTATCTAGTATTCTATTTGACATGTTTGTCATTGTGACTTCTGGGGTTGTACCTAAAAATAGCATTTATTTGTCTAGTGCACCTACCTGGTTAGCAAAAAGTAACTAAATCAATAATTGCCGAGAAAGGGGAAAGACCTGAGCCAAATGCAACATCTCATTTCTTACAGCTCTAGGGACTATTAACTGGTACCTAAGGGCTGTTGTCTTTTGGGGTTGACTCTATATAGCAGCTTATCTTTAGCTCAACAGGGTGGAACTACTCACCTGATGCCCCTGTATAACCTGATCATTACCATGACCACTTGCTAAGAGGTACTGTGTTTCTTAGTGTCATAATTTTTTGGCTCTGCAGTTCTTTTTGTCTCATCTTCTGTTTAAACACCTCTGCTTCTGCCTCTGGCCTTTTTTTGCAGCTTCCAGTTAGATATTTGTATTCTACCTGGGTTTTCTCCCTCATTCCAGGTGCAATCAATTTGGGGTCTCAATCATCAGCTAGCTCCAGTTGGATTTAACCTCTGCAGTGCTGTTTGGCTTTACCTGTAAGTATAATCTGGCCAACATGGCATTGGTAGCCACCTGGTTGACTTCCCCGGCACCTACAGCCTACTGTATGTGTCAGCCCTGCCAAGGGAAATGCACAGTAAAGAGAAAGATGAAGAATATAGGGTCTGTAGACCCATCACACCATTCAACCTGAGATGGGGAATATTCCGTGATATCTACTGCTACTGTTCCAAAGATGAGGATACGAGTGGCAGCTGATTTTTCTACACATGAACAGAACTGGTTGGGGCATATCATATATTATCTATAGGCAACCGCTTAGAATAACAAGAACCATGCAAAAAGCTGTACTCATTTAAAATGTTAAACCAGGCAAAATCTGATGAAATGGCAACATCTGATTTCAACGAGTGTCCTGTGGAAGAGGATACAGCAGTAGTAGATACATACAGTACTGCATTGATATATTAACACATGCACTACTGAAATAAAATACACTTCTTTAAAATACTAACATGAAAACAAATACACAGCAGTCTTGCTGTGTTGTACAACTAGGTGGCCAGTAGTATATTCACAATGCAAGTTGGTTCACTGACGTATACAGTGGAAGTCTGCTATAATGGGAACATCCATGCACCCAGGTTTTGTTCATTACAGACAGTGTTCATTGTATCAAGAGAGGGTGGAGCCTATGTGTTGGGTATTTTTGTGTGTGAGCTAGAGCTTAGAGTGAAAATGAATCTGTTGTAAATCTTAAGAGATTACTTGACATCCTGCCTAGCAAAGATGCTTTTGCATTTTATTCATGTTTAAAGTTATTTTACTGTCAGGCAGCATTCGTTTGTTTTTGTAACATCTTTTGTTTGTATGCATTTAAGTGTATTCAGTTAACTAAAGGACAATCTGTTAAGCACTATTTTGTAAGAAATTAAGTCTCTGTAGCTCCCTCTTCTCAATTCTATACATGCTAACACTCCCCATCAGCTCTGTGCTTCACCTTTCCCCATACTGTGAAATCACTAGACATGCCCATAAAAGATTCATTATGTTCATTGTAAATGATGTTTCTGTTAATTATTGCTAGAGAATAATGTATGGATTATTTCTCCTTGACCTCCATCCCTAACTCATGAAAACAGGCTACAATCATCCCCTTTCCCAAAGGGGGTGAACCCTCCACCCCCAACAGCTACTGCCCTATCTCGCTCCACGCTACCCAGGCTAAAATCCACAAGCCCCTTGGTCATTCCTACCTACCCCCCTTCCTTGACTCATCCTCCTTCTTCACTTCTCTCCAGTCTGGCTCTAGGAAGTCTGACTCCACCTTCCTCATCTGGTTCTCTGATGCTATCTTTCCTGGCATGGGTCAGGGACTGGTCACCTCTGCCATCTTTGTTGACTTGGCCAAAGCCTTTGACAATGTGCACCCCATTCTCCTGGACAAGCTTAAGACAGCAGGATTCTCTGACTCCTCAGTTTGGTGGTTCTGCTCCTACCCTGAGGGCTGGTCTCAAGCTGTCTGGATTGGAGATTCCCTATTTCTCCCACTCCCAATCTGTTCAGGCACCCAGCAAGGGTCTGTCTTTGGCCCAATTCAGTTCTCCATTTTTCTGAATTACCTCCCCTCTGCCTGCTCTCCTGCATCCATTCACATGTATGCAGATAACAAAGTACTCTTTGCCTCTGGCTCCTCTGCCCCTGACCTCACAGCCCAACTCCAGCTGGATTTTAACAATGTCCAGCACTGTTCCATGGGCAATCAGCTGTCCCTCAGTTCCAAGAAAATGGTATCTGACTTTTTGCACTAGGCAGAGGCTTGCTCAGCTCTCCCCTTGTTCTGTATCCTTGATGATGCAGCAGTTGAGGAAGTCTCCTCCTTCAAGTACCTGGATGTCTGACTGGACCATCACCTTGATTTCTCTGTGCAGAAAGATGCCCTCTACCAGAAGCTCTACCCCAAACTTGGTGCACTTTACAGGCATAACAGTCGTATCCCACTTCCTACCTGCAGAAAGATCATCTCAAAGATGATACTTGCCATCTTCGACTATGGTGACATTGTTTACTGTGCAGCTCCCAAGTCCATCTAAGCCAGACTGGAATCCCTCTTTCATTCCTCCTGTTGATTTTCCCTTGACAGTCCCCCTCACACCGACCACTGTTCATTGTACACCTCCCTCTCCCAGCCTTCCCATGATGACAAGGCACTTTGCCCACAGCGCTTCCATTATCTCCAGATTCTGGCTTGGCTCCCTCCCCTCTTACCTTGCCTCGCTCCTCACTTCCCACCTGCTAGCTCCTAGTCCCTTTGCAGCTGTTTTTGTGGCTATTTAACACCGCCACCACCACAGGGAAAAGTCAGCCTGCACGGATCATCACAGGACTTCTTGGGGGTCATAGAGAGTCACTTTTGCAGCAACAGTGACTCTCCCCCTCACGACTACCATCTCAAACAGTTAATGGACATTCTGGGAGCCCAGGTAGTTGGGGGGCAACCCTTCCTCCTAACTCTGTGGGACCAATTGCTGTGAGCACCACAGAAAGTGCCAAATTTGAATTTTTAAACAAACTGCTGTTTCTGCAACTATTTAACGCCGCCACCACCACCACAGGGAAAAGTCATCCCACACCGGATCATCACAGAACGTCTTGGGGGTCAGAGAGAGAGAGAGTCACTTCTGCAGCAACAGTGACTCCCTCCCCCCCATGACTGCCGTTTTAAATGGCTAAGGGACATTCTGGGAGCCCCAGTAGTTGGCGGGCATACCTACAGGACTTTTGGCCCCTTCCCGCCCTCACCCACCCAATTACTGATATATCCAGGAATCTCCTCATCATTTGAGGCAGGTAATCTTATTGGTCACTCAATTGTGGAGACGTTTGACTGCATTGTACTCTACTACCATATCAGGTCTCTAAAGCTTAGCATGGTGGCATTGGTGTGTTAGGTTCAATCTGATTCATATTGCTTATGCTCTGTACGTCAGTATTTTGAGAAGTACACTAAGTCTTGTCTACTATCAAATTGGCTTGATGTCAGCTTATGCCTTACTCTGCTCACTCTGTATAAGAGGCATGTATAGTCACTGGTATTCCACTGTGAAGGTGTGGGATAAAACAGACACAACAAACCAGAAGTCAGGTGCATAAACACGCAAACATGCATTGCTATTTTATTCAAATCAGAAAATAAAAAATTAAAAATAAATAAACATACAGAAAGCAAAAGGTTATTCAGTGTCCAGTATCCAAAAAGCTTTCTAATTTTGAAAATTCCTGTGGCTTAGCTTCAGCCTTTGCAAATAGAACAGTGTGGAAATATGCACACACTTCTGAGGTCCTCCTCACTTGGTAGTCAGTATTCAACTGATTCCACTATCTGTCTTTGTTACTCCAAGTGGTGGGTTTTTATACCTTTCGTGGATGACATCACCATCCGGTGATCCACCCCTTTTTGCTAAAACCAGTATAAATCCCTTATTCTCAGGAGTTCCCCATCAAACAGTAAAGACATACATGTTCATACATGTTATCTTTTCTAGCCTATACTCAACTCCTCTTTTCTTGGTTAAGGGGGTTTTATGTTAAGGGGGAGTTATATTTCCATTTTGTTTTATCTCAAAAGATAGTTTTAATAAGATAGTAAGCCCATGAGGGTTCCTCTGAGTTTGCAAGAGGAACGGAAGAACAAAAGCACGCTCCTCTTCTCCCTTCTCCTGCCAACCCTTGGAACTCATCATATCTTTTAATTCCCTTAAATCGTTAAATGTGACACCCTAAAATAGACAAGCATAGAACAAACATATTTCATTTTCATTCCCAGTGTGAGCAGCCATCCCACAGAAACAAAGAGTGAAAGGAATGGGGGGCCCCAGACACCCCACACATGGGCATCTACCCCAGACAGGGCTCACCCTGTCACAAATGATGATGCCTCCTTCATGTACTCAAACAGTATGGCTGGGGTGGATAAGCCCTTAAATTCTATCTGGTACTTGAGACATATTCATGTTGCACATATTGCTCACCACTTAACCACTTCTTCTTTTCGTGTCCCATGGGGTTGTGGTATGTTTAAATTTTTCACTGAGGTCTGGCTGTAAACAAATTTAAATACCTCAGCTGTGAATTAGACCATCACCTGATGTTCTCAGCCCATATCACTTCACTTGCAAAAAAGCTAAGGCAAAGACTTAGTTTCTTTTTTAGGAAAAAATCTCTTTTTTCAACAGAAGCTAAGCTGAGATTGGTATAGACCATGTTCATCCCACTCCTTGATTATGCTGACATAATCTATGGATGTTGCTCAGACTCCCTGCTTCAACAGCTCAATGTACCCTACCATAGATCTACACGATTCATCACTAATATCCACCATTGCACACATCACTGTGATTTATACACCTCCCGGGGCTGAACTTCCCTACCACAAGACAGCTCATCCACTCACTCACATAGCTTTACAAAGCCCTCCTTCTAAAACTCTCCTCCTATATATCTGGCCTTTTTCAGCAATCTACCTGCCACTATCCGCTATGGAGCAGCTCACTCATTTTGCTGGATGTTCCACACTCCTGCTTTGGCTGACTGGCTATATCCAGTGCCCTTCCAGCTGCTTGAAATAAAGCACAAGCTACCCTTAAATGTCAAAATCTTGTGTCACTAAATATTTTTAAAAACCTTGTCAACAGCAAATTGTAAGACTCCTGTACATGCCAATTTCAGAAATAACTTTATCATATACCTACCCTCCTAATTATGTCACTATCACACCCTCTTCTCATTAGAGATGGCTATAGCATCAACTTACTATAAAGAGGATAAGTACGCACCCCATACTCACATCTTCTATCCTTATGCCTATCCTTCTGTCTATTCCGTCACGTCACCTATCTTCATGTTTGTCTTACAACCAAACTCCTACCTGAACATGTCTATCTCCCTTGCCTGCTCTGGTTGTAAAAGCTCCCATTATTTGGGTTAAGGCACTTACTTCTGAACGTCTAGTACTTATACCCTTGCACTTGTTGCCGACCTCATAATGACTAAAGTTACTGTTTCAATTGTATAAATGAGTAGAAAAAAAGAGTTTTTCTCTATTCATCCATGTATCTAACCTGTTCTAGTGTGCTGACTATTGTAAAATATTATTTCTGTATTTGTACAAATTGTCCATTCAGGACCTCCTTGTAAATAAGCATGCTCATTGCGGTTATTCCTGCTAATAAACTTGACTTGGCTGCACACACAATGCCTTTCTCTAGCCGGTGATATTTTATCTAACCCTCCCCAGCATTGCCAGCCATGCAACCTTTCCCCAATGGTTCTCCACTAAGGGTCTTAAAATTGCACATATGAATGTATGCAGCCTCACAGTGAACTTTGCTGATTTGGAAGCTTGGGTATCGTACTACTCCCAAGACATCTTAGGGCAAACAGAGACCTGGTTAAAGCCATTTATACTGTACCTAACTCTATGTGTGAGTTAAAGGGTTGTAGACTCCTCAGAACTTGATCATCCTGCAGCAAAAAGAGGGAGCGGGGTCACTCTCTACTTTAAGGAAAATTTTAATGTCACTGCTCTTTCTGCTGTAACTAATTCTGGCTGTGAGACCATTCGCGTGGTTCTCATCCTTGTGAACTCTAAAAAAGTTAAATATACTATGTATTTATAATCCTCCAAAGAGTGGCTTAAATGGTTTAATGGCTGTTATAAACTACCTGGCGTCACTAAAGGGTAAAAATGAATTTCTCTTACTGGGAGACTTCAATCTTGATTGGTTGGGGAATAACTCAGGCAAGTTTGATGCAGAGCTAGAGAAGCTCAACCTACCATCACAGCTGGTCTCCTGCCCAACACGGATTTCACTGCTAAGCAATCACCAGTTTCTATTAGACCGGATCATTACAAACAGGACCGAGCATGTATTGGCTGTTGGAGCTCTACTAGACTCGGCCAGTGACCACTCGCCAGTCTTCTGTGTCAGAGAGCGCATACCCCTTAGACTTTACCCAAGGAAATTCTCTTTAGAGACTTCTCCAACCTAAATGTTGGTGTCTTATTCACAGATCTCTACAATACGGATTGATACCCTCTATACTGGACATCCGACATTGAAAAATATTTTAATTTCTTCTTAACCACTTTACAGGCTCTACTAGATAAAGACGTCCACCTCAAAAAATAAAGAGTTAGAGGTACAGTGACCAGATAGATGCACAGCGACCTTCTAGCTTCCATCAGAAGGAGGGATACATTCTGAGCCAAAACCAGGCTTTTTAAGTCTTCATTGGACTGGGTGGAATACAGAAGACAGAGAAAAGAATACAAATCAGTCATACGAACTGCAAAAAGTATCTATTGCAGACAGCTTCTCCAAGCATCTGTAAGTGACTCTTGAGGGTTTTGGAGCCACATTAAATCTTTCTTGGGTCAGGGTAGATGCACATCAACATCTGACATGACACTGGATGGGGTTAACTGCAACAACACTGCCATGATTGAAAATGTCCTTAACTCCCATTTCTCAGACCTCTTGGAGTATTCTCAGCAGATGGGTCAGTCACCTGCTACTAACCTAAATTTAGCACTGATGTATCATCCTTCCTTCCTTTTAATCTTAGGACTGTCTCCTAAACTGAGGTTCTTCGTCTACTAAAAACCATCCCATCTTGCAGATCAGCAGGATTGGATGGACTGCTGCTCACGTTCATAAAAACTGTAGCTCCTCAACTAGCTGCTCCAGTCACCAGGCTTTTCAATCTATCCCTGGCTACAGAGACTGTCCCAATGCTTTGGAAAATTGCTAGGTTGGTACCTAGCCACAAAAAGGGTGACACCATGAACATAGAGAATTATTGCCCCATTGCCATTCTATCGTTCTGACCAAGTTACTTGAGAAGGTCATGGCCACCTAGGTAACTGAACACCTTCAACAAAATAACCTACTATCCTTGGCTCAACATGGTTTCAGGAAGGCACACAGTACATCTACTGCCCTCATACCATTTTCTAATGATGTAAATATGGCCATATATAAGGGCATGCTAACAGGGGCAGTTTTCATTGACCTCATGAAGGCAGCCATAGGGTGGCCCTCCCTTCAATACAGGTGATATAGAAATGAAGCCCTATGGACGTTCCGAGCCCTCACCAACAAACTCTCACAATACGTTGTTGACTGTCTCCCCCTTAGTCCTATTAGGAACTATGCCTTAAGAATTCAATCACTGATTTCTTTGAATGTCCCAAGGGCCAACACTCGCCTTGGAAGGGCCACCATAAGCTATGCCCTGCCTACTCTCTGGAATAGGATACAAAAATCGTTGAGACTCAGCTCACCTGTCAGTCCTACCTTCTTCAAGACCCTGTATGACAAAACGTTTGCTGAAATCTGTAATTGCTTCTATCGCTCCTAGCAGCTTGACTATTTTTCCTCTCTTCTTCAACACTAGTCCCAGCTGCTTATCCAAATCAGCCCTTGCCACTACTACTCCTCCCCTCTGCCCCACCTGCCCTTAGCACCCTCTGCATCCCTCTTATTCACCACCCCCCTTCTGCCGCATTTACCTAAGGCTTACACACTGTTATACGCACCTCCATAGCTTAGGAATTTCCATCCAGGCCTGTAATGTGTTTCTGCTGGACAGAAATACAAATAATCTTTCTTTTTTTCTTCTATGGTTTGTATATGACATCCATACACATCCTGCTCCTGTGGGAACTGTATATATATATATATAACGTTCGGGTTGTGTTATGTATATCTTTCTTGTACATGTGACTTGGAATGTAAATACTCTGCTCCTATCAGTATTGTAAACATGTTGTTCCTTTTGTATTATGTATATTTATATGTAACTGTACAATTTTCCCTGCCAACAGCAGGTCCACCTTGTAAATGAGCTTGCTCAATAGTGATCACCTGGATAAATAAAGATTTGATTGATTGATTGATTTGACCTTGTGGATCACCCCCTATTAACTAAACTCACTACACTGGGTTTCTTATCTCCAACTACCTCCTGGTTTGCAAGCCACCTGTTGGGTTGGCAACAGTTCATTCAAATTGATAAAGTCAAATCGGAACTGTTCCCCACTAGCGTTGGCATCCCTCAGGGATCCATGCTAGGTCCTTAACTTTTCTCCCTGTTTATCAACAAGTTGCCCACACTAGCTGGCTTGTGCTCAGTCTTACTCTACATAGACGACATGGTGCTGTACAACAGTGCCACAGACATGTCCATCCTAAATTCAAATCTGACTGAGGCTTTTAATGGCACACAGTCTTGGCTTAGGCAAAACAGACTCCCTTTGAACTCTAAGAAGATGGTCGCCATGCTATTCTGCTCTACACCTAGAATCAAAGCCTGTTCTTCCACTCTTACTATGCCTGGTCTACATGGTACACCTCTTGATGTTGTGGGGACTTTTAAGTACCTTGCAATTACCCTTGATCCTACTCTAGACTTCAGCCTCCATCTGTCAAATATTTGCAAGTCTATAAATACTAAGCTGGGACTCGCCTATAAAATTAGACATATCCTCACCACAGCTGCTAGACTGGCCATTGTGCAGGGTTTCCTGTGGACAAGCCTTACCTGTATCTTATTATCAACATGGAAGCCAACAAGAGGATCCTAAACAAATGGAACACATGCTATAACAGTATTTGCCGCTTTCCCTATCTGTGCCCTGGAGCACCCATTACTGCATTCTATACTTGAGTCTTGGGTAGCTGTTCCTGGCTTCCTATTGAATTTACACTGCAGGCTGTACAGTTGATAGTATTATAAGAACTAGCACACCATCTACACTAGCCAACATGTTAAGATGCACCCCACAGACTTACCCCTTGATGTTTGCAGTTAGGTCTTTCCTTGTTGTCCCTAAATGTGTGACAAAGATTGGTGAGCAAGTGTTCTCTGCATTTGCACCCAAACACTGGAACTCCCTTCCCTGTGACTTTAAATCATGCTCAGTCTCACCAGGTCTTTAAGAGTGATCTTCATAAACACCTCGTGAGCACTGATAAATGTTTGTGTAATTTGACCCTACATACTACTTAACCTGGCCTTACCTTCTCTCTATAAGTCTACTTGCACTTAACCTAATTTGTCTCTGATCTGTTCTTTACGGTACAATGTTCTAGGGTAACTAATTATAATGTTTGACCATTGTTGATGCTTTGTTGTGCTGTATCACCTGCTATGCTTTGTTGTAATGTATCCCCTGTTATTGATGCTCATGTTGTCTGTAACTCTCCCAGGTCATGCCTGAAAATAGGCAATGCTCTTATCTAGTGCACCTATTAACACAAACTAACTAAATAAATAAGTGAATAAACAAATAAATAAAGTCTGTCTCTCACTCTCCCCTGATGAAATCCTCTGCAGACCAAGCTTCCTTCTCCTTCCACTTCCCTAAATGCTGGGGTTCTCTCCCTTCTTTCATCTGCTCTGCTGCTTCCCACTGTTGCTTAAACACTCTTAGTGTGTAGAGCAAATAATAATAATACTAATACTACAGATTCTTATGTCTTCAGAGTCTGCCAAGAAACATTCTTAAACAAGCAAGAGTACTAATAAATGTTTATCATACTACTTAAGCCAAGCATGTGACAAAGAAAATCACAAGGGAGATGGGTTTCTCATCATTCTCCTGAAGAATGTACATAATCTCCAGAATTTCTAGGATCTTAGGCTCTCCAAGATCGTGTTCTCTCCCCGCGTGGAGCTAGGATACACAAACATATATACTACAGATAACAGCATAGCAACAGAGATTACACCATAGTTACAGATATGAGAAACATTATGTATTGGATAATGACTTAGGAGACAGAATTACTAATGAGTATCAAATGAGACATAGAATATGCTTTGGTTAGCATTATAGCTTGGACAAAAGAAATGCTGATGGGTTCAAACTACACGCAGCATTTCTTGCCTATGTACAATATAAGACATAACAAAGGTTTTTTCTCTCTGTCAGTTAACTTGCTTAGACAAAGATAAGTGCTGACTGGCCACTACTACATATGATTATATGAGAATATATATATATATATATATAAATATATATATAGTATATAAAGTAATCACTGATGATCCCTCAGAGTCATCTTATCAGTGATTAGGTAGATTATATATGGAATATACTGTATGTAAAGACAACCATAATGCATTATAGTGTGGTATAATAATCATGCATAATCTACTCCTATAAAGGATGTAAACATTAGCAAACATTAGCAGCAAAACAAATTCCTGGCACTCATACTCATATGATGGATGCCTAAATCTACATGTTAGTGCAAAATAGCAGTATTACAGTACAATAGACCAGGAATACAGTATAAGGTGTATATGGGATAATAGGGGGCATAACCCAGGTGCAACACCGCCACTCTCTGTAATCTGTCCTCCATGATTTTACTACTCACTGCTGCAGTTTACCCTGACACCAGGCCCTAGACTTTTGCATGCCACCATCCAATTCCTGCTTCCCCTTCACCCTGCACTTACACTAGTGCTGCCTCCCAACTTTCTTTCACTCCCTCCACCCAGAACTTAATATGGCTTTATTGTACATTGGTTATTGTTCTTCCTATGCACTTTATTGTATTGTACGTTAAAGCATTGCCTCTGTTATTGCTTATTTTCTGTCCTTCACACATACTATTTTAATTCTTCTCATTATATTTGTACTGCTGTACTCTCCCATCCACCCTCCCCATGTCACATGTGGAAAAGAGCTGTTATCAGCTCAGTATGTCCTTCCTGGTAAAAACTATTTAAATCAATCAATCAATATTTGGATTGGGAAACCAGACTGTGTCTGTTTTAACTGAGTGTACATTACTACCATGTCCGTTATATGTGGAGTACACTGAATCATCAGAGAGTGGTCAGTTATAACAACTACAATGAGGTGTTTAGATAGAGCATTTGGAGGTAACGTACCAAAGACTATGAACCAGCATTACTATCGTAGTGTGATATGCTACACTATGTGAGCTAGCTAAGATTGCAATGTTTCTTTTGTCAAATTTGTTTAAGTTGTGGGACTCCATCCCAACACCCCTGTGTTGGTTTATTCCAGGGTTAACGGCAGACAGGGTGGGGCAGTCAATTCTAAAGTGCACAAGGAGGGGTAGGAGGAAATCGCATATAGTGGTGCATATGAGGAAGAATGACCTGGTGGGGGAGATGGTGGAGGTAGTGAGGGAGAGGCTTGAGGGTGTGGGAAGGCTGTGTGAGGTGATGGGGGAGTCGGTGGCCTTCTCAGAGGAGCTCCCAGTACCCTGTGTGAGTATGGCAAGGAAAGGGAGGATTGAAGAGTTCAACACATGGTTGGGGGGTGGTGTAAATCCAAGGGGTACGGGGTAGTGGGTGGATGGGGCAGAACGTGGGACAATAATGATCTATATGCAGGGGATAGGCTGCACTTGACTGGGGAGGGGAATGGGGGTATTAAAGCAGAAGTTAGAGGGGTATATAGTGACAAAGGTGGATTTAAACTAGGTGAGGGGGTGGCGAGTGGACAGCTGGTAGGTGGGATCCAGAAGAGAGGAGCCAAATGAGCTCATCCCCCAAGCTAGCAGGGAAGGATTTGGGGAAGTTGCACAGTGGTGGAATAGGATGGAGGAGAAGCACAGAAAGGAAGGGAAAGGGACAGGATTGAGGGTGGTCTCACTGAATGTGAGAAGCTTAGGTAACAAATCAGCTGAGTTACAGGCAGTCTTGGCAGTGAGGAGGGTGAATATTGCGGCCATCATGGAAATGTGAGCCACCGAGTACCGGGACTGGGATCTGGCAATCCCAGGGTATAAATTGTACAGAAGGACCATGGGGGGGAGGAGGTGGGACGGCACTCTATGTGAGGGATGGGATCAAATGTACAAGGGAAGAGGGGGAGGAAAGGAGAATGGAGGTAATTTAAATGCAGCTCCTGGACTCCAAGGGTAGGAAGCTGAGGCTTGGGGTGGTGTACAGGCCACCGTCCCAGGCAGAGGAGCTGGACAGGGGGTTAGCAGAACAAATTGAGGGGTATGTAGGAAGGGGAACGTGGTCTTCGTGGGGGACTTCAATCTGCCGGGGGTTGACTGGAGCACTTCGGTCACCTCCAGTGCTAGGGAGCAGGTGCTGCTGGACGCAATCCAGGAGGGTCTGGTGACACAGCTGGTCACTGGACCTACTAGGCTAAGTAACATGCTAGATCTGGTACTGTCAAATGGTGAGGCAGTGAGGGGAATAAGGGTGGAGGACCCACTAGCTGACAGTGATCACCAAATGGTGTGATTTACTATCACTATGAGCAGGGAGCCAGGGGGCCCATTAACAAAGGTGGTGGACTTCAGGAGGGTGGACTTCAGGAGGATGCGGGAGATACTGAAAGGGAAACTTGAGGGCATAAAGCCAGGGATGGATGTGGAGCAGAAATGGGACATTATTAAATGGGGGGTTACAGAGGTGATGGAAGCTTGTGCCAAGTTATAGAGTAAGAGGAGCAGAGCAAGGAAACCATACTGGTTGAACAGCGAGGTGATGGAGGGGGTGAGGGCAAAGACAGCTGCATACTAGAGGTTCAGAAGGATGGGAAAGGAGGAAGACAGGGAGGAGTTTGCAAGATGGTCCAAGGAAGTGACCAAGAGGGTGAGGGAAGCTAAGGCCTCAAGGGAGCTGAGATTAGCACAGGGAATTAAGGGGATAATATAGTGAGAATAAAGAGGGTTGGGGAGTGGGCAGAAAAGGAAGAGGAACAAGCAGAAGCACTAATTGAGTACTTTTGCTCAGTGTTCACGCAGGAGAAGGGGGGACCACTACCACCTTGGACTGGGACAGTGGGGGGGGGGAGGAAATGACAGATGGAATGATTGAGGGAAGTAGAGTATTAGAGGGACTGAGAGTACTAAAAGTGGACAAGGTACCAGGGCTGGATGGTATCCACCTCAGGGTGCTGAGGTAGTTGGCAGAGGTGCTGGCTGAACCACTGGTGGATCTGTTCAGCACCTCCCTGGATAAGGGATGTGTGCCTCAGTACTGGATGATGGCCCATGTGGTGCTGATACACAAGAGCGGCCCAAGGGACAAACTGGGCAATTATCATCTGATCAGTCTCACTTCCATAGTGGGCAAGCTTATGGAGATGATACTGAAGGAGAGGCTGGTGTCATTTCTAGAGGACAATTACCTCTAGGTTGTGAGGCAGCATGGGTTCATTTGGGGAGGTCCTGTCAGACTAACCTGATACAATATTATGACTGGGTAACAAGAGAGCTGGATGGGGGCCATGGAGTGGATGTCCTCTACTTGGATTTCAGCAAGGCCTTCGATTCAGTGCCTCATGGGCTACTTGGGGAGAAGCTAGTTGTCATGGGAGTGGGGGCAAAGATGACAAACTGGATTACAAACTGGCTGCATGGGAGGCTACAATGGGTGGTGGTGGAGGGGGAATTCTCAACACCTAGACCAGTGATGAGTGGGGTGCTGCAGGTCTCAGTGCTGGGCCCGGTGCTATTTGTGCTCTTCATCTCAGACATTGTGAATGGAATGGTGAGCAGGGTAAGTCTGTTGGTAGATGATACCAAAATGGATGTAGTAGTGGACAAGGAGGAGGAATGGAAGCAACTGCAGAGGGACCTAACCAAACTGGAGGAGTGGTCGGAGAGGTGGCAGCTGGAGTTCAATGTGAAAAAGTGTAAGGTTATGCACTTCAGTGTAAAGAACCCAAGGAGAGAATACTGGTTGGGGGGGGTGAAGCTGGGGGTCACTGAGGAGGAGAAGGCCCTGGGGTAATGGTAACAGGGAGCATGAACAATTCTGCCCAATGCAGGAAAGCAGCAGTGAAGGTGAACAAGATGCTGGGGTGTATAGCGAGGGGGTTCTCATCCAGGTGGAGGGAGGTGATCTTGCCCCTCTACACGTCACTGGTCAGGCCACACTTGGAGTACTGTGTGCAGTTCTGGAAGCCATACCTAAGGTGGGATATCAAGCTACTGGAGGGAGTGCAGCGAAGGACAATGAGGATGATACAGGGAATGGAGGGAGCGATTATGAGAACAGGCTGGGGGAAATTAATATGTACACCTTGGAGGAGAGGAGGGATGGGGGACATGATCAAAACTTTCAAGTATCTGAGGGGAATCAACGAGGACAGAGCCGACGGGGTTTTTAAACTGAGGAAGGGAAGGAACACTAGTGGGCATGGGCTAAGAATAGAGGGGGGAGGATTTAGGAGGGAGATGAGGAGGCATTACTTCACACAGAGAGTGGTGTCAAAGTGGAATGCCCTACCAGAGAGGGTGATGATATGCAAAACTGTGGATAGCTTTAAAAGGGCATGGAACAGAGAACAGGGGAGAGTACGGGTGGGTGAGGCTGAGAACGGTCGGGGGCAAACAAAAGGGGAGGGGTTGGGTCAGCTGCAACCTAGGGGCACTAACTTCACACTCGAGCAGACTTTGATAGACCAGGAGGTCTGTTTCTGCTGGCACATTCATATGTTTGTATGATAGTATCTATGTATCTATGTAAAAGTGGTAACAGGGAAGAGGCCAGCAATTATAGGTCAGTCAGTCTGACTTCAGTGGTGGGAAAGTTAATGGAATCACTGCTGAAAGAAAGGATTGTGGAATATCTTGTATTCAGTGGGTTACAAGACCTGAGTTAGTATGAATTCATTGGGGGGGGGCATGTCAAATGAATCTGATGGAGTTCTTTGACTGAATGACCAAGGAACATCAGGGTAGAGCACTGGATGCAGCAAACCTAGATTTTAATAAAGCATTCAACAACGCTCCACAGGAGAGACTAGCAAGCACACTGGCTAGCTTAGGAGTGAGTCCAAAGGTGGTAAACTGGGTAAGGAACTGGTCAAGGGATAGGCAGCAGATGGTTAAATGGAGTTCACTCAGAGGAAGGGAGCGTGATCAGTGGGGTGCCTCAGGGATCAAGGCTGGGACTGGTCCTCTTTAATGTCTTTATAAGTGACATTGCAGAGCAGCTGGAAGGGAAGCTCTGCCTCCCTGCAGATGACATCAAGCTCTGCAATACGGTGGATACTTCTGGAGGGTGGAAAAGGATAAGCAGCAACCTAAGAAAACTCAAGGAGTGGTTAAGGGTATGGCAGCTGGGTTTCAATGTGAAAAAGTGTAAAATAATGCACTTGGGGCACAGAAACCCAGGGGTGGAATACAAAGTGGGGTGGGATGACCACCAAGCAGGAAAGAGATGTGGGGGTGGTCATGTCAGATGACCTAAAGGTAGCTAGGCAGTGCGAGAAGGCAGCTGGGAGGGCAAGTGGGATGCTGGGGTGCGTAGGGAGGGGTATCACCAGCAGAACGATGGAGGTGGTGTTGACTCTGTAGATCGCTGATAAGACCTAACCTAGAGTACTGTACCCAGCTCTGGAGACCACATCTCAGAAAGGACATAGAGTGGAAGCAGTCTAGAGGAGGGCACCTAAAATGGTGCAGGGTCTGCATCAGAAGCCCTATGAGGAGAGATTAAAGGACTTAAATACGTACACCCTGGAAGAGAGGGGGGAGGATATGACAAAGACCTTTAAATACCTCATGGGGGTAAATAAGGTACAAGAGGGAAGTATTTTTCAGAAATAAAGGTGCTCAAGAACAAGGGGGCATGATAAGCTGGAAGGGGTAGATTCAGGAGAGATGTGAAGAAGTACTTCTTCACAGAAAGAGTGAAAGATTCCTGGAACAGTCTTTCAGTAGAGGTGGTAGGGGTGAAAACGGTGGTATGGTTCAAGAATGCATGGGATAGGCATAAGGGAATCTTAAGGAAAGGGAAGGGGTGGGTGAATGGCCCAGAAATCAAGTAGGATCTTCGGAAATACTATAGGCAGGGAAATATGGGCAGACTTGGTGGGCCAAGTGATCCTTATCTGCTATCAAATTCTATGTTTCTATGAATGATATCGGCAAGCAGTGTGACGTAAGCATGGAGTGTCAATTGGCTGCAATGTGTATGTTATGAACCACGATCATTACTGTAAATGTTTGGTGAAAAATACAGGCAAGTAGTAATGTGTACCTTCATGGATTAATGGCTTATTTAAATTATTTAAATATTTAAACACTAGAATAGGTTTACTATGTTGTACTGGGAATAGGTCCCTGCCTTATGACATCATACAGATAAGGGTATTTAAGCCATCCCTGATCCACATTTCAGCCACACCCCCTGATGAAGAGGTTGTCCCTCAGAGCGCCAGGGTACTTGGGACTGATTCTTTTAAGACGCTTGCTATGGTGGAGTCTTGATGGTGTATCTAAAAGCCTGTATTGTAGGTATCATTTTATTTGTGGGCACTTGGCATTAGACTTTTTCATTTGGAAATTGTTTTGCACAAATTCAGCACTTTATCCACTTGACACAAGATGCTTTCCGAGGTTATCTGTTTTCTGCCATGTTTTTTCACAGTGAAGCATGTAAATAGCCTGATTTCCTTGAGTGCTCAGCGTTTTTGAACCTGCACCTGAAAAAGACCTTGGGTCTGGGTTCCTCTCCCAGTCATCAATTTTCAAAACAATAATAAAATATCATTTAAAAAACATGAGTTTTCAAAGCGTGTAGTATTATCACTAAAACCATAGGCAAACTAGCTCATACCATATGTTTTTTTTAAGCTCATAAGAGCTTGAAATGGGGATGGTATGTGTGATTCTGTACAGTGCACTTCTTTGAAACATGGCTTTATTGATTTTAGCCTTACTGGGTAACCCTTACTTTGGTGTTGTTGCAGGATGGTTCATCTCATTTAAATTACTTTCCCTCTTTGCTATCACTACGACAATAACATTAGAACATCACCAGGTTGCATTCCTTTCTTGAATCTGAAAACACTGGTGCAGGCCTTTTGTTGCCTCAAGTACTATAGTATGCTCTATCAGGGCTTACCCTGGTCCAGATCTGACACCTGCAGATTCTGTAGAATGTTGCAGCTGACCTCTTTATAGAAGTCAGAGTATATCAATTTAGCACTCCACACATTACTGCTGTGAGTGTCAGGAGGAGAGAAAGGGACAGTTTGGGGCAAGGGTTGGACAGGTTACCTGAACAAACGCATACCTCAAGATTATAAGCAACAGATTGGTTTCCAGGATGAACACCTACCTTATAAACAATAGATAGATCCACTGAAAAATAAGTCTATTAATTTGCTGTTTTTATCTGTATATTACACCTTTTAAATACAATATTTTGTCCTGCTGTATATAATTTGAAAATTAAAGTTTCAAAATATGTAGTGATATCACTAAAACCATATGTAAACTAACTCACACATACATGTTTTAAGCTCATAGGAGCTTTAAATAGATTTTGTAATTCTCTGAAACATGGTTTTGTTGGTTTTGGCTTCACTGGGTAATCCTTTCTTTAGTGCTTTTGCAGTTTTTTTTCTCTAATTTAAATTACTCTTCTTCTTTGTACTCACTATGATTATAACCATAGTTAGAATGTGTATGGTTCTATGCTCCCTGTGACCTGAGGTAATAGAAACTACTCATCCTGCATGGGATTCAGCTTGTGGCAGAAAGAGCTCTCGGCAACCTGGGAGCAGTTCTTGTGGGATGAGTGACTTGGAATCCGAAGTGTTGGCAGTTGTTAGGTACACTGCAAAAAATGACTCTCTTAAAATGAGAAAAAAATCTAAAAAGGATACATTTTACCTTTAAGAGAGTTAACATATCTGCAAAGGGGTAAGATGATTATTTTCAAAAGATTTTTTTTTAATGGGAAAATAATTCTTATTTTCAGTATTTCAATATCTTCTAAAACAGGTCAATGCATTTTAGAATAAGACTATTTATTTATTTATTTGAGAATTAGTAACTGCGAAAGGCATGCTAAGCCAAGACTCATTTCCAGGTGTGACACAGGAAAAATGGAAAGGGATATAATAAATCAAAACAGCAGCACAGAAGCATTCCAAATACAAAGTGCAAACAGTGGCCGGCCCGGTGGCGCTGAGGGTTGAGGCGCTGGATGCCACACCTCGCTCTACACTGGCGACCTGGGTTCAGGAGCGAGCCAGGGTCATCGGAGTCAGCAGGGAGGAGAAGTGTGCATCCGTGGACTGATCTCCTTCTCTGGGGAGGGGGTGTTGCTGCTGGTGCACTCGGGGCAGCCCCTGGCGATGGCGCTGGGGATTGCTGGTGCACTGGCAAGGATATGTGAGGATGATGTGCTGTGGCAGACATCAGGATCAGGGGGTCTGCGGACGCATGTGAGTTCGGGTCCTTGGGCGTCATTGCATGCCACAGATGTCGGGGAATGGGGGGAGAAAAAAAAAGTGGAAAAAGATGATCATCAAACATGGCAGCTTGATGGTCGTCTGAAGCAGGGAGACCAGTTTGACTCTGTGGATGCACGGTACACTGGATCCTGGTACCGGGGGGTTGAGCTACGGGGTGAGCTCCCCTCCACCCTGCAATGGGGGTAAACTGCGGGACCACAATAGGAGGAGCCAGTGGATTCCGGGAGATGGTGGCCGGAGACCTGAGGGGATGCCTGACGAGATAAGGTAGGCAGTCTGGTGGCTCGAGGTGGATAAAGTATAGGTAAAAAAAAAAAAAAAAAAAGTGCAAACAGTGAACAAGTCAACAAGATGCATGTTCAGATAACAGTAAGCAATGAACAGAAGCTGGTTTTATGAGCAGCATCAATACCCAATTGAAACGACAAAAGCAGGTTGCTACAAAGAAGTGCAGCAGTTGTAGTGACATGAACAGACCCCAGAGGGGACCATGGCTGGAAAGAAAAGGGCACCGGGGCAGGTCAGGTAGGGGCTGACAGGAGGAGGGAGGAGCTTTAGCTGATGCCAAGGGAACAGGGAGGTGAGAGATGGAGAGGAGGAGCAACTGGTTCCAGAGGAGGAAGATGATAGGAAAGGCTGAGTGCCCAGCAGAGGAGTAAGCGTGGGGGAAAGAGTAGGTGCGAGTATCTCGGGAGTGGAGCTAATATGAGGCAGAAGAAATGGGTGAGCGAAATGTGGCTAGATAGTAGAGATCCAAACCTATTTAAAGATTTTGGCAGGATGTTAAATCTTATTTCAAGACAGTAGGTCTTATTTTAAGATACTAAGCTAATTTTAAGATATTAAATAAAGACAAAGGATAGGATTTTAAGAGAGGTTGGATGCAGATATAAATGTATGCTACACTGATTTCTAAATGCTTGTGTCCAAGCAGCCCTGTTGCTGTTTTCAAATGCTGCATCCATTTGTGACACAAGTTCATGATTTGTGATAAAAAAAAAAAAATTCTGTTGCAATCTGCATCCAGTTTGCTGCACTTGCATCTGTTTTTGGCTGCAGACTTTGCATACTGTTAGACCATCTAATAGATGGTGTACAATCTGAATGCATTTCTGTTGTGAAAAAGCAACAGGTACAGGATCGATTCTTTTGAGAATCCTGCCCAGTAAGTCTTATTTTTAAGATCTCATTTTAAGATCTAATTTATAGAAAAACAATGTAGTGTTAGTGATGTATCCTTATAGTACAAGGGAATTCCTAATACTTTTATTAACACATTTCATCAACAGTTGCTTTTAAATTAATAGTAATGTTACTATTACTTACCTAGTCCATGATATGATGTTTATCATAATGGAGAATGTCTTCTTCTTCTCTCCATATCAAGCACAATGAATTGCTGAATTGTTAAATTGCTATTTATGTCAATTTAACAAAAACACTTTTAGCTGAGGATGAGTTTACATTAGATTTTCTTTGTGCTCAAACAGTTGCTTCTGTAAATTGTGCGTTTTAATCCTAAATTGTAACATTTGTCGTTATTGTGATTATTTGTATGAGCTAAAGTACTACACGTGCATTTCAATATGTAAATTACGTTACATTCTGGGAGCACAACAGCTTTTCTTGTTTCAAGTTTCTTTTTTCTTGTTTTCTTATTTCAAGTACCCTTTTCTTAAGTTTAGCAATTAGTATCTGTAAATGTCAAGAAATCAGACACAATACTGAGAATAAGTTGTTTGCTAATGTAAATTGTCTACCCACTGGAAATTTTTAGGTTTACGAAAAATATTGCATCCTTCATTTGTCTAGGCTTAGGCGTGATAGGTAATGTAGTCATTTTCCTAACTGAAACATAGAAGCACAATCGGCCAACCTGCTGTATCTCTCTCTTCACTTACAGTAAAAAATCAAAAATGGAAGAGGATTCATTAAAATGAGAAATAGAAAATCAAATATGATAGTGCACAATATGGGAAATATATAGGCAACAAAGTTTAAAAAAAGACTATATATATATATATATATATATATATACATATATGTATGTGTGTGTGTGTGCGTGTGTGTGTAAGGAATAGGACACATCGAGGTGTGGTTTATGGGCTGATAAGAGCATACCCTAGCTGCATAATGAGGCATGAGGCACTTGCGCCGACTGCCTTTAGCATCTTGGAAGTGCTTTTATCAGCCCATAAACCACACCTTAAAGTGTCTTATTCTGCTTATAAAATGGGTTCCTGAGTAACAAAAAAAAAATGAAATTACAAAGTTAAATTATCCACATAAAAAGTATAAAAAAATGTAAAATACTGTACTGTATATGTTAACAGTTACAAGAAATGTAGTCCTTGCCACTGGAGGGTGCTGATGTATACACAGAAAAAATCCTCACTATTGTATATCTTGTATGCCCCCATCCCCACACAAACATCTTGCAAAGTGCATTTCTTTTCAACATTTTTGTTTTTTTTCCCAATGTGAGCCGGTTTTTGTGGGAGTGAGTGTGGCCTTACTGATCATAGCTGCTGCTTTTCTATGAGCACTTTCTGGGTCATCAGAAAGCCACCAGAGGGTGGTTGTGTCTGTCTGTGCCCCCTTAACCCACAAACACCTTTGAGAAGGTTCAGACTTTTTTTTCATATTGTCAGGCCAGAGCGACCAGAGAGAGGGAAGGTTTCAGTGTTTTAGTACAACTGAATGAGGAACGAGCGTGTCCCTTATCAGCCCCCATAGGTACTTGTCTGTAGCTTTTCACTTACAGCAGCAGTACTGCGTGCTTTTCTCTAATAGGCAACAGTCACGCTTGTCCCAAAGTGGGTTTACCGCCTGTACTGATGGCAGTAGTTTTAAATAAATGTAATAGTTATGGCAGCAAGGCTGGTGGAGGTGCGGGTCTTGGCTTTGATTTCAAAGTAAGCCACAAAACAGGAAATCATTCCACCCACGACTGGGTGCTGGCGACCAAACCTGGTAACTTACAGGCTGCAGGCACCTTAGCAGATGTCTTGAGTGACCACTCCCCAATATTCTGCATCTGGAAAAACAGGGCTCCCAGGTTCCATCCGCGAATCCTGGCTGCAAGGGACTACACCCATCTATTACCTGAACAACTATCCAACTACCTAAGCAGCATAGACTGGAGCTCAATCAAACTTCTCCCCTCACTGGAAGAGGTTGTTGCCTTCTTTCAGCGAACACTCCACACGGCAGCCGACCTATTCACCCCCATGAAGAAACTCCGTACCAAGGGAAGCTGCTATAAGTGGATCACCCCCTCCTTGAAAGCCCTAATGATAAACCAGGACAAGGTCTGGAAAAAATACAAGCTCTCCACCCTACCTACTGACCTGTTGAGCTACAAAACTCTCAGAAACAGGTGTAAGCTGGCCATCAAAACGGCCAAAAGGGAGTATGTCACGCAACTTCAGAAAAAGAATCTAGGAAACCCTAGACTTTTCTGGGCACACATAAATGGGTTATTAAAGGGGAACAGCAAGACCGAACACGGCCCCATCGAGGTAAATGGTCAACTAATAAACGACGACCCCCGCATCGCTATGGCACTCAACCACCACTTCATGAACCTTGACTCTTACAAGGCTGGACTACCTCCCCTCTACCCAGACCCTAATGGGTGGTCATTTCCTAACCTTGACCACCCAACCTTCCACCTCAGACTGGTAAAACCAAAAGAAGTTCTCTCATTATTAATGACTCTTAAAACCTTTGGCTCCGGGGGACCTGATGGGATTCACCCCAGGCTATTGAAGGAAGGTCCCAGTCCCTAGTCAGACCCCTGACCTGGCTCTTTAACTGATCCCTAAAAGAGGGTGCAGTCCTGGAACAATGGAAACAGGCCTATGTGGTCCCAATCCACAAGGGAGGCCATCGGGAGTCCACTAGCAATTACAGGCCTATCTCCCTGCTTTGCACCCTGGCAAAGATACAAGACAGGCTGATCTATGGGCAACTCCATGAATACCTAGAGTTCCATCAACTTCTGGCACCTTCCCAGCATGGCTTCAGAATCAGGCATGGTACAGACACTGCCCTCACCAAATTCTCGACTGACGTACTCAGAGAACTGGATAAGGGGACCCCCACTGGAGTGGTCTTTATCGACCTATCCAAGGCCTTCAACCTAGTCAGTCACAATCTGCTATTGACTAAGCTGGGCAATGTAGGCCTTGACAGCCATTCCCTTATGTGGTTCGAAAGCTACTTAAATTGATGCTCACAGAGGGTAAAATGGAAAGACTCCATATCGGAGCTGCTCCCATTAATAGAGGGAGTGCCTCAAGGGTCGATCCTTGGCCTCCTCCTCTTCTCCCTTTTCACCAACGAACTCTGAGACCACTGTTGTGGGAGTTCTGTGGTCCAGTATGTGGATGATGCTGTCATCTATCGACCCTCCACTAATCTGGGAGACCTCAGTCCCTGGCTACAAGGAGACCTGAGTTCCCTCTAGCAATGGCTTGTTAACAGAATGGTCCTTAACACAAACAAGACCAAGGCCATGCTGTTTGGCCCAAGATCCCTTGGACATGATAGAAGCCAACACCTACAACTGACCTTTGCATCGGGCAGTAGGCTAGAGGTTATGGCATCACTAAAATACCTTGGCCTCAACCTGGACCAGGGCATCACCCTCAAGGACCACGTGGATCAAGTTACTAAAAACTTACATGCAAAACTAGGCACCCTCTACCGATTGAAAGACCAGCTGATACCTGAAGCAAGGGTCTCCATAGCCACCAGCGTCCTCCTCCCAACAATTACCTATGCAGATCCAGTGGTCCAGGGAGTAGCTAGACTTGAGATGAATAGACTCCAAGTTCTATACAATAAGGTGGCTCGGTTCGCTTCCCAGTCAAGCCCCAGGAACCATCACTGTGACACGCTATCCCAACTAAATTGGCCCTCCTGGGAAGCACATCTCCAGTATCCCTTGCTTTGCCAAACCTTCAAATTAATCAGCCCAACCCCCCCTCACAGCCTCTCAGGACTTATTGCATTAAAGAATAACCCTCGGCTCCTCTGCTCAACTGATCACACGCTCCTAGCTGTCCCTAGAGTCAGAACCAAAGTGGGGGGGCAAGTCTTTCGCTCACACAGCACCCACCCTATGGAACTCCCTCCCTCCCAGAGTGCAGGAAGCTCCCGCCATCAAAAGTTTCTGCACAAGGCTTAAGGCTCATATCATGGCTACCTTCAAATGCAGCTACTAGAGATACGGGTCCACCACACTGACACCTAAGCCTCACAGTCCTACTGTGCGCAATCTGTCTCTGCATTTGCGGTTCACCCCCCCTCTTTATTAGTATCAATACACATGCACTGCTGTAATGTCAATCTCAGCACATGTAACCAGCTGACTGTACACCTCTGTATAACTTGTATCATAATTGCATTTTCTACATTTACTGCACTGTGAAGTATCCTATGTTATGTAATCCCAGGTCGCCCCTGAAAAAGGGACCTCTGGGGCCCAGTGGGCTCATCCGGTCACCAAAATTAAATAAATAAATAATAAATAAATAATTTCTTTTGCATGCATGAATGCTCGGTGGATTGCAGGTGTCTGGTTGTTAAGCAGAGATCGTGAATCATTATTTCTCAAAGGGCAGCAATAAAGATAACACGTTTCATTCTAAATGTTTTGTTTTACTTCAGTTCATTTGAGTACTTATTGAGCCTAGGAAGGGGTGCTGCAGGTCTACCACTAGCACAGACTTCTGGGGTTCCAGCTGGGACATTTATTACAACAGAGAGTTTGGCACAGTGATCTCTCTTGTGGTAAGTCCTGACTGGCTGAAGATGTGCCAGTTGGCACAATATGCTCTGATAATGACAAGGCCACAGGTACCTCTCATCCAATCAGGATACAGAAACCTCCCAATGCATTTTATATACTGTATATACATTATATATATATATATATATATATATATATATATATATATTCTGTAAAAAAAACTTTGTTAATGCACCATTAGGGCTCCAGTAACAAAAGTTTGGAAATGCAGTCTTAGGGATTTCAACCCTAACACCCCACCCCACCCTGGATTTTAACCCTAACACCCCACCCTGCATGCAGGAACCGATGACCCCAACGTGCACCCCAATGCCATTTGGGGGGGTGGGCTGGAGGTGTCCAGGGGGGCTTTCAACCCTAACACCAAATTTCCTTACTTTTGTCACTGTGGAACAACCCTAACTGATGCATTAAACAGAGTTTTTTGCCTCTAATTTCCCTTCTTTTTGAGAATGATGACGATAAATACTGAATGTAATGCGGCAGCGGGGCCCCGCGCTCCCGTCACATCATGTCTTGTGACATAGTAACAGGAACAGCAATGCAAACACAAGGTGGAAATGCAAATGGTAACAGTAACAAAAACGCAAGGGCAAATGACAATGCAAAGGGTAACACACACGGTGGTGCACACGGGAATGGTAACACTAACAGGTACATAAACATAAGGCAAAACAGTAACTGTAACAGTAACAGAAGTGCATACCCTCTTTTTGCCGGAGAACTGCATAGAGAAACACAGTGTGTACAAAGAATGTATGCATTATAATGGCAATGGAAGCTTAAAACGAGCATTGGAAGTACTTCATTGCAAATATCTCAGCAACCGTACGATGTAGAAAAAAGATTTAAATATCACAGAAATCATTGTTTTACTGGTTACCATTTTGTATTACATGGGCTATGCAATTCATGATGAAAAATCTGTATCTCTCACCGTTTTCGAGATACAAGCCTCGAAAGTCATGGTGTACGCCACCATGTTAATCTATGGGAAAAAGCATCAACTTTGGAGTACCATAACTTTGGAGCCGTACAATATTTTTTCACCAAACCACCAAAAGGCACATCTGTGACATGTTGGCTGCCTTCCTTCCAAATTTCAGGCCAAAAGACCTAACCGTTCTTTTGCAGCAAAGGTGGCAAAGAACTCCTGTCACTTTGGCCATAGTGTTGCAAAGTACTTTCATGATTTGCAGCTTTCCACACAGATTTACGAAAGTGTCATAAACGCGGTACTTTCTTGACTCTTTTCAGAACTTTGAAAAACATATTTCTGGGGTGTTTAACCCCAAAATAAAGACATGGCTAGCATCCTCAGGCTCCGAATAGGTGAACACAAAAAGAATTGTGTCCCTAGATGGTCCCAAATTTAAATGCCAAGCATTTTTCTGATCACCAACTGAAAACAAAATGGTAGATTTGTGAAAGTACTAGGGCCATTTGTGAAAGTAAAAAGTGCATTTGCAAGAGTGTCGAACTTTTTGTTAACTTTTCCCATTGACTTATAATGGGAAGTTGTTTTTTGAATAACTTTTGAACCATTTAATATTTTTTCATGAAATCTTCAAAAGACACATTGGGCATCCTGGCCACACATTCCCTGAGGTTTTCAGACTGGTCACACAAACTGTGCAACCTGTAGGCGAGACCAAAGAAATCGCAAAAAAGCGTAATTGCTCAATTGGTTATTCCTTAATAACTCTGCAGCTGTATACCTGACCAGTACGAAACTTGGCAAAACCCAAGATCTACCACACCCAATTGTGCCTGCCAAATGTCAGACAAATCCATTGAATGGTGGAAAAGTTATTAAGGTGCAAAATTTGCCCTTTAACCTTAAAAGTGCTACTCAACCCTAACTATGGTAACGGTATATATATATATATATATATATATATATATATATATATATTATATATATATATATATATATATATATATATATATATATATATATATATATATATATAAGAAATACAAAATCACACATGCCCCCACAATGCAAAGCATCATGGGCTGCATATGCAAATCACCACAGAATATTATGCTGGTTCAACTTTAAGCAGAAATGCATGGTGTCGAAAGGCCTCTCACACAGTTTGCAAAGGGTGCCAGCAGAAGACATAGACACGTGTTACGTCCTACCAGGACTCATCAGTATGCCTCATCTGTTTGACACCCCAGTGGAATGAACCAGCTACCCTAAGACGGTCTTTCTAGGTTATGTTGTGGTGAACCCAATTAAAACAAAAAAACAATTTAAGAGACAAGAACACTCTGTGTATGAACACTGAGACAATAGATTACCCAAAGGGCATTTGGCTGGGAAGCCAAGTTTCAAAGAAATACAAAATCATACATGTCCCCACAATGCAAAGCATCATGGGCTGCATATGCAAATCACCACAGAATATTATGCTGGTTCAACTTTAAGCAGAAATGCATGGTGCCGAAAGGCCTCTCACACAGTTTGCAAAGAGTGCCAACAGAAGACATAGAAGCGTGTTTAGTCCTACCAGGACTCATCAGTATGCCTCGTCTGTTTGACACCCCAGTGGAATGAACCAGCTACCCTAAGATGGTCTATCTGGGTTATGTTGTGGTGAACCCCCACTTTGGGGTAACCATTGCCTCAGTGCTTGTGCACAGAGGTTCTTTATCTTTTAAATTGTTTTTTGTTTTAATTGGGTTCACCACAACATAACCCAGATAGACCATCTTAGGGTAGCTGTTTCATTCCACTGGGGTGTCAAACAGACGAGGCATACTGATGAGTCCTGGTAGGATAAAACACGTGTCTATGTCTTCTGTTGGCACCCTTTGCAAACTGTGTGAGAGGCCTTTTGGCACCTTTCTGCTTAAAGTTGAACCAGCATAATATTCTGTGGTGATTTGCATATGCAGCCCATGATGCTTTGCATTGTGGGTGCATGTGTGATTTTGTATTTCTTTGAAACTTGGCTTCCCAGTCAAATGCCCTTTGGGGTAACCATTGCCACAGTGCTTGCGCACAGAGGTTCTTTGTCATATATACAGTGTATATGTAATAGATATACCACTCTGAGGTGTGCGGTCGCGCTCTGATATCATGCGCCTTAGTGTCGTTATGCGCGTGAGGCCGCAAGGCGGCAGTCGTCAACCGCCAAAGCGTCGCGTATATCAGGCGCGACCGCACACCTCAGAGTGGTATATTTATCTTATAAAATGTCAAAATTGTTTTTGGGGGTAAAAGTGCAGGTGTGCGGTGCGCACTCTGATACCTTGCGGTCATGTATGCTCAGGATCCAATGGAGCAGCAACAATTTCCCTACTTGTTGCTCCATTGGATCTGAGCTATCACTATGATTTCGCAATATCGGATGCCGCACACCTACTATCCCAAACAATTACAACATCTAAGATAGATATACCACTCTGAGGTGTCGATCGGCGCTCTGATATCCGCCGCCTTGGGCGGTTGGCGCGCACTCGGCGCTGCGGCCTGCGTGCGTACTGCGCACCAAAGGCGTGCGTATATCAGGCCAGCGACTACAATGATATATCTATACATATATATATATATATATCTATCTATATATATATCTATATATGTATAGATATATATATAGATATTTATGCAATAGGAGTGGAGATAAACAGAGTGTGATAAATCCATTTATCTGAGTAACTGTGTACATAAATTTCATTTATGTATACAGTGCTTATGTCATCAGCCATTTATCCACACATTGCTTATGTCATCAGACATTAATCTGTACAGTGCTTATGTCATTTAGAATGTTCGGCCTCAGTAGCAGTATTAACCATATTCAAATGCGAATAACTTTAAAATGAAAAATGATAGCATGGCACTGTGAGCACAAAAGTTGTTCAGCACAGAAATATCTACAAAACGAGTGGTGTTTTATTTATTAATACACAGTTGCACAGAAATGTGAAGGCAGAGAAAGGCCCCACGGCCCATCTAGTCTGCCCAACACCCTACCTCCCCCCTTCTGTTATGCTTCCATCCTCTTTTCCCAACCCCTTAAATCTATCCCAAGCCCTCTTGAACCCCTCCACCGTTTCAGCTGCCACGACCTCCTCCGGCAGCTTGTTCCAGGCCTCCACCACCCTCTCCATGAAAAACTACCCCCGACATTACCTCTGTATTGTCCACCTTCCAGTTTGAGGCTATGTCCCCTTGTGTTCGCTCTCTTCTTCAGTCTGAACAAGCTTTCACCCTCCACCTTATTTATTCCCTTCAGACACTTAAAGGTCTCAATCATGTCCTCCCTCTCCCTCCTAGTCTCCAGAGGGTACAAATTCAGCCCTCTCAATCTTCTCTCATAGGGTACATCCTGCATCCCTCATACCATTTTTGTTGTCCTTCTCTGTATCCTTTCCATCAACTCAACATCTCTTCATAGGTGAGGCCTCCAGAACTGCACCCCATACTCCAGATGCGGCCTGACCATGGTTCTGTATAATGGCATTAGCACCTCCCTCTTTCTGCTATTAAAACCCCTCACAATGCAGGCCAACATTCCATTTGCATTTCCCACCACTCTGCTACACTGGCTGCCCACCTTGAGGTCACGCGATACCATAATCCCCAGGTCCCTTTCTGTTTCCTTCTCCTTAATCACCACCCCCCCAAGGGAGTAAGTTTCCCTCATATTCCTCCTCCCCAGGTGCATCAGTGAGCACATTTGTGCATTAAACTTCAATTATCAGGTGTCAGACCACCTCTCCAGCCTCTACAGGTCCCGCCTCATGGCTTGCACCCCACTAGGTGAATCCACCCTATTGCAGACCTTTGTATCGTCTGCAAACAGGCACACCTTTTAGATTTTTTGATAATTAGCAAAAACACAGCAAAAAATTCATATTTTTTTTTCATTTTGTCTACAAACAAATGTAAATACAGGTAACTTTAAAATGAAAAAATGATAGCATGGTACTGTGAGCACAAAGTTTATTCAGCACAGAAATATCTACAAAATGAGTGGTGTTTCATTTATAGATACTTTTTAATTTTTTCAGAATTAGCAAAAAACTGCAGAAAATTCAATTTTTGTGCACTTTTTCATCAAACAAATGTAAATAACAAAAACAAAAAATGATAGTACAGTACTTTGAGCACTGCCCGAGGTTGGATCATAGGGGCGGGGGTGTTGCCATCTGTTTTAGAACAGAACTGGGCCTAGTGGAGGTACCAGTGGGAGTCACCAGGTCCTTTGAATGCATCTTAGGCGAGGGTGTGGGGTGCAGAATACTTCTTGTATACCGTCCACCAGGTGATGAGAATGTTTTCCTGCGGGAAGTTACAGACTTCATTGTCGACCTGACATTGGAGTCCCCCAGATGGTTGGTTCTGGGGGACTTCAATGCCTGGGTCGATGATGAACTCTCACATTTTGGTCAAGACTTCCTCCAGTTGATGATTTCACTGGGCTTCACACAGGTTATTTCCCCCTCGACCCATATTGGTGGGCATTCACTGGACTTGGTGTTCCTTCTGGGGATGGGGATATCCGACTTGGTGGTGGAACCGGTCGGATGGTCGGACCATCACTCCATTGGGTTCAGTTTTGAGGCCACCCCTAATAGGTCAGCCCCAACGGAAATGGTCCGGTACCACCCTTTAAGGGGTGTTTCCCTGGATGACCTGATGGTGGTGCTGGACCTATCGGGCCTACCGATAGATTGCTTGGCTCCGGGAGACCTGGTGCGCACCTATAATAAGGTGGTGGCAGGGGCCCTGGATTCCATTGATCCTGTTTGTGTTCATCCTCTCACTCTTTATCCCAGGTCTCCTTAGTTTGATGAGACCGTGAGGGAGTTGAGGAGAGTTGGACGAAGGTTGGAGAGTCGCTGGCGGAGGTCCGGTCTGGATGATGACAAACTTAGTTTGATGTACCACTATGTGGTCTATCAATCTGCAATCTCTCGTAAGAAGGCAGAATTCCTGTCCAGAGAGTTTGCAGCTGCACAGAATAGACCAGCTCAGCTCTTCCGGACCATGGACAGACTGTGCAATCCAGCCTGTCTTCAGCCCGGAAGAGCTTTTTCTTAAGATCGGTGTGAGAAGTTTGCTCTCTTCTTTGCAGATAAGGTTGCCAAAATCAGATCAGATGTCCACTTGACCCTCTCCAATGAGAGTTGTGATGGTCAGCAGGAGATGTCGGACACCCAGTTTGCATGGTCTGTCTTCAGCCTCCCCTCAATCAATGACATTGTGATGATCATCCAATCACTACGTCCGACCAACTGTAATTTGGACCCTGGTCCCACGCGTCTTTTAGTGGATTGTTTAGATAAAATCGGCCCAGTCCTTGCTGTGATAGTCTGGAGGTCCCTGGAGAGGGGGATCTTCCCAGATCCTCTTAAGGAGGCTGTAGTTAAGCCTCTTCTGAAGAAGCCCTCCTTGGACCCGGATTGTCTAGCAAATTACAGGCCTGTCTCTAACTTACCCTTTCTGGGTAAAGTTATTGAGAATGTGGTTGCAGCGCACCTGGATGATCATCTGACCAACAACAATGTCTATGATTCTCTCCAGTCTGGATTTAGGAAAAGGCATAGTACCAAGACAGCACTTGTTCGGGTACTAAATGACCTCCTAATAGCGAGAGATCGAAGGACCTGCTCCATCTTGGTACTTCTTGATCTCTCTGCAGTGTTTGACACTGTTGACCATGGTGTGCTATTGGAGCATTTGCAGTTTATCTGTGGACTGTCTGATACAGTCCACAGGTGGTTTCGATCTTACCTCGAGGGCAGGACTCAGAGGGTGGTGTCTGGAATTTTTTCTTCGGCATCAGTCTCCTTATCCTGCGGGGTACCGCAGGGTTCCATTCTGGCGCACATGTTGTTTGCAGTGTATATGCTGCCATTAGGAGTGATTGTTAGACGATACGGTCTGGGTTTTCATTGCTATGCAGATGATACCCAGCTGTATATGTCTTTATGCCCGCCAGGATGCTGCCATTTCGGTATTTAACAACTGTCTTGCTGAGATCCAAGACTGGATGAATGGGAGTTGGCTGCAGTTGAACCCTGAAAAAACTGAGGTGTTGGTTGTGGACAAGGGTCGCTGTGAGGCGGGTTTGTTAGCCGGATTGCCCTCGGGCTTATGGCCTGGGGGTGTCCAGCTGACGACCTCAGACCAGGTGCGGAACCTGGGCGTTGTATTTGATGACTGTCTGACTTTTAAATCTCAGGTGTCAGCGGTGGTCAAAACCTCCTTTTACCACCTGAGGAACATCGCCCGGTTAAAGCACCTGGTTCCTCCAGAGGATCTTCCAACGTTGGTCCACGCCTTCGTTACCTCCCGCCTTGACTATTGCAATGCCCTTTACCTGGGGCTATCGGGGGTTGAACTTTGCCATCTGCAGCTAGTGCAGAATGCGGCAGCCAGGCTGTTGACTGGGTCTTCTAGGTCTAGTCATATGACGCCTGTGCTCCGCGGACTGCACTGGTTGCCAGTTTACTGGTGAATCACCTTCAAGGTCGGTTTGCTGACCTATAAAGCCCTACACGATCAGGGACCTACTTACCTGAAAGAGCTCCTTTGTCCCTACTGTCCCCCCCGCTCTCTCCGATCCACTGATGAGGAATTGCTAGAGATTCCCAGGGTCCGTTTAAAAACTTCAGGGGCAAGATCGTTTAGTTTTATGGCCCCGACCCTGTGGAATTCTCTACCTCGTCAGGTGCGAAATTGCCCGACTGTTCAAAGCTTTAAAGGAACTTTGAAAACATATCTTTTTAGCAAAGCTTTTAATGATTTATGATAGTTTTAATGTTGTTTAATTATTTATTGTTTTATGTATTTGTACAGCCGCCTTGGTTTTAAGAAAGGCGTCTTATATAAATAAAGAATGAATGAATGAATGAAAAGTTGTTCAGCATAAAAATATCTACAAATTGAGAGGCGTTTCATTTCTAGATTCCTTTTAGATTTTCTATAATCAGCAAAAAATGGCAGAAAATGTAATTTTTATTCACATTTTTGACTAACAAATGCCCCCTACAAAAGCAAAAACAAAATAATTGCATAAATGGAATATGCAATGGAAAACTCATGTAATAAATGATTTATCTGCACTCAGCAGTTTGACCTCGGACACCTCACCCGTGGCTTATGCCTTTCATTGAGGTTACCGAAGTCAAACTGCTCTTCTTCTGAATAATCATTATTACTAACTTCGTTGCATATCCTATATACAGTATACATATACGTGTATATATATATATATATATATATATATATATATATATATATATATGAAAATTAAATGTTATGTCTGGGATTCTTAATCATATGAACAGGAAATAGTATTATCAATAAGAAAACTGAGGCTCAGTACACAGTCATAGTTTAAGCTGCAAAGTGTACTCAATGACCACTTTTACAACACATTGCAGCATTGCACCCTTCTGTGCTATATAGAAAGGGGTTGCAAGACTTTCCCTGTGCTAGCACACTGGCCAGTGCACCAGCACAGGAAATGTGGTGCATGGAGGCAGAGTTAATAATGGCATTGGTATGTACCTAGAATTCATGCTATGCACAATGGCTGCCTGGATTTTTCAAATCTGGTCATAATGTGCAGCTGTCCCACCTCTTGAAGAGCAGTTTCTCAAGGGGTTGTTGCCTGGTGAGCTGGAATGTCTATTCTGGGAAGTGGAAGGATTAGGAAGTGCACAATGCTGCCAAACACTGGACAGCACAGGATTGGGGCTTGGGAGGGGGATCTACTGCACGGATGTTTCAATTTGAATGTGATTGGGCAGATCTGCAGGTAAACTATAATAAAAATAAAGTATTAGTACTTGGGGGAAACAACAAAAAATATACATTTATAATAAATAAGAATGAATTAGAGGTGGTAAGGGAATTTTGCTATCAGGGCATAATCTTCCCTCAGGAAGGAACATGGAGTAAACATATAAAGGAAATGGAAAACAAGACCAAAAAGTTAATCCCAATAATGAATGCATTTACATATAAATATGGGGGTAAATCAGTACAGGGAAATATAAAAGTTATAAATGCCAAGATTAGAAGTAATCTACTATATGGGGCAGGGATATGGGGTATCCAGGCTAAGATGAACAGTGAGTTATGTTTAACCAAATTCTATAAAAGATTGCTGGGGCTACCAGGGACCACTCCATCAGCCTTGGTTTGGGCAGAATTAGGGCAGGTACCCACTGAGTGCCAAATTACCCAAAGAGTAATAACTTACTGGCTTAAAGTATTTAATATGAGTAAACATAGACTACCAAGGATTTGTTTAGAGGAAGCCATAACTTACTGTATATAAATCAGAAGATCTTGTTTCCAAGTACTTATACAGTGGAAAGAATCATTAAATCCCATGGGTTATTGTCCCCTGAACCCCTCCCAGAAATGATGGATGTTACACTTGTACTTTTGTTTGCTCATTGGCAATATTTATTTTGGCACAAAGAATATAATTACACCCACAATATTATTATTTCACATTCCACACATAAATTATTTCAAAGTTTTTCCTGGTTCCGGCCTCTGTTCTTCTTCTCGTCGTTCTTCCATCTTGACTTTCAGGGTCCGGACACTGTGAATAAAGCCCCCTCCTCCACACCAGAACCAGGCCTGTTCAGCCTACCTGGGCTTATGCCCTCCAGGCCCGGACACTTCTGAATCTGGCTGCTGGACCTATCCCCCTCCCTGCTTTACCACCACGTCTGGGTTCCTTGTCCCCAGCCTGTGTAATCTATCCCCTTCCCCCCTTCCTTTCCCCCACCCCCCTTTTCTTTCCTCCCCTCCCAGGGGACTATGACCCAGCCATTGGCCTGATTCTGCCTCCCGCGGTGATGGAACACTGGCCCCTATGCCCATGTCCCTAGGGCACTCAACCTGCCTCCTCCTATCTCTGCCAACTATGCCCCCCCCAGAGCCTTCCTTAATAAGGGTGGGAGGGTGGGAAAATTCCCAGCAAAAAGAGGCCGTCCTGCCTGAGTCCCCGGCCTAATATACCCTTGCAGGACCCATTGGCCAGGACCCCCTGGGGCTCCGCCCCCCCACCAATCCCGGGGCTCTGGCATGGCCCTGTCATATTACATCTCCACCTGCCTGGTGATGTCACTAGCCCCCACCCTTCTACCTGATCCTTCCTTCCCCTTCCCCCACCCCTCCCTCTCCTGTACTCCTTCCTGGAAGGGGAGTCAGACAAATTGGCCTGCCTTTTAGTAGCAAGCCCCATTGTTCCCTGAGCCCCTCCCAGGAATGATGGACGCTATACTTGTACTTTTGGTTGCTCATTGGCAATATTTATTTTGGCACAAAGAATATATTTACATCCACAATATTATTATTTCACATTCCACACATAAATTCTTTCAAAGTTTTCCTGGTTCTGGCCTCTGTCCTTCTTCTGGTCATTCTTCCATCTTGACTTTCAGGGCCTGGACACTGTGAATCCGGCACCCTCCTCCACACCAGAACCAGGACGGTTTCACCTACACGGGCTTATGCCCTCCAGGCCCGGACACTTCTGAATCCGGCACCTGGACCTATTCCCCCTCCCCGCTTTACCACCATGTCTGGGTTCCTTGTCCCCAGCCTGTGTAACCTACCCCTTCCCCCCTTCCTTCCCCGCTCCCCCTTTTCTTTCCTCCACTGCCCCTCCTCTAACTTACGATGGACGGAGGGGCTCCCCCTTAGTGGGCTAATATCTCAAACCTTTGCTGGCTATCTTTTCCACCAACTCCCCGATAGGCCTTAGGAATAGGCACATGCCAAATTCCAACAAGTGTACCCTGTCAGACCTATACACCGCAGGCTGATCGAAGGAAATGTCCTTGTGCTGCAGGTGCACTCTCCCCATCTCGATTACTGCCCACGCCACTCTTCTATTTAAGCACTCCCTGACTTTCTTGATCAGCCAGACATCTTTAACCCCCTCCAAACTCGCCGGGAGGTGATGTTGGACCAGCCGATTAACACCCTCAGCCATCACCCCCTCAATTTCTCTAAGTCCCCCATGATGCTCTGCCCCAATTCACCCCACGGCAGGCCCCCCAAATCATTGCCCCCCAGGTGTATAATAATGCAATCCAGCGTGCCCCACTGTAGTCTTAACTCCTCCATTAGTGGCAGGAGCTGTGCCCACCTCATCCCTCTAATGCCCTTCCACAGCACCCTGGTGTGCTCGGTATTGTATCGTAGCTCCGCTCCTCTGGAGGTGGCGACCACAAACTTTTCGGCCCAATAGACGAATGAATGCCCCACTATCCAAATTTTCCTCTTGGAACCTGCCATGGACACAAGATCAAACAGTGTGAGTTTGTTGCTGTCAACACCTGACATACCTCTTATAGCAACTGGACTTCCAGTGCCCCACCTTCTTTACCTCTTCCACTGCAGCCCCTTTTTCTACTGCCTCTGTGGTTGCTCCAATCAGAAAAGACTGCAGGGCAAATTCACCTGAGTCCTCCCCGATGAAGGTCAGGGCCCTCCTGAGTACCGCCCCCACCTGGAACCCAGTGACTGGGGACCCATCCCCATGTCAGAACAAGGGCCCCCCAGCCCTCCCCTGAGTGCTCACGTATGCCTCCAGTGCACTCAATGCGCAGTTGGTGGACTGTGGTTGCTTCACCAATGCCACCTTGGTCCCCCTCCCCATTTGGTCTGTTTTAGACCTGGCCAGGTTAATGACCACTCTGTCATGTCCCCACATGATGTCCTCATGTTGCAGGGCCTGCCCAGTAGATGTCTTTCGTGGGGCCACCACTTCCCCCACCCGGAATGTCCCTGCTGCCATGACTGCAAACATGGCTCAGAATAATGCCCCCTCCTGGGCCAAGGTGCATACCTTCTGAGTTGCCCATAAGACCTTTTCAAGCAAGTGCCATCTGATGGGGTGCTTCCCGTCCCTCCTGGCTCCTTGGCCTGTCTGCTAACCTGAAACCATCCTTTTTATGGTCCTGCTGGCTGCCACATTGGTCCATACCCTGTCTTGACATACCCAACTGTCGCCCACCAGGTGCACCACCATGGTGGCATGGGCCGGCCCATCCTCCCACTGCTCCACTACAAACCTCCTTACCAGCTCATCCCGGGCAGGTTTGTCCCTGCCCCACCCGTGCTTCCTTCTGAACTCCTGAAATCTCACCCACCCTGCTTCATATGCCCTCAGTGTGTTTGCTGACCAGGAACCCCGAGACAGTGCCCTGGCTGTATCCCTCCAGCCTCCCATAACCGGTCCGGGATCCTGGTTCTGTGTGGTGCTGCCTGCGGCCTCAGCTCCGGAAATCTGTTGAGCTGTAAACGGAAAAGACTGTCAGCCACTTCGCTCCTTAGCCCTTCAATATGTTGTGCTTTGAAAGATAGGTTCAGCTGCAGCCCCAACAATACCATGCGCCTGAGGATCCTCCTCACTGTCTCCGTCCTTCCCCCTTGTCTATTAACGACTTCGACTACCCCTTTATTGTCGCACCAAAACAAGATGCGTTTCCCTTTCATCCTTTAACCCCACACTTCTAGGGCCACCCATATCGGGAAGATCTCCAAGAATGTGATGTCCTGTAAAAGTCCCCCATCTGCCCATGATGTCAGCCAGGGTTACGACATCCATTTACCTTGAAAGTATGCCCCCAGTCCCAGGGAACCTGAAGCATCTGTGAACAGCTCCAAGTCCATATTCCATTCCCATTCTTCCTGCCAGAATGTCACCCCATTATAGCTGTTGAGAAACTCCTCCCATACCTGGAAGTCCTCGCGAACCCCTCTTGACACATCCACCCAGTGGTGCAGCAATTTAGCTTTCCCCGTGGCCCTTCCCAGCCTCCTTGTAAATGCCCTGCCTGGGCTGATGGCCTTGCAGGTGAAATTAAGGTGCCCCAGCAGCTGTTGCATTTGTACCAGCAGCACCCTCCTCCTCCCCATTACCTGTGATAGCAGGCCTTTTAGATGCACCACTTTTTCACTGGAAAGCTGAAAACAGCCCTCCTCGGTGTCCACCTCTATGCCTAGGAATTCTAACTTTCCGGCAGGACCCTCTGTCTCGCCCTGTGCCAGCGGTATGCCTATCCACTGGCACATTTCCTCAAAATCCTGTAGCATCCCCTGCACCTCCGTTCTCGATTCACTGATGAGGAGGAAATCATCCAGGTAGTGCACCACCCTCCTGTGCCCATACCTGTTCTCGAATACCCACTGCACCCAGGTGCTGAAAGCTTCAAAGGTGGAACAAGCCACTGAGCACCCTATGGGCATGTCCTTGTCGAAATATATGTTCCCTTGGAATTGAAAACCCAACAGGTCCCAATCCACAGGCCTGACGGGTAAGAGTCGGAATGCCAACTCGATGTTCGTCTTCACCAGCCATGCCCCTTCGATAGCCCTGATCAGTATTATGACCTGCTCCAGTGAGGCATACGACACCGCCCGTAGGTAATCTGGTATGCCCTCATTCACTGACAAGCCCTCAGGATAGGATAGGTGGTGTATCAAGTGAATTCCTATCTGCCTTCTTGGGCTGATACTCAAAGGGAAACTCAAAATGCGTGAGCGGGGGGCCCCAAAGGGTCTTCCACCCGGCCCGCCCGATTTCCTTTTCTATCTTGGCCCCTACTATCCCCTCCTTCCCCTTCACTGATCCTAAATTCTTGGCCTACATCCTTGCCCACCCCCCCTTAAAACCCCAGTGGAAACCGTCCGGAAACCTTTCCTTATTCGGGTATTCCACGGTCCACTCCTCCACCACCTCTACAGAAATGGGAGTATGTGCCAGCACGTAACCCCACTGCCCTCCCTTGGGTGCCCTGTTGACGCCAACCTCCGGGTGTGTAGTGCTGCCCTCTGTGGCTACTCCACCAGCCCCTGCCCTGTCCCCCCTGGGCACCCCGAAAGGACTGCTCGTAGTACTGTCCCTAGTTGGTCCCCCTCTGTCGCCATTTTGTCTGCAGTTGGAGACTGGGGGCGACCCTCCGCAGTTGGAACAGGCATGCCAGAATTTACAGCTACCCCATGTGCAAGAGGCCTTGTTATACCCCCAACAGGTCTTGGACCCTGAGGCAGGAGTGGCCCTCCTTGCCTGCTTGCCCCCGTCCCGCCCACCTCCCCAGATAGGGTCCTCACCCACAACTCCGAGTGGGTGCAGTCTCATCTCAGATCCCCTTTTGCTGCCATCCTCTTCCGGAATGCCTCATCATATTTTAGCCATCCGTACCCGGCCTTTGCCTTGTACGCATCCCTGATGATGGATATGTACATCAGCATCGGGATGGCTAGATCTGGTTACTTCTCTAGCACCAATGCACTGTAGATGATGAAACCCCCTTGCCAATTATCTATGGTCTTTCCCTTGTACTTCGCCTCCTCCATTTTGTGGCCTAACACTGCCAGAGCTACCACCATTTCAGATTTTCCCACCAACTCCTTCTGCTCATATTTCGTGGCAGTGTCCTCGTCCACTAGCCTGAAGATGTCGACATATTCCCCCTTCCAGATTTTTTCTTTAATTGAAGACGGGACGTGGTTCCCAACGGAGCAGTCCAGGGGCCCCTCATACAATTTCTGGGCTGTCATTTTGGCCCCCCCTTTTCTGCCCCAGCCCCTTTACTTTTTAAGGCCTGTATGGCCTGCTCCATCTTTTTGATCCCTGCATCCTCCATGCTGCCCAGTAACCCCTCTAAATAATCCTTCAGACTGCTTTCATCTGTGAGGTCCACGTCATTCATACTCCCATCCGGGCTCCCATGATCCGGTTCCGTTATGGGTAGGGGCGCTGGGATGGGCGCAGGGTGTGGCCTTTCGAGTCTGGGTCTCTTGCCCCCTCTTCCCATGCCCAGGTGCTCCTCTCACTCTTTACGCTTTCTCTGTGCCTCTTCCTCTGCCTCACTCCCTCTGCTTTGCAGCCACCACCAGCTCCGACATCTGCCCCATCAACTTCGATGCTTCCTGCACCATCTTCTTGCTGGACATCTGGGCTCGCTTTGGTGCCATGGTATTCCTGAGTCACTGTAGGCAGATGGATGAGAAAACAACAATTCAGACTTGTGCATGCCCCCTCCCCGTACCAGGGATGTAGGGGTCTCAATGCCCGCCCTTCAATCCTTGATCCCCCCATGCATGGTCTCCCATGGCCCACTCTGCTGTGTGGTCCCACCTGACCAGGCCCAATGGTCCCATTGTCTTGAATGCATGCTGTCCAGGCCAATCCAACCACTCCTCTTCTTTCCCCTATTTCTTTTTTGCTCTGAGCCACTAAGCCTGGGGATGTGGGAATATGCCCCAAGGTCTGGTGTGCGGGAGGTATCACACTCTGCCACAGCCCCTTTCAAACTCAGGGCTATACTGCCAGCCTTCAAGCCTGGGCCTACCCTTTTCATTTTTTATTTTTATTTATTTATTTATATATTATATATTTTTTTTTTTTGATCAACCCTGCCCTTGTCTGGGCTTCCATTTGTTCTTCTCCCCCCGAGCAGGTCTTGCACCCCTAGTTGTCTTGGACATGCCCTCGCACAGCTGACCTGGCCCACTAGTACCCGGCAGAGCACCTCCTCTCAGCCTCCTTAATGAGGCACCACCCATATCTGCTCCAAACTCCAGAGAAGACATAAAAAGACCGTGTGGGGGGGGCAGCCTCACCACCCTGTTCAGCCCCCTTTTGTTCCAGGGCCTGCTCTGGACCACTGCGTCTTCCTACTCCCCTCCCCTTTTCCACCCAGTAGCAGGGGGCGCCACCATTGCTGTGCTTATCTCATCATTTTTCATTTATTTTATTTAAATGTTTTTTTCAGTCAAATCCAAGTTTTTTTAGCCCCCCAGTCCACAGTGTACCTGCTGCACCCCGTGCCCCTGACGGCCACGCTCCTGGCACACCATATGCTTCTGTAGGCCCAAGCACTCGCCCCGCCTGGAAGGCATTCCTGTTCCAGCCACCCCTCCTCCCATGTGGCGGGGGTCGCCAGGGCCCAAACAACCCCCACCATCCCCACTGCACTTCTTGCACTACCCCTGACCTCGCCTGATGCAGGCCCAAAACCCTGAAAAATTCAAAGCAAAACCTGAGCCGACTGAACCCCACAACCCCCTTTGCTCAACCAAGTTCCCTCTTTCTGTCCAGAAACCCCACAGCGACTGTTTTCAATTGTCAGCTGCTGACCCCCCAACCCCTGAGCAGAGCGGCAGCCCATCCCAGACCAGGCTGCCCTTGACCGCATGGCTTCAAAGGCCCTGCTGCAACATGCCATCCCGGTTAAGGGCCTCCTTTATGCACCACATGGTCACCACTTTCACTACAAGAAAAAACAAACACCGCACCAACACCCCTTTTCTCTCTCACTCATCACTGCAATGAGAGACTCAAACCGACCCTCGGGTGCTCATGATCCCATACATCGCAATGCCTGATGAGCTCCGCTGCATCTGCCCTGTGGAACCACCTGCCTCTGTGCTTCTGAATCACAGGCCAACCAGAAAAATGCTCGTATGAGCCTTGCCTCCCCAAATGCGGGGTTTCAAACGAAAACGAGGAGCGTTTCTTTTTTTTTTCTTTGAATCCTCCTCATTGCCCAGGCTTCTGCCTCTGAGCTGCACCACTCCACGCTTTCTCCTGCTCGACAAATGAGGCATGGACTAACAACCACCCACAGTGAGCTCCTCACCCCCCGCCTACCCAAGCGGTTCCGGCCGCCTCAGCGAGCCTCTGGCCACCAACCAAAACAACCGATAGTTCCAGCCCTCTAACCTCAGGGGCACATGCTTCTAGCCCTACCACAGCTGCTCCAATCTGCCAGAAAAAAACATGCCAAGCTCCATAAAATGTCCCCTGAGCTCTGCCCGTTACCTTCTTAGCCACAACCAAATACTGAGCAGACATTTCAGACATTCTACAGTCTTAACCACAACAAATGACTGGGCATGCACAGCGATTAGTTCTCCTTTTGTTTTTACATCATGCGAGAAAACCTTATTACATGAACTAGCCCCCCCAGACATGCACCTCAAACATATTATTTCTGCCCAGGCTGTTTTACTTTCAAAAACACCACTTATAAGCATTTTTTTTAACAATGAGAGAATCATCTAGCCATACTGCAAACCAGATGCTGCAGGCCCAGCAAACATGAATGAGATATGACACAAATTCAATGAGCTAGCCCCTGGGCCACATGGCCTAGCTTTTTAAAGTGCTCTACCTGAAAATTGCCAATGATGTGCTGAGTTCTTCAATCTGAAAATTCTCAGCAAAAAGTGGTCATCCTGCCTGAGTCCTGGCCTAATATACCCCTACAGGGCCCATTGGCCAGGACCCCTTGGGGCTCCGTCCCCCAGCCAATGCCTGGGGCTCTGGCATGGCCCTGTCATATTACACCTCCACCTGCCTGGTGATGTCACTAGCCACCACCCCTTCTACCTGATCCTTCCTTCCCCCCACCCCTCCCCCTCCTGTACTCCTTCCTGGAAGGGGTCATCAGACAAACTGGCCTGCCTTTTAGTGGCAAGTCCCATTGTCATGTATAACAGATAGTCTTAGATACCCCTTGGAACAAATAACATTAGAGATTAAAAATAGGATAAGGGATGTTTATGTCCAGAAAGATCTGGAAATATGTAAACAATACAAGGGCCCAAATATTCAAACTGCGCCACAAAGTAGCACAATAGCAGGAGCAGGCACAAGTCCAGTGCGCCCATGTGCAACACGCGTGATATTCAAACACTGCGCAGGTCAAGATGTGCCTGCGGCACACAACTGAATATTGCACCAACTGTGACATGGTGCAACCAGGGATGCACAGTGGCGAAGGTCTGATGCGCAATAGCACAACCAGGGATGCGCAGTGGAGCAGGGTAGCAGCACATCAGCACAACCAGGGATGCACAGGGACAGGATGCAGGGGTCCACCACCCATGGTAGATATGGGCAGAGGAGCACACAGCAGAACAGACATCACCCCCCACACCCCATGCACCGCACAACCTGAGGAGAGCTGGAAGAACCACTGGCCCATGGACACCAGCAACAATCCCACAGCCGGGGCATGGTGCCCCAGCACACCCCCTGGCAAGCTGTGACTAGCACACAAGGATGTCCGGCCACCACGTGCCACACCATCCCCATACACCCTGCCCAGGAGTAGCGCCCAACAGTGCAGGACACCCCATTCATGCCACCACCCCCACTGTGACAATGCAACCCTGTACACCATGGAGCCATGCAAGGCAGCTCCACCACAAGCACCCTGCAGTGGGTGGCAGCAGACAGCGATGCAACAACTTCATACACAGTGCCGCCTTGCGTCCCCCCAGGTACAGCTGGGGAGACCGACCATGCATGACTGGGTACCCATGTGACCCAGGGCATGCCCGGACCCCACCACCAATGGTACAGCACCCTGCACACCTCCCAAGAACACACCCCGTCCCAGCACTGGCCACAACAGCGAGCACAGATACCCACAGTGTTGCATGGAAGCATGCGCCACACAGGATGCAACACAGTGCATGGACAAACACCCACCCATACCCAAGGGCACACCAACACAGGGACACAGTAGCCGGTCAACCATGCAACTGGCGTGTGGCCACGGCAGCCGTGTACACATGGCCAGCACCCCTCCATGGCACAGGTGTGCCAGCCACCCTGCGCAGGCACCATGAAGCTGTATGCCACCAGCATGTGGCCGGAGCACAAGTGACAGACAGTGGAGCACATCCCCTGCAACAGACACAAGCGACAGCATGGAGGGGGGACAACAACAGCAGAGGCCACAGTGCCACCTGAGGCAGACGTGCACCATACCGGTGACAGGAGGCAACCCGGCATTGTGCTGGGTACAGTGGTTGTCCAGCATGGACAGCCAGCACTAACATGCCAGCAGACCGTGCAGATCACAGACATGTAAGGGTGTCAGCTGCACAGGCCATAGACGGTCTGACAGGGGCGCCATGGACACAGTGCATGCACCGTGGACCACTGCACACAGTCATCCAGTGCACAGGGAACAACACACAGACCACAGACAGTGACTGATAGCTACGCCTATACCATAGGCAGTTCCCCTCCAGACACTCACACACATGCCCATGCCTGCAACACCCTTGACACCATGCACACCACTGCAGCTGAGCACCTGTAGCCCGCTGCAAATCAGAGACCACCACAGTAGGCATAACAAAACAAATGTATTATATAAAGGTACAAACAACTATATACAAGTATATACATAAGGGGGGTGAGGGCCACATACCAGGTGGGGGTGGGTAAGGGGCAGGGGTGAACAAATGGGAGAGGGAAGAAGGGCTGTGAGGGTGGATCAAGGGGGTAGGGTTAATCTGGGGGCATGGAGGGCTTAGGGGCGGCCCCGCTCCCCACTCCTGTGGCACCTCCTTGTCCTCCGCCTCCGGACACCATGCTGCTCCAATCTCTGGAGTAACTCCAATGATGCCCTCGCTATCTGCAGGAGCTCCTGCATGGCCCTCTCCAGCTGCATCAGCTGCCATCCACCTAGGACAAGGGAGAAGAGTCAATATGTGTGAATGTCCATCCCCCTGCAGCCCACCCATTGTGCATGGCATACAGCCGTGGGCCACGCCCCTGCGATGGTCTGCGACCACCCACAGTGATCGTGTCCACATGGCCTGCCTTCCCAGGCGCACACAGCCATGCGGGCCACTGCACACACCCACCACCCAAGTTCCGCACGCATGGACCCGGTGCACGCATGGACCACCAGCGATGCACACCCACACACATGGTGCCACAGGACAGTGCTGAGTGTACCGTGTGGCGTGCACATCAATGGTGTCAATGGATGGTGGCCATGTCCCACCGCCTACCCCGCAACACAGCATGCACAGAATATCCTGGAAGAAAGGCAGTCACCTTCATTGGCTTGATCTGGGCATGGTTGCAGGATGGGCTCGGCAGCCCGTGGCTGTTGCCCTGCATCCCCTTCCTCCCTGTGTTGCCATGCCTCCCTGGCTCTGCACCACTCCTCAGGGCCTAGGGTGCAAAAATGGAGAGGGGAACATCTGTACAAACCAGTAGCAAAGGCCACCCCCCCGGGTGTGTGTGATCCCGGACGGCCCAGCCATGCTGCAACCTCACCACCGCTGCCCACACTGGACAGCCCACCCCCCCTGTGTGATACCCGTATGGAAGCAGCCAGTGTATGGATGGAGTACCTACCTGGACGTGGCACTGCGCCTCGCCTGGCACATGCCCGTAGGTGGGCAAGCCTGTCTGGGTCTCTCCGCTGGAGGTACCCATAGTGGTGGCGACACTGTTCTGCTGTTCTGTCGATTCCTGTGGCCTCTTCAAGAGCCACTGCCATCTCCTCCCAAAATGCACTTCTTGCCCTGTCCAGGGGGTCATCCCCAAACAGGGACCCAGCATGGGGCTCCACAATGGCCACCAAATTGGCCAGCTCCAGTGGGCTCCAGACAGCAGCTCTCCTCCTTGCCATCACAGCTTCAGGTAGGAAAACAAAATGGTGCTCTGTAGCGCACGTCCGCGACGTGCAGATGCTGCACGGTACAGCGCTGCCATTCCCCATCATGCTGTCACCGAACAGTGTGATATGGGTGCACCCATGCAGACGCATGGTGCCTAGGGGGCAAAGTTCGAGCACAGGGTCAAGGGTCTCTCATGCACAGACTACCACAGCGCGATTGGGACTCCATGCGTGTAGCGTGGTTGGGTGCCTGTGTGAGATGCCCTGCAGTGGCCTACCGTGCTGTGGCACCATGGCACCTACGGCACTCCAGGGCACAAGCGCCATGCATGTGAACAGCGCACTAGCGCTACTGGCACAGTGGTGGCCGTGCCCTGCACTGCCCCCCGTGCTCAGCACGTCAGCAGCGTGGCAGGCGTTGATGTCAGCACCCTGGGCATGTGCTGTGCGGTGCCTACTGCACATGTCACAGAGCTGCGCCTGTGCCTGAGCACGCTCAATTGCACAAGGCACAACAGCACGATATTCAGCCAGCATATGCAAATCAGCTCATCAGTAATTCCATGGCGCAGCTACTGCATTAGCATCCACTTAAAGTTGCGCCTCGCCTCATTTGCATGCCTTGCGCTATATAAATGTGACATGGGGCTGCAGAGGCCATAGTTTGGTATTGCAGTCTATTGTGGTGGATTGCATGCTGTTTGGAAGTGTGGACTGTGGTGTGTGGGAGATGCATGGGACTGCACATTGAAAGGTGACACCTGTCATTCCCACAGGCTCTATAATGACCGAATGTGAGGAAGAGGAGGAACAGGGATGTTGGAGGAAGAGGAGGCCCAACTTCACACGGGCGGAAACAGATGCCCTGTTTGAGGCATACCTCGACAGGGAACCACTGCTCAGCGTACAGTGGGGAACACAACAGGCCTGTGCTGCGGCATGGGGTGAGGTTGTGCATGCCGTGAACCAGCATGGCAACCACCAGCGGTCCATGCAGGAATGTAAAAAGAAGGTCGGCACAGACAGGAGGAGAATTAAGGACAAGGTGGCTGCCATCAGGGCAGCACGTGCTGCAACTGGTGGAGGGCAGCCTGATGTGCCATGCCTGAAGCCACTGGAGGAGCGGGTGGCCAGCAGCATGTGGCGTTGTGCCATAGAGGGCATTCCAGGTGGTGGCTTCCAGACGGGTGGCAGCCCGTCACAGCATGGTAGGTCCTGTGCTGTCACTGTGTGGGAGGTGGGGGGAATGCCACAGGGTAGGGCGGAGACATTAATGCTACTGTGTTCCCTTACAGCTCCTGAGTGTCTACATGGGTCAGCGGTGGTGGGTGTGTCCACCATGGGCGAGGCCCTGGACACGGAGGAGTGCCCATCCACCTCCACAGGTGTCCGAGGGTCAGTACCACCGCATACCTGCCTGTCTGTCTGGACTGAAGATGGTGGTGCTGGTGCGGATGAGGCCCTGCCTGTGTCCCAGCGTGACAGTGGCCACGGACTCCAGCATGCTGGGACACGGACTGGTGCCGGATCAGGCACCAATGATGATGGATCGCACATCCCAGAAAGTGATATGTGTGGGACACAGGATGGTCCCACAGCAGGGAACGGCATGGGCATAGCTGTGGGTGGTGCCACCGTGGAGGCCTGCATGACATCACAGTCCCAGCATGTGCCTGTATGCCCCAGTGTGGCAGCACTGGTGTGCGTCCAGGCTGGTGGGGCTGTTGCAGCAGCTGCGGTGACAGCTGCGAGCCCTGGTGATCGGCGGCCAGAGGGGCAGTGCCAGCAGTCAGAAAATGGGGACGGGGGGACAGTGTCAGGGGCGGTGTCAGTGCACCATGTGTGGACATGCCCAGGCATGGCTCTGGTGTGCAGCACCCAACTTCAAGGGGTGCTGCCCGGCATGGCCACAAACACCATGAGGGACAGCATGCCGATCAGGCGGGTGACCTCTTTGATGAGCACAGCTGCATACTCCAGGATTCAGTGGATTCAGTTGCGGCTTGTGACGGTGGTGGATACACTCAGTGCGGTTCTGCACCAGGCAGAAGAGCAGCGCAGCAGGGACCACGGTCTGCTCCTGGCAGGGATGGACCAGCTGCAGAAGGATGTGACCGCTGCTACTGACAGGCAGACACATGCATTCACAGCTGTCATGGCCACATTGGGCACCCAGTTCATTGCCCATGCACCGCAGACACCGCGCAGTGCCATGTCCACCCCCCATTCCTGGCGTTGTGTGACACCTTCCATGTCGACACCGGGTTCGGCTGTGGGCATACCAAGCATGCCAGGCGCAGGCATGTTCAGTGAGCTGCAGACCCCTGCATGAACACGGTCATGTTCCCACAGCATCACCCCTGGGGAACCATCGGTGCCACCCCATAAGGCCAATGGTCAGCCTGGCACGGCTGGCAGGTCTCGGCGGGGCCGCCCATGCATCCGTGGTGGCCGTGGCACTGTGCCGCATGACTGACCTGTCTCCCACCATGGCCACTGTCTGCCACTGCCCTGTGTGCAGTGTGTTGTGCACCATATGATGTGCGGGTGGGGTACTCGGCCCTGCACACACACAGTCCATGTGCACACCCTCCCAGCTGTTGGCCACTGTGGCGTGTGCATGATGATACCTGCGTTGTGCTGTCTGCCAGTGTGCAATGGTGCCCTGCATCTGAGACATGCACAGTGACGGCCACTGGACGTGGTTGTGTGTGGACCTGTGTGCGGCTAGGGGTTGCAGTTGTGGTCGGTGTGCCTTCTACCCCTTGTGCATGTCTTGTGGTATGTGTGTGTGTGTGTGTGTGTGTGTGTGCGCGCATGTCATGTTTGGCCATGCCCATCCCTGACGGCGTGTGCGGATCCACGCTCAGTCCCATTCACTTGCCGCCATCCACCCCTAGGTTTCATCCATGCCTGTCTGTGGGTTGTGCCCTTGCCATTGGCGGTTGCACATGGCCCCGTGACCTACCTGTGTTGGCCGAAGTGCTCCTCTGTGATGGTGTCCATGTGCAGTTGCGCCATCCTGAACAGGCGGGGGTCCCTTCACCCAGGGGGTGGCTGCTCATCACCGTCTGGACCAGTGTCCTCATCGTCCCCATCGCTGTCCCCCTCTTCGACCTCTACAGCTATCCCACAGTCGCTGGCCATGTTGTGCAGGATGCAACAGGCCAGGAATAGCCCGCAGGCCTTCAAAGGGCTGTACTGTAGGGCACCGCCAGACATGTCCAGGCACCAGAAACGTGACTTCAGCATCCCGAACACCCGCTCAATGATATTACGTGTGGTGGCATGTGCCTCATTTTACCGTTGCTGCGATGGGGTCGAAGGGCACCGGTATGGTGTGAGCAGCCAGGGACGGAGTGGGTAGCCACTGTCACCTGTGTATAGAGGGTGTACATTAGTATGGTGGTCTGCATCGCTCTGCCATGGGCCGTCAAGGCTGGTACCCATGGCACCTCTGACTATGCCTCCCCACATCTGCCCATGTCATCCTGCATGTTGTGCATACTCACCCACTAGGTGGCCAGTGGGGATGTCCCCACTCTCGAACCTGTGGCACAGTGCAGACTGGTGCCAGATGAAGGCATCATGTGCTCCCCCAGGGTGCGTGGCACAGACATTGGTTATGCGCCCGCTGGCATTGCACACCACCTGGCAGTTGGTGCTGGTGAATCCCTTGCGGTTGATGTAGGCTACACCATCCAGGCCAGGTGGTGTGCAGATGGCCACATGGGTGCAGTCAATGGCCCTGAGCATGCCAGGCATACGTGCTACCCTGTGGAACTGTTGTACATGTGCTGTGCACTCCGCCTGTGTGCTGGGGAAATGGATGTACTCTGCAGCATGTGGCAACAGTGCGCTGAGGCACTGTGTGAGTAGGCGTGACGCGGCTGACTGGGTTATGCCTGTTGAGTCCCCTGTTGGTCTCTGGAAGGTGCCCGTGGTGAGCAGGCACATGACAGCTGTCACCTTTGTCTCCACTGACAGAGCATGGCTGCGTCGTGTGGGTGCCTGCATCTCATCACTGCACAGCTCACAGAGCCACCTCAGGATCTCCCGGTTCAGGCGGTACCGGCTCATAATCTCTTTATCAGTATACTGCTCGAAGGTGATGCAAGCTCGGTACCGCCTGTTGGGGGCATACCACTGATGGGCCCTTTCATGGCCGTGCACCCCTGCTGCCTGCCTTCTCACACCCCTCATTACAGCCTCCATCTGTATGGTGGCACTGGCCGTGTCACTGGCTGTTGTCCCCCCCCACAGCAGATGTTGTCCCTTCCCCCCACTGTCCTCTGTGATGCTCCCCCTGCACTGGGTACACCTCCGGCCTTCAGCTGTCCTGCCTTCTGCCACTGCCTTCACTACTCTGCAGCACTGCCCTGTCTGTCCTACACACTGTCTCAGGCTCCCCACTCCTGTCCTGTGTGGTCACAAGTGTGCCCTGTCCTGCTTCTGTGTCCCACTCACTGCTGCCCTCTTAGTTATTGCTGCCAGCTCACTCACACCTCTAGCATCCCTGTAGCATTCTTGTGCCTCTCTCTTGTTCCTTTTTATTTTGGATCATTTCCGCTATCGTGCAACTTCTGCTTGCTCCCCTATTCCTCATGGCGCATGCTGTTGAATATCGCACTGCGCCATTTATTCATGGTTCCTCCCCCTAAGGTTGCGCATGCATTCATTACCATTGTGCTCTTGCGCATTGCAACTTGAGCTGAGCAGCTGTCTCCCACTGAATATCGCACAATGGCGATTTTCAGACTTTATGCAGCCTTTCTGTTAAGTGCATGCATAAACCCTTTTGAATATCTGGCCCACGGTATGTAACTGGTTAAAGAAAAACAAAAGAGACCATAAAATGGAAAGATATCTGCAGCTTAATTATTCACATTATTTAAATCGGAATATTTTATGAGCCAGTGGAAATCGAATCAATACAATAAACTTAAAATGGAAACAGAAATTTGTTGCAATTGTGGACTTGGTCAAGATAATTTAGTTGGAATATGAACTGAAACATTTAACCACATATTTATTAAAAGCAGGACTAGAGAGCATACTGGTCCCTGTGGCCTCCCTTCTTAAAATAGTAGAAAGCAAAGAAATTACATTTACATAAGGACTCCAGTTAGAATTGTAAATGTCACTAAGGTCTCTTTTGGTTGGGAAAATAATTTGTCTAAAATTCTTGTTTCTCCCCTTCTGTTATGTAATTTGTAAGCACAATGAACCTTTATTAATATTTATCTTTATTTTGAATAAATTGAATAATGTGATATTTCAATGTAATGTAAAGGATATAGATGTACTGTATCATGACATGGAGGGATATTTATCTTTTAAATCTATTTTTGTATGTAACAAAGCAAAAGAAAAGCAATTGTTGTGAATGGCTATATGTGTGTATTGTCATGATTTATTGTAAGTCGAACAATAAACTTTTGATTGATTGATACTGCATGGATACCAGGGAATTTAGTCATCATCAGATTAGATTTCAGGGTCATTGGGCCATCAAAGAAGGCTGGAGTGGTGGGCCTTAAAAGAGTAGTACATTCAAAATTTGTAAAAACATATGATGTGCAGAGTGTTTTGATTTCTGTCTGTAGTCCTGGTGTGTCTATTAAGAGGTTTTTTTTTCTAAATTCTCCTGCTAGTTATAAGACAGTCTTATGGACCCCTGATGATCTCCATTTTAGCAAGGTTCATTGCTCTTCTTTTTCCTACAGAGCCTCCTGTCCCATGTGACAGTCATGTGTCCGGGACCACTGATTCAGCAAGTACTGGAGATAGGAGCCTGATGTTTTAGCCTCTACTAAATAGCTCTAATTCAATATTTTTTTTCTGTGTGTGCCAGGTCTAGCCAGCAGGAGTAAATGTTTTGCTTTTAAAACTTTTCATCAAACTACACAGATCCATAAAAAGTACACAAATCTCCCCAGATCATCAGTGCTATAATTAATAAATACTGTAGCTGTTTTCTTACAGAATAACCCACTCAATTAGACCTCAAGTATTTGCTAAACTGTAAATGTAGCCATTAGTGCTCACGGGATAAGGAACATTATGTAATATCCCAACTCTGCTGTTGTATATTGACTCTAAACCAGTGCTTGCTGAATCCATGGCCCTAGATACATCACTGTCACATGGGACATGATGCATTGTAGTAACAAGAAGAGCAATAAACCATGCTAAGATGGAGATCCTCAGGGGCCATAAAACTACCATAAAACAAGCATGCTAATTTAGAAAAAACCTCCTAATAGCAGACTAAGAGAAGTACACACTAGTGCTACACACACTAATCAAAACACTCTGCACAACATATGTTTTTGCAAATTCTGACTGTACAACTCTTTTAAAGTATGGGGTGAGGATAGTTGGTGGACAACATCAACAGTAGTGCTGTGTGCTCATGGTGGAGGTCACAACATGGCACAATGCTCAGGATATCATGCCATTGGCCAACTCCAGCTGCCGCCACACTGCCAGTATGTTAGTGGCTGCACAGTCTATTTGTGACCAAAAATACCTAGAGTGTTAATTTGACTTTACAAAGATGGGAGAATGCCTCCGGGAGGACCTGGTGGGAGGAGAAGTCATGGGTGGGGTGGAGGGCAAATGGGCCAGATTAAAAGAGGGCACAGTAAAGGCAACAAACCTCTATGTCAGGCAAATAAGCAAAAGGAGGAGGAGACCATTATGGTTCTCGAGGGAAGTGGCAGAAAAGGTAAAGGCAAAAACAGTGGCAACAGGAGGTGAAAGGAGACCCAGAGAGAGGAGAATAGGGAAGTGTATCTGGGGAAATGGCAGGAGGCAGACAAAGCAGTAAGGAACGCAAAGGCATAAGCTGAGGAAAGACTAGCCCAGAAAGCATTGAAGGGGGACGAGACATTTTTCGGGTATATTAGCGAGAAAAAGAAGACAAAAGGATGGATTGTATGGCTAAAAAAGGAGGGCAGGTGGACCAAGAAAAGGCAAAAATGGTAAACAAATATTTCTGCTCAATGTTTACTGTAGAAAAGAAGGGGAGGGACCACAAATAAGCACCAAGAGCTGCAAGGGGAGGGAAGTGGACATCAGACCCTTTTCTGAGGAGAGGTTCAGGACAGCACTCGCTAACCTGAGTGTGGACAAAGCCATGATAGGGTGCATCCAAGAGTGCTGAAGGAACTCTGGGGGGTGTTAGCTACACCCCTTAACAGTTCACCAGAGACTGAAATTGTCCCGGAGGACTGGAAAAGAAGCAAAATGGTAGCAAGGAGGAGGTGGTAAATTATAGGCCTGGCAGCCTGATATCTGTAGTAGGGAAACTGATAGAAACACTAGTTCATACTCATACTAAGGTTCATACTAAGTTGGAAATTGGAACAGAAAGGCCAAGGCCCATTTGAGTTCCATCATCATCTGTAATACCTTAAATCAGCACCATCCAGAATATTTTTATCTAACCTATTTTTGAATATACTCTTTGTTCCTGCTATTATAATATATGGTGGTAATGAGTTCCACAAATTTACCACCCTAACAGTATAGGAATATTTCCTAGCATTTGTTCTGAACCTCATTCCTTTAATTTGTAATGGATATCCCCTAGTTTCCAAGTTATTTTCTTTAAAGCTTATATCCAAGTCACACATTAATTTAGGGTCCTGCAGAACATCATATAGGAACAAAATGTCCCCACGTGCCCTTCGTACTTCCAAAGACATAAGTCCCAAAGAGTGTAATCTTTCTGTATAGGTCATATTATTATGACCATTAATTCTTTTTGTGAAACAACGCTGTACCTGTTCCATCTTTTTTCTTTCAGATACTTTATAAGGGTTCCAAATCTGAGATGAATACTCAAGATGGGGACGGACATATACCCTATATAAGGGAACGAGGACTTTACTAGATCGAGACACAATATTCTTCCTTATAGACCATAGTGCCCTATTTGCCCTATTAATGGCTTCCATAACTTGCCTCTGTGTATTAAGGTTATCACTTATATATATACCCAGATCCTTTTCACTAACTGTTTGACTAAGTAAAACATTATCTGAGAAATAATTAATTTTTTTATTTTGTCTTCCCAAATGAAGTACTTTACACTTCTCCATGTTCAGTTTCATGCCCCATTTTTGGGTCCAGAGAAGGATAGTATTCAAATCTTGCTGAAGTAGTGCCCCTTCCACAGTACTGGTGCAAGGGCCACCTAACTTTAAATCATCTGCATACTTTACTACTGTACTATTTAATTTATGAGTGATGTCTGATGTAAAAATATTGAAAAGTGTCAGGCCCAGGAGAGAACCCTGGGGCACTCCACTCATAACAGACCCCACTCCAGACAAATGCCCATTTATTGTAACACACTGTGTTCTCGTGGACAGACAATATATTATCCACTTAACTGTTAAAGCAGGGGTACCGATTTTTATAATTTTTTCAGCAATGGCCCAGTGTGGTACATGATCAAAAGCTTTAGAGAAATCCAAAAACATCACATCACATGGTATATTATTATCCAAATGTGCGCTTATCTGTTCATAAAAAACTAGCAGGTTTGATGTACACCCCCTACCCCTGACAAAGCCGTGCTGATCATGATCTATATTATTAGTTTTTTCTAATATTCTATCTTTAATTATGCTCTCCATGATTTTACCAGTAACACTTGTTAGACTGATTGGCCGGTAATTTTGCACCAGTTCACGTGCCCCCTTTTTAAAAATGGGTACTACATGAACAACTTTTCAAACAGCAGGTACCTGGGATTGCATGTAAGAATTATTAAACAATATTTTTAAAGGGGATGTGATGTATTTGGATATTATTTTAAGAATTCCAGCAGATATTTTATCTGGTCCTGGAGAAGTTTCTGTTCTCAATGCACTGATCTTTTTCTCAATTTCCTCTTCAGTAATTTCCTGGAAGTGATTTTCTTCACCCAATTTTATATGTGCAGTTCGATGTAAGTCTTGGCCCTTATCATATACTTCGCAATAGAAATCATCAAACACCTCAGCCATTTGTTTGTTTTCAGGAATTATTCCTCTTTCTCCCAATGTTGGACCAATCTTGTTCTGAGAGTGCTTCAAAGATTTAACATAAGAGTAAAACTGTTTATCTAGTAAAGGAAAGAACAGTGGAACATCTGGAATCCAACGGACTGCAGAACATGAGGCAGCATGGCTTTGCAGAGGTGAGGGTATGGCAAACAAATCTACTAGGTTTTTTTGACTGGGTAATCAAGGTGTTGGATTGGGATGGGGTAGTGGACATTGTCAAACTGGACTTCAGCAAGGCCTTTGACACAGTTCCACATTGGAGGCTGGTAAACAATTTGGGTAGCATGGGGGTGGGCAATAAGGTGCTAACCCAGGTATGGAACTGGTTAGGCGATAGGAGGCAGAGGGTGGTGGTAAATGGACTTTGCTCAGAGGAGGAGAGAGTGACCAGCAGGGTACTGCAGGGGTCAGTACTGGAGCCAGTCCTCTTTAATATCTTCATTAGCGTTATAGCAGAGGAACTGGAAGAAAAGGTCTGCCTCTTTGCGGATGACACTAATATCTGCAAAAAGTTTGACAGCTAAGGTTTAATGCAAAAAAATGCAAAATAATGCAGTTGGGTCACAGAAACCTGGGGGTGTGGTACAAACTGGGGGAGAGATACTTGCAATGACCAAGCAGGAAAGGGACCTGGGGGTAATCATATTGAAGGACCTGAAGGTGGCCAGACAATGCGACAAAGCAACTGGGAAAGCGGATGGGATGCTGAATTGTACAGGTGGGGTAGTACCAACAGGAAGAGGAAAGTGGTGTTGTCCCTTTATAGGTCATTGGTAAGACCCCTACCTACAGTATTGTGTCCAGTTCTGGATACCACATCTCTGGAAAGACAGACAGGGTGGAGGCTGTCCAGAGGTAGGCTACCATGATGGTATTGGGTTCACATCAAAGGCCCTATGAGGAGAGGCTAAAGGAATGAAATAAGCACACCCAGGAGGAGAGAAGGGAGAGGGGGATATCATCAAGACCTTTAAATACCTCACAGTGGTGAATAAGGTACAGGTGGGAGATATCTTTCAGAGGAAAGGGTGCTCTAGAACAAAGGGTCATGATATGAAGCTGGAGGTGGGTAGGTTCAGGAGAGATGTGGGGGAATACTTTTTCAGAGAAGCGGTGGTGGATGCCTGGAACAGTCTTCCAGTGAAGGTGGTGGGGGTGAAAACAGTGATGGGATTCAAAAAAGCCTGGGATAGGCACAAGGGAATCATAAGGGATAGGAAAGGGGTGGAAAAGAAAGTGCCGTAAGCCTGAAAGGGTCTGCAGTGTAAGCAACACAACGAAAAAGGGAAGACTGGATGGGCGAAGTGGCCCTTATCTGCCATCAGTTTCTATGTTTCTATATGTTTCTAATTTGCATAATTATATGCAGCATCACTATTACAGGGGACAATCTGCCCCCTACAGATAGTTGCTTCTGCTTGTGTATGTCATATTTGGTGGGTGATGGTACAGGGAGCCATGAGCACCCCCAAATACTGTTACCTACTACTGTGACTATGTAAATGCCCCTGAATGTTTTTTTAAATGCTCCCACTAATTAAGAAAAATCACTTAAACTGTGTGTGTGTTATATTGTTATTGATCATTTTAAATGTCTAGTGAACACACACATTGGATATGTTTGTTAAAAACAATTAACTTGATAGTTTCAGAAACAATGATTTACATATTGAAGTTGCTTATGTTGAACAGATCACAGATATGCCATGATATCAATGGTATATAAAAGAAAACTGTGTCGATAGCAAATGAATATAAAATATTACAAATAATGTTTTTTTTGGTGGATTTTTATAGGTGGTAAAAATGAATCATAAGCCAAAAGTTTGGCAATAAAACTACTTGAATGACATACAGTACATGCTGTTACCAAGCATAGCTGGTTTAAGGCACATGGAATAGCAGAGTACATAATCACTCAGGGTATGCAGTTTTGCAGCATTCCAAACTTGAACGACCATGCTGTATGCACCAATAGTAGTAAAAATAAAAATGAACTAATGAATGAATAAATTAATTGCCTGCATAGTAAATCCATCAACAAAAATTGCCAGATGGGGTTTACCCTCAACTGCACATCTCTCGTGATACTGTGGTTTCGATCGGTGTGGCTAAGCAGGCAGAGGAGGATGAGATTTACAAGAACCCAATTAGGTACCAGGTGCATTCTGAGGCATAAGCGTGGTCACCCTGAAAGTGAGTAATGTCAAGACTCAGATGTAGAAACAACACCAAGAACAAAGGGAAAAGACTGTGCCACTTGGAAGTGCATAACAAAGAGCTGCTGCTCATCAGTTTCTCAAACTGGTTAGCAAAAAATATCTTACTTTTCAAAAACTTGCATTTTGGCCAGGAAACTGGATGGTACCATAACATTACAAAATACGATGTTTAATGAGTTAGATGAAAACCATTAAATCTAAAATATACAGTATATCTGCTTTTTAAAAAAAACAAAAAAACAATAAGAAAACTGTCATAGAAAATCTTTGGAATTGAAATGTGATATTTTATTTTTGGATAAAGCATATTTAATCTCATCAGGATATTTTTTTTGCAGTGTTAAAAGTAAAAGAAAAGAACCTAGTGTGCTGCATCACACAAGAAAATAATTATAGTGGGGTCATTAACAACATGCCCTGGGATGCAACAGGTCTAGATCTCAGGGAGGTTCTACCACTGTGTGTGTGTGTGTTGGGGGGTGCTGTCTGCTAAGAAAGTGTGTGATAGGTCAGGCTGATAGCGGTGCCCCCCTTCAGCTCGACACCCCGACAGCGAACCATGAAAAAGGATCATTTCAGCAACAGTCACTGCAATGGTCCTTTTCATGGTTCACTTTGCCCCAGTGTTCAGCCCCCTCCCCAGACCAACTCCAATCTAGAGTTGATAATTCTATAGTCCGAGGAGTTCAGGGGGCACAGCCCCCCCATAGAAAACACTCGGGCATCGGGTGGCACAATACCTGCATTGGTATTATGCCGTCGCTGTGCAGGAGGTCGACATTTTCATTGTCAACCCTCCTTGGTGCTTCCATCTGATAGTGTAGCAACAGTGAATACCAGCTGCTGTGCCAATGATCTGCATTTGCACTCTGAACCCAGGATGGTGAAGGCGGCCAACAGGAGGAAGTTCAAGTGTCACAAAGAAAGCTGTCCACCTCTGGGGCAGGAGAATTGCAACTCACTTGGGTAACCAGAAGTGGTGCATTGTGCAGCTGTGAATCAACTGACAGATGGGTGGCTGGAGCTGTGTTATGGTGGTTTTGTCAACACCATTATACAGTGTCCCTGTAGGTGATGCTCGAAGGAGAAGTCAGAGAAAGGAGAGGATCTTGAGCAGATAATGCTCCATGTCCACTAGGGCTGTTACACTCTCTCTCTCTCTTTCTCTCTCTCTCTCACAGCACGGGGTCATTCTGTCGCAAACAAAAATAGTGCAGCACTATACTGCACTGTCAAAACAACAACTACAAATATACCACGTGGTAAAAACACTGAGTGGTAATGACATCGAAACCAGACAGCAAACTACTGTTTTTTTGGGGGGGGCTCTGCCCCCCACCTGTGAACCCCCCCATAAAAATGACATATCCGGAGGGGAGGCAACATTGAGACAGGGTGGAACTCACGCTGGGGAGGGGATTAGTGACAGCATTTAAGTGAAAAGAAGAAAAAAAAACTAACCTAATCTGGGACTGGGAATAGAACCCCAGTCACAGCTACTCCACTGTCCTTCCCTGCTAATGGCTTTATTCCCTGAGCCATGGCAGCTGCCTGGCAGACCCTCCTCCAGTAGAGGTCTTATCCAGTGCAACAGATCTCTCTAGGGAACAGCTACAGGGTTACCGATACTGCTCTACACTATTTGTTTAATTGCATGTTCCATTCAACATATTGACTCAGTACCATCTCAAATGTGGTGGTGGTGGGGGCTTGCTACAGCCTTCCTCAGAAGATCTGATTTTCAGGAATTTGCTCAGAGGTATGCTGGGGCTTCATTGCTACGAGGCAAGCTCAGAGAGTCTTATAGAATGAAGGTGGGCATCCCTCAGTGAAGAGTGAATATTACCTAGGACGGGGGAGAACTACTGTGAGTTTGAAGGAGGTCTTGGGGTATTCCTGGAAATACTGGAGAAGAAAAAGAATGTAGAAAAGAGAGCATGTTCTGTCCACCCAACACATGCAACTGATCAAGCTATACCCTTGTACCACATAATGTTGGCCTTGTGTTTTCAAAACCATTATAGTCTGAAGGGGTCACATGTTGTAGCTGAAAATGTAGCTCAGTGATTACCGTATGTTAAGTTAATCAAGTTCTCCCTTTAAAGGGGCAGGAAATCTGTGTTAATTGGCAGCAGTTAGTAATGTCCCTAGCAAGAGGCATGAAAGACTTGCTTCTAAATGAGCCATATTTAATTGCACCTTAATATATACTGATATGAAAAATTGTGTATTCAATTGTTTTCTTTTTATGGACAACATTCTGCACAGTTCTATTCATGGAACCAGTAACTTGGAGTTTTTACTACGTCATGGTTTGTGTACAGAATTCTAAACATGAGCTATTGTTCTATCAGAGCCTTGCTTAGAGTTCTGTGCACATACAATGACATAATTAAAACTCCAGATAACTGGTACCTTGAAGAGAACTGGAACAGAATGCTACCCATAAAAAACAAAATGATGCAACATATAGTTTTTCACATCACTTTTTATTCAGGTGCAGTTACATATGAATCATTTAGACTTATGTATAGCATTTCTGTAAATGGGAACATCATAAACAGCTACCATTTAGAAATCATTTGCTGTCCTCTTTAAGCAATGTTATATGGCTTGGTGGTGTATTTATTACTGTCCAATCTTGTTTTACCTACTTTAAACTTGTGGCTTGAGCTAGGGTTCTCTGTTCACATAACCATGGAAAATGAAACATGCTGTCAAACATGGGTAACTCACAATCATCTCATGGTCAACGTGTTATATCTATGTTTGGCCATGGTCTGCCCATGGACAGAAAAGCAGGTAAATCAGTTGACATTAATGACAATTCATTTCAGATGTTTCACCTACAGTATATATAGAAAAGGCAATCAGTGAAGCTACACTGGTAGAAAGATCTATTGTGAAATGCCATAGAAGTAAAATCAAACTTTTCATTAACCAGGAAATTGTTTTATTTGTTTTAGAAAATGTTCTGCCAGGTACTCTTTTTCATTTTCAGTCTCAAGTGAACAATATTGGCTGATTACGGTGTACATTCTTTTTAAAATAATTCAGTACTATTGTAAGCTTTAATTGCCACAAGTTACAGCTCATAATAAATTAGTAGAACTAATTCAGTTGTTAATTGTCTTGTATTTCCTTTAGTTAGTAGCTGTTAAATATTTTGCATTATAGTAATTTGGCTACACATACTGTTTTGGTATCTTATGCAAGTGCCCCAATCATGATACATACATGTATTTCTCATTCAAAACAATCAAGATACTGTAAATCTTTCAGTCACATTTCAGATTCCTGTTAGGGATGACATATCATGGAGTTTTTCTATTCAAGCTTTGTCATCATAGTTATCGACATTGATAGCAACTCTCTTCATGAAATGGTAATTTCTTAGGAAATGTTTTAAGCAAAGTGGTTTCAGACATATAGGCCCATATATTCAAAAGGGTTACACATGGCGCAACAGTGTTGCACCATGCACAACTCACTGATGCAATACCCAGTGATATTCAAACGGGAATTGGCGCCTGGCATCAAATCCTGATGCACCGGAGTGCATCAGTAATGTACTGCAGGCACATTGGGGCGTGTCTATGCATACTCTGCACAGCCCGATATTCAGCCGGGATGTGCTGAGCCATGCATGAGCAACCCCTACTTGCACCACAGAAAGTTGAGCAAAAACAGGAGAACGCAGGCCACCATCGGTGAGCCGTCAGACTGTAGGTGCACACACGGCAGCTGCCACATGTGGTGGCCACACCAGCTCCAGCTGCACCCGTGGTGGCACCCCCATGCCTGAATCGTGGGCATTGGTGTCTAAAAATAGAATCCAATATCCCTGCTGGTTCAGTGGACTGCTGTCAGCCCGATCGCGGGCTTGAGTACAATGATAAAGTCTCCTATATCCCTGGTGGTCCAGTGGACCGCTGTCTGCCCGATCGCGAGCTGAAATAAAAATTAAAAGTCTCCTATATCCCTGGTGGTCCAGTGGACTGCTGCCTGCCCGATCGCAGGCTGAAGTAAAAATTAAAAAGATTCCTATATCTCTGGTGGTCCACTGGACTGCTGCCTGCCCGATTGCGGGCTTAAGTATAAATAAAAAGATTCCTATATCCCTGGTGGTCCAGTGGACCGCTGCCTGCCCGATCGCTGGCTTAAGTATAAATAAAAATATTCCTATATCCCTGGTGGTCCAGTAGACCGCTGTCTGCCCGATCGTGAGCTGAAGTAAAAAATAAAAGTCTCCTATATCCCTGGTGGTCCAGTGGACCGCTGTCTGCCCGATTGCAAGCTGAAGTAAAAAGTAAAAGTCTCCTATATCCCTGGTGGTCCAGTGGACTGCTGTTTGCCCGATCGCAAGCTGAAGTAAAAATTAAAAGTCTCCTATATCCCTGGTGGTCCAGTGGACCGCTGCCTGCCCGATCGCAGGCTTAAGTATAAATAAAAAGATTCCTATATCCCTGGTGGTCCAGTGGACTGCTGTCTGCCCGATCGTGAGCTGAAATAATAAATAAAAGAATCCTATATCCCTGATGGTCCAGTGGACCGATGTCTGCCCGATCGTGGGCTTAAGTAAAATATTACTGACTCCCATATCCCTGGTGGTCCAGCGGACACCCCTCCCCTCACCCCACTGATCCTCACTGCCTCCCCTGGTCAGCGGCGGGCGGCAGCACCCCACCTGCCTGCCACCCTGCCACCCGCTGACTGACACTGTCGGTAGGGCTGTATGCCCATTGGTCCACAGCATGAGGTAGTAAAGATTCAATTGTTATTTTTTTCTTGAACTGTATATCATCATTTTGAGCTAGTGCTAATTACATTGCACATCTCTGGTGCTCATTTAAACAAGGTAGGTAATAGTTTGGTTCCATGTAAGCAGAGGACAAGAAATGGCTAATAGGAATTATTGTGACATTTGCAACTCATTGTAGTGTTTCATCATATTGATATGACAGCTGGAGTTCTAGAAGTATGTGACAAACTTTAGAATACCAAATAGGATAATCAATAGATAGACATATTATTTTGTCTTTTTACTGTACAGTTGGGTCCTGAAGCCTGCTTCTTAGCTGTATATATACTTTGTTTATTAATCATTATATTACCTAGTAACAAATATTTATAGATCATTACTGGATTAAAGGGTACCTAAACAAGCAGTTTTTTAAAACTGCAAACTCTAAAATATGGCTTCATAGTGAGGTAAAGTAAAGGCTGCTGTTTACATTTATGCTAAAACTGCATTTATGTAAATAACATAATTGCAGTTTCATAGCTTTTAAAAAATGTAAACATCAACTTTTCACTTTCAAAAAAAAAAAGCCTTGGTTTCTCCCTAAGATGTCTGCCAAGTGTGTTAAGTGATGAGTCATGATGACATAATCGGAGCCAGAGACAGAGATCCACATATATTTCTATAGTGCTAACTAGTTCTTCTTTCCCTCTTTATTTTGAATTGTACCATAATGATCAACACCATGTATTACCTCGTGGATTATTTTGATCAGTACACGATAGGCTAAGATTTTGTTCATTTTGTTTACTTTAACTTGCAGAAAATGTTTTGCAATCCAGCTGACTTTTTCTTTGGCAAACTGCATTACAGTACAACACTTCAAATACCTGATGACCTAGTGGTTATATGATGCACTGAATTATGTTTTTTGTTAACCAGGAGAGACACACTAAGCTTGTTTACAGGTGTGGCCTGGGAGCACAAGGAAGTTTAGTGACTAGCTCATTGTCACACAGCAAAGTACCGGTCTTGATCAGTTCCAAAGCGCATTGCTTTCTTGTTAATCCACAAATAAGGCTTTATTTTTCCATGTGAACCCCCTGCACCTAGCCTGCCTTCTGTTGAACACCCCACCATCCATACACTGTCCTTAGTACTGCCTGGGGCCGCATATGAGCTTTCAGTCTCATGAAGAGAATTATTACACCTCAGACTGTAATCTTGTACCTCAGAGTTGTGCACACCTATACTGATACGCATCATCAGCTGGCACTGTTAAAAAATGCCTCCCAAATCACTCTCCAGTCCACATTCTCAATGTTTGACTTCTGCTCCCACAGTAAACATTGAGTGGATCACCACCCTTCTGCACAGTGAAGGTAGTATGTACAGTTCCCTGTTGTGTTTTTTTCCCCACCTCATTAACCAACAACTAGGTCTTCCTGGAGGGCCAAGCAATAAGCAACATGACCCACCAGAAAAACTGCTGTTCATGCCCTCATAAGGGCTGCACTTACAATGGATAACAATATTATTAGCAGGAGAGGCATACTAATACCTTGAGCGAATCCACCTGACTTCCAGTATCAGTCTACTCCTTTACGTGTGATCTGCAGAACCCCACAGGACAGTTCCCAGCAATTCTTCTCCAGTACTTTTCTGTGCTGTACTCCAAAATTCAAGTTGGCTGGCTACCACCCTTCCAAATCTTGAATGAGCTATACACAACTTCCTCAATACTGTCCTAACAAATATCAACATCTCCCCCCAACCCAAGGGTAATCTCCCTACACTGAATTCAAGTAACAGTTTAGGTGCAGCCCTGCCACTCTGAGTATTTGTCATTGCTGGCTACTCTCATCCACAGTCAGGGAGTGATCACGATGCTGGCAGCCCCACATTTCAGATCTCACAGTGATCTGCTCAGAGTCCTCCTTCATGTCTTCAACTAACCTGAATATAGCTGTACCCTGCTGGACTGGCCTCTTCAGTCCCTCTCTGGCATTCATTCTACTCACCTGCTCCCCACACCAAAAACTGGTGAGTTCACTATCATTCTGCATCATGAATATGGTTAATACAGTCTCCTGTGTTATATTTACATATTAATAATAAACAAGATCTTCTGGTAAGCCAGGTTGATAGCAGCATGGCACAAGTGGAAAAATAGGTTTTCCTACCTATATAAGATCTAAGTCACCTATGATAAGGCATATTATATGATGTGCATAGTGATGTGCACACCCATCATTTAATAGTGCCTAATCAAAGGTAGCCTAGATCTTTTAAGGATAGGAAAGCCCATCATTCCCCTTGTTCCCTGCTGCTATGAGCCTGACTTACTGGAAAGATATGTTTATATTTGATATGTCAAAATAAAACAGGGACTGTACTACTTGCATTCATGATGCAGAAGGGTGATGAGCTCACCGGTTTTTTGGTATGAGGAAGAATAGTGAAGAATGTATACCAGAGGAGGACTGAGAAGGCCACTCTTGCAAGGTACTGCTATATTCAGGGAAGGGGGAAGACAGAAGGAGAGAAATATGAGCATATTACTGTGAGAAATAAGATGTGGGGCTGCCAGCACCTTGATCACTACCTGACCCCGTTGTCCTGGTCAACATTCCCCTTCCCATAAAGCCAGTTCATGCAGTTGTCCAAGGCTGTGTGTAGATATTAATGTATGAAATAGCTGCCACTACATGTTCAGTCACTTCACTACCAGTCTAGAATTGCTTGTAAAGCACTTTGGGATACAGTGTGTATGAAAACCACTATATAAATGCTGATTCTTCATCTTATTATTATTATTTCCCATGGAAAAAGAAGAAAAAGAAGACAAGACAAGCATATATTTGAGTTTTGAAAAAGTATGAACTCTAACTTTGGACTGCACAAGAACTTTGCTACAAAAAAATGGTGGCTCTAGGGGGTGGTGAAGGGTGTGGCTGCAACCCCCCCCCACACACACACATAGTAACGTAGTTGCTTGCTACTGCTGCATTTCACTTTGTTGAAGAAGTCTGATTTATTGATTGTACAAATGTTTACATTCAAACTATGGATTACATTTGTAGGTTCTGTCAAAAACGTACTAGAAAAGAATAATAGCAGAAAATATAAAGGTTTAATAAAAATGTTAAAAAGTGCATATTAAGTATGCACACCACCCCAGCACCCCCATTCTAGCATCCTGGATCCACCATAACCACAAGACCACCAGGTTATTCAAGATTTGTACTGCACTGTGGTTTGCCACAGAGAAAGTCGGTTGGATTAAAACACATTTTCAGCATGTTAAAGTAAACAAAATGATCAGAACCATAGCCTTACATGTGCATTATACAAAATAATGCACATGGTTTTGACCATTTGGGTAAAACAATTCTATACAAAGGGAAAAAAGAACTAGTTAGCACTATAGAGAGCCATATAACTCTCTGACTTCGGCTCCAATGATGTCATCACACAACATATTTGGCGGCCATTTTAGGAAGCAGGTAAGACAGTTTTTTTTGACATTGGAAGGCTGATTTTACAATTTTCAAATGCTCTGGAACTACATTTAGGTAAACTATGAAAATATAGTTTTAGCATTAATGAATACAGCAGCCTTTCCTTTAGTCCCATATGAAGTCAGATTTTTGAATAGTTTGTTGTCAAAGTGTTGTTTAGGTATCCTTTAAGAGGAGAGACACACTGTATGCAAAACAATAAAAAGATATTTTAAGATAGATTTTATATACCCATATTCAAGGCCAAAGACATTATGCTAATCTTGCTAAAGAAAATAATCCATATCAGTTATCTGATATGATTTGCTTCCACTTATATCATTTGCAAACTATTTGTGTTGACAACATATTACAACTCTGCTGCAACGTCTGAATATTATTAGTGCTCAACATTTAAAACAATATCACTGGGAGAACCCACCATCAGTGAAGGAAAAAAATCATAGCGTACATGTTCCCACAGATTTTTTTTCCATGTGTGCATTTTATTTGCTATTCATGTTTATTGTGGTGGCGCTTTGGTATGCTGTTACACAATTTTACATTTTCTGCCTAACACAACAGCAGTCCCTTACAACTTTCATCTTGAAAATTTGTTATACTTTTAATACACACATTGGATTCCTCTGCACTCACCTGAACCAAAAACAGGCCCTGGGATGCCCTGCCCTTAAAATGGGGCTTTACTGTAATGTCAGAGGAGTTTTCACAGGAGCACCCACAAAATCCAAAAAATGAAAGACGAGGCTCAACTCCAATTTTATTGTAAATTCTTCCAGTGTGTTACTTCCACCACAACATATTCAATGTTTTATGGCTGAAAATCACTTCTTCAGGAAAAGGTGATAACTGGTTGCTTGCTTACTTTTATGTTCATGTTTTAAAATTATCCAAGGTAATATTTTATTGGTCTTCCAGCTATGCTGGGCACTCCCCATTCCCTGTAATCTCTTATATGGACATATATATTCACAGTTACTAAACATTTTGCATATAGGTATCAAAGCTTGGCAGAGGGAGCTGCTGAGTCCAGAGCAGCTTGGGAGCTGGCTGCAGGTAATGAAGAAGAAATGGCAAAAAACACCAATATGTGTCTCTAGAGAGGTTTAATTAGCAGTAAGGGGAAAAAACCAGCATCTAGTAAATACAAGGGCAGCATCCAAGAGGAAGACAGGGAAAATACTTGGAAAACAGCATAATGGTTAAAGGAGATAAAGCCAGTGCACAAGAGGCAGTATACAATGACTCCCTTGAGACCTGAGAGGTGCCCTGGGATTGGAGAACAACAGATGTCATCATAAATGAATAGTCAAGATTTACTCTGTGAAGTAGTGCTAGTAAAATGTGAAACACTCAAATGTGATGGTTAGTTGTTTTTTTTTTTTCTAATATTTATTTTTTCTGGATATCAACATGTTTGATAGAAGTAATTCCTCTTCTGTAAACATTTGTTTTCTCTCACAACTACTATTATGTGACAGTCTCTTCATATAGCCTATGTGAAAGTTTTCAACTTTGGAGCGCTATAACTATGGGCCCATTGAATGTTTTGGGACCACACCACCAAAAGGCACATCTGTGGGACTAGGGCTTGCCACCCTACAAATTTCATGTCAAAAGCCCCAAACATTTTGGTGCAGTGGGATGGCAAATAATTGTTTTTTGGGGCAAAGCATTGTCGCTAATTGCAACAGTTTTGCAAAAACAGGCACAGCACTTTCGTGATTTGCAACAGTGTCGCAACCATATCTGTTGCAATTTACGACACTACGGGGGGGGTCCGATCTTCAAAAAGGCATTTCTGGGGCATTTTACCCCCCAATAAAGATAGTGCTGTGATCCTCAGGACCCGACTAGGTAAACACAACAGTCAGTGTTTACCTAAGGAGTCCCAAATTTAAACACCAGACATTTTTCTGTCTCACTAACTGAAAACAAGATGGCCACTGCATGATAGTAAAAGGGCCATTTGCGACAATAAAATGTAGTGGTGGCAGTTTTCGAGAGACACATATATTTTTTCCCATTGACTATAATGGGAAACTTGTTTTTTGAATAACTTTTGAACAGTTTAATATTTTTTCACCAAATCTTTGAAAGGTACATTAGTGATCCAAACTGCATCTTTCCTGAAAATTTCAGACCAAATGGACCAATCATGTGGGCTGTTGCCATGAGCAAAGAAATATGCAAAAACCCCTTTTTTTCATTTTTGGGTGCTCTACAATTCTGCAACTGCTCATCCAACCTTAGCACAACTTGCCAGATCCAGAGATCTATAGTACCAGACCTTGCATGCAAAATTTCAGGCAAATCCGTCATGTGGTGACAAAGTTATTAAAGTGCAAATTTGAGGTTTAACATAGAAGTGGCTGGGCAACCCTAACTAAACTATACTATACTATACTATACTATACTATACTATACTATACTATACTATACTATATATATTTATTACAGAATCATGCCCGTATAGTTAGGGTTGAGTAGGCAGTTCAATGTTAAACTGGAAATTTTGCACTTTAATAACTTTTCAACCATTCAATGGATTTGCATGCAAATTTGGTATGTCCCTTACTGTGGGCACAATCTCTTGATGTGGCAAGTTATGTTCTAGTCAGATGTGCAGTTTTCGAGTTATGGAGAGGTGAAAAAAAATGTTTTCACTCATTGACTTTGCTGAGATTTTTCTTTGAACTTGCCTGCAGCCCAGATGGTTTGTTTTTTTGGTGTGAAGTTTTCTGGGCAGAAAGGGACTTCCTCACAGAATTGCCTTTTGCCAGTCTGGTGACAAAATGATAAACTGTTTTTAAGTTACTGCAATTTAAAAATTTGAAAAAATCATTTCTGAGTATGCTCAGTAAGCTCTAAAATATAGCTGTATGAAACAAAAGAGGAATCCTGCTTCATATGAGAAAATTCCTCTTTCATATAGCCGCCATCTTGTTTTCAGTTTTGCCTGAAAAATTCAGATTTGGAAACCCCCCAAAATGATGACTTGAGGAGGAACCAACACATGTAGCTTGCTTATTTGGACCACCTAGGTGCATTCTGCACTTTACTGCCCATGAAATGAAACAACAGTACCAGTGTTCATGAGGTGGGGTCCCAAAAAGTCCATGTTGAACATTTGGTGCAAAAATGCCAAAAAACGTCCGAGTTACGAGCGGTCATTGAAATATTTCTACGCACGCTTGTAACGTTGGCAATTTTTAATATTTTCACCCCAAATTTTCAACATTGCCAGTATTTTACAGCACCTCATGAACAGTACAGTTGTCATTTTTCAGATCCTGCCCAAAATATGTTTTCACACCTGTGGCACAGAATGGTGTGGTTGCTGAGCAAGATCAGCTTTTGGGACTGATGAATGAAATGACAGTGCCAGTGTTCATGAGGTGTGGTTTCAAAAAGGCTTTGTTGAAAATTTGGTGAAAAAAAATCCTAAAATTCAAGGGACATACGTAACTTGGGCATTTTTATTTATTTACTGTATTTATAAATAAATAAATAAATAAAAATGCCCAAGTTGGGGTACCACTAGACACCAGGGAATAAGATATGACAAAATAAAATACTGAAAGGGTGCACAAATGGAAAAGGCTTTTTTCATTTGAAGGAATCCTTTTCTGTACCAGCAAAAAAATGAGAACAAAAAAGGATTCCTTCAAATGAAAAAAGAATTGGTTGAAAACTAAGTCCCAAATCCTTTTCTGTATCAATCAATCCTTTTTTGTGCTTGAATGGCAATATCAAACAAAAAAGGATCCTTTGTCACGAAAAAGGAATCAGCACAAAAACTGAAATCCTTTTTCGTTTGAACGAAAATATCAAATGAAAAAAGGATCCCTTCTCATGAAAAAGGAATTGGCAAAAAAAAAAGTCTGAAATCCTGTTTTGTGAGCAAGGATCCATTTTCATTCAAATTAAAAAGGATTCACAAAACACCCCAGAAAAACTAAGTCCCAAATCCTTTTCCGTGTCTCGTGATTCTTTTTTGTTCGAATGAAAAAAGATTCATGAGAAAAGATTTAAAATGTTAAAAAAAGATTCCAGTGTCATTTTGCAAGCTGAGAACTGTGGAACCCACCTGGATGAGTTATAAAGAGCAAGATATATGCCTTGGTGTCTGTACAGTACTCCATTTTTGTGGATTCTCAATATTTTTTGTGAAAAATGGAAAACAGAATGGCAGAAAAAAGTAAATTTTTTCTCATAAAAAAGAACTGGCCCCTGATGAAAAATAATCCTTTTTGGGAGGTGCCCAAAGACTGGAGGACAGCAGATGTAGTCCCCTTATACAAAAGCGGGAACAAAGAGGAAGCAGGGAACTACAGACCAGTCAGCCTCACCTCGGTAGTGGGGAAGAGCATGGAAGCGCTACTGAAGGAGAGATTGGTGGAACATCTGGTTGTCAATGGACTACAGGACCCAAGGCAGCATGGTTTCACCAGGAGGCGGTCATGTCAGACCAACCTCATTGAATTTTTTGACTGGGTGACTAGGGAGGTGGATCAGGGGAGGGCAGTGGACATTGCCTATCTGGACTTCAGCAAGGCCTTTGACACTGTGCCACACAGAAGACTATTACACAAACTGGGAATATGGGCGTGGGCAGGACAGTAGTGTGGTGGGTAGGTAACTGGCTTGGTGGCAGGACACAGAGGGTGGTGGTAAATGGCTGTCACCCACAGAGGGAAGAGTGACCAGTGGGGTACCACAGGATCAGTGCTGGGACCGTCCTATTCAACATCTTCATCAGTGACATTGCACAGGACCTAGAAGGCAGAATTTCCCTGTTCGCTGATGACACAAAGCTCTGTAACAGAGTAGACACACCAGAGGGTTTAGACAGAATGAGAAGGGACCTGCAGAAACTTGAAGAATGGTCAGGGTTTGGCAGTTGAAATTCAATGCAAAGAAGTGCAAGATAATGCATATTGGGCACAAAAACCTTGGCACAATATATCAGTTGGGGGTGAGGATATAGCATGCACCAAGCAGGAAAGGGATCTTGGGGTTATCATCTCTGATGACCTCAAAGGTAGGGAAACAGTGTGACAAGGCAGCAGGTAAAGCAAATAGGATGCTGGTTGTATAGGCAGGGGCATCACCAGCAGGAAAAGGAGGGCATAATTCTGCTATACAAGACACTAGTGAGGCCCCACCTGGAGTACAGTGTACAGTTCTGAGACCATACCACGTAAGGACATAGACAGGGTAGAGAAGGTTCAGAGGAGGGCAATAAAGATGGTGCATGGATTGCATCACAAGTCCTATGAAGACAGGTTGAAGGAACTGAACATGTACTCCTGGAGGAGAGGAGGGAGAGAGGATATGATAGAGACATACAAGTATCTCACAGGGAGGAACAGGTGCAGGAATACACTATTTTTAAGCGAAAAGATGTTCCAGGACTAGAGGGCATGGGATGAAGTTGGAGGAGGATGATTCAGAGGAAACATGAGGAAGAATTTCTTCACAGAACGGGTGGTGGACAAGTGGAACACCCTGCCAGAGGAAGTGGTAGGGGCTGAAACAATCACGGGATTTAAGAATGCATGGGATAGACATAAAGGAATTCTAGAGGTCAGGGGTAAGGGGCAACAGACTTCTAGGAAAACATAAACTGAACTTACAAGTTCAAATGGGCAGACTGGGTGGGCCATAGGCCCTTATCTGCCGACACTGTCTATGTGTCTATGTATCTATGTACCTATGTTTGATCGACTTTTTTTTTCATTCAATTCTGCTATCCTGGAGAGTGAAATTCCCATTAATAAAATTGGGAGCTTTAAAATTTAATAACTTTGGAATGGATTAATATTTTTTTCACCAAACGATCGAAAGGCACTTCTGTGCCCCATGACCTTTCTACCCTGAAAATTACAGACCAAAATTCCAAATCATCTAGGTGCAGCATGCTAACAAAAAACAGTGAAAAAGGGCACGTTTTTACATTTTTTTCACTATGCGCAGCTTGGAATCCACACATTTGACCAGAACGAAGCTTGGCATGTCAAAACATCTACTCCATGAGACCGTGCATGCAAAATGTTGTGCAAATCTGTTGAATAGTTGGGAATTTAACTGCAAAATATGAGGTTTAAGAATAAAACAGTCTGCTCAACCCTAAATATAGGTGCACTACCGTGCCCCTATAATTTAGCCCTAACTCCCCACTCCCAAAGCAGCAAAAAGACAAAACCATTCAGGCAACCACAGCCAGCCATCATCAGGTAAGACCAACAGCATACAACTGTTTCCAATTGAAACAGAAGATGACCATAATCTGGGTCCAGCACTTCTGCAGCATCAGCTACGCATGCACACTGTAAGACATACACACCCACTTCTGTCTGCAGATAGAAATCCATGATACTCAAATCACAACACTACTTCTGTCTGCAGATGTGCAGGCTCCTGCAGGAGGTTAACACTTCTGCAGCCACAGATACCCATGCATAGTATAAAACATGCACACCCAGTTCTGGCTGTAGAAGCACAGGTCCCTGTGGGTACAAATCCATGATAATCAAATTACAACACTACTTCTGTCTACAGAAGCATTAGTCATACACATGCACAGTGCAAGACATACACACCCATTTCCAGCTGCAGAAGCGCTGGCTCCTGTGGGACCTGTGCTTCAGCAGCCACAGATTCAGATCCATGATACCCAAGTTACAACACTATTTCTGTCTGCAGAAGAGCATGCCACTGTGGGGCCAGTGCTTCTGTAGCCACAGATACACATACACACTGCAAAACATACATATCCACTCTGCAGTCACACTGTTACTTTTCTAAACAGTGCTGATGAAGTATATTGTTTTAAGTGCAGCATGTTGTATGCATATTTTCAAAGGTACCACATTTGTGCTACTACAAATAATCCTTTGTTCACACTTTATGTCACAAACAAATATTTTTTTGTTTGCATCTTTTGCATTTTGAGGTGGAAGTGATATTTGTCACCCACTGTGCTCTAATAAGGGCTTAAAAATAAGATTGTTGAAAATTTGGTGGAAAACATAAAAAAAGGCTGAGTTGTGAGTAACAGCTGACTCTGGGTACAAAGTCCACATTTTAATGTCACAAACAAAAAATTCTTAGCACTTTTTTAAGTTACAAACAAATAACACTTTACACTTTTTTATGTCGTGAACAAAGAATTCTTTGTTTGCAAGATTCTTTATTTGCATTTTCTCACAAACAAAGAATTCTTGGCTCGCGACATAAGAACTGCAAACTTTGCTAATGCTAAACAGGGACCTAAGATTTTTGGTGTGCCCAGAAAACATATTTCTAGGTAATTTTTCAGCAAAATCAAAAAACAAAAACCTGAGTCTAGCTAAACTGGTCTCATTTACCTAGGTTCAGGTGTTTGCTTTTCAAGAAGGCATCATTGTATGTGTTTTTATAACATTTTTTGCTCAAAAGAAAAAAAACATGATGGTGGGGATCATGACCTAAAAAAATTTTCTCCAAACATAAAAAACATTTTTTTATACAACACAACTTTGCTGATGAACATAAATTCTTTGTTTGCACTAGACAGTTTTCCTGAAAATCCATCTGAGCATGCTCAGAAGCCAAATTTTACAATCTTATAACTTAAGAACTGATTAATATTTTTGCATGAAATCTACAGGAAGCACACCCTTGTAAAAGCCCCTTTTACCCTAAACATGTTCTAACAAAATTCCAAACTTTTTTTTTTGCTCCACAAGTGAACAATAAAAAAAGACAAAAAGTGCATTTTTTGAGGCTTTTTAAATTTCAGAATCTCAGAATTCAGATCAGCAGCCATCATAAAACTTTCAAATTCTTAACATCTTAGCACCCAGACTGCACATGCAAAGTTGTATGCTACTTCTTTAAATGGTGGCAAAGTTATTAAGGTGCAAAAAATGTAAGCTGGCCAAGTGGCGCTGAGGGTTGAGGCGCTGGACGCCACACCTCACGCCATGCCAGCGACCCGGGTTCGGGAACGAGCCCGGGTCATCAGGGGTCAGCAGGGGAGGACTGGGATTGAGCATCCGTAGACTGCTTTCCTGGTCCTGGGGTGGGTTGGGGAATCTCACTGTGCTGTAGTGGCTCCTGGGGATGCTCGGAGGCACTAATGGAGTGGGGGATACTGGAGGGGGAACATGGCGGATATCGGCACACTGTGTCCGGATGTCATTGCATGTCTACTTTCTGGGGGACCAATCAGGAGGAAAATGGTTGGGTGCAACCGTGCAGCTGGATGGCCACACTCCGAGCCGACTAGAGGACTTTGGCGGAGTCCTGTCAGGGAGGGTCCGGGGCTATCCTGGCTGGCTGAGGCTGAGGGGGGCCCTCCAGCGGGATGGCATAATGGCTGCCCAGAGCCTCCTGGGTGCAGTTTGAGCTACCCAGTTCATGTGTGGAGCCGTGGCTAAAATGCCCTAAGTTGGAGGTGCTGAGCGGCGACAAAATGTTAAATGATTAAAAAAAAAGGTGCAAAAAATGTGGGTTTATCATTAAACAGACTGCTCAGCTCTAACTATACAGGTGCTACTGTGCAAGTATAGTCCTATGCAGGCAGCTTCTAGCAGCAAGTCAACTGCACCTGTGGCACATTTAAACTGAAGTCCATTTCCACAGTTGGGTGGTAGGCACATCATGATCTCTTATTGTGTTCCATGGAGCTGCAGTTAGCTGTGTGCCCCATGGCATGAAGCTTAAATGCGCCCCTACAACAGAAAAATGAAGCAGTCCTCTTCTGTGCTGCCAAGACCCCCTGCAGGCATCTAGGATCAGGGGACTGGGTGAAGCTGTAGTCCAGTGTGGCTGGGCAGCCATAGAAATTGTGTTGGGGTCCATTAGGTAGGCTCCCACACATGTGTGTGTGTGTGTGTGGGGGGGGGGGTTACATTAATTTCCTACTGAAAATCTAATTTTCATGTTGTATAGCTTAGAAAAGCTGTAACTATTATTGATCATTTGAAAAAGTACAAAGCAAAGTCTATGCTTGATTACCAGTGATATTACAGTATATGAATGACAAGCAGATAATTTCAGCTGATAGTCTACAGTGTCATAATTGCATAAAGGGCAATGTGCTTGTTTAAATATTAATTTCAGATCCTTTTACATTGCCACCTTTGTACATTCATAACACAGTGTTCACAATGGCAGACTTTGGAGAAATTCTAAAACTTGTTGGTGAATCTGGTCGCTTTCAGAAATGCTTGATAGTGTCACTATGCCTGCCAAATCTATTCATGGCTATTCAGATGGTTGTTCAGGTCTTCACTGATGTAAATGTACCACATCACTGTAATACTAACTGGATATTAAAAATTAGCCCAAATCTGAGTATGGAAGAACAGCTGAATCTAACCCTTCCAAAGAACAAGGATGGATTATATGAACAATGTTTGATGTATACGCCTGTTGACTGGGATATTGACTCGATCAGGGAATTTGGAATTAATTCCACCACTGGATGTCAAGAAGGATGGGTATATGACATGTCAGAGTATAAATCAACAACAGTCAGTGAGGTTTGTATTATTTGATTCACCCCAATTTAGAAATGCAGTGATCAGCTGATAAGATGAAATCTATTTATTATAATGTTTTAATTATGTTTTGCAGGTGGTGCTTAGGTATCTAGTTTATCATTTATTTAAATATAACCTGTTGTCTAATAAATCCTTGTGATCACATTGGCTGTTAAAAGGCTACTGTATCTTGACTCTCATACCACTGAAGCCTATTACTTCATTGAAAGGGCATGAAAAAGTATTGACTCCCAAAGGCAGTCATGCAGAGAGGGTCCTCTAAACATGGGCATTTGTCTGAGATGCTCTGCAAGAACCAGTATAGACTAATGTAATAAGGTTAGTGCAAACCCCAAATCTTGGTGGCCTCAAAGGACCACACAGTGCAGCCACCAGACTTTTCTGGTGGCCTCACTCCTTATTTTGTCACCCCACATCCCCTGATATAACAAATTTCATTTGACACAGTAAATAATAAATCAAGCCTATGATATATTTAAATGATCACTAAATAAAGAAAATGAATACATTTTCACTTGAAATGTATCTCACTTTTTTTAAAGAAATTATCCATTTCATTGCCTTTGTCCTTGGGACACTAATGTCCTCTGAAAATTGTGCTGGTGACCTCATTTTAAAAAGATTGGGTGGCCTTGTTTACTACAGGAACTCTGCTACTGATTGCTGCACTTTTGTGTTGTATCCTGGCCCACTCCACGGTATCGTGCACATGAAGACCTGGTGACCAGCGTACATGCCTTTGTCACATCAAGGCTCGATTATGCCATGCTCTTTATCTAGGGCTGTCTGGAAAGTTGGCGTGTTGCCTGCAGTTAGAGCAAAATGCTGCAGCTAGACTGGTCATGGGGGCTTCTTGCAGGGACCATATCCCATCTGTGCTGATTGACCTGTATCAGCTACCCATTAAGTAGCGCACCACTTTCAAGACTGCTTTATTAACTTACAAAGCCCTGCGTGGACTGGGCCCTGGCTACCTTGAAGATCTTGGCTTCTATGTCCCGGTCTCTCTCTCAAGTCCACTAAGGGTCTTTCAATGGCTGTCCTGAAATCTCAAACAGTCTAGTGATAGAGCTTTCTCGATAATGGTCCCTATAATTTGGAGCTCTCTACCATACAATCTGAGGAGTTTTCCCTTAATGGAGGCATTTAAATAAGGGCTGAATTCTTTTCTTTTCATACAGGATTTTGGTGCTGAGTGAACTGGTAAACTGTTGTATTTCTGGAACTTAGCTTTATTTATTTATTGAACACTCCAAATATTACCTTTGAGCACAAATGCTTATTTACAAAGGTTCCACATCAAATACATAGTCATGAAGAACATTGGAAGTACAGTAAGCAGTTCCAGAGGGAATGCAGTCGAGTCAGGCTCAAAGCACTTAAGGAAGAACAATTACATACAGTTCTGAAGAAAACAATCCATATAGGTCATAGTATAAAAAGTCACAGGTGATGTATAGAGGGAAACTGAACAAAACTGTTCAACGATTACAATTGCAGTGGACTGCAAAGGCTGACCACATAGATCTCTTATACTGATTAAACTTGGAGAGATTCAGCAGTGAATCAAGCAGACAGCAAATGACTGCTTGCCCAGTTGAGTATGTCAGAAAGGTGGATTAAGGGCATTCCTGTCCAAACAGATCTGTAGCTTTATTCTGCTTGAGTAAAGGTAGCCTTAAGTGAGTGTGTCAAGGCTACAATTGTGAGTGTGGTACCAAGTACAAAGCGGCACACCTTTTTACAGACTAGCTTTACACTTTAACACTGTGTCACAGTCAGCAGTATAGACAGGGAGCCAATAATCTATAAGTGACAGAATGAAGCTGGCCACAATAAGGTGTCTACCGTCCCCCCATGAGATTGTTCTGGTTCAAGTAAAGGGCACCAAGTCTTTTGTTAACTATGGCCACCACACTGTCAGCATGGGCAGCAAAAGATAAGGTGTCATCTGCTGTTACTCCAAGGTATTTGAAGTCTCTACCTGTTCCAGGTTTTGTCCTTGGCCATTTTGTTTTATTGGGTAAAGGGTATTTATTTTAATAATTGTTAGTTACTCTAATTTTGTTTGTAAGGTATTTATATGTTCTTTTCTAATGTATTACATAGAAACATAGAAACTGATGGCAGATAAGGGCCGCTTGGCCCATCCAGTCTACCCTTTTTCATTGTGTTGCTTTTGGAGCAGACCCTTCCAGGTCTATGGCACTTTCTCTTCCACCCCTTACCTAACCCTTATAATTCTCTTGTGCTTATCCCAGGCTTTTTTTAATTCCACCACTGTTTTGGCCCCCACTACCTCCACTGGAAGACTGTTCTAGGCATCCACCACCCTGTGAGAAGTATTTTCTCATATCTCTCCTGAACCTACCCCCCTTCAGCTTCATATCATGACCTCTTGTTCTAGAGCATCCTGTCCTCCGAAAAATACCTCCCGCTGAACCCTTGGGATGGGGGTGGGGTATATAAATAAAATTGCCTTACCTATATAAAAAGGGCAGTGAAAACACAGCTTACATTTCCTTATAGTGTAACTGGATTTTTCTTATACTATACAAGTAAGCTCCCCCCCCCATTTCTAGGGTTTACCAGTGGACTACTGGGCCCTCTCTCTGTCTCCTCCCATTCCATGTGTGACAACCTGCCCCTTGGGCCATACCCACTTACAGGGCAGTTTTCTGGGTATACTGCTTCTTTGGGCTACCACCAACTGATTATATATCAGGAAAATACTCTGTTGCTTAAGTTCAGGAAAGTCAAACACAATATTATTTGGGAGAGTGTACTTCAGACAGTGAACTGTAAACAGAGAATTCGCAGTGCCAGCAAAAATATTTAAATTACCTTTTCAATAATGAGGCACAGCCACTGATTCTAGAAAGATATACTAGTAATTACTATAGGTATTAACAAATAAATAGGATATATATATATACAGTAAGGCTAAATGTTTACACGTTTACTGAGAAAGGAAAATAATGTCAAGTACACAGACAGATGACTGATAGAAAAATCTCAAAACCCATTCTCTCCTAGCGTCTAACTTTACCTGCCAGCTAACCCTAACAAGCATTTGTCAATGCCGAATGTTGATTGCGTTGGTCTGTTGAGCTCGCTCAGTGGCCCCTCTGTCACTGGCTCAGTCTCTTTGTCCCGATGCTGCAGGCTGCTCTTTTATACTGGGCTGCTGCCTGCGTTGGCACCTTGTTCTGCTGAGGAAGAAATCCGCAGCTGTCCCGACAGAGCTCCATTGAGGTGGCTCACTCCCCCTCTCTCACTCGCTCATTCTGTTTCTCCTGGTGCTGCAGGCTGCCCTTTTGTACTGGGCTCCTGCCTGTGTTGGTGGCTTTTTCTACCCACAAAGAAATCCACAGCTGTCCCAACAGAGCTCCATTGAGGTCGCTCACTCCCCCTGTCTCACTCACTCATTCTGGTTCTCCTGGCGCTGCAGGCTGCCCTTTTGTACTGGGCTCCTGCCTCTGTTGGCACCTTTTTCTGCCCACAAAGAAATCTGCAGCAGTCCCGACAAAGCTCCATTGAACTCACTCACTCCCCTTCTCTCACTCGCTTATTCTGTTCTGCCGGTGCTGCAGGCTGCCCTTTTCTACTGGGCTCCTGTCTGTGTTGCTGCCTTCTTATGCCCACAAAGAAATTTGCAGCAGTTACAATACAGCTCTGCTGAGCTCATTCACTCACTCATTCTGGTTTTCCTGCCACTGCAGGCTGCCCTTTTGTACTGGGCCCCTGCATGCATTGCTGCCTTTTTCTGCCCACAAACAAATCTACAGCAGTCCCAACACAGCCCCGTTGAGCTCACTGACTTCCCCTCCCTCACTCGCTTGTTCTGTGTCTCCTGGTGCTGCAGGCTGCCCTTTTGTACTGGGCTCCTGCCTGCACTGGCGGCTTTTTCTGGCCAGAAGGAAATCTGAAGCAGTCCCAACACAGCTCCACTGAGCTTGCTCACTACCCCTCTCTCACTCACTCATTCCGTTTCTGCCTGCGCTGCAAGCTGGCCTTTTATACTGGGCTCCTGCCTGCATTGCCGCATTTTCTGCCCACAAAGAAATCTGCAGCAGTCACACTAGAACTCCGTTGAGCTCGCTCAATACCGCTCTGTCACTTGCTCATTTTGTTTCTCTTGGCGCCCATGAACTGTGCTTTGTATAGGGCTCCTGGCGCTTGTTGGCACCTTTGTCTGTCCACAAAGAAATCGAGCTGTCTCGACAGTCTGGGCCGAGGTCGCCTCAGTCTCCCTCTCTCATCACTCATTCTGTTTGTCCTGGCGCAGCAAGCTGCCCTTTTGTACGGGGCTCCTGCCTGCATTGGCGCCTTTTTCTGCCCACAAAGAAATCCCAGCAGTCCTGATAGAGCTCCGTTGAGCTCACTAAGTCCCCTTGTCTCACTCGCTCATACTGTTTCTCCCACTGCTGCAGGTTGGTCTTTTGTACTGGGCCCCTGCCTGTATTGATGCCTTTTTCTGCCCACAAAGAAATCCGCAGCAGTCCTGACAGCACTTTGGTGAGTTCGATCACTCCCCCTCCCTCACTCGCTCTCTCGTTCTGTTTCTCCCAGTGCTGCAGGCTGCCCTTTTGTACTGGGCTCTTGTGTTGGGGCCTTTGTCTGCCACAAACAAATCTGCAGCAGTCCCGACAGAGCTCAGTTGAGCTCGGTCACTCCCCCCTCACTCGGTCGATCTTAATCTGTCCCAAATACTGATTTCCTAGAGTGACCGTGCTATTGTCCGGCAGGAGTGCAAAAACATATTTTAGCCAGGATGTGGAAAATGACAGCTGTAGTGTTCATAATGAGTTGTGAAAAATGCCACTGTTGAAAATGTGGCATGCCAGTATTACAAATTCTTGAAGTTACAAGGTCGTGGAAACAGTTGACATGCGCTTGTAACACAGTCATGTTGTGGCAGCCCCGACAAAGCTCCATTGAGCTCGCTCACTCCCCTTCTCTTACTCACTCATTCTGTTCTGCTGGCGCTGCAGGCTGCCCTTTTCTACTGGGCTCCTGCCTGCGTTGCTGCCTTCTTATGCCCACAAAGAAATTTGCAGCAGTTACAATACAGCTCTGCTGAGCTCATTCACTCGCTCATTCTGGTTTTCCTGCCACTGCAGGCTGCCCTTTTGTACTGGGCCCCTGCATGCATTGCTGCCTTTTTCTGCCCACAACAAATCTGCAGCAGTTCCAACAAAGCCCCATTGAGCTCACTGACTCCCCCTCCCTCACTCGCTCGTTCTGTGTCTCCGGGCGCTGCAGGCTGCCCTTTTGTACTGGGCTCCTGCCTGCATTGGCGGCTTTTTCTGGCCAGAAAGAAATCTGAAGCAGTCCCGACACAGCTTCACTGAGCTCGCTCACTCCCCCTCTGTCACTCTCGCATTCCGTTTCTGCCCGCGCTGCAAGCTGGCCTTTTGTACTGGGCTCCTGCCTCTGTTGCCGCATTTTCTGCCCACAAAGAAATCTGCAGCAGTCACACTAGAGCTCCGTTGAGCTCGCTCACTACCGCTCTGTCACTCGCTCGTTCTGTTTCTCTTGGCACCACAGACTGCACTTTTGTATGGGGCTCCTGGCTGCATTGGCACCTTTGTCTGTCCACAAAGAAATCCGCAGCTGTCCCGACACAGCTCCGTTGAGGTCGCTCAGTCTCCCTCTCTCATCGTTCATTCTGTTTGTCCTGGCGCTGCAAGCTGCCCTTTTGTACGGGGCTCCTGCCTGCATTGACACCTTTTTCTGCCCACAAAGAAATCCCAGCAGTCCTGATAGTGCTCCGTTGAGCTCACTAAGTCCCCTTGTCTCACTCGCTCGTACTGTTTCTCCCACCGCTGCAGGCTGGCCTTTTGTACTGGGCCCCTGCCTGTATTGACGCCTTTTTCTGCCCACAAAGAAATCCGCAGCAGTCCTGACAGTGCTTCAGTGAGTTTGCTCACTCCCCCTCCCTCTCCCTCACTCACTCTCTCGTTCTGTTTCTCCCAGTGCTGCAGGCTACCGTTTTGTACTGGGCTTTTGTGTTGGGGCCTTTGTCTGCCCACAAACAAATCCGCAGCAGTCCCGACAGAACTCAGTTGAGCTCGGTCACTCCCCCCTTTCACTCGGTCGATCTTAATCTGTACCAAACACTGATTTCCCAGAGTGACCGTGCTATTGTCCGGCAGGTGTACAAAAACATATTTTAGCCAGGATGTGAAAAATGACAGCTGTAGTGTTCATAAGGAGTTGTGAAAAAATGCCACTGTTGAAAATGTGGCGTGACAGTATTACAAATTTGCGAAGTTACAAGGGTGCGTGGAAACAGTTCAACGCACGCGCGTAACACAGTCATGTTATGGAGTTTCGTCACCAAATTTTCAACATAGGGATTTTAGGACCTCTGCTCATTTTATTTTATTTTTTTATTTTATTTAAACAGCAGTTTGGAAAACCTTTGAGCTACAGGCTCATTTACAAAGGTACCTTGTCACAGTAAGACAAACGAAAATACACAGTATAGCAGTACAACACATAAGTATAACAGTAACTCAAGACATAGATACAAACAAGCTGGTACAGGTAGGATTGATGCAAACAATACCAGAGTTATGTTGTCCTTAGCAGCTTAGTAGTAAGCTTTGTCATAAGTACTCAGTACGGCTTTGACTAATGGCAATTACAGCATCGGGTGTTAATAAGGTGGTTATGTAAGGAAGTTTTGAAGCACGATATAGTTGGAGCTTTGGAGATGGAGGGGGGCAGTGTGTTGAACCAGGAGGGGGCCCTAAAGCTGAAGGCTCTTTGGCCGTGAGAGGTCCTAGCTCCAGGGATAACAAGAGAAGTTTTCCCAGAGGTCCGAGTATGAACTAGTGGGACAGAGCGGCATATGGTGGTGGTCAATCCTGTCGGGGATAGCCCAAGGAGGGTCTTTTTTGTAAGGGTACAGGTCAGATATTTGAGGCGCTCATCAAGATCAAGTACCAGCACTTTAGTGTACAGTAGACAGGTGTGTGTCAGCCTAGGTGCCCCAGTAATTAACCTGCAGGCCTTATTCAGAGTAGTGCGAATTTTATGGAGTGCGGTCTGATCAGCAGCACCATACACCGGCAGTCCATAGTCCACTAGGGACAGGATAGAGGAGATGATCTGGAGTTGAAGAGCCTCCGGGAGGCAGTGTTTATACCGATGTAAGATGCCCAATCGGATATTAGTGGCAGTGGCTAGGCAGCGATGTGTCCATGGAAGGAGGAGGGGTCAAAATGGATCCCTAGTTATTTATAGGAGCAAACTTGTTCGAGTGGGAAAGAGGACCCAGAGTGAATGAGGAGTTTGAAGTTGCAGGGCTTGTTTTGAGGATGAGTGAAGAACATGGTTTTGTTTTTAAGATTTATCACCAATCTATGTTCCTTGAACCAGCCTCGGCTTCAGCGAAGGACTTCTGCAGCGAGTCCTGGAGGGCAATAGGGTTACGACTTGAGGCAAAGATGACTGCATCATCAGCGTACAATAGAATGTTCCCGAGCAAGAGTGTGAAGGTGTTAAGGTAAAGGGAGAATAGTAAGGGGCCCAGAATGGAGCCCTGGGAACCCAGAAAAGATGGGACAGATGTCTGAGTAGGTCCCATTAATTTTACACGCTGTGGTAGGTCAGACAGATAACTGGTGCACCAGGAGATAGGCCCAGCAGCAAAACCAGAGAGACTAAGGGCATCAAGAAGGGGGGGTGGAGACAGTGTGAAAGCTTTGGAGAGGTCAATGAAGACTGCACCAGCCAGAGAACCAGTGTCTAAGGAGGAGTGGAGAAAGTTGGAGAACTCTAGGAGGGCTGTGTTGGTACTGTGGCCCGCTCGGAAGCCATGCTGCTCAGGACATAGGACATTGTAGGTGGAGAGGTAGTCAGAGATTTGAGAGGCCACCACTTTTTCCAAGGCCTTGGAGAGAGGAGAAAGAATGGAGATTGGTCGATAGTTTCCAGCCACAGTCCTATCACCACCTTTAAAGATAGGGGTGACAGTGGCGACTTTCCAGGCAGTTGGAACCTTCCCTAGGCAAACAGAGTGGTTGATGAGGCATGTGATCGGGGTAAGGACTGTGTTTAAGACCAGCCGTAGGATACACGGATCCAGGGTGTCACTGCCTGTATTATTACTCTTGAGGGCAGTGACAAGGTCCGGCCTAAGTTCTTGGGCAGAAACACAGCGGAGGAGAAAGTAAGGGCGAGAAAGATTTACGGCAGGTGCTTGGGGAGGAGGGTCAAAAAAATTTGTAGGGAGGATAGGGCTAAGGTCAGTGAATGAGGTGTTGAGGTGGTTGGCTATGAGGGCTGGGTCTAGGAGATCACACCATTAATGTTGATTTGGGTGGGTGGGGGAGTGTGCACTCCCATTTAACTGTTTAATGTTATCCCAGAAGGTTCTGGAGTTCCCCATGAGGCAATGAGTGAGGACCGATAGTGCTCAGACTTGGCCTTTCTGATGGCCCAGTGCACTTGTTTTGGGCGGCAGCATATAACCGCCTGTCATTGGGCCGCCAGTCTCAATGGCGCGGTGCCATAAGTTGTCCCTATGTTTGAGTTGGTGGATCAAAGCTGGGGTTGCCAGGGGCATTCTGCCTTTTAGAGACGTGGGTCAACATTGGGGCAAAGATATCACAGGCATTATTAAAGTTTGGGTAAAGAAGGAGAGAGCTGTGTCAATGTCAGGAGTTGCCTGTATAGGAGACCAGTCAATTTGGGACAGAAGTTCCTTAAGTTTTATCAGTCCACCAGGTATTAGACCTCCGGCATGTGGACTGTGCTATGGGTTTGGGACTGAGGATGACCAGTGGAATAGAATGGGGAGTGATCACTGAGAGAGTCTGGGAGGACTTGTACATTGGGAATCCGATTAGGGCGGTTGGTGAGTACCACATCAAGCAGGGTACTGGAGCCTCTCTTGGGGTTAGTCCTGGTAGGGTGGGTAACTAGTTGTGTGAGGTCTATTGCAGAAAGGAGTCTCGGGTAGAGGGAGGAGGAGGCTGAGCCAGTTGACATTTAAGTCACCCACCAGAATTTGATCAAGCGGAAGGTAGTGAGGTAAGGTATTCTGTGAGAGTCAATGGCCTCGTTTGGTCCCTGGGGGCACGTATGCAGTAGTCAGATAAAGGGGTCCCTTTAAAGGGTCAGGGGTTAGTTTCAGTGTAAGCGCCTGGGCCCTGGAGTCAAGGATGGGAGCAGGCAGGGCTAGTACAGGGAGAGATTCCTTGACATAAATAGCGCAGCTGCCGCCCCGTCTCCCAACACGGTCAGACCGGAAGAGGGTGAAACCAGGAAGGGAGACTAGGGAGTCAGGGGAGGATTTCGACAGCCAAGTCTCAAGCAGAGTGATGACATCAGGGTTAATTGATGTGACCAGGCATTGTAGTGAGTCAAACTTTTTTAGGAGGCTACAGATATTCATGGAGACCATGCATAGGCCTGTGGTGCGAGTCGGGGAGCTCCTGGGAACCGGGCCAGGGTTTGGATGACTGTTCCTTGACAGGAGTAGTAGCATGACTAACACCCTGGCTGGGAGATGGTGAGAGGTTTTCCTAAGACTGACATGGGGGAGGGAGGCTAAGGGGCAGGGGTGGGCAGGGTGGTACAGGAAGGGAAGGCAAGAATAAGAAGACACCCAGATGTGCCTGAGGTGACGAGAAAGCTAGGGGAGGCAGGGAGGACTGAGACACACAGAGGTCCCAAGGGGCAGGAGAGCAGGTTCAGGAGCAAGGGAGGGAGGGGTGCCAGGGCACAGTGGAGTAGCAGATGGGTAAGGGGTAAGTGCACTGCTAGTGGGGATAGGCACAGGCAGAGCATGAGGCAGGGCCAATACATTGTGGTGAGCAAGATCCCAGGGAAGTAGTGCTGTACAGGTAGGAGTAGGAAGTAGCGAGGGAGCATAGGTCCCTCTAGTGGCCAGCAGGTATAACCTGCAAATGGGAAAGTGGGGAGATAGGTTCTGGGCAACAGGACGTGATGTCACCGGATGTGATGTCACGGGGTGGATCCTTAAATTGACAGCCGCCCCTGGGTGGGAGGGTGGTTGGGGCGGGTGGGGCAGACGGCACGAAGCGCCGTCGGGCTAGCACCCCTGCAGGCATCCAGACGAAGAGAAGAGGCTCTCTTTACCTCGAAAGTTATCAGGCTGGAGATTCAGCTTCCTCAGCTCCTCAGGTGAGCTGCTTGTGTTGCTTCTGTTGCTTGATTGTCCCGAGTGCCTAGCTTGGGGGAGCTGCCTATGTAGTGGAGAAAACAAAGCCTCTCATTACTATGCAGCGGGAGAATATGTTGTGACTTTCACAAAGGAGCTCCACTCTAAGCAAACAGGGCTATTCCAAAATGAGGTCACACTAGGACCCAGCTATCCTAATACCTTCAGTTACAAGCACAATTAGCTCCAATACCACCATATTAAACAAGTCTGCTCTATATTAGCTGCTTGGTATATCTGGCTTTAAGGTGTAATCAGCAATTAGCTCCAATACCACCATATTAAACAAGTCTGCTCTATATTAGCTGCTTGGTATATCTGGCTTTAAGGTGTAATCAGCAATTAGCTCCAATACCACCATATTAAACAAGTCTGCTCTATATTAGCTGCTTGGTATATCTGGCTTTAAGGTGTAATCAGCAATTAGCTCCAATACCACCATATTAAACAAGTCTGATCTATACTAGCTGCTTGGTATGTCTGGCTTTAAGGCGTAATCAGCAAGGCAACTCTAGGGAAACCAGTGAGTCCCTAGCTTTACACTTCAGCATTAGTAGCACAAAGAGAAGCAAATAACAAGCCCACCCAGTGGTGAACAGGGAACAGTGCCACTGTCATTTTCTTAATCTGTCCCGAACACTGATTTCCCACAGTGACCACGTTATTCTGCGCTGGAACTGTGAAAACACATTTTGGTCAGGATGTGAAAAATGACAGCTGTACTGCTTATAAGGAGGTGTGAAAAAATTGCACTGTTGAAAATCTGGTGTGACAATATTACAAATCTGTGAAGTTACAAGGGTGCGTGGAAAGTGCACAACGCACACTTGTAACACAGTCAATTGATGGGCTATCATCACCAAATTTTCAACATAGGTATTTTAGGACCTCTGCTCATGAACAGTATCATTGTCATTTTCTTAATCTGTCCCGAACAGTGATTTCCCACAGCGACCGCTCTATTCTGCACTGGAAGTGCGAAAACACATTTCAGCCAGGATGGGAAAAATGACAGCTGTACTTTTCATAAGTAGGTCTGGGAAAATGGCAGTGTTGAAAATCTGGAGTGAAAATATTATAAATTTGCGAAGTTACGAGCGTGCGTGCCAACTGTGCAACGCATGCTCGTAACACAGTCATTTTATGGAGTTTCATTACCAAATTTTCAACATAGGCATTTTAGGACCTCTACTCATGAACAGTGTCACTGTCATTTTCTTAATCTGCTCTGAACACTGATTTCCCACAGCAACCGTGCTATTCTGCGCTGGAAGTGCGAAAACACATTTCGGCCAGGATAGGAAAAATGACAGCTGTACTTTTCATAAGTAGGTCTGGGAAAATTGCAGTGTTGAAAATCTGGAGTGAAAATATTATAAATTTGCGAAGTTACGAGCGTGCGTGCCAACTGCTCAACGCATGCTCGTAACACAGTCATTTTAAGGAGTTTCGTTACCAAATTTTCAATATAGGCATTTTAGGACCTCTACTCATGAACAGTGTCACTGTCATTTTCTTAATCTGTTCTGAACACTGATTTCCCACAGCAACCATGCTATTCTGCGCCAGAAGTGCGATAACACATTTTGGCCAGGATGTGAACAATGACAGCTATACTGCTCACAAGGAGGTGTGACAAAATGCCAATGTTGAAAATCTAGTCTGAAAATATTGTAAATTCGCGAAGTTACAAGCGTACGTAGCAACTGCGCAACACACGCTCGTAAACCTGTCATTTTTGGGATTTTTTCTACCAAATTTGCAACATAGACTTTTTGAGAACACTGGCACTGTCGTTTCATTAATTGGCCCCAAAGGGTGATTTCATACAGTGACCGCGAAACCACCTTTCAGGCCCGATTAACGCCATGACAGTTCAAGAATTCATGAGGAGGGGTCCCAAAAACCCCATGTTAAAACTTGCTGAAAAAATTCCCAAAAATGCCCGAGATATGCACTAAAGTTGAAAAACCCCTATTTATTACATTATACAGCTTACCGGCATTTCCTCAGTTCGCGGTCGGCTTTGAAGAGTGCAGACGTGTTCCCGGTCCACAGAAGATCGTCGTGCTGAGCTCCGGAGGTAAGTATGGGGTGAGGAGGGGGGTGTGGGGAAGCAGGGTGTGCAGTGGGTGGGTGCAGGTTGTGGGAGGGGCGCAGGGAGACTACGAGGGACCATTTCCTTTTTTTCAGGTAAAAAAAAAAAATGTCTCGGGACCGTTTTTAACTTTACAGGGGCATGTGGCATGCTGGGGTGGGCTCCCAGTGTGCCACTGGAGTCATGCTTTGGGGGGGCAGCTGTAGCCGATGGGGGATTGGGCACCCCCGTCGGCAAACAACAAAAGGGGCATGTGGCACGTTGGGGTGGGCTCCCAGCATGCCACGAGTCTTGTTTTGGGGGCAGCTGTAGCCGATGGGGGATTGGGCACCCATCGCAAACAACAAAAGGGCGGGAATCTTTTCTGCAGACGGAATTGGGCACCCCGCTGGCAAACAACCAAAGGGATTTTTTCTGCCGACGGGATTGGACACCTGGTCGGCAGACAATAACACCAGGGGGGTTACATTATGCCGATAGGGAGTGGGCTCCCCCGTCGGCAAATAAACATGGGGGGGTAAATATTGCTTGTGATTACAGTGGCAAGCCGCCGCCATGTTCACAAACAATATCAGGGATTCTACATCCCACCCTGCAATGACGGGTCGCCCTGTTTGCAGCGGATGTGGCAGCTGCAATGATGGGCGGCCCTGATTCTAGCGGCTGATTTTTTAGAAGGTTGTGGCACACTGGTTGAACTAGTGTCAGCAGCAGCATGCCACAGCATTGGGGGATGGGGACAAGCCTTTGCAGGCTGTGGGGGCACTGGGCACAACAGTGCCACGCCTCCACAACCTGCTTGTGGAGAAAGCTGACTCAACATGTTTCTTGCGCATTCGCGCAATCAACATAAAAAGACACTCCCTTAGACTTCACTTTTCTCACACAGACAAGTTAGCTGTATTAGCTGGGCTCCCACCTTCTTCACCCAACCTAAAAGTCAGAGAGAGATACAGAGAGTGTCTGATTCCCCAGTTTATGTGCCAGGACTGTGGGGGAGTAACCTCTCCCTTGAGTGACAGTTCCCCATATACGTGTGTGTGTGTGTGTGTGTGTGTGTGTGTGACAGTCTGTGAGTCTGCATGACATCATTTAGGCCAACTGGCATCTTTTACACCTATGGCAGTCTTCTTCCAGCTTTTATGACCTTGTTTTGCAGGATGTGCAGGATGTCCCTTGTGTCAGAATTAACAGTTTCACAGCTGTTAGGATCTGCTGCTGAATAATCCCATGGGAAAATCCACATCTTTACATTAGGAAAGCAGCACTCATGAGGGCTGACTGAACATGTGCCCTGGAAGACATTTTGGTGTCCATCCTAAGCAGAACTTATAACAGAAGAATATTTAACAGAAAAAAGGGAATAAAAGAATCTGGTCTCATTTCCTGTCACACCATGCTTATATCTTCACCCTCAGGTTCCCCAACACTGCAGAGGCAGGGAATGGTATGGCAGCAGGAAGCCTAATCCAAGAGCCCTGGGTGGGAGTCAAGCCCAGGCTGCATCAGTATTTTGGAGGGAGTTGGCTTGTGAGTTCCACTGTGCTAGCCACAGTACTGCCTAAGGGGGTTAGAAGTCAGACCAGGACTTCAGGACCCTCACAATTGGGTGCAAACAAAGTGGTCCCCTGACCACAGGGAAGGCAGTGGGGTTGGAGAACGAAGGAACAAACTGTGGTGGCCAGGAAATATGCCTTCCAGATCCAGCCAGTCACAGCAAGGGTTTGCACCACAGCCTGCATGCAAGCCCCACTTGACTGGGCCAACATTCCAAAGCCTGTTTGCTCAGAAAAATGACTGACCAATGAGGGGTCAAGTTTCATACTGTATAAAAGGGGCTGACACGAACAATCTGGGCTTAGTTTTGTCAGTCTGAGAGTGAAGGGAGCCTGTGAGCTGGTGAGCCACTTCCTGCCAGGAACTGCAGGCCTGTCAGGCCACTGAACACTGGTTACCCAGCAGAATCAACTTTAAAAGAAAAACATTTTCAACCCGAACTGAAAGGAGAAAAGCAAGAAGTGGAGCTGGGGTTTTCCTGTCCCATCAGTGATTTTCCTCTCTGAGGTATTAACTCCACAGAGTTTCAATCGGTAATAACTCCACAGAGTTTCAATCGGTAAGCTGAGGCGACTGCCTACTAAAAGGGTCCCTGGACCTGAAACTGAAATATAGACCCAGGGAGAACAGAGTAGACTGGTGAGAAAAGACCAGATGATCCAGGTGAAGTCCACCCTCCTGTGTGAGCATGTCCAGCATTTCACCTGACCAGCTATCAGGAAAACCAGAGGTAAATGAGAAGCTACTAAACCGTAAATAACTCCTGCCCCCATTCAATCCTGCAACTGGGAGGTTTATAATTGTGACTAGCACTGAGGGAGAAGCCCTGGGGGGGGCATTGTGCTAATTTGACAGGCCCAGGCAGAAGGCCTGTGGAGGCTGTCCAGCCACCCATTTGTGTGGATTACAGTTAGGGGCTCCATTTCATATGGCCCCAGATATAGAATTTGTTGGTTCATTTCTGCTCACAAATTATGTATTTCTGTGTTTTCAGCAAGTTAAAAGTTTCATAGTTCAGCAACAGTTCGGGTCACTGCATCAGTTTGTTTGCATGCAACAGTGTGTTGGCCTGCAAAGTTTTAAGCATACTACCGTGCCACCTGCCCTGCTCACTGGAACTGCACCCCCCTCCCGTGGTCACCATTGCAACAAAAGAGAGCTCTTGCCCATGGCCTTTGGGGGGGATTTAAGTTGGGTCACGCACTTGGGGACCTGTGGGACTTCTGGGATATAGGCAGATGGTATGGAATATTTTGACAGTTTGCTGTACCAAGTATAAGACTGCACGGCTACCCCATTGCTGCCATTTTCCCTGTTGTCCACTTGTTCTCCCCTTACCGTCCCCTTTTAAATACGTATGTTTTTTAACTGCATTTCTTGGCTTAGGGGCTGTTATTATTGTTACATTGTCATCTGTTTGGGGAAGGACAGTGTGGGCCAGGGATTTTCATTTATTTGGGGAAGGACGATGTCAGCCGGGTACTATTTCATGAAGGGGTCATAGCCTTGTGTGTCAGCAGCAGGTACCCTGTGTTGCTAACCTAGCTGGAGGAACCATGCCAAGTTTAGACCAGAGTACCCACTATAGCACAACTTTAGGCAACCCAGGTCAGCCCCTTTGAAGGGTTTGGAGAGGTAGACCCAGAGGGTCCCAAGTGGATGCTACATACAGTGCAATCCCTTGCTACCTCAACTCTCTTCAATTGTAAGAACAAAGAAAAAAAAAAACACAAAAAAAATCCCCCCCCAAAAAAACAAGGCGCTGCATCAGGGTAAGATCTGAAAACAAAACAAAATGGTAATATTAAATGATGCTGAAAATAGCAAATAGAGTTAGAATCAACGTTTTGACCATGGGTCTCCTTCAAGAATTATCTAAAAGAGAAAAAAGCAAAGTTATCAGGTATTTTCATTTGCTTGTGGAGCGACAGTGTGGGACAGGTACTGTTTCCTTTGTACAAACTTTGCTTTTTTCTCTTTTAGATAATTCCTGAAGAAGTCCTATGGTCAAAACGTTGATTCTAACTCTAGTTTCAGTGTGCATTTAATATTACCATTTTGTTTTGTTCTTTCTTAAACTGCCCTGTATTCCTCCCCCTCCCTTTTTGAAACTCTGACTCTCATGCATTCTCTCTCCCTCCACCCCAAAACCTCAGCTGGATTCAGTATGAAATCCGACATTCAGTCTCCCGAACTCCATAAGCCTGAGTTTAGGAGATTGAATGTCGAGGAAGATGGTCTCAAGTGCAATGTGGAGGCCTTTCCCACACCTAACCCCATAGCAAATAACCAACTCCGAAGGCAAGCAGACCTCAGAGGAAAAAATTAAGTTACGAGGGTGAAATGTAAAATTGAGGTGCCTGGGAACAGAACCCCAGTCTGCTGCACCATGTTGGCCAAGCTTCTGGTGGCTTAGCCCTCTACACCACAGGAGCAGCTTGGTCAGCTTCCCCATCCTCAGTTTACTTGTGGTGCCTGTCTAGGGGTAGGGTAGCGGTTCGTCACATCCGCTGCCTTACCCCGGCACTGCCTTCCTTCCTGTTGGGTGAGCGGTGTGTCGGGCTGCCGGGCTCAGGATCCTGCATGTTGGGATTCCAAGTGTCGGCATATAGAAATACCACCCCCCTAGCCAGGTTGCCTTCTACAGTCTCCCTCATCTCTGGCTTTGTCTCCTTCTCTACCTTTGTTCCCCCTCCTCCACTGCCCTGAAAAATCTCCTTGAACATACCACTGATGCCTGCATTTGATTCAAATGACCTCTGTCTGTGTCTTTCAATTTCTTCTCACCTTTTTTCCCACCACACAGCCCTCCCCAGGCACTCTCCCTATCTTTGACTTTGACCCTTTAATACGGTCAGTTAGTTAGTAAATGCATAAATACAATATTTCTTTCCCTTCCACCCACCACATCCCTCTACCATTACCCTGGTCTGCCCAAATGGCACAGTCCTCACTTATTCTAAGACCCTCCTCTTCAGAAACAAGCTTTAAACAAAGAACTGTTATAAAATGGGGAGAGGAAATCCTGCATTTGGATTGGTAGTTACCTGTGCATCAAATCTGTTTGATGCACAGGTAAAAACAAGTACTGAAAAATGGACCGCAGTACAGAGAAATAAACAAGCATTTATCAATGCCGAATGTTTGCTTGCTGGCATTGGCATTGGTAGTGCAGAAGTTACAGAGCTGCATAACAGAAATGGCAGTGAAGTATTAAACTGAAGCCAACCCCACCACCATCCTGCAGAGAGTGACAGGCATTGGGGTGTGTCTTTGGGTCATCAGGCATAACGGCCACGCCATTTTACCACACCCTACCCTGCAGACACTGACAAGTGTCACGGTGTGCCTTAGGGGTCTTTGTTTCAGGCGCACCCCATTCCATCAGGAAATATGGTGAGATGGGTGCGGTATAGGAGAATGGGGTGAACTTTGGGGCCGAAGAGTCCAAGGCATACCTCGATGCCTCTCACTGGCTGCAGGGTGTGGAATGGTATGAGCATTACAGGCAAAAATCCCAAGTCACACCCCTGATGCCTGTCATTCTCTACAGGGTGGGGCGTTATGGTTGGAAACCCTAACAGCTCAGGAATTCGTTGGTATTTTCACTCCAAATTTTCAACATGTTTTTTTTGAGACCCCCACCTCATGAACAGTGGCAATATCAGTTTCTTAGCGGAAAGCTGCTTATGGACAGTGACTACGGCATTTAGCACCACAGGTGCAAAAACTCATTCTGAACAGGATGTGAAAAATGACAGCTGTACTGTTCATGGGGAGGTGGAAAAAATGGCAATGTTGCAAATCTGCAGTAAAAATATTAAAAAAACTGGTGAAGTCACGAGCGCGCATAGAAACTGTGCAACGCACACCCATAATGTAATTAGTGTGGGGATTTTTTGCAGCAGATTGTCAACTCAGGCATTTTGGGACCTCCGATCATGAACAGTGTCACTGTGATTTTCTTTATCTGTCCCGAACAATGATTTCCCACAGCGACCACGCATCTCTGCGCTTAAAATATGAAAACACATTTCGGCCATGTTGTGAAAAATGACAGCTGTACTGTTCACAAGGAAGTGTGGAAAAATGCAACTGGTGAAAATCTGGACTGAAAATATTACAGTCATGAACTTACAAGGGTGCGTGGAAACTGCGCAATGCTGACTCGTAACACAGTCATTTTATGGACTTTTGTCACCAAATTTTCAACATAGCCATTTTAAGACCTCTGCTCATGAACAGTGTAACTGTGATTTTCTTAATCTGTCCCAAACATTGCTTTCGCACACCGACTGCACCATTGTGCGCTACATGTGCGGAAACACATTTTGGGCGACATGTGAAAAATGGCAGCTGTACTGTTCATAAGGAAGTGTAATAAAATGGCAATGTGGAAAATCTGGAGTGAAAATATAGAAAATTCGAAGAACTTATAAGCGCATGAGGGAACTGCGCAACGACCGTCAGAAAACAGTCATTTTTAGAATTTCTTCACCAAATTTTCAACATAGCCATTTTAAGACCTCTGCTCATTAAAAGTGTCACTGTGATTTTCTTAATGTGTCCCATACATTGATTTCGCTTCACCGACTCTAGCCATTATAGCTACATGGGCAGAAAAGCGTTTTGGGAAAGATGTGAAAATGACAGCTGTACTGCTCATAAGGAGGTGTGGTAAAATGGCAATGTTGAAAATCTGGAGTGAAAATATTGAAAATTTGCGAACTTACGAGCGTGCGTAGGAAGTGCGCAACGCATGCTCATAAAACAGTCATTTTTAGGAATTTTTTTCCACCAAAATTTCAACATAGGCTTTTTGAGAGCCCACCTTATGAACAGTGGCAGTGTCATTTCATTACTCAGTCCTGAAAGGTGATTTCACGCAGTGACTGTGAAATCACCCTTTGGGCCCGAATAATGCCATGGCAGTGCAATAATTCATGAGGAGGGGTCCCAAAAACCCCATGTTGAAAATTCCCAAAAATGCCTGAGATATGCAAAAAAGTTGAAAAAACCCTATCTATCCCATTATACAGCTTACCGGCATTTCCTCAGTTCGTGGTCGGCTTTGAAGAGTGCAGACGTGTTCCCGGTCCACTGAAGATCGTCGCCAGAGTCGGAGGTAAGTATGGGGTGTGGGGAGGCAGGGTGCGCAGTGGGGGCGTGGGTGGGGAAGACACTGCGAGGGACCGTTTTGATTTCAGGTTTTTTATTACGACGACACGGGATGTTTGCCACGCTGGGGTGGGCTCTAAGCGTGGCAGAAGAGCAACTGGTTGGGGCGTGGAGCTTACGAGGATTGGGCACCCCATCAGCCATAGCATCTGTTGCTACGCTGGGTGGGCTCCCAGTGTGGCACCCTGTGCGGGGGTGGGGGAGACAGTGGAGCCGGCGGGATTGGGCCCCATACGACTTATGCGACATGTAACCACGCTGGGGTGGGCACCAACGTGGCATATGGAACTATGTTTTGGGAGCAGCACGGCCGACGGGGATTGGGCACCCCGTCGGCTATACAGTAATGTGGTGGGGGAAAGCACGCAGCATATGTGTGTGTGTGTGTGTGTGTGTGTGTGTGTGTGTGTGTGTAGGGGAGTGCATACGAGCAGGCGATATCTTATCGCTGCTCACTGAAGCGTAGCTCCCCCTTTCAACTGTACTCCACTGCATTTTGGAGCTGTCATAGACAGCTCCAGCAGGCATTGGAGGACTGCGGCCGTGCCTGCAAACAGACTGACTGAATTGGAAGAGGGCTGACACACCGCCGAAAACTCGGATGATGGCACTATGTTTCTTGCACATGCGTGCAAGCAAACATAAAAAACCAGTGTGCTATTAGAATGCTCAGGTTTTGAAATGCCGCCATGTTTTTGAAGCGTTAGCGATGAAATCACCATTTAAAATCCTAAAATAAAGCAGCTGTCATATAACCACAGTGGCCAACTTTTAATCCTTAATATGAGCCCAAGAGAAATGTCACCTTTAAAACTGAATACAAACTGTCTTTTGTATGCGTCCATTTCTCTGTATGCCTCCTGCGTTCATGTTTGCTCCCACTGTGCACATCGTGCTGCCACTCCTTCATTTTAAACCAAGAAAGGATATTCCTTTTTTTAAACTATAGTTTGTGAATTGCACCGTGCTTTCATTTTTCCTGGTAAACTGTTGTTGTTGTTGTTGGTGGTGGGGGGAGGTGTGTGGAGATGGTGTAAGGATGTACAGTCGTTATTTCAGTTCCCGGTTTCATTTACAGCCACTCACTCTGTCTGTGAGTGTACGTGTGTGTGTGTGGGGGGCATGCTGACTACAGACCCTCGATCCTGACCCACAGACCCACAAGCTCAATTAAAACAAGACAGTTTTACTAAATCAGACTCACTTGTGGTTGATGGGGCGATGAGAGGAAACAAGTACTTGCGATCGCTAGGAAAACAAACTCAGCGTCTTGTGGTAATGGTGGGGTGGGGCGTTCCATCCTGTGCACACAGCAGTCACACTACAGTTTCAGAAGGAAAGAAAAAGTTTCACATTACAAGACTCCACCACCCTCAACAGCTACTTGCTCCCCAAGACACTATTATGAAAAAATGCCAGTTCCCCCTCCACGATATGGGGGTGGGGGTGGGGCTCCTGGCTGGCAACAACCCAAAAAGGACAGTAAAGAAAAATTCTGTCACAGAAAATTATGCCATTTTGTAATAGGTGGAAGGACTATTTTATTCACATTTGGCAAATCTTTTTTCTACATATAAACTTAATTTTTCCAACTATAAAAAGTAAAAATTAAAAAGAAAAGAAACCCATTTGATATGCACAATAAGACACTCCTGGGCATGCAGTAATATCTGTTCAATGCACACCCAATTGTGTTTTATTGCTTACTTAACCAAAGGGAATGATTAGTTGCACTGTCTTTACCTATCTGTAAGTCATTATGTGTATTCATAGCTTTATGTACCTTTGCTATTTCTGTCCTGTATGTATTCCAGTTCCCTTCCCCCCAGGACACACCTGGAAGTGAGCTGTTTTATTTCAGTGCGCCCTACTGGCAAACTACTTTAAATAAATAAATATATGCAAAATCAATATAAGAAGAGCAGAGAGTGTGAGTCTGGAACAATTACTATAATGCTGGTAGTGCTGCAGGTTGTGATGTACGGTAGTTGTGAGAAACAATAAATCACAATATTTGGCAGTGCTATTGTAGACCCTCCCCCCAAAGTAGGGCCTTGGGTTTTGGGCTTATGGGCCCTCAAGAACTATGGCATGCCATGATGATTTTTCCCACCCTCTGGTCCCATGGTATCCCCGGGACCTGTGCAGGGAGATGGGCAGTGCATCAGCAGCAAGTACAGGAGTCTGTGGTGGGAGCTGTACCTCTGGATCTTTCAATATTCATGGCTGATGATGCACAGCAGAATCCTGTGTCCCCGGCCCCAAATGGGACTGTGGGTGTCAGGACTGGGTGTGGGAGTGCCATTGTGCATGACCCTGTAGCTCTCTGGACACAAGGGACTGAGAATGCATCTGGGAGAAAGGAGCTTAGTGTCGGAGAGAAGTTGGATTTGCACAATACCAGTGAGGAGAGGAGAGAGAGAGGGAAAGGCTCTGATACCAACAATGCTGTTTATTCCCCAACTGGAGAACAGGTAGTGTGCCTGCAACTTGAATGGCTGTCCTAGTCTCGGAGCAGCAAGCAGGGCTTTGACAAAACTAAATCACCGGAGGGCATTTATGAAACTGCTGGGACCAGAGTTAGCTGCGCCACAAGGAATAGTCGAGGGTGCTGCAAAGGGACTGGCTATCCCAATTCAAACACGAGTACACGAATAGCAGCACTCACTCTCCTTGAAGAAATGGACTGAATCAGATGTAGTGCAAATAAAAGCTTTTTAATAGCACATCTCAAGTCCACATTAAAAAATCACCATGAAGCAGCTACACCTCTGTGTTTCACCTTTACAGACTTCATCACGTGATTAAAAAGGTGTTATTTGCACTACTGCTGATTCAGTCCATTTCTTTGAGGGGAGTGGGTGCTGATATTTATGTACTTGGAACCAGAGTTACACTGAATGTAAACAAACATTTCTGCAGCCATGTTACAGCAAGCTCTCTGACCCACAGAAATGCTGTGGCAAGGATAAATTACATCAGAATTTTGTCCATGCGATGGAGTGGATCAGTCGTGATCTCAGACTTTGAATAGGGCATACATGCAAGCTGGCTCAGGCACTAGTTGCATGGTGTTCCTAGGAATCATCCATCAATTAGAGTTCCGACCTGAAAAGCTATATAAGGACTTTGGAGCTGAGAATCTGGGCTCTGGCTCATTTGCCCAGTATGAGCTGTGGAGCCAGGAGACAGTGACTGGATGTTACTGGAGAGAGAATGCACTGCAGGTCTCAAAAGGAGACTGGTAGGCTTGAGTGATAGTGAGAAGGAAAAGTGTGACTTCTACTGCAGCACAGAGAACTGATAAGTAAGGAATAACTCCCAACAGAGCATGGGTTTATTGATAATTAATGCATGCCCCAGATGTGTTGTGAGACACGAGACTGCAGCTGAGTGCCTTCAGCCACCTGGGAAGTGCATTAAATAGAGAATAATACATATGTAGGTGTGTGATATGCAGTTTTTTTACACACTCAAGGTGTGTGATAATATATAAACCTTGAGAGCGAAGCTCAAGAGGTTTATATATTGTCACACACCGATGGTGTGTAAAAAAACTGCAGATCGCACATCTTCATATGTGTTATTTTTTACAATAACTGGTGCTAAGTAAAGAAAGCTCTGAGTCTTTCATGGGCAAGCGTGGTACACATAACCCAGTGCGAGACAGTAAAAGCGGTATCAACTTGTGGGTTGATATGACTTTGCCATATCGCCTTGTGGGTTGATACAACTTTTTACAGGTCTCAAAAACGGGTTGATATTGGGGGTCACCAGTTATTATTACTCTATAAATCCATGCCCTGGAATGGGTTATTCCACTTATAAAATGGGTAACTTTTAAAAGCACAAATAAATCATTTAAACATGAAAAATATAAATCTTTTACTGTACATTTCTCCTGAAATAGTTCTTCTGCGTGCTGGAACTACATACTCTCTCTTTTTGATTTTAGGTTAATTGTCCTACTGAGCATTCCATAGCTGTAGTTTTATGTATTTCAGTTCCTGGTTATGAGTCACCCACCTCAAGTAATGTTCACTATTTTTAAGCACTGACCATTGTTGTAAGCCCCCCCCCCATACAGCAGTGAGATGCATGGTTACAACTCTCCCCCAATGCGCCTCTGCCACACATACAGTGCACCACAGTTTGGCACCTGTACTGCATAAAAGCAGAGCATTGTCTCTCAATGCTGTAAGTAATTTACAGGAGGAAAAAGTAATCTCTTAATGTAACACTGTTTCTCAGTTTATACAATGAGCATATTGTGATGATAGGTCCTACTTCTGGTAATTCTAACCCTGCTTGAGGTAATTCTGACTCTGTTAATGCAGTGGTAACAATGACTCTGGGGGAAATAAGGCTGCCCAACTGTACTGCTAAACTGAGACGGGCACATTGATAACTGTGGTCAGGCTGCCACCTGAGATAGAATTCATGACTTTGGTAACCAAGATTGCATTAATTGAGAAATAATGCATGGACACCTGATGTGCTTTTATCCAATAATATTTTTACTTTCTTCCTGCCCAATTTATATATTGAAAGAGATATCAGGATTGCTCTGAAGCAGTTTCCCAGCCAGCATACATACAATTAAGTAGTTCAAGAGTTCATAGGCCATTGACTGAAGAGAGATTGTGCTTCAAACAGATACTGACAGAGCAGAGGGACTGTAAATTCCACCTGCCAATTTACTCTGTCTGCAGTTGCTGGAGTGTGCCCTGCACCAGTTACCACCCACATTGGGGTGGTGCTATCTAATCTCTGATAGTGTGACTTCAGGGGTGGGGGAGCAGTGTCTAGGGATGCTGTAGAGGTGTTGCACCCTGAGTACATCTTTATCAATGCTAGTTGTCAAAAGATACAAAGCATAAGCGCCTTTGAAGAAAGCACAAAGTCAAAAAGTAATCCAAAAATAGTGTAGATTTATTGTGGCAAGGACAGCCTGAGATCCAAACACCCTAGATCCCCAGTGCTTCAACCCCACACAAGCCTTCCTCAGGGGGTGGGTCTAGTTGTCTAAAGGCCTGAGAGACAAAGTCAGAGAAAAGCCTGAGAGGTGAAGATTGACAAAGACCCTTTCAGGGGTGAAAGCACCAGAGACACAGGACAGCACTTCCTGAACTGCACAGCTGTACCATGCTGGAGCAAGTTAGAGAAAGATCGATCTCCAGGAAGCCAGTCCTGGAGAGAGCACCAATGGTAGAGACAGCGACTGAGCTGTGACCATCAGGGTTCTAGCTTTCTCCAGTACTATTTAACTAGTTAGGTAGGCCAGGAAAGCTAAAGTCCTGCGTAGGACTGTGCCTCAAATTTGATAGGCCCAGAAAGAAGATTTGTGGTGATAATCAGACCCAACATCCCATAAGATACATCGGGGCTGCTTCTTTAATTTCTCTATAGAGTAACTGGTTAACTGGATATGTTTCGTTGAAAGTCATTAAGCATACCAATATGTACCCCAGCCTGTCACCTACAATTTCAGCTCAGTGAGGTACCCACCTCAACTTACCAAAAGCTCTCAAGGCCTTTGGGGGAAAGTTAGGTGCACCTATGGCTGGTGCTTGATAGACTGCTGAGGGGTGATCATGATGGAGCACTTGTAGAAATAGGATATAGAGGATATAGAGTATATATAGTATATAGAGTATATAGAGTATATAGAGTATATAGCGTATATAGAGTATATAGAGTATATAGAGTATATAGAGTATATAGAGTATATAGTATATAGAGTATATAGAGTATATAGAGTATAAGGTTTACTGCCGTGTTATTATTGATTTATTTCTGAAGTTTTGCCAAGAAAGTACTACTGAGCTGATATTAGCTCATTTTCAAATGTGTCCTTGGGGGGAAAGAGAAGAAAAGAGAACAGAAGAAAACAGAACAGATAGAAGGTCTGATGTATAAAGTAATATAGCAATATGAAAAATAAGTAAACAATACATACAGATTACAAAAGCATTTCAGAGTAAGATTGTCATACAGTAAATATAGTACAGTAAATTTCAAAACACTCAAAAGAACATTAACTTAGCAACAAAACAATAATATGAGAAGGGAGTAATGACTTGATTTATTTGATTTATTTAGTTTTTGTTGACCAGGTAGGGTGCTGTAGGCATTCATATGCCTATTTTCAGGCATGACCCGGGGGTTTACAAAAAAAGTTTCACATGATGGAAAACATCAACAGGCAACTGGGCAAGAGGATATAAGCAGGGCCACTGGAAAATCTCAACTGCAATTTTGATGTGGAATACACAATTTTCACCATTTTCCGCAAAAACTGACGCTCCACAATTTCTTGCAGTTTTTGAGATTTTACTTCAATTTATGGAAAAATTATTAACATTTTCAATAAAAGATTCTCAAATATGTTGACAGTTCTGCATGTAGATTGGGGGTTGGCTAAAACAATGCAGTACAAGGTGAGGGGAAGGGTTTTATGTGACACTTTTTTCATTTGAATCCTTGTCTGGTTTTGGTTTCAAAATGCTCTGGCCAAGCATAAGTACAATTAAAAACGTAACATTTAATATGTGTTGAAGCAGTCTATCAGAAACTGTTTTATTACCACCGAGACTGAAACAGCAGGTGGAAGAAAAGGTGCAAACTATCCCATTCACCTAAATGGGGTGCTAGGTATGAAGTATTTTTGTAAGTGGTACAGTAGGGCAAGTTTTTCCTTGTGAACATACAGTGATCCCTCTCTATAAAAACATTCAGACTAGTTTTGATTGAAGCAGCTAAGGATTTTGGATCACCCTGCTTATTATAAACGTGAATCGGTTAGTTGGTAACACTGATCCTTCTCCTAACAATCTACAACCAAGATACTCACGTGCAAAGAGTACAATAAAAATGTGATTGAAGTCTGAAAACAAGCCTATAAAACACACAAAATGTATCTGAACATTAATCTTTAACTAAACAAAATCATTGCTGTCAGCGTAAAACAAAGGTAAATTACAGGGCATCCTGACTACTGTACGATGCTTTAAAGATATGTTGGTATGATTTTTTTTTATTATATTCTTTAGTAAGTGGTAAATGCTGCTAAGCACAGCTGTCTGCTTCAAGGGGAGACCCAGGAAGCTAAGTGACTTGCTCAGAGTCACACAGTATGCCAATGGAGATTGTGGGACTCAAACACAGGTCTGCTGGATGTACCAAGCTCATTCACAGTTTGTTACACTAACCTCTAGGCTATACCACCAGCCCCAATACCCTCAGATTTAATGTTTTAATATGTGATTTTAAAAATAGTGTACAGTACCTACAGTGTAAATTATGAACAGTAAACATTTTAACATTTATTTTACTAAAACTTGATTATTTGTCACTCTATCTGCTTATTTTTTCTTGCACCAAAGTAGGTGAATAGTTGACAAAGCACTGTAAATAGCTGTTGATTAGGTTTCATTATTCTATATCCAGAAGCAGACAACATTTGTTCATCTTGGATTTGTTTATTATTAATTTGCTGTGGCTCACTAAATGGAATCTATTCAGCACTGTATGAGGCAGATTTTTGTAAAATTTTGGAAGACAGGCAACACTTCGATCAATTTAGTATTCATTTTAGGAACACAAGCTTTCCTTCATATTTAAAACATATTTAAGTGGCAGTGTATTCATTTAGCAATTTATGCTGACTAATATATGTTGCAGAAAACAGCAAAAGATTTATTATGGAGCACTCAGGGTCTATGGTAGAACTCCAGCAATTTCCCCACAACTTTTTGCAAAAAATCTCTGCAGTTTTGGATAACTTTTTCTGCAATTTTCCAGTGGCCCTGGATATAATCCAGTGTCAGCGTATGACGGAAGGCTGATTACAGAAGTCCACCCCAGTATCAGAAACAGCTGCAGGAGTGAGTAGAGAAATCACAGAGGAGAGATTTCAGAGCAAGAAGAGAAGGAGCAGAGTGAATAGAAATGTGTGTGTGTGTGTGGGGGGGGGGGGGCACAATTTAGGGAAGCAGAAGGAGAAGGCAGTTTGGCCAGCAGTAGATTTCAATGGTGGAAGAGCATGAGAGTCAATGCAAGCATAGTGAAGGGAGTAAAAAGTAGAAAGTGGGAGAGACTGGAGAGAAGCAATATAGCACAGTGGTTTAAGGCTCTGAGCTGCAAACCTGGAGACCTGGGTTTGAATCCCACAGCCCCCACTTGCATACTGTGTGATTCTGAGCAAGTCACTTAACTTCTCTGTGCTCCCAGGTCACACCTGCAAACAAGTTTCAGTTTTGTGTGTCTCTCCTGGTAAAAAAAAAAAAAAAAGCAAGATATTAGGGGAGGGAGCCAAACTATGATTTGAAAATAAATGTGGCACAGTAGGAAAGGTGCTTGGCATCAAGAGAGGGAAGAGGAAGGTATACAAAGAACAGTTATGAGTACGCAGGGGTTTGTCAACAGAAAATGGATAGAAGGAATGAAAGAGAAGATCCAGTCTAGCTAAAGTGGACTTTGGAGCAAAACTATAAACAATGTCTTCATAGTCGAAAATGGGGAGAATCATCTTAGTGAGGATTACTCTTCGGACAGAGAGTGGAATGCGTTTCATATTTCTGTAAAGTGCTCCAAGACAAAAGGTGGTTCCTGCCATTGATTTGTAATTTTTTAAAAATGACTGGGAAACACAGAGTGAGAGTGTGTGTGAGAAAGCCTCTAGTATTAAAAGCAGGTAGAACTGTATAAGTCCCTGTGTTGACTTTTGTATAAATATTATCAGATAAAAACGTGTAGGAATGGTGCCCTTTTCTACAAGAAACAAATAGTCAATCTGGAAAAATGTATGAAATTGTGTCTCCATGTGAAAGACAGCAATTAAAGCTAGAGCAAAAACAGTCTTCTTCCTGTTAATGTCAAACTTTTTACCTTTTAGCTGTTAAACAAAAGTGTATCTAGAAGGCCATGTTTAAGTGTAATAAGAGTTTCCTTTATCTTACTGTACCCTGGGAGTCTGAGTGGGACGGGAGTGTGGGTTGGAGACTCTCGGTCAGCTAACTACTGTTTCCCTATAGACTTGTTCCTGCATTAAATTGAAGGCTTTCAGAGATGTCCAGCGGTTAAGGCAGAGGTCCCTGTAACTAAGGGAATTATGCTAAAAACTCTTTGTAAGTGAAGATAAATAATGTGTTTAGAGAATATGTGTAGCATATTTAGCATCTTTAACAATAGGTGAGAATTCTCTGTGTTTCTTCTGTCAATTTGGTACATGGAAAAATGAGAAGCCAGTGGTGAGCAAAAACGTTTACTCACTCAGCTATAGTGCTTGCAAAGGGTGCTGAATTTAAGCTTGCAAAGTGTACTGAATTTAAGCTCACAAAGGGTGCTGAATTTATTACATTTATTAAATTATTAAATTCAGCACCATTTACAAGCACTGTGGCTGTGTGAGTAAACCTTTTTGCACACCAGTGGCTTCTTGTTTTGCATTGTTTACAGTTTTCTGTGGCTGCATCATTTGTTTGCTCTGCGTCTCTTAGTGCCCAGGATTTTTTGTAGTCTATTTTAGTACATGGAGTGTGAAAGGGAGACAGTCATGTACAGTGGCCATTGCAGTTTGAAAGCCCACGAAAACGTCTTTCAAATGAGGTGTTGGGTTTACCTGTAGCTGGAAGCACTCTATAGATATAAATGACTGAGTCTGTTCAATATTAATGTTCAATTGTAGCCATTTGTAGAATATTGTGATGTCATTGAGGAAAAGGCTTTGGTTAACTCAATGTAGTTAGGCACAGCTTGTTCCTCAGTGAAATCACAATACTATAAAAATTGCAGCAATGTAATAATATTAAATAGACTCGGTCATCAGCATTTCTGTAGCATTTCTAGCTACAGGTAAGCCCCACATCTTGTATAAACAAGCTTGTCATGGGCTTTCAAACTATGTCAGCCACTGTACCTGAATGTTTCCCTTAATGATGTAAAATTTTAATTTGGGTGACCGGTCATGTGATTCTCTGTGCTATAAAAAGGATAACTCGACAGCTAGGAGTTAGGCACCTGCTGAACTGCAAGAGAGGAAGACTGCCTGGGACACCAGAGGTAGAAAAAGCTGATGCACAGCTAAGAGTGGGAGTGGATGGTGCTGAACAGCTGGTTCAAACCTGCTCAGTTGTGGTGCTGCCTATGTCTAGGTGGATGGACTAATACAGCAGAGAGATGTAGTTGAGGGGTTTTGGTTAAGCCTGTCAAAAGCCCCTTTTAGACAACAAGCTCTGCACTGGACCTGGATCCTCAGAAGACTATAATGGTGTTATGAATCCTTGCTGGAACTAACAGGGACAAAATAGAGACTGCTCTAACCCACAAGGTCCCTTGTCAGTGCAAATCAGACATCAACCATGTTAGTGTACATTCACAAAGTAGGGAATGCTACAAGGGAGCAGGATGTACTGGCCCCTGAGGAGAGTAGTGCCCAGTAGACAACTGTAATCCATACCAGCTATGGGTCTTTTCACAAAGATCCTCTAGAACTAGAAGGGTTTAAGTAAAGGTAAGGCAGGACTGGAGAACAGCCCATGTAGTGCCCCTCCACAAAAACGAGTCCCAAGGATGACCCAGGGAATTACAGACCAGTCAGTCTTACCTCAATCATGTGCAAGCTCATGGAGATCATACTTAAGGAAGGTCTGGTAGAATATCTAGAGGAGCATGGTCTCCAGGATGCAAGGCCACATGGGTTCAGATCACATCAAACAAATCTGATTTACTTCTTTGACTGGGTCACTAAGACAGTAGACAGAGGTCAAGTGGTAGACATCCTCTATCTGGATTAAGGAAGGCCTTTGACTCTGTGCCCCACAAAAGGTTGATCAGGAAGTTGGGGGATCCTGGGGTTGAGAACAAGATGGCCATGTGGGTGGAAAACTGGCAGAGGGACAGAACCAAGAGGGTAGTTGTGGGGGGAGAGAGTTATCTGGCACCAGAGAGGTCACCAGTTGGGTCCCGCAGTGCTCTGTGCTGGGGATGGCGTTGTTCAATGTCTTCATCAGTGACATTGGGGATGGCATTAAGGGCAAAATGTGCCTATCTGCAGATGACACGAAGCTGTGTGGGAAAGTGTACACTGCTGAAGGGATACAGGACTTAAAGGATGATCTGGATAAGCTGGGGAGGTGGTCTGGGATCTGGCAGCTTGGTTTTAATGCCACGAAATTTAAAATTATGCACATTGGAGCCAAGAATCCCAGGATAGAGTACTACCTGCATGGAGTCCACGTATCAGCATCAGAGGAGGAGAAGGACCTAAGAGTGATGATCACTAGTGACCTGAAGCACTCCATGTAGTGCAAGAAATCAGCAGAAGCAAAGGCAAACAAGATGTTGGGATGCATAGCTAAGGGGATCAGTAGTAGGAGAGAGGAGGTTATACTGCCCTTGAACAGGCCACTGATGAGGCTGCATCTAGTGTACGGAGTTTAGTACTGGTGCCCACACCTCAAAAGGACATTAACTTGCCGGAGAAGGTCCAGAGGAGGGCTACAAAGATGACAGCGGATCAGCAAGGTAAGGCATATGAGGAGAGGTTGAGGGCACTGAACATGTACTCCCTGGAGGACAGGACAGAAAGAGGGGGCATGATTGGGAACTTCAAGTACCTGAAAGGGATAAATAAGGTGGATAATGATGGTCGCTTTAAGCTGAATGGGAACCATAACATGAGGGCACAGAGTCTTAAGCTGTGGGGGTTGGGGGAGATCAAGAAGCACTTCATTCAGGAGAAGGTGATGGACACTTGGAATGCACTGCCGGAAGAGGTGGTCTAATTGAAGACAGTAGGCAGCTTCAAGAAAGGCTGAGATAGGCATAGGGGGAAGGTAAGGATCATGGGTAGGGAGGATGGGAGGAGTGGGAGGGGGCAGGGACAGTAACTCAAGCTGTAAACCTTGCAATATGAGCAGACTAGATAGACCAAATGGCCTTCTTCTGCTGGCATCTTTGTATGTTCATATGTATGTTCGTATACTGTAAGTCATGATAAACATTGCACCAAAGCTGTGGGGAGAGCCATTGGGGTACTGGGGTGCATAGGGAGAGGTATCACCAGCAGAAGAAAGGAGTTAGTGATGCCAATGTACAAATAATTGGTAAGACCCCATCTGCAGTACTGTGTCCAGTTCTGGAGGCTGCATCTCCGTAAGGACACATACATGGTAGAGGCAGTTCAGAGAAGGGCAACAATAATGGTGCAGGGCCTGCACCAAAAGTCATATGAGGAGAGACTGGAGGACCTCAATATGTATACCATGGAAGAGAGGAGAGAGAAAGGGGGAATATGATGGAGACCTTCAAATATCTCAAAGCAATAAATAAGGTACAGGAGGGTAGCATCTTTCAGAAAAAGAGATGTTTTGGAACAAGGGGTCATGACAGGATGATGGAAGGGGGTAGACTAAGGGGCAACATGAGGAACTATTTCTTCACGGAAAGGGTGGTGGATGCATGGAACAGCCTCCCAGCAGAGATGGTGGGGACTAACTTGGTAGGGGAATTCAAAAATGCATGGGATAGGCATAGGGGAACCCTAGTGACAGGAAAGAGAATAAAGCCCAAGATCAAGTAGGGTCTGAGGTTTCTGCAGCAGGTAGGGAAGATGGGCAGACTGGATGGGCTTAGTGGTCCTTATCTGCCATCAATTTCTATGCTTCTAAAGTCTGATGGGAGGACAGCCACTGAAGTCAGAGATATGCTGCAGGTTATGACACCTGCACCTCCAATTCAGGCACCCGGTTGTAGAACACTGTCTTATGGCCCAGAATGATGCAAGCATGTTAGAGAGTTCTTAGGAGTAAAACCCAACTCACTCGGGAGGATAATTTGGAAACATGAATGTACTGTGCAACCTGTGTAGACTATGATTGGCAATTTCCAGAGGGTGAAGAGAGAAAGCATTTGGGGAGAGCTTAAAAGGACCAGCATTAGTGTCAATTAATTCACTGAAGCCTATGGACCTGGATGCCCCAGCATTGACGTATCTACTGTAGCTACATTTGAGAATATTTTTTTGATGTACTGAATTGAGTGATGACCTCTGGTGAAAGTTCAAGTTGACTAAACAGTGAAGTGGATAGTCTTTGTTAGCTTGTCTCATCTGGAGAAGGTACTATAGAAAGTATATCAGGCAAGAGGAGTGATGTCTAAGGATCAGAACTTGTGAGGCTTGAACAGATGATCAAGGTCGTGTGTCACACTGATTTGTTGATTCTCAAGTTACACTTGCAAGAGTCATGGGTAGATCTGCCCTCCCACATTGTCCTCATCTGAAAAGTATGTGAAGCACAGTTCATGAAAGGTGAGTGGCACTCTTAGAAAGGGTCTTACATCAGGGCCTACACTGCAGATAAGAAAACCATCTCCAAGAGTCAGAAACTCCAGGGCTGCTTTCCCAGGTATTCCTCTTTAGATTTCACAGGCCATCTGATGGCAAGGATGCCCCCAAAAGACTGCATTTTTTGTCTGCCAATCCCATCTTGACAGCCAGTAATACTGAGATGCAAGTGACTTGTCAATTTGCAGCAAACCAGGACTTAAACTCAGTGAGCTGTGTGTTGGTGTGTAAACTGCAAACTAGAACCCCTAAAAAAGTGATACTGCATGTGGAAGAAATGCCAGAGGCTGGTGCCACAGTGAAGAGCACCCTGACTAGACTGCCATAAGGACAGCACTACAGAGAAGGATCAAGGAACTGACAATCCACAGAAAAAGTAACACAACGTAGACCTGCCCCAGAGGGGAGCTTTTGTTACAGTTGTGGATAGGAGAGACACTAGCAATCATATTGCAGCATCCCTGAGGATCTGCGCAAAGTTAAGAAATTCTGGAAGCGAGAACGCCTGCAGGGAAACTTCTGTAATATCCAGTGAAGGAGCAGGAGGGAACCCATGTTCAGAGATGCTCCATGAGACATAATAATTGGAATAGCAGCTCACAGATGTCTCCCTAAGGGAGTGCTTGGCATATCATTAGAAATACCCATGACGCTTGATGGCACTTGCTGATCTGCAGCATTTGTAGTAGCTTTCAAGTGACAAATGTGTTTTAAAGATGGTACATAAAGCAAAGTCCACATATTTCTTTGCATCCTCCAGATGGACATTCGGTATGGGGACTGAGTGATCAGAGCTACCCATATTCTGGATATGTCATTATCCAAGTGGAGTCCTGAAGAAGATCACTGTCTTAGAAAAGCCAGTGTCCAGACAATGGAATTAATAATGAAGTGCCCATTCTGACTGGAATGAATGCAAAAATGCTTTGGCAGTAAGCTGAACTGTGTCAGAATTTGGCAGGTTCCACCCATCTCATCAGCCTGAAGATACAATGAAGGCCACCAGCATGTTGGATTTTGCTGTCAGCTGCAATGGTGGAGTCTCAAATTTGTATTAGGACCTAAACCCTTGCGTGTTGCATACTGTTTGCTTATTGTCAGTGTACTGGTAGCATACTGTAATCTTAATTACAATTTCAGGAACTAAATTTAAGTCTGACTGGATTCAAGTTGTAAAATGATTATGCTATGAAGTTATGCTCCTCTTTGATAACATACGTTTTCTGCTTTACTCCCTCAGCATAAAATATCACTGTTTAGATAATGGGTAAAATTAAACTCGCATCCTGATTGGCTGAAACAGCCTTTTACCTGGGCTTTTATTTCTTAACAATGGCCCACTTCAAAACAAATGCCAGTTTGAACATTCAGCACCCCAAACTTGCCAGTTGCCATTTTATTCTCCACATTTACTGACACACCAGCCCCAACCTGGGCCCCGCCACTCTGCTGCACTAAAATTGCACTGATACCCTGATACGGCTTTCTGAACTGCCTCTGTTCCTCCTTGCCACCAGAAAAATAAAAAAAGCATTTTTAAACACTTACTGTACATGCTCGCTCAACCTCCCGACCTTCCGTGTTCCTTTTTCAGTCACTGAACATACTCACGCTCCCAGTAAACCCTGTGCTCACTTTTAAATCCAGTTACACAGTCATGCTACACTTCTAAGCCATCCCATGCTAAAATAGAACAGCATGTCACTGAACATCAGTACGCTACATTTCTCCCGTTCTCACACAGCATTTTTCAATCTGTGTGTGTGTGTGTGTGTGTGTGTGTGTGTGTGTGAAACGAGAAAGCAGGAGGGCAACCTAATGAGAAACACCATAACAAAAATACACAGCAGTGACCTCTAGTGCCGATTTTAGTACTTCACACTAGGGACTACTTTACAACAAACATTATTTCTTCTTGCTTTTTACTTATTTTTTTATATGTACATTCTTTTCTTATATATTATTTTTCAAAAATTACCATCTCTAACACATTATCTAAGTGTAATAATGCCCTCCAGGTTGGGCGTTATGGGATATAACGGACCTTGCAGGGGCTATAAGGCCCTCTGCCTGTGGTGTTTGGGCCTCATTACGCCCCTGGGCAGTCCGTTATATCCAAATAACGCCCACCCTGTCGGGTATTATTACTTACATAACTTCATTGACTACAGTATACTGAAAAATGCAAAGTTCCCTTCCCTGATCTAAATCACACTCAAAACCCTGTCTGAATTTTGCAGACAGTCTACATTATGGCATCTGAGGGAGTGGATTCCACAAAAGACAGCCTAGCTGTCTGAGGGAGGATGCTGCCTCTCCCCACTCCATCGAGACCTCATTACATTGCTGCCATTTTTATGTTTGTCGTGAGCAAGCACAAGTGAACATCTTGTTATGATATACAGGGTTTTGAGAGATGTGTCATGGTGGTCCAATGCTGGAGACTTTGCAAGAGGCTTGACCCTGCCACACCAATCATCAGCAAGGCCGATCACAACACTGTTTTCAATTGCTTGGTGAAAACTTTGTGTATTTCAAAAGAAAGAGCCGACTCAGTCATAGGTTGTCTTTCTTTTGATCTAAACACAGCCCAGCAAGCACAGATGATCTCCTCATGATCAGCCTGCTTGTCCCCCCCCCAACATTACAGTGACAGAAAACTGCAGTGTCTGAGCGAGTAGATGAGTTGAAAAAATAAGTGAGTTCAGTTAGTTACACAGACCAGTTATGTTTCATGCTAAGAGGACTCGCGACTGATGTAAACTGCAGGGTGTGTATGTGTCTCTTTCTCACTCTTGGCACAGAGTCAGGCTACACAAACACATGCTCTGGACCAATTTAACCCTTAGTCTGCTGGCAGAATGGAACATGGAATGATTAAGTAAATTAATGGTCACTTGCCCACTGGGTTTAGTAACACTAGCAAATAAGTGACCAATTCGCATTAATTTATGGTAGAGCAGACAATGAAATACACAGTGGCTGGCATTGATTTTTAAATAATGGTTGCCTACAACATGGGAGTTTAGCTTACCCCTTCAAAATGCAGCAACTTGCAAATCTGAATACTTTGTATTTAAACATTTTGAACAGTTAGCATTTAAACTTTTATTGAGGGGAGGACTCCCATATTCCCAGTTTAAAGAAAAAAATAAAACAGATCTGCCTGGTAAAATCATGGAAATGGTCCTGCTCTCAGCCAGCCCCAACTGCAGTCTCTAGGTACCTGAGGCTAGCCACAGAATAAAATTTTTTCCTTGGAGTCAGAGGTGGGAGAAAGACCTATGAGAACTTTACATTATCTTCTATGTAAGCCTTAAGATGCAACACAGAGCATCTAAAATCCCAGAGCTTCTGAGGGCCGCTCATAACACTGACACTGGGAGTGTCCAATCCTCCAGTGTCTCCACCTGAAATAAAGAAAACCCTCCCTCGTAGTTTAATTTTTATGTTTGCTTGCACGCATGTGCAAGAAACATTATGCGGCAGCTTAGGAGAGAAGCGGGTTGTGGAGGTGCGTCACTGTGGCAGCCAATGGCGGCACTGCATTTGCGGGCTTGGCACTGTTGGACCAATGCAGGCCCACTGTGCTGATGACACTGGTTTCTAGAAGTGCCACCAACTTGAAACAATGAGGGGCCACCTTGTCATTGCAGCATCAGCCATGCTGCTGCAATGAGGAAGTGACCCATCATTGCAGAGCAGTACATTGCCTGGTGTAACATTTCTGTAAACATGGTGGTGCACCACCTCACAGCCCCATTAAAACCGACAGGGGGTGCCCAATCCCCCTGTCGGCATGCCCCCGACCCAGTTCATTTGCCAACTGGGACCCCACTCCCCAGCGGCATGATGCCCCCCCAAACAGTCTCTCTTTGCTGATGGGGGGCCCAATCCCCATCGGCTTCAGTCCCCCCTTCCCAGTTCAATTGTCAATGGGGGAGCCCAGTCCCCATCGGCATAATGGCCCCTCAATCATTTCATGCGTGTACCAAGGGGGTACCCAATACCCCTCAGCATCATGCACCTCCCCACCCGTTTCTGTGTCGAGGGGGGGCCCAATCCCTGTTGGATTCGGTCCCCCTCCCCACAAATGCAGGCAGCACACTGGGAGCCCACCTCAGTGTACCAAACAGACCTGTGAAAGAAGAAAATCGACCCATGTTGTATGTATTTTTTTTTTTACCTGTAAAACGAGAAAACTGTCCCTCAACGTGTCCGGTGCCCCTTCCCCAACTCGCGCCCACCCTCTGTGTACCCCACCTCCCCACACCCCTCCTCACCCCATACTTACCTCCGGAACCCAGTGTGATGATCTTCAGTGGACCGGGAACACGTCTGCACTCTTGGAAGCCGACCGCGAACTGAAGAAATGCTGGTATGTTGTATAATGGCATAAATTATTTTTTTCAATTTATGTGGATATCTCTGGCATTTTTGGGACTTTTGGCACCAAATTTTCAACATGGGGTTATTGGGACCCCTCCTCATGAATGCAGTCACTGTCATGGCATTATTCGGTCCAAGAAGATGATTTCATGGTCACTGCATGGAATCACCTTTAAGGACCAATTAATGAAATGACAGTGCCACTGTTGATGAGGTGGGCTCTCAAAAAGCCTATGTTGCAAATTTGGTGAAAAAAATCCAAAAATGGACTGTTTTACAAGCGTGTGTTGTGCAGTTTCCACGCACACTTGTAACTTTGCAAATTTGTAATATTTTCACTCCAGCTGTTCAGCATTGGCATTTTTCCATACCTCCTTATGAACAGTACAGCTGTCATTTTACACATCCTGGCCAAAATGTGTTTTCGCACTTCTGGTGCAGAATAGCACAGTCGCTGTGGGAAATCAGTGTTTGGGATGGATTAAGAAAATCACAGTGACACTGTTCATGAGCAGAGGTCCTAAAATGCCTTTGTTGAAAATTTGGTGACGAAAGTCCATAAAATGACTGTGTTACGAGCGTGTGTTGTGCAATTTCCACGCACCCTCGTAACTTCGCAAATTTGTAGTATTTTCACTCAAGATTTTCAACATTGGCATTTTTTCAGACCTCCTTATGAACAGTACAGCTGTCATTTTTCACATCCTGGCCAAAATGTGTTTTCACACTTCCGGAACACAATAGCGCAGTCACTGTGGGAAGTCAGTGTTCGGAACAGAGTAAAAAAATCACAGTGACACTGTTCATGAGCAGAGGTGCTAAAATGCCTATGCTGAAAATTTAGTGACAAAAGTCCATAAAATGACTGTGTTATGAGCATACATTGCCCAGTTTCCACGCACCCTCATAATTTTGCGCATTTGTAATATTTTCACTCCAGATTTTCAACATTGGCATTTTTTCACACCTCCTTATAAACAGTACAGCTGTAATTTTTCATATCCTGCCCAAAATATGCATTTACACATCTGGCACAGAATAGCGTGGTCGCTGTGGGAAATCAATGTTTGTGGCAGATTAAGAAAATCATAGTGACAGTCTTCATAAGCAGAGGTCACAAAATACCCATGTTGAAAATTTGGTGAAATAATTCCACTAAATGACTGTTATGCACATGCATTGCGCAGTTTCCATGTACGCTTGGAAGTTCGAGCATTTTTAATATTTTTCACTACAGATTTTCAGCATTGCCATCTCTTCACACCTCCCTATGAATGGTACAGCTGTCATTCTTTACATCCTGCCTGATCTGTGCTTTCGTACATCTGGCGCACAATGGCACGGTCGCTGTGGGAACTCAAAGTTTGGGACACATTAACAAAATCACAGTGCCACTGTTCATTAGAAGGGTTCCCAAATGCTTTCATGAGATGGGGGTCACAAAGAGGCCATGTTGAAAATTTGTAGTGCAAATACCAACAAACGCCTGAGGTGTTAGGGTTTCTAACCATAACGTCCCACCCTGTACTGACTGACAGGCATCAGGGGTGTGCCTTTGGATTGCCGACTGAATTACTCATGCCATTATATACCCACCCCCTAACCCTGCAGCCAGTGACAGGCATCGAGGTGTTCCTTAGAATCTTTAGCCCCAGAGTTCACCCCATTCTCCTATACTGCACCCATTTCCGCGTATGTCCTTATGGAATGGGGTGACTGTAAAGCTGAACACCCTAAGGCACACCTCAACACTTGTCGATGTCTGCAGGATAGGGTGAGGAGAAATGGCATGAACATTATGGGCAATGACCCAAATGCATACCCCAATGCCTGTCTGTCTCTGCAGGGTGAAGGTGGGGTTGACATGAAGTTCAATACTTCACTGCCATTCCTATTCTGCATCTGTCTAACTCCTGCATTTTCAATGCTAATACCAGCAAGCAAACATTCGGCATTGACGAATACTTGTTTTAAATAAGCACTGTAAAAAAGAAAAAACATCCATCAATGTCTGTTGCTGCCCCGTCGTAACTGTCCCCTCCCCCAAGCCCAACCCGGCATAGGGATCTCCACCTAGACCCGGTACAACAGCAATACCAGCAACAATCATCTAGCATTGACAAATGCTTGTTTTATTATTTGTTTAAAACTTATTTTACTAGGTACTGCACGCTAAACAAGGAAAGCCCAAGGGGCATGTTTCTAGTTGAGACCTTGATGTGTGTGTAGGGGCCAGGCAACAGATAATGAACAGCTAATAAACCAGGGGTGAGTCAAAGACCAGCACGATACAGTGCAAACTGTGTGAGTAAACCAATTCCTTTCAGGTAATTACTAAACATTTTATTGTATTATTACTAGTATTATAGACTCCCAATTGTCTGATACGAAACTGCCAGCAGATATAGGCCATATAGTCTATCAAGTCTGCTCGAGTGTGCAGCTAGCAATCCCTTATCTTTATTCTGAGTGTGCCTGTTGCCCTATTTTGGACTGTTTGTGGCAAAAGTGTTTAGACTGTATAGAAAGGCCTATAAAAATGATAACACCAGACTTAATCTGAATTTTATTGTTGTGTTCTGTTGGCAGTAGGAGGGTGGGGGATGTTACAACCATGCCTTGTTGCCCAAGGGTGTAGACCTGTTGCAGATTAAAACTTCACCAGTGATGTTGCAGTGAAGTTGGGAACTTCACACTATGTGCAGTGGAGCAAAGTTTCCAGCTTCACTGCACCTTAGCATGGCAAAGTTCTTTATTTTTTTAAGCCATTTTTCCCTACCGATGTTAGGCTTACACCACCCCTATCCCACCTCACCTGGCTAAAAAATAGGTTCCCTTAATCCCCCAACCTTGTAGTACCAACCACCCTCCTTCCCCCTGTGTCCCAACAAAGTTTATGTAATAATAAGATAGTAAAAAGAGGTTGTAGCCTTTGCTGGTCCTTGGAGAATAGGAGTTACTGAAGAGTTTGATATCTTTTATTGGACTAATATATGTCCTGTACCATGATTGTACAGTACACAAGCTTTCAGACCACACAGGTCCCTTCATCTGGTGCAATAGCATTCTGAACAGAAGAAGCTGAATTTATGCTACAGCAACATTGTTACAAAATAATTTATGACAGGATATTGAGAAGTGTTAGTAGGGAGGGTGTGTAGACAATAGATAGGAAACAGATCTACAACTGTGAGGAGATGCCTTTGAAGTAAGTGTTTTGATATTTACATGAGCGACCCTGAAGTGTGAGTGCCAAGAAGTAGGAGTATAGTGTATAAACTAAGGGACATCTGTAGGGCATCTGCAGGACAGACAGCAGGCCCTCAGGGGATTCTGTCCAGGAGGGAACAGGTGCGGTGGTGAGGTTACATAAGCATACAAACATTTAATTTGCCAGCAGGTAAGGCTTGTCTGGTCCACCCAGTCTGCCCATGTGTCCCTACCTACAGTATACCGGAGACCCTACTTGATCTCTGGTTCCTTCTCCCACCCACATTATTTTCTCCTAAGATTCTCCTATACCTGTCCCAAGCTTTCATGAACCCTCCCACTGTTTTCACCATAACTGCTTCCACTGGTAACCTGTTCCAGGAATCCACCATCTTTCTATGAAGAAGACCTTTCTTACATCTTTACTGAATTTGCTTCCCTCCAGCTTCATATTTTTTATTTATTTATTTATTGAAATCTTGGATAACACCTGTGAGTGATGCTCGTTGAGAGGTTCCACATCAGTTACATTAGACAACAAGGTACAGATACTGAGGACAATATACAAATACTGAGAATAATATACAAAGAGGGTACAGAAATCAAACATAATGCACTAGGTATGCTGAGGCATTGTACAGTGTATGCCTATGTCATGAAGATAAACAAATGGACTAGGGAAGGATACATCGGGAGACAGAGGGCTGAAGGGACAGTGCACAGTGAATGGGGGGCAGGGGGCAGTGCCCAGGAGGTGGTAGGTTGGCAGGAGAAGTGCTGCGGTTTGACTATCCTGACAGGAAAAGAGGCAGGGATAAGTGCTAGAGGTAGTTGGCTGCTGCATGACCCCTTGTTCATGAGCTAATTTTCTTCGGAAATATACTCCAATCCTGTATCTTATTTACCTCATTTAGGTATTTATATGTGTAACCCCCCCCCCTTCACCCACTGTCTAGTGGCATGAACAAATGCAGATGGTCCAGGGGAAACAAGGTCCACAACATTGCGAGACTTCTCCGAGCCTGTGCACCATAAAATAAAAGTAGGAAAATGTAGTCTACCTCTTGATGGCTTCAGCTTTCAGTGCACCCTTGATCTGTACTGCTGCAGTCTGGCTTTGCCCCAAACCTCTTGCCACTAGATACAAGATCTTTGATCAATCTGCAACCTTCAACTCCCCCAGGGCTCCCGAGCCCCACAATCCCAATGCAAACTGCTGGAACACCTTCTGAAATTATAACTCATGGCAGAAATTAATATAAGGGGCTTTCCATTTTATTCACTCCCCCTTCTAACTTAAATAAAGAAAATCAGTAGACAGTTTTCCCCAAACAGCTCTTTATTTGCTCCTGTGCCCCAGATGATTCCAGGGACATGGGAGTAACAGCTTACTCTAAGAAATAAATTAGCTCCATGGGGCTATTAACTTTTTTCCAAGCTCACCGAGCTGGAACTCTCGAGCTGACACAAGATGGCATACAGGCAAGGCTGTTTTAAATTTCTGAAAGCTCAGCTGAATTACCCAAGTGGATCCTTCATATCTAAAGAATCATTATGCTCCATTCTCACTGGTGCTGGTAAGCCAAACTTTGTTTTTCTTTGGTTACCATTTCTCTGATCTCTTCTCCTTGGCACTGGTCAGCTGTCCTATCTCCAGTGCAGAGAAGCGAGCCGCTTCTTCAACCTGGCCCCTGGACCTTGGCCCGAATCTCAAGGGGTCCCAGGATTTTCCTTTCTGACCCAGGCCCTGTAACCCTCGTCCTTTTTCCTCTAGTTTGAGCCTGAACCCTGGTGTACCAAACAACCCCCGCACCAGCTTTGCCTCTCCTTCAATTCTTGATCTCCTGTTCCCCATGGTGCTGGGACCCTTTATTGGCCTAAAGTAAACAGGCCCAGCCCCAATGCCCAGCTGAACCCTTGAGCCACCCTGCCACAAGAGGAACCTGGGCCCTGCCACCACCCAGGCCCTCCGGACAGTTCGACTCCTATCTGGCACCCCTGGTGTCCTCTTTTCTTTTACGGTGCCCCAGATGACCCTCCAGAGATGGCCCCAGCCTCCTTTCCATGTTTCTGCCAACACATTCTGGGCTTGAAATAAGCTCCCAGCCAGGAGCTGTCCTTCAAGGCTTGTCAAAAAGACCTGTGGCCTGCCTGGCCCTTCAAATGCTGGTGCCCCGGAACCTGCCACTCCATGCAGGCCCCTTTTTTGTGGGTGAAGGACACTCCCGGTCCCCTTACCTACCTGAGCTGCCCTGCCACACTGGGTACAGGAGGGAGCCTCTGCCACTAGTCCCTCCCCTGTGAGAACCCTGCCACAGCCCCCACAGCCCTGGCAGCCCAAGCAACACCTGCACAGGAATAAAACAGGGTTTCTACCTACTTTGCCATCTGCCCGCTATCCAGGCCTCCCCCATACCGATGACGCAGTACAAGCTAGCTGGCCAGCCTCCTTTGGAGTTCCAATCATTGCTCCTCGATGCCATGTCACTGTGCAGAAGCCATCACTTACTACTAACTTTGGGGGGGCCCCACAGGCCCAACCTGGACCATCGAGCTCCCTCCTTTCCTGCCTCTCCTGCTCTTCCAGCCACCCCCTCCAGTCTCAGGCCTACAGCCCAGGCTGGAAAAGATCCAGAACTTCCTGTTTCCTCCCCTTTTATACCCTATCTCTACCTGCCCTCTGCTGCCACCTTCAGGTATCCAGCAGGGATTACTCCCTAATAAAGCTCTAAACTCTGGGAGGGTGTAGGAGGTGGAAGGGGGTCCCTAATGGAAGCATAAGCCCCTTTGAAGAGAGGGTCTTACATGTGTCTACATTATGACCCCACTCTCCCTCCTTTCCTCCAAGCTGTACATATTGGGTTCCTTCAGTCTCTCCTCATAAGTCTTTTGTTGAAGACCTCCTCACCATTTCAGTTGCTCTCCATTGGACCACCTCCAATCTGTCTGTCTTTTTGTAGATGTGGTCTACAGAACAGAACACAGTATTCTAGATGAGGTCTCACTGGTGTCCCATACAAAGGCAACACCACCTCCCTACTTCGGCTGGTAATACCTCTTCCTTTGCAACCAGTCATCCAACTAGCCTTCCCAACTGCCTTGTCATACTACCTGGCTACCTTTAGATCATCTGAGATAATTACTCCAAGACTTATTTTCTGCTTGGTTGTTGTAAATACTATTCCTCCCATTTTGTATTCAGCCACTAGATTTCTGTTCCCTGAGTGCATTATTTTGCACTTTTTTACAGTGAACCCCAGCTGCCATACTGTGGACCACTCCTTGAGTTTTCTCAGCTCTCTGTCCATCCCTTCCACTCCTTTGGGATGTCCACCCTGCCTTCCCCTCCAGCTCCTCTGCAATGCTACTTATAACTACATTGAAGAGAACCGGACCCAGCACTGATCCCTGTGGCACCCAACTAGTCACCATCCCTTCCTCTGAGTGTACTCCATTTACCACCACCCTCTGTCTTCTGTCCCTTAACCAATTTCGTACCCAGTTTAACACCTTTGGACCCAATCCTAGGCTACCCAGTTTGTTTATTAATCTATGCTGAATGGTGCTGAAAGCCTTACTGAAATCTAGGTATGCCACATCCACTGCACCACACTAATCTACTTCCTTTGTTACCCAACCAAAGAAATCTATCAGATTCATTGATATGACCTCCTTACTCTAAACCCATATTGTCCCTGATCCTGTAACCCATTTGCTTCAAGATAGTTCACTATTCTCTCCTTCAACAATGACTACACTAACTTCTCCACTACCGAGGTCAGATTGACTGGCCTATGCTTTCCAGCTTCCTCCCTGCTACCACTTTTATAAAGAAGGACCACATCTGCCCTTCTTCAGTCCTTTGGAACTTCACTTGTTTCTAGTGAGCTGTTGACAAGCACTGTCAGAGGTGCAACCAGCACAGTACCTCCCTTAGTTCTTTTAGTACTCTAGTGGGTACCCCGTCTGGTTTCATTGCTTTGTCTACTTTCAGACTAGAAAGTCCCTTCAGTGCCCTCTCCGCTGAGAATGGACTGGTGTCCATTTCCCTCCTTACAGAGTACATATTGCTTAATTGAGGCCCCACACCCTTCTTCCCCCACCTTGAATACTGAACTAAAGTGTTTGTTTAGTATGTTTACTTCACCTGGTCTTCCTCTGAGCAGTCTCACCCATCCCTTTTTAATCTTACAATTCCTCCCCGGTTCTCCTCTTTTCACTTTTATACCTAAAACTGTCTTGTCCCCTTTCTTTACTTCTTGGGCTATCCTTACTTCCGTTTTTGCCTTTGCACTTCTTACCACTTTACTTGCTTCTTTTTATTTCTGATGATATTCTTCCTGATCCTCCTTTCTCTGTGTCTCCTTATATCTTCTGAATGCTAACATTTTAGCCTTTACCTTTCCAACCACCTCCCTTGAGAATCACAGTGGTCTGTTTTTCCTATTTCTTTTACTCACTTGCCTGACACAGATGTCTGTAGCCTTTAAAATTGCCCTGGTTAATTCCACCCACTAGTCCTCCACTTCGTCTAGGTCATCCTTGCCTGCTGGTTCACCCATCTTTATAACATCCACCCTCCTAAAGTCCAGGACCCTCACCCTAGTGTGGTTTGACTCTGTCTGTCTTCTTATATTAAACCACACTATGCGGTGATCACTTGTACCTAGGTGACTTCCCACTTTGACATCTGCCACACTGTCTCCATTTGTAAACTGCAGTATAGCATTGTCATGAGTGGGTTCACTGACTAGTTGTCTGAGGAATGCCCCCTGTAAGGAGTCCAGTATGTCCCTGCTTCTAGTTGTAGCTGCAGCTTGGAGACTCCAGTCTATATCTAGCATACTGAAGTCCCCCCATGAGCAGCATTTCCCCCTTTTCTGCCATTTTGTTAATGGCTTCCCCAAGTACTCTATCTAATTCCCCTGAAAGGTTAGTCTGGAAAGCTGAAAGGAGTAGGTACTGTATATGGAGAAGTGTAGGAATGTGAAGAAGGAATAGGTTACAGGGTAGGCCTGTGGAGGCAGATTAACTAAGTGATTGCAACTACTCCCTATCTGGGGGTAAGCCTGTAGAAGCAGGTTAACTGGGTGATTGTAACTACTCCCTATCTGGGGTAGACTTTTTGAGGCAGGTTAACTATAGTAGCCATCCTAAACTTCTCTTGAACCTCAGAACTTGTGGCACCATATTAAGGTACTTCAAACCAGTATTCATACCTCATTACCACTCCTATCACGGACAATAAGAAAAGCTGTAGCTGCTTCCCTAAACATAATAAGGTACTGCCAGAACAGGGAAGTTTAGGGTGGCTACCACTATAGGTGACTGCAGTGCTCCCAGATTGATTTGGAATTTTCCCTTTAACTCCAGGGCAATATGCCTATGTTTCCTGTATATTCAATTATTTTCTATTGAAGCCAAATTGCTCAGTTTTTCTGTATAACTATTGCAAGTCTATACAAACTATTTTCTTGTAAATGGCTCTGTTTCCCTGTAAAATGCAGGAACTGCTGTAGATCTCTGGGAGACCTGTGACTGTAATGACTCCCTATCTGGGGTAGGCCCATGGATGCAGGTAAAGTGGGTGAGTGCAATCACTTTTGGGGTAGGCCTGCAGAGGCAGGTAAGTAAGTGATTGAAACTACTTTCTGTCTGGGGTAGGCCTGTGTTGGCAGTTGGGGGGGTTTCAGGATTACGCCCTATCAAAGGGGAGGTTAAAAGGGTAGCATAAGGGTTAGCGCTATCCATTATCAAAGGGTAGACTCACAAGGCAGCTAGGGGAGGTGGAAAGGAATGCTTGGGCAGTATGTGGAAAGGGGCGGGGTGGCATGCCGTGGGGGGGGGCAGCAACGCTCCTGGAAACAATGTGAGAGACAGGGGTTGGCAAGTGTGTAGGAAGATAAGTTTTTTTTTTATTGCTGAGGTACAGATGCCAAGGAAGGAGGTGGGAATATTGCCAGAGAGGCAGGAGAGTTGGGTTGGGGAAGTGAGAGGAATAAGGAGTAGTGAGAGGGAAGGGGAAATGGGGTTCCAGATGCAATGGGATCCTCTACCCCAGAGGGAGGAGAAGAAGACTTGGGAAGTAGGATGGTGGACCATGGGGGGAAAGGTTTAGCAGGGGGAGGGGGCATGGGTGCTCCCATGATGGTACCAGTAAGCAATCCTTTCCAACCACTGAGTGTGTGAGGAGAGAGGGGTGACCTAGGTTGAACACGGGTGAAGGAGGGATAGATGTTCTGTCAAGGGGATTCAAGGGAGGTTGCAGTGGATATAGAGGAGGGAAGGGGTAAGGTAAGGGAAACAGGAGTAGGAGGTGGCATCCTGTGGAGTAAAATGGAGGGTGAAGTGGAGAGATAGAGAGGGCAGTGTCAAACTGGGGCTGAGGAGGCAGGGTAGCTGAGAAGGAGAGGGGACAATAGTCAAGCAGAGGTTGTAGCAAAGGAGAAGGGATGGGGCAGTAAGGGGAGTGTGGGGGTGGAACAGGAAAGACAGTTCCAGCAGCTTAGGAGATGGGGAAGGGATGAGAAGAGAAGAGAAGAGAAGAGAAGAGAAGAGAAGAGAAGAGAAGAGAAGAGAAGAGAAGAGAAGAGAAGGGAAGGGAAGGGTGGAGATAGGGTTATAGTACTGGGAGATTCAGTACTGAAGGGGATTATATGGGCTAAGAGAAGAGGTGTACAGCCAGTTAGGAGAGTGATGTGCCTCCCGGCTGTTACAGCAGGATGCATATGCCCAATGGTAGGCCTACTCATACAGAGGATAAGGGGAAGTCACTTGTGCTAGTTCACTTAGGTACCAATGACCTAGTGGGATACAAGGTAAGGACAGTGAAGGAGAGGTTTAGGGAGGTGGGACAGGCTTGTACTGAGGGGGCTAGGTCTGTAGCTTTCTCAGAAGTGTTGCCAGTACTTAGGGCCAGCATAGCTAGAAAATGCAGCATGGAGGATTTTAAGAGTTGGCTGATGGAATGGTGCAGAGAAGGGGATGTGGGTAAGTGGGGAACTGGGAGGAAACCTGGGACAATAAAACTGTCTACACACCTGACAGGCTACATTAAAATTGGAGGGGACAGAGAATTGAGTATCATGGTCAGGGTTAAGGTGGTGGTAGTAGGGACTTCAGTTTGCCTAAGAGGGATTGGAGTGTCCCATCCACTGTCTCTACTAGGAGCCAGTTGACCCTGGATGCAGTCCAGGATGGGTTCCTGGTTGAGGAGGGGACTGAACCTACATGAGAGGGCACCACCCTGGACCTGGTATTAATCATCGAGGAGTACACCAGGGACATCAAGGTAGAGAAGTCCCTGGGGAGCAGTGACCACCGAGTGGTGTGGTTCCAAGAAAAAATGGGTAAGGAATCAACGAGCACTAAGGTGAAAGTGCTAGACTTCAGGAAGGCCAATTATGGTAGGATGGAAGAGATACTGAGGGGACACATATCTAGCTTTGAAGAAGATATGAGTGTGGATCAAAGGTGAACTGTGATCAAGGAAGGGATAGAGGCTGCCACTAACACCTGCATTTGGCAAAAGGGGTAAAACATCAAAGTCAGGAGAATAAGCTGGTCTGATAAGGAGGTGGGCCAGCCAGTAAGGGGAAAAGAGGGCCACATACAGGAAGTTTGATGAAGATATGGGGCCTACTTGGACAAAATTATGGATGCTAGTAGAACTGGCAGGCAAGGCAAGGAAGAAGCTGTAAATTATAGACAAGATTAAGGTGGGTGAAAAAGCCTTCTTCTGATTTATCAGCAAGAAGAGGGACAAAAAAGAAGACATAGTGAAGTTAAAGGGACGAGAGTGATAAGTGGAAGGCGGTAATGGGAAGGCAGAGGTGTTTGAACACATACTTATGCTCTACCTAAGAAAAGGATGGAACAGTGCCATAAGGGAGGATGGGGAGGGGGAGGGGGAATATGACAGAGGATAGAATAACAGAGGACAAGATTAATGTCTCTAAAGATAAACAAGTCCCTGGGTCCAGATGGCATGTACCCAAGGGTGATGAGGGAGCTCATGGCAGAACTGGTAGGTCTGTTGGTAGCTCTATTCAACAGCTTACTAGATACTGGGGTGGTACCGCAAGAGCTGAGAACCACACATGTGGTTCTGCTTCACAAGAGTGGGCACAGAGATGGCCCTGGGGAACTACAGGCTGGTCAGTCTGATCTCCACTGTTGGTAAACTATGGAGACCATCCTGAAGGAAAGGCTCCTTGGTTTCCTGGAGTCACATGGCTCCAGGATGAGAGACAACACAGGTTCATATCAGGGAGATACATTCCTGTCAAGTTTAAAAACTGTTCCCTGCTTTATCCACATCCCGGTCTCTCACCCACCCCTCTGCCAGCTGGCTGCTCCACATGATACCAACCACCAAAATCAGAAGTGGATTGGCCAATATCAAAATATATGTGCACAGTTCTCAATTTCAACTCGGCAGCATCAAAATAGTAGAGACATTCGCAATTTCTAATGGTACAGGTGCAAACTGATAACTCCAGCAACGTTACAGTAGAAACTCATAACTCATAACTTACATCTAAAACAGAGGGGAGCCTGCCTAATAATCAGAAAATGGTAAAAGTGGCAAGCATTCTCTTCTGGTGGACCAACACTTCTGCAGTCCTTCACTTACTTCAGAAGAGAACTATTTTATTAAATGCACTAAAAAAAATTATAAAGCTGTCTTTTTAAAAGCGTTTTAAAAACATAGTTCTGGGACCCATTTTATGAGCGCAATAAGACACTCCAGGGATGTGGGTTGTAGTCTGATAAATGCACTTCCAAGGTGCTGAAGGCACTTAGCATAAGCGCCTCATGCCTGAATACACACCTGGGGAGTATGTTTATCAGACAACAACCCACACCCTGTCATATATTATTGCTTACTTGAAACTTACTTGAAACTTGCTGTTGACAGCCACTATAATTTAATGGGTGACTTCCAGTGATGAGCTTGTGCAAATGTATGTGTTCTTCTGGCTTGTCTCTTTCTCTGATTTTCCACCCTCAGTAGAGGTGCTGGGGGAATTGTCTTGAGACTAAAGGAAAAATGAAAAAGTCAAAAGTTCAAAGTGAGGTGTAACAGAACCCACCTCCTGCAACCCTCGGAATAGACCTAGTCACATGGAGGAGAAGAAACCCCCCCACATGGAGGAATCCTCTGGGGAACCACAGTTACTGGGTTAGTCTTCCCGCCATGCTTAGAATTATAAGGCTAGATGTTAATAAGCTTGGCGGAGTTCTGAATTTGGCTCTATGACAAAGATTTCAAAACAGGAAGATGTCCTGTGACCCATGGCTTTGATACTGTGAGCCTGGATGTTTTTTGGGGATTCTGGGGTGGCTGCTCTGATTCAGAATGAATGACTTAGAAGGATGAGGCATCGAGATCCAGATGAGAAAGTAATGTTCTAATGTGGAGGATGACCCAGGAAGTAGTCATGATGGAGTAGGTTTTAGTAGACAGAAGAGGGTGAAAGGAATTGGGATGTCTGTCTGAGGATTGCAGCAAATTGAGGATTTGAACAGGGCATCAGCTAAAGCTTATTGCAGAATAAGAGACATGGACTCTTCTGCTGTTCCTATCGGTTTTTGATCTTGGCACAGTGAGGATAAAATGATCCACAGATGCTTTCGGTAAACAGTTATCCATGAGATGGATGGCTGGATTGTAGACAGAAGAGAAGAGAAGATGTAAACTCCCCAGATCGTAAAAATCCAAAGAAGGCTAGAGTCATGGTAGCTTGTAGATTTAGGTCAACAGTGGGTCGAAATATGCCGTTATTTAGGAGGAGGACCATCATTTGGGAATGCAGATTGCAATCTATAGATTTCTTGTTCAAGATTCTAAAGGAGTCACTTTTTTTTATACCTTGAAGGAAAACTTTCATGGCTGGATTTGATAGGTAGGAGTTGGTACACCAGGATGGATAGACATCAAAGTGAAATGGATACAAAAAATACACTGTTTGTTGTAGCTGATAATTTAGATGTAAGCCAACCCCTTCCTCTAGGGGTATGATGGCGAAAGTCCAAAGAGGGGGGCAGTACACAGCTGAAAAGAGTAACATATCTGGATGGCCTGGCTCACCAGACCTGATGAAATTGGAGTGCCCCATTCTTCAAGGTGCCGAGCTGGACTACAGGAGATGAAGAACACTGGTCTTCACCTGCCTGGCCTTGCCATCTTCACTTCAGAGGCCTTTTTATGCAGTCTTTACCAGGCAGTCCTCTCACTGTCTTCTTCAATGGTCCTGCAGTTCTTCTGTTTCTCACCCTGGACACATACACTAGGGGCTGGTGCTGTGAGGGCAACATCTTGTTAACAGCAAAACAGCCCATTCCCATGAACAAACGAGGCAACACTCTGAACTGCAGAAACAGGGGATCCCATTTAATGAACAGTTCGTAAAACAGGATCAGTCACTCTATGGAGCAGTACAACACACTAACCAGTTGCTTTGGATGGTGAGGTCACATCAGAAGCTAAAGATGTGCTCTAGACCATGGAAGTCCCTTCAGAAGCTAAGTTCCAGGCAGCTACTGTACAGGCTAAGCAGCCACAGTCCAGACACAGGCAGCTAAAACTGACGACAGAATCAGGCTATTAAATACAATCAGCAACAGTCTTTCTCCCTTAAAAGCTGGAAAGTCTCTAGCTGGGGTTTGTGCAACCAAAAGGGCTGCCCCAAACCAAGCGGAACACACCAGGACCTGTATTACTGGTCTCTATGTAATTGGTGTCACCATGAAACAGTCTCTGGCACCAGGGCTTTGCTCGGTCCCCTGGATCCTCTCATTCCTCTGGTGCCATTCACTTTTCCTTTCATTTCCTCTTCCGGTGCCTAGCAGCAAATGGTTTCTCTTATTGCTATTTCCCAAGCAGCAAGTACTCTTAGAGGGGTCCCACTCAGCAGAGGTCCTTTTGGCCAACAGCCAGAACCCATCTTCATGATTCAGGCTCCTTGCAGGCTCTCCATCATCTCCTCTCTGCTTTTCTACACATGCAGCTGTTGGGTCCAGCCCCAACAATGGAGCTCCCAAACAGAATGGCTGCAGCTGTGTCCTCTACCTGAATATTGCACTACCACCAAAGGAAAAAACAAACCACGGCCCCAATGGCCAAGTGGGCAATCGCCCCTGTTCCAACCTCTCTCTCTCTCTCCTCTGATTTTTCTCTCCCTGATTTCCTGCGGTGCTTCCCCTTTTATCTTTTCCCCAAAGGACACCAAATCTAACCCACCAAAACAAAGGTCCAATCTGGACTGATCTCATAGGCACCTCAAAGAGCTATGGGACTGGGAGTCCCAAAATTACCATTCACATTGCTCGCTAGTAGCACTGGTTGGCACAGAAACACACCCCATAAATGGGACAGGCATTCCTTTAAATTTTCTCCACTTGGCAGTCACACATGTGCAGAGCATGGGCCACCTCAACTATTTACATTATTTATTATTTTTTCTTTCCCCTGGTCCTGATCCTGGCCGATCCAGAAAACCGGACCCAGGACCTTCACGTGCCCGGAAGAGCGGAAACACAGACCCAGCACTTGGCATGCCTGCCAAAGACCGAGACACTGGACAATGATGTGGCCACAGCCGCAAGCAAAAAAACAGGACTGCGAGGTGCGAGTCCCACCAGAGCCAACAATGCAAGATGCGCAGAAGGCTGCTGGAGCTGCAGCTCCGTTAGGTAAGCCTCTTTGGAGGGACTTGCATAGACATTTGGGAACAAGAGAATGCAAATGCTAGAATGAGAGAGAGATAGAGCTTTGGAAAGGGTCTATATTTTGTAGGGTGCAGAAGGTAGAACATTTCTTTCAGGCTACTTTGTATGCAGTGTGAGTTGAGGGAGCTAAGGAGTTGCATATAGTAAGCAAGGCATAATTGAGAAGCCTTGTTAAGTCATTTGCAGCTCCCACAATGAAAGTGGGAGAGTCATCTCTTGATCAACTTGGAAAAAGGCAGATTTGAGTTGCTGAAAATGGAATCAGGAAAGACAATCATCTAAAAAATTAAAAGAACCAGAAATATACTGTATGCGCAGTGGACTGTAAAGTGAAAAAGTAGGGAGGTCTGCGTCAATCCGTCTCAGGAAGTTCATTGTGGAATGGGAGGAAGAACACCCTTTATTTATGATGGCTACGGCTGCTTAATTATCTGTTTAGATAGTCACAAGCTGGTTATTCCATGTGTGTCCCCAGATGAGTGCAGCTGTAACAACAGGATAAATTCCAAATAAGGATGATGTAGAATGAAAGGAGGGAATGTGGTTGATTTCAGGAGGCCAGGCATAGGCAAACCAGGAGGTACCAAGAATGGCAGCAAAACCCAATGATGGAGTAGCATCTGTAAAAACTGAAAGGTTATTTGAGGGAGATGGGTCCTTATAGAACATAGATACTCCATTCCATTTGATAGAAAGAGGGACCACATAGCTAGGTCTGATCAGGCAGAAGCAGTAATAGTCTAGATATGTGATGATCAAGAGGAATGACTGAATGAGCTGGACTGAGCAGATAGGATGTGAAACTCAGGCCTTGTGGAACGATTCTCATAGTGAAAGTGAGATAGCCCAGTAAGGAAAGGAGTTCCCATTGGTACAGAATCGTTTTGTTCAAAAAAGCAAAAAACAGATTTGGGAGAGGAACAGGGAAAGCAACTACAGCTTCCCTTCCCGAATCACTTAACAGCTAATTGAGACAGCTAATTGGGAGGGGCCTGTGACCTGTAACACTAGTGTCAGCTTTGCACCAGCTCCATTTTAAGCTATTAGAAACATATCAGATTTGGGAGAGGAACAGTGGGGCCAGAGTCTGTGGAGAGGCAGCAGAGGATTACAGCACACAAACATGGAGGACGAATTGCCCTCCCACCCACCCTCGAACCTCCCACCCTTGTCTAGACCTAGATATATAGGCAATACATTTGGACTGACACCTGAAACTTCCTGTCAAGAACAGAAAGGGCAGGAACAAGTAACATTGATTTGATTTGCTTGTAGTCCCTTCGCACTTTATTAGGAAGCAGGGAAGTAGGGCTAAATAAAGCCCAGTAGCACAGAAAAGTATGGGGAAGGAGGAGAGAGGAAAGGGAAGAGAGGAGAGAAGGAGGAAGAAAGAAAGAGGGAGAGAGAGAGAGAGAGTAAAAAAGAGGATGATGGGAGTGGTGCAATGCAGTGGCTGTGGGGCAGCTGTTTTCAGGAAGACCTTTTGGATGCTACGGCATTGTCCCATCTGCAGGTACCTCTGTGGGCTGATGGAGGAGGTTGCTAGTCTCTGGGGAGAGTTGGCTCAGATTCAAAGAGCCTCCTTCCCCACACTGGGACATAGAAACATAGAAGGTGACAGCAGATAAGGACCACATGGCCCACCTAGTCTGCCCCTTTCATTACCTAATGCAGCATTGCAGACCCTAGTTGATCTGTGACTTACCCTCTCTTCCCTACTGTGAGAGTACTCTTATGTCTATCCTATGCATTCTTGAATTCCCTTATCATTTTTGCCCCCGCCACCTCCGCAGGGAGGCTGTTTCAAGCATCCACTACTCTTTCTGTGAAAAAGTACTTCCTCACACTGCCTCTGAGCCTACCCCTCTCTAGCCTCATATCATGCCCCCATGCTCTTGTACACCTTCTTTTCTGAAAGATGTTACCCTCCTGTACCTTGTTTATACCACTGAGGTACTTAAATGTCCCTATCATTTTTTAAGACAGAATTGGCACTCACTAGTGTTCCAGTTGAGGAGACCATCTCTTTTGAATGTGTTGTTGTAGCAGGTGTGGGCTATCGAATTGCTCTCATCTACCATCCACCTGGAGATGGGAAGCAATTCCTTAAGGAAGTAGCGGACTTCGTTGTCGACATGGCTTTTGAGTCTCCCAGACTGATGGTCCTGGGTGACTTTAATGCATGGATCGACGACGAACTCTCACAATTTGGACAACACTTCCTCCAGTTAATAGATTCACTGGGCCTAACACAGGTGTTTACCACTGCTACACACAAAGGTGGCCATTCTCTTTATTTGGTCTTCCTCCTGGGGATCGAGGCTTCTGACGTAGGGGTGGAACCAGTCAGTTGGTCCGATCACTACACTGTGAGATTCAATTTTGGCACCCCACCTTGTAGGCCGACCCCTGTGGAGATGGTCAAGTACCGCCCTTTGCGGAATATTTCTTCCAATGGCCTTGCTGCGGTCCTTGACCTATCACAATTTCCTGTGCATTGCAGTGACCCAGAGGCACTGGTTGTGGCCTATAATAATGCCATCACCTCTGCCCTGGATTCTATTGCTCCAGTTCATGTGCGTCCTCTCTCCCTTCGACCTCGGACTCCATGGTTTGATGGGGTCTTGAAGGAGTTGCGGCGACTTGGACACAGATTATAACGTTGTTGGTGGAAATCTGGCCTGGATGCCAACCACCTTAGACTGTTAGAACACTATCAATTCTATCAGTCAGAAATTTCTCGTAAGAAGGCAGAGTTCCTGTCCAGGGAAATTTCTGCCGCTCAGAACCCACCAGCTCAGCTGTTCAGAACTGTGGACAGATTGTGCAACCCAACCTGCCTACAGCTCTGTAGAGCGTTTTCACAATTACAGTGTGATGGGCTTGCTCGGTTCTTTGCTGATAAGGTGGCTGACATTAGGTCAGAGATCCGTTTGACACGTTCTATGCGGGTTGCTTTTGGTCAGGACTTGGTCACCACCCCTTCGTTTTCCTGGAGTACCTTCGACCGCCCGGAAATCGTGGATGTTATGCGGATTATCCAAGGGTTGTGCCCTATCTGCTGTAGTTTAGATCCAGGCCCTACTTCCCTAATTTTGGGGTGTGGGAAGTCCATTTTCCTGGTTCTAGCACAGATAGTCTGGTGCTCCCTTGACTCTGGTGAATATCCCTGTTCCTTGAAAGAGGCAATGGTGACAGCCCTGTTGAAGAAAGCTTCTTTGTACCCAGACTGTCTTGTCAACTACAGGCCTATCTCGAACCTCCCCTTTGTGGGGAAGGTGATCGAGAAAGTAGTGGCAGCCCAGTTGGAGAACCACTTGACCATCCATAGGATCTATGAACCTCTCCAATCAGGTTTTTGAGGCACAGTACCGAGACTGCGCTAGTTTGGGTGCTCAATGATCTCCTGATGGCGAGAGACCAGAGAAAACGGTCCATTTTGGTACTATTAGATCTGTCATCAGCATTTGACACCGTTGACGATGGGGTCCTACTTTAGTGCCTGAGATGTATTTGTGGGCTTTCTGGAATTGTTCTCAGATGGTTCACTTCATACCTCACTGGAAGAACTCAGAGGGTGGTGTCAGGGTTTTTTTCCTCTGATCCCATCTCTCTATTTTGTGGGGTTCCTCAGGGCTCTATATTGTCCCCCATGTCATTTGCGGTGTACATGCTTCCCCCTTGGAGATATTGTGAGATGGTATGGGCTGAAGTTTCATTGTTATGCGGATGATACCCAGCTATACCTGTCCTTTGCACCCAACCAGGAAGGAGCTATCTCGGTATTTAACAGCTGCCTCAATGAAATCCAGGACTGGATGAGGTCCAGGTGGCTGAAGTTGAACTCTGGGAAGACGGAGGTGTTGGTACTGGATCCGGATCGCCGGATAGGGGGACCTGGGGCCGGCTCCCCATCTGGATTGTTTTTTGGGGATGTCGAGCTACAGGTCTCTGAACGGGTGCGAGACCTGGGGGTGATATTAGATGCGGGGCGGACTCTTCGATCCCAGGTGTCAGCAGTGGTTAAGTCATCTTTCTACCATCTAAGAAACATCGCTAGGATCAAGCACCTTGTTCCATCCGGTGATCTGCCAACTTTAATCCATGCCTTTGTGACCTTGCGCCTAGACTACTGCAACTCGCTTTACTTTGGGCTTCCGGGGGTTGATACCCGCCGCTTGCAGCTGGTGCAGAATTCTGCAGCTCAAGTGTTGATGGGTACTCCTAGATCTTCCCATATTACACCGGTGCTGCGGGAACTGCACTGGCTGCCAGTTCAGTGGCAGATCACCTTCAAAGTAGGATTACTGATTTTTAAATCCCTGCACGATCTGGGCCCTGATTACCTGAAAGAACTTCTGATCTCTTATCAACCTGTGAGATCACGCCGCTCAGCCGATGAGGGGTTGCTAGAGATTCCAATGGTGATTTTAAAATCTGCTGGGGCCTATGCTTTTATGTTTGGGCCCTTCCTTTGGAATTCTCTCTTCTGTCTTAGATTAGGAGTGAACGACTGTGGGAGTTTTAAACAGGCTTTGAAATCCTTCCTATGGGATAAAGCTTATGGTTTTACTGTTCATTGATTTGTTTCTGTCTGTTTTTATAACGTTGATTTTCATTTATCATATTGTATTGCGCCTTGATATTTGAAAGGCACAAAATAAATAAAATATTATTATTATATCCGCCCTCTCTCCTCTCCTCCAGGGAATACAAATTGAGATCCTCTTGTCTCTCCTCATATGACTTTTGGTGCAGTCCTTGCACCATTTTTGTTGCCCTTCTCTGGACTGCCTCTATTTTGTCTATATCCTTTCGGAGATAGGCCTCCGAAACCAGATACAGTACACCAGATGAGGTCTCACTAGTTATCTGTACAGTGGCATAACCACCTAGCTTTTTCTGCTAGTGATACTTCTCCCTATGCACCCTAGCATCCCACTGGCTCTCTCTCCAGCCTTCACACATTGTTTGGTTACCTTTAGGTCATCAGATATGATTACCCCAGGTCCCTTTCTTGATTGGTGTCTGTCAGTACCTCTCCCCCATCTTGTACTCCTCCCCTGGATTTCTCTGCCCCAAATGCATGATTTTGTACTTCTTTGCATTGAATCTTAGCTGCCACTCTCTCGACCACTCCTCAAGCATGTTTAAGTCCTTTCTCATTTTTTCCACTCCTTGGAGTGTCAACCCTGTTGCAGATCTTAGTATCATCTGCAAAGAGGCATACCTTCCACATCAGCACCTCTGCAATGTAACTTATGAAGACATTAAAGAGGACTGGCCCTAGCACGGATTTCTGTGGCAGCCCGCTGGTCACCCCCCTTTCCTCGGATTGAAAGCCACTTACCATTACCCTCTGTGTCCTGTCACTCAACCAGTTTCTGACCCAGTTTACCACCTTGGGACCCACTCCCAGGCTGCCCAACTTATTTACCAATCTCCTATGTGGGATGTTGTCGAAGGCCTTGCTGAACTCTAGGTAGGCCACATCCACTGCCCCTCACTAATGTACCTCCTGGTCACTCAACCAAAGAACTCTATCAGATTTGTTTAATGTGATCTTCCTGCTGTGAATCCGTGTTGCCTTGGATCCTGTGCTCTGCTGGATCACCAAGTGTGCCACCACTGGGACCACCAAGTTTGCTGCTGCTTCCTCGGAGGTTGCCAGGTGGGAGAAACAGATTGATTATGGTGGGCTCAGGGAGAATGAGGGAGGTGGGGAAGAGGCACGTTCCCCAGCCAGTGTAACTACGGAACTCCTATGCAGTCTTGGAGGAGTGAGAAGTTCCCGCATTGGCACCCAATGTAGTGACTGGGGAGGATGAGTGGGTCCTCCACAAGGGAGCCTCAAGAATCAGTGGCAGGAGACCCCAGAGAAGGAGGAAAAAAATCCTGGTGGGGGACTCCGTCATCAGAGGGATAGACTTGGGGTCAGGAAGTAAGGGAGAGAAGGAGGTAAAGTGCCTACTTGGAGGTACGACTCAGATGGATAGGGTGATAGCAGGGGGGAGCTAGATGTCATTGTTCATCTGGGGACAAATGACCTGGCAAGGGTTGAGGCAGGGTTAGAGGTAGTGCAGGAGGAGTTTAGGGAGTTGGGAAAGGGGTCTTGGGCAGGAAACACGCTCTGTGGCCTTCTCAGAGGTGCTGCCTGTCCTCGGCAAGGAGGAGGCTAGGGAACACTGCATCAGGTATTTCAATGCATGGCTGAATGAATGATGCAATGTGCAGGGGTTTGGCTTCAAAGGGGACTGGGGCCCCATCTGGAGGGATGAGGTCCTGTACAAAAGTGACAGCCTGCATCCAGCCAGAAGGGAAACTGTGGTCCTCAATGAGCAGTTTAAATGCTTCATTGACAAGCATTTAAACTAGCTGAGGGGTGAGGCAGAAGGAGGCAGAAGAACAAACACTACCTGTCACAAACCTACTCAGCAGGTCAGGCCCTCTATTCCCAAAGTGCCAACCTCTGAGCTCAGTCTTGTGAACAGTTTAACAGAACAAGATAACCCTCTTGTCTGTTTTGTGAGTTCGGATCAACCTTTGGTCTCAAGTCTTGGAGGGATTTAAACTGTGAACCTCTTGCTAGAGTACCCAATGCACAGGCTCAGATATTTATGTCTTCGGGGGGCCAGATATCTTTGCCTATGGGCACCTAACCAGGTATACAGAGATGAACCATTAAAAACTTTAATAAAGACCTCAGATTTAAAATGCTTCTCTTTCCAGTTTGTTTCACCATTCAAGCTTATGTCTATTGTCTGCTTTAACCAATTATACTTTTCTTACAACTAAAAGAAATTCAAAGACAGACCAAGTATGTTCTAAAAAGAGTTTTACTAAAAATAGATAAAAATATGTGAAACACAAAATACAGAACTCTTATATCACAAGACATACAAATCTTTTAAAAGAACAAGATTTAAACAGTTCAGATTCTTGCTTACAGTACTTAGATTTGACTCTCTCTCTAAATACTTGTTTAAAAGTGCTCACAATCTTTCCTTGTCAGAGTCTAGGCAAAAATGTGTCTAAGTAAAACAGAATTATTCCTTAAAGTAAACTGTATTTGCCAACCCCTTTTGTGTGAGGTGATCTAGCTCCTCCTCTATCAGATTATATATAAAAAATATATATCTTATACAAAAACAGGATGTCTTTTCAAAATATTAATTCTGCAATCTTCAGCATGACTCGTGTCCTTCATATGACATTTTCTTTGATCTCATAATAAGCTTCCCCCTTCCAGGACATGAAAGCATCTTTATGATTTTGGCACTCCTGTGTAATAATCTGGGTTTTCCCTCCAACGTCATAAAATGGATATGATATAGCAACTACGGCTGTAATTAACTCAGATAAACAGGAGGTCCTTGATTAAGGCCTTCCATGTAACACATTGCCTCTAAAACTGTGTGTGTGATCTTACATGCTGTTTTCAGCATTTTTCTCATGGCTTTCATCTTTCAGCTGAAACCTGGGTGGGGGGAGTGAGGTCACTCCTAAAGCACCAGATTTCTCAGCAGAGACAGTCAGTAATACATTTTATATAAAAAAAATGATACAGCACTCAGAACTGGCTGTCTACCTCACAATTCCTCCCCTCCTAGACTGAATTTGGGGGTTCTATCCCATACATGGGATGAGCTTCCCAAATCAGTTCACTCCTTATAGACCCTAGATAGCCCATCTGAGTTCTGGTTCTTCACTCCAGCTCTATGTATGATTGTTAGATCATACCCTTGTAAACCAAGACTCCATCTTAGTAGTCTGCCATTGTTTTTCCTCATCTACGTCAGCCAAACTAGGGGGTTGTGGTCAGTCTGCACCACAAAATGCTGCCCATACAAGTATGGCTCTAGCTTCTTTAGGGCCGACACTAGGGCAAGACATTCTTTTTCCACTGTGGAGTAAGCTTGCTCCCTGGGAAGTAACTTCCTGCTCAGGTACACTACTGGGTGATCTGTCCCTTGGCTGGACGTCTGGCTCAGTACTGCCCCAATACCCACGTCTGAGGTGTTAGTCTGAACTATATAGGTCTTGCTATAATCAGGACTTTTCAAAACAGGAGCACTGCACAGTGCCTTCTTTAGTCTGGTAAAGGCTTCCTCACAGGCTGGGCCCCAGGTAATTTTCTTTGGCATCTTTTTCTTTGTCAGGTCAGATAGGGGAGCAGCCAGGGCACTGTAATTGGGTACAAATTTCCTGTAGTACCCTGCTGTCCCTAGAAAGCTCCTGACCTGCTTCTGGGTTTCTGGTCTGGGCCACGCTTTGATCACTTCTATCTTTATTTGGTTAGGATGGAGCTGTCCCCGGCCTACCACATGCCCGAGGTATGCCACTTCCCCCATGGCCACCTGGCACTTCTCGGCTTTGACAGTGAGCCCGGTCCTCTGTATCCTGTCCAGCACTTCCCTAAGGTGGGATAGGTGTTCCTCCCAGCTGGTACTAAAGATGGCAATGTCATCCAGGTATGCCACGGCGTACTCCTCAGCACCATTTAACACCTGGTTCACCAACCTTTAGAAAGTGGCCGGGGCTTTCTTCATTCCGAAAGCATTACTTTAAACTCAGATAAGCCTATCGGAGTGATGAAGGCCGACTTCTCCCTAGCTCTGTCTGTCATTTCTACCTGACAATACCCCTTGGTCAGGTCAATAGTCATAAGGTAGTTCGCCCCTCCTAACTTGTCCAGGAGTTCGTCTGTCTGGGGCATTGGGTGGGCGTCTGACTTTGTGACTGCATTTAGTCCATGACAGTCCACATGAAAACTAGTTGAGCCATCTGGCTTGGGTACAAGAACTATGGGTGAGGCCCAGGGGTTGCGGGATCTCTGGATTACCCATAAATCCAGCATCTCCTCCACTTCCCTCCTAATGTCCTTTTGGACAGCCTCTGACACCCGATATGCTGTCCGTCGTATGGGTGTCTGTGTCCCTGTCTCCACATCGTGTGTCACTAAGGGGGTTAGTCCAGGCTTGGCACTAAACAACGGGTCAAAGTCTGCTAAAACCTCCCTTACTTTCTGAATCTGGTCCGGGACCAGTTGGGGAGACAATTTTACTGCCTCTGCAGAGGACTCCCACTTACTTTCCTCCAGAAAATCCAGAAGGGGGTCTCCTTCATCCATCCCCTCCCCATGACTACACACTGCAAACACCATGTCAGCCCTATTTGCATATGGCACTCATCATGTTGACATGGTACATCCTTTCAGTCTGTCTTCTGTCAGGTAACTCCACAATGTAGTTCATGTCATTTACCTTCCTAACCACTTTGTACGGTCCTGCCCACTCAGCTTGCAGCTTGTCCTTCTGGACACGAATAAGGACCATGACTTCCTGATCCACCATGTATGAGCGAGCTCTGGTTCTGCGGTCGTACCACACTTTTTGTTTCTGTTGGGCAGCTGCCAGGTTGCTCTGGGCTGTCCCCATAAGCTCCTTCAGCCTTTCCCTAAACCTAAGGACATAATCCACAATGGTAGTTCCCTGGGTGGCGTGCTTGCCTTCCCAGTCCTCCCGGATCAAGTCTAGGGGCCCACGTACCCGGCGTCCATATGAAAGTTCGAAGGGGGAAAATTCTGTCGACTCTTGGGGCACCTCCCTGTATGCAAACAACAGGTGGGGAAGGTATTTCTCCCAGCCCCTCCCATGCTGTTCAGTAAACACCCGGAGCATTGACTTTAGGATACCATTGAATTGTTCCACAAGCCCATTGGCTTATGGGTGATATGATGTTGTGCATCTCTGCACCACCCCACACTTCTCCCATAAACATTTCATGAGGTCCGACATGAAGGAACCCCCTCAATCGGTGATAACCTCCTGCAGAAACCCAACATGGGCGAAAATCCCAAGTAAGGCATCTGCCACTTTGTCTGTCCTCAGTGAGTATAGGGCGACTGTCTCTGGGTACCGGGTGGCATAATCCACCACAGTCAGGATGAATCTCTTCCCTGAGGAGCTGGGGGTATTTAAAGGCCCCACAATATCAATTCCCACCCTCTGGAATGGCTCCTCCACTATGGGCAATGGAATCAGGGTGGCTTGGGTTTTCTTGCCCGCCTTCCCTATTTCCTGGCACCGGTGACAAGACCTGCAATACTCCTTCACCTGTTGGGTGAAGTTAGGCCAGTAGAAATTCTGGGCTAACTGCTGCGTAGTGCACGTGATTCCCAGATGACCAGACAAGGGAATATCATGTGCAATTTACAGCAACTCCTCACGATACCCCTGGGGAATGACAAGCTGTCTGCCTAGCATCCCTCCCTCAGTCTGCACTGCCTAAGTATACATAAGTCCATTTTCCCAATAAACTTTATGTCTGCAGTCACCTCCCTGTGTGTCATCCGAGTCTGCCCAAGCCCTCAGCTTCTCTAAACTAGGGTCACCCCTCTGAGCAGCTGCAAATCCCTCACATAGTCCCAAGGCATGGGACAGGTCCTCTTCAGTCACTAAACTAGAGTCTCTAGCACTAGCATCAGGGCCCTCAGGATCACTGTCAATCCCAATCCTCTGACAATGGGTCACCCCTTCCTCTTCAGAGTAACCCTCTGTAGCTGTGAGGTTTCTTGCTACCGGGGGAAATTTCTACCCCCTTTTTATTAATCTCCATATCAGGAGACACAAGCTGGGGAATCAGCCTTTCAGTGGTTTCCACAATGGTTTTTGTGGGGTTCAGGGAACTACAATTTTCCCTTGCCACTTGGCTATGGATAACTGCACATACCATCCCTGTTGGAGATTGTTACCCAGGATCACATCCACTGCTAATGTTTTGGCTACAGCCACCTGTTGCACAGTTCCTCCTGTTTCACCCCAGTCCAGGAGAACACTAGCCAGTGGCAATGTTTTTTCTTCACCAGTAAACCCTTGGACAGTAACGTATTTATTGGGTATAAGCTGACCAGGCTGTACCAGATCCCCCTTTACTAACATCAGGGATGCCCCTGTGTCCCTTAACCCTTGCGTCTGTATACCATTCACCATGACTGGGTGCATGTGTTCCCTCATGTTCACTGGCATGCTTCCAGGGACACACAAACAACCCACTTCTTTTCTAGCACCCTGTTGTGTATTATGGCTCACCTTTTTGGGACACTGTCTGGCAATATGCCCAGTTTCTTTACACAACCAACATTCAGTTCTTCTCTCAGAGAAATCTTTTCTCTGAAACCTGGGGCTAACTGGTTTCAGGGGAGGCAGTGAGGGTTTTAGCTGCCTTGAAGGTGCACTTTTCCCTTTCTGCACTGCCACGCCTGCCCCATTCGCTCTCAGAGCAGGTCTGCTCTTGGCATAGCAGTCTGAGAGTTCAGCAGCCTCTTGCACTGTTTTGGGATCTCGGTCCTCTAGCCAGGTTTTTAGCTCTGCTGGGCAAGCCCAATAAAACTGTTCTAATAAAATCACATTTTCAATTTTATCAACAGAGTTTGCCTCAATTCCTTCCCACCAACGTTTTAAGAACTGACCTTGTTTCGTGGCTAGCTCCTCGTAGCTCATATCAGGGCATCTCCTGAGTTTACAGAATTTAGCTCTGTATAATTCAGCAGTTAATTCAAACTTTTTTAACAGTGCAGCATTTAGTTTGCTGTAATTATTGCTGTTCTCATTGACCATTTGACCCAAGGCATCCCAAGCTTTCCCGGTAAGTAGTGGGGATATCTGGAAGCTCCAGGACTCTCTAGAAATTTTAGCCTGAATACAAACTTTTTCAAAAGAATTTAAAAAGGCATCCATGTCCTCCCCCTCTTTAAACTTGGCTATTAATTTGGAGTTCAATTTGTAACCCACTCCTGCAGTCCCAGTTAAACCCAAACCACTTGCCTGCTCTGGTGCCGCTGGTCAGAGTCGTAGCTTCTCCAGAACTCCAGCTCCATCTTGTGCAACTCAATTTGCAGCCTGAGTACCACTGGATTCAGGATACTGGTGACCCTCCTCTGCTGCTGTGGCCCTTCACTGATGTGACCCTGCTGTCCTCCTCATCAGCTCTAGACCCTTCACTAGCCACTAGCCCTTCCACACTTGAGGTTTGGTCCTTTCCAGTCACGGTTGGTGACTCGCTGCTCTGGGTATCTGCTACCATCAGGGCATCTATGAGGCTCTGCTTGCTTGCTTTCACCTCAAACGGGCCTCCTCTGTCCCCACACAACTACCTTAAGTAATCTACTGTGTGCCTGCTGTAGTTGGAAGTCATCTTTCCTGACTACTGCTACTCTGACTGCACTTTAGGAAAAAAAAATAAAACGGGTAGGAACTTGACTGTACACCAAGTAATATATAGTTCTGTTTCCTTTTATAAAAAAAAACTCTGTCTTTTTCTTTCTTTGCAAGAGAGCTTACGGTCTCAAGCTGATACAGAACAATAAAGCTTGTGATGCCAAAATTATGCCACCGCTGCCAACCAATCTGTCACAAACCCACTCAGCAGGTCAGGCCCTCTACTCCCAAAATGCCAACCTCCGAGTGCAGTCTTGTGAGCAGTTTAACAGAACAAGGTAACCCTCTTGTCTGTTTTGTGAGTTCGGATCAACCTTTGGTCTCAAGTCTTGGAGGGATTCAAACTGTGAACCTCTTGCTAGCGTACCCAATGCACAGGCTCAGATATTTCTGTCTTTGGGGGCCAGATATCTTTGCCTATGGGCACCTAACCAGGTGTACAGAGATGAACCCTTAAAAACTTTAATAAAGACCTCAGATTTAAAACGCCTCTCTTTCCAGTTTGGTATCATCATTTAAGCTTATTTCTATTGTCTGCTTTAACCATATATACTTTTCTTACAACTAAAAGAAATTCAAAGACAGACCAAGTATGTTCTATAATGAGTTTTACTAAAAATAGACAAAAATATGTGAAACACAAAATACAGAACTCTTATATCACAAGGCATACAAATCTTTTAAAAGAACAAGGTTTAAACAGTGCAGTGATTAAGGACTTCCATGTAACACATTGTCCCTAAAACTGTGTGTGTGATCTCACATGCTGTTTTCAGCATTTTCTCATGGCTTTCATCTTTCAGCTGAAACCTGGGGGAGGGGGAGCGAGGTCACTCCTAAAGCACCAGATTTCTCAGCAGAGACAGTCAGTAATACATTTTATATAAAAAAAATGATACAGCACTCAGAACTGACTGTCTACTTCACACTACCCTTCCCCAAAAGCTCAAGAGACAGACAAAGAATGCAAGGAGGGATAGAATACCCGACAAGGGGAAAACAACAATGAAGGTCAGGGGATACACGTCAAGAATAAAAGTAAAAAAAACATGGTAGACAGGAAAAGGGAGGGCAAAAGGGAAAAGGGAAAGAGGGTGGCAGCATAGCCTGGAAAGCCATGTGAGAAGTCTGAACAACAAGGTTGTAGACCTGGAGGCCAAAATGGCGGAAGTGGACCTGGACCTGGCTGCCATCAGGGAGACCTAGTGCAATGCAAATCAGGACTAGAAAGCAGCCATTCCAGAATATACTGTACACTGTTCAGAAGGGATAGAGTAGGTAGAAATGGGGAGTGGCACTATATGTAAGGGATAAAAGCCATGGAAAGACATGGGGAGCAGGGAGATGAGGAGCTATTGTGGTTCATTCTGGATAGAAGGAAAGGGTCTGCTATTAGTACAGGAGTGATCTACAGATCTCCAACACAAGAGAAAGAGGTTGATAAGGAAATGGGAGAAGCAATCCGGAAGATGACTCAGAAGGGGGAGGTACTGACAGTGGGAGACTTCAATCTATTGGATGTGGATTAGAGTCTCCCTGCTGAAGCTACAACCAGGAGTATGTACATCCTGGACTCCATGCAAGGGAAGGTCCACAAGCAATTAGTGTTGGAACCCACTCGCGAGGGGGCACTTCTGGACTTAATACTGTCAAATGGGGACAGTGTGACTGATGTAAGATTGGGGGACCACCTGGGAAACAGGGACCATGGTACAGTGTGGTTTGAGGTAAGGATGGAGTCAGAATTGAATCACACAGGAGCAAGGGCCCTGGATTTCAGGAGAGTAGATTTTAAGAAAATTGGAGAATGCCTTAGGAAAGCCCTGGTGGGGATAGGAAAACTGGGGGGAGTCAAGGAAAGGTGGGCAAAAATAAAAGAGGGAATTAGGCAAGCTACAAACCATCATGTAAGACAAGTGAGCAAGGGTAAGAGAAAAAGGTGGCCATAATGGTTCTCTAAGGAAGTAGCAGAAAAGGTAAGAGCAAAAAAAAGGGGGGGGGGTTTAGAATGTACAAAAAAAACCCACTGAATGAGGTGGATTGGGAGGCTTACCAAGAGAAACAAAGGAAGACAGGGAAGGCAGTTAAAAGTACAAAGGCACAGACAGAAGAAAGGATTGCCAAGTCCGTGACAAAGGGGGATAAACCATTTTTAGATACATAAGTGAAAAAAGAAGGACCAAGGTGGGGATAGTAAACAGCAAGAGGAAGGAGGGTGCAGTGTGGAAGAGGACCACCAAAAAGAGGATTTATTAAACAACTATTTCTGTTCAGTATTTACAGAGGAGGGGGGGAAGGGAATGGGCCAAATATAAAGGGACGGGAAGTGGACACGAAACCATTTACAAAGAAAGAGTGCTTAAGGAACTATCTAAGATAAAGGTAGACAAAGGAATGTGGCCAGACAGGGTGCACCCCAAGATGCTGAGGGAACTGAAAGAGGAGCTAGTTGCACCTCTGACAGCCCTTTTCAATGTGTCATTAAAAACAGGGGAGGTACTGGGGACTGGAGGAGGGCAGATGTAGTCCCTCTCCTCAAAAGTGGAAATAGGGAGGAGACAGGAAATTACAGGCCAGCCAGCCTGATGGCAGTGGTAAGTAAGGTAATGGAAACACTATTAAAGGAAAGAATTGGGGAATACTTAGTATAACTTGCAGGATCAGAGGCAGCATGGGTTTACAGGGGGGAGGGCCTGCCAGACAAACCTGATGAAGTTCTTTGATTGGGTGACCAGGGAAGTGGATCAAGGGAAAATGGTGGACATGGCCTACCTGAATTTCAGCAAGGCCTTTAACATTGTTCCACAAAGAAGGCTGTTAAACAAGCTGGGAAGCCTAGGAGTAGGTCCTAATGTAGTAAAATGGGTGGAACATTGGCTGGGCAATAGGAGTCAGAAGGTGGTGTGTGACAGGCGGCTCCTGCCACTCCTGAGGACCGACCTTTTCTTAAATCTGTTGCAACAGTTCATATATTTCTTTAGCCTAATCTATTCTTTACAATTTCAAGTCCATAACTTTGGCCAGCTATGGGCACCCCTTCCCCTTTCTTGGCTATGATATGGTGTCCTCTTTAAATTTTCCTTTTCTCTCTCAGGTCCTCGTATAGGGAGGTTATTGTAGTGACCTCTGAGCTGATGTAAAACAGCAGGCTGTGTTCCTCATTGTTGGATTTAGTATGGAATGGCACCATGTCATAAAATACATTGATGTACTATATATATCATGTGTATGAAACCTGGAAAAGTTGAAAATACCATGGCACTAGATGTTTTTGATAATGATAAAAAGTACTAGATGACTGTATATTATAGAAATTAAGTTAGTTGTGCTATTTAAAATGCATGTGAATTGCTGTAAACTGAGCCAGTGTAAAATTCCATGGTGATTTGCATATATATCCCATGATGCTTTGCATCACGGAAGTATGTGTGATGTTGTGTTTCTTTGAAACTTGGCTTATTGTCAATGCCCTTTGGGGTAACCCTTGTTTCAGTGTTTCTGCACTGAGGATCTTTGTCTTTAGCATGTTTTTTTTTGTTTGAGCCCCCACCACCCAAGCAAACAAGGCCTGCACAGAGGAGGCTGAATCTTAACTGATAAGTTTTATCAGAAATCAGTGAGTCAGTAGGTGCTGGCTAAGTGTAGAGGAAAGACTTGCGTAGTCTGTTGCTACAAACTGATGTACTGTAGAAGGGATATGCTATTGCTGAAGGTAATCCTTTGCATTTTGAACAAATATCACACAGAGATTGTATGTTGAACTTGAAGTTCGTTGTCTGGTCCATCTGTTATCCCACAACCCCTCCACATGGTGGTAAACAGCAGTCACTCCAGAGTAGGCAGAGTGACCAGTGGAGTACCACATGGATCGGTACTAGGGTCAGTCCTCTTCAATATCTTCATCAGTGACATTGCAGAATGGCTGAAAGGGAAAGTATGCCTGTTCACAGATGATACAAAACTGCAACAGAGTAGACAGACCAGGGGGAGTGGAAAAAATGAGAAGTGATCTAGAAATGTTGGAAGAATGGTCAAGGCCTTGGCAGCTAGGTTTTAATGCAAAAAAGTGCAAAATAATGCACTTGCAACATAAGATCCGGGGCAACATACCAACTTCTGGTGGACCATCAAAAATGTAGTTGGTGGTTACAATAGGTGCGAAACAGTTGATATGCTAGTTGGGAGTATAAACTGTAATAATGCTGCAACCTTTGTCAATGCTTTTAACACCCGGTTCTCAGACCTTACGGTTTACACCTCCTTGTTTGCTACTGCAAATGCCCAACCCCCCTTTGACAATCCCTTACCTAAGACTGTGTCTCACCCCCCCCATGCCTTGTATCTTAAAGCTGTCTCGGTGAGTGAGACTCACAAGCTGTTGGCAGGCCTTTCCCCTTTCATGAGCACTAGCCATGACAACGTGGAGCCTAAGCTCCTAAAGTTGGGAGCCCCCTTTCTCGCTCTCCCTGTCTCATATTTTCAACTTATACATTACCTCTGGAGTAGTCCCCCCTCTATGGAAGGTAGCCAGGATGGTACCAGTTTTCAAACAAGGAGATCAAAAGTGCATTGAAAACTACCAGCCTTTAGCTGTTCTGTCAGCTGTTAGTAAGATTCTAGACAAGGTGGTTGAGGTACAACTGTCAGAAGATCTGTGGAAATATGGCCTACTGACTCCAGAGCAGCATGGCTTTCTCAAGGGGCATAGAACTGCCACAGCCCTTGCCAAGGTTATGTCCAAAATTCGGACTGCGGCAGATCATGGTATGCTGTCTGGAACAATCTTTGTAGACCTCTCCAAGGCCTTCCACTTCGTGGACCATATCCTTTTGTTCTCTAAACTAACTACACTTGGCTTATCCGCCCCCCAACTTAGCACAGATCTTTAACTACCTTGAAAGTAGGCAACAGCTTGTTAAGTATAACAGAGGTCTCTCAGAGTCTACTCATGTCAATGCTGTGGTACAACAGGGGGTCTGTCCTCGGTCCCATCTTATTCTCCTTATTTGTCAATGACCTCCCCATGGTGACCTCTCACAGCAATTCCACTCCATATGCTGATGATCTGATCCTGCTTGCTCATTCAAAGGATAGCAGCATCATAAACTCCCAGTTACAAATGGACTTGCATAAACTACAGACCTGGTTCCTGTCAAACAAGCTTGTTCTAAACCTTAAGAAAACCCAGGCTATGCTTTTTGGCTCTTTGGCCAGACTAAAAATGTGCCCTACCCCACTGCACACTATGAGCACAGATAGATCCCTGGTGGGCACCACATCCTCCTTTAAATACCTGGGAGTCACTCTTGACCCACAGTTGGACCTCTCACTACATATTCATAATGTGTGTAAGGTGACAAATGCCAAGTTGGGCATAGTCTATAGGGCAAGAGAAGCCCTTACTTTAGCTGTGCGCCTTGCAAAAAAGGCATACTATTTCCCACACTCAGTTATGGGGTTATAACCTTCCTCCTAGCAGCAAAGTCTAGTCTAGTAAATTGGGAAGTTGTCTATAATAATGTTCCTGCTGCTCCTTGGCTTACTCACCATTGTGACCTATATAATAAACGCCACTGGATGTCCCCATCCAATTACCGCTCCTTCATCCTGGGCTGCTTCATTAAGATAGTCAGAACTGCCACTTGTCCTGCCTTGTCAAGACTCCTTCAACCTGCCCAACCCATATCCTTATTCAAGTCCAATGACTCACAGTCATTCCTCATACCTAAGTCCCACTCTTTGACAGGTGACCGGGCCTTTGCTGTCTTTGCTCCTAGATTCTGGAACTCCGTCACTCTGTCTGCTGCTTGCGCTGGTACTCAACTGTTCTAAGAAATCCCTGTGAGAGCATCTGAACACACTCTCAGCCTGCAACTACCCCTAAATTTCTATGATTGACTGTTTTTCCTCCTCTACATTCTACTGTTAAACACACTGTATTAACCTATGGCCTTTATCTAGATCTATGAGTGTCTTTCTTGCAAAACGGCAACCTACTGGTATTTGTTAGCACTTATTGTACTTATTGTATACCTATAATCTTCTACCACCTGTACCACTGTTACCATGTCTAATGTATACTTTATGTATTGTTAAAACTCCCAGTTGTTTGTACTGTTGTCTCGCCATATGTTAATGCTCTCTAACTCTGCTTGTATTTTCGTCACATTGTCTGCATTTCTTATTGTAACCTTCCGGGTTGCACCACATTTTTTGTCTACTGTGCTTATCCAGTCCATAAAAGCTAAATGAACAAAAAATAAATGTATTCCATCTGGCCCCATTGCCTTATCTACTTTCAGTTTTTCTAGTTCCTTTAGGACTCCCTTTACTGTAAACAGACTTGTATCTACACCACACCCCTTAGCACTTCTAACACCTAGCTGTGGTCCCTCCCCTGCCTCATTCTCTATTTCAAGATTTCTGCTTTTTCCTGGTCCCCTTCTGCCAACCCCCCTCCCATTTTAGTCTCACAATCCCACCCCTCATTTTTCTCTATTCACTAATGTATCTAAAAACAGTCTTGTCTCTTTTCTTAATTGCCTTGGCTATTCTTTTCTCTATCTGTGATTTAGCTTTTTCTGACTGCTTTCTCCACCTCCTTTAGCTTTTCCAGATACATTCTTCTGCCTTCCTCCCTCTATGTTTCTTTGTATTTTCTGAATGCTAACCTTTTTTCCCTCACCCTCCCTGCCACCTTCTTTGAGAACCAGAGTGTTTTTTCCTCCTCTTTGTTTTATTTATTTGCTTAACACAAAGACTCGCAGCTTCCGTTATGGTTCCCTTAAGATGTGCACATTGCTCCTCTGCATCACCCTTCCCCACTCTACCCCCTAGGGGTTTCTTCAGACATACCTCTAGTTTTGCAAAATCTACCCTTCTGAAACCCTGGACCCTTGCCTTGATGCCTTTGTGTGACTGATTCCATCACTGTCCTCATGTTAAGCCACACCGTACGGTGATCATAGGACTTCAGATGACTCCCCACTTCTTCCTCATCACTCTGTCCCCATTAGTGAGCACCAGGTCTGATATTGCCCCCTCACAGGTGTGTTCTACCACTAGCAGTCTAAGCACTGCCCCCTTTAAGAGCTTCCAAGATGTCTCTGCTCCTTGTTGAGACTGCAGTATTGGTGACATGTGGCAAACTGAAGTCTCCCATCAGCTGTGTTTCCCCTTTTGCTGCCATTTCATGGATGATTTCCACTAGTGCATTGTCCAACTCCTCCCCCTATGCTGGAGGTCTGTAGATCAGGTCTGCTTGAATGGCAGTACCACTCCCTGCTTCTAGCATGACCCAGAGTGCCTCTGCTTCCTGCCTTATGCTCTGTACTTCTATAGCTTTAATTTCTTCCCTAATGTAGATAGCCACTTCTCCCCTCTTTTTTCTACCCTATCTTTTCAGAATAGAGTACACCCTGGCATAGCTATGTCCTAGTGATTGTTCACTGTGTACCATGTCTAGGTAACAGTGACAATGTGCAGGTCTGCCTCTGACATCAAGGCCATTACATCTGAAATTTTATTTGCCAGGCTGTGAGCATTTATGCACATGGCTTTCCGTATTCTGTCCCCCTTCTTTTTTAATTTTTCCTCCCTTTACCCCTCGTTTTTCCTCTAGTTCCTTTCTAGTAGACATACTACTATGTTCTGCTTGGGTTTGTTGACCTCCTTTTGTGTTCCTGCTAGTCCTTCTTTGTATTTTGTGATTATTTTCTGTTTTAGAGGGAGTTACTGCTAAGTTCCTATCTTCTACGGTGATTTTGATAGGGCCCTTTGCATCCAGCTCCCCCTCCCTAGTTTAAACGCCCAATGAGCACATCAAATGTTTGGCCCAGTGCTCATACTTCTTCCTTTGTTAGGTGCAATCCATCGTATTTGAAGAACTTCCTCTTCTAGAAGTCTCCTCATGCACCAATGAAGTGATAGCCTCTTACCTGACACCAGCTCTGCACCCACTCATTGAACTCTTCAATTCCGTTGCTTCTGACCTAGCTATGGCTAAAAGAAGAAGAGGATGACAGGAGTGAAACAGCAACCCCACTCACCATCACCAACCCTTCCCAATTGGAGGAAAAGCCATGCCAAGGAAATGGCGATGGAGGAGACTGAAACAGAGAAAGGCTTTACCTGAGGGAGGGATACCCACCAAGATGGAACTCCAAAGGCCTAGGAAGTGTCAGCCAGGAGGCAGGGAGTGATGCTGGACCATCCTGCTGAAGACCTGGTGAGGCCTCATGCATGGTCCTGGGTGTTCTCCCTGACTGATTTTGTGGTGAGTCCAGGGTCTGGTTGGCCTGTGATTGAGACCAGATCAGATGTGAACTTGACTGGCAGTCCAGAGTGGTATGGCTGCCCAACGGGCCTAATGGTTCCCTTGGATTTCATGAGTCCTTCCACTGGTGTGGTCACTGGTCCTGGAGTCTGCCCAGAGGTCAATCTCCAGCCAGTCCTGCTTTAACCCCCATGAAGGCAGTGGGAGCACTGTCACCCAAGGAGAGATGGAGAACCAGGACTCCTATGTGGTGGTTTTAGAACTTGTGACCAGTAAAGGAGCAATCTCAATGAAGGAGTCTGCCACGTGAGTCTCCAGTTCCCCTCCCTTGACTAAGAAAGGATAGTGGCCTTTCTGGACTTTAGCAAGGCCTTCAACACTGTGCCACACAGGAGACTGATAAAAAAAAATTGAGCAGCCAAGGTGGAGGGATCCAAAGTGGTGAGCTGGGTTAGAAACTGGTTAATGGATAGGCAACAGTGGCATGGTTTAGCAGTTACCTTGCTCACCACACTCAGTGCATCAGAAATGGAGATTCACTATCATCTCCCAGGGAGATAAGCATTGGAGTCCCCCAAGGATCAATCTTAGGGCCTCTCCTCTTCAGTCTCTATATCAATACCCTACCCTCAGCCTGCCCGGCTCACATCGTACTCTATGCAGATGATGCTGTAATTTCTGCCTCTGGCAGGGACCAGTTGACCATCGCCTCCCAACTCCTCGACAGCTTCCACAAGCTAGAATCCTTGTTCAGCACCAAAAAACTGTTGCTAAACCACAAAAAACTAAGAGCATGCTGCTTACTATCCCACAGAATAAAAAGAAGTTCAACCTTTGCTGATACGGAATCTTAATGGAGATGCTCTAGAGCAAGTCTACTCATTTAAATACCTAGGCATTCACATTGATGACACTCTCAATTTCTCCGGTCATATTGACCATGTTGCCAAAACCATCAATAGGAAACTTGGAGTGCTATACCACCACAGGTGCTCTATGACACCTGATGCACTAAAACTAGCCACGAGCAGTTCTGTCCTTGCATCTATTAACTATGGCCTACCAATATACGGGGCAGGCACCAAAACTGCACTCAATTGAATAAAAACTCTATTAAACAAGGCTTGCCGGCTGACCCTAGGAGCCAATTCTTCAACCCACACCTGTGCCCTCTACTCAGGTACTGGATGGCTTCCTCTCCATCTTAGAGCCCGGTACCAGACCTGCCTACTTGTCAAGAAAGCCAAGTTAAGACTAGTGCCTCCATCTCTATGTGGACTCTTCCAGCAGGCTAGATCATCTAAGCCAACCAGGAGTGCAGAGAAAGGCGGGTTCCTGGTATCATTTAAACGCACCACCCTGGCACAGAAATCCGTCTTGTACCAAGGACCAAAATGGTATAATGGGCTACCTGCATCACTCATTTAAAGCAATAAGATTAGCCTCTTCAAAACAGGACTTAGGACTCTACTGCATCATGAACTGGCCTGTGCATGCTTCGACTAGCCAACTACAGAACTCTTTAGCCCAAATAACCCACCCCCTCTCCCACCCCATCCCCTCCTACACCACCATCCCCTTCCACCTCCCAACCCCCACCCTCTCCTGACCCTAATATTCCCACCCCAATTCCTCTCCTGCACAACCCCCTTCCATTACCACACCACCTACCTCCCTTGCTGTTTATATCCCAACCTCCTTTCACACCTCCCCCACTTCAGTACCCTCCCCTAGTTTTCTCCCCATGCCTGCCCCCACTTGCCTCCTACTGAGCTTCAGCTTGCACCCAACCCATGCTTCTGGCATCACTGCAGCAACTACCCCTCATCACTCATCCTCCCACAAAATGACAATGCCATTCTTAGGCTGCTCCCCCACCCACTCCCCCTCTGTATAGCTAGTCCCCATCTGTATGTTCAGTACTCAAGGGGGCCTGATGGCCCTAAATTGACAGACTAAAGCCCTTCCTTTGAAACTGTTTCCTTTGTTTGAGCTGTATCCTGAATGTTCCCTCACTGAAATACTTTATACCCTTGAAACCATGTTCCTCCTATTTGTAACCTGACTGAAACAAACTGTTCCTTCAATGTATTCTAACTCGTATCATTCAAATGTATGCAACCAGCATGCTTTGTCTAACTTTTTTGTAATGTCTGCAACCTGTATGTTTGACTAATTGTTTTGTGTATGACCTGGAACCTTTGTAAACAAGTCCTAGGACTCAGAGGTATTAATCCTAAACTGCAATAAATAAATAAATAAACAGAGTGGTATTTAACAACACTCACTCTAACGATAGGAGAGTGATCAGTGGGGTGCTGCAGGGCTCAGTACTGGGACCGGTCCTCTTCAGTGTCTGCATAAGTGACATTGCAGAAGAACAGGAAGGGAATGTATGTCTTTTTGCAGCTGACATCAAAATTTGTAATAGTGTATGTGGCAGGATATCCCACTGTTAGTCCTTGTTTGTATATAATAGTGATAAATAAATATATATATATATATATATATATATATATATATGTATATATTATTATCTTTTTTGTGGGGGGAGGAATTTCTGCTTAGGAAACATGGCAGTGACAGCAAGGCCCATGGCAGAAACCTAGCTGTTAAAAGGGGTTTGACCTCTGACCTGAAGGCCCCTTGCTTGCCGGAGCTAAGCTGGCTACAGTTTCCTTTTCCTGTTTTAACACATATCTGCCAAAACCTGTGTTGTTTTTATAAAAATCATGTTCTCAGAAGCCACTGCTTTGAACCCAGGAAGGCTGCTATAAAAAAAAGTTGCATTTTATTGGGTATCAAGAGGGAAACTGTTTTTGGAAGGCCTATGTGAAATATCCCAGAATGTTGTGAAATAGCTCATCAAGATGTTTTTCTGAAACATCAGAAGGGGGTAATGCTAACCTGCCATAAACCATGCTCTGAGATTCACTTAGGAGAAAACAGACTTTTTTTTATAATTGGTATACTTGGCCTTGTGCAGTGGCATGTGACTAATTCAGTAAGCAGAACTGAGAGTGACATTGCATTCCAGCATCATCACAGAGGTGTCACCTCACAAGAGGGGTGGGACACTTGTTCCCTCTGATATTGTCAAGTTACTAAGGGAACATTGCATACTTCTGTGTTTGGACTTTCAAGACAGACACTTTGGTTTCTGGACTCCTAAGAGACACTTGTGCAAGGATTTGTAACTAAAGCCTGAACCAGTTTGCCAACTGAAACTAAGGTAGAATTTAATTAATCAGTTACAAGGTACTTTGTTTTTGTATAATTGTCCTGTTTTATTTTTCTGACTATAACCTGAATATACAGTATATATGTTCTGTTTTAGTGTACTGTGTTTATTTACTGTTTTTTTAAAATTTTAGTAAACTTTGTTTTTCCTTAAAACGCTGCCTGAGACTTGCTCATTTTGGGTGTGAATGGCAGAACAGTATTAATAATCTAACACAACTGTTATATGCTTAGGGTGTCATCATATGCAGCCAAACCATGAAAAATCTGTGTAGTGATCCATCAGATTAAAAGAAAATACCAGAGTCTGAATTGAGTCAGCAGGGGGTTGTGAACCAGGCTGGAGTATGCCCTGTAGGGAGAAGACAAGTTCAGGTTATTGCACTGCTTTCCCCAAAGAGGGTGTGATAACTTAGATTCTTTACCTGAGTGTACTAGCCAAGAAAGGGTTCATATTTGACCCCAAGACTTGAGACTGGTAGTGTGACCTGACCCACAGCAAACAGGAGGGTATCCCTGTTTGTCCCCTATCATGAATCACACTTAAAGGGGTGGGCCCTCTGAACCCAGTGGACCTGACCCCAGGAGTGGGTTCATGACAGATCTGGTGCGCAGTGGTGGGATCCGAAAGATTTGGTTGCATACTGTTACAGTTTTTGGTGGCACAAGCATAACAGTCCAGTGTGTTGGATTAGTAAATTGTAAACAGTTTACACACAATTAAGGCAGAGATTTTCAAGAAATATATAATTTTGGTTACAGTATAATGTTCCCTACCTGTTTTAATCTTTTTTGGGTGCAAGCTAGTGTAGCCGTAGTTAGGGAAGAAGATGGCTTCCAACTACAGCGAATACATAGCAGGCTACCTGAGGAAGTTGTGCCAAGAAAGAGAAGTCCAGTGTGAGGGGCAAGCAAAGAAGTACCTCATGGAGGCTTTTGTGGCAGTCGATGCACAAGCGACTGCCCATGACCTCAAGTCATAGTCGGTGATTGAAAGACACCAAATGTTGGGCGTAGAGGTGCCAGGGTCCATTGCAGAGTCCAGTCCCAGGGAGGAGGACAGCAAGACCAGAAGGAACCCAGAACCATAGAACTGGGAGAAGGTCACCACAATGCTGTAGCCAGAAGGGGTCAGGTTGCGATTAGAGTTGAGGAGAATGGAGCTGGAATTCAGGCAGAAGAAGTTCCAGATGTAGCTGGAGATGCAGGAAAAAGAAAACCAGTGTCAGTGAGAGGCCAAAGAAAGAGAAAAACAGTGGCAGCAAAAGGCCAAGAGAGAGAGAGAGGAAAGACAGCACCAGAAGGAATTTGAACTGGCAAAGCTAAAACTCCAATGACCAGTGCCACAGGAGGTAAGTGGCAGGGGTGAACCTGGACCTCCAGGACTAGGGTACAAGTTAAATTCTAAATTAATAGCTGAATTTAAAGAGGGGGAGGATATGGATACTTTTTTGAATTTGTTTGAAAAGGTCTGTATTCAGGCTAAAATACCCAGGGAGTCCTGAAGCTTCCAGCTATCCTCGCTACTTACCGATAAAGCTCATGACACATTGGGTCGAATGGACAATCAGGACAGTAATGTTTATGAGAAACTAAAAGCTGCATTGCTTAAAAAGTGTAAGTTAAAGGAGTAGTCCACACAGAATTTGCAAAAAACATATGTTATGCAGAGTGTTTTGATATGTATGTTAAGTCCTAGTGTGTCCTTCCCTCTGTCTGCTATTAAGAGTTTTTCCTAAATTAGCCTGCTAGCTGTATGGTAGTTTTACAACCCCTGGGAATCTCCATCACAAATAGGTTTATTGGCTTTCTTTCTCCTACGATGCACCTTGTCTCATGTGACACTGATGTAGCCATGCCCTTAGATTTAGGATGTGCACTGCTTTAAAATCAGTTTAAAATCAGTTCACAACAGTAGGTAACTGTTCTTATCCAGGGAGCACAAATGGCAACAGTTAGTTTAGCAGGTACCTGAGAGCAAGCTAACTGGGTTTCTGTAAGACAACAGCTACTAAATAGCTCTAATTCACTATTTTTGTTTTCTATGTGCATCAGGTCTAGCTAGCAGGAGTGTTTTAATTTTAAAACTTTTAATTTTATCAAACTACACACAACCATAAAAGCACAGAAACTGCCCAGATCATCAATGCTACCTATAATTAATAAAGACTCTGTTTTCTTACAGAAACCCCACTCAGTTAGATGTCAAGTATTTGCTAAACTGTAAATGTAGGTATCAGCATTCTGTTAGCAGTTAGTGCTGATTTTGATCTGTGACAAGATTTTCATATTTATTTATTTTTTTACAAATTAAGTGTATGGTAAGAAGCTGCAGCTTAGAACTGCAAAATACTTTGAAGTCAGCTTTTCTCCTGCCTGTGGTATGGCATGAGAGCAACAGGATGACAGTGACTATTCCAGTTACACATTTGATTCCATTTTACAATGGTTCACTGCACTACACATTTAGTGTATCACACTTTTTAAAATAATAAAACAAATATTCTCCAAACTAAATAACTCACACATACATATTTTTTATACTTTATTAAAAAGACACTTCACATTTGTAACAAAAAAACAAAAAAATAAATAAATGAAAGTGATGTCACAGAGCAGAATCAGCCCTAAATCTCAGTTCCTTCTAGTAGAATGATGGTACCTACATTTATGGTTTAGCAAATACTTGAGAGCTGAGTAGGTGTTCTGTAAGAAAACAGCTACAGTCTTTACTAATTATAGCATTGATGATCTGGGACAATTTCTGTGTTTTTTATTGCTATGTGTAGTTTGATGAAATAGCATTTTAAAATGAAAACACTTACTACTGCTAGCTAGACCTGACACACACTGAAAACACAAGTAATGAATTAAAGCTATTTAGCAGCTGTTTTCTTACAGAAACCCCAGTTAGCTTGCTCTCAGGTATCTGCTAAACTAACTGTTGCCATTTGTGCTCCCTGGATAAGAATAGTAACTTGCTGTTGTGAACTGATTTTAAACAGATTTAAAAGCAGTGCACATGCTAAATCTAAGGGCGTGACTACATCAATGTCACATGAGACAGGGCGCATCGTAGGAGAAAGAAAGCCAATAAACCTATTTGTGATGGAGATCCCCAGGGGTCATAAAAATACCATACAGCTAGCAGGCTAATTTAGCAAAAACTCCTAATAGCAGACAGAGGGAAGGGCACACTAGGACTTAACATACATTTCAAAACACTCTGTATAACATATGTTTTTTGCAAATTCTGGGTGGACTACTCCTTTAACTTCAGAAGCATACAGGTTTAGGTTCTGTAAGCTCAGGAGAAGCCCTGACATGAGCTAGGAGGAACTCGCCACAAAGTAATGTCAGTTTTTAAAATAATAGTGGGAGGGAGTGGAAGCAAACTCTGTAGAGAAAATTGAGGATGTTGTACTTTTGGAGCAATTCTTTTGGGCTTGCCCAGAAGAGCTGAAAACCTGGTTAGAGGACTGAGATCCAAAAATAGTGCAGGAGGCTGCCACGCTCTCAGACCGCTATGCCAGGAACAGACCTGCTCTGAAACAGAGTGGGGTGGGTGTGGCAGCGCAGAAAGGGAAAAGCCCACCTTCAGGGCATCTAAAACCCTCACTGCCTCCACAGGAAGGGGGAAGCCCCAGGTTACAAAAAAGGGATGTCTCAGACAAAGGAAATGATGATTGTTGGTTTTGCAAACAGCCGGGGCATCTTGCAAGACAGTGACCTAAAAAGGCACAGAGTGGGCAAAGTGGTGCTCGAACAGAGTTAGGTGCACTGTGTATCCCTGAAAGCATGCCTACAAACATGAGGGAGCACATACACCCAGTTACTGTAAATGGGGTGCAGACCCATGGGTTAAGAGACACAGAGGCATCTCTTACTTTAGTAAAAGGGGATTTGGTTGAGCCTGAACAACTTATACCTAATCAGTTCATAACAGTAAGGGGATTCACTGGGGAGGAGAAAATGTTGCCACTTGCTTGCATTCTCCTTGACTGGGGTGAGACAGGAGAGAGGGTACAAAAGGTGTCAGTTGCAGACAATCTTGCCCTGGATATGATTCTAGGGAACAATCTACAAAACAGAGTGGTGTGTGCAGTTACCTGCAGCCAGACGGCAAAGGCCGATGGTAGTTCCCTGGACCCCATAGAAGCCCCTGTGGAAAACATTGTGAGGCTGGTTCCCCAGCCTGTGTCTTCTGACATGGAGAATAGTGGAAGGGGGGGTAGGACTTACACACATAGCAGGTCATAAAACAGCTACAGAAGGTTACTCTATGGAGGGAGGGGTAACCAATGGTCAAATGGTTAGGGATGTCAGTGACCCTGAATGCCCTGACGCTACAGATATGGAGACTAATTTAGAAACTAAAGGGGAAATGCCCCATGCCTTGGGAAAATGTGAAGAATTTGCAGCTGCTCAGAGGACTGATCCTAGTTTGGAGAGGCTGAGGGCTTGTGCAGAATCTGATGGGACACAGGGAGGTGACGGGAGACACAGAGTAAATTGGGGCAATGGACTGTTGTATATGCGGGATGTAAGGACAGAAGGTGGGGAGATGGGCAGGCAGCTTGTCATTCCCAAGGGGTACCATGAGCAGTTACTCAAGATCACTCATGATATCCCCATGTCCGGACATCTGGGAATTGCATGCACCAAGTAGCGATTGACACAGAATTTCTATTGGCCCAACTTCACTCAGTAGGTGAAGGAATATTGCACGTCTTGTCACCATTGCCAACAAATAGGGAAGGCAGGTAGTAAAACCAAGCCCACCCTAATTCCTTTGCTCATTGTGGAGGAGCTATTCCAGAGAGTTGGAATGGATATTGTGGGACCCTTGAGTACCCCAAGCTCCTCCGGGAAGAGGTTTATCCTGATGGTGGTGGATTATGCCACGAGATACCCAGAGGTGGTCGTCCTTTCCTCACTTAGGACAGACAAAGTGCCAGATGCTTTGCTTGGGATTTTCTCCTGTGTCAGGTTTCCACAGGAGGTTATCACTGATCGAGGGGGTACCTTCATGCTGGACCTGATGAAGTGTTTGTGGGAGAAGTGTGGGGTGGTGCAGAGATGCATGACACCTTATTACCTGCAAGCCAGTGGGCTTGTGGAAAGGTTTAATGGGACCCTAAAATCAATGGTCCAAGCATTTGCTGAACAGCATGGGAGGGACTGGGAGAAATACCTTCCCCACCTGTTGTTTGCATACAGGGAGGTGCCCCAAGAGTCAACAGGATTTTCCCCCTTTGAACTCTTATATGGATGTACAGTAGGGTCTGTGGGCACCTAGACCTGATCCGGGAAGACTGGGAGGGCAAGCAAGCCACCCAGGAAACTCCTATAGTGGAGTATGTCCTAAATATTAGGGAGAAGCTGAAGGAGCTTATGGGAGTGGCCCAAAGCAACCTGTCAGCTGCCCAACAGAAGCAAAAGATCTGGTATGACCTCAGAGCCAGAGTTCACTCATACAGTGTAGGTCAGGAGATCATGGTCCTAATCCTGGTCCCGAGAGACAAGCTGCAGGCCTAGTGGGCAGGACCATACAAAATAGTCAGACAAGTGAATGACATAAACTATATTGTAGAACAGCCTGATAGGAGACATGCCCATAGACTGTACCATGTCAACATGATGAAGCCATATGCAAATAGGGCTGACATGGTATTTGCAGTGTGTAGTCCTGGGAAGGGGACTGATGAAGCAGACCCCCTACTGGACTTGCTGGAGGAAAGCAAGCGGGAGTCCTCTGTGGAGGCAATCAAACTGTCACCCCATTTGACCCTGGCACAGTCCCAGGAAGTGAGGGAGGTAGCAGACTTTGCCCCTTTGTTTATGGCCAAGCCAATACGTACCCCCTTAGTGACACATGGCGTAGATGCAGGAATGCAAGCATCCATCCAATGGACAGCCTACCAGGTGGCTGAGGCCATCTTAAAGGACATTAGGAGGGAGGTGGAAGAAATGCTGGATTTAGGAGTAATCCAGAAATACCAGTCTCTGGGCCTCACCCGTAGTCCTTGTTCAAAAGCCGGATGGCTCTACTCACTTCTGTTTAGACTAACCTGGACTCAATGCAGTTACAAAGTCTGATACCCACCCAATGCCACAGATGGATGAACTACTGGACAAGTTGGGAGGGGTGACATATCTCATCATCATTGACCTGACAAAAAGATACAGGCAGGCAGATTTAACTGACAGAGCTAGGGAGAGGTCGGCTTTCATCATTCCAATAGGATTATTTGAGTTTAGGGTAATGCCTTTTGGAATGAAGAATGCCCCGCCACCTTCCAAAGGCTGGTGAACCAGGTGTTACATGGTACTGAAGAATACACCATGGTATACCTGGATGATATTGCCATCTTCAGTGCCAGCTGGAAGAAACACCTATCCCATCTGAGAGAAGTGTTGGGCAGGATACAGAGGGCTGGGCTCATTGTCAAGGCTGAAAAGTGCTAGGTGGCCATGGCTTAGGTGGCATACCTAGAACATTTGGTAGGGCAGGGGCAGCTTTGCCCTAATCAAGCCAAGGTTGAGGCAATAGAAGTGTGGCCCAGGCCTGAAACCCAGAAGCAGGTTCAGAGTTTTCAGGGGACTGCCGGGTACTATTTGTACCAAACTAAGGTGCCCTGGCAGCTCCCCTGTCTGGTCTGCTAAAGAAAAGAATGCCTAAAAGGGTAAACTGGGAACCAGCCTGTGAATGAGCCTTTACACGGCTAAAGGAGGCACTGTGCGGTGCTCCTGTGTTGGCCAGTCCAGACTACAGTAAGCCATTTGTAGTCCAGACAGATGCCTCAGATGTGGGTATTGGGGCAGTACTTACTCAGACTTTTAACCAAGTGAAAGATCACCCAATAGTGTACCTTAGTAAGAAGTTACTTCCCAGGAAACTGGCTTATTCCACAGTTGAAAAGGAATGCCTTGCACTAGTGTGACCACTGAAGAAAATTGGAGCCATACCTGTACTGGAAGCACTTTGAGGTACAGACAGATCATAACCCCCTGGTTTGGCTATCACAGATGGGTAAGATGAATGGTAGACTTCTAAGATGGAGCCTTGCCTTACAGGGCTACGATATGACCAATACCCACAGGGCCGGATCGGCGAATGCAAATGCAGATGGGTTATCCCGCTAGTTAGAGCAGTGAACAGAATTTGTGAAACGCATACCCTGCCTTGGGTTGGATTCCCACAAATTCAGTCTAGGAGGGAGGAATTGTGACAAGATATCCCACTGTTAGTCCTTGTTTGTATATAATCTTGATATATATATAGCTTTTTTTTTAATTTCTGCTTCTGAAACATGGCTGTGACAGCAAGGCCCATGGGAGAAACCTAGCGGTTTAAAGGGTTTGACCTCTGACCTGAAGGCCCCTTGCTTGCTGGAGCTAAGCTGGCTACAGTTTCCTTTTCCTCTTTTAACACATATCTGCCAAAACCTGTGTTGTTGTTATAAAAATCATGTTCTCAGAAGCCACTGCTTTGAACCCAGGAAGGCTGCTATAAAAAAGTTGCATTTTATGGGGTATCAAGAGGGAAACTGTTTTTGGAAGGCCTATGCGAAATATCCCAGAATGTTGTGAAATAGCTCATCAGGATGTTTTTCTGAAACATCAGAAGGGGGTAATGCTAACCTGCCATAAACCATGCTCTGAGATTCACTTAGGAGAAAACAGACTTTTTTTTATAATTGGAATATTTGGCCTTGTGCAGTGGCATGTGACTAATTCAGTACGCAGGACTAAGAGTGACTTTGCATTCCAGCATCATCACAGAGGGGTCACCTCACAAGAGGGTTGGGACACTTGTTCCCTCTGATATTGTCAAGTTGCTGAGGGAACATTGCACACTTCTGTGTTTGGACTTTCAAGACAGAGACTTCGGTTTCTGGACTCCTAAGAGACACTTGTGCAAGGATTGGTAACTAAAGCCTGAACCAGTTTGACAACTGAAACTAAGGTAGAATTTAATTAATCAGTTGCAAGGCGCTTTGTTTCCGTATAATTGTCCCGTTTTATTTTTCTGACTGCAATCTGAAATTATATATGTTCTGTTTGAGTGTACTGTGCTTATTTACTATTTTTTTAATTTTAGTAAACTTTGTTTTTCCTTAAAACACTGCCTGAGACTTGCTCATTTTGGGTGTGAATGGTGGAACAGTATTAATAATCTAACATAACTGTTATATGCTTAGGGTGTCATCATATGTAACCAAACTGTGAAGGATCTGTGTAGTGATCTGTGAGGTTAAGGCAAAATACCAGAGTCTGAATTGAGTCAGCAGGGGATTGTGAACCAGGCTGGTATATACCCTGTAGGGAGAAGGCCAGTTCAGGTTGTCACACTGCTTTCTCCAAAGAGGGTGTGGTAGCTTAAATCCTTTACCTGAGTGTACTAGCCAAGAAAGGGTTCATATTTGACTCCAAGACTCGAGACTGGTAGTGTGCCCTGACCCAAAGCAAGCAGGAGGGTATCCCTGTTTGTCCCCTATCATGAATCACACTAAAAGGGGTGGGCACTGCGAACCCAGTGGACCTGACCCCAGGAGTGGATTTGTGACAGTGTGGAGAATAAGAAGGGGGTAGAAAGAATGCATAGGGATCTTGGGAAATTCAAGGAGTGGTTAAGAGCTTGGCATTTGTGGTTCAGTACCAAAAAATGCAAAATCATGCACCTAGGGCATAGGAACCCAGGAGCTGAGTAGAGGATGAGGGGAGGTACTGACAGTCACTTATCGGGAAAGGACACTTGGGGTTATCATATTTGATGACATCAAAAAGTGGCAGGCAGTGTGACAAAGCAGTGGTAGGGCTAGTGGGATGTTGGGATGCACAGGGAGAGGTATCTCCAGCAAGAGGAGGAAGGAGGTGGCATTGCCTCTGTATCGCTCATTGGTGAGACCCCATCTGTAGTATTATGTTTATTTCTGGAGGCTGCACCTCAGAAAGTACATAGACAGAATGGAGGCAGTCCAGAGGAAGACAATTAAAATGGTGAAAGGGTCGTGCCAAAAACCCTATGAGGAGATACTTAGGAATCTGAACATGTACACCCTAGAAGAGAGGACAATGAGAGGGGACCAGATAGAGACCTATAAGTTCCTCACAGGGGTGAACAGGGAGCTAGATGGGAGCCTCTTTCAAATGAGTAAGAGCACCAGGATCAGAGGGCATGCAACAAAGTTGGGGAGGGGGGAATTTAAGTTTATTTATTTATTTATATATTTGAGTTTTGGTAACCGGGCAAGTCCACTGAGACAATGACAGTCCCTTTTCCTGGGGTGACCCGGAAGGGCAGTAAGTATACAGTACAGTGCATTAACATGGCAATGACAGTTACCGTAGGCATGCAGTTCAGTGCAATTACACAGTAATGACAGTTTTACAGGGGAAAGAAATTAAATTATAACATCCAATGGACATAATATAGACAGTATATGAAATAACAAATAGAAAAGGCTAGAATAGGCTTGATTTACAACATTCAATGTACATAATTATGGTACAGATGAAGAACATCCACAGGTTTAAAAAAATAAATACAATAGGCTACACAGTAGTGCGATAGATGCATGGTACAGTCAAAAAAGTCCACTACAATACAAACAACAATTATCAAATCATATCAGTTTATAAGAGAGCAGACCGATAGCAGTTAATTTAGGGGAGAGACACACAGGGCGAGGAAGTACTACTTCACTGAAAGAGTGGTAGGTGCCTGGAAGAGACTACCAGTGGAAGTGGAAGAGGCAAAAACAGTAGGGGGCTACAAGCATACATGGGACACACCTAGAGGAATATTAGCATGTATGCATGGAAGAGGGAGGGTCACTGGAGACCAGTTAGGGTCTGTGGAGATAGACTAGGCAGGACCATCTGGGCAGACTTTGTGGGACAAGTGGTCCTTTTCTGCTGACAAATTCTGTTTCTAAGGGTGCTACTGAAGACCTGAAACCCAGGCCAGTGGAAGACCAAGCTGAACACCAGAGGCCCGATATTCAGAAAGGCACAAGGCATAGTGCAATTTTTTGCACTGTGCTTTGTTATTGACCCGAGGTCTGAGGATACTATATTCAGTCATGTGTTACCCGAGTGAATATAGGGCCTTGTTGGTGCTGCGCTAAGTCAGGTAGCACCGCCCTAACATGGCTTCTGGAGTTGGGCTCAGGAGTTGATAGAGCCAGAGCACTGTTAACAATTTTCATAGGTACTCATGCAAATGAACCTAATGGGCATGCAAGGCACTAAGGGGCCATTTGCATGCCCATTATGGGCCCATTTGCATGGGTAGTGGAGGCAGGTAGTGCACCCACAGTACATGATAGCTGAGCTATCCCTGGTACTAGTGGTTCTCCCCCCACTGATCCCTAACCCTGTATGAAAAAGTAACTTCCCTGGTGCTAGTGGTACCCTCCCTCCCTCCCTCCCTCTGATCCCACCCAGTAATAATAAATAACATCCCATGGCTAGTGGTCCTCCCTCCTATCCTAGCCCCATAATAAATTTTATTTTAATGTCGGGGTTGGGGATCGGGGGGGGTGCAATGGTCCACAGGGGTGGGTACGCTCCCCCAGTGGCCAACCGGTTGGTGTGCTGTATTATCTCCAGCAGCCACTAGGGTTGCGTGGAATAAAAGGAATAAGAGGAGGTTTTCATTGTCTGTATTTGTGTGGCAAAAAAGGACTGTGCTAACCCTTTTTCACTACGCAAATCTGCAAAATATCAGATTGCACTGATATTCCTGTCCCTGCCCCACTATATGCATACCCCCCATTTGGTTTGCGCAGGTGCTACCCGCCCACGCAGACTTCTGAATATTGGGCCCAGAAGTCTGAGGCTCAGATGGAAATGGATGCTGAAATTAAATGCTGTTGGCATGGATTATGGTTGCAACTAGGAAAAGATGAAGTCAGAAAGCTCATAAATTTATGCCAGGTTAACAATACCCTCAAGTGATAGGAGAGGACCAAGCATGGGTATCACTTCCCCTACATACCTGAATGGTTGCAGGAATGTGTTGAAGCCAACAGAGAGTGACTGTTATTAGAAGAGGCTAAGAAACAGTTGGCCAAAGTGGACCATCAGTTTTACAAGCAGCAGAAGGAAAGGATCAGCTGGCAAAGACCAAGACTGCCACCTGGGACATAGGCAGGAGCATCTGAATGCACAAAGTCCTCTATATGAACCTCGATGGACAGCAAACTAGATATTGCACCTGGGAAGTCTGGCTGGATGGGGTGCATGTAAGAAAGCCCCCTCCCCAGTGCTATGTATGATGCCTGAAAAGGTAACCAAAGGTTGAAGGGGTCCCGGTTCCAAGTATATGCCTTCCCTTTAAGTCAAAAGGGAGGAATTTTAAGTGATTATTCCTCAACGGGAGTGATCTCTGTCCTTCATTCTAGGGAGCAATGGCTTGCCTTTTGCTAATTTTTGTAGTAGAGTACCTTGTTCAAACATTATACAGACTACCTCAAAGAACTTTGGCTCTCCTTCAGGAGAGCCACTCCATTTGGAAGCAGGGGCGCTCTTGCAGGACTGTTATAGTATGGACATTCATGTCAACCTTTCTAATACTGTACATCCAAGGTTTTTTCTATATGAGTGTTTCTCTGCCTATCCCTGGTCTCAGCGGCATCCTCCCAGCCATGTCACTGACTTGTCTTGTAGACTTATGGGCTAACCACCACTTAAACAGAGCCATATTGGTGGGTGGCCAACCACATAGGGTCATACGGTGCCTGCAGCAGATGCCGAGTGAGCCAGGGCCATCTGCTTGTGATGTGCACATGTGTATGTGTTGATGCACATGCATGCTGCATCAGCACATGCATGTTTGCTAGTCCTACCAGTGCTGCTACAAGGCCTCTACCACGCGGTAGGCAGTACTTCCAAGTTTAATACTCATCTTGAAGAAAAAAATAAATAAATTGAGGGGACAGAACTGAAGTGTTGGGTATGTTTTGTTCTGTTCTCTTCTAGATGGAGCTAGGCCTTATGATCATGTCTCTGGCATGGGCAGAAGGTGGAAGGGTAGAAGAAGCTAAAAATGACATGAAAGTAAAAGCTGCTGCAGGGTGTCAGGGTGCCGTCCTGGCCTTTAAGCATTTAGTGTTGTTATTCAGTGCCTGCCACTCCTATTAAAATAGGACCCATTTCACACAAACCTTTAAAGTGCAGTCTAAGGCCTTCTGTGTGTTTCAGCTTGTGCTGGTCACAGGTAAAAGGAGATAGTGCACCCTTGCAGAGATGCCAGATGGGCAGTACTGCAGTAAAAGGGGTTGGCACAAGTACTGGGTTCCCTTGTGAGGGATGGCAAGGTTTTGGTGGGAGGAGAGTGTAACCAGCTTCTCTTTTCACCCAGGTTCAAGGCAGAGAATGAGGAAGCACTGGAAGACTTAACTTTGTCCCTGAGAGAAGTTTTCTGCTGGGTCTTAGCTAGAGATAGTCTGAGTGTTTGTGCCCGCATGCCTTTTGGTTTACCTTGTGGGCCTGGGCATTAATATTCATGGTTCTGCTCTTGCTTCTTTGTTCTATTTATTTATTTATTTAAGAGATTTACCAGGAAGGCATGCTGAGCAGAGTACCACTCGATTCCAGATGCGCCCTGGGGTTTTGGGGTTACATTGGGAACATGATACAATCTAAAAACACAATACAGTGGAACAATGGTATAGACAGCAAACATCATACATTTGGAGTAACAGAACAGCAGTGGGTAACATACATAATGCAAATGGATCAATTAGAGGGAAGGCAGAATGTTGTATAGTATACAGTGATTTACAAATGAAGCAGGTCAAAAACAGTGGAGAGACCAGACTTAATTCATACACTGGGTGGGTACAGGAGAGAGGGGGGAGTTAGGGGGTAACAGGAGCAGGTGGAAGAGAAATGCGAATTGAGAAGGGCATTTAGCTGGGGAGTACTTGAGGAGTGTCTAATAACGGTTGCCAAGCAATTCCATAGTTTGGGTAGCCTAAAGCTGAAAGCAGCCTGTCTGGACTGAGTGGTTCTATGTGGGATATGTAGGAGCCTGGCGTCGCTGTTACGGAGCGCGTAGGATGGTGGGGTTAGGGCTGTTAATGAGGCAGACAGGTAGGATGGGAGTGAGTTTGACCAGAGCTTTGCCGAGGTTCTAGCGCAGTGGTGTGATCTTCTGTTCTGTAGTGAGGTGATGTTCAAGGATTGGTAGAGGGCACAGTGGTGGGTGCTGGGAGGGCGATCCAGTGAAAAGCGGCAGAAAGAGTTGAATAGGGGGTCTAGCCTTGCTAGTGATGTTTGAGGGGCTGTACCATAGACAATATCACCATAGTCAAATATAGGGAGGATCATTTTTTTGACTATTTCTTGCCTGGTTGGCAGGGGTATGCAGTTTTTGTTTCGGTAGAGGGCACCCAACATAGGGTTCAGTTTTTTGTGCATAGCATCAATGTGTGCAGAGAAGTTTAGGTGTTGATCTAGCCAGACTCCTAGATAATGATAGGAGGTGCAGGCCTCCAGTGGGGAGCTGTCCAATGTGAAGAACTTGGGTGGTGCAGTAAGCCGTGTGAGTTTGGGCCAGGAGCCAAAGGTGAGGGAGACAGTTTTTTATGAGTTTAGGACTAGTTGGTTTGAGATAAGCCAACGCTGGACGGAGTCAAAATCCTTTTGTAGGCAGGCTGTCACCGCACTAGAGGATGGACCAGAGGCGAACAACACCGTGTCGTCAGCGTACATGTGGATTGTAAAAGAAAAGAGACTATCTGGGTTTATGTGGTGTGGCCAATAGTTTGGGGGGATTCTGGTGCCTTTTTCTATTAGACACAAGAGACGTGAGAGAAGCTTCAGGGGATGTGGAGCATCCTGCCAGCAGCATATAGGAAGGATGATCCCATAACCTCATTCTAATGGGGGCATGCTGCCAGATCCATACCTGAGAAACACCAGGGAGTAGTGGCGAGCCTCCTCTCAAAAGTGGTCACTGGGTCTTTGTGGATCCTCTCCCAGTTCAGGTCAGAAGTGGAGTGAAGCATAGGAGTCAACTTTCATGGAATACACAGGTTACATAAAGAAACTTGGGTAACAAGGAACCAGGAGGGCATTTCCAAGGGTCAGTTAGTTTGTCAGTCAGTAATGGGCAGTTGTCAGAGCAGAGGTGCCTGGTGAAAGATGGGGTCAGCCAAAGCCGCACAGCAGTTGGGACAGGCGATGGAGCCTACTGCATAAGGTCACTAGGACCATGGTAGCATGAGGTAGGGAAGACATATGCAGAGGCTGGACTGACTGGTGCTTCAGATCGGGGAACCATAAGCAGGTTCCATCTTCTGCCTATAGTGTCACCATTTGGCATGCCACTACAGCACTGACAATGTAACGTAGAAACATAGAAGTTGTTGGCAGAGAAGGACCTCTTGGCTTACCTAGTCTGGCCTATTTTTTCTACCTACTGTGTCACCACAGACCCTACTCAACCTACTCCCCCCAGGGTAGTATCTGGCCCTGCCTGGAGAGAATGCCACTGTGTGCATATAGCCTCCAAGGGACTAGAGATGGATGAAGTTGCCAAAATACGCTTCATGCTGAAATTCAAGAATTTTGCAAACTTCACATCGCTGATGTCCTTTGAAGACCTGTGGCATCTTAGATTTCAGTAAAACACTAACTTGCAAGATCCCAGCTCCAACATGGGCATTCAGAGCTCAATTCTCAAAGCTCCCTGCATCGCGCAAGGGGCTTGTGCCATAAGGAATGGTGCAAAGTGCTGCTTGCGTCAAATGTTACGCCAGGAGAGATTCACAAATGCAGCCTGCAACAAAGGGGGCTTGCACCACCCATGCACCACAAAATGACTGTGGTATGGTGCTAGGGGGAATGCAGCAGACACAAACTGCCACATCCCTTAAAGTGGGATTCTCAAAAGTCTCCCAGAGGGCAAAATTCTAAGTACCATTAGATCAGCCAGGGCTGGTTTAAGGGTACTTAGAAAGCTGCCCAATGGGACAGTTCAGCTATTTGCGGCAGTGTGCCATGGTCCCCCCTCCTCAGCTCCGATCACCCTGTCATTCAAATAAGTCCCTGGTGATCTAGGGGCCCCCCAAGCCTCAATTCCCTGCTATGTCATAGTACACATTCCTTGATGATCTAGTGGACCCCCCAAGCTCTGATCTCCCGTTATGTCATTTTACATATTCCGTGGTAATCTAGCAGACCCCCCAAGCCCCAATTCCCTGATATGTCATTATATACTGTATAATATCTGCTGATCTAGCACCCCCCAACCCTGATCCCCCGTTATGTCACAGTACACATTCCCTGATGATCTAGTGGACCCCTTAAGCAGCCGTGATCCCCCATTATGTTATTTGACATATTCCCTAGTGATCTAGCTGACACCCCCCAAGCCCTGATTCCCCAATATGTCATTACACATAATATCTGATGATCTAGCTGGCCCCCCAAGCCCCGCTCTCCCGTTATGTAATTTTAGATGTTCCCTCATAATCTAGCGGCACCTCTCCCCAAGCCCTTTTTGTAAACTTAACACAACCCTGGTGGTCTAGTGGACCCCCGTCCCGGCGGGCAGTGTCTCACTACCCGGCTCCCCCATCCCAAAAAAGAGCTGGCGACTGCCACAACTCACTGTTCACCACCACGGCCAGCCACTGACTGAGCTCTCACTACCCCTTTCCTCTCTCTTCCTCTCTCCCTCCCCTCCTCCCCTGCTTCTTCTACCTACCTAGCACCCCCATTACCTCACTCTTAGTCTCGACAAGTCCTGCTAGACTGCCCCCTTTTCTGGGTTTCTTCTGTCACTTCTCCCTTTACTGTTATATTGAGTGTCTACCAGTGTTTATAAAGTCTAGTTACAATGTATTAGTTCAATTTATAATGTTGATGTTCCCTTAATTAGTTTACCTGTTGTTACCATTGTACGTCTATGCCCTATTTCTACTGATGTGGAACCTTTGTAAAAGACTTTGTTGCTCAAAGGTATTGTAATCTGAGACTTAATAAATAAAAATAAATAAATAAAAACTGCATGTTTACTGTATTCAGTACGCGCTCATGAATTGACAACTGTCAATCCATGAGCGTGTACTGAATACAGAACCTGCTCATTGAGAGTTCAGTCAGTGGCTTGTGAGCAGTGGGCTGTGCCAGTTGCTGGCTCATTTTTTTAGGATGGGGGAGCAGTGGGGTGGGACACTGCCTGCCATGGTGGGGGTGGGGTGGTGGGTGTCCACAAGACCACCATGGTTGTGTAAAGATTACATAACAGGGGATCAGGGCTTGGGGGGAGCTCCACTAGATCACCAGGGAATGTCTAAAATGATATAGAAACATAGAAACATAGAAGTTGATGACAGATAAGGACTGCAATGCCCATCCAGTCTGCCCATTTCTTTTTCTACCTTATAAATGTGCCATCGGCCTTTGCTCTGTCAATGGCCTATCTATTCATACTCATCTGTATTGCTCCCTTATGCCTATCCCATGCCTGTTCGAAGCCCTGTACTGTATTCATATCCACCACTTCCTGAGGTAGGCTGTTCGTGCATCCACCACCCTTTCTGTGAAAAGTAACTTCCTCACATTACCCCTTAATCGGACGCCCTCTAATCTCATGCTGTGTCCTCTTGTCCTGCTATTTTTCTTACATTGAAACATGTTAGACTCTTTCACCTTGTTAATGCCCTTAAGGTGTTTGAATGTTTCGATCATATCACCTCTCTCCTCCTTTGCTCTAGGGTATACATATTGAGCTCTGCTAATCTGTCCTCATATGTTTTCTGATGCAGTCCCTGCACCATTTTGGTTGCCCTTCTCTGGACTGCCTCAATTTGGTTAATGTCCTTGTGAAAGTGTGGCCTCCAGTACTGCATGCAGTACTCCAGATGGGGCCTAACCAGTGTCTTGTAAAGAGGGATTATTACCTCCCTCTTCTGACTTGTGATACCCCTACTAATGCACCCCAACACGTAGTAGTAAAAATCTTTATTTTTATACAGGATAGGTTGAAATAAAACATCTTTAGGACAAGTCCTATATTACAGATGCTCCTGTTCATTCTCAGTATGACATACAATGCAAAGACAATAACAAATGTAACAAATATCATAAATCATCATTTACACCAACATTTATCTACACTCTAATCATTATACATACAGCGTACTCTCAATTCATGTTTTAACTCCTTCATAAATATTTTAACATCAGTCTGGTTGACTATGGATTCTTTATTTACTAAATTCCATATTTGAAACGTAATGGCTGAAAAACGCATAGAACTATATTTATTTATTAATTTTGGAGGAATAAATCCTCGTAATAGTGTCTGGCGCAAGTTTGTAATGATGTTGTGTTTTTTCTAATTTTTCAAACAAGTAAATTGGCCTTTGCACGTATAAAACTTTGTGAGTCAAATTTGCCCATTGCAACTTCCTTCTGTGGGCATGGGTTAACCAACCAAGTTCATTAAATAAAGTGCAGTGGTGTGAACCCATTCCTTTTCCCAATATGAACCTTGCAAGCCTGTTATACATCATATCAACTTTCGTCAGACTTTTCTTATGAGCGAAACCATATACATGGCATCTATAATCCATAACTGGAAGTAAAAGTTGATTTACAACTGCCAATCTCATTTGCTTATTCAAGCATGATTTTGAGTGCCTAAAAGCTCCCAATCGCTTATTTACTTTATTTATAGTGTCTTTTATATGATAGTCAAAAGTCAGACTCTCATCTAACCAGACACCTAGATATCTGTACATTGTATCTTGTACTATTAGATCAACATTATCAGTCATTATTTTAATGTGAGGGACACTAGAAGCCTTTGCTATTCCTTTTTTCCTGAATACCATGGATTTGTTTTTTTTTTTATAATTCATAACCAAACCAGATTCCTTGATCCATGTGCAAAGTGCTAGAAAATTCCTTTGAAGATTTCTTTCCATTTGTTTTAAATTCAAGCCATTTGCAACCAAAATGGTGTCATCGGCATAAAGCCTAAAATTAGAATTATTTGCCACTTCCACTACTTTATTTATGAATATCAAAAATAAAGTTGGCCCCAAAATTGACCCTTGTGGCACACCCCTCTGAATAGAAACACTATCAGAGAGGTGACCATCAACAAAACCCTGTTGAGAGCGGTCCTATAAATAAGATGAAAACCATCCCACTACTTCGGTTGACAGGCCTATTTCTGCAAGTCTGTCACACAACAGACCACGATCGATGGTGTCGAAGGCCTTACCTACTGCTTTAGTGGTCTACTTGGATGATTTGAGGTCATCGGTGATGATGATGCACAAGTCTCTTTCTTCCCTTGTGACTGCCAGCGATTCCCCTCCCAGCCTATAGGTGGCTTCAGGGTTTCTCTTCCCTATGTGCATGATCTTGCACTTCTTTGCATTAAACCCCAGTTGCCACTCTTCTGACCACTTTGCTAGTTTATCCAGATCTATTCTCATTCTGCCCACCCCATCTGAATCATCTGCTCTGTTGCAGATCTTGGTGCCATCTGCAAACAGACAAACCTTACCCTCCAGTCTATCTGCAATGTCACTGATGAAGATATTGAAGAGGACTGGCCCCAGGACTGATCCCCGAGGTACCCCACTTGTGACTTGCATCTCTTCTGACTGTATACCGTTTACCACCACTCTGTTTTCTGCCCGTCAACCAGTTTGCCACCCAGTTGACCAACTTCTGACCCACCCCAAGCCTACCCAGCTTACTAATCAATCTTCTATGTGGAACAGTATTGAAAGCTTTGCTGAAGTCAAGGTAGGTGACATCAACTGCTCACCCCTTGGTCCACCACTCTGGTTACCCAGTCAAAGAAATCTATGAGATTAGTTGGACAGGATCTCCATTTTGTAAACCCATGCTGTCTTGGATCCTGTGCTCCAATGGATTCCAGGTATTGCACAATCCTTTCCTTAAGGAGTGCCTCCATAATCTTGCCCATTGCTGAGGTAAGACTGACGAGTCTGTAGTTCCCTGCCTCCTCCCTGCTACCACTCTTGTGGAGCAGGATCACATGAGCCCTTCTCCAGTCTTCTGGGACCTCTCCTGTGCTCAGAGACTCACTAAACAGTTCTGATAATGACTCTGCTAGTTCCACCCTTAGCTCCTTTAGTAGTCTGGGATGTATGCCATTAGGTCCCATTGCCTTGTCCACCTTGAGCTTAGCGAGCTCTTGTAGGACCCTTTCTTTTGTGAAGGGAGTAGTGCACACCTCCCTCCCCACTTTGTCCATGGTGCTCAGCTGTGGGCCCTGCCCTACCTTCTCTTCAGTAAATACTGAACAGAAGTATCTATTTAGGATAGATGCTTTTATGTGGTCCTCCTCCTCACATGGCCCCTTATCTCCTTTGATCTTAGCATTACCCCCTCTGGATGTTCTGCTTTCACTAATGTATCTATAGAAAGTCTTGTCACCTTCTTTTACTGTTTGTGCTAGTGTTTCCTCGGTTTGGGCCTTTGCCTGCCTTACTGCCTTCCCTGCTTCCCTTAGGGAAGTTTGATATGCCTCCCAATCTTCATCCCACTACATTCCTTTATATTTCCTGAAGGCCAGCCTTTTGACTCTGACCTTTTCTGCTACTGTTTTTGAGAACCAAAGTGGTTTCCTTCTTCTTTTGCACTTCCTTTTCTCTCTAACGCAATGGGATGTTGCTTCAAGTATTGCATCCTTAATGCTTGACCACTTTGCCTGTACCCCCTCACCTGTATTTCTTTTTGCCAGGGCTAGCTTAACCCTGTTGGCCATCTTATCAAAGTCAGCTCCTCTGAAATCCCATATTTTTGCCTTGGAATGGGATGATTTAGTTCTAGTGTAGCAATTGAACCATACCATGTGATGGTCACTGGCCCAGGTGACCTTCTACCTGGAGATCTGTGATCCTTTCCTGTTAGTCAGTACTAGATCTGAGGATAGCCCTGTCTCTTTTGGGTTGTTGTACCAGTTGTTTGAGGCCCTCCCACTGCAGGGAATCCACCATGTGTGTAGTTCTGGCAGGTGTTCCTGCTGGTATTGACCAATCTGTATCTAGCATGTTGAAGTCTCCCATTATCAGAACCTTCCCTTTAGCTGTCATGTTTTGTATCTCTTCTAACAGTAATGTGTCTATTTCTTCCCCCTGGTCTGGGGGCCTGTAGACAACCCCAGTTCATATGGCTGTCCCATTTCCTGTTTCCAGGGTGACCCACAGTTCTTATGGCTCCTTATGTGTATTCTGAATTTCTGTAGCTTTGATATTTTCATTGACATACAGGGCCACTCCACCCCCTTTGCACCTCGGTCTCTTCTGAACAGTACATAGCCAGGTACTGAAGTCTCCCAAGTGTGGTTACTGGTAAACCACATCTCGCTAATTGCTACTATGTCCAGTTTAGCCTCTGTCATTATTGCCTGCAGGTCTGGGATCTTGTTTCCCAGACTGCGAGCAATTGTGTACATTTTTTTTCCCCAATTGTTTAATCAGGAGAAACACACTAAGCTGAAAGCTTGTTTACAGGTGCAACCTGGGAGTACAGGGAAGTTAAGTGACTTACTCAGGGTCACACAGTATGCAAGTAGGGGCTGTGGGATTCAAACCCAGATCTCCAGATTTGCAGCTCAGAGCCTTAAACCACTGCGCTATACTGCCTCCCAATGGAATGATTTTCCATTGGCCAGATTGTGGTGTGTTAGTTGTTGGGTGAGGTCTGGCATTTCCCCTGTGTGTCGTATGGGGAGCCGGACCTTTTTCCTTACCTGGTGATGCAAATGAACTGCAAACATGCTGAACTCCTGTATGACCACTAGCTGAGGGGGAAGGGGTGTTCTTCCCATTCGACATATGGGGTGCTGCACCCCTCTCCCCATTTGTTAGTTTAAATATTCTGCAAAGACATCAAACTTCTGCCCCATTGCACTGAATCCCTCCTTAGACAGATGCAGTCCATCGAATTTAAAGAACTTTCTCTCCCAAAACTGCTGCCAGTTACCTACAAATTGATGTCCTTTTTCCTGGCACCAGCCCTTGAGTCACATGTTTAGCTCCCCTATCGCCCCTTCTCTGACCTTCCGTCTGTCTGCCCCACTCTCCCAGACTGGCAGGATCTCAGAGCAGGAGATGCCAGATGAAATGGATAATAGTTTGTCACCCAGCCTGGTCAGGTAGGGGCTAGGAGGGTCCGCTAGATCATCAGGGAATATGTATAATGACATAACGGGAGATCAGGGCTTGGGGGGGCCATTAGATCACCTGGGATTATACATAATGACATAGTGGGGGATCGTGGCTTGGGGTGGGGTCCTCTAGCCACCAGGTACTGGTGCACAGACCCCCAGCAGCTTGTGGCACACCATGCAGATGCACCATCTGTTAGGTGCATGGCCATGGTTGCTGCAAGCTGCTGGACATTGCTGACAGGGCTCTACCCACTAAAGAATCAGGTGCAGGTTCCCTGGTGCACCAGGCTTTGATATAAGCTGCTTTTTACCACAGCTTGCATCAATCTAAAGTCTCTTTGAGACTCAAGCCTTCGGCCTATGTGTGGTTTCCTTATTTATTGGTGCTACTGTGGTTCTTGTTGCCATGATCCCCATTTTCTAGGCCCATGGTGGTTGGGTGCTGTGCAAGATTCTGGTGTAATTCTGGTGTAAGTAGGCCTCCCCTGGATAAGAAGTAACACTGATGCCCCTAAACATGGGGGGGGGGAGGGGGGTCATTTGGCTCTTACACTGGAAATATTCCAAAGATCAAAAAGGTAATATTAGTTTACACAGTTGTGGCTGAACTTTGGAACAGCCTCCCACAATATATAACAGAGAGCAGCAAGAAACAAACATTTAAAAATAGATTAGAAGGCAAGGCAAGCTAATTTTATTTATATGGCGCACAATCTCGAAGGCTCTGAGTACCTCACGACAAATACAAATAAACAGATTAAGAACACTATAAACAGAAAAATAAAACAAGTATTACAGGGCCAGGCCAAAACTTAAAGTGAAAAAATGTGTTTTCAGAAAAATGGAAGCATTTTTTCCCCCACTCTTTTTCACTCCGATCGCCACTCTCAGGGACCTCCATCGGACATTACCCTGGTTTCTCCTGCCCAGCCTGAGATCCCCCCACCATGAGTATCCCCAGTGCTCCTAACACCCCACTCCTTACCTGCAACCAGCTCCCTGGCTTGTACCCCCCAGGGTGGAGCCACCTGCACCACTTGGACTCCAGTGGGTGGGATCCGACAGAGGGCATGGGGCCGAGGTACGTCGTTGTCCTCGTGAGCGTGGGGTGTTTCCTCTTAGCATTAACCCTCTGGAGTGCAGACATGCAATGACGTTCAGTGCAAGATAAGTGTGCTCCTACACCCTTCTCGTGGATGTCCACCATCGCCTGCACCCCATGCTAATGTGACCCCCAGCTGTAGCACCCCCAGCCTCCACTGGGAGTCACTGAGCCACAAGCCCACTCTCCCCAGGAAAGGAGAGGAGAGCAGTCCTCTGGAAGCTCAATACTCTCCTCCCTGGCTGACTCCTGGCAACCTGAGCTTGCTCCTGAGCCCAGGTCACCGGCATTGTGCGAGGTGTGTTGTCCAGCACCTCAGTCCTCAGCACCACCGGGCCAGCCAGAAGAGAAGCATTTTGGTTACTACCACTGAGTTATGGAAGGAAGTTAGGGGTACGAATAGACTTCTTCTACATCATAGACTTGAATACTGACCTGAGTACAGTGGGTGGGGAAAGGAAATTACTATTATTTTGCCACAAAGCAAGATAGCTCTGAATGATATCTGTTTTGCTTTGTTGGTGACCTTCTTGGACAATTATGTACTGAGTCCTGGTAAAAAAAAGATGCTGCTCACCACTATAATGTATATGTAAAAATGTTTCATTTGTTGATTAAAAAAATGTTTTTCACTATTATTGTAAATACCAAAAAACGATGAGAGTGAAAGCAGACCAGTGTTTCTAGAGAGGAGGACTTTCAGATAGCTAACAAATTTGCTGGCCGTAGTCAGCAAAGAAATGGATTGAGGTGACTCTGGTCTATAGAAATAATTGGCGAATGTTGACCAGACAAGAATTTATAAAAAGGTAATTGTCTGGCATACAGTATGAACTTGGATACAAGTTACCTAAGCAGTACTATGTTGTCAGTTAAAAAGTGCACTAAAGAACCTGATTTAAGTGAAACATAGACATTATGGCTTGTTTAATGGACAGACTGAGTTTGTAATCTGCTATAAATAAATAACAAATGATACGTGATGGGTTGGACACCAAACTACTCTACCTGTCTCTTCCTGCCATTGCAATTCCGCTTGCCGACATCCTAAACCTATTCTTTCCCACTGCAACTATTCCTAAGGATTGGAAACATGCCATTGTTCTGCCCCTGCCTAAAGGAGGTGACCCCTCCTCCACTGCAAACTACCTCCCTATTTCCCTCCTCCCGGCCCTTGCAAAACTTCAAGAACACCTCATGCTCTCCCAGCTTTCCAATTTCCTCTCTGACTCTAACTTCTTCATGTCCTACCAGTATGGATTTAGGAAGAACCCCTCCACTGCCACTTCCCTGGTAAGACTTTCTGACACCATCCTCTCTGGGATGGACAAAGGTCTAATCACTTCAGCCATCTTTGCCGATCTAGCTAAAGCTTTCAACACTGTCTCCCATCCCCTCCTGCTAACTTGCCACTCTGTAGCCAGACTACCAAAGTTTGTCACAAAGTGGTTCAGTACCTGCCTGATAGGCAGAACCCAATCAGTCAGAATTGCGGATTCCACCTCCCCTCCTCTCCCTATAGATACCAGTGTCCCTCAGGGATCAGTACGCAGCCCTATCCTTTTTTCAGTCTTTCTCAATAATCTCCCACTAATCTGTTCGTCTTCCTCCATTCACATGTATGCAGATGACACTGTTCTATTTACCACCAGCCACACCCCTGATGAGGTTGCTACCAACCTTCAGCTGACTTCAGTACAGTTCAGCTCTGGTTTAGCTCCCATCAGCTCTCTCTCAATGCCAAAAAGACAGTCTCCATGACCTTTGGCACCAGGCAGAGACTATCTAGGCTCACAGCCCCCCCCCCCAACTTCCACACCCTTGATGGGACGGTCCTTGAGGATGCTACTACTTTTAGGTACCTAGGGGTATGGCTTGACCAACACCTATCCTTCTCTGCACATGTTGATGCTATCCTGAAAAAACTGTGCCCCAAGCTCAGTACCCTTTACAGGAATCACAGTAGCCTCCCGCTAGCTGTGAGATGCGAACTTGTGCAGAAGATGATCCTACCTACCTTTTGACTACTGTGATGTAGTCTACAGTGCCGCTCCCAAGTCTGCCCTATCCAGGCTGGATCCCCTTTTCAATGCTTTCTGCTATTTTGCTCTTGATGCCCCCCCACGCACCCATCACTGCATGCTCTACCGTTTGATGGTATTCCCCTCTTGCAAAAATTGCCGACTACTCCATAGCATAAATGTGTCAAAATTCTGGCTCAGCTCCTTCCTGCACTACCTTACCTTTTCTCTATCTTCTACTCCTACCCCCTCTCATGCCCTCAGATCCTCTGACTCCCTGCAACTATCAATCCCTCACCGACGGACATCAGCGGGTCAAGCTGCCTTCTCCTACAGCCTCCCTAAACTCTGGAATGATCTCCCCACACCAAATTAGCCACTCCTCCTCCATGCATTCATTATCCACCATGTTGTCCAACTCCTGTGCCTGATACTCTCCCTCTTCCACCCTGCATCACCACCCATTCCCTGACTCCCATTCCTCCTCTCCTACCCATCCCCTGACTCCCCTCCCTACTTCATTATTCTCTAGCCTAAAAGCCACCCGCCTTCCCCTGTGCCCCCCTCTCCATCTACCCCTCCACAAGCGGCCTGACCAGCGGCGCTTAGCTATTGCTGTGAATGCTGTCTTATTTTAAACAACTGCACTTACTGTCCTTTGTACTGCATTTATTTGCCTATGTTCTCATTGCCTCAGTGTCTTGTCTCTTTTGAGTATTATGGCTATTGTAACCCAGTCTTGTTTTAACCTCAATCCATGTTGTACCATCATGTAAAATGAAACTTTAATGTTATGTTGTAATGCCCTGTATAATGTAATCCATAATTCCATGTCACACTTCCTGTTGTTGTTCTCTAACTGTAACACTCCCCCCAAGGTTGCACCGTGAGATGAGCATCTTGTTGCTCAGTGTGCCTTTCCTGGTGAAACATTTCAATAAATAAATAAACACATTTTGTACATATAAATTTGAGTAGAGAGCAGTATGTTTTTTTTAACAGGACTTGCTCTTGGGGTACTGTGACCACTGTTTTGGTCACGCAGGAAAGGTATGGACCATAAAAGTATGTGACATTTATTATGAATTTGCATCTTGTTTGCCAGGAGAAATGCCTAAATTATGGGCAGCTGTGAATCATGACCAGAGTAAAGTAAACCAGCTACTACAAAACTAATACCAGAAAAAACTGCAGCCCAAGCTGAGGGTTTGGAAGCAGCTGAGAAAGCCTTTACTGATGGCCAGCACAGAGGAAGAGGGATGCATTCTACCTAGGGAGATGGAGGCAATCTCTGGGAAGCACAGTGTGAAACTCGACCAGTCAACTGGTGATTGTATGTGATCCTGAAGGTGGTCTGGAGTATCTTCTGTGGCCAGTTCTGCACTGGAAGCAGAGTGTAATGAGTTCACCAGTTTTGGTGGGCCATGGTCAGAAGTGAGTCTGGCTGGCAATCCAGACTGGCGTAGCTGCACACTGGTCCTGATGACACCCTCTGATTCAGTGACCTCGCTCATGTGTAGTTACTATGCCTGCAAGTGGTAAAGAGGTTGGCCCCCTGTCACCCCTGTTGGAGCCTGAAAAGAAGATGGACAGCAGCCAGGCTGTCACCGAAAAGCCTGATGTGGTTGTGGAAACCAAAGAACCAGAAGACCAAAAAGATGAAGCAAAATCTTTAAACACAAATCCTCTAGTAAGAGCACCTACAGTATGTCATCACTTTCACCATTTCCAAGTACTGCCACACTAGAGTTCCCCAAACAAGTGTCTTGATGATTGTATCAAGTGCACCCCCCGAGCTCCAGGTAGAACAAAAAACAGAGGAGCCACTGGCTTTTGAGGACAAAATGAGAAAGTGGAACTGTGCACCTTTATTGCCAGCAGTCCATAGAGATATCTTCAAGCTTGGAAAAATGTGCCAAGCTGACAGAGCTATCAAAAGATCGGTAGAGACAAAGTAAGGGTTCTGCTTCCCATACATGCCTGCCTGGGTCTGGGTAATTGTGGAAGCTCATCTGTGAAAGAATTCTGCTCACAATTACAAAGAAAAAAGGCCCACAAAGACCACATTGACTGAACTGCCAAAAGAAGTCTTCACATGGAAGACTGGAAGGACCATCTGCATGCGTGAGGTCATCTACCCGGACATGGATGAATAACAGACTAGCTACCTTGTCTGGGTAGTCAGGCCCAAAGGAGAACAGGTCCAGAAGCCTCATCCATACCACTATGTATGAACAAAATGTTGGTCTTTTGTAAACAAAAGCCACAGTAAATCAACCAATCAAATCAAATCAAATCAAATCATTTTTATTTTTATAGCGCCTTTCAAAACCAAGGCGCTGTACATAAAAACCATATACATAAAGATACAATTTTAAAATAGACATTAAAACAAATCATCCGTAGCTAGAAAGCTCAACTAAATAAATATGTCTTTAACTCCATTTTAAATCTATCGACAGTTGGGCATCCTCTCAACCAACGAGGTAGAGAATTCCACAGGGTTGGCACTGAAAAAGCAAAGGCATGAGATCCTGATGTCTTAAATCGAACCCTGGGAATCTCCAGCAATCCCTTGTTGGTGGAATGGAGAGGATGGAGGGGGCAGTAGGGTACCAGGAGATCTTTCAGGTAACCGGGTTCCTGATCATGTAGAGCTTTAAAGGTTAGTAAACCAACCTTAAAGGTGATCTGCCACCAAACAGGCAGCCAGTGCAGTTCGCGGAGCACAGGTGTAATATGACTGGTTCTAGAAGTCCCAGTCAAAAGCCTGGCTGCTGCATTCTGCACCAGCTGCAGGTGGCAGATATCAACCCCAGGTAGACTTAGGTAGAGGGAATTGCAGTAATCAAGATGGGTAGTGACAAAGGCATGGACCAATATTGGGAGATCACCTGGAGGAACCAGGTGTTTCACCCGGGCGATATTCCTCAGATGGTAAAAAGAGGATTTGATGACAGCTGACACCTGAGATTTTAGGGTCAAACTATCATCAAAAATAATGCCCAGGTTACGCACCTGATCAGAGGTAGTGAGCGACATACCACCAAGTAATAAGCCTGATGGTTGTCCAGCCCCCAAACCTGCCCCCGGACGACCTGGGTCCACTACCAGCACCTCAGTCTTATCCGGGTTCAGTCTCAGCCAGCTGGAATTCATCCAAAGTCTGATCTCAGCAAGGCAGTTATTTAGCACGGAGAGAGCAACATCTTGTCTGGGCAGAAAGGACAAATACAGCTGAGTATCATCTGCATAGCAGAATGGAAGGGTGCTGACTTTAGCCTGTGGAGCGCCAACCTTGTAATGTTTGCAAGTTTAATTGTTGTGCCTTCTCTTCAGAAAAAAATGGAGAAAGAAATCTGAAACTCCACAATGAGGGTAGTGTGTGGCCTTTCATTCCAGGTGGCTGTGGCTTGCCTGATGCGCCCCTGAAAGACAATGCAGCAGAAAGTCGCTTTGAACTACTTTGAATATCTTTGCTTGAAGCACTTACTGATCTCTGAAGGGAGATCAGTCTGAAGTGAATTATTGCTTTCACAGAAACTGTGTTCAGTAATGGACTTCCTCATTTACATAGTTTAAAACCAAAAGTTTAGTTTTGAAAAAAATAAATAAATAAAAAAAAGTATTTGGGGATTTTTCTGTGTGTGTGTGTTTTTTCCTCTTTTTTCTTGCAGGTGGAGCTGGGCCTTGCCATCATGACTGTAGAAGGAACAGAAGGACTGGAGAAAGTACAGGCAAAAGGAAACGAGGCCAAAGACATCATAAAAGTGAAGACTGCTGCAGGGTGCCTGGATACGTTTCAATCCTTAGGAATTTAATTGCTGATTTTAAGGGTGCTAATACTGTAGATTAAGCAAAGTAATGTGGTGTTAGGGAGTGTGTAGTTAGTTTGTGCCCCACCTCTTCTATAGGATAGGACTTATTGTATGTAGGCCTGCACGGTACACTTGTAAGACCTTTTGAGTGTTCTGGTCGCAGGTAGAGAGAGACTTGGTGCAATCCCTCATCATGGTGCCAGGAGGGCAATACCACCTACAGAGAGTAAATGGCACCAGTTTTGGGAGATCCTTGTGGAGCTGCATAGATTTTTAGGCAGGGGGGAGTGTAACCAGCCTCTCTCCTCAGCCGGCTTGAGGAAATTACCAGAGAGCACTCAAAGGGTTAAGCCAGGCCCTCAGAGCTGTTCTCTGGTGGGCAATTGTCTGGAGAGAGGATGTCTGGATGTTTATGATGTGAGTGGCCTGACTTAATGAAGAGCGATAAGCTAGAGCATGAATATTTTATTTATTTAGTTTTTATTGACCGGGTAAGTGCACTAGACAGATTCTGCCTATTTTCAGTCATGACCCGGGGGAGGGGGATACAGATGAATGCCAACTGACCTTGAACCAGTTTAAGCTGTTGGTGGTATTTATATCAATATACCTAGTTCTGTCTTCCCTCGATATCTTACATAGGGGAAGGCATCATGGCAGTTTGGGCTTTTCCTGGGACCAGAGAAAGAGAGAGGAGCAGTCCAGCCTCTTTGGATGCCACTGGGCTTTGGGGGCCTGGGATCCCAGGGATGGTGGCACTAGTCCTCTTGTGCCTGGTCTCCAGAGAAGAACATCAGGAGCAGATGGAGAGATGGAGGCCACAGGGACTCACCCTGAGAGGAGCAGAGACATCAGACCCAAATGGCACATCTTCACAGATTGGTGGGCCACCCCTCAAGGGAGGTCATGGGAACCCTTGCAGGTTCATTCCCAATTGCAGTAGAGAGATATGTGAGAAATCTGTGTTAAGAGCAAAACTGTAAGTTAACCTTGCTTTAGTAATTGCTCATTGTGTAATTTCCTAGGCAGCTCGTAGTGAAATTCCTGGCAGGTAGCTGAATGAATGGCATCAGGTTGGGGGGGAGGGCTGGCAAAGGCTGGGGTCACTAAGTTCCCATGTGCAGGGCCAGAGACAGGAGTCTGCTTTTTGGGCCACCAGAACTATTAGTGTAGTGCAAATGGAGGCATGCATGGCGAGACCAACCCTGCTTTATGCACTTAGTAGTGATATTATAAGCTTTCCATCATTGTTGTCCTACTGGGCACATTGTGACACATGCTGGCGCAGCTTGCCCACTGGGTAAGTGCTTGACCTACCGGGGGGAGTGTGCCACTGCAGAAAAAGGTCATGGGGGTGCCAGGGCTCCAGGGATCCTACAGGGAGGTTAGGGATTTGTAGGGTTGCAAGAGATCCAGTACTATATTTACAATGTATTTGTGCCCCTTTGGTTCATGGGATGAACCTTGAAACAATGTAGCTGTGTGGTGGGCAATGGGCCCCACAGGCAGCTGGGTATCATCCAACCAGTGAAAGAAGCAGCAGTAGTTCTGTATGCACATTAGAGTTGAAGGAGTTATGTAAAAGCTCCTGTAAAATATAGAGTAACATATGTTTAGGACATTGCCAAAGGAGAAGCTGTAGTATAGTGTGTGCAAATACCATCATGAAAAGTAATGGCCAGGGAGATGCCCAGAGAGCTGTTCACCACTAGGCAGCTATTAAATAAAAACACCATGCTCGATCCCAGCCCTGTATGGACATTCTAGTTTACGTCTGGTTTCAATCTCTTGGTGCCCCAGAGTTTGGTTTAAGTTGTCCCTTAAACAAACGAGAGGGCATGATATGAAATTGGAAGCTGGCAGGCTGAGGGGAAATGTAAGAAAGTTTTTCTTCACAGAGAGGGTGGTGGACACATGGAATAAACTGCCACAGGAGGTAGTGGGGGCTGAGCATAATGGAGAGTTTTAAACATACATGTGACAGGCATAAGGGTACCTTAGAAGTGGAAAGGTGGGGTGAAATGCAATTGACCTGTTAGGGTCAGAGGCCACAAATTAGTGTAGGGCTTTCAGGTAGACTGGATGGACTTGACAGTCCTTATCTGCAGACAGTTTCTATGTTTCTATGTTTCTGTGTCCCTGTTCATCATCACTCTGACCTGGGTTGGCAAGGTGACTGGTGTTGGTGCAGAACTGGTGTTCATGGCGTAAGTGGGCCCGGGTGCTCTCCTGGACGAAGTACCATCCATTCCCCTAAATGCAGGAGGGTGACCCAGGACTCAGTTACACTAGAAATTAAATACTTTGAAATGAGAACCTAAAGACCAGTCAATCAGCATATTTTATGGGTCATAGTAAAGATATTACTTGCAATTTGTAAAAACAACCAAGAAAATGTATTTTTGACTATTTTGTTTCCAGCTGCATTGCAGTACAGTTGCAATAAACTGCAACCTTTGGCCTTAAACCATAACTGTATTTTGTTCTTTCAGTTTGACCTTGTGTGTGACAAAAGTGGATTAAATGCCATTTCCCAATCCATCTACATGGCAGGCCTTCTTGTAGGGGCACTTCTGTTTGGTCCGTCAGCAGACAGGTAAGTGTTACTGCATGCTTTTTCTAAAGCAATACTGTACTGCAATATTTTTGCTGGTTGCAGATGCAATCCATTTGCAATTGGTTAATGTCCATACCAGCCGTAGACCTTATAACCAAGTGAGGTCTAAGAAGCTGAAAAGGAATTTTTCTTTTACTTATTAATTCACTACTCTCCCTCGTTTTCTAGTGGATCAGACTCTCAAACCATATGGGGTGGTTATCATTGACCTACAAATATCTACTACCAATCCCTTCTAGTGCACTGGGCCAGGTTGAGTAGTAACAAGGCTGTTGGGAACTTTTTCCTTCCAAGGAAGGGAGGGCAGGGGGCCCAGAAATCCATGCATCGCAACTACCTGTGATGATCATGTTTACATCATCTGCCTGTGTACCACCTGTTTTTCAGTGGGGCTGATTTTTCTTCCAGATCTACCCCAACCATATTGGGTATAGCCTGAGTAGGACACTTGCTCACCAACTAGAGGTGTGCAAGGACCAACCCCATCCAACTTGCTCTGGTTGGTACTGCAACATTGGGGTGGACATGATACCATAATACCATGCATCAGCATTCTGCATTGAAATATTTATTTATTTATTTACCATTTTTTACCAGGAAAGACATACTGTGTCGATAACAGCTCATTTCTAGATGTGTCGGGGAGAGGGGTTATGGAAGACAGTACAAGAGGAGAAAAAATGAATAGTAATATGCAGCACAGTAAAACAGGTACTTGAGCTATAATAGGCAAGGGGAGAGTCCCACTATGAGCATAGTGGGGGAGGGGGAGAACAATACGGTCATGGCAATATGAGTGGGGGGGAAGAAATCAAAGAGGTAGAGTTCATGGTCAGTTGCAGGCGGGTGATGAAAAGTCATGAAGAAGAGACTTAATGGAGAATGGAGAAGAGGCAGAGTGGATTGACAGGGGAATGGACGACCAGACTTTAGGAAAGGGCTACGAGAAGGTAACTTGACCAACTGTAGATTTCCTAGATGGCACAGAAAAAGAATGGGAAGCATTACGTGGAGAGGCTAGGAGGAAGAAGAGGAAGAGGAAAAGAGGGAGGTAAGGTAGGAAGGGAACCAAATTAGAATTTGGATATAAAGGAGGTGCAACAGGAAGGATGACTGGTATCAAGAGAGGTGATGGGGGGAATAGAATGAGCAGTGATAGGTACGAGGGGTGGGGCATTTAAGGCAAAACAATAAAAAGAGTGAAAAAAGGGGTCCAGGGTTGATTTGGGAACTCCGCTGTAAACTTTGCCACCATAGTCAAAACTAGGGAGAATCATCTCTAAAGAATCTCTCAGCATGTTCCTGCATAGTGCACCAAGCTTGTGGTGGAGCATTTGGTGTATGGCATCGAGTACCAAGAATTCAAGATGATGGCCCAGCCAGACCCCGAGTTACTTAAAGGAGGGTACATCCTCAGTTGCAGCACCATCAAGGGTATGGAATACCGGGGGGAGGTGAGTCTAGTAAGCCTCTGTTGGGGCCAAATGTCAAGGAAACTGTTTTTTGGCACTGAGGGCAGTTGGTTAGACTGGAACCAGTGTTGAACATTGGCAAAATCCATCTGTAGCTGGGAAGTAAGATAATGGAAAGAGGAGCCAGATGCAAAGAGCACTGCATCATCAGTGTACATATAAATGGATGGAGAGGAACAGGCAGAGGTGAGCCATACAAGAATATGGGAAAAAGGATGAGAAACAGGACAGACCCTTGAGGAATGCCTGAACAGATGAGGAGTTGTGGGGATAAGCAGCTTCTTATCCAGACAGCTTAAGAACTGCCTTTAAGATAGAAATGGAACAAACTGAATGAGGAAGCAGAGCGGCCTGCTGCTTTAAACTTGTCCAGAAGGAGGGGATGTGCCACAGTGTCGAAAGATTTATCAAGATCAACAAAGATGGTGGAGTAGATCAAACCCTGGTCCATACTTGAAAGGACAGAGTCAGTAAACTGGAGGAGGGAGGTGGAAGAGAAGTGGAAATTCCTAAATCTAGACTGGAAACAGTGAAGAAAAATGAAGAGTCAAAGAAGGAAGAGAGCTGAGAAAGAACAAAGTGTTTCTGTAGCTTAGCCAGAGTGGGAAGGAGAGGGATAGGATGGAAGACAACAGGAGAAGAAGGAGCACCACCTTTAGGAAGAGGCATGACAGTAGAAAAGGAGAAGTTAAGGAGTTGGGTAATAGGCATAGTGATGACAGAAGCCAAGAGAAGCAGAGGTTTGGGACTGAAACCATCAAGGCTACCTCTCTTGCAAGAATTAAGAGCAAGAAGGGTTTTAAGAGAAGCAAAGGGGCAAGAAGAAGAGAAGGAGAAAGCCTGAAGGGGAAGCATGAGAGAGGAGAGTGGAAGGGATGAAAAAGAGAGAGAGAGAGAGAGAGAGAGAGAGCGTGCACAGGAAAGTGTATCTCACAGTAATCACACAGCAAGCCTAGCCTATATTTGGATCACCTGTATCCTAGTCCCAGGTTTAGTAGGGCAGTAAGTGAGAACAGGGAGAGTTTAATTATTACCTACTGCTGTGGTACCTGTTCCTGTAAGATGTTTCAGCCTGCATCCACCAAGTTTAGCACAGCATTTTCCAGTATCTAATTCATTTTCAAGAACCAGCAACACAAGGGTTCAACTGCAGTCTCCAGAGGGTCCAGTTTTGCCATCAAAAATTCCAGAGCTTGTAAGAAAAGTGGCACAGTAATTTCAATTTATTTATTTCTCCTCTCACTCGGCTGGCCCCCTTTGGCTCTATGATACCCCAGCCTCATCACCTGCCGTATCTGAACTTACCTAGGGGGCCTATCTGTTCTTCACAACTTGCCCCTGTGGTGGGGCCATTGAGGGTTTCCCAAGCCCCTTCCAGATGCCTCACTCAGTTGGGTGGGTCTGTTGTGCCAGTAGGAGGTGTGGGGTCAGCAGGGAACCATGGGCGTCATCCTGCCACCTGGTGGTGTTTCCTTATTTTTTTTTTCCTGATCTCCGGACACTCTGTTGAGTTGATGGTTTGACTGGAGTACAATAGGCATGTTGACAACTTCCTTTGGGGAGTGCCCCCTTCCTGAATCCATTACTCCACTCGCATTAACACCTACGGTCACCTAGGTGGCGATGTTGTGGTGGAGTGTGCTGTCCTCCCATGCTAGAGGAGGAGAATGTCCTCTGGGATGCTTGAGTCTCCTCCCCCAGCCAGCCCCCCTGATGACTCGCTCTTGCTTCTGAACCTGGGCCTCTAGTGTTGCAAGTGGTAGTGCTACTGCTGAGCCAATGGGCCTGCCTTAATTTCAATTTATTTTCGGCACTACAGTAGTTCAAGAGGGGCACTAATCTTCCATACAGGGTTTTGTGATTCCCATTGCTGCAAAGGTCTATCACCTAGCAATTATATAGGCTTTGCTCAGAGATTGTGGGGGATTATATGTGATTGCCTAGAAGTATTAGTTAAAGGGTACCTAAACAAGCAGTTTTTTAAAACTGCAAACTCCAAAATCTGGCTTCATAATAAGGTAAAGTAGAGGCTGCTGTTTACATTTATGCTAAAACTGCATTTATGTAAATAGTATAAATGCAGTTTCATAGCTTTTGAAAAATGTAAACATCAGCCTTTCACTTTCAAAAAACAGCCTTGGTTTCTCCCTAAGATGGCTGCCAAGTCTGTTAAAGGAAAACTACACCCAAAACTTGAAAAAATATAAGTTGTGCAGAGTGTTTTAATTTGTATGTTAAGTTCTAGTGTTTCCTTCCCTCTGGTATTAGGAGTTTTTCCTAAATTAGCCTGCTAGCTTTAGGGTAGTTTTACGACCCCTGGAGATCTCCATATTCAAATAGCTTTATTGTATTTCTTTGTCCTACAATGCACCTTGTTTCATGTGATGGTGATGTAGCAGAGCCCATAAATCCAGCAGAAAGCATTGCATTACAATCAGTTCACAACAATAAAGATGGCTATATTTTAAAATCTGTAGAATTCAGCTTGGTGACCACCCTCATCCTAAAGGTTTTACTGTCCTGAAAAACGTTGCTGCTGGTAATTTTTGTGCAGCTTGTAAAGCTTCCAAGATACTTAGTTTGTTTGGCATGTGTGTGCTGAATGTTGGGTCTCTCTTACATCACAGTCACATGAGACAAGATGCACTCTGGGAACAAGAAATACAATTAAGCTATCAGGTATGAAGATCCCCAGGGGTCGTAAAACTAGCATAAAGCTAGCAGGCTGATTTGGAAAAACTGCTAATACCAGTCAGAGGGAAGGAAACACTAGAACTTCACATACAAATTAAAATATTCTGCACAACATATATTTTTTCAAGTTTTGGGTGTAGTTTTCCTTTAAGTGATGAGTCATGATGACATCATCTGAGCCAAAGCCAGAGACCCACATATATTTCTGTAGTGCTTACTAGTTCTTCTTTCCCTCTTTGTTTTGAATTGTTGTACCAGAATGATCAACACCATGTATTAACTCATGGAGTATTTTGATCAGTACATATGTTAGGCTATGATTTTGTTCATTTAGTTTACTTTAACTTGTGGAAAATGTTTTGCAATCCAGCTGATTTTTTTCCTTGGCAAACTGCATTACAGTAAAACACTTCAATTACCTGATGATCTAGTGGTTATGTGATGCACTGAATTTTTGTTAGCCAGGAGAGACACACTAAGCTGAAAGCTTGTTTACAGTTGTGTCCTGGGAGCACAAGGAAGTGTAACAACTTGCTCAGGGTCACAGAGCAAAGTATTGGTCTGGTTCAGTTCCAAAGCCCATGCTCTCTTGTTAATCCACAAATAAGGCTTTCTTTTTCCATGTGAACCCCCTGCACCTAGCCTGCCTTCTGTTGAACACCCCACCATCCATACCCTGTCTTTAGTACTGCCTGGTGCCGCATATGTGCTTACGGTCTCATGAAGAGAATTATCATACCTCAGATTGTAATCTTGTACCTCAGAGAGTTGTGCACACCTATACCAATATGCATCATCAGCTGGCACTGTTAAAAAATGCCTCCCAAACCACTCTCCAGTCCACATTCTCAGTGTTTGACTTCTGTTCCCACAGTAAAGATTGAGTGGATCACCACCCTTCTGCACAGTGACGGTAGTATGTACAGTTCCCCTGTTGTATTTTTTCCCACCTCATTAACCAACAACTAGGTCTTCCTGGAGGGCCAAGCAATAAGCATCATGACCCATCAGAAAAAGTTGCTGTTCATGCCCTCATAAGGGCTGCACTTAGAATGGGTAACAATATTATTAGCAGGAGAGGCATACTAATACCTTGAGCAAATCCACCCATCTTCCATTGTCAGTCTACTCCTTTACCTGTGATCTGCAAAACCCTGCAGGACAGTTCCCAGCAGTTCTTCTCCAGTACTTTTCTGTGCTGTACTCCACAGTTCGAGTTGGCTGGCAACCACACTTCCAAATCTTGAATGAGCTATACACAACTCCCTCAATACTGTCCTAACATACGTCAACACCACCCCCCCACCTTAGGGTAATCTCCCTACACTGAATTCAAGTAACAGTTTAGGTGCTGCCTTGCCATTCTGAGTATTTCTCATCACTGGCTACTCTCATCCACAGTCAGGTAGTGATCACAATGTTGGCAGCACCACATTTCAGATCTCACAGTGATCTGCTCAATGTCCTCTTTCATGTCTTCAACTAACCTGAATAAAGCTATACCCTGCTGTAATGGCCTCTTCAGTCCCTCTCTGGCATTCATTCTTCTCACCAGCACCCCACGACAAAAACTGGTGAGTTCACTACCCTTCTGCATCATGAATGTGGTTAGTACAGTCTCCCACGATCTTCTGGTAAGCCAGGCTGATAGCTGCATTGCACAAGTGGAAAAATAGGCTTTCCTACCCATATAAGATCTAATCCACCTATGATTAGGCACTATTAAATGACATGCATAATGATGTGCACACCCATCATTTAGCAGTGCCTAATCAAATGTAGCCTAGATCTTGTAAGGATATGAAAGCCCATCATTCCCCTTGTTCCCTGTTGCTATCAGCCGGACTTACTGGAAAGATATGTTTATATTCGATATGTCAAAATAAAACGGGGACTCTACTACTTGCATTCATGATGCAGAAGGGTGATGCACTCACCAGTTTTCGGTGTGAAGAGGAATAGTGACAAATGAATACCAAAGGGGGACTGAGAGAGCCACTCTTGGAAGGTACTGCTATATTCAGGGAAGGGGGAAGACAGAGGAGAGAAATATGAGCAGATTACTGTGAGAAATAAGATGTGGGCTGCTAGCACCTTGATCACTACCTGACCCCATTGTCCTGACCAACATTCCCCTTCCCATAAAACCAGTTCATGCAATTGTCCAAAGCTGTGTGTGGATACTAATGTATGAAATGGCTGCCACTACATATTCAGTCACTTCACTACCAGTCTAGTATTGCTTGTAAAGCACTTTGGGATACAGTGTGTATGAAAACCACTATATAAATGCCGATTCTTCTTATTCTTATTTTTTCCCATGGAAAAAGAAGACAAGACAAGCATGTATTTGAGTTTTGAGAAAGTCTGAACTCTAAAATTGGACTGAACAAGAACTTTGCTACAAAAAAGTGGTGGCTCTAGGGGGTGGTGAAGGGTGTGGCTGCACCCCCCCCACACACACACACAGTAATGTACTTGCGTGCTGCTGCTGCTGCTGCATTTCACTTTGGTGAAGAAGTCTAATTTATTGATTGTACAAATGTTTACATTCAAACTGTGGATTACATTTGTAGGTTCTGTCAAAAACGTACTAGAAAAGACTGGCAGAAAATATAAAGGTTAATAAAAATGTTAAAAAGTGCAGATTAAGCATGCACACCACCCCAGCACCCCCACTGTAGCATCTTGGATCCACCATAACCACTAGACCACCAGGTTATTCAAGATTTGTACTGCACTGTGGTTTGCCACAGAGAAAGTCGGTTGGATTAAAACACAATTTCAGCATGTTAAAATAAACAAAATCATCAAAATAGACAAATTAATAGGTAACTTTATTTGGGATGGTAAAATCCCCTGATTTAGCTGTAACAAACTTAGATCCCATTGGTCAAGAGGTGGATTTGATCTCCCTTGGTTTCAAGCCTACTTTTGGACTTTTCGCACAGCCCAAACTATCAAATGGTTCATTCAACCTGACACTAATTCATCATTATAGGTTAATATGGAAGCCTTGCTTTGTGCAAACAACATTACTACCTCCTTTATTTATAACCCCCTCCCCCCCAAATTAAAATCTCACCCCACTATAGCATCATCTATGTTCTATTGGAAAACAATTCAGACCCACCTCAAATCAAACCCAACCCCTCTTGCTTATGCTCCTATGTGGGGAAATTGCCAAATATTTCTTGAAAATCATCCAATCTTCTGTCGAACCTGGAAAAATAGAGGCATATTCTTCTTAAGATACATACTTGAACCCCATATTTTAAGAATAAAATCTTATTCTGATCTATGTACTCAGTGGAATCTTCCCTGCCAGGATTTTTGGAAATACCTACAGCTTCATACAACATGCACCTCTTATTTCCCACTTATTACGAATCAATCCTTATATGATCAGCACGTCTCCAAATGGATAAAAACATCTAAACTGAACAGTGTTATCTACAAAGATATTAGAGACTCACTACCGGACCAGTCCATTAGTGCAAAAAATAAATGGAGTAATCTATTACATTATAGCATTACCAATGAACAATGGCATAGGTGTTGGCTTTCTTGCCACAAATCTTTTCATGATAAACGTAGCTCGCTTATTCAGACTAAAATCCTTCACTTATGGTACAGGACCCCAACTGTATTGCATAAAATGGGATTAATTGATAATAATAACTGCTGGTGCTGTAACTCTCCCAATGGCGATTTACTCCATATTTTATGGGATTGTCCCCTTATACAAAAGCTTTGGCATCATATTCATATACTTGCAATGAAAGTGACTGGCCAATCCTTTGTATTGGATCCCAAACACTGTATATTTGGTATTTTTGACTTTCGTTCCTATAACATCCCTCAATCCCTGAACAGATGGTTAACTATACTTTTCCTTCTAGTTAAACGTAGTATACTTATGCATTGGAGATCTAATATAATTCCCACTCCCTCTGACATTCTTAATCATCTATCTCAATATGCCTCCCTGGATCATATGACTCATATCTCTTTCGACTGACTCACTATGTATAATAAATGTTGGCAGAACGATTTTAAATATTTGGATTCATGTAGCCCTTCTGGCACTTAATGTATGGATTGAAATACTTTGCATACTGTCTTTCTCTCTCCTCCTATTGATACTTTTTTTCTTTCTAAGTCTCAGGTTGTGTTCTCACTCTTTCTCTCCTCACTTTATACTTTCTCTCTCTTCTCTATTTCTTCCCTTTCTTTTTCCTTCTCTTTTAATTTTTTTCCTTCAGATGATCTTTCTTTTTTCTTTGTTATTCTATAATCCTTTCTATATAGGTTTTAGCAGCATTCTAACGATGTTATATATCACAATAATGTACACTATGACTATTCATACCTCCTCTCTCAATTTCTACTCCTCCTACGTTCACTCTGTATTATGTAGTGTTAAGCCTTCCTTTATTATAAAATTGTAACTGTCTAGCTTAGGTCTATAACCTAAAACTCATTATGAACCGGCGATCGTAATTCGAGCAACCTGATTGGCCGAGAGGGTTTCGAAGCCGTGATGATGTCGGGCTCTCATCACTGACGAGAAAACTCCTGCCACCAACCTGCTCACTCCCAGCGCAATCTTCCACTTCCCCACAAGCGAAGCAAGTCAGACCTCCACTACAACTAACAGGCAAAAAAACCACATCCTCACAATTGCCCCCATACAGGTCACCGAAGCAGGCGCTACAAACACAAAAAAAAATCTCCCTTTATTATCAAAACTGCTCGCTCGTGAGCACCAACCACTGCTCGCGCCTAAACGGCAAAAGCTACAACCCGCTCCCTCAGGCTTGACCCTTACCTTCTCGATTTCCAGAAGTAGGGCACACTCATCTTCACTTCCTCAACAAAACCCCCAATATTAACGATCGTCAGTAAACTAAACTTCAGGCGGGGGTGGGAGATCAATGCCACAACAATTAAGCCTGTAACAAAATCCTCCTGCAACAGCACCACCTACTGGCCAAAACATGAAATTCACTAACTTTTTTTTTTTAATGTCTACCTACACTCATATAAAAACAATATTAAAATATTAAAAACTTTACTTTTTTGTATTAAAGGCATACAATATCAATTAATCCAGTTCATAATAACAATAATGCACTCCAGGGTGTGGTATATCGTGGGATATCGTCACTTCTCGGGTCGTTGGACGCACTTGGCCTGCGGCCTCGTGCCCAACCACCCGAGGCATGATGATATCCCATGATATACCACACCCTGTCGTGCATTATTGCTTAATTATACTACTATTGAATAGTCTTTTTTTTGTTAGATAATATGCTGCTTGGTTCATTATATACTGTATATAATCTTATATAGTATAGTTATAGAGTATACTTGTTCGTTTGTTTATCTTATAAATACTTCAATAAAAAGATGAACTACAAAAAAAATAAACAAAATGAACAGTACTATAGCCTAACATGTGTATTATACAAAATAATGCACATGGTTTTGACCTTTTGGGTGAAACAATTCTATACAAAGGGAAAAAATAACTAGTTAGCACTATAGAGAGACATATATCTTTCTGACTTTGGCTCAAATGATGTCATCACATAACACGTTTGGCGGCCATTTTAGGAAGCAGGTAAGTTTTTTTTTAAATTAGAAGGCTGATTATACAATATTCAAATGCTCTGGAACCACATTTAGGTAAATTATATATACGTAGTTTTAGCCTTAATGAATACAGCAGCCTTTCCTTTAGTCACCTACGGAGTCAGAGTTTTGAATAGTTTGTTGTTAAAATGTTGTTTAGGTATCCTTTAACCAAATGTGATTTAGCACTGCAGTCATTACAGTACATTGCTATAGACTATAAGAATTATAGTGGTGTGGTAATGCCACTATAATTAGGGTTGAGCAGGACTTTCTATTTTAAACCCCAAATTTTGCACTTTAATAACTTTGCAACCATTCAGCTGATTTGGAAGATATTATCCAGGCATGGTCTCATGGGGCAGATCTCTTACATGCCAAGTTTCATTCTGGTCAGATGTGTGGATATTGAGTTGCACATAGCATAGCAATAACATTTAAAAAAATCACAAATTTTTGCTGTTTTTATGCCATCGTGTAGTGCCCAAATGGTTTGGAATTTTGGTCTAAAATGTTCATGGTAGAAAGGGCTTATCTCAGAAGGATTTCCTTTGGTGGTTTGGTGAAAAAAATATTAACCCATGCAAAGTTATTACATTTTAAACTTTCAGGTTCTAAGCCTGCTCAGTCAGTAAAAAAAAAATAGCTGTATGACGTTTTTGTATGGGGAATCCTTTTTGTGAGGGAAGCAATCTCTTTTTTCATTTGCTGCCATTTGTTTTCCCTTTTTCATTAAAATTTCAAATTTGAAAAATCCCAAAAAATTACATTCTGGAAAGCTACCGACACATGTACTGTAGCTTGCTTATCAGGACCCCCTCAGCTGGATTCTGCACTTCACTGTTGCAGAAATGCCCTTCTAATGTTTTCTTTTTTTCACATTATAAATCTTTTTTTGTAACTCATGATATGAAAAAAGATTCTTTTTCATATCATGCATCACAAAAAAGGATCCTTTTTATGATGGGAAAATCCTTTCCCTGGTTTCTAGTGGCACCACCTAACCTCTGATCTCTGTCCCATTTCATAATTTTTGTTTTATTCTTTGGTAACCAGGTAAGGCCCATTAGACACAGGTGCCTGTTTTCAGGTGTGACCCAAGAGCACTGGGGAGGTTAAGTGACTTGCTCAAAGCCACACAGAATGCAAGTGGAGTTGTGAGAATCAAACCCAGGTCTGTCTGCTGGATGTACCAAGCTAATTCGCAGCTTGCTACTGTAACCTCTAGGTAAACTGCCCTGGTATCTAGTGTCTGCCTCCCTCCTCTCTCCCATTGCTGCCTCCCAGATTCTTTTCTTTCCCTGGTGTCTAGTGGCACACTCCACCCTCCAGTCGCTCTCCATGTAATTTTTCTGTTTAGACCTGGTTTAGACCTGGTGCCTAGTGGCACCCCTCGCCCTTTGATCACTGTCCCCATTGATCTGTTCCCTTTTCCTGGTGTCTAGTGGTACCCCACCCTCCTCTCTGATCGCCATCCACACTTGAAATAAAGAAAATGGTCTCTTGATGTTTTTTTTTCCTGCACAACGACAATGGTCCCTCACTGTTCTGACAACCCCACCCCCACCTCCCACTCAGCACCTACCACCCTGCACCACCCAAACACTCTCACTCATCTGAACAGGTGACAAGCTGAAGATGCACTCACCTATGGAAGACACGTTTTGCTGCTGGAGCTGCAGACTGCAATATGGGAAACTAAGGTAAGTGCGGTTCAATGTATTTCAATGGGGTTTTCAACTTCGATGCATAACTTAACCATTTTTGTATATTTTGACACCACATTTTCAACATGGCCTTTTTGGGACCCCACCTCATGAAGAATGTCTGTGGAATTACACAAATCTGGCCAGAAAGGCAACCATGAATGCTTAGTGAAATCACCTTTTGGGTGGGATTTGAGCATTTTCACTGCCCTTGTTCAGTAAGTCAGTAAGTAAGCTATGCTGAAAATCTGGCCTCTAAATATGTAAAAAATGGCAAACCTATGTGTGTGCATTGAAATTTTGCTATGCTGACTCATTACTCTGGTAATTTTATATATTCTGACCCCAAATTATTAACATAGCCATATTTTTACAACACCTCATGAATGTGACAGCTGCCATTTTTTAAATCCTAGGCAAACTGTCTTTTTGCACCTGTGGTATGGAATGACATTGTGGTGGCATAGAATCACATTTTGGTGGGGATTTGGAAATTTTCGCTACTGGGTTTATGAGGTGGGGTAATAAAAAGGCTATGGTGACAATTTGGTTGCTATTTTATATCTATGGAGGGATGGGGAGCCCTGCACTCACACAGGTAAATAAGGATACGATTACACTACCACAAAAAGTATGGATGGATAGGAGCATGGGGCCTAGGGCCTGGCACTCCCACAGACGAATGAAGATGCAATTATACTATCTGAAAAAGTAAGGAAATTCATTGCAAAAAACTTTGTTAATGCACTAGTTAGGGTTAAAGCAACAAAAGTAGGGAAATGTTTCCGGCTCTAACACCTCACCCTACCCCACAGACAGCAAAAGGTGTGGGGTGTGCTTTGGGGTTGTCAGCCCTAACGCTCACCCCATTCTCATATACTGTACCCATCTTAGCTTATTTACTCATGGAATGGGGTGAACGTTAGGGCTGACAACCCCAAGACACACCCTACACCTATTGCTGCCTGCAAGGCAGAGTTGGGTTGTTAGGGTTGGAAACCCCAATGCCACATTTTAATTGTAGAAGCAACTAGCACTCACCAAGGTAGGAAGCATCCAAAAACAGATGCCCAACACTGCATTTTCTTCCTAGTGTGTGATTTACTGGGCTCAGAGTACAGACTCAGATTTTCATTATGTTATTGCAGATTGGCAGAGCACTTTGGACCAATTGAAGCACTCCTTTCCTCTGTGTGTGGGAGACTTTTAGTCTGCAAAGTATGTCTCACATGCAGGTATCCTGGAAACTGGCATATTCAGGGAGTTTTTTTTTAAGTTTTATTATATTATTGATCAACCTCAATAAATAATATATTAATACTGTGGTGGTGACCACTCTTGTGGTTGTAAGAGTGGTCTCCCATTTGTAGGGTATCAGAATAATGCTTCATCTTCACGTTCTCATACCCTAAGAATGCATGCATGGTTTCTCTGTAAGAGTGGTCTCTGCAGCAGTACTGACATACAATACATGTGAATACGTTTACCAGTAGCCCTTTGGGTAGCCCTAAAAGTGGTTTTACATACTGAACTCTTGTTAGTGTGAGCTATAAATCTCTGCATCCTACTTTAGGACTGAGACAGGGTACAGTTGTTTAAAACTGAAGTTGAAAATGAACGAGTCATGGGAGTGAATATGAAAGAGAGTTTAAAAGTCCAGACATTTTTGTCATATTTTTATACCTGTCAGGTACCTATTTTATTGCTGAAAAGAGGTACAGTACAGTGTGTGAACTGCTGAATGAACTCAGTGGGGAGGTAGATGCTGCAGATTAACATAATACACAGATTCTTCCATTCAGTGGTCTGATCATTAGGGGTGTGAATGCCCTCAATATTAATTAGCTACTTATCTATTCTTACCTCAGATGCTTAACAGGTGAACCCTTACTGGGTCACTCTTGCAAATGGTGTCTCACTCCAGTTAAAGTTCCTGATGAACAAAACCAAAACAAAACAAAAAAATGTATAAAAATTCCCCAGTATCACAAATTCTAGGATACACAGGTCTGAATACTAAGTGGGAAGGAGGGGGCAAGCAGTCTGCATCACTAATGACACTAGCAGACTGTCAGCCAGCCTGATGTAATAAATTACACAGACTAGCCCCCCGTCAAGCAACCTGCTTGTACAGTAAGTCGATGACTGCAAACCCATGGTAACTGCTGCACTGCAGGAGGAGGAATAATTGAACTAGCTGGGATTTTGAATTATTCCCCTCAAACCATGTACCAGGAGTCGGGGGGGGGGCACCGTTAAAAAGTAATATTTTGGGGACATGGGGGTCAGGATGGGTAGGGTGTGTTTGTGAAAAGGCATCATCTACTTTTTACAATTTTTCACCAGGAAAGGCATATTGAGCCGAAGGTTTGTCCTAGGAGCCACAGGGAGATTAAGTGACTCGTTCATGGTCACACAGTATGCAAGCAGAGGTTGTGGGAATCAGATCCAGGTCTTCTGGATGTACCAAGCTCATTCACAGCATGTTGCTATAACCTCTAGGTTATAAAAACACAGGTTTGTTTTCTATTTGTGGTACTCATATTGGGAATGGCAAAAAAAGAAAAAAAATCTAGCCCTCCCCAGGTGGCTTTGACTAATCCCCTGACCACTACCTTTCTTAACTTCTTCCCCCACCTCATTATGTGTCATGCTCTTTGAAAAGAAAAAAATATGCTGTCTCCTGACTCTGTGTCGGAGCTGACTAATGATGTCTTTTCACATACACCCCCTCCTTATCCCAACCCTCAGGTCCTTAAAATTTCATTGTTTAATAGTGGACACCCCCGACTCCGATGGGGGCATGGAGATTAACCCTTGGATTGGAGGGGACCTCAGTGAGGTTACCCCCAAAAGGGCTGCATCCTAATAGTTGTCAGACCAGATTGCAGTTCCCCTATAGCCCCAGAGGAAGAGGTTTGAGAGGAGATGTGAACTGCAGACTAGAGGCTGCTATGAAAGGAGCTGAAAGATGGAGTCAGGAAGTGGGACAAACATAGGAATATAGAATGTATCATCAGATAAAGACCGCTTGACCCACCTAGTCTGCCTCTCTTTTCCCTGCCTATTCTGCTACTGCAGACCCTTCCTGGTCTGCAGTCATCTCCTCCCCCCCTGATTTGATACCAGTTTTCCTTTATACCTGTCCCATGAATGCTTGAAGCCTACCACTGTTTTGGCCCCCCCTCCCCTGCTGGAAGATTGTTTCAAGCATCCACCACCCTTTCAATGAAGAAATACTTCCTTGTATCCCTACTAAACTTCCCTCTCCAGCTTCTTTGCATGTGCCCTAGTTCTTGTATGCCTGCTTTTCTGAAAAATGCTCCCTTCCTGTACCTTCCTGTACCTTATTTACCCCTTTGAGGGCCAGTGGTGAGGTTGAGGTTAGTATTCATCTATAGGTGCTTTTACACACATATTTTTAAAACAGAATGAGCATTACCTGTGGTGCCATTGTACTCTATTGCGCTGTTAAGATCCCTTTACACTCAGTGAATTTTCCGGCAACTCCCGCCTCCATTTGAGTTTCAGCACCCCCACAGAGCTTGCTGCTCTATTGCTGTTTCTGCACTGCTTCGGAATGGCTGTTTTACATAGCCAGATGAAATGGAACACAACAGGACGAACCACGAAAAGCTGAGAATGCGGTTCGGGTGAACATTCACCAAGGGAACGGAACAGATGCGTTTTACACACAAGGAAGGTAATGGAATACTGTTTCTGTAACGGTCAATCCGTTACAGAAACCTGTGTGTAAAAGTACCTTATATGTGACAGAAGAAATTCATGTGGAACAAGGTTGCTCAAGTAAAAGAGACCTTAAAGAATGACTATAGTAGTTGGAGGAGAAATGGTGAAGGCTCATGGAGTATTCACGCCCAAGTGCCAAATGAGGGAGGAGGCAACTAGTTCAAGCCTTTGATGTGAAGGCTTGCTTGTTATAAATGTAATTAACTCCTGTGGTCTGGTTACACTAGTAATCTAAAGGGGTCCCCAGTGCTCATTTAGGTGAAATCTGCAGGCTCAGTGGACTAGACTTTCACAGTTACTGAGCTGCTGTGGTACAAGAAAGTGGATAGAAGTGACTCTGTGCAAAACGCAAACGTTCAAGTGGCACAGCATTGCTCCATTAAATCCTGGGGAGGCCTTTGGCCACTTGGGATAGGCTACAGCAAGGATTCCCAGTGACTGCATGTAGTAGCGTTACAAAAATGAATCAATTATGTGGGAGATCCTAAAGCACTGCACTGGAGGGGAATTTGTGCAACTATCCTTAAAGCAGTACTTGTACTCTGAGATGCCTGTTGCGTGACTTGTGACAGCCCTTCAGGTTAAGGCCCATATACTACTACCTGGTTCCCCATTGCCATTGAGACACAGGTCAGGAAGCAAAGGAAGACATGGGGCAGGTATACAATTCTCAAGTAGAGTTTTATTTTTTCCAATAACAGTAAAATAAACAAGCATTTGTCAATGCCGAATGTTGGCTTGCTGCCATTGGGAGTGCAGGAGTTAGAGAGATGCAGCATAGGAATGGCAGTCAAGTAGTGAACTGATGCCAACCCACCCCCACCCCGCAGAGAGTGACAGGCATTAGGGTGTCCCTTTGGGTGTTTGGTAGTGCAGTGCAGGAAAACATGCTGGGCAGGATGTGAAAAATGACAGCTGCACAGTTCATAAGGAGGTGTAAAAAAATGTCAGTGTTGAAAATGTGGCATACAAATATACGAAAAGTGCGGAGTTACAAGGGTGCGTGGGGAATATGCAACGCATGCTTGCAACACTGCCATTTTATGGGCGTTCGGTACCAAATTTTCAACATAGGCACTTTAGCACCTCTGCTCATGTACAGTGTCACTGTCATTTCCTCAAAGTGTCCCAAGAAGTGATTTTGCACAGCGTCCACGCTATTATGTGCCGGAAATGCAAAACACATTTTGGGCAGGGTATGTGAAATGACAGCTGTACTGTTCATCAAGAGGTGTGGAAAATGGCAATGGTGAAAATCAGGTGAAAATATCACGAATGCAGAGCGATGCCAGCGTGCATGCAATCTGCCAACGCGCTCGTGGCTGATATCATTTTGTAAGAGTATCAGCACCAAATTTTCAACATAAGCATTTTAGGACCTCTGCTCATAAACTGTCACTGTCATTTTCATAATCTGGCCCAAACACTGATTTCCCACAGCGACTGCGCCATTGTGCGCCGGAAGTGCGGAAACACATTTCAGGCAGGATGTGGGAAATGACAGCTGTACTGTTCACAAGGAGGTATACAAAAATGCCAATGCTGAAAATCCGGCATTAAAATATTGGGAATCTGCGAAATTCTGAGCCTGCGTAGCAACTACTGCATATGGCACTAGTAAAACAGGCATTTGTTGGATTTTTCCACCAAATTTGGAACATAGGCTTTTGAGAGGCCACCTCATGAACACTAGCACTGTCATTTCATTAATGGGTCCTGAAAGGTGATTTTGTGCAGTGACTGCGAAATCACCTTTCGAGGCCGATTAACGCCATGACAGTGATAGAACTCATGAGGAGGGCCCCAAAACCCCATGTTGAAAATCTGGTGCCAAAATTCCAAGAAATGCCTGAGATATGCAGCAAAGTTGAAAACCCTATTCACTCCATTATACAGTTTACGGCATTTCCTCAGTTCGCGGGTCGGCTTTGAAGAGTGCAGACATGTTCCCGGTCCACAGAAGATCAACGCCCAGACTCTGGAGGTAAGTATGGGGTGGGGGTGAGGAGGCAGAGTGCGCAGTGGGTGGGTGCGGGTGGGGGAGGGGCATCGAGACTGCTAAGGAAGTTTTCGTTTCTGAGGAGGAAAAAGGAAAATCATCAGGGACAGTTTTCCTGTTGCAGGGCATTTGGCATGCTGGGGTGGGGTCCCAGCATGCCACCTAACTGTTTTGGGGGGTGTCAGTAGCCGATGGGGACTGGGCACCCTTGTTGGCACACAACACGGGGTGGAGTCATGCCGACAGGGATTGGGCACCCCGTCGGCAAACAAAGCGGGGAGCACGAGCCGCGAGGATTGGGCACCCCTCGGCATTCAACAATTGGGGGGTGATGCTGACGGGAGTGGGCTCCCCGTCGGCGACAAAAGACGAGGGCGCAAGCCAAGGGGATTGGGCACCCCGACAATTCAACATTTGGGGGTATGCCGACGGGAGTGGACTCCACCGTCAGCACACTAACACAGCAGGGGGGGTTACTGACAGGGGGATTGAGCACCCCTGATATGGGCAGGCCTGAGCCGCTCGCCAATCATGCTCATAATGGCAGCGAGCACGGCAAGCAAAGGACCGCTGCGTATGACAAGCTTTGCTCGGATTGCAGCGGACCTTTGCTTAGATGTGCTCACCCCATTATACATGCATGGTGTGGTGCCGGCATGCAGGCTGATTGGGGAATGAGGGATGCACCTACTGATGCATGCCCTGCATTCGCCCAACAGCGGCCGAGCCACCCAAACCCGTAGTACAGCAAGATGTTGCTTGCGCAAGCGTGCAAGGCAACATAAAATGTGCAAAATTATGCATCTACTGTACAGCATAGACACCCTACTTGGGCTTCATCAGATCTCTGATGAAGCCCGAGTGGTCGGGCAAAATATAAGCTTTTCTGTTTGCACTGCCTACTACACATATGGAAGTAAAAAAACTATAAAACCACTTTGAGTGTGAGACTGCTTTATTTATAGCTACTACAGCAGGGGTGAGTGCTCCTCACTACTTAGTTGTGCTTAGCGTTATATGGGAGGAAGCACCACCTCCACCCCAGTGATCACCACCACCTGTGACACAAGCTACTAGAACATTAAACAAGATTTGCAGTTTTTTTGATTGGGACCTATAGGTCCCACTGCCTTTCTTATTGGGGAGCTGAAAGTTGTTCCCTTTTAAGGATACACCTAGAAGGGCATCAGAAGGCAAGCCATTTAAGCCAATGGTAACTGCATGTTATGTTATTTGATTTATCCCTAGACTTTCCTCCCTTAGGACGTTGTGCCTGATCCCCCAATAAAATCCACTGTTGTCTGAATCTTGTGTTGTGTGCATATTTTTAGTAGAGCATTAGCATTTTATATATTGCTGTAACTGTTGATTACACTGAGAGAGCTAAGCTAGTAGGAATCTTAATGAGTTTGTATTGTTTCCCAGGTGGTAGTACTAATTCATAATCTAACCCACCTACTGTAATTTTCCCTGGTTGGAGGCACCACACAAATTACAAACAGCAGGGGCATCACCAGCAGGAAAAAGGAGGTCATAATTCCACTATACAAGACACTAGTGAGGCCCCACCTGGAGTACAGTGTACAGTTCTGGAAACCTTACCTACATAAGGACATAGACAGGGTAGAGAAGGTTCAGAGGAGGGCAACAAAGATGGTGCATGGATTGCATCACAAGTCCTATGAGGACAGGTTGAAGGAACTGAACATGTACTCCCTGGAGGACAGGAGGGAGAGAGGGGATATGATAGAGACATACAAGTACATGCCTACTCAAAAGAATGTATAATAGTCAGCTGAGATGTTGTTAGATCCCGTCCCTTAAGAAAACTAATTAGAGAGTAAACAAGGGGTTTAATTAAGGGTCAGATGCCTGTTTCAGTGGTTTCCATAGTGGTGGTTAGTCAGCTTGGCTGGGGATGGGTGGGAGGAGAAGGATGGGTTACTAGCAAGAAATCCACCTAACCATTACTCAGTAAGGTGGGCCTATTTGAGCAGTAAACCAATCAGTGGCTAGTGGCTCACGATAAGCAGAGCCACATCTAAGCCCAGCACTCATGATCTGGTGACAAGAAGCACCACAGCAAATGGCAGCAGAAAGGATCAGAAAATAAAAACCAAACCCAGATACCCAACAACCACTTGCTGAGGTTGGCAAAATGAAAAATGTGAGTACAGCATAATAAACAGCAGAATCGGTGTTGCATACTGGCTAGAGCACCTGCTTGGGAGGCAAGAGATTGCAGGCTCTAATCATGCCAGAATCAAATACTGTACTCATGGTGTTTGACCTTGTGTAAGACAGGGGTGTAGCCAGAAAATTCTGTTTTGTACACAATCTCCAATGGTTACACCACCCCATTAAAAAATGTACACATCCTTTCCAAATGGCACCCCCTTCCAAACAAGTCAGATTGTTTTCAGATGATTCTCTAAAGAGGTTATACACGTATCTGTCTCCTAAACAACAGAAGTTTACGCAGAGTCATTCCTCAGTGGCCTATACTAACCCAAACACTACAGATTAGAATGAAAATGTTAACAGAAAGGCATATGGTTTGTGACAGGCACTCAACAAAACTGTACACAAATGCGGACAGTGAGTATGCCTGTCTACACACTTGGTGTAAGACATTTAACCTCCTAGTACTTCATCCACCCAGCTGTGGAAATGAGTAGAAGTAGGACTGCTAGGACCCCACTGAAAACAAGGTATTGGATATTTTGTGTTTTTAACCATATCCCTTTCCAGGGTAAATAAAATACAAACATGCCTTCTTTCATGCTAAAGGATTTTCTTGTGTCAAAACTGCGGTAAACCACCTTGAAGGGAAGGGCTTGGATGAAGCAATAATTCCCCACCCTCACAAAAGTGGCCCTAAACTAACTGTTTAACAACATTTTAAAACGTATGCAAAGAAAACACAACTATACACTGGGCATTTTTAATGGTACACTTTTATATCGGTTTACCCCCCCCGACAGTCCATCAGTTTCTTAAAACTTGTTAAAACATTTGGTATGTCTTGCCTGTCCACCAGTGTCCCCCATAACTTGGGGAAAAGGCACCTCAGCCCTTAACGGTACTCAAACCTGAATCCCCAGTACCGGAGGCAACAGTTCTACAGAGCTCATAAATGTCAACATTTGTAAAAGTGACTGCTACCTCATCCTGCTCTTATTTCGATCTCTGTTCACTTTTTTTACCACCTTAATGACAACCCCCACCCAAGCATACTCACACTTACCAAGACCCAAAAACGTTTCACTGGCGATTGAAAAAAAATCACACCAAAAGCTCACATAAAAAATTCCAACTCCAAAAGCACTTTCAGCAACTGCATTTCAGTTAATTATAACAAATGACAGAATACTCGTCCTTACCTCTAATGTGCTGTCATGCGCCGTTCTGTGTAAAGTTTGAGTACAGAGTTACCCCAACCCTGTAGATCTGTCTGGGTGTCTGGCCCCCTGCAAAAAGGCAGCAGGGAGAGAGGACTGGTGCAGTGCTAGCTCCCGCAAGGACGCACGCTTCAGCAGCTCTTGACATCAGAATGACATCAGCTCCATTCACTTGTCGCTCATGCCTGCAAAGCTCCCACAGGTAGACTGCAATAGAAATGGAGAATTGTTTGCTGAGATCAAACGCGCTTCCTTGGTGGGTGGTATTTTTTTGGGTAGTTATTTTGGCGCTGCATATTGTACTTCTCAACCCCTCACAAATAAAATGTGTTGCCTTGACTTCATGAGGTGAAGCATCGATAAAACTAGCCAGACATGCTGACTCGGGATTGTGCTTGCAACTGAAGGAAAACATGTGGGGTAAATAAAAAACTAGCCAGACATGCTGACACGGTGATTGTGCTTGCAACTGAAGAAAAATGTGGGGTAAAGAAAAAACTAGCCGGACATACTGACATGGGGATTGTACCCCCGATGTTGGATTCCTTTGAGATTTAGTGGCGGCGGCTTTGGCGCCATGTTTATTGAAATGTTTCACTTGGAAAGGCACGTACGGGAGGCGTGTCTTTATGCTGCTGCATGACGAGCTTGTCTCTGATTGCAGCGGCACTTTGTTTACAAGTTATGTCCACTTTACATAATGTTGGTGTCAGCGCTAGCATGCTGGCTTATTGGGGAATGAGGGACGCACCTACTAAAGCCTGCCCTGTATTCGCCCACACTGACACACCTCTGAAATGTGCTACTACCACAAGATGTTGGCTTGCGCATATGCGGCAATCCAACATAAAAAATAAAATTTTCAGTATAACTATTTACAAAGGCAGTACAAACACAGAAAACAAAGTCCTTCTTCTGAGTGTTTCTTCTCAATTTCAAATCTCAGTCTCTCCAGCAAAAATATTGCTGCTCTTTTTATAACGAGCCTTTGTCTGGGAACTCATTAAGAAGACATTCTGTTTTTCAGAAAATGTTCTTGTCAGTTTCCTTCCTTTTAGGTGAACAAAACAGTACATGATGTCACAGAACTGACCCCCTATTCACAGCTCTGCAAAGAATTTGCAAACCAGCATCTCGGGTTAACCCCTCAAGCTCCAAATAGCTTTTTGCAATCATTTCAGCAATATAACCATATACAATTGGATGGGTTCAGATATAACAAAATTAAATACGGTCTTGTCTCAGTCTGGTTTACAACAAATTATTACTTTGCCCACTCGACACAATAATAGATCAGGAAATCACACATTGCTGGACTGGATATTAACAAATAGACCTATTAATATTATAAAATGTGGTTTGACCTCTGATTCGTTAAGTGATCATCATCCAGTCTTCTGTATTTGGAAACATGGGGACTGAAGAAGTCTAAGCCAATTATAAGGATTTGAGATCTTTTCTAAATTTGATGTACATTCTTTTGTACAGAGTTGGGTAAAATTCATTGGTCTTTTTATATTCTATCCCTGATGTGGATTCTGCATTGCAGTTTTTCATTACTGAGTTTACACATGTTTTAGACCAGTTAGCTCCCTTGTTAAAAGAAGGGTCCGAGGAAAACTTATGGGTGGTTAACACCTCCTTTGATTAAACTTATGAGACAACGAGACAAGGCCTGGAAAACGTATAAAATGAACTATTCTGCTTCTGGTTATCATCGTATAGGACTTTAAGGAACCAATGTAAGGCTAAGATAAGGAAGGCTAAAACAGACTATATTCGTCATAAACAATGTGAAGGGTTATCTAATGCTACTACTTTTTGGAAAACAATTAACAATTTCATAAGGCCTAATGTTTGTCAACCAGGTTCAATGAGGTTGAACGGTGACTTGTTGTCTTGTCCACTGAAGATAGCTAACGAGTTTAATTTGAAATTTACTGCATTGCCTTATTCCTTTAGTGACCAGTCCAAGGTGAACTACTTGGGATTGACTGAAGATTTTACAGTTAATCCTAAACTGTACTGGACTACTACTCCAAGGAGGTAGAAAAGTTGTTACGTTGTATTAAGAGGGACAGCTCAGCTGGTTCTGATGGCTTATGTCCTAGTTTATTGGCGGATGCTGCCTCAGTTATAGCACTTCCAGTTAGTATTATTTTCAACTTGTCTTTTGTTACAGGTACTATACCTAATATATGGAAACATACTTTGGTCACTCCTATATTTAAATCTGGTTCACAACATGAGTTTTGTAACTACAGATCTATTTCTATCTTGTCTGCTTTAGCTAAAGTTCAGGAAAGAATAGTTTATAATCAGTTGATTGGGTATGTGGATCGCTTTGGATTATTGTCTCAGAACCAACATGGTTTTAGAAAGGAAGGAGTACTGAGACTGCCTTGGTCGAGTTCACGAACGCGGTACTTAATGGCATGGATAAAGGGTGTCTGACAGGTGCCATGTTCGTGGACTTGACCAAGGTATTCACTCAGTTGATCACCAATTGTTGATTTCTAGACTTGAGTCATTGGGAGTTGGTGAGTCTTTCTTGGACTGGACGAGGATTATTTAACAAATAGGTTTCAAAGGGTTAAATATAGGTGCTGTATCAGACTCTGTAATGGTTAAGTGTGGGGTTCCACAAGGTTTCTATTTTGGGGCCACTTTTGTTTTCTTTGTTTTTTGATCAACTAGTAAGTGTGATTAATAACGTTTTCTAACACTTTACGCCTGACGATGCAGATTTATACGCAGAGGGTTTGTCAGTTGGAGATCTAGGTGTTTCTTTAACAGAGGAAATGTGCAATTTTCAGTCTTCACTTATGGCCTGTAAATTACTCTTAAACAAATCTAAGACAAAGGTGATGGTTTTTGGTACCCCACCTAGACTGAGATCTGAGGTTGGTACTTTGGAAGTTAAATCTCTTGATGGATTACTGTTTAACTATGTTGATACATTTCAATATCTTGGGATATTACTAGATTCTCATCTAAGTTATGAATCTCATTTTTTGAGGGTTACCTCAAGAATACTTTGTAGATTAGGTTCTTTGTACAGAATCCATTCATTTCTTATTCCTGAGTCTAGGCTGGTTATTTCAAATTGCTGCTTACTTCCTATTGTGAACTATGCAGCTATGATTACTGACACTGCTTCTCGACAGTGATTTCAAAGAAATCCACTTTACTTCACTGATAGCTAAGTTTGCTTTAAATTGTTCTAAGTCATCTCATCATTGTGTGATTTTGAAAGAAATGGGCTGGTTACGGTTTCATTAAATTTCCAATACTGTGTGGCCAAGTTCATATAAAAGTTATGGACTCTGGAATTCCACATAGTATTTCAAAGTTTTTGAGACCATATATTGATGGTCATTATTCTAGACATAGGTCAGACAGTAGGTTTCTCGAGATTCCTTTTATGAAATCTAAAAGTGGACAAAGATCCTTTGCTTATATTGCTCCATTTATTTGGAATGAAATTCCTCAAGATATTAGGTGGTTGTGTTCTGTCAAAAAGTTTGCCGATGCATTAAGGATGTATTTCGAATCTCAATTTAATTGTAACTGTTTTTTATGAATTTTTTTTATGAATTTTATATGTAACAAAGACATTTTTGTCTGCAATTTGCTGTATTGTATATGTATGTTTGATTATGTATTGTCTGTATGCAATATATGTGGGTCGCACCTGTAAAAGGAACTTGTTTCCAGTGTGCTTACCCGTTAAGCGAATAAACAAACAAACAAACAAACATTTTCAAACCAAGGGATCCACTTTCACATAAAGATTCACACGTATTTTTAACTTCAGATATGCAAGGAAAGAAAAACAGAAACAGCAAGTGAAGGCAGAATAATGGGGGGCAGGAGATAGCAAGAATGTTAGAGTGGCCAGTCCCTAGGTCTCACAAGAAAATTTGACTGCGCAGTCAGATAGACAAGAGACAGAACAGAAATGAATAAAACAGATCCTTGCATTTACAGTATCTCTTTCTACATAACAAATCTTTCTACATAATAAATGGGACAGGGTCTTATTCAACCCTGTCACATACCCCCTCTTTAAGAGGGAACCTGTTTTAAAAAAGCAGGTTTCCCAAACTTTCTTGAAATTCTCCTGTAGCATTAGCTTATAATCATTACAGTTCTCAGCAAATGCAGTATCCTTTTTCTACATAGCTACCAGTACAGCAAACAGTGAAGTTTAAACTCACACATTTTTTTCAACCTTCAAAATTCTCAATTCCTGATCCATATTTTGACAGAAAATCAACATTGACATTCTCTTTTCTGGATTTGTGTATCACCTTGAAATTAAATGGCTCTAGTGCCAGGTACCACCTTGTGATTCTGGAATTTTTATCCTTTATTTGGTTAAGCCAACAGAGATGATCATGATCAGTTAGAAGTATAAAGTCATCTCCTAGCAAATAAAACTTAAGGGACTCCATTGCACACTTTGCTGCAAGGCATTCCTTTTCAATGGTGGAGTACCTTTTGTTTCTGTCATGCAACTTCCTACTGATATATAGAACGGGATGTTCCTTCCCATCTATATTTTGACTCAAAACTGCACCTAGGCCTACTTCTGATGCATCTGTCTGTAACAAAAACTGTTTCTCAAAGTCTGGACTTCTTAAAACAGGGGCTTAACATAATAAAGCCTTGATGGCCCAAAAAGCCTCATCACACGCTTGTGAGTTCAGTGAGGGGAGTAGCCAACCTAGCAAAATTGGGAACAAATATGTGATAGTAACCAGCCAGCCCTAAAACTGACCTGACATGTTTTTGTTTGCTTTAGGAACAGGACTGTTAGCTACAGCTTCTATCTTAGAAATCTCTGGCTTTATTTCTCCATTTCAGCAAAATAAGAAAAAATGGGCGAACACCATTGTAACGTTCCTTTGTAATATTCTTTATTTCACCCACATATATTCAAGGGTGACAGTTTCGTGGCTGGCGCCACTTCCTCAGGCCCACTGTGTTGGTCTTTTTATTAAGCTTTTCTATGTTCTACATTCCATGTAAGACTACAAGTCCACTGTTCTCATTCTTTCAATGGAGGCACTTCATTGCTCCTTGTATAAATTGACATTCTTGTTCTACCACTTCTACACTTCTCTCAGAGGTGCAGAGTAGCATGGCTCAAGGTGACTCCCAGTGCACATTTGGTAGGATTATGGTCAGACCTGCATTTTTTATAGCTTGGATAACTGCTTGTAGATGTTCTAGGTGTTTTTTCCAGTCTGTACTGGACACCACGACATCATCCAGGTAAGCAACACAATAACCAGTGTGAGTAGCTAAAAGTACATCCATGTACTACTGGAATGTAGCAGGTGCATCATGTAAACCAAACAGCATGGTGGTGAACTGATAGAATCCAACAGGAGTGGCAAATGCAGTAGTGTCTCTGGATTCTTTAGCTAGGGGAATCTGCCAGTGCCCCTTGGTGAGATCAAGGGTACTGATGTGCCAGCACTTTCAATTTGTCACAAATCATCTATCCTTGACATGGGATAGCTATCTTTACTTGACCCCATCGGGCGCAGCGGTTGATTTCCTCAGATGAGGCGGCGACCCGGGTTCGAGAACTGACCAGGGTCGCTTAGAGGGGTTGCCGGGGGAGAAGGATAGAGCATCCTAGGACTGCCTCCTTCTCCGGGGGGAGGGTGGGGAAGTGTCCGGAGCATCGATGACCCTTGGCGGAGGCCAGGAGTCACACAGCTACCAGCACTGGCATGTACAGGAGGCGGGGCGGATGCAGGCATCATTGCACGTCCTTGACTCCCCGGAAAAATGGAAAAACAGTCAGCTGCCAGCCGCCGTTAATGAAGCTTGCCACGGCTTCAATTAGCTCCTCAGGCCAGCCCTCTGACCTAGCCCGAAGACTGCGGCATGCAGAGGGAGTGCCGCAGCCCCACCATGGGGGGTAAGCCACGGGTATCGGAGGGCCCGAGGCCGATCTGAGGAAGTGGAAGCCCGTGGCCTGTGACCGGGCCAAAAAATATCGGGTGGCAGGGCAGCTTGGGTGGAGAAAATAATAAATGAAAAAAAAAAAAGGATAGCTATCTGATTTGGACACTTGATTATGTTTCCTAAAATCAAGACAGAGGCCCAGCCCAGTGGCGCTGAGGGCTGAGGCACTGGACACCACACCTCTCTCCATGCCGGTGACCCTGGTTCGGGAATGAGCCTGGGTCATCGGGGGTTAGTGGGGGGGGACTAGGATTGAGTGTCCGACGACAGCTCTCCTGGTCCTGGGAGAAGGGGTGGATGCACACACTGCTCTGCTGGTCCCTGGGGATGCCTGGAGATACTGCAGAAGTGCGGGTGCTTAGTAGGGGGGAAGCATGGCAGACATCTGCACGTTAGTGCGCTGATGTCCTTGCATGCTGACGCTTCTATCAAGGAGATAAAGTAGGGAAAAATGGCAGCACAAGTCTGCGGCAGCTTGATGGCCACAGTTTCACTGGCCAGCGATGCCTGGAGGCATGTGCCGGTAATGGTTTCCTCACTGGGCACCGGGGCCACAGGGGCCCCCTTTTGCAGGTGTAGCTGCAGCTGCCAGCTGGGCATGCGAGCTTTAGGATCAGCGGTGGAACGGAGAAGCGGTGGCTGGATGTGGAGCAGGACTGTGGTTGCAAGGTGAGAAAGTGTTAAATGATAAAAAAAATCAAGGCAGATTCTTACTCCCCCATCTTTTTATCTACAATCACCACTGGTGATAACCAAGCACTTCTCGACTCTTCTATGATACCCAACTCTTTCATGTTTTGTATTTCCTTAACCCCGTCTGCTCATAACCACTCTGGTGATGTGTCACTATTACATGCTCGAGTCGACCCCATTTGCTTGGCCTGGCACTAAGGTAAAAGTACTGTTAAATGCCTTAGTAAGTAACACATTTTTGCAGTTTGTTTGGAGGTTAAGGAAACATTCACATTTACAGCATCAACAGTTACAGTTTGTTCCAGCCTGTCATAAACTATATCAATATTTTTATCAGTTTCTGATAAAACTAGCAAAGCAGCCTTTGATGTTTTTTCAACCCATTTCTTCAGGAGGTTAGCATGATATATCTTGGTAGGATTTTTCCTATAAGGGGTCTCAATCTCATAGTTAACTGTGCCAGTACATCTAAGCGCTTTTTAAGGCCCTTGCCACTTCATTAACAGTTTATTTTCTGTGGTGGGTAACAGTAGCAAGACCTTTTCACCTGGCTCAAAAACTTTTTCTTTTACCCCATGGTCATAATATACCTTCTGCTGGTTTTGGGCCTCTTCCTGATTACTATGGGCAATTTCAACATATGTTGCCAATCCCATTCTCAGGGCACACATATAAGATGTGATAGATTGTCTGAGTGTGGTTATCTTCCCATGTTTCTTGTATTACATCTAGTGGCACTCTAGATTGTCTACCATGCAGCATTTCAAAAGATGAAAAACCTGTTGATGCTTGTGGCACTTCTCTGTAAGCAAAAAGCAGGTAAGGTAAATATCGGTCCCAATCTTTCCCTTCCCCTTTTACAAATGTTTTTAAAATGCATTTTAGGGTTTCATTAAAACACTCAACAAGACAGTCAGTCTGAGGGTGATAAGGGGAGGTTCTTATGGTAATGATACCTAATAGTCGGCACAGCTCCTTCGGTAATGCAACACCAAAATTACTACCCTGATCAGTAATAATCTCCTTAGGTATGCCCACTCTGCTGAAAATTTTGGCAAGCTCTGCTGCCACTTTTGGGGCTGTGACAGTACCTATAGGAACTGCCTCTGGGTATCGAGTAGCATAGTCACATACTACCAAAATGAATCGATTACTCTTTTTACTTTTTACTAATTTTACCCTTGGATGCATCACAGATACTATAATCCATAGTGGCCCCGCTTCTCCCCTTTTTTCCCTTTGCAAGCACTGCAGCATGCCGAGGAGTCTCCAGTCTTCTGTCGTTCCTCCCCTGGTGATACCGAGAACGTCTACCAAAATGGGTGACAATGCTCTATTGGTTGTGGCACCCTCACTTTGGAATATGCTTTCTGCACCACTCAGATTATCCAACATGCATCATACCTTCAAGCAGAACTTTAAATCCTGGCTCCTTGCTCATGACACCTGCTAATGCTTCTGCAGATAGCACCCCCCCCCAACTATTTTTCTGTCCCACTCAATCTGTCTACTCCCTTTCTCCTCTATCCCATTTTTCTGATGGGTCACTGGGTTTGCTCAGGCTTACTGCTGTGTTGGGGGGGGAGTGGGCTTGCAGTTTCCTAGTTCCCATGTCATTTGTTATAGTACTCCTGCCAGCTTGTTTTGTAATTTGCACAACTGACTATCAGTTATTTACTTGTTTCCTTGTAACATTTCACCTCCTGTAATCAATCTATTATTTATTATGTCCTATCACTGTTCAGCTAATGATGCTGTACCATGCTTTAGTTCTGTCTGTACCTTTACCCTGTAATTATTGTCTGTACAAGTGTTTTTTGGCCTGGGTCATGCCTGTAAATGGTCCATTGGACCAGTGCCCTTACCCGGTGATCAAAGTCATAAATAAATACATTTTGTCTAAGGGGCCAACCACATCCATTGCAATTCTCTCAAAAGGCACATCTAAGGTTGGGGCATCAAGGGCACCTTGTCTTTTTTAGTCACTGGGGCTACTTTCTGACATTCAGCACAAGAACTGCAATAGGCAACAACATCTTCATGAATTCCTGGCCAGTAAAATCTTTACAACAATCTGGCAAGGTTGCGATCCCTCCCTGAGTGACCAGCCATAGGACTATCATGTGCTATCTGTAACAACTCAGTTCTATACTTCTGTGGTACAACCAATTGTTCTATCTGTTCCTGTGTCTGAGGTTTAACATCAACTCGGTACAGTAACCCATTACATTTTTTAAACATGGGTTCATCCTGTTTTTCTTTCACCCCCGGCTGCTTAAAATAACCTTGGAGAGAAGCATCATTAGTTTGCTCTGAAACAAAATCACAATCAGTTATCAGTCTAGTTTCAGCATTTTGATATTTTAACCCCTTATGTCCATCGATCTTTTGTTGTCACTGTTGTGTCAGGCATCTTTTTTCTTTCCTGGACTTCCAGATCTTGGTGCTGGGCTCAAACAAGTCTGCATCAAAGTCACTGAAAGGGATAGGGGCTCCACCATTTGAGATTTTCTTTGCCTGTGCTCTTGTTACCACTGCTGATAAAACTGCAGGTTTCAGTTCCTCTGAGATTAACTCAGTAAATCCTGGACAGTCATTTCCAATAATCACAGGTACAGGTAACTTGGGTACTACCCCCACTTTCATTTGGTGCGACACCCCATTAATATTCAGTGTCACTTGTGTGGTGGGATAGTATTGCGTGTCCCTGTGGATGCAGATGATACCATTACCTGGTACTTTTACATAGTATTTTCCCAGCACTTCAACATGCAGTAGGGTCTGTCTGCTTCCTGAATCAATAAGTCCCTTTACAGTCTTATCTCCCACCTTGACATCTGTTAAATACTTGTCCCAGTCAGCCAGGTGGCACAGAGGGATGAGGTCCTGAATGCCTTACCTTGTGCTATGCCAGTGACCCATGTTCGGGAGCATGCGCAGGCAGCAGGTCGTTGGGGGGGGGGGTTGGAGCTGGATCGAGCTACCGAGATGCAGCTCTTCTCTTCAGGGAGGGATGTGGGTTTCCCTTGACTCTTGCCTGCCTCATGGTGGAGTCTTGGGGGCAGCGCAGGCTGAGAAGGAGCCAAGCAATAGGCCGGTTGGCAGGAAGGGGCTGTTACTGGGGTGGCATGGCACATGCGTGCTTCCACGCACATGGGCCTCTGCACTCGGGGCCCCATGAGCAAGAGGAAAGAAAAACAGAAAAATGCTTATCCCGATGGGATGATAGCCAGCCCCTTGGAGGCTGCTACCAGTGACTGGGCACCCACCGCACAGAAGATACGGTGGAAGGTATTGTAAGTCCCAGGTCATCAAGGGCCGGGAAGGGGGTGGCCAGAATTGGGTCGGGGAGGAGGCTCATAAACAGATATTAAAACAATATATATATATATATACAGTATATACTTGCCCCTATTTACTAAGGCCCAATCTGCTACAGTGATACCTTCCTTATTTTAATGGCATTTTCTTGCGATATGGCCTGGCTTGCTACAGTTGTAGCAAATAAAGTCTTTGGGTGCAGACTTGTTACCCCACCATAGTTTTTATCTGATTTGGACTTAGATTGGGAAAAAGTGGATCTTACTGCTCTTTGGCTGTTACTTCGCTGCTGCATGGTCTGTCTGGCCATCTGATGGTCCTTGTCCAAAGAAACAGCCTTTTCCCCACATTCTGGTCGGTGTTCTTTTACCCAAAGCTGTACGTCTATAGGCAGGATGTTGATGAATTGCTCCATTGCTATTGTGTCAGTGATCTGTGGGACTATTTTGCCCTCTAATTGTAGCCATTTAATAAGGAGTTCTCTGAGTCGGGTGAAGGCTTCTCGAGGACTGTCAACTGAGTTGTACTTCAGGGACTGTAATCATTGCCTGTAGGTCTCTCCTGAGATGTTGCACTTTTCAAGATTTCTCTTTTCACAAGGTCATAGTTTTATGACTGTGCAGTGTCCATATTGCTGTAGACAAGTTGGGCTTTACCTGTCCGGTAAGGTACTAGCCTGATTGCCCATTGCTGCTTTGGCCACCGGTAGGCTGTGACAACCCTTTCAAAAGTTGTCAGGTATGCTTCGATATGATCCAAGGGACACAGCTTTGTAAGTTTAAGGTCTTTTAAGTTGTTGGTGTTTTGTTGCTCTGCTGGACCTGTGCCAGATCCTCCAGCTTCGATAACTTGCAAGGCATCCAGCCATCGCTGCTCCAGTCGCTGCATCTCTTCTTTTCTCTGCTGCTCCTATCACTGCATCTCTTCTTTTCTCCACTACTCCTCTTCTTTTCTCTGCTGCTCCTGTTGCAGCATCTCTTCTTTTCTCTGCTTCACAGTATCTCTTTGCTGTATAGCCCATCGTTTGAAGAAGGCAGACAGGCTTTCAGAGTCTGTCATTGCCTGATCTTTTTTTCCATCACTGGTGCTGGCTGTGCAATCTCTCCTTGGATTTCTGTCTCTGCTAGTTTGGCTGCCATCTTTCTGGAAATGACTACTAGGCTTGCTGCTGTAGAATCCATACCTTTCTGCTATACTTCCCGGGTACCAGGTCTAGTACCCATGCACAAAACTCCTGGCTTAGAGTATGCACGGTGTAAATCCCACTTAGGCTGACACCATCTGTCACTGAGGCACAGGTTAGGAAGCATAGGAAGACCTGGTGTAGGTATAAAATTCACAAGTAGAGTTTTATTTTTTCCATGCATTGTACTGCTCCTGTGCAATAGTGTTGCAATGCTGGCATGCCATCCTCTGGAGCCAGGGATCTCTCCGCCTGGGGGGGGGGCTGCCCACCACCACCTGACCCATCACCTGCATTGTCCCCACTGCTGTTCTCCTCTTCAGCCTCGACTGCAATCCCATGGTCAATGGCCATGTTGTGCAGCATGCAGCAGGCCAGGAATAGGCCGCAGACCTTTGAGGGGCTGTACTGTAGGGCACCACCGGACTTGTCTAGGCAACAGAACCGTGCCTTCAGCATCCCGAACACATGCTCAATGATATTCTGCATGCTGGTGTGTGCCTCATTGTACTGCATCTCCACTGGGGATGAAGGGGGCCGGTAGGGGATGAGCAGCCAGGACTGAGTGGGTAACCACTGTCACCTGTGTGGACAGAGATATGGTTAGCCTGGTGTCCTCTGTCACTTTGCCCAGTGCCCTTCCCTGGCACACCTACCAGTGCCTCTGCCCTGCCCACCCCCTCCCATGCCCAGCTGTACCCAGCTGCCCATGGTCTTGCCATACTCACTCACTAGGTGACCTGTGGGGATGTCCCCACTCTTGAACCTGTGGAACACTGCTGAGCTGTGCCAAATGAAGGCATCATGTGCACCCCCAGGGTGTGTGGCACAGACATTGGTTATGTGTCCCCTGGCATCAAACGCCACCTGGCAGTTGATACTGGGGTAGCCCTTCCTGTTGACATATGCTACCCCCTCGGGGCCAGGTGGCATGCACATGCCCACATGGGTGCAGTCGATGGCCCCTCACATGCCAGGCATCCATGCTACTCTGTGGAACTCCTGCATGGTTGCTGTACATTCTGCCTGTGTGCAGGGGAAGTGGATGTATTCCGTATTGTGTGGTAGCAGGGCGTTGAGGAATTGTGTGAGGAGTCATGACGTGGCCAACTGGGTTATGTCTGTGGTGTCCCTTGTTGATCTCTGGAAGGTGCCCGTGGTGAACAGGCATATGACAGCTGTTATATTCATCTCCATTGTCAGGGCGTGGCTCCGTCTAGTGGGTGCCTGCATCTCCTCACTGCACAGCTCACAGAGCTGCCTCAGAATCGCCTGGTTCAGGCAATACTGGCCCATGATCTCTGTGTCAGCGTGGGTCTCAAAGCTGATGTGGGGTCGGTACTGCCTGTTCCGGGCGTACTGCTGACGGGCCCTTCCACGGCCACATCGCTCTGCCTCCTCACACCCCTCATAACGGCCTCCATCTGGAATACTGCACTGGCCATGGCCCCTGTTGTCCTGTCACCCCCCAGGCGTCTGGCTCCACTGGCCCACCCAACACTGTGGGGCAGTGCCTGTCACTCGGCTGGGCCCCCTCCTGTGCCACCTGCCCCTGGCTGGCTGTCATCTATGGGCTCTGTTCCCCACCCCTGTGGGTGCCTGTGTCACTCCCTTTGGGTCACGTGGCTTCTTCTCACTCCCACTCACTCTCACTCCCTCCATCAGCCTCCCTGTCTGTCACTCTCTAGCTCTCTCTCTCTCTCTCTCTCTCTTTCTCCCTCTCAGTCTCTCTCTCTCACTCTCTCTCTGTGTCTCCTTCTTTCTCTATCTGAAAGCCTGTCTGTCTCCCTCTGTCCTGCTCCCCTCTGGCGCAAGTGCCTTCCCCCTGCTTGCTCCCTGTTTTTTATAGGCTCAAGTCTGCTCCGTGCATCTGACAGTTGCTCCTCACTTGCGCCATTGGTCAGGGGTTGAATATCGCACTGTGCCACATATTCATGGGTACGCCCCCTACCCTTGCGCATGCATTCATTACTGTTGTGCATTGGCACACTGCTACTTATGCTGCGCAGTGGCTCCTGCTGAATATTGCTCTATGTCGCCTCTCCGCAGTTGCGTCATGCGCAACTGCTTTGAATGTCCAGTCCATTCTGTTTTTAAGATAATGTTCTTGTCAGTTTCCTTCCTTGCAGGTGCAACAAAACACTACATGGTGTTCCAGAACTGACCTCCTGTTCACAGCTCTGCAAATAATTTGCAAACCAGCATCTCAGGTTAACCCCTCGAGCTCCAAATAGCTTTTTTCAATCATTTCAACAATATAACCATATAAATTTTCAAACCAAGGAATCCCACTTTCACATAAAGATTCATACATATTTTATAACTTCAGACATGCAAGGGGGAATAATGAGACCGTTGGAGTGGCCAGTTTCTAGGTCTGACAAGAAAATTTGACTGAGCAGTCAGACAGACAAGAGACAGAACAGAAGAGGATAAAACAGATCCTTGCCTTTATCTCTTTCTACAGTACATAACAAATCTTTCTACATAACAAATCGGACAGGGTCTTATTCAACCCTGCCACACCCATCTTGACATCAAAATAAAGTATGTATACGCACCCCCATGAGCCAGAGCCGTGTGACCATCCTTAGGCAGGTGGCCCGGATTCCCACACCGCCCTCTGGAACAAATTCAATTATAGCTGATACTAATTGATTATATTGTGTTCTAACAACACATTTGTTTATCTTGACATTGTCAATGTTTTAAAGTACTCTTTGTTCATACTTCGAATTACTTTTGCTTCTATGTTAAATATTTAATGTTCAAATTATGTGTAGAGACATTGTGAAGTATCTCAGTAAAGTACTTTATTCTAAGCAGTATGGAAGAGAGCTTTATATATAAAATATCTATCATAGCTCCATATGTCCATCCATCCATCTGTCCAACTATCTAAACAGTTATGATTTTTGGCAGATAGCAGATCTACTAAATAAATTAAGACCAGGTGTTCCCTACCTGCCTCCCCTGGTTTTTACCAAAGACTGCTTATGTTTTGTACAAAATCAACACACCCATTTTAAAACCTTAAAAAGTGTACATGAAAACTGCACCTTAGGTGTTGCTACAATAGACAGCTGCTACTACTGATCTCTGCCTCTGCCTCACAGATAGAAAACATAAGACAAACAAGGTTGAAACTGACATGAAGAAATGGGACCCTCCCAAACCCCACCATTTGTCAACTTTATTGGTTTGAATAGAGTTGATGACACCCATAAAATGAGCAGAGGCAAACTGTTTCAGGTGGTGAGGGCAGAAAGGAAAAGCGTAGTAATAAACCAGTTCATAGCTGTAAAATGGGAGAACTGCAGAGGAGACAGATAGGTTTATTGCAGAATCCTTTATTTATACTTCTTCTGTACATTTTCCTCAAAGTTCAAGATATGTAGCAAGGGCTGCATGCACAGAAAAACAAGTCCAAAGCTCAGACAGCCACCATAACAGCTGTTCACGAGAATGGAAAACTGGTGACCAAGCTGGACTTTAACCCAGGCCCTCCGACGTCCAAGGGAGGTGTCCATGGGAACCTTATGCTGGCCTGCTGGCCATGTAGCTCATCAGGTAAGAGCACATGGCAAGGCTTAAGTTGCAACTTGTCCACATTATTTCTTTCTAATGTAGCCCTGGCACTGTGTGCCAAGAGGGCTACTATGCCTGCCTTGCAGGCCTGACCAAGGCTGAAGGGCCTGGGTTCCCATTTTGCTGTTACGGGGGTTCTATCCCAAGTTAAAAATAAAGTAGAGCAGTGCCTCCACCCACAGTACATCTTAAGTGGGTCTGATTTTCAACTGTACAGCCCACTGGGATGCTGTAAAAGCCCACCTCCCCAAACAGTCACCCCAACACATGGATTAACATACACCAAAACCCCCAAATTTAACGGTTTGCATTAAAAACTCACGCTAATAATATGCTCACTAAAAATATGCTCAAGAGTCAGAATTTTCCACAAACAGCTAACACCGTATATTTACAGAGGGAGGGTTAGGGAAGGGTGGTTGGAGTAGAGATGAAGCAACATTTTTTTTTTGCCAATTGGCAACAGCAAACGATCCTTTTGCGTTATTTGTTCAAACACATTTTTTAAGGGTAGCAGCACCCACTTTAGCTTCCTAGCTAACTAGCTGCTTGGATTTTAATAGTTACGCAACCCCCAACTTGTACCAGTCCCTAGTCCAGATGATGCTGCCCAAATCTGTCCCTGGGTACCCAGTACTATTTTGTTGCAGGCCTGTGATGCAGCTGGTTGGCCAGTGTTGGTGTGCTTACTTGAATCAAAATTTACTTTTCTGTACTACTTAGCTACTCTAGGGTTTTAATATGCCTCTGGGCACAACTTGAAACAACTATATACAGCCCCCGGGTGCAGGACAATCCCTGGCTTTACTCACATTTTTGCAGACAGTCTCAGGTGGCATTGTGACTGTAGACCTGGGAAGTTGGAACAGCAGAACTCTGGGCTTCAGAGGCTGGAGATGAGTAGACATGTAGCAGGCACCTTGCAGCTTGGAACACTGGCACCTTTCCACTTACTTGAAGACTCTAGCAGCTTGTCTCCTTCAGCCCACCAAGCAGGCCAGATGCAGAGCACAAACGCAAGACTTTCCAGACCACAACTGAACCCAGACTCAGGAGTGACCCCATGGTTCGACTCCCAACTGGATTCAGAGTGCCCTAGCACTCAGGTATGTGCCCGAGGCTCCCTGTGGCCCTGTCTGCCCTGCTCGATAGTGGTTGGCAGTTTGACTACCGGGCTTCAGGTTGCAGCTTGCAGAAGTGGCCTTCCACCTGAGCTGGGATCAACAGCGTTGTGATGCAGCAAGGCTTTCTCTGGGACTATGCCTTGCTAGTGGCTGATGCTTGAAACTCATAGTCTCTCACATCTTCACTTCAAGTAGACCACTTAAATTTTGAGGTTTAGTCACATTCAGCTGTAAAATTCATTTTCAGAGAAACTACCATTGTAGCAGCTGTGGCTCATTGCATACAGGACACAGTCTCTGGGTTCTCACTGAGCACACCATCTCAATGGGCCTTGGATACACACACCATGGGTTCCTCCGAGGACCCTGAATCTGGTATTGACCAAACACACCTTTCACTCAACCAGTCCCTTGATGCAGACACTTGCTTTCCTCACCATGCTGGTGCTCATGAACTAGAAGAGGCTCTGTCTTCTCCTTTTGCAGATAAACATGGATTTACTGGTGTAACCCCTTCATTACCCGGGGTTACTAGAATCACAGTAAGACCTAGTGGTAGGCAGGGAAGGCAGCTTGTGAAACTCCAGTTAAATGGGTTTCACACTGTCTCACTCTGTCCTCAGTCACAGCTGAGACTAGAGGGATGACATCATAATAGAATTGTCACAGCTGCATGAGCCACAGTTGGAATCTTCAGCTCAGAGTAGTTCTAGAATTTTGGGAATTCAAAGTTAGTCTTCTGGGTGGGGAGCCACAGGATGGGATTATACTCCTTGTTTGATGGGAGTCTCCCTGTTTGATGGGAGTTTCGATTTGGATGTACGAAAACAAAATCTCTCTAGGAGTCGCAGACTTCAAGTGGTGTGGGGAGCCACAATTTGGGAGTCTCCTTGTTTGATGGGATGTCTTTCCAAGTAGAGTTTGGGTTCATTCTCCAGTGGACCATCAGTCGAGTGGCCGGCAGGGGAGCCAGGCCAGTTGGGCTGTGTATCCAATGCACATGCAAAGTCCGGGCTGAGTGCCTGGTGGGTCCAAAGCCAGACAACTGTTTGTAGTGTTCATTCTCCAATGGACCGCTGTGTTTAACCTCTAATCTGCATTACAGTTACATAGCCCTGTGGGGGCCCATACAGAGCTTTGTTTATGTTCAGTGAGTTAATAAATAAAGCCACACTGAAAAATCCCAATTCTTGTTCTGGACATTACAGTTATTGCTTCCTGTAGTTGGAGTTACTTGGGTGCCCCTGTGCAGAGTAGTCAAACCTAGGTCTCTTGTGCCAGGTAGCCTCATCCTTCCCCGAACCCGTACACACACACTACATATGTGTTACACTGGCAAGCCTCTGCATGTCCGGGAGATTCCCATACCATTTTTCCAAAACCTGAAACCATTCCTTTTTCCGTTAACCCATTTTCTTTAAACCAGAACCATATCTTTCCTTTCCTTTGGCCAAATGTCCATCCCCCTTTTTGTGATGCTGTGTCATCTAGGCTGCAGACAGACTTTTCCTTTAAAAATCTTTAGACCATTCCTTCACCGCTGTGGCGTAGCTTCCTCCCACAGCTTACTGTTGCTGGACCTTGTAGCTCTCTCTCTCTCAGCTGACCTGCAAGGCAAGACTCCTTGAATACCTTCCTCCAAACATGGGGAAAGGCAAATGCAGGCCCTGGGGACAAGTGACTGGCAACTCCCAGGCAGGTCTTTCTCAAACCTTGCAGCACCATTTCTTCAAAGGGGCTCCTGCTGAACTAAGACCAGAACCAACAGTCCTTGAGTTTTAGGAGCTCTCTGACAGCTCTCCATTGGCTGAAACAACTGTCCCTTCCAAAAATTAAAATGCATCAGGCTCCCTTGATATCTGATTTGTCCTTCAAAAGGATGCCAAGTATTTCCCAGCTTTCCCCCCATAAGACCTTTTAACAGTCCCACAAGTCCTTTCAAAACTCCTGGCCTCCGAGTTGGTTAATTTGGAGTCAAAGGCTGCTGAACATTGCTGTTGAAAAACACAGTTTATCTGCAGCCCATTCATGTCCCAACTGAAATGCCCTGCTGCAGCCAAAATATACATTTTTATTAAGTAACTGCCCTACAGTTCTGTGGCAGTCCCTTTGCCCTGCTAAAGACTGCAGTGCTCCATATTTTATTTTTGCTCCCAGCCTGTCTCTGCAGCCGTAATACATAGTCCCCAGGCAGCAGGCAGGCTTGCTTATTCATATTCCCCCCTGGCCTCATTAATATTCATGAGGCTCCTCCTATTCCTTAGTGCTCATTGGCGCTCTTTAATAAAATAACTCAGAGGCTCCTCATGCACCTCCTCCAGGTCCTCAGTCCCTGATTAGCTAAATTTCGGGACCTGGATCACTGGAGAGGCACTTCTGTGGCCGCAGGTGTGGCCCAAAAATAACAATGCACCAGAACACATGTGCGAGCTGCCCACACTCAACAAACTGCAGGACACAAGTGTCAGCTCTGCATTTCAGCTCCTCTGGCCCCATTTGGGCTAAAATACAATGCAGGGGCTGGAGGAAGACTTTGGGGGACCATTTGGGCCCAGCCAGGAGGTGGAACAGGACTGGGGGAAAGGGGAGACTGGGGCAGCTCAAAGGGGCAAACAGATAAGCCTCCACAGGGGTGTTACACTAAATTAAATAATTTCTGGGCTGCCAGATGGCCCAATCTTCACTGCTTTGCTGGTGAATTGAGATCAGGAGTTGACTGTGTAGCATGTTCAAAAGGCCTCAGGATTGTTATTACAGAGTCCATGAGGCACCATTGTTCAGTCGTCATAGACATGGAGGCCCTGGAACTGTCACGGCTAGTGTGCATGATAAGCTATTCTGAGATGGCTTTGTACTGTTCATATAACCTCACTGCCATATATACAGTGGAGTTCCACTGGGTGACAACTTCCAGCTTCAAGCGGTGCTGCAGGAGGCTGTTTCAGATCTGCAACTGCCGAAGTTGGTCACGGGCCTTTGCAGAGCGTGAAAAGTGAGAACAGATACGGTGTGCAACTGTTAGCATTTCTTTTATATCAAGGTGCAGCAGAAACTCCTGCACCACAAGATTTAAACAGTGGGCCATGCATGGAACCTGAAAAAAGCCACCATTCATGATGCATTTCACCACGTTTGACCCATTGTCACTTGCTATGAACCCAGCTCTCAGGGACAGGGGGTTCAGCCGCTTGTCAATTTCAGTCAGTACCAGGTCTAACATGTTTTTGCCAGTGTGTGAACAGGTCACACTGCACATAGCAATCGTTGCATGCTGTCGAATTCCTGGAAGATTGCTACCACGACACTCCACCTTACTACACTGATTATTCACACTAACTACAGCACAAACAACCCCCGGCACCTGTGCCCAGTGTGCAGTTATACACAAATATGAACTCCCCACTGTTTTGCCACTTGTCCACATATTCAGACTTAAATGGATGAATGGAGAGGAGTAATGTTGAAGGGCACGTCTTACTGAGTCGGAGATAGTACGGTACAACTCGGGGACAGCACAGGTCAAAAAGTATATCCTGGATGGGACTTTCCATTTTGGACAGGGACGTGCAGCAAACCGCTGGAACCCAGAATTCTCCACAAAGGAGAAGGGTGACAGATTAATTGCCAGCATTTCAGCTACAGCAGCATTAAGTTCACTTGAGTGACAGTGTAGATGATGTCATACTCCACAGTAACATCCCAGTAACTGAACTTGAGGATTCTGATCATCATGTCAATGATAGCACACAATGTGACATTTCTTCCACTGTGGTTCAGGTCACACATTTGCCATGAAGTGATTCACAGTGTGGTGAAAATATTTCGGGTGATGGTGGTGCTGATGATGATAAATCTGATGATGATGATGTCACTGTAGTTGCAACATGCAGTCCACATGCCAGCATCCAAGCAGAAGATGTGGATGATGTTGATGAATATGATGATGATGTCAGTGACCCCTGTTGGGAACTGGAGAAAAAGAAATTCAAGGTGGCTGTGTCCGAGTCTCTTTGCATTACCCCCACTCCCCCATAAAAAAGTTGTGATTTACCAGTTTTAGTTGATGATGATGACCTAATAATAATGATAGGTAGTTGTGGTGGTGAGTTGTAGTCCAAGAGTGTCCTGCCTGAAAAATCATGCAGCACACCCTCACTTCATAGCTTAAAAAAACGGAGTCCAATAGGCAGCATCAGGGACATGTTAAAACTAGAGCATCACAATCCCTTGTTTGGGATTTTTTTGTGCAAGATGCAAATGATGAGTCAGTTGCAATCTGCCAGGTTTGCCATGTGTGTGTGAGTCGAGGTAAAAAGGGGAGCCATCTGGGCACAGGAGGACAGCATACGCATCTTATGAACAGGCACATGACACTGTGGACCAAGCACAAGATGGCAGCTAATACCACAGTGGGGCATTCACCCTCATCATCAACCATAACGAGCATGTTATCCCCTTCCATGACTGTAACATCAAGTAGAAAATTAAATGTGTGCAGTAGTGATGAAATAAGTGCAGAGGATTACTACAGGCATAATGAGGTTGAGGAGCAGAATGATTTTGAAATCTTGTCCAGTGGTGGTGACAGTAGCAGTTTTGGTGGTGGAGGTGGTCAGTGCAGTATGTCTACTGCAGATGGTACATCAACCCCTGTTGGTAAAGCTGGGAAAATAACTGTATTTCTGGGTTTGCCATCACTTGTGCAACCATCTTCATCACACGTCCACACTCCTTCCCCTGCAATTCGCAGAGCAGAACCATTTGTCATCACACCCCGTGTAAAACATTTAAGACAGCCAATGTTACAGAGTGTTTTTGCGCATAAGCTGAAGTACCCACCCAGTCATACAGTGTCACATGAACATAATGCTGCTGTAGCTGAAATGCTGGCAATTGATCTTTTGCCCTTCTCCTTTGTAGAGAATTCCGGGTTCCGGCAATTTGCTGCACGTGCCTGTCCAAAATGGAAAGTCCCATCCAGGACATACTGTTTGACCCGTGCTGTCCCCGAGTTGTACCATACTCAGTAAGACATGCCCTTCAACATTCCTCCTCTCCATTCATCCATTTAAGTATAGATATGTGGGCAAGTGGCAAAACAGTGAGGAGTTCATATTTATGTATAACTGCACACTGGGTGCAGGTGCCGGGGGTTGCTTGTGTTGTAGGTAGTGTGAATAATCAGTGTAGTAAGGTGGAGTGTCGTGGTAGCAATCTTCCAGGAATTCGACAGCATGCAACGATTGCTATGCACAATGTGACCTGTTCACACACTGGTGAAAACATGTTGGACGAGGTACTGACTGAAATTGACAAGTGACTGAACCCCCTGTCCCTGAGAGCTGGGTTCATAGCAAGTGACAATGGGTAGAATGTGGTGAAATACATCACAAATGGTATTTTTTTTCATGTTCCATGCATGGCCCATTGTTTAAATCTTGTGGTGCAGGAGTTTCTGCAGCACCCTGATGTAAAGGAAATGCTGACCGTTGCAAGCCATATCTGCTCTCACTCTTCACGATCTGCAAAGGCCCGTGACCAAATGCGGCAGTTGCAGATGCAAAACAGCCTCCCTCAGCAGGAAGCTGGAAGTTGTCACCCGATGGAACTCCACTTTATACATGGCAGAAAGATTGTATGAACAATACAAAGCCATCTCAGAATATCTCGTGATGCACACCTGCTGTGACAGTTCCGGGGCCTCCATGTCTATGACAACTGAACAGTGGCGCCTCATGGACTCTGTAATAACAATTTTGTGGCCTTTTGAACATGCCACACAGGCAGTAAGTGGCGAGACTGCCTCCATTAGCCAATCATTTCCACTGCTGCGGGTGCTGAGGCAGACATTGGTGAATGTACAGCATGGCCTTGATGTTGCCGGAGACAGTGCTAGCAGTATGTTGCTGAAACACATGCTAACAGTATTCGACCAGAATTATCACATTTTGAGCATTCGGCATAGTGACAACTTTGCCATTGCAGCAGTGCTGGACCCACGATACAAACGTGGAATTGCATCAGTACTGGAGGGAGGGCCTGAACAGGTAAAAAATATCACTGGGCAACTGGTGCTCTTGCTTCATGGGGCACAGAAGTCATGTGCCAAGGCCAGCAAACCTCAGCAGCATAATCCGGCTGAAGGTGTATCTGAAGGACCATCAAGCATATCCTGCAAGGGGAAGGTGACTGCAGTTCCAGGTGGTCTGTCATCCAAAGTGGCTGGTGTCAACCCGCTTTGGGAGGCTTTGTCCCAAGTGGGAATCTGTGAAATAAATGATTCCGGAGAACAGGATGATGCAGCAACCACTGGACTTCATGCAGCACAGAGAATGGTTGAGTGATATTTGTCTGAAAACAGGCATTTGACAATAACTGATGATCCTCTTTTGTACTGGAGTGGAAAGGTCAGTGAATGGCCAGAGCTGACTGCAGTGGCACTGAAGTACCTCACATGCCCACCCTCCAGTGTAAGTGTCAAGAGGGTATTCAGCTCAGCAGGTGCAATAGTTAGGGATCGTTGGGCAATCCTCTCTCCTGCAAATGTTAGTTTTCTAAAATTCATAAAAATGAATGAGAGGCACATACCAGCACAGACTGCAACCTCGGTATTCGTACCCCGGCCTAGTCATGGTGGTTTTGGTGATGTGGAAATTATCCATCCTGGTGGGATTGGCAGTGGCAGTATGAAATGGCCCACCACTGATGTAGATGATGACACAATGGAGAAAGAATTTCCCAGTGGTCAGACTTCAGACATGGATGAGTGTGAGGGCAGCTTTCTTTATGAGGATGATGATGTGGTTAATGTTGGCAGATTTTAACTGAAGTTGTTAAAAGGCAGCATGCCCCCCTGGATTCAGCCCACCACCACTGGGACTGATGTTAGCCACTGCCACCACTGAGCAAGAGTTTGTCCACCCCCCCGGAACACCACCACTGGGACCAATGTTAGCCACTGCCACCACTGAGCATGAGTTTGTCCGCCCCCCCCGGACCACCACCACCACCACCACCACCACCACCAGGACTGATGTGAGCCACTGCGACCACTGAGCATGAGTTTGTCTGCCCCCAGACCACCACCATTGGGACCAATGTTAGCCACTGCCACCACCACCGGGACTAATGCTAGCCACTGCCACCACTAAGCATGAGTTTGTCTGCCCCCCAGACCACCACCACCACCACCAGGACTGATGTTAGCCACTGCCACCACTGAGTATGAGTTTGTCCACTCCCAGGACCACCACCACCGGGACTGGTGTTAGCCACTGCCACCACCACCAGATGCAGGAAGATATAACAGGGAACGTCATCATGTGCCGCATCTATCACCACCAGCACCCAGCACCAGTGTCATTCAGACAATATTTCCCCATTACATTTACATTTACCATGCCAAGGCAGAGGGAATCGAACAGGAGACCACATCCATCAGCCACAGGCACAAAGCTTCTTAATATTTAAACTATAAAGTGAGTATGTGCACTAATGTTTTTTATGCTATTTAACTTCCTTTAGCTGTATGTTTTGTTTTCTGTAGCTTTTCTGAGCAGCAATGGTCAAACACATACAGTAAACTTATTTTGTTTTTTTACAGGTTAACAAAAAAACTGTCCTTTGCTGAAAGTCGGAATGAATGGTACTGCAGCTGTACCATACACAGGAACCTATGGAATATTCATCTGAAATCCATACTGGTAAGTATCAAGATTTTATTTCATCTGTTCAATTTTTTTTAAAAGACTGCAGCAAATGCGACTGAGTATGATTCATAAACTAGGTGACGTGTACGTCACCAAAACTATTTCTGTAAGATATCATGCACTGTATTCTGAACTTGCAGCTGTGCAGCCATGACCATGACAGTGTTGAAAAGGTTGGACACAGGTTGTGTTACTTGACAAGATGTGGTTTTGAAATGTAACTTGACTTGAGATTGAGAACCAGAGACAATCAAGTTGTAAGAAGTCATTCATTTCTTTTTTTAGGAAACTTCAAGATGCCCTGTTGTTGTGTCAAAGTGGCCTTATCCAAATAAGTTCTTCAACATCAGCCTCCCCCCGGGCTGGGGCAGACATGCAACATGCAGAAGTCATTTCATTCGATGACCATTACCATCATTAACAACCAGACTCAGGAAGGATGCAGATGAAATCTGTGAAGAAGTAACCAAATAAGAAACCATTGGAGACAAACCTGCAAATATGCTTCCACTTGTGGGCACGTTTCCAGTAACAAGAGCCTTGTTAGCGGAAATGTGCCCACATTTCACCACAAACTGACCATTATAACATAAAGAAACATTCGGAAAGCTGCCGGACATTCACTATAGTGGAGCATGCACCCATGCTGTTCCTGGCATCACGTCCTAACGTAGCTGAGAAAGGGAGGCAGAATTTGGGTGGCTTTTAAAAACTGGAATTCCTCCATGACATGACACACTTTAATGAAATTACGGGTGGTTTTGACAGAAATGTATTGCACTATGTAAGGACATATGGAGCAAGAAAGATTCCCCCTGAAAGTAAGGCACCCATATATCGGGTGCAATGCTGTAAGTTGGTGAATCTCTTTCATGTCTATTTCACTAACAAAATAGTTATAGAGCCTGTGTCAGGACTCATGAATCAGATTTGAAGTGTTTCGCAAACAGCATGAAGACTGAGCAATGCAAGTATGTTGTGCCAAACTGCATGTATGCCGTCAGTGTTCTTTTCTGTGTGTGCATACATTGTCCAGCTTCATGCAAGCATATATATGGTAAGACTTGTTGCAGTATCAAGAATAAAGTTAACTAAGAATACCTGATGTATATTTTATTGATACCATCAGCACCAGCGGAGTAAGTGATATGATATTTTTTCAGAGGTAACATGTCACTGTGCACCTCAGTCACTCACAGTGCACACATGACTTTGCGGAGATCATAGCACAAAAAAAACACATGCTCTCCTAAAAGTTACGTGTGCAGTATGTGACTAAGGTGCACTCTGGCCGGACACCTCTGAAAAAGTATTGTATCACTTACATAGATACATAGATACATATAGATACATAGATACATAGACAGTGTCGGCAGATAAGGGCCTATGGCCCACCCAGTCTGCCCATTTGAGCTTGTAAGTTCAGTTTATGTTTTCCTAGAAGTCTGTTGCCCCCTTACCCCTGACCTCCAGAATTCCTTTATGTCTATCCCATGCATTCTTAAATCCCGTGATTGTTTCAGCCCCCACCACTTCCTCTGGCAGGGTGTTCCACTTGTCCACCACCCGTTCTGTGAAGAAATTCTTCCTCATGTTTCCTCTGAATCATCCTCCCTCCAACTTCATCCCATGCCCTCTAGCCCTGGAACATATTTTTCGCTTAAAAATAGTGTATTCCTGCACCCTGTTCCTCCCTGTGAGATACTTGTATGTCTCTATCATATCCCCTCTCTCTCTCCTCTCCTCCAGGGAGTACATGTTCAGTTCCTTCAACCTGACTTCATAGGACTTGTGATGCAATCCATGCACCTTCTTTGTTGCCCTCCTCTGAACCTTCTCTAACCTGTCTATGTCCTTACGTAGGTATGGTCTCCAGAACTGTACATTATACTCCAGGTGGGGCCTCACTAGTGTTTTGTATAGTGGAATTATGACCTCCCTTTTCCTGCTGGTGATGCCCCTGCCTATACATCCCAGCATCCTATTTGCTTTACCTGTTGCCTTGTCACACTGTTTCCCTACTTTGAGGTCATCAGAGATGATAACCCCAAGATCCCTTTCCTGCTTGGTGCATGCTATATCCTCACCCCCCAACTGATCTATTGTGCCAGGGTTTTTGTGCCCCACATGTATTATCTTGCACTTCTTTGCATTGAATTTCAACTGCCAAACCCCTGACCATTCTTCAAGTTTCTGCAGGTCCCTTCTCATTCTGTTCAAGTTTCTGCAGGTCCCTTCTCATTCTGGATCCACTGATGATGATGGTGACAATAAAATATACGTTATTCTGCTCGCTATTCTTTATACCATAAACACTGCAACAAGTCAGCAACAGCAATATATGTTTGCAACACGCTGCACAATGTCTGATGTCACACACACACAGACAGGAAACATCACTGACTGCACACATGGAATTTAGCACATCATACTTGCACTGCTCATACCAGCTTGTTCACAAGCACTCCACAACAGAAAGTTAACATTACTGAGGCACTGCAACAACAGAAGGGCAAATGTCTATTATTAAACAACAAAAAATACACACAAAAACAGTACAGCACGGTAGTGGGGGAGGAGTCCAGAAACAAATCCTTTAATGGGGGATTCCATGGTGTTCCAGCAGCAGGTGGAGCATTGTCAGTATTTGCAGCTGCTGTTGCTGGATTTGATCCACCCGCTGCTGCACAGCACCCACCCTCTCATTGCTTTCCTTGAGGGCTTCCCACACTAGTGCAATGTCTGCCTGAATTGCAAGCACTGTGGCGGGGTGCACTGCAGCAGGAAAGCCAGGTAGTGGTGGTGATGGTGGTGGTGGTGAGGGTGATGCTGGTGGCTGTGGCAGCGGTGGTGGTGGTGGAGCAGCTGCTGAAGTTGCCCTCCTACTGCTGTGGTGGCGAGGCACAACACCCCCAGCACCCTCTGCCACTGCCATAGAAGGGCCAGGAGGTGGATGCCTGGCCCCTTTGGTGGCAGCCTGCCACTCCACCTTGTGGTGGTTTGCCATGTGTGTGCGCTGGCCACCGGTCCCCAAATGTGTCCCCCAGTGGCCATGGTGCACCTGCACACCGCACAGATAGCAAACCACAATGGTGCTGTCCCCCCCACACAGTTAAAAAACTACCACACTGGGGAGCTGCAGGGGGGACCAGATATACTGCTGGAACCACCTTCATTTACTTGGGGCTCCACCTGCCGCTGTGAAGGTGGTGGAGGGGGTCATGCTGGAGCCTCTGCAGCTGCTACTGGTGGTGGTGGTGGTGGTGGTGGTAGTGGTGGACTAGGTGGATGCACCACCACCAGTGGCACTGGTGCTGCTGCTTCTTCCACAGGGGGAGACGCAACACCGAAGAGTTGGGAGTGGTCCAATAACACCTGACTGCCCCCACATTTGTGCACTCCTCTCCTCTGCCCACGCCCATGGGCCACAGACTCTCCTCGTCCCGGGTCCATCACGCACAAGTCCCCGACTCTGACTGACACCTCAGTACTCCAAACTTCACCTGCACTCACAGTCTCACACTCACACATGCACACACAGTCACACACACACACACACACACACAAAACAAAACTTATTAAAAAAAATTCAGTAGCAAAAAAACTATGAAAAACAGTACTAAAAAAATCAAGATGTAGCTTTTAAAAAAGCTGTTTTTTTGTGCTCGAAATCACAAGATGCAACTAGAAAACAAACTCTCCTCTCTCTACATCAAAAAGACTTCCTTCTTCTACAACTGCAAAGGAGAAAGTGAAAGTAACTGTTTTTCTGACTCACTTCCTTCCTGCCTGGCTAAAGCATGTGACTTACAGTACTGTAAGTCATGTGATGTGTGGGGGCTGCCTATATTGTTGTCACTTCGCCTTACTTCACGTTAAGGTAGAATGACAATGTGAAGTCATAATGAGAAGGCGAAGTGAGCACTTTACAGTGGCCACTTTGTGTAGCGTTCTGCCAACACAAAGTGGCCACTTCGCGTCCACTTCACCGGCGGATTTTAAATTCACTACATCTCTAATTCCCTTCCATTTAATGCCCTTCCCTCAGGTCACCCCGGGAAATAAGCCTTGATTCAGTGTACCTCTCTCGGGTACCAATTTCTAAATTAAATAGATAAATATGGTTATGTTATAGGCACATGCTAATCTCATGTTCTCTAAATCCAGATAGTTTCATACGGACTGCTTTGCATGCAGCAGTGCTGTCTGACAGCCTGTCTGCTGATTGTAAAGATAACGGGGTAATATTTTTGTTGACTAAAATCCAAAGAATCCTTTTATTGTCACTGCAGTTTCTAATGCTGTCCCCTTACAGCTTCCTACTGATTATTTGCCCCAATCATGATTTTAAGTAATGTTTGAATAGTCTAGCAGAATATTGCAAAAATCATTCAAAATATGAAAAAAACATGAAAATTGAAACAAAAGTAGGTTATGTTTTCTTTAAAATAAAGCAGGACATACATGATCTGATGATATCAAGGGGGTCAAAATATAATTAATGTACAATTATGTGAAAAACACCTAAAATGCACATACATTTGACTCTTTGGTCCACAAATGTGTTTCCAGACAATAACAAATTACACCAAATAACCTTTTATACTTTACATCCCTACTTTAAATGAAGCATGTAGACATTTGGTTTAAAACAATCTTTTATCGTGGAGAGGAATTTTCAAAATTATTGTACAATTTGAAGTATACAGATAACTATGATGTAGAGATGTGCTGTCATCTAAAGACAAGCAGATACTCATTATGTTACCTTTAGAAATGTGTATTACAGATATATCTTTAAAGATAAACTATTAAAAAGATTGCTTGAAATGGTAATGAAATGGAAACAGGATATGTTTACAGTCGTTATCTCACAAAAGCGTACTTCACACAAATTCTGTGATCGCACATAATCAGGTTACAAAATTTCAGTATTAAATACCTGTTATAGTTAAGGGGTGAATGAAATTAAAATTCTCATAGTCGTTTACAGAAATGACCAAAATACTTAGTTATCACTATCATTGTCTCTGTAGCACGATCCTGAACAAGCACACAGATCAGTACACGGAAGTGAGACACTGAAATATTTGCATTGTACTCTGCAAGCCTTTCTACAACCACATTTGATCAACTCTTTGCATGATTTAGCTGCCTCTGGAAGGACTGTCCAGATGGGGATCCAGGGGTTGGAAACTAGACCTGTGAGAAAGACTGTAGAACTGTTAATGTATAATGTAATTTTGTTTTCGCTATATTCACGGATTGGTGCCAACCATTGAAATTAAAGTTGCATTAAACATTATATAGCATAAGGAAGTAGCAAAAGCTGGATATGACCACACCAGGGTATAACAGTGCCACGGGGAAAACACAAAGTCCAGAAAGAATCTGAGGGACTGGCACCTGCTTAAAGGCTGTAGTACCACAACACAATTCAGAGCTCCTGAATCCAAGAAGTCCAAGTCACAATTTTTTGCTGTTTAAGAGGGATAGTGATAATCCAACATCAGCCTTTGAGAAAGCACATCACGTGCCAAATACGTCAGCTGACGCTGACATTGTGGGGACGGGGTTTTTACCTGAGTGTTACCTGAGTATTACCTCCCATACCCGCTGGGACTTGGACTACTTGGATGTTTCAATAACCAATTGCCAATATGAGTCTTTTTGTCCTTTGAGCACTGTGTTGGCACTTTAATGAAAGATTCTCACTGTTTGGAAGTATAATATGGCAAGTCAAGTGTGATCATTCAGGAGCTCTGGGTTATGTTGTGGTACTGCAGCCTTTAAGCAGGCCCCGGTCCCTCAGACTCTTTCTGCATTAAACATCAACAGTTCAGTGTTAGTCAACCATGTGGTCTGAGGATGCTGGAAATGACAGTCTGAATAACGGTACTGAAACCCCCACAATAGTGCTGCTACCGCAAAAAAAAACAACAGTGCTTCTGCTATCTTTACAAACAAAAATCATTTACCAAAAAACATAGAGTAGCAGCAGCAGTAAACCGGACGGTCGGTCAGTGAAAATGGAGTACAGCAACCCCACCACACTAGTGCTGTTGTGTTTACCCTGGACATTGAAATGTAACAAAAACACAGTGATAGCAGTAAACATAGCAGCAAACATGTGTAGGTGAACTGCACGGTAGGTGGACAGTGGAAAGGGCATACTGTAACCCGATCACACATGAGCTGCTGCCTTTATCTGAATATTCAAATGTGGGTGGAAATAACATGCTGTAACCACTGCTGTGGTTAGGTACAGTATATGCTCTACAAACAAAGAAACAAATTAAAAAAATAAGCAAATAATTCAAAAAATAAGCAAACCTTTATTTAAAACAAAAGTTGCAAGAAAAGTTACAGTTACCACCCTCTCCCCAGCACACATCTTAAACAACACTACAATATCATAGTTTCTTCTATTAAATGATGTAGAATCCTAGTCAGAAGCCAGAAGCCAGAAGGGGAAGGAAACAGATTCAGTTCAGTGCTTTACAGTAATTATACATTGTTATTTTTGTTTTAAACTTAGATTGTGGGCTTTTAGTGACACTGTAATTTTTTTGCTGTCTTTACTTAGAATTCTTCTTGGGCTGTTGAAAATTTTAAACCTAGTTTGTTGTGCTTGTAGTGGTGGTGTATTTCTTTGCTGTCTTTAATTGCTGCAAATTTTGTCTTGGCTTGTCTGACTGGCCCTGTAGTTTGGGTGAGGGGTGTTAATTGTCTGGCCTCTGACCTCAGCTACATGATAATTGGAGGTGGGGCTTAGTCAGAGTTGAGGTAGCAAGTGATTTTTGTTTTCTCAGAAGGAGTCAGAAGCCAGAAGGGGAAGGAAACAGATTCATTTCAGTGCTTTACAGTAATTGTACATTGCTATTTTTGTTTTAAACTTAGGTTGTGGGCTTTTAGTGACACTGTAATTTCTTTGCTGTCTTTACTTAGAATTGTTTTTGGGCTGTTGAAAATGTAAAACCTAGTTTGTTGTGCTTGTAGTGGTGGTGTATTTCTTTGCTATCTTTAATTGCTGCAAATTTACGCCCCCCTCCCCTGCCCCCAACTCTTAATTATATGCCCTGTTAAATCTTATTGACAGGAGCTAAGCACAGGGGATAGTAGGGGTTGTGGAGTAGGAGGGGCATAAGGGGGAAGAAGCCCACCCTCAACACAACAAGTGTTTTGACTAATGTTTTATTTATTTTTTCCTTTTTTAAAGAAAAGTATCTGAGGAGCATTGGCAGGATTTTTACGACAGTAAATTAATAAAAAAGGGAACTAGGAGAGCTTCAGTAACAGACAAGTACTGGAATAGCAGTATAAGTGTCATATAATGTGGGGAGTGGTGCAATGCAGTGGCTGTGGGGCAGCCATATTCAGGCAGACCTTCTGGACGCTGAAGTGCTGCCCTATCTGCCTGCATCTCTCTGGACTGCAGGATGAGGTAGCCAGACTCAGAGCGGAAGTAAACTGGGTCAGGAGTACCATTACCCCTATCCAGAGACCACCCAGTCCAATGCAGCTGCCGCAAAGGATGCCTAGAATGAAGAGCACTTGGATTACAGTGGGCTCAGGGAGGGTTAGGGCAGTCAGGCAGAGGCACATCCCAGATCCTATTCCACTTAAGAACTCATATGCCACACTGGAAAATGGGGACAACCAAATAGAGGTACCCAGCGAAGTGGAAGGAAAGGATGTGGAGGTTAGCCAAGGAGGTGACCTCAGTGAGGAGAGCAGTGGATCCCAGAGGAGGAGGAAGTGAATCCTGGTGGGGGACTCTATCATAACAGGGATCCAGATAGGAACACAGGAGGGGGAGGACAGGGAGGTGAGGTGCCTACCAGGTGCCACGGCATGGAGGGATGGAAGGAAGATCCTGGGGATCGTTGGGAAGGCAAGACGGGAGGGTGAGCTGGATGTCATTATCCACCTAGGTACTAATGACCTGGCAAATGGGGAGCCAAAGGAAGTTTAGGAAGAGTTTAGGAAATTGGGAAGGGGTCTCAAGCAAGTAGCTACTTCTGTCACCAACTCAGAAGTACTACCTGCAAGAGAGCAAGGAAGCATAGGGTGCATGCAGGAACTTTAACTCATGGTTGAAGAACTGGTGCTGTGAGGAAGGGTTTGGATTCATTGGTGACTGGGGACCCACCTGGAGGGATGGAGGCTTGTTCAAGCCTGATGGCCTGCATCCGTCCTGGAGGGGAATCCAAGCACTCAATGATAAGTTTAAATGCTACACTGACAAGCATTTAAACTAGTCAAGGGGGGTGGCATGCCAGCAAGGAGGGTACCTAATTGCCCAAAGCTAGCAGTGGAACCAGTGAACTGGAGGAGTGGATATCTCTACAAAGCAGTGTGCAAAAGATGGAGATAAGTGCCCAAGAGGTGGATAGGCAGAAAAGGGGAAAAATTCAACAGAAGGGCAGACAGCAAGGAGAACCAGGGATAAAGGACAACCAGGGAAGGGGCTGGAGTAGAACAGCTAAGCAGTCTAGGGAGGTCAAATCATGGAAAGTCATGTGTGCCAATGCCAGGAGCCTTAGCAACAAGATGGAGGATCTGGAGGCTGTCATGGTGCAGTCAGATCTGGACATTGTGGCCATCACAAAAACCTGGTGTAATGATAACCACGACTGGGAGATGGCCATACCTGGCTACAACATATTCAGAAGAGACAGGGCAGGTAGGAAGGGAGGAGGAGTAGTGGCACTGTATGTGAAAAATGACATAAAGGCCACAGAAATCCAGGAGGAACAAAATGGGGGAGAGATACTGTGGGTTAAGGTGGAAAGGAAAATGGGGCCAGTCATCCGCACAGATGTGGTCTTTAGACCACCAGCCCAGGAGGAAGAAACAGCTAGGGAGCTGATGCTAGTCATCCAAAGGATGGCAGACAAGGATGGGGTAGTGCTGGTTGGAGACCTCAGTATTCCAGACGTGGACTGGAGCATCCCAGCAGCAACATCAACAAGGAGCAGATTTATCCTGGACTCCCTTCAGGGTGCCTTCCTCAAGCAACTGGTCATGGAACCAACTCAGCAGAAGGCAATATTGGACCTTGTGCTCACAAACAGGGACAGTGTGATGGGGGTAACAGTGGGGGAGCACCTGGGGAACAGTGACCACCAGTCATTGTGGTTTGAAGTCATAGAAGGAGCAGGACCAAACCACACAAAAGCACGTATCCTAATTTTAGGGGGACAGACTTTGGAAAAATGGGGAGATGCTTGAAAGAGGCAGTAAGGGGAATGGGGCAGGAATCAGGGGTTGAGGAACAGTGGGCAGTATTTAAAATGGGGATTACAAGAACAACAGAATTATGCATTAAGCAATTTAGCAAGGGGAAAAGGAAGAGGAGGCCATTATGGTTTTCCAAGGAGGTAGCGGAGAAAGTGAAAGCCAAAAAGATTGCATTCAGGCAATACAAAAAGACACAGAGAGAAGGGGATAAGGAGAAGTACCAGGAGAAGCAAAAGAAGGTCAGTAAGGGAAGCCAAAGCTCAGACAGAAGAGCAGATTGCAAAATCAGTGGGTAGAGGGGAAAAACCTTTTACAGATGCATAAGTGAAAAAAGAAAGGCAAAGGGAGGGATAGTGAGACTGAAGAGGGATGATGGGGGCTGCATGGAGGATGACAACAGTGACGCCGATATATTGAACAGGTATTTCTGCTCAGTCTTTACTGAGGAAGAGGAGGGTAATGGGTCTGAAGGGAGTACAAAGGGTGGGAATGGTGGAGAAATGGACACAAGTCCCTTTACATGAGAAAGGGTCCTGAAGGAACTGGAAGTAGTAAGAGTTGATAAATCAATGGGTCCAGATGGGGTGCACCCCAGGGTCCTTAAAGAACTAAGAGAGGCGGTGGCTGAACCTCTGGCAATCCTGTTTAGCCGATCACTGAAAACAGGGGAGGTACCCAAAGACTGGAGGACAGCAGATGTAGTTCCCTTATACAAAAGTGGGAACAAAGAGGAAGCAGGGAACTACAGACCAGTTAGCCTCACCTCGGTAGTGGGGAAGATCATGGAAGCAATACTGAAGGAGAGATTGGTGGAACATCTGGTTGTCAATGGACTACAGGACCCAAGGCAGTATGGTTTCACCAGGGGGAGGTCATGTCAGACCAACCTCATTTAATTTTTTGACTGGGTGACTAGGGAGGTGGATCAGGGGAGGGCAGTGGACATGGCCTATCTGGACTTCAGCAAGGCCTTTGACACTGTGCCACATAGAAGATTATTACACAAACTGGGGAATATGGGCGTGGGCAGGACAGTAGTGCAGTGGGTAGATAACTGACTGGGCAGCAGGATACAGAGGGTGGTGGTAAATGGCTGTCACTCCACAGAGGGAAGAGTGACCAGGGGGGTACCACAGGGATCAGTGCTGGGACTGGTCCTATTCAGCATCTTCATCAGTGACATTACGCAGGACCTAGAAGGCAGACTTTCCCTGTTTGCTGATGACACAAATAAATCAATCAATCAATCAATCAATCAAATCTTTATTTAACCAGGCAATCATCATTGAGAAAAACTAATTTTCAAGATGGACCTGGATAGCTTTGAGATCAGTGTACAATACAAATAAGACATCAAAGTTCACAATAGTTACAGTATTCAGAAAGAGTGTTAACTAGAGAGCGGTAGTATTAGCGAGTACAATGCATTTGGTAAATGATGACAGTATATACACCATAGCCAGCACAAGAAACATAAGCGTAATTACAGGTATATTAAAGCAGATGTCCACAACATATCTCCAGCAATCAAAAAAAAAATAATTAATAGGACTATGAGATCACAGCAGGTGAAGAGTGGGCAAAGTACCTTGAGGGCAATAAGGAAGGTGGGAAGGGGTAGTGCGAAAAAATGTATAAGGGCAGTAAGGGTGGGGAGTATTAAGGGGTTAGGGGTCAAGGTGCTGAAATAGGGTATAAGTTTCAGCAACCATAGATTACTGTTCCTGCCTAATTACTGGTAGGTAGGGCAATGATGCATGGCTATGGGAATCAAAAGTATTTAAGCTCTGTAACAGAGTAGACACACCAGAGGGTGTAGACAGAATGAGAAGGGACCTGCAGAAACTTGAAGAATGGTCAAGGGTTTGGCAGTTGAAATTCAATGCAAAGAAGTGCAAGATAATGCATATGGGGCACAAAAACCCTGGCACAATAGATCAGTTGGGGGGTGAGGATATAGCATGCACCAAGCAGGTAAGGGATCTTGGGGTTATCATCTCTGATGACCTCAAGGTAGGGAAACAGTGTGACAAGGCAGCAGGTAAAGCAAATAGGATGCTGGGATGCATAGGCAGGGGCATCACCAGCAGGAAAAGGGAGGTCATAATTCCACCATACAAAACACTAGTGAGGCCCCACCTGGAGTACGGTGTACAGTTCTGGAGACCTTACTTACGTGAGGACATAGACAGGGTAGAGAAGGTACAGAGGAGGGCAACAAAGATGGTATATGGATTGCATCACAAGTCCTATGAGGACAGGTTAAAGGAATTGAATATGTACTCCCTGGAGGAGAGGAGGGAGAGAGTGGATATGATGGAGACATACAAGTATCTTACAGGGAGGAACAGGGTGCAGGAATACTCTATTTTTAAGCGAAAAAGTTGTTCCAGGATTAGAGGGAATGGGATGAAGTTGGAGGGAGGACGATTCAGAGGAAACATGAGGAAGAATTTCTTCAAAGAACGGGTGGTGGACAAGTGGAACACCCTGCCAGAAGAAGTGGTGAGGGCTGAAACAATCATGGGATTTAAGAATGCATGGGATAGACATAAAGGAATTCTGGAGGTCAGGGTTAAGGGGCAACAGACTTCTAGGAAAACATAAACTAAACTTACAAGCTCAAACGGGCAGATTGGGTGGACCATAGGCCCTTATCTGCTGACACTATCTATGTATCTATGTAAGTCCATCACCTAGCCACTGTTGCTGTAAGTTATTGCTGCAATGCTGTTATTCCATTGGAGGGAAGTTGGTGGTTGAGCACAAAATTTGAATGGCGCAATGCAGCTGCAGAGCCTCAGATCACGAAATTAAGCAAAAGCTAATGTAAACAGTTCTACAGTATCTATAAAACATATTTCTAAAGATAACATAACGAGTGTTTGCTTGTCTTTAGATGACTGCACATCTCTACATCACAGTTATCTGTATACTTCAAACTGTACAATAATTGTGAACATTTTTTCTCATGATAAAAGATTCATTTCAAACCAAAGGTCTGCATTCTCTGTTTAAAGTAGGGATGTAGAGTATAAAAAGTTATTTGGTGTATTTTGTAATAATTTGGAAACATAGTCGTAGATCAATGAGTCGAATGAATGTGTATTTTTGGTGTTTTTCACATAATTGTACATTAACTGTATTTTGACCCTTTAATATCATCAGATCATATGTGTCCTGCTTTTATGCTAAAGAAAACATAAAAATCTACTTATGCTCCAATTTTCATGCTTTTTTCACATTTTAATGATTTTTGCAATATTCTGACTAATATAAATGGAAACCCCATTTGCAACCCCTAAACATTGCTGAATCACTTGTGTCCTGCTCCTATATGAAAAAAGCACACAAAAATCTACTTGCAGGCCAATCTGCATGTTTTTTTTTCAAATTCTGAATGATTCTTGAACTGTTTTGACCTTTCCTACTAGACTAGTAGAAATGATAAACAAAGAATAGGTCAGAATATTATTTTGTATGCCTCTTATATGTTGATATATATATATCTATATATATATAGATATATATATATATATATATATATAGATATATATGTATACAGTTACTGAGTATCTTGTGATTATATAAGTACCTGGAATGTTTGGAAATGTGTAGAAATAGACAATCCACATTGGATAAGAATGATTTTATATTTTATGATCTTTAACAACTTTCTGAAGCTAGGCAAAATTATATTTGCTGTAATTTCTGTCGATTTCAAAATGTACGAAACAGTTATAATATGAGGGGAAAGCAACTGTCAAAGTCAGCACTACAATAGCTAGATTTATTAAACTTTAGAACAAATCCCGGCCTCTGATTGGACCAGAGTCAGTCACATGACATACAAGTTTTTGAATTCTTTGTCTATTTCAGAAACAAAGCACCAGGCTATATTTATTTATTTATTTATTATTCAGAATCAACCTTTGAGTACAAACTCTTTTACAAAGGTTCCACATCATAAAAACAGGACAGACAATGCATACAAGCTTTACCTGACAAATCAATTTGGCTACAGGAAAATTTGCATTAGTACAGTGGTTCATAGGGCAACACATAAGAAGATTAGATCGCCAGTACGGGTGTACTTACAGTAAGAGAAAACCAACATTGCAGCCTCTAGGGGCTTGTCTAGGGTGTCAGGCGAACTGGAGAAGGAAGGGGATGGGGTGGGGGAGAGTGGAGTAGAGACATGCTGTGGGACATAAAGGGTGGGGGGAAGAGAGGAGTCAATAGCAAGGAGAAAGGGAGCATGGAGCAGGAAGAGAATGTTGGAGGCAGTAGTTGAGAGTTGGACGAGACGAGGAAGGTGGAAGTGAGGAATGAGGTAAGGGGAGACCCTGGGAGTAAGGGGAAGGGATGAGTAGAGAGTATCATTAGACAGAAAGATGAAGTGTCATCGGAGCAACCAAGTGTGTAGTGGGGAGGGTTGAGTAGAGAACAGGGAGGAAGGGAGGGAGAGAACAGTGTCAGTTCAAGTAATCACAAATATTCAGACTCAGTGGATGCTGCTTAAGTTCTGTTTTAAAGGCCTGGAAACTAGTAGTGCTTAGTGCAACTGCAGGGATCTCATTGAGCCAAAGTGGTGCATGGTATGAAAATGAGCGTTGTCCCAGAGCAGTCCTATGAAATGGGACACTAAGTGGGCTCATAGCTGTGTTCCTGGTGTTGTAATTAGAATTAGCTACCTTTACTAGGTCTGAGATGCAAGGAGGGGTCTGGAAGAGCATAGCATTTCTCCCCAAAAGGCAGGTTTGGCATCTAATTCTGTTTGTAAGTGTTAGAAGGCTAGACTGTCCATACAGGGTGCATGTATGCATGAGGCAATCTACATTTAGAAGTAGTCTGCATGCTTTGTTCAGTGCTATAATTACCCTTTTAAGATCTGTGCCCATGGCAGCATCGTAAACCACCAGACTGTAGTCTACAATGGATAAAATGGAGCTTGAGACCCAGATCCTAAGGACGTTTGGAGTAAGGCTTTTCCATGTCAATGTGCTGCACAAGAGAAAGGGAATCATCTACCATGACAGCCAGGTACTTGAAGGAGTGAACCTGTTGCAGTGGAACTGCCTTGTTGTTTGTGACTGTCAGGTCAGGGTAACTCTTTTTTAGTTGCAGGCTCGATATGAGCATAGTTTTGATTTTTTTTATAGTTAAGAAGTAACATTTGAGAGATAATCCATGATTCCAAATGTTGGAAGGATGCCTGCAGCTCGGCCTGTAGGTGCTCAATGTGTGGATGGCTTCTAAGAATGATGACATTGTCCACGTATAAAATGATTTTGCTGGTGCAAGCGTCTGGAAGATTGTTTAGAAATAGGCTGAACAGCAGGGGTCCTAGGATGGACCTTTGTGGAACTGCTAAGGAGTCTTCTTTAGTGGCAGACACAGATTATCTTATTTTGACATTATTGTGATCTTGAAGAAAAGTAGTCCTGGAACCACATGAGAGTATTGGGGGGGCTACCCCAAGGGTTTGCAGTTGTTTCAGGAGAAGCAGGTGACAGACTGTATTGAATACCTTTGTTAGATAGATAAAGATCGATCCAACCAGTTTACCCTCATCTAAGGCCTTGTGGACATAATCGGTGAAGTCCACCAAGGCAGTGGCAGTGCTATAATGTTTCCTAAACCCATGCTGCTGGGGACATTGCAGCTGGTATTTATGGATGTAGTCAGAGATTTGATCCACCACAATCATCTCCAGTGCTTTAGAGAGGAGAAAGAGAATAGAGACGGCCAATAGTTTGAGGTGAGAGCCCTGTCTCCATTCTTGTGGACAGGGATAACCAGAGTTTGTTTCCAGAGAGTGGGGAATTTTCCAAGCACAAGGGACTTAAAGATTTTTGAGATGGGAACTATTAGTTCATCGATGGTCAGTGCAACCATTATCATTTCTAGGTTGTCACTACCCATTCTGGTTTTCCTCAGGGCTTTCTTGACATACCCCATGGCTTCACTGACAGAGACTCTCATGAAGTAGAAATTTGGGGAGTTAGTTAGACATAGGAGTGTCATTTTTGTCAGCTTCATAGGGCTTTAGGTAATCAGCTGGGAGTACAGAGCTTAGGTCTGTGAAGGCAGAGTTGAACTCTTCTGCAATGGTGTAGGGATCCATTGAGTTCAAGCCATTAATGTTAAGAACAAGCAGTTGTATTTTGTCCTCCTTTCCAGTGAGCTCCTTTATCTTATCCCAGAACCGCTTCCCATCACTTCAGTTCCTTTCTAGCTGGTTCTTGTAGTAATTGGCTTTGGCCTTAGTTCATTAGAATGAGGCAATAGTTTACTAGATCCAGACAACTGTTTATTTATTGAATTTTGTTAACTGGGTGGGCCCCACTAAGACCAAGGGTCCCTTTTTCAGGGGTGACCCAGAATTAGTTACATATACAGAAGGCAGAGTACATGATCAAGTGCAGCATGAACAAGATAAGCAAGTTACATAAAACAGCAATTTAGACAGAACTAAGTGATACAGAATAAATAGACGAGCTGGGATCCAGCGATCACCACATAGTGTGGTTTAGCATGGGGGAAGAGACACAGTCTAGCCACACTAAGGCAAAGGTCTTAGATTTTAGGAGGGCAGATTTTGCTAAAATGGGGAGGTATATCAAAGAGGCCCTGGTGAGGAGAGAGATAGGAAGGGGAGTTGAGGAGCAGTGGAAGCACCTGAAGGGAGCCATAGAGAAGCCAATGAATCAAGATGGTAAACAAAGGTAAGAGAAGGAGGAAGACACTATGGTTCTTGAGAGAGAGAGAGATAGCAGACAGGGTAAGGGCCAAAAGGGCGGGTTTCAGGAAATATAAAGGGAGGAAAAGAGGGAGGTGTACCTAACTAATCCAAGGGAAGCAGGGAAGGCTGTAAGGAGAGCAAAGGCACAGACTGAGGAAAGATTAGCGTAGACGGTGAAGGAAGGGGAAAAGACATTCTTTAGGTACATCAGCGAAAGAAGGAAAAGCCGGGGGGACTATGGAAGGCTTACAGGAATACAGGGGAGTGTAAGGAGGAAGACCTGGAAAGGCAGAAATACTGAGCAAATACTTCTGTTCAGTATTCACTGAAGAGGGGGAGGGTAAGGGACCACAGCTTGCTAACAGAAATGGGGGGGGGGTTAACTACAAGTCCATTCACAAAGCAAGGGGAGAGTCCTGGAGGAGATCTCAAAACTAAAGATGGACAAAGTAATGGGGCCAGATGGAATACACCAGAAGATATTAAGGGAGCTGTGTAGGGAGTTAGCAGCACTTCTGGCAGCCATGTTCACCGAGTCACTCAGCACAGGAATTGTTATGGAGGACTGGAAGAGGGCACATGTACAGTAATTCCTCTACAAAAAAGTGGTAGTAGAGAAGATGCAGAGAATTATAGGCTGGTCATCCTCATCTCAGTAATGAGGAAGATCATGGAGGCACTGCAGAAAGAAAGAATAGTGGTACACTTGGAATCCATCAGTGCCCAGGATCCAAGAAGAGCATGGATTCACAGCAGAAAGGTTGTGTCAGACAAATCTGACAGATTTTTTTGACTGGGCGATGAAGGAAGTAAATCGTGGGGGGGGGCAGTGGACATTGTCTATCTTGATTTTAGCAATGCCTTCAACACCATCCCACATAAAAGGCTGGTAAACAAGATGGGTAGTCTGGGCTTGGGGCACAAGGTGGTAAACTGGATTAGAAACTGGTTAACAGACAGGCAGCAGAGGGTGGTGGTAAATGGGATCCAATCTGGGGAGAGGGGGGTGAGCAGCAGGGTACCTCGGAGAATCTGTCCTTGGGGCAGTCTTGTTTAATGTCTTCATAAGTGACATTGCAGAAGGGCTGGATAGAAAGGTCTGCTTATTTGCAGATGACACCAAAATCTGCAACAGGGTGGCTTCACCAGATGGGGTGGACAAAATGAGGAGGGACCTGGAGAAGCTAGAAAAATGGTCTGAAGTGTGGCAACTGAGGTTCAATTCAAAAAAGTGCAAAATAATGCACCTGGGATAAGGGAACCCTGGAGTGAGCTACAGGATGGGGGGGGGGAGTTGCTGACTATCACCAAGGAAGAAAGGGACCTGGAGGTTATCATGTCAGATGACCTAAGGTGTCTAAGCAGAGTACAAAGGTGGCAGGGAGGGCCAGTGGCATGCTGGGGTACATAGGCAGAGGTATCACTAGCAGAAGGGGGGGTGGTGATGTCATTGTATAAAACACTGGTGAAGCCTCACCTAGAGTACTGTGTGCAGTTCTGGAGGCCGCACCTTCACAAGGACATCGACGGGGTGGAGGAGGTCCAGAGAAGGGTGACAAACATGATACAGGACTTGTACCAGAAAACATGTGAGGAGAGATTAAAGGACCTCAATATGTACTCGCTGGAGGAGAGGAAAGATTGGGGTGACATGATAGAAACATTTAAGTACCTTAATGGCATAAACAAGGTGCAGGGGGGAGACATCTTCCAATATAGGAGGAGCACAAGAATGAGGAGGCATGATATGAAATTGGATGGTGGCAGGTTAAGGGGAAATGTGAGGAAGTTTTTATTTATTGAGAGGGTGGTAGACACATGGAATAGCCTGCCACAGGAGGTGGTAGGGTCGACGACGGTGGAGGTATTTAAACATGCCTGGTACAGGCATAAGGGAACCTTAGAGATGAGAAGGAGTGGTGAAAAGCCATTGACCAGGTAGGGTCATAGGCCACATACAAGTGTAGGGCTTATGGGCAGTTCAGATGGGCCCAGCAGTCCTTATTTGCTGACAATTTCTATTTTTCTATGTTTCTATACTGTTGCAGACAGCATACAGGTTGGGACTGTACATGATGACTAGGTATTAGTTGCATACACTGCAGGTGATTACATTTATTTAAATGACATACTATAAAAAGTGCAGCAAACATCTAAAAAGGAGCTCTGAGCTCAAGTAAGCACCATGCTATCACATCAGCAGTAGTGCACCACAGTTAGGTAGAAAACAGGCATGAAGGCACTTTACCAGAAGAAGCCAGAAGCCAGAAGGGGAAGGAAACTGATTCATTTCAGAGCTTTACAGTAACTGTTCATTGCTATTTTTGGGAAGAAGCCAGAAGCCAGAAGGGGAAGGAAACAGATTCATTTCAGTGCTTTACAGTAAGTGTTCATTGCTATTTTTGTTTTAAACTTAGATTGTGGGCTTTTTAGTGACACTGTAATTTCTTTGCTGTCTTTACTTAGAATTATTTTGGGCTGCTGAAAATTTAAAACCTAGTTTGGTGTGCTTGTATGGTGGTCTATTCCTTTGCTGTCTTTAATTGCTGCAAATTTTCGCCCCCCCTCCCCTGTCCCCAACTCTTAATTATATGCCCTGTTAAATCTGACTGACAGGAGCTAAGCACAGGGGATAGTAGGGGTTGTGGAGCAGGAGGGATAAAGGGAAGAAACCTGCCCTCAATACGACAAGTGTTTTGATTCACTTTTTTTTTTTAAATAAAAAAAAAATATTTGAGGATCCGTGGCAGGATTTTTAGGACAGTAAATTAATAAAAAGGGAACTAGGAGAGCTTCAGTAACAGACAAGTACTGGAATAGCATTATAAGTGTCGTATAATGTGGTGAGTGGTGCAATTCAGTGGCTGCGGGGCAGCCATATTCAGGCAGAACTTCTGGACGCTGAGGTGCTGCCCTATCTGCATGCATCTCTCTGGACTGCAGGATGAGGCAGCCAGACTCAGAGTGGAAGTAAACTGGGTCAGGAGTACCATCACCCCTATCCAGAGACCACCCAGTCCAATGCCGCTGCCTCAAAGGATACCAAGAACAAGGAGCACTTGGATGACAGTGGGCTCAGGGAGGGTTAGGGCAGTCAAGCAGAGGCACATCCCAGATCCTATTCCACTCAAGAACTCATATACCACATTGGAAAATGGGGACAACCAAATAGAGGTACCCAGAGAAGTGGAAGGGAAGGAAAGGATGTGGAGGTTAGCCAAGGAGTTGACCTCAGTGGGGAGAGCAGTGGACCCCAGAGGAGGAGGAGGAGGAAGTGAATACTGGTGGGGGACTCCATCATAAGAGGGATTCTGCTAGGAACACAGGAGGGGGAGGACAGGGAGATGAGGTGCCTATCAGGTGCCACGGCATGGAGGGATGGAAAAAAGATCCTGAGGATTGCTGGGAAGGCAAGATGGGAAGGTGAGCTGGATGTCATTATCTACCTAGGTACTAATGACCTGGCAAATGGGGAGCCAAAGGAAGTTCAGGAAGAGTTTAGGAAATTGGAGAGGGGTCTCAAGCAAGTGGCTACTTCTGTCACCCTCTCAGAAATACTACCTGCGAGAGGCATGGGAGCTCATAGGGGTGCATGCACCAGGAACTTTAACTCATGGTTGAAGAAGTGGTGCTGTGAGGAAGGGTTTGGATTCATTGGTGACTGGGGACCCACCTGGAGGGATGGAGGCTTGTTCAAGCCTGATGGTCTGCATCCATGCTGGAGGGGAATCCAAGCACTCAATGATAAGTTTAAATGCTACATTGACAAGCATTTAAACTAGCCAAGGGGGCGTGGCAAGCCAGCAAGGAGGGTACCTAATTGCCCACCCCCCCACAGCTAGCAGTGGAACCAGTGAACTGGAGTAGTGGATATCTCTACTAAGCAGTGTGCAAAAGATGGAGATAAGTGCCCAAGAGGTGGATAGGCAGAAAGGGGGCAAAATTCAACAGAAGGGCAGACAGCAAGGAGAACCAGGGATAAAGGACAACCAGGGAAGGGGCTGGAGTAGAACAGCTAAACAGTCTAGGGAGATCAAATCATGGAAAGCCATGTGTGCCAATGCCAGGAGCCTTAGCAGCAAGATGGAGGGTCTGGAGGCTGTCATGGTGCAGTGAGACCTGGACATTGTGGCCATCACAGAAACCTGGTGTAATGATAACCACGACTGGGAGATGGCCATACCTGGCTACAACATATTCAAAAGAGACAGGACAGGTAGGAAGGGAGGAGGAGTGGCACTGTATGTGAAAAATGACATAAAGGCCACAGAGATCCAGGAGGAACAAAATGGGGGAAAGATAATATGGGTTAAGCTGGAAAGGAAAATGGGGCCAGCCATCCACACAGGTGTGGTCTATAGACCACCAGCCCAGGGAGAAGAAACAGATAGGGAGCTAATGCTAGCCATCCAAAGGATGGTAGACAAGGGTGAGGTAGTGCTGGTTGGAGACCTCAATATTCCAGACTTGGACTAGAGCATCCCAGCAGTAGCATCAACTACGAGCAGATTTTTCCTGGACTCCCTTCAGGGTGCCTTCCTCAAGCAACTGGTCATGGAACCAACTCGGCAGAAGGCAATACTGGACCTTTTGCTCACAAACAGGGACAGTGTGATGAGGGCAACAGTGGGGAGCACCTGGGGAACAGTGACCACCAGTCATTGTGGTTTGAAATCACAGAAGGAGCAGAACCAAACCACACAAAAACACATATCCTGGATTTTAGGGGGGCAGACATTGGGAAAATGGGGAGATGCTTGAAAGAGGCATTAAGGGGAATGGGGCAGGAATCAGGGGTTGAGGAACAGTGGGCAGTATTTAAAATGGGGATTACAAGAGCAACAGAAGCATTAAGCAGGTTAGCAGGTTAGCAAGGGGGAAAAGGAAGAGGAGGCCATTATGGTTTTCTAAGGAGGTAGCACAGAAAGTGAAAGCCAGAAAGATTGAATTCAGGCAATACAAAAAGACACAGGCAGAAGGGGATAGGGAGAAGTACCAGGAGAAGCAAAGGGAGGCAGGGAGTTCAGTAAGGGAAGCCAAAGCTCAGACAGAAGAGCATATTGCAAAATCAGTGGGTAGAGGGGACAAAACCTTTTACAGGTACATAAGTGAAAAAAGAAAGGCAAAGGGGGGGCTAGTGAGACTGAAGGGGGAGGATGGGGGCTGCGTGGAGGATGACAACAGTAAAGCTGACATATTGAACAGGTATTTCTGCTCAGCCTCTACTGAGGAAGAGGAGGGCAATGGGTCTGAAGGGAGTACAAGGGGTGGGAATGGTGCAGAAATGGACACAAGTCCCTTTACGCAAAAAGGGTCCTGAAGGACTGGAAGTAATAAGATTTGATAAAGCAATGGGGCCAGATGGGGTGCACCCCAGGGTCCTTAAAGAACTAAGAGAGGTGGTGGCTGAACCTCTGGCAATCCTGTTTAGCTGATCACTGGAAACAGGGGAGGTACCCAAAGACTGGAGGACAGCAGATGTAGTCCCCTTATACAAAAGTGGGAACAAAGAGGAGGCGGGGAACTACAGACCAGTCAGCCTCACCTCGGTAGTGGGGAAGATCATGAAAGCACTACTGAAGGAGAGATTGGTGGAACATCTGGTTGTCAATGGACTACAGGACCCAAGGCAGTATGGTTTCACCAGTGGGAGGTTGTGTCAGACCAACCTCGTTGAATTTTTCGACTGGGTGACTAGGGAGGTGGATCAGGGGAGGGCAGTGGACATGGCCTATCTGGACTTCAGCAAGGCCTTTGACACCGTGCCACAATGAAGACTATTACACAAACTGGGGAAGATTGGTGTGGGCAGGACAGTAGTGTGGTGGGTAGGTACCTGGCTGGGCAGCAGGACACAGAGGGTGGTGGTAAATGGCTGTCACTCCACAGAGGGAAGAGTGACCAGTGGGGTACCACATGGATCAGTGCTGGGACTGGTCCTATTCAACATCTTCATCAGTGACATTGCGCAGGACCTAGAAGGCAGAATTTCCCTGTTTGCTGATGACACAAAGCTCTGTAACAGAGTAGGCACACCAGAGGGTGTAGACAGAATGAGAAGGGACCTGCAGAAACTTGAAAAATGATCAGGGGTTTGGCAGTTGAAATTCAATGCAAAGAAGTGCAAGATAATGCATATGGGGCACAAAAACCCTGGGACAATATATCAGTTTGGGGGTGAGGATATAGCATGCACCAAGCAGGAAAGGGATCTTGGGGTTATCATCTCTGATGACCTCAAGGTAGGGAAACAGTGTGACAAGGCAGCAGGTAAAGCAAATAGGATGTTGGGATGCATAGGCAGGAGCATCACCAGCAGGAAAAGGGAGGTCATAATTCCATTATACAAGTCACTAGTGAGGCCCCACCTGGAGTACAGTGTACAGTTCTGGAGATCTTACTTACGTAAGGACATAGACAGGGTAGAGAAGATTCAGAGGAGGGCAACAAAGATGGTACATGGATTGCAACACAAGTCCTATGAGGACAGGTTGAAGGAACTGAGTATGTACTCCCTGGAGGAGAGGAGGGAGAAAGGGGATAGAGAGAGACATACAAGTATCTTACAGGGAGGAACAGGGTGCAGGAATACACTATTTTTAAGCAAAAAAGATGTTCCAGGACTAGAGGGCATGGGATGAATTTGGAGGGAGGATGATTCAGAGGAAACATGAGGAAGAATTTCTTCACAGAACGGGTGGTGGACAAGTGGAACACCCTGCCAGAGGAAGTGGTGGGGGCTGAAACAATCACAGGATTTAAGAATGCATGGGATAGACATAAAGGAATTTTGGAGGTCAGGGTTAATGGGCAACAGACTTCTAGGAAAACATAAGGTGAACTTACAAGCTCAAATGTGCAGACTGGGTGGACCGTAGTCCCTTATCTGCCAAAACTGTCTATGTATCTACGTATCTATGTACCAAACAGGATCAGATAGTAAGGGTCAACAGCTACAAGTGCACTTGTTATTAGAGGGAAGGAGTGCTTTTAATGAATGTTTAAACGTGAGAAGTGAGGGGCAGTTTTGCAAAAGGGTAGGAGCTTATTCCAGAGCTGTGTAGCTTTATATGTGAAGAACCTCCTGCAGGCTTACCCCGAGCACAGCACCACCGGCTCTCCCTGCTGCGCTCTGCCTCAGAAACTGCCTGCCCTCCCCAAACGAAGAAACTCAGGTATGCTTCCCGGCTACAGCAGGGCTTACACGTCTTGAAAGCTGTGATTCCTATTGGATGCTTTGTGCTGCAGCAGGCCGCCTATTGGCTGCTGGAGTGCTTTTCAATTTTCAACTAAATTTGGCGCCCACTTGCAGCAGCTCCCCTTTTCTGAATGTCTCTCCTACTAATTTGTCCCATCCACCCACCCTGGCCCAACCTCAATTAAATACTCTAGGAATCTCCTTCCCTAGCACGCTATTGGTCTGTCCTTTTAGGCTGTCCTAGCATACTCTCTCCCTGTAAAGGGCTACTCTGCCATGGCTCCACTGCCCAGTTCAACTAGAATAATGTCTCCATCTGGTGCACTGCTCATGAGGGGTGTTCTTATTTTTTCCCTCCTGAGCCTGCATAACCACTTACGCATCATTCCTCTACCTGGCTCTGCTCCATCCCTCCTTGGGACAACTCTTAATGAGCACTCCTCAGCAATATTGTCCTATAGTGTCCATATTACCCACTCCTTATCGGGAGCTGAAAACAGCTAGTCTACTGGAGTATCTCGCACAATATCCAAGGTGTCTGCACCCAATGGCCCTCTACCTAAGGATTTTCAGTAAAAAGGAAGGACACTCATACTACCACATTCAGTGTAGGCAGCGGAAACTTAGCTACAAACTACTAAAAGAATATCTCTGCCGCATAGTCCTCCTGTTCTTGCTACTTTCCAGGAATAGTCACCCCAACCCAGGCCCTCAAACATCCTTGACAGTGACGCAAGGTGATACTGGTCAACTTATAATTAGCTCAATTCATATATGTAGTCTCCTCCTGGAAATGGACAGCTTGTACGCTTGGACACAACAACATAACCCGGACATCTTGTCAGTAGTTGAAACCTGGCTCTTCCCTAACATTGCGGATACCTCAGTCTTGATCCCAGGATACACCGTGTTCAGGGTTGATTATCTTACCAAAAAAGGTGGTGGTTGCATAATCTACCTCAGGGAAAACTTACAGGCTCACATCCTGCCTTACCTGACACTGGGACGAGCATGCAAGTTCAACTGTAGCAGTAAAAATATTTCTAGGGAAGCACAACAAAACCGTTACTGTCCTCTCTGTGTATATCCCGCCTGGTCAGAAAACCCCTGTGCTAGACTCATTAATGAAGTGTCTCAGCTCCCTTAACCTTAGCACTGAAACTTTGGTGCTGGGTGACTTCAACTCCAATTGGCTCTCCCCAACGGCAGCTCTGTACATAGATGAAGTGACAGCGGTGCACCTCTCCCAACTTATCGCTTCACCCACTAGGGTAAACTACAAGATTGGCACATCAACTTTAATGGACTGGGTTCTATCAAATCGGCCGGAACATAACTCCCACACCACTGTCCTACCGGATGCCTATAGTGATCACTCGCCTGTTCTGTTTCACTGGTTCTGTATCTACTCCAAACCCTATACTAGAACTGTCACAAATAGAGTCCTTAAACAAGGTCACCTTGCTCAGCTTAGAGCAGACTTCCATCAACAGGACTGGTCCCCAATCTTTTCTTCCAGTACTGTTGATACAGCTCTAGAGTGTTTCATCTGGTTATTCAATGTGGTCTATGATAAACACGCCCCAATAAAAAGCAAAAAATAAAAGGCCGCAGCAACCCTTGGTTCTCACCAGAGCTTCTTGAGAGGCTTAAAGCAAGAGATCACCTAAGGTATAGAGCCCGGGAGGCAGGCAAACAGGCCGATACTCAAACCTACAAAAAGGCCCAAAATGACTGCACTATGGTAATACATGCAGCAAAAATAAATACTACAATGATGCGCTCACCCAGTCTTGGAGTAACGGTAGAAATTTCTGGGCTAACCTCAAGGAAGTCACAGGGAAAGATAATAAGTCAGCCCCTATGATGCTCAACATTGATGGCCTACCTACAACTGACCTGGTAACTATCGCAAACTCATTCAATAAAGCGTTCACAGATCTTACTGGAGTGCTACCCCCAGACTTCTGCCCTACTAACTCCACTGTCAATGCATGAACCAAGGACCAGCCTCCTTCTAACCCTCCATTTCATTTCAGAACCATCTCAATAAATGAAGCCAGGAAATACCTTCTAAAGATCCTGGGAAAGTCCTGATACAGTGGCAATTCCCTTGATCTTAAATTTGTAGCTCTTTTCTTGGAAGACATACTGGAGCCACTAACTCGCATTATCAATGCCTCACTAAGATTCTCACAGTTCCCACAGCTATGGAAAGTGGCACTAGTGACTAGAGATGCAGCGAATTTAAATTCCGCTGGTGAAGTGTCCGCAAAATGGGCACTTAGCGTTTCCACTCCGCTATGCGGAGTGGGCAATACAAAGTGCTCACTTTGCCTTGTCATTACCACTTCGTGTTAAGGCGGAATGACAACGCGAAGTAAGGTGAAGTTGCTGTTTTCAATGAACTTCGCCAGGCTCTTTAGCCATAGCCAAGCAGGAAAAATAAGGAAGTGAGTCATACAAGCAGACACTTTCACTTTCTCCTGTGTACACGGAGACAGAGAGAGAGGAGTGTGTTGTTTTGTCACTGCTGAGACTTGGAGATCAGAGCGAGGAGGAGATTTAAACTTTTGTTTAGACCCAAAAGCTTTTTTAAAAGCTACATTTTTTGTCTTTTCTGTACTCTTTTTTACTTAATTTGTTCTTTCTGTAAATTTATTTTTCTTATCTTTATAAGTAGTTAGTTGTTTGTCTGTGTGACTGTGTGTGTGTGCTGTGTGACAGTGTGCGTAGTCATTGCTCAGACTGAGGGAGCACAGTAGGAGAGATGGACCAGGGTGAGGGAATGTCTGGGGTGGGAGCAGCTCTGGGAGAGTGTGGTACTGGTAGGCGTTGTACCGTGTGCATGCATGGTGAGCATGGCCGCCGGTTCCTGTTGGACCGATCAAAAATTCTGAGTGCCCCCCACCCCCAGAAGCAGGACCAGACCAGCACCGCCTCCTGTCTCTGAGGCAGTTGAACCACCACCACGTCCATCACCATCTCCAGCACCAGGTCCTCTGGAGCAGGATGTGCCTGTGCCCCCGGCCCAGGTGTGGATCCCAACCCTGCTGAGCACTGTGACCAGCTGGCTGCCAGTTCATCTGTCCCTCCCCTGCCTATGCCTGGTCCTCCCCACACCTCCATTGTTTGGCAGTTTTTTGACTGTGTCGGGGGGGACAGCAGCATGGTTAGGTGCTGGTTATGTGAGGTGGAGGTGCACCGTGGCCTCCAGGGGACTCACCTGGGGACTGGGGGCCAGCACACATATATGCTCAATCACCACCAGTTGGAGTGGCAGGATGCCACAAAATAGGCCATGCCTGCACCTGCTAGGTAAGAAGAGGAGGGCCAGAGCAGCATCTGCTGCTCCACCAGCACCCAAACCACCACCACTAGCAGCAGCTCAGCCTGTAGAACATCTGGACCCCAGAGAACTGTGTGTAGTGCAGGCTGACTTGGCAGTTCTCTGGAGTGCTGTCAAGGAGAACAATGAGAGGATGAGTGCTGTTGAGTAGCAGCTAGATCACATAGAGGGACATCAGTTGCAAATTATGTCCATGCTGGAACTGCTGTTGGATCACCATGGGATCCCACATTAGGTTTTTTTCCCTCACACCATGTGCCCCCCCACACCTTCCTTGCTGTGTTGTAAAATGTATTCCTCCACCATCCCCGACCCTTGCATGTAATTATGCCCTTTTTTGTTGTCTTCCATATGCTTGACACTTTGTATTCTGGCCCCCCTTCCTTCTGTTAAGTGTGTGTGTGTGTGTGTGTGTGTATGTGTGGCTGTGTGTGCACGCACTGTTTTGGTGCATCATTAATGTTTACTTTCTGTCACGGAGTGTTTGTGGAAAAGCAGACTGAGCAGTGCAAGTATACTGTGCTAAACTGCATGTGTGCAGTCAGTCTTCTTTCCTGTCTGTATATGTACTGCAGACACTGTCCAACTTCCCAAGTTAAAAAACTTATTAATGAGTACAATGGTGGGGTGGTGAAGCCTGGAGAGATACTACAAAACAGGCTTACAATACATCCACGTAACCAGTAAAAGAAATTGTGATTTGTGAGTGACGTGATCATGAATTGTGATTTGTGACTGCATTTGTGACCGTGATAATGAAGAATATGATTTGGTGTGGACAGTGTGAGATAAATATGGAACTGAATTGGAAACGCGAATGCCTACCGCTGTACTTCCCCGATGAGCAGTAGCACAAAACTCCCCGACTTAAAAACACTCATTAATGAGTACAATGGTGGGGTGGTGAAGCATGGAGAGATACTACAAAACAGGCTTACAATACATCCAAGTAACTAGTAAAAAAATTAATGTTGTGATTCATGAGTGACGTGATGCGTGAACTGTGATTTGTGACTACATTTGTGACCGTGATGATGAAGAAGCGTGATTTGTATCATGAGTGACTAAGTAGGCATGATGGTCCTGACTTAAAATGCATATTAATGAGTATAATGTTCATGCAGAATTATGCACCACACCAGTCCAGTACTCTGAAGAGAAGCCAAAGAAACAACTGTGACTTAAGTTACAGATGGAGATTGTGCCCTAAAGAGAAGCAAATGCACAGACAGATTAAGATTGTGCTGCGCACTGGAGAGATGCAGACGCAAAGGCACAACACCTAACCAGTGCTCACCATCAGAAATTCAAGTCTGGAAAACAATACCTTTGCCGGTTGGGGTGGGCCGGGGGGTGGTGGGCAGTGTACTGCACTGCTGCAGTAACAGTCACTAGTACTAGTATCAGTACCAGTAAAGATACCACAAAGAAGTACAAAAATCACACAGCTGCAGTGGATAGCAGGTTTACATTGCTGAAATTACTATGTGGCACAATAAAAGGTGTCTGATTTGATGACACTTCACACAGATATTCACACACACACTAAGTAATGCGTAGCAAATTGAAAACTTCAGTAATATAAATAACCACGTATTTTAAACAAACTAAAATTATGCACTGCTGCACCACAACAATCAGCAAAAAAATGGCAAGAATTATTGAAAATATCACTGTGTGTACATTAACATAGTTATACAAGAAAAATATCACCAAAACAGGAAGAACTGTCTTTTTCTCCAAGTTAATCTACCTACACCACAGATACGCCCTTCCCCCAAACCACACTTTCACTGTCTCTTACTACACAGACTCAATGTTGTACATTAACATTCAAAATCCACACACAAACAATAAAAGCTCGAATATATGAGCACAGAAGGGTTTCCTACAATCGATGAACTAAAGTTTGAGCAAAAAAAATTACTAAAAAAGGTTTTAACAGCTTTTAGAAGGTTTGAATTGCAGGGAGCTCTCACAGCAGACTGTCTCCTACAGCTTCCTACACATACTACCCTGAACTGAGGCTGTGCAGAACAATCTAGAGTCCATGTGACCTGAAATCCCATGAATTACTGCAAAATTCCCCTTCGGAGCTTAAAAACAAGGCGAAGTGAGGCGAAGTGCATTGTTTTCAATGTACTTTGCCTTAAGAGTTGGTGGAGTAGTGGTTTGGAAAGGCGGAGTAACACAAAGTCATTGTTTTCAATGACTTCACGTTACCCATTATAACACAAAGTACTCCGCTTTGCATTGCTGGGCACTCTGCAAATCCGTGAAGTGAATCGTGAAGCGGATTGGGGCCACTTCACCCATCTCAGACTAATGACTCCGGTCTTCAAGAGTGATGATCGTTTCTCGCTAGGAAACTATAGACCCATTTTGATTCTCCTGCCCCATCAAAGGCTCTTGAGAGGATTGTTGCAGATCAGTTAGTTGAATATCTGGATAAGTATACATACAGTGTTCGGAACAACACGGGTTCCGCAAAGGTCATAGCACTACTACTACTCTGCTTGATTCCTATATATATATATATATATATATATATAGGCTATATTCCCAACTCCCTCAAACATGGCGAACTGGTTGGTGCAACATTTATTGACCTGTCAAAAGTGTTCGACACAGTTAATCATGACCTCCTAGCTGAGCAACTAGTAGCTATTGGTTTTTGAAATGACACGGTGGGACGGTTCAAGAGCTACTTCTTGAACTGGTCCCAGCAAGTTAGGATTGACAATGTCTTATCTGACAGCAGACCAGTTCACTCTGGTGTTCCCCAGGGCTCCATACTGGGTCCCCTAATGTTTAGCATATTACTAAATCAGCTTCCACTTGCCTGTCACAGTCAAATTCTGCTTTATGCATTGTGGTGGGATGGCTACTTTCATAGGGGGTGAGGAGCATCCGAACACCAGTGAGCAGCATACCTAGACTTACTTTTTTGGCCAGCAAGCAGGACTGGAACTTAAGCCTGCCCTCGAACTGGAGCCAGTTGGCACAGGTGTAGAGGTTGCAGGTGTGTGTATGATGCTCAGAACCAGTGGAGAGATGGCTTGCCTTATTTAAGGTGACTTTGATGCGATATAGGGCTGTATCCATTGCAGACCTATAGATTACAAGTCCATAGTCAACAAGGGAGACCACTGAACTACAGATGGCCAGGTTGAAAGATTCTGCTTTAGGCAGATGATGCAGTTCTGTTTTCTAATGACACTGACCCTATTACCCTCGAACACACACTACAGGATAGCTTCTATGAAGTTGAAAGATGATTCAGGGACCATAAACTTGTCACGAATGATAAAAAAACTAAGGCTATGATGTTCTCCAGTCTGCAGAACAGACACCAAACACACCCTCTCACCATATGAATGTTGATGGTACCACGCTGGTCCAGGTACAGCAATTTAAATACCTGGGGGTTACAGCTGACAGCTCCATGTCTTTTGTCTACCATATTGATGGTATTGTAAAGGCCCTCAACATACGTAGGGGCCTTCTATACAGGCACAAGCATAGTCTCACCCTCAAATCTCTCAACTACCAGAAGCTCCGGGAGCATGGTCCTAAAGGTTCCCAGATGTCGCACCTGTCTAGGACAAAAGAGCTTTTACCCACCAGGTGCCCAAATGGATTAACAACCTGCCTCCTAGCATCTCTTCTAAATCAATGTTAGGCCCCTATAAACATGAGCTAAGAAGTCATCTGATTGCCAATGCTTGTTGTGACTGTTTCCAATAGGTCCTTGCCTCCCTACCTGTTGTCCAGCCACAGCACAGCCTGGTCACCTTCTTTACCACCGTACTTCTTCCCTTCCCTTCCCGACCTGTCAACTTTCTTCCCCTTGCTGCCTCCAACCCTCCCTCCTCTTGTCCTCTCACCACTACACCCCATCTGCTCTTATCCCACCACCTCTTGAACTCGTACCTGCTACTTAGCATTGGTCTTGCTCCACCCCAATGCCTGGCACTTCTAGGTAACCATACCTGCTATGATGAGGCCCTCAGTATGGGCTGATACCTGTAGTGTACTCTCTTTGTAGTTTGTCCATTCTCTGCTGCCCCCGGCAGCTGTGCTAACCTCTCCCTTTGTCACCCTCTCGTCCTCCCTTATTTTTCCTGAGTTTGTTGCTCTCAGTGTATGTAGTATTATTATATTGCCTTGTAACTTTTTTGTATAAAGCCTGTCCATTGTTGTCATCCTTTATCTCACAGCTTAACTGTAATTTGTTGTTTGATTCATGCTGTATGACCTTGATGTAGAACCTATGTAATGAGCCTGTTCTCAAAGGTTTAATCCAAAATCTTAATAAATAAATAAAATAAACCTCTGACCAGCAGTTGTGAGTGCTTTGGATACTTCCAGAGGGGGTTGTGAGGAAGAGCGAAGGGTTCTTCCATGTTGTCTATGCACCACTATGTTCAGGAGGTGGGGTATATAGTTGCTTAAGATTTTGTAGGTAAGGCAGGGCAGTGGGTGTTTAAGCTTGTCTTTGAGGAAGAGCCAATACAGGGATTCAAGGACTGTGCAGTGGTATTCCTTGTTATCAGCCCTTTCAGCAAATCTGCCTACCTTGAGGTAGAGTGTTCTGAGTCTGGAGAGCTCTGTCTCTCATAGCGATGATAATATGGTAGCTCTGTATAAGAGCATCGAGAGCAGCATAGAGTTGACGATTACTTGGCAGGCAGCATTTGTGAGGTAGGCTCTGAGTCCGTATAACAGGCCAGGTTTTTTAGACAATAGCTTGGCGGTGTGGTCACTATGTGTTTTGAGTGTGAGTTCTTGGTCCAGTAGCATTCCTAGATAGTTTATATTATCAACAGTCTCCAGCCTGGACCCATTAACGTCAATGATTTTTAGGAGCTCATTAGAACTGGACAATAATTTTTTCAACTATTGTTCACTGTAATCTTCACAATAAAACAGATTCACCAAAGTTGGTTCAGGATGTAATGGGAAAACGCAAACCCTTCGGGATGAATTTTTGTTTTCCAATAGTCATACTGCCCTCAGCATTCGGCATTGGGCAATATAACAATTTAAAGTCAATAGTTCATGCCTCTGAGTCAATATTTTCCCATTATTTCCCTCACCACTGGTCAATATTTACTGCTCTTCATCGTGCCAAGACTGCCCTGAACAAAGCCTGCTGACTGGTAGCTGGGTGTGACAGGTGGACCCATACTTGTGACCTCTACAGGCTTACAAACTGGCATAATTTCAATGGCAGGCTTAAATACCACTCATGCCTGCTTGCCAGGAAAATTTCCAACAAACTCTCCCCCCCAGGGCTTCATAACCTAACTCTGCCCGCTCCCCAACCCAGGGCTACCAGAAGCTCATCAAAAGCCTCCCTACTAGTTCCCCACTGTAGGACATCCCTTGGGCAATGAGCCTTCTTCTACAGGGCACCTTGTTGGTTGAATCACCTGCCTGCTCCTATCTCTTTGGAATTGAAATTAGGCCCCCCTCAAATTTAACCTAAGAGAGTTTCTCCTTCCCTCCTGTGCCTGTGACTGTGCCTAACCCTCTGGCATTGCCCTCCATTCCATTGCGCGAGGTCAGCTCCGACTGGACAAGCTAATAACAATTCCTGGTTTTACCGATATTGTTTTACTCTCAATACTACATTGTATATTATTGCTATTATTGTTTTATTCTCAGTACTACATTGTATATTATTGTCATTATTGTTTTATTCTTAGTACTACATTGTATATTATAACTCTGCATATCTGTGTTTTCCATGGTAGACCCGGGGTACTTCCAGTACCCTCAGACTTTGTTGTATCCAATAGTGTTCACCCTATTGTACATTATTTTTTACTCGTTGTTTTATTGTTATATTGATGTGGAGCCTTTGCAAAGGAATCTACAAAAGAAAAGCCATGCTATTTGCCCACCGGCAGAGCAAGGCCAAAGACACTGAACTAAAAATCCTGTCCCATGCTCACCTCCCCCTGGAACAAGTACTCACTTATAAATACCTCGGCCTTACCTTTGACACCTCCCTATCCTTCCATGCACACATTAACATCCTGACTTCAGCCATTAATACCCACACTGGCCTCCTATACTGGCACAAAGACTGCCTGATGCCAGAGGCTCTCAATCTGGCTGTCACCTCTTCTATCCTCTCTCTCGTTGACTATGGGCTCCCCATCTACTCTGCCGTGGACAACACCACCCTAAACAAAATTCACATAGCCATTAATAAAGTGTGCTGACTCCTCCTAGGTGCAGATAAACACTCCCATACTTGCACCCTCTACACTCTAACGAACATTCTCACCCTGGAGGAAAGACTACAATATCAATCCTGTCTCCTCACCAAAAAAATCCACCTAAGGTTAACTCCACTGGGGGTCTCAGCCTCACTACTCGTATGTTCCCGCACTGTGTCCACTCATTCTGCAAACAAACATCTGTGGACCGTGCCCAGAATGAGAACCTCCCTAGCTCAGAGATATTTCCTCTATAGAGCTCCCACCTACTATAATGAGCTCCCCCCAGTCATAACCTCCATTCCCAACCTAGGACTCTTCAAGACCATCCTAAAAAAACACATTCTCTCCTTGTGCCAATGCCGGTGCAACTGTTAATCATCTTAACTGACCTGCACAGAGCTGCACTAGGCCGCTCCACATTGACATTGCTACCAATTATGTAGGACTAACTGTATAGGACATCTTTGCTGCTGATCTCTGTCTCTGCTATATGACAATGCCCTAGAGGTTGCACCCACACTGTAACTATATCTCATGTACTAATACCAATACCCTAGCTACTAAATGTATAGGTCAACAGTCACCCAGGCTATTACTTTGCCTAAACTGTGTTGTCTCACTAATGTATTGATCACTGTTCCTACTATATGACAATGCCCCAGAGGCTGCACTTGCTCTATAATTGTTCCACTGTAATAATATCAATACCCTAGCTGCTACATGTATAGATTTTTGGCCACCTTGGCTATTGTATGTAAATACTTGAAATGTGATGTCCCACTAATGTACTACCTCTGAATGTATGACTATGCTGATGCGGAGCCTTTGTAAATGAGTCTATGACTCAAAGGGTTGTAATTCCTATGACTGACTAAATAAAATAAAAAATAAATAAACTAAATCTCTGACTCAAAGACTTGTAACTCCGATTCTTCTATAAATAAATAAATAAATAAAAATAAGTAAATAAATATTTCTATAATGTGAAGCTGCAGACAACAGAGTCCTAGAGTGATGAGGAGCAGTAGCTGCAGGGGTGGTTCTTGAGATTACAGTCATAGCTTTTCATTGATGCAGTAGTCATTAATCTCAATTTATGATTTATACCTAATACAATGTTATTGACAGAGCCAGCCCAGTGTCACATGCTGCACTAACACTTGGGAGACCAGAGCTTGCAATCAAGACTCAAAATCCCATGATTCAGCAGGCTATGGCTGGGCATATGGTGGAGGGGAGGTGCTAGCTGTGGAGGAGGGAGGGTGTGGGCTGCCTGACATTGACCCCCCTGTCTCCCCAGTTGGTTAGTCACAGACCAGCATTGACACTGGTTGTGAATGCAGCCACTTGCTCATCATCCCAGTTTAGGGAAAGGTGCACACTCATTGGGATGGGGAGGGAGCATTTAGAGACAAAAGAATCATAGAAAATATTACTAACAAGTACACTCAGTTACATATGCTAAACATAGGGGGTAATGTAAACAGTAAAATATTATAAATTATTAACTGGATTGGATTATTAGGATTATGGATTATGAAATAGTTATAAAAAATCCAGAAACCTGAATGGCTGAGGAACTTGGAACCCAGTGTTGATATCTCAGCATAACAGTACTGGAAAAAGATCCATGACCCCACTGACCTGTTTACATTAAGCAGCCACAGCTGTATCAATACACCTAAATTCACTTACCTATATTTAAAGAAAAACACAGCATCTGTAGTCTACTGGGCAAATAACAAAATTAACCTGGCTCAGTAGGACTACATTTCTTTCTTCCTTTTTTTCAAAGCTGTATTTAAATTAAAACACACTGGAGGCTGGGGGGAGGGGGGGGTGGAGGTAGACATGATACAGACCTTCAAGTTCCTGAAAGGAATAAAAAGGTAAACTGCCAGGAACATCTCTCTCTTTTTTTTTTGTTTTTATTCTTTGATAACCAGGTAAGGCCCAATAGGCCCAAAGCCTGCTTTCAGGGCAACCCAGGACGATGGGGAGGTTAAGTTATTTGCTCAGGGTCACACAATATACAAGTGGAGGTTGTGGGAATCAAACCTAGGTCTGCTGGATGCAAGAAGCTCATTCATAGCTTGTTACTCTAACCTCTAGGCTATATTGCCAGCCCCAGCAGGAATGGAGGCTCAGAAACAGTGGGACATGAATGTAAGCTGGGGGGGGGATTCAGAAGGGATGTGAGAAAGTTTTACATTACCAAGAGAGTGGCTGAGCCATGGTACAGCCTATCAGCAGAGGTGGTGAGTGAAAAAAACATTAATGGGTTCAAGCACAGCTGGGACAGAGTAAAGGGGCTGATAGTTACTCAGATGGTAGCAGCAAAACTGGGAGCAAGGGTTGGGAGAGCATGGTGAAAACTTTGTCTGGATAGTAGGTCACAATGAAGAGTAGGGTAAAACTGGGCAGACTGGATAGACAGACCAATGGTCTTTTTCTGTCAACATTGTCTATGTTGCTATGTTTAACTTAAAAAAAAAAAAGATTTCTTTTCTAGTCCTAATGAAGTCATTTTATAATCACAATAAGGCACTCCAGGGTGTGCTTTGTACAAGGATAACAGCACGTCTCTGGCAGTGAAAGCACTTGGTCTTTGGCCTCTTGAGCCCATCTGCGGCATGTCATCCCAGCACATAGTACACATCATGCCTTATTACTTACATATGACCCCCCATGACAAATGACTATTAATTCCATTCCATCTTTTCTTCTAGATTTGGCCGTCGCCCTGTTGTTCTGCTCTCACTGTTACTGAACCTGGCATTTGGTGTTGGAATAGCATTTTCACCAAACTACTATGTCCTTGCAGCCCTGAAGTTTTGTGTTGGCACCACTGTCTCTGGCATCATCATTAACACATTTGCTTTAGGTAAGATATTTCTGGTCCTATGTCTTCCCTGGTGATCCCCCTCCCATTCTAGAATATGAATAAAGAGAAGTACAGAAAACATCCTGCTAGTTTTTTGCAACAACAGTAATCATATTAGTATCTCCCAAGACCTGTATATGTGCAGCATGTGCAAACGCAAAAGAATAACAAACCTGTGACCTGTAAACTTGCTATGTAATTGGCTAAAATACAGCCTATATTCTGTAATTGCCACAAAGCCATTAACACCATAAAGAATAAAGACTTTGCATACTAATTGTGAATCTCAGTATAAATAAAGTTTTAATAAATAAAAAAAACAGAAGCACAGAACCACAGACAGTCCCAGTTGCATGGTTATAATGTGTTGCGCTACCATATGGGAGAATAAGGTTCTTGTGTAGTCTCTTGAATCCTACAGTGGGGGATGGATGTAGCATGGAAGTGAGGTCAGATCTTGGTGTAGGGAATCCTTATAAATAGCTCCATCTTTCCGCAATACACTTATTTCCTCTCAGCTGGTGAAATGGCAGGGGCCGGGGGGACAAGAAGGACTTAGAGTCCCGTCTGACCTTAAATTACTGTTTCGTTACTATGGTTCACACTGTGGATGGGAGTGGACTGCTTAGCATTCATGCATCCCCTGTTGACCAACCTTGGGGTATCCTTGGCATCTACTGTGAAGACAACCTTGCGCCCAATCAATCAATCAATCAATCAATCTTTATTTACACAGGCAAAACACCATTGAGATGAACTCATTTACAAGTGGACCTGGACTTAATGCAAATACATTATAACAATGTAATTCAGTACATAATTGTAGTGATTGACAAAGTGAAAAAAATACAATAAGATAGGACAACACAATTGATACAACAGATATTTTATTTATTTATTTAGTTTTTGTTAACTGGGTAGGTGCACTAGCCATGAAATAACTATTTTCAGGCATGACCCGGGAGAGTACAACAATCAAAGACAGGTACATAGCATGAGTACTATGAAATTACAATAGCATAGGTCAAAATAGTTAGTAGAATATACATTATATACATAGAATAATTACAGTAATATATACAGTATTTACAAGGAGTCCGTCAAAGGAGTGGGACAGGGCTAGGGCAGAAGAGTATAGAAGGAGGCCAAAGGGAAAACAGATGAACACCCTAAGGTAGGAACCCCATCCTTTAGGTTACAGGTAAAAATTATGGGACACCTATCATCCTGGCGTGACAGTGGGTGCAATTGGGATGGCCCCCTGCGTCCAGTGATGGACAAGGAGGACTAAGTTGGAAACAAAAAATATCACAAAAATACAAGAAAATACATTTTTTTCCCATTGGTTGAGATTAGCAATAAGGTTTCACATTGGGCATTAGCATGAAATCCACCCTGTTGATGCGCATTATTCTCTTGGTTTCTCCACTGGTCTATTATTTATTTATGTATGGATGGATGGGTAGATGGATTTGTTTATTTTTATTCAGAAACTGGTGACTGGTAAAAGCACGCTGCGCTAAGGCTTGTTTCCAGGTATGACTTGGCAAAGGAACATGAAAAAATACTTCATATACAATAGGTAAAACCAATGGTCAGAGAGCAAGTAAGAGCAGGAACAGGAGGGGGTAAAGTGAACAGTAAGGTTTTTTTGATTGAGCAGCCAGAAGAAGAGTGGTGGAGCTGAGGGGGTAGATTATTACAGAGGGAGACAAGGCAGTTTGCCCCACAGTAGTTCTGCAGCATGTGAGAGCAAAAGATTGAAAGTCAGCAGATCAGCATTGGTAGGTGGATGGGAGAGAAGAGGAGACAAGGGAAGGCAGATATGGATGGAGGAGAACCAGAACTTGGAGAGAAAAGAGGAGCCATGAGAGAGGCAGCTGGACATAAGTGGAATTAGAGAGAGAGGTTAGTGCAGAGAAAGCAGTGGTGGGAGAGGGGAGGAAAGTTAGTTGGAAAACTGCAGAAAGCATGAAAAATAGGGTCCAGTCCAGCATGGGAAAAATTCAGGACATCCCTGTAGACAACATCCATGTAGTCAGACACCTGAAAAAACATCTTAAGGAGAATCTCACATCAGACAGGGAGGGGTATTCAAGACTAGTGTATTAGGATAAAGGGCTCCAAGTTGCAGGGGAGCATTTTATGGATGGCATTGACATGGGTAGAAAAGTCTAAGTATCTGTCCTGTCACACACTGAGGTACTTGAAATGAGTAACCTGATCAAGTAGGGTACCATCCATGGTTTTACAAATTAGAGAGCTGAGCCGTGCAAGCTTTTCATTGGTGCAAAAGGGTATGGAAATTGTCTTTCTGCATAACTTGTTGGCTGGTGTGACAGCAACCAGTACTGGACATTGTTAAATTCATACTGCAGTGATGATTCCAGATCACTGACAGAAGCACCAGTGACAAAGAGTATGGTGTTGTCAATGTACACAGACACTGGGCAGATCACTTGGGAAGATGGTGAAAAGGATGGGGCCCAAGCTAAAGGCTTGGGTATCCCCAGCAAGGATTGGGGGGGGAGACAACCTGGACCGAATATTAATAGCCAGCGAGGTATCAGTGGAACCCATCTATTGATGAGCTAGAGTTCTGCTTCTCTCAACTTGTAAAGGAGACGTGGGTGGGTTACAGTGTCAAAGATGTTTGTCAGGTCAATGAAAATGGCAGCAGTTATGTGACCCTGATCCATCCTCTTAAGTATGGAGTCAGTAACTCAGAGGAGGGAGGAGGCTGTGGAATGTAATTTCCAGAACCCAGAAATACAGAGAGAAAGCTAGAGGTGTCCAAGAATGCTGAGAGCCCAAGAATACATTTTTCTTGAAGCTTGGTCAGGACAGGAAACATAGAAATAGGATGAAAGTTCTCATGGATGGAAGAGTTACCACCTTTGTGGGGTGTAAGAATTTTTTGCCTATTTACACACTTGAGAGATGGCTCTGAGAAGGAAAGAAAGGTTGTGAAGAGAAACAAAGAGGGGTTACATATCACAAGAACAGAGATACAGGAGTTTAGGGTCCAGTTTATCAAGTCTATGACCTCTGGAGGGATTTACAGAGAGGAGTGCAGAGAGAGTGGCTTGGGGTGATGGGTAAGAGGGAGATAACAAGTCATGGATTCGAATGACACAGTATGAGTACTCTATTGTATACTTATTTTATATGTATAGAAGTCACCTGGCGCACACTGGCATGGTTCAAGTGGTTTTATAACTAATGTGTCACTGAACTAGGTAAAAGTGCATACTCACAATCTCATATCAGAAAGTTTTACCAAAAACATACAACAAAAGTAATTATTTCTCAATTCAGCAAAAGCAATAGCGACACATTTCTGTTTCCTATGCCCGGCAGTCTTATGACCTATAGTCCTGACTTCTGATGAGAGTTACAAAGCAAGCTAACCTAAGCTCCATAACAATGTTAGCATTCATGTTATAAATCAGTTACCCTAAACTAACCTAACTAAGCTGCATAATATTTGCATTCATATTATAAAGCAGTTGCCCTCTAACCTAACTCAGTAGCCTCAGTGACCTGTAGTTTTGGCAACTAAAATGTTGCATGAGAGGCTGTCAATGCATGAAGCAAGAGCTGAACAAATATTCTTACACTGCTTGTGACCCTATCAGCACTCTACAGCCAATGTCTGCTAAGACTAGCAACCAGCAGCTCTCTTTCCACAAATCTGCTTGTACTGTCCTGCCAACTGTCAAAAGTCTGGTGTTTTTATATTCTTGGGCCATTTAAAAAGTGGTACTGATGCAGATAAAAATTGGCAGGAAAAAACGTAATGGGGGTCACATGGTTGTCGAACCATCTATTGAAACTGACCCAGATAAAAATTGGTAGGGGGAAAAAACATAACAGGAGTCACATGGTTATTGAGCCATCTACTGATACTGACCCAGAGAAACATTGGTATTTGAAAAGACATAACTAAGAACTTTATGGCTGCTAGATGATGGAGGTAAGTAGGAACTTGTGGGAGGTTAAAAGATCAGTAACTACTTTTGTGTCTGGTAAAAGATGAATAAATGTAATAAAATTGCTATTTGTGGTTAGTACATAATAAGAATCATTACTTGTGGTTAGTTAAATTTCCTGTATCTGAGCTAAATAGCTATACTTGTGGCTAGCCAAGTTTCCTGTAGGTATTTTGCAGTTTGTCTCTCTATATATTTTTCTAACTTGCCTGCAATTTCCCATTAAAAACAAACAAAAACTGCCAGGCACTCAGAACAAAATGCAGCACCTAAACATCAATGACATAGCAAACCAACAAAAAGGCACAAAGCAAGGTAGTCTGCTTAGTGCTTTAATGTGCATATGGATGGGACAGTAACAGAACAAAAAAGCCCCAGTGCTTCGAACCCCTATGGGTTCTTTGTCAGGGGGGAGGGGGTGACTAGAGCCACATCATACATATTTACAGGCAAATTCTTAAAGACATATTGACAAACAAATGTCAAAAAAGTTCAAAAGTAAGGTGATAGAAAAATAAAGTAGAATACATCGGAGTAAAAAAGTTCAATTCATCATGTAGCAACAGGCTACTCGAAATTACACTAACAATTGAATCCCAGAGTTATAGATTGCATGACTAGAAAGTTGCACAAAATTTTGATAAAATAGTACAGGTACATAAATATATCAAAAATCCTTTGGAAAAAACTTGGGACCCAGAAGGTAGGTTTCAAACAGATTTCAGGGATCCTGAAAGAAATGACAAAAACAAAGATGTCATTAGTTACACATGGAGATATAAACATACACTAATAAACTGAAATAAAATACAGGACAGAGAAAGAGGAAATCTAGGTGAACGGGAAAATATAGACATCAGGGATTATAACAAGCATTTGTCAATGCTGAATGTTTGCTTGCTGGTATTATCATTGGAAATGCAGGAGGTAGACAGATGCAGAATAGGAATGGCAGTGAAGTATTGAACTTCACGCCAACCCCACCCCCATCCTGTAGAGATGGACAGGCATTGCCCTAAGGAAGCAGGTAAGGCAGTAAGGCAGGCAAAGTCCCAAACTGAGGAAACACTAGCACGGACAGTAAAAGAAGGTGACAAGACTTTCTATAGATACATTAGTGAAAGGAGAAAGTCCAGATGGGGTATTGCTAAGCTTAATGGAGAAAAGGGAGCATGTGAGGAGGAGGACCCTAAAAGAATCTATCCTAAATAGATACTTTTGCTCAGTATTTACTGAAGAGAAGGTAGGGCAGGGCCCACAGCTCAGCATCATGGACACAGGGGGGAGGGAGGTGAGCACTACTCCCTTCACAAAAGAAAGGGTCCTACAAGAGCTTGCTAAGCTCAGGGTGGATAAGGCAATGGGACCTGATGGCATACATCCCAGGGTACTTAAGGAGCTAAAGGAGGAACTAGCAGAGCCTTTAGCAGAATTGTTTAGTGAGTCTCTGAGCACAGGAGAGGTCCCAGAAGACTGGAGAAGGGCTCATGTGATCCCACTCCACAAGAGTGGTAGCAGGGAGGAGGCGGAACTACAGACCGTCAGTCTTACCTCAGTAGTGGGCAAGATTATGGAGGCACTCCTTAAGGAAAGGATAGTGCAACACCTGGAATCCATAGGGCACAGGATCCAAGACAGCATGGGTTTACAAAGGAAGGTCCTGTCAAACTAATCTCATAGATTTCTTTGACTGGGTAACCAGAGTGGTGGACCAGGGGGAGCAGTTGATGTCGCCTACCTTGACTTCAGCAAAGCTTTTGACACTGTTCCACATAGAAGATTGATAAATAAGCTAGGTAGGCTCAGGGTGGGTCAGAAGTTGGTCAACTGGGTGGCAAACTGGTTGACTGGCAGAAAACAGAGAGTGGTGGTAAATGGTATACAGTTAGAAGAGATGCAAGTCACAAGTGGGGTACCTCAGGGATCAGTCCTGGGCCAGTCCTATTCAACATCTTCATTAGTGACCTCGCAGATGGACTAGAGGGTAAGGCTTGTCTGTTTGCAGATGACACCAAGATCTGCAACAGAGTAGATGATCCAGATGGGGTGGGCAGAATGAGAAGAGATCTGGATAAACTAGCAGAATGGTCAGAAGAGTGGCAACTGGGATTTAATGCAAAGAAGTGCAAAATCATGCACATAGGGAAGAGAAACCCTGAAGCCACTTATAGGCTGGGAGGGAGTTGCTAGCAGTCACAAAGGAAGAAAGAGACTTGGGCATCATCATCACTGATGACCTAAAATCATCCAAGCAGACCTCTAAAGCAGTAGGTAGGCTAGGGGGTGTTAGGGTGTATTAGTAGAGGGTATCACAAGTCGTAAGAGGGAGGTATAATCCTCTGTACAAGACATTGGTTAGGCCCCATCTGGAGTACTGCGTGCAGTATTGGAGGCCACACCTTCACAAGGACATTAACCAAATTGAGGCAGTCCAGAGAAGGGCAACCAAAATGGTGCAGGGACTGCATCAGAAGACATATGAGGACAGATTAACGAGCTCAATATGCTATACCCTTGAGCAAAGGAGGGAGAGAGGTGATATGATCGAGACATTTAAACACCTTAAGGGCATAAACAAGGTGAAAGAGTCTAATATGTTTAAATATAAGAAAAATAGCAGGACAAGAGGACACAGCATGAGATTAGAGGGAGGCCGATTAAGGGGAATGTGAGAAATTCTTTTTCACAGAAAGGGTGGTAGATGCATGGAATGGCTTACCACAAGAAGTGGTGGCTATGAATACAGTGCAGGGCTTCAAACAGGCATGGGATAGGCATAAGGGAGCAATACAAATGACTATGAATAGATAGGTCACTGACAGAGCAAAGGCCGATGGCACATTTATAAGGTAGAAAAAGAAATGGGCAGACTGGATGGGCCTTGCGGTCCTTATCTGCCGTCAACTTCTATGTTTCTATGTTTCTATTGGGGTAAGTGTTTGGGTCGTCGCCCATGATGTTCATGCTATGTCACCGCACTCTATTCTGCAGACATCGACATGTGTTGAGGTGTGTCTTGGGATGTTTGGCTTTACAGTCACCCCATTCCATAAGGACATACGCTGAAATGGGTGCAGCATAGGAGAATGGAGTGAACTGTGGGGCCGAAGAGTCCAAGGTACACCTCGATGCCGGTCACTGAGTGGGGGTGGGATGGGATGAGCAGTACAGTCAGCAATCCAAAGGTACACCCCGATGCCTGTCAGTCTGTACAGGGTGGGATATTATGGTTAGAAACCCTAACATCCCAGGTGTTTGTTAGTATTTGCACCACAAATTTTCAACATGGCCTTTTTGTGACCCCACCTCACGAAAGCATTTGGGACCTCTTCTCATGAAGAGCGGCAGCATGATTTTGTCAGTGTGTCCCGAACTTTGACTTCCAACAGCGACCGTGACATTCTGTGCCACATATACGAAAACACAGATTGGGCAGAATATGAAGAATGACAGCTGTACCATCCATATGGAGGTGTGAAGAGATGGCAATATTGAAAATCTGTAGTGGGAATAGTAAAAATGCTCGCACTTCCGAGCATACGTGGAAACTGCGCAATGCATGCATGTAACACAGTCATTTGTGCGCCGGAAGTACAAAAACACATTTTGGCCAGGATGTGAAAAATGACAGCTGTACTGTTCATAAGGAGGTGTGGAAAAATGCCAATGTTGAGAATCTGGAGTGAAAATTTAACAAATTTGCAAAGTTACCAGCATGCGTGTGCACAACGCATGCTCCTAACTCACTCACTTTATGGACTTTCATCACAAAATTTTCAACATAGCCATTTTAGGACCTCTGCTCATGAACAGTGTCACTGTGATTTTCTTAATGTGTCCCAAACACTGATTTCCCACAGCGACTGCTCTATTCTGCGCTGGAAGTGCGAAAACACATTTCAGCCAGGATGTGAAAAATGACAGCTGTACTGTTCATAAGGAGGTGCAGAAAATGGCAATGTTGAAAATCTGGAGTGAAAATATTGCAAATTAGTGAAGATATGAGCGTGCATAGCAACTGCGCAACGCATGCTCATAAAACAGTCATTTTGGGATTTTTCCCACCAAATTTGCAACATAGAATTTTTGAGAGCCCACCTCATGAACACTGGCACTGTTATTTTGTTACTCGGTCCCAAAAGGCGATTCCGTGCAGTGACCGCAAAATCACCTTTTGGGACTGATTAACGCCATGACAGTGGCTGAATTCATGAGGAGGGGTCCCAATAACCCCATGTTGAAAATCTGTTGCCAAAATTCCCCAAAATGCCTGAGCTATGCAACAAAGTTGAAAACAACCTATTTATGCCATTATATAGCTTACGGCATTTCCTCAGTTCGCAGTTGGCTTTGAACAGTGCAGACGTGCTCCCGGTCCACCGAAGATCGTTGCACTGGGCTCTGAAGGTAAGTATGGGGTGAGGGGGTGTGGGGAGGTGGGGTGCACAGAGGGTGGGTGCAGGTTGTGGGAGGGCCACTGGACTCGACGAGGGACCATTTCTGCTTTGTAGGTTACAAAAAAAAAAAACATCATGGGACGGTTTTCCTTTTACAGGGTCATTTGGCATGCTGGGGCTGTCTCCCAGCGTGCTACCCACTGATTTGTTTTGGGGGGGCTGTAGCCAATGGGGGATTGGGCACCCCCATCGGCACATGGTGGGCAAGAGCTGAGGGGGTTTGGGCACCCCCTCTGCACAAACCGAATGTTTTTGGGGGGATATTATGCTGACAGGGAGTGGGCTCCCCTGTCGGCAAATGACGCAGGGGAATAAAGCTGATGGGGATTGGGCCCCCATCGCAAAACAATGTTTCTGGGGGCACATGATGCCGAGGGGGATTGGGCACCCCCTCGGCATGGGGGTGTAATATTGTTTGTGAACATGGCGGCAGCTTGCTGCTGCATTCACAAACAATATTACACTAGGCAACATTCCACCCAGCAATGAAGGGTTGCTCCCTCATTGCAGCGGAATGGCTGACGCTGCAATGATGAGGCGGCCCCTGATTGCTGCGGCAAAAACGTTTAAACTTGGTGACACTTTTGGAGACCAGTGTCATCAGCACACTGTGCCTCCATTCATCCACCAGTGCCAAGCCCCCAAACATAGTGCCACTGTTGGCTGCTACAGTGCTGCGCCTCCACAACCCACTTCTCTCCTAAGCTGCTACATAATATTTCTTGCACATGCGTGCAAGCAAACAGAAAAAGGAAGAATATCCCAAACATCATTTGGGCCAAAGAGAGTAAACAACTCCTAAGGAGAATATAAGCCTGCTTTGCCATTGTAAGAGAATTCTACATCAATTACCCCCTCTCATACTGACTTTAACATGTTCAGTACTCATGAATTTAACAGAATCCAGGTTTGTCCTATGGTGGACACACCAATGAATATAAACAGGGTATCACACCATTCATTTAAAATGAATGTGTTTCTGTATCCTCTCTTTGAGGGGATGGGTTGTCATGCCAATGCAGATGGAGGGGCAGTCACACCACAATGCATACACAACATAAGAGGTGTGGCATGTGATAAAATGGCATATCTCAAAGGTAGCACCATTAATAGGGCTAGTGAATTTGTTACCCTAGGCCATAAATTTGCAAATATTGTAGTTGCTGCATCTGTATGATCCACAGGTGCCACCCAATAACAAATGTCTGTGGGTATTATGACTAGGAATAAATGGTTCCTCACAACAATATCTTTGATACTTCAGCCCTTTTTATACACCACCGTTGGTGAATTGCTTATGCTTCCCTTCAGATCCAAGTCAGCATCTAGTTTATGCCAGAATCATTTTAAAGTACTGTTAATCTTAGGGGCTACAGAGTTAAACTCAGTGATGAAGTTAATACTATTAGCCGAATCATTCCCATGATCTTTTGGGGGCAGTATTGTTTGTCAGTCCTGGGCCAGGGCAAATTAATTTGCCTCCTGTACAGTGACAGGATCATATCCCCTGTGCAAGAATCTACCCATTAATTCTTAATCATAATGATCATAGCTGGTCACTGAGGAACAATCCCTACGTAATTTTAAGAACTGTCCATTTGGGATGCCACATATAAGATGGGGAGGATGACAGCTGTCTGGTCTGAGAAGAGTGTTTCCAGTGGTGGGTTTCTGAAAGTTTTCAGTAGTGATAGTGCCATCAGAAGCAACATGTAATCTGAGGTCCAAAAAAGTAACAGAGTTATGATCTACAAGAATAGTAAACCATAAGTTTAATCATTACGGTTAAGATTCGCTACAAACTCATCTGCCTCGGATAATGTGGCCCTCCAGATACACAATATATTGTCATTGTATCTTCCCCAATATTTGATCCTGTCATAGTACTTATTAGCTTGGGGGTGAAAAATGGCAACTTCCTCCCACCAACCCAGAAACAGGCTGGCATAGGAGAGTGCCATCGCCGACCCCATAGCGGTGCCATTAATTTGTAAGTAAAATTGTGACTCAAAAGTGAAAATGTTGCTGAGAAGGATCAAATGTAAGGCTTCAATAACAAAATATGGGCTAATAATGGAATCAGTTTGAAACAACTCCATAAAAAAAACTCTCAGTATGTAGTCCCAAATGATGTCTGATGCTGGTGTAAAGTGACTCAACATCAATTTTAGCCACAGGAAGCCAGCATTAAATGTTTGGTGCTCAAGTGTTCACTTGGGAACATAAGCAGAAGGCTGGTAAGGACAGAGGTCCGGGGTTATATTCTGTTTTAACTGAAATATTTGAATAGTTTTGTAAGTGAAATTAGTTCTATGTGTTAAAAATTATTACCTTGAGTTAGAATTGTTACTTGGGCTGTGATATTGTAACTTTGGAGGCTTGGGAACAGTTGTTTGGCAGTGATAATTAGAGTGAAATTTAAATGTGTTGTTTGCCTGGTGTTAGGGAGGGACATTAACTGGAATTACTTTGTCTTTAACAGGAATTACCTTGGCTTTCATTGTTCACTTGGGAACATAAGCAGAAGGCTGGTAAGGACAGAGGTCTGGGGTTATATTCTGTTTTAACTGAAATATTTGAATAGTTTTGTAAGTGAAATTAGTTCTATGTGTTAAAAATTATTACCTTGAGTTAGAACTGTTACTTGGACTGTGATATTGTAACTTTGCAGGCTTGGGAACAGTTGTTTGGCAGTGATAATTAGAGTGAAATTTAAATGTGTTGTTTGCCTGGTGTTGGTAAGAGCCCTCTCACCCACCCTGTTTTGTAGGCTTTCTTAAATACTGAAAAGCCACTGGGGGTTGGGATTGAAGGGCTGAGTATTTCTGTTTGGGACTGAAATTCGAAGCAACAGGAGCTGGTGGGCCTGTGACATCATACGGTACCTGATGTCTGCATACACACACTGTTAGTGGGACTGAACACACACTGGACTGTATGTGTTTGTGAGACTTGGGAACTTTATTGGTGGGGTTGAAATTGGGTTTGTAAATAACTGCAGTCAGTATAGAGAGAAACTGTATTCCAGGGGAAAGGGACCGAGAAAAGGGGGTGTGCCATTATAAACAGTATAAACAGAGGGGGATAAACAGGGTGGCCATATTCCACCATGGCAGGCATCTTTGGAAGGGTTGTAGGCTGCACAGGCTGTGGGATGGCAATAATTCTCAATTGGGCCTGGAGAGAGGGAGGCTGCCCACTCTGTAGACAGCTATCTTGTATCAGGAGTGAGGTATATTGGTTAAGGAGTAAGCTGGGGGAGCTGGGAGGGGTGTCCAAGGATAAGGGGTGTGGATATGGGCAGCAGAAGGGTGGGGCTGAGGGGAGGCTGGGGCAACGCTCTGAAATTACAGGACGTTATGTTACAGTAAGCAGGAGGGGATATTAGGACAGAGGACCCTTGGATGAGAGCATAGCTCCCTATGGGTTACCCAAGAGAAGACTGATGATAACTGTCACAAGGGAGGCCCACAGAAAGGAGGCAGAGGACACCAAAGGGAAAGGAAGCAGCCCTGGTGGGGACTCAACTATTAGGGTATAGAACTGGGGAGATGAGAAAATGAGGTAAGGTGCCTGCCTGGTGCCATGGCTTGAGGGACAGGAAGCGCATCCTCAGGATCACGAGAACAGCTGCAAGGGATTCCGAGCTGGACATAATTGTCCACCTAGGGACAAATGACTTGGCTCATCATGAGATTAGAGCAGTGCAGGAGGACATTGCAGAGTTGGGAGGGACCTAAGACGAGCAGCACACACAGTATCCTTCTCAGAGGTGCTGCCTGTCAAAAGCATGGGGGAGGCGAGGGTAATTGGCACCATGCAGTTTAATGAATGGTTGAAAAAATGGAGCGGAGCACAGGGATTTGGCTTCATTGGGGACTGGGGTTCCACCTGGAGGGACACCAGCCTATACTGGCAGGATGGTCTGCATCTGTCCAGGAAGGGAACAAGTCTTTTGAGCAATCGGTTTAAATGCTTCATTGGCAAGCTTTTAAACTAGTCAAAGGGGGAGGCACTGACAAGCAGCAGGAAAATCCCAGCCTCTCCCTACAAAACAGGGTACTAAATGAGAAAAAGACAGAGGTAGAACGGTCAGTGGGGGATGCTGCACTGGAAGGTAAAGCCATCAAAAAAGGAGAGCAATGAGTACTAATGCCGTAGTCTGGGTAACAAGCTTCCTGAATTAGTGGCCTTGATGGAGGAAGAACATCTGGATATCGTGGCAGTCACAGAAACATGGTACACACAAAACCATGACTGGGACATAAACATACCAGGATACACTGTGTACAGGAGGGACAGGGAGGGTAAAGAGGAGGAGGAGTAGTTCTTTACATAGGGAAGGAATAAAAGCAACAGAACAAAAAGGTACACAGGGAGGAGAAGAAGCACTGTGGGTAAATTTGGAGACAGGCAATGGCACCACAATACGCATAGGTTAGAACAGACTCCTTCTCAGGGGAGGAAATGGACAGGAAATGATAGAAAGTATACTTAGAATGGCAGAAAAAGGAGATATTGCTGATGGGTGATCTGAATATGCCAGATGTTAACTGGAGTGCAGTTGCAGCTGCCACTGAAGAGGGGGTTATTCTAGATGCCCTACAGGGGGCATGCCTTAGACAACTAGTACTGGAGCCCACTCGAGAGGGAGCAATATTAGACTTGATTCTCTCAAATGGAGATGGTGAGAGGATTACAGATGTAGAAGTGGGTAGCCATCTGGGAACTAGCGACCATCGAACAGTATGGTTCACAATAAACACAGCAATAGAGTCAAGCCATACAAAGACTAAAGTACTGGACTTTAGGAGGGCTGACTTTGCCAAAATGGGTGAGTGCCTAAGGAACGCACTAGCAAATGGGCAGGAAGGAGGGGTGGAAGAACAATGGGGAATAATAAAAACTGCCATCACAGAGGTAACGAGCCTTTGTGTGAAGCAAATAAACAAAACAAGATGATGTAAGAAACCACTATGGTTCTCAAAGGAAGTGGCAGTGAAGGTTCAAGAGAAAAAGAAAGCATTCAGGAAGTACAAGGAATCGCAGAAGGAGCAGGACAGAGAACTGTATCAGTTAAAGCAAAAGGAGGCTGGGAAGGCAGTCAGAACAGCAAAGGCCCAAACCGAGGAAAAGATAGCCAACTCAGTTAAGAAGGGGGATAAAACCTTTTATAGGTACATCAGGGAGTGAAGGAAGACCAAGGGAGGGATAGTGAGGCTTAATAAAGGGAGGGAGGGTGGGCAGAGGGAGACTGTGAAAAGGCAGAGATACTAAACAAATATTTTTGCTCAGTATTTACAAAGGAAGAGGGGGAGGTACATAAAACAAACAGTAGTAACACTCTGGATACAGAAGTTGATACCGCCTATTTACAGAACAAAGGGTTCTGAAAGAACTCTTAAACTGAAGGTGGACAAAGCAATGGGCCTGATGGGATCTATCCCAGAATTCTAAAAGAACTAAGGGTAGAACTAGTGACACCACTGACTACCCTTTTAACAAATCATGGGAGGATGGGGTGGTACCCGAGGACTGGAGGAGGGCAGATGTGATTCCCCTTCACAAAAGTGGGAGCAAGGCAGAAGCAGGAAACTATAGATCTGTTAGTTTAACCTCAGTGATAGAGAAAATGATGGAATCACTTCTAAAGGAAAGAATTGTCAAGTATCTAGAGGCCAGAGGGGCACAGGACCCTAGGCAGCATGGATTCACAGCGGGAAGGTCATGCCAGACGAATCTGATAGATTTCTTTGACTGGGTGACCAAAGTAGTAGATCAGGGAGGGGCTGTGGACATGGCCTACCTAGACTTTACAAGGCATTTGACACAGTCCCACACAAAAGATTAATATACGTTAGCCAGCCTGGGAGTGGGTCCCAAGATGACAGCCTGGGTAAAGAACTGGCTGGAGAATAGGACACAGAGAGTAATAGTAAATAGGTCCTCAGAAAGGAGGTTACTAGTGGGGTACCGCAGGGTTCAGTATTAGGACCGGTCCTCTTCAATGTCTTTATAAGCGACATTGCAGAAGGACTGGAAGGAAAAGTATGTCTCTTTGCAGATGACACAAAGATCTGCAACAGAGTTGATGCACAGGTGGGGTGGAAAGGATGAGAAGGGATTTGGCAAGGTTAGAGGAATGGTCAAATGTATGGCAGCTTAGATTCAATGCTAAGAAGTGCAAGGTAATGCACCTGGGAAACAAAAACCCAGGGGAAGAGTACACAATGGGGGGTGAGATACTAACAACAACAAAAATGGAAAGGGACCTGGGGGTAGTCATATCAGATGACCTAAAGACGGGCAAGCAATGTGAGAGGGCAGCAAGGAGGGCTGGGGGGATACTGGGATGCATAGGGAGAGGCATCACCAGTAGAAAACAGGAAGTTATTATCCTCTGTACAGACAGCTGGTGAGACCCCATCTGGAGTACTGTGTGCAGTTCTGGAGACCCAATCTCAGCAAGACATAGACAGGATGGAAGCTGTCCAGAGGAGGGCACTAAAATGGTGCAGGGTCTGCACTGGAAGACATATGAAGAGAGACTTAAGGAGCTTAATATGTATAGCCTCGAGGAAAGAAGGAGAGGAGGACATGATAGAAACGTTCAAGTACCTCAAGGGAATCAACAAAGTCCAAGAGGGTAGCATCTTTCAAAAAAAGTGTGCAAGAACAAGAGGCACAATTTGAAGATAGAGGGGGCAGCTCAGAGGTAATTTAAGGAAGTATTTTTTACGAGAGGGTTGTGGATGCATGGAGCGGCCTTCGGAGGAAGGTTGTGGAGTCAAAATCAGTGGTGGAATTCAAGCATGCATGGGATAGTCATAAGACAGTTCTGGGGGGTGGGGGTAGGAAGAAGTAGGCTGCTGGTTAACTAGGATCTGCAGCTTATCCAGTAGGTAGGGAAATGGGCAGACTGGGTGGGCCAAGCGGTCCTTATCTGCCGTCAAATTCAAATTCTATGTATGTTGACGCTAAGGGGAAAGCGTACGGGGTGAACATTCTGAATACAAAGAGAGTGGAGGGGGAAGAGTCAGAAGGGGCTGTTGTGCGGAAGCCTAAAACAGTAGACTGTGGGAAGGGAGCTCCTAAGGTGAACAGAGCAAGAGGGGAAGAAGAGTGGCAGTTTAGAGGTGCAGTCAGGGGAAACTCGGGTTCTTGATGGAGGCTGACATAGAGTGTCACAATAAATTTGAGCTACTAAGCAACCTAGAGGGGGAGGAAGGGGTTGGTGGAAATGAGAAACTTATACAGAGGCTGGGGAGGTCGGATACCCATAGGGCATCACAGACCAGCAATGGAAAGGATAGAAATAGTCCCAGAGGGAGAAGGGAAACATAAATGTTAAGCAAATGGGGAGATGCAACATACTGCAGACATGAGGGAGGAGAGCATGATTGGAGAGAAACTGAGAGACAAGGAGGTGGAGTGGAGCCCTTCAGCAGGGGGTCAGTACCAAGGATGGGGCCTCAGCTAAAGGGGACCCACAGAGAGCCTCTGGAGGCAGGGGTACTATTACAAGGGGGGAGGATGGCAGTGTGGGGGAAGGGGAAACCATAAGGGCCAGGATAAATGGTTCGGATAAGAGAGGGTTAAAGGGGACACCTATTCAGAGGGGGTTGGAGTTAAGTGGGCAAAATAATGAGGGAGGCAGAAAGGGGAGGGTGACAAGGGGTCTCTAATAAGGCAGGAAGACTCCCATGGAATTGAGATCATGAATAAAGGGGGGAAGGGGGCTGAGGAGCATAGTGGAGGTAACCATAAGGATGATGGCGGTGTAAGGTTCTGTTATTGGGAGGCTCGATGATTAGGGGTATCCAGTGGGAGGGCAGGGGTGGATGCCATAGCCAGGTGAAGGTAGTGAGTATCTCTGGGCTGACAGTGCACAGAGCAAAGTTCATGATTATGAAATGGTTAGGGATTGTGGAGGAACGGATTTCCTGGTGCATTTGAGAACTAACGATCTAGAGGGAAATAGCGTTTTGGAAATCCAAGCAAGGTTCCAAGAACTTGCCAGAGTCTGTCGGGATAATGGATGCAACATTTCCTTTTCGGAGATATTGTCAGTACCAAAGGACTCGGTGGAGAAAAAAATGAAGCTCACAGAGGTTAATGACTGGCTCAGGAAGTGGGGTGAAGAGAGTGGGTTGGGGGTGTTAGGGAACTGGAATGGAGTTTGGGAGGATAAGGGACTATATACCAAGGACAGGCTTCATCTTGCCCCATTAGGGAAGGAAGTCCTTAAACAGGGGATGGCTGACTACATTCAAGAAAGGTGGGGTTTAAACTTGTGAGGGGGGAAGGGATAAGGGAGGGGCTGACCAGAAGCCCTCTCCTACAGATGAGGGGAGTAGCCTTCAAGCCCAAGGGGAGGGGGGAAACAGACTGGGGTGGAGGTTTCCAGGAGGAGCAGAGGGAGGATGGAAGTATAAGGAATCTGGGTGGGGTTCGACAAAGAGGATCAGGGATAAGAGGTGGGGGTTGGTGTTAGTAAATGCCAGGAGCTTGGGAAACAAGTTGCCAGAGTTCCAGGCCATGCTGTTTGGGGGGGGGGGCGGATGTGGCAGCAGTCACGGAGACGTGGGCCAACAAAAACCATGACTGGGACCTAAACGTACGGGGCTACACTATGCTTAGGAAGGGTAGAAAGGAGGGCAGAGGGGGTGGAGTGGCTATGTTCATTAGAGATGACATAGAAATTGCTAGGGTAGAAGAGGCAGAGGGAAACGTGGAGGCCTTATGGGTTACCTTATGATCCCTAGCAGGAGATAAGGTCAAGCTGAGTGTAGTATATAGGCCCCCCGGGATGAGTGATGTTCTAGAGGATGGTTTGCTGGACAACATCATTGCCCAGTGTGGACCAAAAGGGGAAGGAGTGGTGTTGATGGGGGACCTTAATATGCCAGGTACAAACTGGGGAACCATGTCCTCTAAGGTGGCCAAGGAGCAGAGGCTGCTGGATCTGCTTCCAGGATGCGTTCTTAACACAGCATGTGATGAAGCCCACAAGGGAGGGGCATGTCCTGGACGTGGTTCTGGCAAATGGGGATCTGGTAAGGGACCTGGTTGTACAGGACCCCTGACTGGGGCGACCATAATACTGTCTGGTTTCAAATAAGCATGAGGGAGGGGTGAGATCTAGGACACTGGCAGTGGACTTCAGGGGAGCAGACTTTGAGGGCATGGAAATATTCTCAAGGATCACTTGAGGGATTACATCAATGACAAGTGTGGAAGGAGATGGAGGTCATAAACGGGGACTTCATGAGGCAGTCAGGATTCTCGCTAGTTGAAACGAAGGAGCAAGGTCACATAAACCATGCTGGTGGTCCAGTAAGGTACAGGTAGCAGTCAGAGAAAGAGAAGGCGCCTACAAAATATGTAAAACAACAAGAGGGATAGGGATAAGGAAATGTACCATCTTGCATCTAGAAAAGTCACCGGATGGTGAGGGAGCAAAGTCCAGTAAGAGCAGCAGCTGGCACAGGGGATACAAGGAGGGAAAGGGGTTCTTCCGGTACATTGGGAGTGGAGAAAACTAAGGCCATCTCAGCAGATTGAGATCAGAAGGAGGTGGGTGGAAGAGGCGAGGACCAGGTAGAGGTATTTAACAAGTACTTTGCCTCTGTGTTCACTAGTGAGGGGGATGGGATATCTACAAAGCAAGGCATGAAGGGGATAGAAGCGGCAGTGAGTGGGATCAGGGGAACAACAGAAATGGAACAAGAGGGAGGGAGAGGTACCCCGGGGGTGTCACATCTGGATAAGGATAAAAAGGCCAGTAAGGTGGAGGGGATGGATGATGCTATCTCCGCCAAAAGGGTGTGGTTAGCCCTCAAGGCCCTAAAGAAAGACAAATCTCCTGGGCCGGATGGCATTCATCCGAGAGTACTATGGGAATTGTCGGACATACTAGCTGCACCCCTGGCGGAGCTCTTCAACAGGTCACTTGAGACAGGGAGGGTACCTAGGGATTAGCGAGAGGCACATGTGGTGCCAATCCATAAAGGGGGGTCGAGGGAAGTACCAGGTAACTATAGACCCATCAGTTTGACCTCAGTGGTGGGAAAATTAATGGAGAGTATACTAAAGGAACGATTGGGGTGTACTTGGAGGAGGTGGGAGATCTGGATAGTCAGCAACATGGGTTTTCTAGGTAGATCATGTCAAACCAATCTTGTGGAGTTCTACGAATGGGTAACATCAGAACTGGACAGGGGAAAGCCTGTGGATGTATTATTCTTGGACTTCAGCAAGGCATTTGACACTGTCCCCCACAATGGTCTGATGGAGAAACTGATGGGGTTAGGAGTAGGCCCTTTGATGGTCAGATGGATTGAAAACTGGCTAGCTGGACGCACCCAGAGAGTAGTGGTCTGTGGGAAGCTGGCGAACCCTAGAGAGGTTGGTAGTGGGGTACCGCAGGGCTCGGTCCTGGGTCCGATCCTGTTTAATGCATACATATCGGACATCAGGGAGGGTATAGGGTGTGAAATGAGTCTCTTCGCTGATGACTCCAAGATGGGAGCAGTAGTTGAGCGAGAAGAGGGGAGGTTGGCCCTGTAAGGGGACCTGGAAAGCTGGGCTCACATATGGAAATTAAATTTCAATATCACTAAGTGCAAGGTGTTGCATCTTGGTCGGGGAAACCCTAAACACAGGTACACCCTGGGAGGGGAGGTGCTGGAGGCCTCAACAGGGGAAAAAGACCTAGGGGTCATGGTGGATGCATGTATGAATAACTCTGAGCAGTGCAGGAGAGCGGCTAGCAAGGCAAACAGGATGTTGGGATGCATCGTAAGGGGATCACCTCTAGGAGCAAGGAAGTGATTCTGCCGCTGTACAATGGACTGGTTAGACCACACCTTGAGTACTGTGTACAGTACTGGAGACCACACTAAAGAGGGACATACAGCTCCTGGAGAGGGTACAGAGGAGGGCAACTAAGATGATATGAGGGCTAGAGGATTTGACGTATGAGGCGGACTTGAGGACTCTGCCTGTTTTCATTGGAGGAGAGGAGAGACAGGGGACATGATTGAGGTCTTCAAGTACCTCAAGGGAATACATAGGGTAAACATGGAGGGATCTTTAGACTAAAGCAGGAGGTATCACCAGAGGGCATGGTTTGAAGTTGGAAGGTGGAAGGATGAGGGGAAAAGAGGAGGAGGTTTTCACTGAGAGGGTGGTGAACCCTTGGAATGCACTGCCTGGCAAGCTGGTTCAGAGATCCACAGTGGAGGGCTTCAAGAGAGGGTGGGACAGACACAGAAAGTGGATGTATCAGATGGTGGCCTGTCCCAGGGGGGTGGGGATGGATGATAGGGGTTTCTGGAGCACAAGGGATGGGAGGGCCTCGGCACCCAACTAAGGATCTAAGGTTTGAGCAGGCTAGATAGACCGTAAGGCCTAATCTGCTGGCAAATAGTATGTTAGTATGTAAGTGCCTCAAAGATTGCCACGGTATCCCTAAGATGTCAGGGCAACCTTAATACCATGTTATATAAAAAAATCTATACATTTTTAAAGGTTCTCAGAGAGAGAGCCTATGCCCAAAATTATAGGGCATCCAGGTGGTCATTGAGGATTCTTGTGCACTTTAGGCAACATGTAAAATGTTGGGACAGCAGGGTAATCCTGAGACAGGTACTTAAATTCCTGCTCAGAAATGACACCTCTAGCCCTCTAGAAAGACACAAAAAATCATTGTTTCTTTTCATAGATGGAAGTGGGATTCCCATCTAAGAGCCAATAGTTGTTAGCATTGTACAGTTGCAACAGTGCTTCCCGCAGGTAATCAGCAGTATTCATTACCACAACCTGGCCCCCTTTGTCGGCTTGTTGCACCACAATAATGTCCACTGTGAAGAGCTATTTTAAGTGTTGTAACCTCCTCTGGTCATAGATTATGATGGATCCATCTTCAGAAATTCCCAGGGGTTACTAGAATCCCAGTTAGATCAGTGGCAGGCAGGGAAGGCAGCTTGTGAAATGCCAGGTAAATGGGTTTCACACTGTCATACTCTTGTTTTCAGTCTTAGCTGAGCTGGAATGATGATGTAATCATGGAACTCTTCCAGCAGCATAAGCCACAATGTTCAGCTGGCTTTGAGGAGTGAACTGGAATGTTGAGTTAGTTCTGTAGGAGTTCGAGTAGGAGGAGGCTGCTGCATCTGCTGTGCAGCTCCTTAGTTTAGCTCTGATAAAGAGCTACCCATTTTGTTTTGTGGTAGTTTGCTCTCACCTTAGAAGAAGAAGAACAAAGAAGTCATTTTTTTCTGAAGTGGTAGAGACCCAGTTAGTAGAAGCGTTGCCCCATCCCAGGAGGGATGGGGTGAACAGAATTGGTGCAAGCCCTTGATCCACATGTTTGGTGAAGCTGCCTTGGACATCTTCATTTGTTGTGAGTACAATTTCTCTATTTAAGCTTAGGTGCATCTGCAATACCTAGGGGTGACTTTCTCTGCCAAAGGGACACTGTCACCTAGACTTTCTGTTTTAAAAGTGTCTGCCTACGTTGGAGTCCAGTATGTGACTGTCCAAGTACAGAACTTCAAATTTCTGACACCTCAGAGGTGTGTGTGTGTGTAGTATGTTAAGTATGAAATAAATTTTAAGACAGCATCTACGGTTTTCTACAGATGTGTGGTGTTATTAACCAGATGAATGGCCGAGTATAAGCTTGGAAACAAAAGGTGGGAGACCCCCCACCTGGCATAACCAGTTTACCTCTGCGCGTTCTGAAGGGCACCTATTACTTTTTCTTCAGTGCAATTGGCCAATGCCTGAGAAAAGTGTTTACCCCTTTAAGTGGGTTGTTTTCTCTCAGTTTACGCCAGTTTAGTGGGTTCTGAAAGTCCTGAGTTTGGGTGCGCTCCTTTGTGGTTGTGTGTACCACCTTCATTCCTCATGAAATATGGTAAAGTGTCCTAGTACTGGCCATTTGTGCCTAGTCGATGGGAAATGTACTATGCCTGGCCATGTGTGCTAACCTCCATTTCAGAACCAGAGTGTTCGCTGTTTTGTGTTTCTTCTGCCTATGCTAAATGGAAATTCAGGAATTTCTGTACCCTGGAGTATCTGCAATACCAGTATGTGTAGCCCTATAGGGGTCCATCTTCGCTTTGTGATTATTCCTACTTTGTTACGTGAATAAAAGCCACACTCTAGAATCCCAACCTGGTTTGGACAGTATTGTTACTGCTTCCATGTGTCTGGATTTCCTTGGGTGCCCCTGTCCAGAAGTGCAAACCTAGCATAATTGTGAGCAAACGTTTTCCCCCAGGGACCTGGGTTGCCGGCCATGGTAATTGGTCCCACCAGGTGTGTGCCAGGTAGTTGCCACACTTGGTTGACTGTTTTTGCATAACAGTCTGGTCCACCAAGTCTAATGGTGGCCATTTCTCTCTCCTTTTATTTCTAGTTCTAGTAGGTAGACCCCAACCCCTCTCTGTTGCCCCTAGATGTTTGTGGTGAGAGGAGAAACACTGCTAGCTAAACAAGGGGGGCTAGTGGGGTCGGGGTTACAAAAATGGGGGTTCATCCGATGATGTGTTTTTGAATTTTGGGAGAGAACGAAGTTTGTTTGCTCAAGTTGTGGCTAACATTTTGTCTGTCTGGCAGTTAGTAGCCCAAAACTGGAAGCTTTGCACAGAAGGATTTGCCCAGAGTAGTGCCATCCATATGTGCTGCTGTGTGCTTGCTGTTCATGTGCTGCTGTGTGTTGTGCCACCGTTTACCAAGGAGCTGTAAGGCCAAATTGTGTGTGCCCCTTGTCCAGCATCAAGAGAGATCATTTACAAACTTTAATTCTGAAGTTTTCTGTGACAAAAAGTATTGTGGACTTTGGGAAACAACAAAACAATTGTGCCCTGAACGTTTCAAGTGCTTGCTGTGTGAACTGGGGGAGTGCCTAAAGAAATAGCCAAGTTCTGAATAAAGAAATGGTCAAAAATGGCAATCCTGCCATGAAAAACGTCAGTCAAGAAAAAAAAGTTGTTTTGCAGTTTAAATTTTGCCTGCTCAACGATCACAGTGGAGGAAGAGCAGAAGAAGAGAGAGGAGCTCATTTGCATGGAGTAGAGTGATTGATGAGACTGTAGTCAGTCCTGCCCCCTAGCCAGCTTCAGAGTGCTGCCCAGTGTTCGAGAGGGAGAGAGTGAGTGGTGTGTGAGCTGGTAGAAGGAGAATCATTGCAGTGACTGTAAACATTCTAAAATCTGTAAATACAGACTATTTCTGTGCAAAATTGGGCTCAACCCATAATCTGACCAACTGGGAAGCAAGTGAGGTGTCAGTAGTGACACTCGCCGGGATCGCCAGCTCGTTTTAACCAAGAGGCCTTCCAGGATCGGCTTTAGGCCGAGATTTTCCATCGGAGCAAGCCAGCTACTGATTCAGTGAGTACCATTCAGCAAAACTGAGCTCAAACTGTGCTGTGATTTTCAAAAGCCAGCTGGATCTGTGTGTAAACAGTGTGATTGTTTTTGCAAAGAAGGACTGTAAAGTGAAATCAAAACAAGCAAGAATTCTGAGCAATAGATTGTGAGCATGTATTATGGATTCAGCAACAGTATAATTTTCTGAGCAAAAGAGAGACTGTGAGTTGTAGGAGAGACTGCAACAAACAGGCAATCCTGTTCAAGAAATACTGTGGCTTTACTGACTTTAAGCAAGTAAAAGCGATTGAAAGCTAATCGTAAAGTCCAAAAAATCATATAGTTGTGCTGAGGAAGGTAAAAGCAGTACAATTGTTACAGTTTGAGAAGATTTATCAGTAGCAGTTAGTCGGATGTGCAGTGGCTTGAGTCAGATACAGATTAGTGATGCATCAGGAGTGCTGCCGCCGCCATTACAGGGTGGGGCAGTAATGTAAACACAGCAGCAGGAGCCATTTTGACAGACTGTTCCAAGTATAGTGGACTCAGTAGTAACCGTGAACTTTTGTGTTTTTATTTACACACATGGCTTCGGGACCATCCCGCTACCCGGATCATGCCTGAGTTATGATAGCTGAGGAGGTTGCCAAGCTTAAAGAAATTGAGCAATGTTTCTACAGTGGAAGTTTGCCTCCTCATGTTGCGATTCCCAACTACTCTGTGAGAGTATGCATAATGTGCCTCAAGGCTGGGAGGGATGTATTCTTGATTCCTCACTGTTCAGGATGTTTAGAGAAGCAAGTTCTGACTAGAACATCTCGGATTAGTTTGGCTCCCATGTGGACAAAAGTAGAAGACCCTGCATGTAGCAGCACACAGCACCTGGTTGAACCTGCTGGGTGAGGCCCAGTAGAGTGTGGCACAAAGGAAAAGGGTGTAGATGTACTGTCAAAGCAGATTCCTCATGATGTCTCCATGCCTGTGTCGCAGATGGACAGTACAGAGGGAGAATCGATGGATCCATGGAGAGAGGGTCCTAGCCCTAACCTCATTGTAGAGGATGAGGGTCAAGAGACTCTAGAATGGGAGGTGTCTACCTTTGCACCCAGTGAAGAGTGTACTGTCTTGGGAGTGAGGACAACTGCTCACTCCTGGGCCCAAATTCTGAGTGAGGAAGAGGAGGAGGAAGATAAGTATCTTCATGTTGAGGGTTCCAGTCTGCAGCCTCAAGTTCTTGCTTCAGAGAAACCAGAAAAAGAAGTTAGTGACTCCACAGCCCTGCCCTTGGAGGAAGGGGTCAGGGACAAGTTCTATGTTTCTTTGAGTATGTGACACTGGCAGAACCAGAATTGGCTGATCTGAAGCCAGGCCGAAGTTCATAATCTGATGAAAAGCATTAAGGAGGAAAGACTGGTTTGTAGGAAGGCCAGCGACATCTGTAGGTGGACCTTTCCTACCTTTCCTCGGAGAGTCTGGGAGGAGATTGAGAAAAAGAGGAGAGCCTGGCTAGAGGAGGAAGCAAGTCTGTATTTGTATCCAGGTGCAACTCTGTATGTCAGAAACAAAGTGATAAAAGACAAACTGCAGTTTTGGAAATTGGGCAGGACATTGTTCATAGACACTGTACGATATGTGGATCCTACAGGGAAAGAGAATTTCCATAACATTCATTATGTACGCCCAGATGGGGTCACAATTCTTGCACCTGATCCAAATTAGTACTACCCTCAAGTGTACCACCATCCTGAGAATATGCCCGTGCCTACCCAGAGCAAAGCAGAGCAGAGCAGTGGTAGCAAGTATCTGCCATCCAGCCGTTGCCATATCCATGTTGTTCCACCAGTCTGGTGTTCCAGGATCCAAGGTGTGTCCAGATTCATCAGCTCTGCAGTGTGCCTTTCCAATTTCATCGCCTGGTCTTCCAGATAGCCTAGATGACATCACCCAGCTGTTTTCCTGATTCATCGCTTGGGATTTCAGATGACATCAACCACGCTTTTCTTTTCCTGTTCCAAGGTTCCATCTCCTAGATGACATCATCTCAGCAGTTTCCTGTTTCACCATCTATTTTCTGGAAGATTTCCACCCAGCTGTATCTGAAAAATGCTGCCAGGGACAGTCTTCGGCTGGAGAAGTAGGTGATGTCCATTTTTTCATTCTTCAAGTGACTGATAAGTCCAGACTTTTCTTACTTTATTGACATTGCAATACACATCCTACACCTGGAAGACTACAGACTAGTGAACTGTCCACAAAGGCTCTCCCCTTTGGGACTACAGTACTTCAAGAACTGTGCTTCAGCAGGCTCCGGCTCAGGAGAGACTCTTTTCTGGACCCTGCCTTCGGACACCACTGTTTGTCACTAGTTTGGACATTTAGGGCATTCCATCCCTCCAAAAGGTGTATTGTACATAAAATTAGATGTTTTCAACAACTGTTTTCTCCTTTTCTAAAAAAAATATTTGGGGGGAGGGATCTCCAGTGTTTGATGGTAAGGGTTATTGTTGTTATACTGTGTGTTTTGCAGATTTGGGGTGTGTTTTTGTCTCTTTTTTCTCTTTCAGGTGGTTCCTGTTAAAGAAGAAAGAAGAGAAGACCAGAAGAGGATGTGGGAACTCATCCGAGCTCTCCTGCTTTTGCAGGTTGTTTTGTAGCATTGTATGGTTAACAGGTGTTAAAATTGGTTTCCTTCCACAGGTGTTAGTGTGTGGGGGATAGTAGGAGTGTAATGCTTGGGTAAAGTGCTAGCTCTGGTTTGGTTTGCAGGTGCCCTGGGTTGGGGGGAGGTTCTCCTCTTTGTGGGTAGGTTTTTGGTTAGATAGATTTTCCTTGGAGGGCTAGGGGGATAGACAGGCTGTGGTCCTGATCGGCCATAAGGCCACAGTGCTGGTCTCTTAGGGCATGCTCTGGACAGTTCCTCGAGAGCCACTGATTCTCCATAGTAAGATCATAGTGTAGGAGCTGATGTGTCAGCTAAAGGCCTCTGGGCCCTTAGTGTTGTCAGCCTGTGCCAGGCACAGGTAGGGGAAAAGGTAGCGCTACCTCCCCATAGTCAACACATAGGGTAGGATGGCCTTGTGCCGGGTAGGTAATGACTGGGGACAGTAATTTTCCTGGCTAAGGGTGGGTGTAACCCCCTTGTTCCCAGGGGTTACTAGAATCCCAGTTAGATCAGTGGCAGGCAGGGAAGGCAGCTTGTGAAATGCCAGGTAAACGGGTTTCACACTGTCACACTCTGTTTTCAGTCTCAGCTGAGCTGGAATGATGATGTAATCATGGAACTCTCGCAGCAGCATAAGCCACAATGTTTAGCTTGCTTTGGGGAGTGAATTGGAATGTTGAGTTAGTTCTGTAGGAGTTCAAGTAGAAGGAAACTGCAGCTGCTGTGCAGCTCCTCAGTTTAGGTCTGATAAAGAGCTACCCATTTTGTTTTGTGGTAGTTTGTTCTCACCCTAGAAGAAGAACAATGAAGACAGTTTTTCTGAAGTGGTGGAGACCTATGCCAGTAAGGTTTCTTTGCTCCATCCCAGGAGGGATGGGGGTGAACTCCAGGATTCAAGGGCAATCCCCTTGATCCACATGTTTGGTGAAGCTGCCTTGGACATCTTCATTTGTTGTGAGTACAATTTCTCTGTGTAAGCCCAGGTGCATCTGCCACACCTAGGCGTGAATTTCTCTGCCAAAGGGACCCTGTCACCTAGACTTTCTGTTTTAAAAGTGTCTGCCTATGCTAGAGTCCAGTATGTGGCCGTCCAAGTACAGAACATTTAATTTCTGACACCTCAGAGATGTGTGTGTTTAGTATGTTAAGTGTGAAATACATTTTAAGACACAATTTAGAGTTTTCTACAGTTGTGTGGTGTTATTAACCAGATCAATGGCCGAGTGTAAGCTTGTAAATAAAAGGTGACAGACCTCCCACCTGGAGTAACCAGTTTACCTTTACGTATTCTGAAGGGCACCTATTACTTTTTCTTCACTGCAACTGGCCAATGCCTTAGAAAAGTGTTTACCCCTGTATGTGGGTTATTTTCTCACAGTTTACCCCAGTTTAGTGGGTTCTGAAAATCCTGAGCCTGGATGTGCTCCTTTGTGGTCATGTGTACCACCTTCAATCGTCATGAAATATGGGAAAGTGTCCCAGTACTGGCCATGTGTGCCTAGTCGATGGGAAATGTACTACATCTGGCCATGTATGCCAGTCTCCATTTCAGAACCAGAATGTTCACTGTTTTGTGTTTCTTCTGCCTATGTTAAATAGGAATTCAGGAATTTTTGTGCCCTGGAGAATCTGCAATACCAGTATGTATAGCACTATGGGGGTCCATCTTCGCTTTGTGATTATTCCTACTATGTTACATGAATAAAAACAACACTCTAGAATCCCAACCTGGTTTGGACAGTATTGTTATTGCTTCCATGTGTCTGGATTTCCTTGGGTGCCACTGACCAGAAGTGCAAACCTAGCATAATTGTGAGCAAACATTTTCTCCCAGGGACCTGGGTTGCTGGCCATGGTAATTGGTCCCACAAGGTGTGTGCCAGGTAGTTGCCACACTTGGTTGACTGTTTTTGTATAACAGTCTGGTACACCGAGTCTAATGGTGGCCATTTCTCTCTCCTTTTTTGCCTAGTGCTAGTAGGTAAACCCTCACCCCTCTCTGTTGCCCTAGATGTTTGTGGTGAGAGAAGAAGTCCTGCTAGTTAAACAAGAGGGGCCGGTGGGGGGTTACAAAATTGGGGGTTCATCCGACAATGTGTTTTTGAATTTGGGGAGAGAACAAAGTTTGCTTGCTCAAGTTGTGGCTAGCGTTCTGTCTGTCTGGCAGTTGGTAGCCCAAAACTGGAAGCTTTGCGTAGAAGGATTTGCCCAGAGTAGTGCCATCCATATGTGCTGCTGTGTGCTTGCTGTTCATGTGCTGTTGTGTGTTGTGCCACCATTTACCAAGGAGCTGTAATGCCAAATTATGTGTGCCCCTTGTCCTGCATCAAGAGAGAGTGTTTACAAACTTTAATTCTGAACTTTCTGTGACAAAAAGTATTGTGGACTTTGGAAAACAACAAAACAATTGCACCCTGAACGTTTCAAGTGCTTGCTGTGTGAACTGGGGGAGTCGCTAAAGAAATAGGCAAGTTCTGAATAAAGAAATGGTCAAAAATGGCAATCCTGCCATGAAAAAGGTCAGCCAAGAAAAAAAAGTTGTTTTGCAGTTTAAATTTTGCCTGCTCGATGATCGCCGTGGAGGAAGAGCATGAGAAGAGAGAGGAGCTCATTTGCACGTGTCAAGTGATTGATTAGACTGCAATCAGTCCCGCCCCCTAGCCAGCTTCAGAGTGCTGCCCAGTGTTCGAGAGGGAGAGAGCGAGTGGTGTGTGAGCTGGTAGAAGGAGAATAGTCGCGGTGACTGTAAGCGTTCTAAAATCTGTAAATAGACTATTTCTGTGTGAAATCGGGCTCAACACGTAATCTGACCAACTGGGAAGCAAGTGAGGTGTCAGTAGTGACACTCGGCGGGATTGCCAGCTCGTTTTAACCCAGAGGCCTTCCAGGATCGGCTTTAGGCCGAGATTTTCCATCGGAGCAAGCCAGCTACTGATTCAGTGAGTACCATTCAGCAAAACTGAGCTCAAACTGTGCTGTGATTTTCAAAAGCCAGCTGGATCTGTGTGTAAACAGTGTGATTGTTTTTGCAAAGAAGGACTGTAAAGTGAAATCAAAACAAGCAAGAATTCTGAGCAATAGACTGTGAGCATGTATTATGGATTCAGCAACAGTATAATTTTCTGAGCAAAAGAGAGACTGTGAGTTGTATGAGAGACTGCAACAAACAGGCAATCCTGTTCAAGAAATACTGTGGCTTTACTGACTTTAAGCAAGTAAAAGCGATTGAAAGCTAATCGTAAAGTCCAAAAAGTCATATAGATGTGCTGAGGAAGGTAAAAGCAGTGCAATAGTTAAAGTTTGAGAAAATGTATCAGTAGCAGTGAGTCGGATGTGCAGTGGCTTGAGTCAGATACAGATTAGTGATGCATCAGAAGTGCTGCCGCCGCCATTACAGGGTGGGGCAGTAATGTAAACACAGCAGCAGGGAGCCATTTTGAGAGACTGTTCCAAGTATAGTGGACTCAATAGTAACAGTGAACTTTTGTGTGTTTTTTTACACACACACATGGCTCCGGGACCATCCCGCTACCCAAATCATGCCCGAGCTATGATAGCTGAGGAGGTTGCCAAACTTAAAGGAATTGAGCAATGTTTCTACGGTGGAAGTTTGCATCCTCATGTTGCGATTCCCAACTACCCTGTGAGAGTATGCATAATGTACCTCAAGCCTGGGAGGGACATATTTTTGATTCCTCACTGTTCAGGATGTTTGGAGAAGTAACATCTGACTAGAACATCCCAGATTAGTTTGGCTTCCATGTGGACAAAAGTAGAAGACCCTGCATGTAGTAGCACACAGCACCAGGTTGAACCTGCTGGGGGAGGCCCAGCAGAGTGTGGCACAAAGGAAAAGTGTGTAGATGTACTGCCAGAGAAGATTCCTTGTGATGCCTCCATGTCTGTGTCGCAGATGGACACTGCGGGGGGAGAATCAATGGATCCACGGAGAAAGAGGGTCCTAGCCCTAACCTCATTGGAGAGGATGAGATTCGAGAGACTCTAGAATGAGAGGTGTCTACCTCTGCACCCAGTGAAGAGTGGACTGTCTCGGGAGTGAGGATGACTCCTGACTCCTGGTCCCAAATTCTGAGTGAGGAAGAGGAGGAGGAAGATAAGTATCTTCCTGTTGAGGGTCCCAGTCTGTAGCCTCAAGCTCTTGCCTTGGAGGAACCAGAAAGAGAAGTTGGTGACTCCACAGCCCTGCCCTTGGAGGAAGGGGTGAGGGACAAGTTCTACGTTTCTTTTATTATGCGACACTGGCAGAACCAGGATTGGCCACTCCCAAGTCAGGCTGAAGGTCTTAAACTGATGAAGAGCAGTAAGGAGGAAAGACTGGTTCATAGGAAGGCCAACAACATCTATGGGTGGATCTTTCCTACCTTTCCTCGGAGAGTCTGGGAGGAGATTAAGAAAAAGAGGAGAGCCTAGCTAGAGGAGGAAGCAAGTCTATATTTGCATCCAGGTGCAACTGTGTATGTCAGAAACAAAGTGATAAAAGACAAACTGCGGTTTTGGAAGTTGTGCAGGACATTGTTCATAGACAGTGCATGATATGTGGACCCTACAGGGAAAGAGACTGGATGCATCTTGGATCCTGGAGCACCAGACTGGAGGAACAACATGGGTACGGCAATGTTTGGATGGCAGACACTTGCTACCTCTGCTCTGTTTCCCTCTGAGTAGGCACAGGCATATTCTCAGAGCGATGGTACAGTTGTGGGTAGTACCAATTTGGATTGGGTGCAAGAATTATGACCCCATCTGGGTGCACATAATTAATGTTACAAAAAGAGAAATGGGAAGACAAAGACCGTTGCCCTCATTAACATCATGTCACCCTGGCCAGCTTTCTGTGTCTGATTTTACTGTGACTAATCATTCTTCCCCAACAGTGTCACATGAAGATGATGGAGCTCTATCCATGATCGGTACAAACATAGACATGGACTCGTTACCTAACAACTGGCATCCATAATGGGCCCCAGAGAACTTTGAAACCTTCAATCAAGATGACACATGGAACTATAACACCTTCAGGCCTACCTTGACCTTTTGCCTTCCCAAATCCTTCTTTCCAGCATTTTCCACTTTTGAAAAGTTGGTACAGCAGGAAGTTAGTAGATGATTAACTGAGGAGACCATTGAAGTCCATCGTAATTTATGTCCAGAGGAGGTTACATCACTTAAAGAACTCTTTACGATGGACAATATTGTCATGAAATAAGCCAGCAAAGAGGGCCTGGTTGTGCTAATGAATACTGCTGATTATCTACAGGAAGCATTGTTGCAACTTCACAATACTAACAACTATAGTCTTTTTATACAACATGGTAGTAAAGTTGCCTTCACATCTTAGGGATACCATGGCAGTCCTTGAGGCACTTGAGTACCAAACATTTGATACTGGTTGCCTGTGGCTAACAATTGATGTTGAGTCACTTTACACCAGCATCAGACATCATTTGGGACTACATACTGAGGGTTTTTTTATGGATTTGTTTCAAACTGATTCCATTATTAGCCTAAATTTTGTTATTGTAGCCTTAGATTTGATCTTTCACAGCAACTTTTCACTTTTGATTCACAGATTCACTCTTCTTGGACAATTACATTTCTAGATTTTTTTTCTTGCCATGTTATATAACTATATCTATATCTTTACGAATATAGGATGGACAAAGAAGCCATTGTATACATCTTGTTAACTGAGCACTATATGTATAAATGAAATTTATACAAAATAGTAAACTTGTCATCAAGATTTATGCATATAGTAAACGTGTCATTTGTTAACCATGCCTGCTGCCCACCTGTAACATAGAAACAAAGACGTTGACGGCAGATAAGGACCACAAGGCCCATCCAGTCTGCCCATTTCTTTTTCTATCCTATGAATGTGCCATCGTCCTTTGCTCTGTCAATGGCCTATCTATTCATATGCATCTGTATTGCTCCCTTATGCCTATCACATGCCTGTTTGAAGCCCTGCACTGTATTCATATGTATCCACCACTTCCTGAGGTAGGCCGTTCCATGCATCCACCACCCTTTCTTTGAAAAAGAACTTCCTCACATTACGCCTTAATTGGCCTCCCTCTAATCTCATTCTGTGTCTTCTTGTCTTGCTATTTTTCTTATATTAAAACATGTTAGACTCTTTCACCTTGTTAATGCCCTTAAGGTGTTTGAATGTTTCGATCATATCACCTCTCTCCCTCCTTTGCTCAAGGGTATACATATTGAGCTCCATTAATCTGTCCTTATATGTTTTCTGATGCTGTCCCTGCACCATTCTGGTTGCCCTTCTCTGGACTGCCTCAATTTGGTTAATGTCCTTGTGAAGGTGTGGCCTCCAGTACTGCATGCAGTACTCCAGGTGGGGCCTAACCAGTGTCTTGTAAAGAGGGATTATTACCTCCCTCTTACGACTTGTGATTCCCCTACTAATACACCCCAACATCCTGTAACCCACTGGCAGTACTTGTAGACTTTCACTTTCAATTGGAGCACAAACCCACCTCAGCTAATGCACTATCCCTTCATATTATAATACAAAAGCAGTGTATTTCTTTCACAATATGCCCTAACCTCTGCACTCCTCATTACCAACTTAAACTAACACAATGTGCTTTTTTTTTCACCAAACCACAGTGCAAAACTGGATCACAATACAGTGCCAGCTGCTTAGTCTCGCTATCTCTCTCCTCGTCTCACAGCACACCCAAAGCATTAAGCTGCAGCATAATTTTAATTAGGTCACTATTTGTTTTTTTCCTTGATATTATGACATTACCTGAACCAGAGTGTCTTTGTTTTTTTGTAAACATCATTTCTCACATCACCATGCCAGCTACATGCTCACACTCCAGTCAGACACTACACGCTAGCAACCTGATTCAGACACTCCCGCACAGACAACTGCTCAAAACTGAAGTCTAAAATAAGAAAAAGACATTTTCAGTGAATTTACAAAATGGGCACTACTTAATAAGCCATAGATCTTTTCATTTTCTGTTGTCATGTCTCTTCTTTTCTGCTCACTAACAACGGTCGCCATCTTTTCTTAAAAATTTCTCTTGGCTCTCAAGCTCCACCAGTATGGAAGCGCATTAGAAGCATCAGGCCATCAGGATGTCAGAGCATCCATAGCAACTGCCTAGTAACCACCATGCTAGGCAGACCTATACTAAGAAAATTACCAAAAAGTCCCTTGAAATTATCTTTAAAAAATAAAATAAACAATCTAAAACAAATGTAACTGCACAATCAGAATGCATCCCTATTGCATAAATGGAATATGTGATGGTGGAGCTTATGTGATACATCATTTATCTGCACTTGGGCAGTTTGTCCTCAGGCACATCACTCATGGCTTATGCCACTTGTGAGGTTACCTGAGGTCAAACTGACCATGTGCAGATAATAAATGATGTATTACACAGCTCACCATCACATATCCCTAATATGAAATGGTTCTTTGCTATATACTGTAAGTCATGCAGTTGTTACTCAGCAGAGATTAAAACACATTTTGTCATAAATATGTATTTTTTCTATATACATATTTTGATTTTCTCCCATTTTTTGTATGCCAGATCCTGGTAGACACATAATAGTGCATACATGGAGGTGCATGCACACGCCGGGCACCGGCTCAGCCCCTTCTGCCCCACCCCTGGCATTATTGCCCCCACTCCCCCTCACCTACGTTTCCCACTGGGCCTCCACCCAGTGGGAGTGAAACTATGGGGGGAGCAGACAGCCACCCCCGGGAGGGGAGAGCTGCCTACCGCAGCTCAATCCCGCTCTGATCCTCCCCCCATGCCAGCTCTCTTGTGACCCAAGGTCATTCCCGAACCCAGGCCACCAGTGTAACGTGAGGTAAGGTGTCTAGTACCTCAGTCCTCAACACCACCGGACCAGCCCATAAATGTATTTTTAACTAAGCTACATACTACAGAAGATCAGATAATTCACTAGGGTTTACACAGACATACACTGCTTTGCAGTTAATAGACCATCTGATGCTTCAGCAACAGTTTTGAGGCTCAGTTTGTAACTGAAAGCATTTCTTTCAAGGTAACACCATATTTTATTTCTTGGCAGACCTAATCAGATATGTTAGGCTATTGTGGATGCCTATTAGATTGCATTAAAATCAGACTTGACTCCCATCCCCACAACACTTCCAACACATGCCATTGAGCAAGCTTACTGTTAAATAAATACTTAAATTTGACAGCTAGCAAGAAACATCTTTATCTGCAGTCTGGGCTGGGAGGCAGGATATACTTTGCTGGTGAATTTTAGGCCCACATGTTAAGTCTTCCATGGAGCATGGTCTCATAGCTGACATCAGTTATCATACAGTCCCTAGATTGTTTCAGGGTTTTAGCATAAGTTTTTTAATTGCAGAGTTACGGGTGTCTTCTGGAGCAGTATTTCAAAACAGTATCCAAAAGTCCTTCTTTTCTTTTGGTTACCACTATCTTGTATGTAATCCCAAAGGAGAGCTTTGAGTTGTGTCTGTGAGGAGGGGGAGTGCTTCCGAGCTCCTTATCTATCTCCCAAGAAAAAGCATGCAAAACACATGTGGGCTCAGTTTTTCAAATGTTAAACAAAGCACACTTATGCATTATTCATAAGGTAGTTGTTCCCCTTCCAGTAATGGAGATTTCAGTCCTTTTTATAAAAAGTTCATATCTCTTCCCATGACTTGGATGCATATTTTGATAACAGACTCCTTACATTTGAGAATATTGTGAACCATGTATTTGTGGCATTTGGCATTCCTTCATAAGATACCAAATATTTTGCAGCATTTTGCTTCTTCCAAAGAGGAATCTTAGCCTGACTTCATTCCAGTCAGCAGTTCTCTCATTAGCTCCTTGGAGAAATATGACAAATGTCAGTGTACCCCTTAATTTATAGTAACTAAGGCTGGTATGGAACAGAAAAGCATCGTTATCTAATCTAGGCACCTCACTAGAAAAACACTGTTCCATAGAAGGGACTGTTAACAGCCTCTGTCCTTATGTGTAATATCTGGCTTATTTCATGTGTTTTGTTTGAGATACAATGTTATGAGGTGGTTAACTATTTCCTCCTCACTCTGGCATACTTATACATGTCTTAAACTGTTTTCTGTATCCTGTAGTCTCAGTCCACAACAGCCAGCTTGCAGAAGTGGCTACCACAAGTCCTTTGGCATGTGTGAACAGGACTTCCTTAGGCAGAATATTTCTGCCAAGGCATGATAAGTTATAATAAAATAAAATAACAAAACCCAGAGTATTAGCTTTGATTGATTAACTAATAATAATAATTAATATTTTTTGCATCTTAGCCTAATTTTTCCCACAGCGATCAGTTTCTGAAGAGACAGGCTAAACTGTCCAAAGCAAAGTGATTCTCAGCTGTGACTTAAGGGTTGGGTTGTTTGTCCTTTAAGAAAGATCACAGTATTGTGTGAGCAGTGGCTGTGATGGGATCCTGTCTTACAGATACCCTGAGTGAGAGTCAATCTGGTTGGTGGCAGCATATTGAGATAACCATTCAGGTGTCTGAAGGGTCATAAGAAGTGGTAGCACAGTGCGGGCTGAGTTCTGAGAAGATCAGTCTATGACAGTAGTCATATAGATTTGTTCCATTTCAGCATCTACTGGTGTCATGTGTTTTTGGTTGGGTAAGTATTTCCCCCAGCAATGAATGGACAGAGGATCAGCGAAAGCAGACATCCTGAAAGGCAGTTCTGGTCAGTATACACAGTGGAGGGAGGGGGGATGGACCACCAAGAGATAGCAGGAACACTGGGGGGGGGACATAAATCCATTGTCAGAGGAGAGAGTCCCAAAGGAACTTGCAAATCTGAACGTGGACAAAGCCATGTGACCAGACAGGATACATCCAAGCGTGTTAAGGGAACTCCAGGAGGTGCTTGCTGCACAACTGATGGCCTTATTCAACAACTCACTGAAAACAGGAGTGGTTGCAGAGGACTGGAGGAGAGCAGATGTAGTCCTGCTCCATAAGAGCAGGAAGGAGGCTATCAGCTATAGCTGGGTTAGTCTCACATCAGTAGTGGGGAAATTAATGGAAATCCTGCTAAAGGAAAGGCTAGTGGAATATCTTGAATCCAACAAGTTACAAGTCTGCATGGATTCACTGGGGTTGGGGGGATCATGCCAGATAAATCTGATTGATTTCTTTGACTGGGTGACCTGGGAAAAAGATCAAGGAAGAGCAGAGGATGTGGTCTTCTTGAACTTTAGCAAGGCCTTCAACGCTGTGTCACATAGGAGACTAATAGACATTAGCCAGTCCAGGGGTGGGACCCAAAGTGGTAAACTTGGTAACAAACCTGGTCAATGGATAGGTGACAGAGGGTGGTGGTATATAGCATTCATTCTAATGAGGGGAGAGTGACCAGCTGGGTGTCACAGGGCTCAGTACTGAGACAGGTCCTCTTCAATGTCTTCATAAGCGACATTGCAGAAGAACTGGAATGGAAGGAAGGCCTGTTTTGCAGATGATACCGAAATCGGTATGGGTAGATACCCAAGGGGGTGGATAAAATGAGTAGGGACCTTAGAAAACTTGAGGAATGGTTGAGAGCATGAACAAAAAGTGCAAAATCATGCACCTAGCACATAGAAACCCAGGAGTGGAGTATAAAATGGGGGGACGGGAGGTACTGATGGTCACTACACAGGAAAGAGACCTTGGGGTCATGGTATGTGATGATCTCAAAGTGGTGGGGCAGTGTAACAAGTCAGTGGGCAGTGCCGGTGGAATGCTGGGGTGTTTAGGAAGAGGTATCACCAGCAGGAGGAGCGAGGTGGTGTTACCATTGTATAGGTCACTGGTGGGTCCCCACCTGAAGTATTGTGTCCAGTTTTGGAGGCCACAACTTAGAAAGGACATCGTCAAGGTGGAGGCAGGCCAGAGGAGGGCAACTAAAATGGTGCAGGTGTTACATCAAAGCCCTACGAGGAGTACTGAGCGATCTCAACATGTACACCCTAGAAAGGGGGGAGGACATGACAGTGACTTGCAGTTACCTCTTGTAGATGAACAGGGTGCAGGAGGGAATTCTATTACAAATGAGGACGCACACCAGTAAAAGAGGGCATGCAATGAAGCTGGAAAGCAGGGGAGGGGAGTTTAACAATGATATGAGAAAGTACTACTTCATGGAAGGAGTTTAGGTTGCTTGGAATAGTCTGCCGGCAGAGGTGATGAAGGGCTTCAAACATTCATAGGATAGGCATAAGGTAATATTGGTAAATAGGCAGGGAGTGTCAACAGAGACCAGACAGGGTCAGTGGGGACACAGTAAATGGGGAAAATCTGGGCAAACTGGGTGGGCCAAGCGATTCTTTTCTGCCAGCAATTTCTATGTTTCAGAGGCTCTAGCTCCCTGTGCAATGCAAGGTTATCCAGCCTCCTGGTGGCTTAAGGCAGGGGAGAGTAAACAACCAGGCATGAGTTTTTGGGAACAAATGACTGCAAGTGCCAAAAGGTGACATGCGAGAGAAACTCCTGCTTTAATTCTACATTTCCAGCACCAGGCATAGAACAGCTTCTAAAAAAGAGGATATTCCCTCAAAATACCTATTATACTAAGCCTTTAGAGATAAAGGATTGAAAGAGGGCATGTCTGTAATCATGGTCACTCTTCTTGAGAAAACAATCACACAGAATGGGTAGCATGACTATCAGAAAAGAAAGAACAGTACCAAGAGTAGTAACAACTGCAATGAGGAGGAGACAGATGAAATAAATTTATTTATTTTTTTTAGTTACATTACATTCTACATCTGTGTCTGTCTTGATGACAACATCTTGTTCATTTTGTTTAGGCTCACCTTCCAGTCCTGTATTTCATTTCTGTCCTTTTCCTACATTTAAAGTTCCTGTGGTGTGAATAACTGAGTCTTTGGCTCTGATGTACATGCTAAATGTTTCATTCTCATGTGCTCATGTACAAGTTTGATTTTTGGCTTTTTGCAGCTTCAAAGACTTTTACAAAATGTTTTAATTTGCCGCAGGTGTAACAGATTACTCCTTGTGCAGGGCACATCTGCATTTTTGTATGCGCATTCCCGAAGTAATTGCAAGTTGCATTCCACTTAGATGTTTTGCTTGTAGTTGCTGCTGGTGCTCATTTGTGCTTAACCCGCATCTCTAATGCATGTGTTTTTAAATTCTCATTGTGCGACAGTGATTTTATCCCATTCACTTATTTTACTTGCTCTGCGTATATCAGTAGCTTTCAGCAGTGTAAACCCAGTTTCATGTAACAATCTATCTGTTACCTGGTCCCTGATAATGCCAGAAGCAGTTCAACTTTTTTTTATTAAACTGTCAGTGAGAGTGCCAAATTCACAGGAATTTGGTTTATTTCTTACTTCACTTACATACTGCTCAATTGACTCATCCATCTATTGATATGTGGTAAAAATGTCATGGTTTTCCCGAGTTCCATTCCTGCAGTAAGCTTGGAATTTCTCATCAACATTGTCCATTGTGCCTTTTTCCTCTTCAAAGAAGGCCCCAAAATGCTCATGTTTCTAGGCTGGTGCTCAGGCTAGGTAGTTAACAGTTTTGGTAAAGCAGAAAAGTCCAGTACCCTGGCTACTCGGACCCCCCAAAAAAGGGCTTCTGACCAAATCTCTTTAACAAAACATATAAAGATTTTATTAAATACAATATAATTACTAGTGAGCATTTTTTTCTTAGGGCTCAGCCAGTTGATATTTGTTGTAATAACCCATAGGTTATTAGGGTGAACATGTGCTCTGTCAGTCAAAATCGAGCACTCCCTCATTGCCTCCTGTATTGTGTGTGGCGGGCTGAACAGTTCTGCAAACATGGCAGCTCCGACTCTCTAATAGCGAGAAGCCACCATAACAAGACTCCTCACCTCGTCCTCATCATTATTTCCTCCCGTCTTCATCATTTTGTCAAATATCTGGTTGATCTTCCCTTTAATGGGAGGGCTTTAAGCCTGAGGTTCGATGGGCGGAGCAACAATGTCACTCCCCCCACTGGACTTAAAAGGTCATTCATCCTGGGCACCTCCAGGATTCATTTTTCATTGCAGCCAGAGGCGCTGCTACTCTTCCTTCCTCCTGTGTATCTCTCGCCTCTGTTTGTTGCCATGACTTGCAAAGCCTCCAGCTTGCTTCGTTCTCCTGCTCCTCGTCCTGCAGCTCTCTGCCTTGCTCTCTGGTGCAGCTGCTAGCTCTCTCTTTGACACCACTCCTCTCGTTTTCTGCCCGCTACCCGCAGTGCGGGCATTGACTGATTCACTCTCTACTGCCCCTCCTCTCATTCTCCCCCTACCTCCCCCTCCTTGTTCTGCTGCTCGCTTGGAGGCCGTCCTTGTACCTGTCTTCCCCCATCCCTCATCTTCATAGCTGCTGTCTGCGGTGCTCCGTCTCTCTGAGCTCTCCTCTCGTTTCTACCCCCCCGTGCCATCTGTTTCTGTCCCTGCCTCCTGTGCTCCATGATGCATGGTCCTGTCTTTGTCCTGCCACCTACCTCCCTATCGGCTCCATTTTAGTGCTGCCGTCCATTCACTTCTTTTTGGTGTTGCCTCCTCTTTCGTCAATTCCATGGTCCACCGACCTGGTTCCTGCAGAGTTTCTGTGCTGCTGTTCTTTTTTATCTACTTCAACTGCCCTATTTTCCACTTGCTAGTGTTATTTCTCAGTCCCGACTTGTGCCAAAGCATCATTGCTCACCAGTGGGTACCGGAGCCATTTCTGTGTCTCCAGCTCGTGGGCCCTGTATCATTCTTGCTCTGGCAAGTTTCTCTTCACTTTGTTTCCTGCTTGTTTAGTTTGTGTGTCCACGGGTAGCTGTGGCATTATGGGGGGCATCTGTAATCCTCTGCAGCGCTCTGGTGCATTTGTGTGTGCTACTACTAGCGCTATGCAACATTTATAGCGGCCGAGTGCTATGTCTCGTTGCCTTCCTGGAGCACCCGTTTCTGTGGACTAGTGTCAGCTCCATTCAGGAACTACCCATGGGGCAGTTGTACGTGGTGCTTCTCTATCAGGCATCTTGCACTCCTTGAGGGCTCACTCTCTTTCTGGCTCAGTTTGGCTGTGTTTCATTTGCTTGCTAAAAAACAAAAACAAAAAAAAACGGGCACATGTCCAATTATTTCAGCTCTCCACTGTCTCCATGCCACTGCAGCCTCCTGCAATATCTGTCAACTCTATTCAGCTCTATCTCCACTCATGGCACCGGCCATTGTGGCTTCATTCCCATCTAAGCCTCTCAGTCTGCCTCGGCTGACTCGGTCTTCTGGGCTTCCCTCCCTCATAGCCATTTTGCTGCATTGTGGACCCTTGACTTGTTTTGAAAGGGTTTTGAAAGAACTCTTGAAACTGAGGGTGGACAAAGCAATGGGGCCTGATGGGATTCACCCAAGAAATCTAAAAGAACTAAGGGTAGAACTAGTAACACCGCTGACTACTCTCTTTAACAAATCATGGGAGGATGGGGTGGTACCTGAGGACTGGAGGAGGGCAAATGTGATTCCACTTCACAAAGGGGAGCAGGGCAGAGGCAGGAAACTACAGACCAGTTAGTTTGACTTCAGTGATAGGGAAAATGATGGAATCACTTCTGAAGGAAAGAACTGTTGAGTACCTAGAGGCCAGTGGGGCACAGGACCCAAGGCAGCATGGTTTCACAGCAGGAAGGTCATGTCAGATGAACCTAATAGATTTCTTTGACTGGGTGACCAAAGTAGTAGACCAGGGAGGGGCTGTGAATATGGCCTACCTAGATTTTAGCAAGGCATCTGACACAGTCTTACACAAAAGATTAATATACAAGTTAGCCAGCCTTGGAGTGGGTCCCAAGGTGGTAGCCTGGATAAAAACTGGCTGGACAACAGGACACAAAGGGTAATAGTAAACAGAGTCCACAATGAACAAAGGAGGGTAACTAGCTGGGTACCGCAGGATTCGGTACTGGGACCAGTCCTCTTTAATGTCTTTATAAGGGACATTGGAGAGCACCTGGAAGGAAATCTATGTCTCTCTGCAGATGACACAAAGATCTGCAATGGGGTTGATACACAAGGTGGGGTGGAAAGAATGAAAAGGGACTTGGCAAGGTTGGAGGAATGGTCAAATATGTGGCAGCTCAGACTCAGTGCAAAGAAGTGCAAAGGTATTGCATCTGGGAAACAAAAACCCAGGGGAAGAGTACACAATGGGGGGTGAGTTAATAACAACAACAAAAATCGAAAGAAACCTAGGAGTAATTATATCAGATGACCTAAAGGTGGGCAAGCAATGTGAGAAGGCAGTAAGGAGGGCTGGGGAGATACTGGGATGCATAGGGGAGAGGCATCAACAGTAGAAAACAGGAAGTTGTTATCCCTCTGTACAGACAGTTAGTGAGACCCCATCTGGAGAACTGCGTGCAATTCTGGAGACCCCATCTCCGCAAAGACATAAACAGAGTGGGGGCTGTTCAGAGGAGGGCAACCAAAATGGTGCAGGGTCTGCACCAGAAGACATATGAGGAGAGACTAAAGCAGCTTAATATGTATACCCTTGAGGAAAAGAGGGAGAGGGAGGACATGATAGAAACTTTCAAGTATCTCAAGGGAATTAACAAAGTACAAGAGGGTAGTATCTTTCAGAAGAAGAGATGTGCAAGAACAAGGGGGCACAATTTGAAGATAGAGGGGGGATGGCTCAGAGGTAATGTTAGAAAGTATTTTTTCACAGAGAGGGTTGTGGATGCATGGAACGGCCTTCCTGAGGAGGTTGTGGAGTCAGGAACAGTGGGAGAATTCAAGAATGCATGGGACAGGCATAAGGCAATTCTAGTGGGGGGTAGGAGGAAGTAAGCTGTTGATTAACTAGAATCTGCAACTTATCCATCAAGTAGAGAAATGGGCAGACTAGGTGGGCCATACGGTCCTTATTGGCCATCAAATTCTATGTTTCTATGTTTGAATCTGCCACTCTGAGTCCCTTCATTCGTTCCTCCCTCTTGTGGGTGCTCTCCATTCTTCCTTGTTCGGTACTTTCTTTTGGGGTTTCCCCCTATCCTGTATCTGGCCTTATCCTGCCATCACCTTCCTATTCATATTCTCCTCCCTCTTCGGAGTTTACTTCCTTTTGAGGAGTCTACTTACTCCATGTCGTCCTTCATCGATCCCTCCATCACAGATTCTTCGACTCCATAGCCCTCTCAGATCCACAATACCTCTCTTCGACCTGCTCATCTAATTCAATCACTCACTCAGTATGCCTAGGCTGACTCATATGCCTTGGCTGCCTCCATCTGGCCTGCAATCACTGTTTCATTTGGGCATACCTATCATTAATCATATTCCACCTCATCAATCCACGGCCCTCCTGCGGCATGTATGAGGTTCATGACTCCGGTCATCATTCACCACTTATTATCTCATACCAGCCGTCGAGGATTCTCTCCAATAATGGCTTCACTCCATCATCATTGACCTGTGGCCATCCTCCTACATGTATCGAGGTCATTACTCCAGTCATCGTTCACTTATCCTTGCCTCAAGGTTTATCTCTTTACTTCACTTACTCAAGCATTCCTATCATTGAATCCTCTGCACAACATCAGGGTCTAATCATTCTCATCACATAATCATGCCTTATTGGTCTCAGTGTCTACTTTCTCACCTCATTCACTCAAGCATACCTCTCATTGGATCTCATGCTACCTCATCGACCTGCCGCCCTCCTGCGGTGATCACCATCAGTATTCATCATTGCCTCATGTTCCTTCGATCTGTGCACAGCCTCATGTTCCCACTTCCATCTGTGCTTTCTTTTGGGAATTTTCCCTATTCCATCATCATTCTCCCTACTCATGTCCCTTTCGTTACTGAACTCTTCTCTTTAATGATATACATCCTCAAATCAAACGTTGTCAGCCTGGAGAGAAGGCGACCTAGGCCTTGGATCCCAAGAGGTTTCATCCTTAAAGGAGGTTTTTCCTCTCCTCCGTGCCAATGGTCATAATATTAGTTAGAGTTAATGCTATCTTCGGTTCATTAGTTAGGTTCCACTGTTGGATGGAGGCCGATGGTGGCTCCAGCTTTCCCCTTTCTCATTAGGAAGTCAGCCCTTATCATCTTCTCAGAATTCATTCATTCATCATCCTCACCTCTTCGATGCTTGACACCCTTAGGTATTCATTTGGGTTTCTTCCTAACCTACCTTTAGCCAACACAATCATTCCCACGGCACCTGTAAGGGGGAGGGAACCCTTCTCTAGGGTTCCTTGTGTTGTACCCCTACAGGGTGATATATCCCATGGATAGAGAGGCAGAAAGCCACAAAGGAAACCAAGTTACACAAGCATCATCTCATCTCATCTCATCTCATCTCATCTCATCTCATCTCATCTCATCTCATCTCATCTCATCTCATCCAGTTGTGTAAGCACATTGAGTGGGAGGGCTTTAAGTCCAAGGTTCGATGGGTGGAGCAATAATGTCACTCTCCCGTTGGGCTTAAAAGGTCATTCATCCTGGGCACCTCCAGGATTCATTTTTCATTACCCACCATCCATCCCTCCTCCTCCAGTGGCTCGTCTCTCTTACCCATGGGCTTCTTCCTAATCTACCTTTAGCCAACGCAGTCATTCCCGTGGCACCTGTAGGGGAGAACCCTCCTCTAGGGTTCCTTGCATCGTACCCCTACAGGGTGGTATATCCCATGGATAGAGAGGCGGAAAGCCACAAAGCAAATCAAGTTACACAAGCATTATCTCATCTCATCTCATCTCATCTCATCTCATCTCATCTCATCTCATCTCATCTCATCTCATCCAGTTGCGTAAGCAAATTGAATCTTTTTTAAAGCTGTAACTGGCTGATCCTGCTCTTTGCCAGCCTCAGGCGATACACAGTCTGAGCGGGAATGGGTCCATGGCTGACTGGGTTCCATAAGTACAATATCAAACTGTACTAGAAAAAAGAAAACTAAAAAAATCTAACTGTGGAAAATGAGGGAGGGAGAGACAGAGACTGTGTGTGTGTGTGTGTGTGTGTGTGTGTGTGTGTGTGTGTGTGTGTGTGTGTGTGACACAGAGATTCACAGGGCTCAGGTTGAACAAAATTGTTCACCAGCAATTATATAAAATCAAAGATAGGAATGTGCGTGACACTCGAATTTATTGCACATCTTCGTGTGGTATGTTTTAATAAACCCCTCGGACTTTATTTTCGGAGTTTATGTAGCATCCCATGCCTTGGGTGTGCATTAAATGCTTGTATCACACACTTCCCCATTCTTTATTCTGTATTTAATGAGCCAGCATATCATAAGTGGGATACAATTGCAATCCAATGTTTCGTGCCCTTATATCTTGATAAAGCACCATGTAATAGTGGGAAATGTCGGGCTGTAATTTTATCCCAGTTGTGATATGCTGACACATTAAACACATTAAATTGTATTTAATAAAATATTTACATGTTTTGTTAAAGAAATTTGGTCAGAGACCTTTTTTTTTCTTTTTGATTTGAGTAGGCAGGGTGTTGTGCTTTTCTGCCTTACTGTCTTCCTCTTCCCACTGAACGGACTTGTAGATATCTACTGGATATAGCATCATCTTCAGCCACATGGAACAGCGTAGAAGCCTTGATTGCCTCAGATTGCCCTGCAACCCCTCTTGCTGCTAGGTAAACTAGAAAGCTCTGGTGCCACTTACTTACTACAGTTATCTGCTAGATATCCTACAAAGCTCAGAGATTCAGGAGGCATCATTGGTTTCATTTTCTGTTTTGGTTGTTCACATCTGACACCATAGAATTTTCAGTTTCACTTGTTAGTCTTCCAGGGTTCCTTTTTATTTTTCAGTATATATTTCAAAAAGAGGAGGAGAGTGAGACTGTACGGATTGATATGAAGAAGTCAGAAAAGAAGTCTCACTCTACCCTTAGTTTCAGAACTAATTCAATTCCTTCATCAGACTTGGAGCTTTCTTATGATGTTCAGAATCAAAGAATTGTCTATGGTATACACAGGTCAGTTCCACCTTCTAATTTAGTTTATAATAACAACTCTGTAAACATAAATAATTGACAATAAGGAAACCAAATAATTTATATTAAATAAAAACATTTTTGTATTTTATTTAGATAAAAGTAAGAAAGCTCCAAGTCTGATGAAGGAACGGAATTAGTTCTGAAACGTTACAGTAAACAAAAGGAATAAGGAGCATGCAAAGTAAATATGGAAACACATGGATATAATAAATCAAGTTTAAAGAAGGAGTTTTTTTGGTTTATTTATTAAGGGTAGAGTGAGACTTCTTTTCTGACTTCACCATAGAATTTTCACACATGCTTCAAAATAAGGGCTGCTTTGTTTTCTAGTCACACAGTTTCTTATCACTGAGCTAGTTCTAACAGAGTTTACAAGGTCATGTTGTTCTTCCTGTATTCCAGAATTGTTACAAAATCTATTATGCTTACTTGGACTTCCTTAAAGCCCTTAAAATAACATTACAATCAGTACCTTATGTTACAGTGTACACTTTATTAGGCCTGTGGGCAGAGCCTACATCCCTATTGGGATCAGAGTGTAGCTTTAAAATGACTGATCATGGAACTCCCTTTTTGGACTTTTGAAAGTATTCTTGCACAGCTGCAAAACAGTGCACTCCCCCTCTGATTTTTTCTATTTGCTGCTCTATGTTAAAAGGCATCTGGGGGGGATGCTACTGTATTGTACCTCAGAACTTCTCAGGATATTAACAAAAAACTTTTAAACTGCTGTTTCTATCATCTGTCCAGCTCAGTCTAATTTATTCTATTTCTTTAATCAACCTAGGGGCTAACTCATTATATGTTGTTCTGGAATCTACTGAAACTCTGAAAGTCAGACTATAGTGTCAGGTTACAGACAGTGCAGCTGCATTGGCTAGCTCATTCCTATGGGCACCACAGGTTGCATGCTCACATACACACACACACACACACACACACACACACAGCAGCAGCAGCATGTACTCTGACAAAATAAATTCAAAAGGACTGATTTAACAGCATGCCAGTTTTTGAGGATTGTGACTAAACAGCACTATATGGCAGCAACAAGAAAATAACTTTGGTCATTTGGTAGCTCTTCACAGCCCTATCGGCTCTGGCTAGATATTGTCTAAATTGTTTCCTCAGCAGGAAATTGAAACTGTAACTCCCATACACAGAAAAGATTGAATGCTGCCTTTTGAGTGTAAGCTGCTTTTGACATGCATTCTATTTAATCATTAGTCACAGAATGGTCTGGAGTTTCCCAGAGAGCAAGTGCAACCATCATTACTCACACTTCCATTGCATTTGGACTGATGATTCTGGCAGGAGTAGCCTACGGCATCCGTAACTGGAGGATACTGCAGTTAGCCACATCTCTCCCCACGGCAATCCTTGTCTACTATATATGGTAAGTACCAGAGCAGTGCCTCCAGGGATGTCTCTTATCATATAAGGCAGTGGTCTCTTGAGGTATGAGTGAGAGAACCATGAAGCAAACCTGCCCAACCTCAGAAGATTTACATATTTATTTACAAAATGGTGACCAGGTAAGGCACACCCAATCAAGACTTATTTCTAGGTATGACCTGGGAGAAAGGGTACAGCAAGTGAATACAATTAAAAGGTAACTGGACAAAACAATCAAGCAATGCAATATATAAATTAAATGGAAGTGAACTGAAATCAGTTAAAACAGAGCTGGATCTGGACATAATTATCAGCAAAGATTTTACGTTTGAAAAACAGTGCAACAAGGTATCAATGATTGCTAATAGGTTACTGGTTTGCATTTAAGAACATTTATAACTAAAATTGAACAGTGTGTAATCCCCCTATATAAACATACATACGTCCACATCTAGATTACTGTTCTCAGCTATGGAGCCCTACCATGGAAAAAGATGTTATAACAATAGGGAAGGTACAATATAGGGTGACTAACATGATATTAAGATTCAAGAATTTGCCATATGAGAATAGATTAATGGAACTGGGGCTGTTTACCCTTGAGGAGAGAAGGATCAGGGAGATATGCACTGTTTCTATAGGATGGGATGGGAGGGGGCACACTACAGTATGGAAATGAGCTCAGGGTTCATTCTTACCATGATTGGGGATCAAGGCTGGGGGTTGGTGTCTCATTCAAATGGGGTTCGGGGTTGACAGGGGGGTCCCTATACTATGGAAACAGTTTTGGGCTGTGTTCTGAATCGAACGGGGATGCAGGTTCTGGGATGCTTTCTCATATGATCGGAGATGATTACAGTTGTGATCGGGGTTGGGAGGGGGACCCTACACTATGGTGAAGGGGTGAGGACCATTTTCCTTTGTGTAGGGTTCAGGCATGGGTGGGGGGTACCACTGCACTACTGGGGCTGGTAGGCTGCTGTGTACCTGTCTGCACTTCTGCAGCCTGCCTGTGAATGGCCAGCTGATTTAGGCATGCTTTTTGTAGCCTGTCTTTGTGCTGCACATTTCTGGCCCTTGCGGAGCACATTCCCACTGAATATGCCCATGCGCAGCACATTCATGGGACAACCCCCTCTACATGCACCACATATATTATATTTGGGTCATGGCCCATTCACCTTTGGGTGGCACAGCTCCCCCCCTTTGAATATTGCGCATCGGCGCATTGTTTGGGATGCCCGGCACATCTCTGTCCTTTGAATAGGAGGCCTAAATCACTAAGTCTAGCAATATATGTGTGTATATATATATATGTATATATATATATATATATATATGAAAATAATGAGTGGTATAATAACAACTGACCAATTAGACAGGTGACTTACTGTATAAGAGACAACTCTTTTATACAGCAAGAGAGACAATCTTTGGAATCCCTTTTACCTTATTATAAGTCACTTGAGTTAGAGAAAGTGATTTATAATTTTTATGTTATATTCATGTTATATTTTTTTATTTTAGAAAAAGAGTGTAACACAACATTACTGACCCACCCCAAAAGTGGGATGCTCCACTTTAACATTGTCACACCAGGCAACACCTGTCCGCAGGATAAAAGGTCAATCTGTTCTGAGCTCTGACTGACTGAAATTATAGAAGTGACTTAGAAAGCTAATAGTAAAGCAAGTCAAGGAGAAGAGTTACTGCTATATGATCCTTTCTAAGGAGAGGCAGACTTGTATTAAGTTCATTGAACTCAATAAGGTCTCAAGTTGACCAACTGGGCTACACCCTTGACTCAGCTGGGTCATTATTTGGGTTGTGGGAATATTATCCATTCAGTTTTTGAAAATATGGATAATGTGAAGTATCCTTGGATCATGAGTGGATAATGTATTTTTTTGGGCTAAGCAAATCAGATATTTTTGAGAAGTGAACTTCTCAAGCCTTGTGATATCCTGGTGCATCAGACAAAACACTAGCCATAAAAACTGTAGTCTTCATCACCAAGTTTATGGGATGGATAAGATGGACCCAAAGTCTTTCTCACCATCACGATACTATATTACTAGCAAAACTTCCCAGTTAATGGCTATATACTTTTAATTAAAAGGCTACAGCTACTGCCTTCAGGACTCACAGTGATAACTCTTGGTGAGTCTGCCCATCGAAGGAGGCAAACTGAATAAAGATGAAGTTCCTGGCAACTTCCTTCTTATTTTTGGACATTCAGCAGCTTTGTATGATTAGATTACCCAAGGACTGAAAGGCTCTATTCTGTATCCTTAATATACTTAATAAAGTAGGGTATATGCAGTGCTGTAAATCATTCAACCAAACAACTCCATTTCTTTACTTGTTTTTTTATAAACAGGTAAGTACACTAGACAATAATTTGTAGATTTTCAGTCATGACCTGGGAGAGTACTGTTAAAGGCACAATGGAATACAAACTGCAGTAAACAATCATTACATCAGAAGTATATAGAGCCTAAGTACGATAAATAATGAGGTAATAAGGAGGCACTGTACATTGTATTGATTTATCGGGGGTTAAGGATAATGTGCATTGGAATAAATAAGCAGTTAGGCAAATACAGCAGGCAATTTTTAGAACAAATAACATAATATTGCACAAGAGGCAGTGTAGACCAACAAAGTGTGGGAAGGCAGGGAAATCAGCGATACGATAACAAAGGTTAAGTGAATAATTTAATTATACTGTGAGCATTACAAATACAGCAAACTAACTGGCCATGACACATGTCTGGCTGTGTCTAAATCTTCCCACAACCCATAGGCAAAGTCCCAGCCAACAGCTTGACACCAGGCAAAACCATTACATTGTTTCCCACTTTTTAAAGCCTGTTTTGCTGCCATCTTTTTTTCACAACCTAGCCAAAATATTTGTTACATCTGACACAAACTACTCCTACCTGCACATACCATCTACCTTCTACACGAAAAATGTATTTATTTTTTTTTTTACTTTATCTCTTTTTGTCTCCTTCCTACTCCCGGAGGTCTCCTTCCTACTCTCAGAGCCCACTCATTCCTTCCTCTCATCCTCCATTCCACCTCTGGTGGGATCTGCCCCTAGAGTGCCTCCTTCTCCCCTCCTGCACAGTGGGGTCTGTCCCTCTTTTTGGTTGTCCAGATGGTACCTGAGAGGCTATCATCTAGGGCTGCCGAGAGGGTTTTTCCGTTTTTCTCCCCTGGTTTCCCCTGCCCTCTGAGACGTCGTGCGCTAGGACTTGCGTCCCGAGTGGTGGCGTGCTGACAACTGCCAAGCCCTCATGCGCTGCCTATGTCTCCCCTCCCCGGCTCTGGTGAATGGAGCCGCCTCCATCCCCTCATTGTCGGTGCTTCCACCAGCTGCGAGGGAGATGTAGAACGCGAAAGAATTCTTGGTTCACACCCCTGAGGGAGGAGAGCATCTGTTGGGACACTCAATTCTTCCTCCCCCTGCCGACCCCCGGCAACCCGAGTCCGCTCCCGAACCTGGGTCACCGGCGCAGTGCGAGGTGTGGCGTCCAGCGCCTCAACCCTCAGTGCCACCGGGCCGGCCAAAAAATTTACTTTTATATCTATTCTATAATGTTTTACTCACTCAGTAACATCACTTGCACGGTCTTCTCTTTTTCAGAACTTCACTGTCACCCACCCATGGACCAATGGCTCATTCACCTTCTCAACAAATTCCTGTGGTCACAATATATAGAGGATACATGATGGTCAGGAGTGTGATATGTGAAATATCTTCATGAGTGAACAGTGACCACTGGATACTCACGAGTGCCGAAGGCACGAATGAGAGTATCCAGAGGTCACTGTTCACGAGTGAAGATATGTCACATATCACATGATCGGCACATTATGTGTGCGATTTATACAATAGGCTTTTCTAAAGTGGTTCTGTGTTGCTTTCAAACTGTGTGCAAAATAGAAAAATGTCTTCCACATTCATTGGTTTTGTTTTCTTCTGTAAGGAGAATTTATTTATTCTTCCAGTATAGTTCAGCTGTATCCAAGTATGCTTGCTGCTTTGAGTCTGCATGGTTTGATGCATTTAGCAGTCAGTGCGCTTTCTTTTTTTTTCTTCTAGTAGGAACTTTAGAGATCTTCTCAGTATGCGAGTGTCTGTGAGACTGAATGCAGTAAACCTGTTGTTGGGGCTTCAGGTACTTGAATGACAGGTGAATTTCATGTGTTTTAATGAAATGAAACAAGCTGCAGTACTGAGGGAGAGTTAATGGGCTTGTCTGTGACATCACCACAGTGAGAATAAATGCTGGTGAGGTAAGCACAGTATGTATAAACAGCATTTATCATCACTGTGTTAGCCTGGGCTTGCATTTATCTCACTATAGTAGTAATACATGCTTTTATCAGTGAAAAATATAGATCACTCCTATTGTATAAATACCTCTATGTATAGTAGCAGTTACCGGTATAGATACAGTACTGGTATTTTTTTATCAACAGCAGCATCTCAAGGCACAGAATAGCAAGCTAAATTATTTTCTTTTCTTTCTTGTGTATCCTGTTTATTTTTGAATCTGGAGCAGGGTCACGTCAGAGGGAGAGAGAGAGTGTGATCGGGCAGGTGGAGAAGTGAGCGAGAGCAGAGCAATTGGAAAGGTTCAAGAGCATGTGCAGCACAGTTGGAAGGCAAAGATATTGATTGGTACAGCACAATAACATCTATATTCTTTTTGTGTCTTTGAAACCAGAGTGAGGTCAAGGGAAGAAATCTGGCAGATCAGAGAGAAAGGGTGTGGTCAAGTTAGTGGAGTGCCAAGCAGTTAGGCAGTCGGGCATAGAGCAACAGCAAGTACAAATTACAAATAGAGCAGCTTTTTTTCATTTATACGTACATACAGGGGTACTTTTTATGTGTGTGGCCAGAGAGAGAAAAGGCAGATTTTTAAAAATAAAGATGGTTGCATGGTGGGGGGCAGCAACACGCCAATCCAGTCTCAGCTCCTGTTACCCTCCCTCCCACTTTCAGATGTTTGTTCCATTTCAGAGCAACTTTCAGGGCAGAAAGCAACACACTGATCCAGTCAGAAATAAAAACAAACAAAAAACCTTATTTTTTTTTAAATTAAGAACATGGCAGCATTTGGGCAGTGTTCAGGAATAGAGAACATCATTGTCCTTCACCTGGCTGCTATGGGGGTGAGGTGGAATTCTTTACCAACACAGGAAGGATATATCCAAAAAAATCATTAAAACACTTATAAATATATCATTTTCATGACATATTTTCCATTTTTTTCTAGCATGCAGGATGGCCTACAGTATAATCAAAATAATGCACTCCAGGGTGTGTTTTAAGTCACTTGGCATGAAGCCTCATGACACACTACACCAAGTGTGGGGAAATCCCACAACAACCCACACACTGCCATGTATTATTTCAAAGTATGATAGGTGCCACTGAATAAAAACAGTGTTTGGGTCAGTTCAGGGAACATAATAAGACATTTTACTCCTGCCATAGAACCTCGGAATATAGATGTTGACAGTAAAAAATGCCCAGTGGCCCATCAAGTCTGCCCATTACCTGCCTACATTCATACCAAGCCTAATGCTGGCCCACAGCTAGTCTACCAATGGTTCTAGTTCACTCGTCCCCTTCCCTCAACTGCCATCCTCCCTCCATTCTCTAATTTGAACCATTCCCCTGTGGCTATTCCACCTGTGTTTGAAGCTGGTGGCGGACTCTGCATTGATGACTTCTTCTGGCAATGCATTCCACTTCTCCTCTTCTGTGAAAAAGAGCATTATTATATCCCTTCTGAAGATCTCCCAACAGTTTCCATCTATGGCATCTTGTTATCTTGTCCTTCTGTCTTGTGAAAAGGGCACTGCTGTCTCTTTCTTTATAGCTTTTAGGTATTTAAAGGTCTCTATCATGCCCATCTCCCTCCCGAGCTCTAGTATATACATATGGAGTGGGATATTCAGACTGCATCAGGCTGTGACGCAAGCCTGGGCGCAGTGCAACTGGGATGTGCCAGTCCGCTGACAGGGTGATATTCAATGGTGCTGCACCATGGCTCAGCACCATTGAATATCGCTCTGTGGCCACCTGCATTGTGCATGGCACAGTGGCACTGCACCAGCACAAGTGGCCAGAGAGGGGCAGGGGGATGCGCCAGCGCAAGTGCCATTGTGCTAGGTGCATCAACCGCGATATTCAAAGGTGCACATGCAAATGGGGCCATAATGCATGCATGGCACAAATGGGGCCCATTGCATTCATTATAGCCCATGTGCATACAGGTCGCCCATCCGGCGACTTGTACCTGGCGCCTGCCAGGCTGCAGCCGCTGGGGACCGACGCCCTGCACAAGCGAAAAGTGCCCCACTGCCCGATCAGGTATATGTATAAAGTTTAAAATGTCCCATATCCCTGGTGGTCCAGTGGACCTCTGCAGCCCGATCACGGGCATATGTATAATAATTAGAACATCCCCATATCCCTGGTGGTCAGTGGACCGTACTTGGCCAGTGCGGGCAGAGGTCTAAAGGAAGATTAAATCCCATCCCTGGTGGTCCAGTGGTACCCCCACTGAGCCCCGCCACCCACTCCCCAGTCAGTGTGGTGGCAGCTCCCCACCCACAAGCCGCCACGATTGACTGCATGCATAGTACAGCTGTACGCCCATTGGTCCAGACCGTACTGTACTACACAGATGTTCTGCTTGGATACTCATAAATTAATATTATTTATTTAGTAATCAGAATTACAACCTTTGAGCCAAAGCTCATTTACAAAGGATCATTGTCACAAGGGTAGGGGAGGGTACATAAGTTTGGAGTCAGTAGCAGCTTAATAGGCATTGTCAAGAACATCTAATAGTAAGAAAAATGTGAACAGGAGAAATCAGTAAACATTGGCAATAGCATAACAATGTAGGATAACATAGGCAAATAACAACACATAACAAAATCAGGGTACATAGTCAATGGGGTTGGGTTCACATGTCGTGCCATACAATTAAGTGCTTAAGTCAGAGTTAGGTGCTAGTTTGAGAAAAAAATCAGAGGTGGAAGCTAGGCAGGATCTTGTATTGGGAGGAAACAGGAGATGGAGCTGTTCATCAAAACCTATACATAAAGGTCACTAGGCTATAGCCAGAGGAGTCAGCATAGGCATAGTAGTCAGAAAGGGTAGAGGGAACCAATCAGGATTAGGTAGGAGAAGAGGAATCAGAGGAGGGGAATGGTGGTAGGCTCAAAGGTGGGTGGTATAAGGAGGTCAGTGGGTGAAGGTTTGTCAGGGATAGTGTGAGAGGAGAAAGGTGAGCAGGCAGGTAGGCAGACATGGGCAGGTGGTGAGCAGGGAGTTTTGTGTCAAATTGTAGAGTGAAAGAAGAACTTTGGCAGCATAGGGTTCTGGTACCTGCTAGGCCAAGAGTGGCTGTGGCAGCGTACAGGAGGGGAGATAGTCTTTAGGAGCATGGCTTTGGGGAACAGAGGCGTGCTGGCTCGTGGGTTAAGAGTGGCAATAGCAATGAACAGGAGGCTGGATAGACTTCCTTAGCTCAGACTTGAACGGCCCAAGTTAGGTAAGGCTTGTGGTGCCAGTTGGTAGCTCATTTATCCAAGCAGGGGCCCTGACGGCAAAGGCTCGTCTCCCTAAGGCAGTTCTTCTGAATGGAACAGCTAATGCATGTTTGGTAACACGTCTTGTGGCATGTTCAGCTGAAGCAGGATGGAATAAGGCTTGTATAGAGGGAGGTACAAGTCCGAATAGGGCCTTCTGTCCCAAGATGCAGGCATGGAGGTTAATGCAGTCCTTAAGTGGGAGCCATTCTGTCCGTATGTACAGTTCACTTGTATGCAATAGGTGATCTGCCCCTAAAGCAAACCTACAGGCTTTATTTAAGGAGGTGTGCACTTTGATCAGGCTAGTTTCAGAGGTGGGCCCATAGACTACATTCCCACAGTCCAGGATTGGAAGGATTATACCTCTGACTGCCTGTGTCCTAGCCTCGGGAGTAAGACAGAACAGGTGCCTGTACAGAGACTCTAGTTTCCTATTGACTGCTGTGGTAATATTGCACATATGTCTGTTGAACGATAGGGACTCATCTATGATGAGACCAAGATACCGGAAGGAAGTTACTTGCTTCAGGGTGGTGTGAGAGCTGCAGGTAATTGAGATAGGTGTGGTGGACCTCTTCTTTTGTCGTCTGGCAAATAGCATTGCCTTGTTTTTTTTACTATTGAGTACCAGCATATATCTGTATCTGTGAATAAATCATGAAATATTCATGAATATATGTGGATTATTTAGAATTACAGAATGCCAAGAAGTGATATTTATTCAAGAAGGCAGTTGTTTTCTCAGCTGCAGTGCTGCATACAGTAGGTTTGACTCCTGGCCTTGGCAGTTGTAACACACACACACACACACACACACACACACACACACACACTTTTTGGAATGCTCTGCCACCAGTGTAAGCATTCAGACTAGTTGCTGGCAATTGAACAAACTTCAGATACAAGTATCCTCACAGAATCACACATCAAGTTGCACAAGGACCATTTTCTCCCTATACTTAGTCGTCTACTGACCTGGTGAACTAAATAAAACAAGCATTTGTCAATGCTGAATGTTGTCTTGCTGGCATTGGCATTGGTAGTGCAGGAGTTAGAGATGCATAATAGTAATGGCAGTGAAGTATTGAACTGATGCCAACCCCACCCCCACCCTGCAGAGACTGACAGGCATTGGGGTGTGCCTTTGGGTCGTCACCTTTAACGCTCATGCCATTTTACCTCACCCTACCCTGTTGACACTGACAAGTGTCGTGGTGTGCTTTGGGGTCTTTGGGACTTATACTTACCCCATTCCATAAGGAAATACGCTGAAACAGGTGCAGTATAAGAGAATGGGGTGAACTTTAGGGCCGAACACTCCAAGGCACACCTCGATGCCTGTCACTGGCTGCAGGGTGGGGGTGGGGGTGGAATGGCATGAGCATTACAGCCAATGATCCCAAGTCACACCCTTGACGCCTGTCAGTTTCTACAGGGTGGGGTGTTACAGTTGGAAACCCTAACGTCGTAGGCGTTTGTTGGTATTTTCACTCCAAATTTTCAACATAGGCTTTTTGTGACCCCACCTCATGAAGAGCGGCACAATCAGTTTGTTAGCTGAAAGGTGGTTTTGCACAGCGGCTATGCCATTTGGTGACACAGGGACAAAAACACATTTTGGGCAGGATGTGAAAAATGACAACTGTATTGTTCATGAGGAGGTGTAAAAAACTGGCAACCTTGAAAATCTGGAGTGAAAATATGAAAAATTGGTGAAGTCATGAGCATGCATTGAAACTGCGCAACACATGTCCGTAACCCAATTATTTTATGGACTTTTTTAGCCACATTTTCAACATAGGCATTTTGGGACTTCCCCTCATGAACAGTAGTGCTGTGATTTTGTTAATCAGTCCCAAAAGTTGATTTCCCACAGCAACCATGCCATTGTGCGCCACAGGTGCAGAAACACATTTTGGGCAGGCTGTGAAAATGACAGCTGTACTGTTCATAAGAAGGTGTGAAAAAATGCCAGTGTTGAAAATCTGGCATGAAAATATTGCAAATTTGCGAAGTTACAAGGGTGCATGGTTGCGCAATGCAAGTTTGTAATACAGTCATTTTATGGACTTTCATCACCAAATTTTCAACATAGGCATTTTAGGACCTCTGCTCGTGAGCAGTGTCACCGTCATTTTCTCAAACTGTCCCAAAAACTGATTTCGTACAGCAATCGCTCTATTCTGTGTCGGACGTGCGAAAACACATTTCGGCCAGGATATGTAAAATGGCAGCTGTACTGTTCATAAGGAGGTGTAGAAAAATGGCAATTTTGAAAATCTGGAGTGAAAATATTATAAATTCATGAAGTTATGAGCGTGCGTGGAAACTGCGCAACACATGCTTGTAAAACAGCCACTTTTTGGATTTTTTTCACCAAATTTACAACATAGGCTTTTTGAGAGCCCCCCTCATGAAAAGTGGCACTGTTGTTTCATTAACTGGTCCCAAAAGGTGGTTCTGCACAGTGACTGTGAAATCACCTTTCTGGACAGAATAACACCATGACAGTGACTGCATTCATGAGGAGGGGTCCCAATAACCCCATGTTGAAAATTTGGTACCAAAATTCTCCAAATGCCGAGATGTGCACCAAAATTGAAAAAACCCTATTTATGCCATTATACAGCTTACGGCATTTCTTCAGTTAAGTGGTCAGATTTGAAGAGTGCAGACATGTTCCCGGTCCACCGAAGATCGTTGCGCCAGGCTCCAGAGGTAAGTGTGGGGTGAGGGGGGTGGGGAGGCAGGGTGTGCAGAGGGTGGGTGTGGGTTGGAAGTGGGGCCACCGGAGTCGACGAGGGACCGATTTCTGCTTTGCAGGTTTGAAAAAAAAAAACATCTCGGGTCAGTTTTTCTTTTACAGGGGCATTTGGCAAGCTGGGGTGGGCTCCCAGCGTGTCACCTGAGTGTTTTTTTTGGGGGGACTCTGTAGCCAACAGGGGATTGAGCACCCCCATTGGCACATAATAAATGGGGGGGGATATTATGCCAACAGGTAGTGGGCTCCCTGTCGGCAAATTAAACTGGGAAGGGGGGGAAATGATGCCGAGAGGGATTGGGCACCCCCTCGGTACACATTTTAAATGGGGGGGTGCATTATCCCAACGGGGAGTGGACTCTGCCGTTGGCAAATTAAGTGGGTTAAGGCATGCCGATGGGGATTGGGAACCCCTGAAATCGGCTCTCCACATGGCGGCAGTCAATGCTGCCAAATTTATTGAAGGGCTTCACCAGGAAAGGCACGTAGGGAGGGCGTGTTTTGGTGCCGCTGCATGACGAGCGTGGCTGTCATTGCAGTGGACCTTTTGTTAGATGTTCTCACCACATTATGTATTCCTGGTGTGGCATCTGCATGCTGGCTTATTGGGGAATGAGGGACCCACTTTTTGATGTGTGCCCTGCATTCACCCAACAGTGACTGCGCCTCCAAATCTGCTACTAATGCAATATGTTGGCTGGTGCGTAAGCGCGAGCCAATATAATAAAAACAAGAGTTTGCCCCTGTGAGAATGGAAACATGGAGCACTGGATTCACAGCTTTCACTCACTCTTTTTATTTAAAATATAGAAAGCACAGCTGGCCTGCAGGCACAGCGGAAGGGCTACCATATGCAACGTCAGTGACACAGATTTGGGAACAAGCCTGGACCATCATGGGCTGGCCAGGGGGAAGAGAATTAGGCATCCTAAAGAATACTCTCTTCCTCTGGGGATAGAGTGACGCTGTTCACGCTGTGATGCTGCCACCTTGGTTACTACAAGTGGCAGTGCACCAAGGGTGCAGAATGGGGGGGGGGGGACCCTGGCTGTGGACCCACATCATGCATGCATTGCAAGTTTATTGGTCCCCTCATGTGCTGGTATCTTCCAGGGCTACTTAGGAGGGAAAAAAAGAAAGCAGCCCTGGTGGTGGCTTCTTGTGGACCCCAGTATATGAGGGCCAGTCATTCGGTATGCTTTTGCCATATTTGCCCATCAGGCTGTTTAATGCCATGAATTGAAAGGGAAACTTGTAATTAAATAGACCAAGTCTGCCATGGTCACCGAAATTTGCCAATGCAGTGTCCCAGTGAAGGTTTTGAACTAAGTTTTTTGTTTTAAAGTACAAGTAGCTAGTAACATAAAAGGGTAAAAATATTGATTTTTGCAATCATATTTAACTTTAGTGTTTTCAAGGTTTTTTCTTTCTCGTGTTGATCTACTAACTATCACAGATAATGCAATACATATTTCATAGTGTCTTTTGGAAAGACTGGACCACATTTTTTGAAGGGCGACATAGGGTTCACATCAAGCCCTGCGCTGAAGCCATGTTTTGGCAGAGCATCGCCAAACACCTTTGTTTCAGCTGCACCCGATTTCCTACTGATGGGCGCAGTTGCGAAAGTTTCCTCATAGAAACAGAATTTGATGGCAGATAAGGACCACTTGGCCCACCTACTCTGCCCATTTCCCTACCTAATGGATAAGCTACAGATCCTAGTTAACCAACAGCCTACGTCTTCCTACCCCCCACTAGAATTGCCTTATGTCTGTCCCATGCATTCTTGAATTCCCCCACTGTTTTTGACTCTATGACCTCCTCAGGAAGGTTGTTCCATGCATCTATAACCCTCTCTGTGAAGAAATACTTCCTCACATTACCTCTGAACCATCCTCCTCTATCTTCAAATTGTGCCCCCTTGTTCTTGCAAATCTCTTTTTTTGAAAGATGCTACCCTCTTGGAGTTTGTTGATTCTCTTGAGGTATTTGAAAGTTTCTATTATGTCCCCCCTCTCCCTCCTTTCCTCAAAGCTATACATCTTAAGCTCCTTTAGTCTTTATTCATATGTCTTCTGGTGCAGACCCTGCACCATTTTCGTTGCCCTCCTCTGGACAGACTCCACCCTGTCTATATCTTTGCGGAGATGGGGTCTCCAGAACTGCACACAGTACTTCAGATGTGGTCTTACCAACTATCTGTACAGAGGGCCAAGAACTTTCTGTTTTCTACTGGTGATGCCTCTCCCTATGCATCCCAGTATCCGCACAGCCCTCCTTACTGCCTTCTCACATTGCTGGCCCACCTTAAGGTCGTCTGATATGACTACCCCCAGGTCCCTTTCCATTTTTGTTGTTGTCAGTATCTCACCCCGCATTGTGTACTCTTGCCCTGGGTTTTTGTTTCCCAGGTGCATTACTTTGCACTTCTTTGCGTTGAATCTAAGCTGCCATACATTTGACCGTTCCTCCAACCTTGCCAAGTCCCTTTTCATCCTTTCCACCCCACCTTGCTTATCAACCCTGTTGCAGATCTTTGTGTCATCTGCAAAGAGACATACCTTCCCTCCAGTCCCTCCACAATGTCACTTATAAAGACATTAAAGGACTGGCCCCAGTACTAAGACCCTGCGGTACCCCACTAGTAACCCTCCTTTCTTCACTGTGGACTCCATTTACTATTACCCACTGTGTCCTGTTGTCCAGCCAGTGTTTTACCCAGGCTACCACCCTGGGACCCACCTCCAGGCTGGCTAATTTGTTTATTAATCTTTTGTGAGGGACTGCATCAAATGCCTTGTTAAAGTCTAGGTAGGCCATGTCCACAGCCCCTCCCTGGTCTACTACTTTGGTCACCCAGTCAAAGAAATCAATTAGATTTGTTTGACATGACCTTCCCACTGTGAATCTGTGCTGCCTTGGGTCCTGTGACCCACTGGCCTCTAGGTACTCAACAATTCTTTCCTTCAGAAGTGATTCCATCATTTTCCCTACCACTGAGGTCAAACTGACAGGTCTGTAGTTTCCTGCCTCTGTCTTGCTCCCACTTTTGTGAAGGGGATTCACATCCGCCCTTCTCCAGTCCTCAGGTACCACACCATCCTCCCATGATTTATTAAAAAGGGTAGTCCGTGGTGTTACTAGTTCTTCCCTTAGTTCTTTTAGAATTCTGGTGTGAATCCCCTCAGGCCCCATTGCTTTATCCACCTTCAGTTTTAAGAGTTGTTTCAGAACTCTTTCTTCTGTGAAAGGACTAATATCAACCCCCCTATCCAGAGTGCTTCTATTGACTGGATTAGGTCTCCCCCCCTTGCTTTTCCATTCTGAATTCTGAGCAGAAATATTTGTTCAGTATCCCTGCTTTTTCACTGTCACTCTCTGCCCAACCACCTTCCTCTTTATTCAGCCTCAGTATCCCTGCCTTCGTCTTTCTTTGCTCCCTAATGTACCTATAAAAGGTTTTATCCCCCTTCTTAACCGAGTTGGCTCTGTTTTCCTCAGCTTGGGCCTTTGCTATTCTGACTGCTTTCCCTACTTCCTTCGGCTTTAACTGGTACAGTTCTATCCTGCTCCTTCTGTGTTTCCTTATACTTCCTGAATGCAATCTTTTCTCCCTTACCTTCCCTGCCACTTCTTTTGAGAACCATAGTGTTTTTTTCTTTTGTTTTGATTTATTTGCTTCACACAAAGGCTTGTTGCCTCTGTGATGGCAATTTTGATGTTTCCCCATTGTTGCTCCACCCCACCTTCTTGCCTGTTTGCTAGTGCTTTTCTGAGGCGCTCTCCCATTTTGACAAAATCAGCCCTCCTGAAGTCCAGTACCTTCACTTTTGTGTGGCTTGACTCTACAGCTAAGTTTAACGTGAACCACACTGTTTGGTGGTTGCTTGTTCCCAGATGGCTACCACTTCAAGATCAGAGATCCTCTCTCCTTCCCCATTTGAGAGTACCAGGTCTAAGTTTGCTCCCTCACAAGTGGGTTCCAAAACTAGCTGTCTGAGGCATGCCTCCTGTAGGGCATCAAGAATGGCCCTGTTCTTGGATGTGGCTGCAGCAAAGGTGCTCCAGTTAACATCTGGCATATTCAGGTCCCCCATCAGCAATATCTCACCTTTCTCTGCCATCCCAAGGATGCCTTCTATCAATTCCTTGTCCATTTCCTCCCCCTGTGATGGGGGTCTATATACAACCCCTGTGCGGATTGTGGAGCCATTTCTAGTCTCCAGGGTGACCCACAGTGCCTCCTCTCCTCCCTGTTTACGCTTTAGTTCTGTTGCTTTGATCCCTTCCCTTACATAGAGATCTACTCCTCCTCCTCTTCTTTCCTCTCTGTCCCTCCTGTAGATTGTGTACCCTGGTATGTTGACATCCCAGTCATGGTTCTCTGTGTACCATGTTTCTGTGACTGCCACAATATCCAGGCATCCCTCTTCCATCAAGGCCACCATTTCGGGGAGCTTTTTACCTAGACTATGGGCATTGGTACTCATTGTCCTCCATTTTTATCTGGCTTTATTTCTTTTGGCCCCATCCCTGTCCTTACTACCTTTGTTTTTTTTCTCCATTTACCCCTGCCCTTATCCCTATCGACTGCTCTATCTTGGTGTTTACCTCACTAACTACCCTGACTTTTGGGGGGGGCTAGGATTTCCCTTCTCCTTTTCAGTGCCTCCCCCCTTGGCTAGTTTAAATGCTTGCCAATGAAGCATTTAAACCTATCACCTAGGATCCTGGTTCCCCTCCAGGATAGATGCAGACCATCACCTTGTATAGGCCTGCATCCTCCAGGGAGCCCCAGTCCCCATTGAAGCCAATCCCTGAGCTCTGCACCAGTTTTCAACCAGTCATTGAATCCCATGGTGCAGAGTACCCTAACCTCATCCATGCCATAGACAGGTAGCACTTCCGAGAAAGTTACCATGTGTGCTACTTGTCTCAAGGCCCCTCAACTCCACAAACTCCTGTTGCACTGCTCTGATCCCATTCTCAACCAGGTCATTCATCCCTAGGTGGATAATGACATCCAGCTCACTCCCCCTTGCAGCTGCTCCCATGATCCTGAGGATTCATTTCCTGTCCCTCCAAGCCATGGTGCCAGGCAGGCACCTTACCTCCCTTTCCCTTCTCTCTCCCAGTTCTACCCTTCTAACAATTGAGTCCCCCACCAGGAGTTGTTTCCTTCCCCTGTGGGGTCCTGTGCCACCCTCCTGTGGGTCTCCATTGTGGAGGTTCCCAGCATCCTCCTTGGTCTCCACTGTGGGTGCCTCCATAGAGGAACCATGCTCCACTAGAGTGGTGAATGAATTGTGGAGAGGAGCAACTGGAGAGATGAACCTCTGTTCCACCACCCTCACCCTCCCTGAGCCCACCGTGGTCCAACCACTTCTCTTTCTTGGCAACCTCTGAGGTAGTGGCGGTGGCCTGGGTGGTCTCTGGGTGGAGGAGCAGGTTTTCTGAATCATTTCCAGGTCAGCATGGAGATGAGCAACCTCCTCCCTCAGACCAGAGAGGTGCCTGCAAATAGGGCAGCAACGTAGTTTCCAGAATGTCTCCTGGAAGACTGCTGCTCCACAGCCAGTACATTACACCACTCCCCACATGTCTGTGTCCCTACCTGTTACATATGCTTTTCTTTTGTTGTTTTTTTGTTCTTATTTTAGTGTGTGTAAGCTTATGAGTGCCTCTACCCCCTATTCAGTGTGCTGTGCCTTTAAGGATATGAACAGGTGTATGTTGTTAGCAGTTTTGGGGAAGTGATGTCAGAACCCCTGCTATATAGGAAGTTATGTGCTTGGGGTGGGTGGGGTGTGAGGAAGGGTGGGAGGGAGTAAACCTATGCTGTTCAGAAACAATCAACTACAACTCTGACCCTCCACCCCGGGGAGTGCCTTCCTTCCTTCCTTTCAGACACCTATTTCACAGAGGTTAAGTACCAGGTCTAGTCACAAATGACTGCAAATATCTCCCAGCTACAGTTCCTCCCTGGCAAATTAAAGTTAAAACTAAGACAATTCAACCCCAAAAACAGAATCAATACTAGTTACTTACACAGGTCCAAAAAGTAATAATTCAGTTCAGTGTAGTCTAGAAAATAACCTCCTTGATTTAATGAATCTCTGGCTGCTTAAGTGCTGCAAGCTAGACCAGAGAAAAGCTGGTCTAACTTGAAGCAGTTGGCACACGGGACTGAAGATCCCAGTCACTGGCTGGAAAAATGCCACAAGCCTCATGCACCATAGGATTGGCAGGTATGTTGACTGAACAATGAAACCTGCACGGTGAAATCCATCACAGCGACAATATCGATAGGTTTCAAGATTGTCGCTGTGAGGGACCCAAAGGTGACATTTTGCCCTTTTTCCGTCTTTCAGTCCTCTCCCCCTCCTTCGAATGATCTCCAACTCTGAGTTAGATATTTATAGATGGGGGGGCGCGGAAGGCACATCCCCCCTATAGTAAAACACACAATGTCTGATGGGAGAAATTTCACCTGATGACATTGGGGATCTTGCAATGCCAAACTTCGACAACACTGTTGTCGATTTGGCATGGTAGAATCGGATTGGCGGACTGTGGATTTGCGGCATTCTAGGGGCTTGAAAATCCAGTCCACTGTGCTCCAACTGAGCTTACAGTTTCTGGTTATTACATCTTGGTGTTATCTGTGCAAGCAGTATGCAGTACAGGGCAGGATATTCTAACAGGTAACACTGCACTAACAGGGGTTGTGCCCCATATACGTACTGGGCTTTGTGCACAGGAAAGGTATATAGTACAGCAGGCCCCATACTAAAAGCCACAGTCAGTATGGCATGAAGTTGTTACCACATGCGTGCTAATGGACTGCCTGATACATACTAATGAAAGGCAGTCTTGTATACAATGCACTCTTGCATATTGGTTAGTGAATGCTTCCAAAAAGCATGTTTTAACAACATGCAAATAGCACAGAGCACCCTCTTCCCTCTCCCTGTCCCCATGCATATTTCCCTGGTGACCACTGGCAACCCTACCCTCTCTCCATCCCCCATTTAATATATCCCTGGCACCCAGTGGCACTAGCTTCCTCTCCCTGTCCTCACATATGTTTCCCTGGCATCCAGTAGTCCCCCTCACCATCCCTATGTACATTTCCCTGGGATCCAGTAGACCCCCTCCTTCTCCCCATCCCCATGTATAATTCCCCGGCATCAAGTAGCCCCTCACTCTTCCCATCCTCATGTATGTTTAAGTAGCATTCAGTGGCCCCTTCCCCCATCTCCATCATCATGAATAATTCTTTGGTGTCCGGTGGCACCATCTCCCTCTCCTTGCCCCATTTGTTATTTCCATGGTGTCCAGTGGCACCTGCTCTTCCCGTCCCCATGTATATTTTCCTATCATCCAGTAACCCCCCTTCCTGCTCCCCATCCCCATGTATATTTCTGTGGCATCCAGTAGCCTTTCCCTCTCCCTATCTCCATGTATGCTTAACTGGCATTTAGTGGCACCCCCACTCCCCATCACTATGGATAATTCTTTGGAGTCCTGTGGCACTGCCTCCCCCCTCCCTTCCCCATTTAATATTTCCATGGTGTCTGGTGCCAGCCCCCTCTCTCCATCCTCATGTATATTTCCCTGGTGTCCCATGGCTCCTTGTCCCTCTTCCCATCTATATTTAATATTTTACTGGTTTCCAGTGGCACCCCAACCCCATGATGATCCCAAACCCCACCCAATCCTGTGACACTGGCCTGCACAGACCCACTTCTCTCCTCCTCTGCTGGCCACTATCTGACTCATGGAACCACTCTATCAATACACAGTACCAGCAGGCCTAGCAATATAGTAGTTGTGAGACAACCCTGCAGAATCAGTGGAGCTTTACAATTTTGCAGAGATGTCTCATGACTGCTATATCGATAAAGCAACTGGTATATCGATAGAGAGAATGCATGAGTCAGACAAAGGCTAGCTGAGAAGGCAAAAGGAGGGTTTGTGTTGACTGCTTTGGTGGGACTGAGTTGGGGGGGGTGGAGGTTGCCACCAGACATCAAGGAGGGGGGACACCCTTCTCGCATGTGGACTGGATATGTATACAAAGCCCATAGCATCCTTCCATCTCATAGAGCACTGTGCTGTGATAATGACATGTGGACTGGCAGTTTGAGTAAGTGTTAGGGCCCTGCATGTTGAGTAGTATCATTAACATTTGGTACATGAATATTGCAGTTCATTGTTTCCATGCTGTGGGGCTTGTGCCATGCAAAGTTCTTAGCATGCTCAGTGTGGAGGGGGACTTGTGGTCAGTCACATGGTTTGCACTTACCGAACTGTTAGGGCTAGGTCAGCTCCGTGGCACCAAGAAAGAGCCAAGGTGTTTGCTCGTTATGCTGGCAAGGCGGGTTTGCTTCCCAAGCCTGGGTGTTAGGGGCAGAGTTCAGTGGGGAGGTAGTTTAGAGCGTCATTTGGATGCTTCTCTTCGGGGGGGGGACTTTGGACCACTGTTTGTCTGTCCCTGGAGGTGGCTTGGAGTGGTGTTCTTGGTGGCATGTGGCCTTGACACACCACTGAATGCCCCCACACCCAGGACACCGCCACAGATGGCCCATTGTGCAGGAGGGTTAGGTTGGGGGAAAGTGGAAAATCTGCCTTCAGTCAGCCAGGATGATGGCTGCAGATCCCCATTACCACGGTAGCCCAGAAGTGTCCGCGTTGACCCTGCCATAGAAACATAGAAACCTAAAATTTGATGGCAGATAAGGACCGCTTGGCCCACCTAGTCTGCCCATTTCCCTAACTGATGGATAAGCTGCAGATTCTAGTTAATCAACAGCTTACTTCCTCCTACCCCCCACTGAATTGCCTTATGTCTCTCCCAAGCATTCTTGAATTCTCCCACTCCACAACCTCCTCAGGAAGGCTATTCCATGCACCCACAACCCTCTCTGTGAAAAAATACTTTCTAACATTACCTCTGAACTGTCCCCCCTCTATCTTCAAATTGTGCCCACTTGTTCTTGCATGTCTCTTTTTCTGAAAGATGCTACCCTCTTGTACTTTGTTAATTCCCTTGAGATACTTGAAAGTTTCTATCATGTCCTCCCTCTCCCTCCTTTCCTCAAGGGTATACATATTAAGCTGCTTTAGTCTCTCCTCATATATGTTCTGGTGCAGACTCTGCACCCTATTGGTTGCCCTCCTCTGAACAGCCTCCACTCTGTCTATGTCTTTGCAGAGATGGGGTCTCCAGAATTGCACGCAGTTCTCCAGATGGGGTCTCACCAATTGTCTGTACAGAAGGATAACAACTTCCTGTTTTCTACTGTTGATGCCTCTCCCTATGCCTCCCAGTATCCCACCAGCCATCCTTACTGCCTTCTCACATTGCTTGCCCACCTTTCGGTCATCTGATATAATTACTCCTAGGTGTCTTTTAATTTTTGTTGTTATCTCACCACCCATTGTGTACTCTTCCCCTGGGTTTTTGTTTCCCAGGTGCATTACCTTGCATTTCTTTGCATTGAATCTGAGCTGCCATATATTTGACCATTCCTCTAACCTTGCCAAGTCCCTTTTCATACTGTCCACCCCACCCTGTGTATCAACCCTGTTGCAGATCTTTGTGTCGTCAGCAAAGAGACATACTTTTCCTTCCAGGTGCTCTCCAATGTCACTTATAAAGACAATAAAGAGGACTAGTCCCAGTACTGAATCCTGCGGTGCCCTGCTAGTTACCCTTCTTTCTTCACTGTGGACTCCGTTTACTAATACCCTTTGAATCTTGTTGTCTAGCCAGTTTTTATCTAGGCTACCACCTTGGGACCCACTCCAAGGCTGGCCTACTTGCATATTAATCTTTTGTGTGAGATTGTGTCAAATGTTTTACTAAAATTTAGGTAGGCCATATCCATATCCCTTCCCTGGTCTTCTACTTTGGTCACCCAGTCAAAGAAATCTATTAGGTTCATCTGACATGACCTTCCTGCTGTGAAACCATGCTGCCTTGGGTCCTGTGCCCCACTGGCCTCTAGGTACTCAACACTTCTTTCTTTCAGAAGTGATTGCATCATTTTCCCTACCACTGAGGTCAACCTAACTGGTTTGTAGTTTTCTGCTTCTGCCCTGTCCCACTTTTGTGAAGTGGAATCACATCCGCCCTCCTCCAGTCCTCAAGTACCACCCCATCCTCCCATGATTTGTTAAAGAGAGTAGTCAGTGGTGTTACTAGTTCTACCCTTAGTTCTTTTAGAATTCTGGGGTGAATTCCATCAGGCCCCATTGCTTTGTCCACCCTCAGTTTCAAAAGTTCTTTCAAAACCCTTTCTTCTGTGAATGGACTGGCAATGACCCCCTATCCAGAGTGTTTCTTTTATTTGGATTAGGTACTTCCCTCTCCTTTTCCATTGTGAATACTGAGCAGAAATATTAATTCAGTAGCCCTGCTTTTTCACTGTCACCCTCTGCCCACATTCCCTCCCCTTTATTAAGTCTCTGTATCCTTCCCTTGGTCTTTCTTTGATCCCTAATGTACCTATAAAAGGTTTTATCCCCCTTCTTAACAGAGCTGGCTATCTTTTCCTCAGTTTGTGCTTTTGCTATTCTGACTGCCTTCCCTGCCTCCTTCTGCTTTAACTGATAAAGTTCTCTGTCCTGCTCCTTCTGTGTTTCCTTTTATTTCCTGAATGCTATACTTTTCTCCTTAAACTTCCCTTCCACCTCTTTTGAGAACCATAGTGTTTTTTTCCTTCATTTTGTTTTGTTGATTTGCTTCACACAAAGGCTTGTTGCCTCTGTGATGGCTGTTTTGATTATTCCCCATTGTTCCTCCACCCCTCCTTCTTGCCCATTTGCTAGTGCTTTTCTGAGGCACTCTCTCATTTTCCCAAAGTCAGCCCTCCTAAAGTCCAATACTCTTGTTTTTGTATGGCTTGACTCTATGGCTGTGTTTATTGTGAACCACACTATTTGGTGGTTACTTGTTTCCAGATGGCTACCCACTTCTAAATCTGAGATCCTTTCTCCGTCCCCATTTGAGAGTACCAGGTCTAAGGCTGCTCCCTCCCGAGTAGGTTCCAACATTAGCTGTCTGAGGCATGCCCCCTATAGGGCATCAAGAATGACCCTACTCTTGGATGTGCCTGCAGCAAAGGTGCCCCAGTTAACATCTGGCATATTCAGGTCCCCCATCAACAATATCTCCCCTTTTTCTGCCATTTTAAGGATGCCTTCTATCATTTCCTTGTCCATTCCCTCCTCCTGAGATGGGAGTCTGTACACAACTCCCATACAGATTGTGGTGCCATTTTCTGTCTCCAGGGTGACCCATAGTGACTCATCAACTTCCTGTTTACTCTTTAGTTCTGTTGCTTTAATTCCTTCCCTTATATAGAGAGCTACTCCTTCTTCTCTTTTACACACCCTGTCCCTCCTGTAGATTGTGTATCCTGGTATGTTGACATCCCAGTCATGGTTCTCTGTGTACCATGTTTCAGTGACTGCCACTATATCCAGGCATCCCTCTTCCATCAAGGCCACTATTTCAGGGAGCTTGTTACACAGACTGTGGTCATTGGTATTCATCACCCTCCATTTTTTGATGGCCTTATCACTTTTAGCCCTATCCCTGTCCTTACTGCCTTTTTCTGCATTTACCCCTGTCCTGCTCCCTACTGACTTCTCTATCTTGAGCTCCACACCAGTTTTTCAACCATTCATTGAATCCCATGGTGCAGAGTACCCTAGCATCATCCTTGCCATAGACAGACAGCACCTAGAGAAGGTTACCGTACATGTTACTTGTTTAAGGCCCCTCCTCAACTCAACAAATTCCTCTTGCACAGCTCTGATCCCATTGGCAGCCAGGTCATTTGTCCCTAGGTGGACAATGACATCCAGTTGCCTCCCTTGTGCAGCTGCTCACGCAATCCTGAGGATTCGTTTCCTGTCCCTCCGAGCCATGGAGCCAGGCAGGCGCCTTACCTCACTTTCCCCTTCCTCCCCCACTTCTACCCCATAATGATTAAGTCCCTCACCAGAAGTTGTTTCCTTCCCCTGTGGGGTCTCGTGCCACCTCCTGTGGAGCATGTCTCCTTTGTGGAGGTTCCCAGCATCCTCCTTGGTCTCCACTGCAGGTGCCTCCATAGAGGAACCACTCTTCATCAGAACAGCATATGAATTGTGGAGAGGTACAACAGGAGGACTGCACCTCTGTTCTGCCACCCTCTTCCTCCTTGAGCCCACCTTCATCCAACCTCTCCTCTTTCTTGGCAACCTCTGTGGTAGTGGCAGTAGCCCTGGTGGTCCCTGGGTGGGGGAAGAGGTTTCATGAATCCTAGCTAGGTCAGCCTGGAGACAGGCAACCTCCTCCCTCAGACCAGAGAGGTGCCTGCAAATAGGGCAGCATCGCAGCCTCCAGAATGTCTCCCAGAACACTGCCACCCCACAGCCATTGCACTGCACCACTCCCATCTTTTATTTTTTTTTTTACCAATTATTTTACCATGTGAGACACACTAAGCTGAAAGCTTGTTTGCAGGTGCAACCTGGGAGCACGAGAAAGTTAAGTGACTTGATCAGGGTCACACAGTATGCAAGTGGGGGCTGTGGGATTCAAACCCAGGTCTCCAGATTTGCAGCTCAGAGCCTTAAACCACTGCACCATACTGCCTCCTTGGCTCATCTTGACTTATTTTGTGTCCTGTCTCCTGTTGCTTTGTATGCTTACTGACCCTTCCCTCTATGTATTTTTACACCTACTTTCCTACTGCTTATGTGCCCTTACAACTCTCTCCCTTCCTGTTCTGGGACAGGAACTTCCTGTAGTCTTCAGTAGTCTCCTCCTTCTTTGCTCAGATTCAGACCTCCAGCAATCGGGGAGCTATTTTTTAGTTTCCTTCAAGGTTGTTGAAACTAATGTGTCTCAGTGATCCTTCCTTCCTACTGCCAAACAGGAAGTTCCTGTTGTCAGTCAAATCCAGTGGCTAAAAAAGTAGAACTCAGCATAAGGTGGGAGGGTGGAGGGGTGGGAAGGAGGGCAATTAGTAAGAAAAGCTGTAGTTCTAGTCAGCTGTTACTTGCTTTGAAAGCAATATTCTCCTCTGTCAAAAACTAGCAGCAGGAAGCTGTAATTGGAGACAGCTGCTTTTCTACTGCTCAAGCCACACCCACAATTAGCTTCTTCCCTCTGCTCCTGACTCAGCAAATTAAGTTGATACAGCCCCCTTCCTCAAACAGAGAGACACACAGTGACTTTCTTCTTTTTTTTTTACTTAAGTGAGACCCCCTGCTTCTAATAAAGTATCTGTTTGCTTAATCCCAACAGGCACTAACTCCTGCTAAGACAGAAGTGATTTATCAGTTAGAAAAGCTGTAGTTCTAGTTAGCTGTTACTTGCTCTATCAAGATTCTCCTCTGTCAAAAAATAGTAGCAGGAAGCTGTAATTGGAGACAGCTGCTTTTCTACTGCTTAAGCCACACCCCCAATTAGCCATACCCAGGAAATGTATTTGAAGTCTGCGGGCATTTCTCCTCCCCCAGTTGTGCCATGAGGGAGGGGTGCACCCAATGAAGGGTTACTTTGGGTTACCTGGAGTCATGAAAATGAAAGAGCGGCAGATGGCTATGGGGTGTGAGGTGGCAGTGGGCCTTGGCAGCCTGAAGGATGGCTGACCGGGAGCTTGGGGAGGAGCAAAACAAAAAAATTGTCTGGCCTGGTGGTGCTGAGGACTGAAGCACTGGCCGTTTTACCTCGAGTCACACTGGTGACCTGGATTCAGAAAGAGCCAGGGTCGTCAGGAGCCAATGGGGGGAGGGAGCAGGATTGAACAGCTGAAATGCAGTTCTCCCGTCAAAGGGAGGGACCCTGTCACCTACTGTAGTTTCACGGCCTCTGTACTTCCAGCTGCAGGTGAGCCCAATAGTTTGTGTGAAATAGCTTTCCATGGGCTTCACACTGTGTCAGCCACTGTACATGAATATTTCCTTATTATGCTGCTCAGGGCTTTAACACTTAGTTTCCAAAATATATCCAGTTGTACCGAGCACAAAGTGACATGAGCACAAAGCCCTTTGTGTCTCACTTTGTATGTAGTTAAAATAAGGGGCCCATGATGTCTTAAACAAAGGCACTGTGAGGTCAGCGGGGCAGACAGCATGCAGTGGGAGGGAGTGGGAAGGTCTTCTTATGTGCCGGCAGGGGTGTAGCCAGGAATTTCAGATCTGCACATCAAGTGGACTCACTGCTAACCCCCCCCCCATTGTTTGGGCCAGCTACCCCTTTCCTCAGCTGTCCATGCCCTGTTCATGCCCTTTCACCTGACACAAGCTTCATTTTCTCTGTGGTGTATACCACCACATGACTAGCCACACTATCACCAACAATTGTCAGACTAACAGACTGGCTTTTAGTTACAATATTGCATTTTGACAAGCCTCTGTACCACATCAAGGTAGCCAGTTCCACAGAGGTCCATTCACACACCACTAGCCACACTATCACTAACAGTTGTCAGACTAACAGACTGGCTTTCAGTTACAACAGTGCATTGTGACAAGCCTCTGTACCACATCAACGCAGCCAGTCCCACAGAGGTCCATTCACACACTACTAGCCATACCACCACACCACTAGCCATAATATCAGTTGTCACACTAAGACTGGCTTGTAGTTACAGCAACATCCCAGAGCCCCCCAGCAGAACAGCAGAACCTTCATATCACACAAGATAGTCATAGCAGGCTTAGTAGCATCCAATAAGCCAAGAACAGCACTTCCTGACCTTAATTACCTCCATGGTTAATTTCTACACATAGCTGCCTTATTGTTTGCTTTTCCCAGCAGACATGTCAACTAAAACCTAAATCTGCATACAGGGCATAGGCAAGACTTTTTTTTTTGGGGGGGACTTGGATAAGATATTTGGGAATTAGGACAAATAAAATTGGGGGGGGGGGTCTGGAGCCACTAGGCCCCCAGAAGCTCTGGGGTTTCTACATGCTCTGCAGAGAGTTTTAGTTTTTTTTTGGAAGGGGGAATAAATCAGTTATTACATTTTCTGTACCCCTAATTTCAGGGCACATTTTTTTTGCATGGAATCAGGGGTGTGGGGGACTGACTGGCATTGGAGTCTCCAGGTCCATTGGTTGTGGCAACTGGTTGTCGAATACTGCCATCAGCCAACTACCCTGTATGCAGTTTTTGTAATATGTCGTTAAAGATTTCTACAGAAAAGCTGGGAGCTTGGAGGCCAATAGGCCCTCAGAAGCTCTGGGGTTTGTACCTGCTCTGTGAACAGTTTTAGGGTTTTTCTTGAAGGGAAAAAAATAACACTTGACACATCTTCCCTACCCTTAATTTCAGGGAAATTTTTTTCCATTGAATCAAGGGTGTGGAAGACTGACTGGCATTGGAGTTTGCAGGTCCAGTGGTTGTGGACAACTGGCTGGAACATTGCCATCAACCACCCACCCTATATGCAGGTTTTGTAATATGTCGTGAAAGATTTCTTCAGAAAAGCTTGGTGTCTGTGGGCCGCTAGGTCCACAGAAGAGCTGGGGTTTGTACATTCTCTGTGGTTTGTGTTTTAGTGTGGGTCTTAGTGTTAGACGGTTGTGTGAGATGGTGGCCAGTAGTGAAGGCAAACAAAGGGTGAGTGATGGCCGCCAATCTCTATTCCAGGTGGGCAATTGAGGATGGCACCAGGAGGGGGTGGGCAACTAAACTGCAAGGTCATTTTTTTAATGCCAGACCTGGAGCTGGTGTGGGCGAGAGCAAGGGAGGAAGTACCACTGGTACTAGGGGATAATCTTTTATTGTAACTTGTTGTACTGGGACCAGAAGTGAGGGGGGCCACTTGCAGTTGCACCTTGTTGTCAGGATACACAGCTTTGTTTTGCTTTAGATCACTGAAAACAGCAGCGGCAATACAGAAAAATAAACAGGTAGCAGTGCTCCCCTTCCCTCACCCCTAGTCCCAGCACAACTTAAAATAAAAATTATTCCCCTAGTTCCAGTGGTACCCCATCACCACCCCTGGTCCTAGCACAAGTTAAAACATTTCCTGGAACCAGTGTTCACCATCTCCCACACCAGATCCCCGTTTTGGCTTAAAACCCCTCCTTGGTAGTCTAGTGGCCCATTCTCTCCTGGCACCATCTTCTACTGCCTCACTGCCAGACTTGAGCATGCACCCAGAACTCACCCTCTGCTCACCTGTGGCGCTGGCTGCCACCTCATTCATGCAAGTACAGTCTATACAAGTCACATTACCCATATCGGACATCACTGTGTGAGATAGTGCCCAGCAGTGGAGGAGAACAGAGGATGAGTACTGGCCGCCATCTCGAGTCTAGTTGGGCAATTGAGAATGAGGCCAGCAGGGGGTGGGCAACTAGACTACAAGGTAGGTTTTTAATGCCAAACCTGGGACTGGTTTGGGTGAGGGAGGAAGTAAAGTACCACTGGTACCAGGGGATAATCTTTTATTGTAACTGGTTGCACTGGCACCAGGAGTGAAGGGGGGGCACTAAGCATTTGCTGAGGCCTGAGGTGGCCAATGGCATTTATGTGCAACTTACCCCCCCCCATTCATATTAGGTAAATGCAATGCATCATATAAAGCAAGAAACATAGAATATGTTGAATTTCATAACTCAGAATTAAAATGCTTTATATCATTACACTGAAAAAGGACTGCAGTACTCTTACATCACCCAGTCTACTCCGGGCCAAGTCAAGTGTAATATTGCTTACCTCCCTTTAAGCTGCGTGTTGCCCAGATTCCCAAAATGAAGTGACTGACCTGAGGTAGGCTGGCTGCTGCCTGCTGGCAATCAAGACAGAATGTCTGGCTTTGTTGGGAGATGACCAAACATCCAAGGCCCAAGGGGACTGACAGGCTGGCGTGGTGGAAAAAAAGTTTTACTCTTCCCTCCTTTGACTCACTCCTCCATCACACTCACTCAATCTGGCTGATGGCCACTACTGGTACTGACTTCTCTGTCTCTCTCTCTCTCTCTCTTCTCTCGTGGCTCCTCCGATCTGGCAAGGCTAACCCACGACAAGCAACACATGGCTGCACGGCTCAAGAACACGGTCGGACAGCTGGGTCTAGGGAAGTTTACACTCCAGACCACCAGAATAATCTGATGATTCCTTACTGTCCATGACCTGTCTCCTCCTCACTCTCTAACTCATCATGTGGCCAGGCGTCACGATCTGCGGCAGTGCATATGGCAAACCGGTGCATCAAGTCACCAGCTGCAAGCCACACCACTTAATTGGCTGCTGAAAGAGGAGGAGGAGCAGCAGACTCTCAGACCAGTGGGACTGTCAGGGACCACAGGGACCACAGACACACCAACCCCTTCGGTTTGGCTTGGGTGGGCTTCCTTCTGTGGCTGCTCCCAACCCTACTTACTTGAATTCCTCTCCATTCCACAGTGCTGCAGGCCAGCAGCCAGTACCCAAGACAGTAGTAGCGTTCAAAGGGCCCACTCACTGTGTGGGTGGAAACTAAGCATTATAAAAAATGCCAGATGTCATTTCAGGGGTGTTTGAATACCCTAAAGAAACCCCTGCCTACACCCCTGTCTGCACACAATCTAAACAATTAAAGCAGAAAGCAATTAGTACAAAGCCTGGAACTTTCTTATTGTTCAGAGAGGAGACCCACCTGTTTCAGTAAACTTTACTGTACTGCCATAAGTCACCCAGCTACTCTGCTCTCAGTGCCTGCACACCCACCCCTCCCCAACCAAACCCACATTCATGATTTTTTTCCTTCAGTTAAACTGAGCTGCTCTGCTATGTATTCTGTCAGTGTCTGCAGACCCAACCTCCCCCAAAAACATTGCATCCACATTAATAACCCCACAGTTATTAAACGAAGGTGCTCTGTACTCCATGTCTGTGCCCCACCCTCCCCAGCTAAACCCCTGTGGCACCCACATTCAAACCCCCCAAATTATTAAACCAAGCTGCTCTGTACTATGTGTCTGCAGCCCCACCCCTCCCAGATAAACCCCTGTGGCACCCACATTCAACCCCCCCCAATTATTAAACCAAGCTGCTCTGTACTATGTGTCTGTAGCCCCACCCCTCCCCAGCTAAACCCCTGTGTCACCCACATTCATAAAATTTCCTGAGCAAGTCACTTCACTTCCTTTTGTTCCCAGGTTGCATCTGGAAACACGCTTCAGTTTAGTGTGCTACTCCTGGTTAAACAATGTTCCCTTCCCTACCTCAGCCTATAACCTGCCAATAAAACACCATGGGAAATGATTGAGGGATGTTGACATTTTTAAACACAGAAAATTAGGAACAGTGGGGAGACAGACAGACATTAAAACTAGGAGTAGGACCTATCTCAACCTGACAACCTCATTTGACCCCTGCGTAGCAACTCTAGAGTCATGGTGGTGCTATAATTAATATAATAATTAAATTAAATAAATGTATATGGGGCATAAGACTTTTGGGGCCTGCACTGCACAATCATGATGCACCTACTTGTCTCTCACCATTATGGTAAGTCAGTCTGGTCTAGATCTGGCTTGCTGCTGGCCCTCCAATCCACTGCGTAGTAGTAGTACTGGGCTGGCCAGGTCTTTGGCGGGGCATCCTCCATCACACTGTGACACGTGCTGCTGATCCTGCTGACTGGATGGCTCAGCTCGCTGAGGGGCTTGACAGACATGGGTGACTGCTGAGACACCGTCGTGGGCCTAGTAGTCTACCTGCCTGTTCATCCATCTCCTTCTCTGCCGTCCTGGCGGTGGACATGGACTGCTCTGCACCGCGGAGTGAGGAAGGCGGGGAGTGAGCACTGTGGCTTCCTTCTGAGAGAGCCACCTCATCCTCACCTCGCACCTCCGTGACCCGAAACTGGGGTTGGGTGGTGGGCCTGGGCCCTGGGATTAGGGGGAATCGTCCGGGTAATCATGGTGCAGGTGGCTCAAATTTCCCTGAGGGAAATCAGAATTGGGGGATGATCGGATGGGAGGAGAGGGGCTCTCCGATGGCTACTCTACTCCGGCTTACCGGCTAAGCTATTCCAGAGTAGTGCCAGAGAACAGAGGAGCCTGAGAGAGTCGACAATGTAAAGGTGACAACTGTGGCAGTGGTGGGATTCTGAGTCAGTTTGCTCACTCTCTGATATTCTGGACTGGCTCAGTGCAGTGAATCTCTGTCTCCGGGACCAACGGAGTCTCTCTATCTGGTCTGGACTGTGCAGGACACGAACTTCTGGGCTGGCTCAGTGTCTATCGCTCTCTCAACCACGACCAACGGAGCCTCTCTCTTGCTCTCTCTGGACCGCGTACAATACGACTCAAGCCATACTGCTGTAGCTGGGCTGCGGGCTCTTCCCCTGTGACTGAGGTTTCAGCTGCGCAGGGTTCATATTTGCTCCCTCCCGTCCTCCTCCTGCTGAGCCAAGGGACCAGGGCTTAGGACCCGCAACATTATAAAATAAAAGTGGAAATGTAAAAAAGGGGAAGGTGCTTTCTGTATGCAGAGGCATACAGTAAGCATGCATGGATAAATGGCAAACAAGGGAAATGGGAAGACACGCCAGCTGGCTTTTTGCTACCCCCTGTGCTACTCTGTAAGCACAGCATGCAGTGCCTATGCCCTTGCATGCCAGGAATGGAGGGAGCGGGGCGGACAGCACAGTGGGAGGGAGCAGGAGGGTTTCCTTGCATTCTGGTTGCCGGGAAGGGGAACAGAGGGAGCGGGGCAGACAGCACACAGTGGAAGGGAGCAAGAGGCTTACTTGCACTCCTGGTTACGGGACGGGGAACAGAGGAAGCAGGGTACACAGAAATCTCTCGGCAGGCAAGGCATGCCCTGCAATGACAGGGTGCCCCCTCATTGCAGCAGACAATTTCTTTCAAGTTGGTGGCACGCTTGCTGAACTAGTGTCAACAACAGTGTGCCACCACATTGGATAAAGAAGGCCAAGCCTGTAAATGCAGTGGTGGCACTGGCCGCCACAGTGCTGCACCTCCACAACCTGCTTCTCTCCTAAGCTACCGCAACATGTTTCTTGTGCATGCATGTGAGCAAACATAAAAAGCAGCACACACACCAAGCTCAGTCCATAAGCTGTATAGCTTTACTTTTATTAGCACATACGTTTCCTTGACATCACAACATATGCACAGTATAGTAAACATTTTTATTTATTTGCATAGTTATCTGCACTTTTAGTACATTTTGCACACCCTCAAGCACTTTCTGTATGAGCACAAGTTATATTTTGAATGCTGCTTGAATCAGTCACTTTGCAGTTTATTAATAGGTAGGGGGGATACTTAAATGTGCTTGTACTGACAAGCCTCACCCCCTGAAAAAGCCTTCTTTGAGGTGATATGTACTGTAGATGTAGACTGGCATCCTGAACAATTATGTGAAAAATAAAAGTAAAGCTGTTTAGCTATGGATTAAGCTTGCCGTGAGTGCTGCTTTTTTCTTTGCTTATTGGTCTTTCTGCTTTGGAGGTTTAGGAGTGCACTCCTTTACCTATCTTCTTTCCTATTTGTATCCTTTGCAGCCTTCGGGCATTGGGCATGGGACTTTAGGCTGTCACTGCTAATAATCTCCAGATTCCTTTTCTCCAGCATCTGCTCCACCCTCACATCCCCCAACCAGTACTATTTTTTGGGGATTTATTTTGCCAACGTGCATGTCTTTTACCCATTTTGTCATTAAATTTGAAAATGCATATCTTGGACCACTGATTTATAGTCTGTCCAGGTCCATTTTCATCCCCATGTTCCCTCCATGTATCTACCCTGCCACTGATATTGGTATTGGCTGCAATGAGACTAAGTTTATCCTGGATTCCCTGCCCTATAGCCCAGATGACTATACTACAAAGGACTGGTCCCAGGACTAAGCCCTGTGGTACCCCACTAGAGACCTCTCTAACGACTGGGAATTCCCCGCTGATGACTTTAATGCAAGTTCTTCCCCCCAGCCATTTACTAACTCACTTAGTTAAATTGTCTTCCATACCCAGATCCCTCAGCATTTTCCCAAGTCTCCTATGGGGCACAGAGTCGAAGGTCTTGCTGAAGTCCAGCTGTAATGTAGTATATGTACTGCTTGGCCCTTTTCGACTGCCTTCATGACCCAGTTGAAGAAATCAGTCAGGTTTGTCTAACATGATCTGCCTGATACAAACCGATGCTGCCTCTAGTGCTGGAGTCTGTCGGCCTCTAACCATTCCAGTATACTGTATGCTCTTTTATAATGGTTTCTAGAAGTTTTCTTAGGATCGAGGCCAGACTGTCTGGTTTGTAGTTCACTGGGTCCTTTCTAATCCAACTCTTGTGGAGTGAAACCACATTGTCTTCCTCCAAACAGCTGTATTTTCTAGCAGTTAATGAGGTCAGGTAGTGTTTTTTCGAGGAACCAGGCAACCTCCCTTGGCACTCTAGGATGCAACCATCTGGGCCTCATGAGTTGTCCACCTTCAGGGTCCACTGCCCCTTGAGTACCCTCCTCTCTGCTCTCCCTCCAGTCTTTGTTCCACGTCCCCTCCCCAGGCTAGAATTCCATAGTCTAGGAGTTATCCTTCCTCCTCATTCAGAAAGACTGAGAAGTATTTTTTTAGAACATCTGCTTTCTTCTTATTGTCTTTCTTCATTTCTCCTCCTTTGTTCATTCTGATGACTCCCCCATTTGTTCTCTGCTGTTCCTTGATATAGCAGAAGAAAGCGTTGTCCCCTTCCTTTATACCCTCTGCTATTTTCAGCTCGATCTCCACTTTTGCTTTTCTTATCACTCTGTTAGCCTTCCTTGTGTCCACCACACAGAGTTCCCTATTTCTCATTTTCTGGTCCCCCTTGTACTTCCTAAAAGGTGCCCTCTTTATCTATATTACTTTCACCACTTCTCTTCAGAACCAAAATGATCATTTCAGATTCTTTTTCTTTTCTACCTGCCTTAAAACAGGAGCTAGTGCTAGTGCTATTGCTTCTGCAATTGCCTGCTTAATAATTTCCTCTTGTCCACACTCACTCTGCTTCCCTGATAGATCCTGTTCACAGTGATTCGCTAAGCATTTGCTCAATAGGCATTTGGGGAGGGGGGGTGCTTAGAGGATCTGTTATTTGGACAGATGACTCAGGCTCATAGGTGTAAACATTTATTTCTAATGGTGCAATGCCTCCACCTGAGGTGGACTCCTTTTTTAAGACTGACCTAAAACTGCTGCCCCTCCTTAACTGTATAGTTGGTGCTTGGGCACTTGGCATAAGTTATCCCCATGGTGGTGGGGTGATCAGGTAATGCTGCACTGGCAGCTGCTTGAATACAGATTGGGCACATCTCATGCCTATGGCGAGTGACTGAAATCTTCTTTTAATTTTCAGTACATCCCTCAAGCCAATCACTTCAGTGTTCCCTATATTAGACAAATATACTGAGGGCACAAAAACATCAAGCTCAAATGAAACAAGAACAAGTCTATTTATAAATCAGTGCACAGATCTTGGATGTACTTACTCTTCAGATGTCAGACCATTGACTCACTGATGGCATTTAAGGAACCCTCTCTTTTCAATGAAGCATCCAGTTAGCATTGGACACTGGGATCCCCACTCCTGTTAGGGGCCACACACTGTAACTGCAATGGTGAGCGCCAGTCATCCAGTGTGGGTCTTGGGGAATGACACTTTTGCAGAGCATCCCTCTTCTGTATCTTTTGCCATAATTTGTATGTAAACACACTTCCCACTCTTTAGGCCTAGAATGGGAAACTAGGAACCACCATTCTCTGTTAGGGACTATAGGAGTCTGTCATAGAACTCTGGCATTTATACATAAGTAGAGTAGACTGGAGGAACAAATCTTTACTTCCTGTCTCAATGTTAGGGTCATGATATTTTCTTCTTCTGGTGGAAAATTGGAGAAATGATAACTCATGTCTTTGCAGAGTTCACAACACAAATGGTATCATACACCCAGCATATTTTTTTTATATTCCTGCTTCCCATCAAAGGCAAGCAGCTACATGAACCCATCTCTTGCACTAAATAACCTTTACTTGTCACTAACAGCACCCCGCACCTCCCCTACTTCCTGGTTCACATCACACCCACCCCGGGTGCATTTGGGTTCTGATAGATACCAACTCAAGACCCCAATAGTAATCTTGGCAAGACTCATTTATATCAAAATGTCAGACTCTGGGGCTATAGAAGAGCATGTACTTTAACACTGTCAAGTCCCACAAACTGACTGGAGCCCCTGACCTTCAGTGTTCATGGCAAAAGTGCAGCCATATGGACAAATCCCTTGAGGAAGGAACATCCGATATAGGCCATTCATTTTAGCTGCTGTGTTCTCTCTCAGTTGCAGGCAACCATTGACCAGACCCAATGGAAGACCTGTACCACTACCCAGACCCCAGGGCCCATAGTGCAGGTCCTGGGCTTTGTGGGTCTCTCCGACCAGTCACAGCCAGTACCACTAGAGCAGATCTCAGCTCTCTCCTCTGACTCTGGAGAAAACCTTCCCTTTATTTTTCCATGGCTTCCTTATATATTTATTTCTGGGCCACAGCAGACTTTGCTGGGCCTTAGCATCCCACCTGTACCCATCTGCCCATGCATGGACACCCCTAGACATGCCTGGAGTTTGTTGGGTGTGGGTCAAATTTGGAATCTAAACAATCACTGCCTCAGATTGAATGGCCTGAACTCCAAACTGCTGACTGGTTCCCAAACACCTATCAGTTACGCCACCAATATTGGTTGTACTGTTTGTGAATATTCAAGGTAAAAAAAATGTGCAGTATCACAGAACTAGAAGACTAATACAAATCTGGACCATGGAAAACTGGTGCTCACACAACCCTGCATTTAAGTCTGTCTTCTTAAGAGTTATTTTTTTACAATGGCAGTGGGGGCTTGGCATTAGACAAAAGGCATGGGAACCAGGAGACCAATGTTTTCCAAGAATCCCACACTAATTGTGTCATGTTGAGCAAGCTACTTGACCTCCTTATGTTTCTGTCCATCCTGCTGTAAAATGGGTAAAAGCTGGACCACACTAAAATAAGATGTTGCATTTCAGTGGGGTTTGTACTATATAACTGATTTTTTTTAAAGGAACTGGGGACATGCCAGCTGATTACCAGAGCAGTAGTGTTGCCCCTTACCACCCAGGTGACTTGGGTTTGTGGCTGAGTCCAGGATGCTGGGAGCTTGCTGTCTGAGACAAATAGGGTGTTCACTCAGATGTCACCTGTCCTGGGGAGGGTGGGGTGTCTCTTTCTAATGCATGGCTGCCCCCTTGTGGCTCTCATGAGGGGAGAAATGCAGGAGGTCAACTGCAACCCTCAGGGGTAGCATTACACTGATGCATGCCCACTTTCTGATGCCTAACACCGAGATGTCACGTGCCCAGAGTGGGGCTGACAGAAGAACAGCAAAAATGGGTGGTCTCATTCTCCCAATAATGCCCCTGTTAGGTGCTTTGCTGTGTTTTCAGCACAGGCTATGCCCACTGTGGAAGGGCTCAAGGAGAAGCAAAAGGTGGCCCCAGACCGATGATGGCCCCCTGACCATCACACTCAATGAGGGCCCTCCAGGATTAGCCTCTTTTCTCCCTGCCCCCACCTTCTTCAAACCTCTCCTCATTGAGTAAAGTATTCCTGCAGAATGAGGTATTCTCTGGGTCCTGCATGTGGAGATAAGCTGCAGATTATGGAAGTCAGTTAGTGAGGTTGTATAGTAAAGGCTGGGTCTCAGGATAGAACACCTGTTGCTCCTTAAGTGAGAATGGGGCCCTAGGGATGATGAAAAGAGGTTCTGGGTGCAGGATCCAAGAAAAAAATAGATATAAATAAACACAAAACAAAACAACAATAAAATAAACTGGGGCCCCAGTACAGTAGCATCATCTTCCCAGTCTGTGTTATGCATAATTCCCCAGCTAGGCTCTGTTGTAAGTCTCCTACTTCAGCTCTCACTTCACAACCCCCCCCCCAACCCTGCTCGTCTCCTTCTAACTCCCTGATATATACTGGATTTTATACTGGTTTTTCATACTGGTAGTGCAGGACAGAAGAGAACAAGTTTCTCATGGGTGATGTCCCCCACTGCTCAGTGGTAATAATTATAAAAGTTTCCCTGATCTATTTTGACAGCTAAAGTGCATTTGGATAACTTGACATGAGTGCCTTCAATTAATATGACTGGTGAGGAATTTTCATTTCATTTTCATTTATTCTTTGGTAACCTGGTAAAGGCACTGGACCAATGGTCTCTTTTCAGGCCCGACCCAGACAAAAAAAAACATACAAAAATACATAAATACAATCAACAGCAATACAAAACCAAAAAATAAAATTACAAATTGCAGTTACAAACAGATTTATGTAATAAATAATGTTTTAACCTTTGTTTAAAAGTTAAAACAGAGGGAGCAATCCTAACATCAAGTGGGAGTGAATTCCAATACAATGGTGCTGCTATTGAAAAAGCTCTAGAGCTTAATCTAAGCCGAGAGCTGGGGACAAAATATAGGGGGCCGTCAGCCGACCTCAGGCTGGGAAGCAATTCTGTCATTAAACAAGATCAGAAAGAGGAAAAAGGGAGCCAAAGTAAAAACATTTATACATCAAACAGCCAACAAAATATTCTATTCTGCAACTAGGGGAATAAAGATTACACCGATGTGTTCTATTAGGGGCTCCTAAAATAAATCTACAAATATTATTATAGGCCACAGTTAGTGCTTGCATTTCTTTTGTACCTATGTTATAATATAAACAAGAACTGTAATCAAAATATGGAAGAAGAGAACCAATAGCAATTGCTAATCTAGTTGCTTGTGAGAAGAATGACCTGAATTTGTATAACACCCCTATTCTTTGATTTACTTTCTTAACCATTGACTGAATCTGAGGTGAAAAGGTCAAACTGGGATCCAATAGTGTGCCCAAATACTTAAATTGAGACATTTGTTCAAGCAGACCACCCCGCAAATCAGATATCCTCAGTTCCGGGGTGTCCACCAACATAAATTGTGTGCCAAATAACATAACATTTGTTTTAGCTGAGTTCATAACCATGGCATTTAAAGTAAGCCAAGAACTGAAAGCACCAAAATCCTTTCCTAGGGAACAAGAAAGTTCAGACACAAAATTTGACTGAGCACAAATTACAAGATCATCTGCATAAAGCAGTGATTCACTAAACCTATAAACTCCAAGAAGCTGATTAATAAAAAATAACAGGGGTCCCAAAATGGACCCCTGAGAAACACCACAACTAAATGGAAAGACATCAGAAACCACAGAACCCACCTGAACAAATTGACACCTGTTACTCAGATAATCATAGAACCAAGAAACAGCGACATCAGAAACCCCCAGATCTTTCAATTTTGTGCAGGCCAAACCATGATCACTCAAATCAAAAGCCTTGGTTAGGTCCACGAACACTGCCCCGGTCGTCATACCCTTCTCAAACCCACGTAGGACGGTGTTCGTGAATTCCTGAGGTCTACTATTCTTTGTATAAAATAGTACCTGTTATTGGTTTTGAAATCATTTGTTTTGAGCTGTTTTCTATGACCACTGTTGCTGTAAATCCCTTTTTTCTTTTCTAACACAAAGGATGATAGCATTTGCCTAACATCAGTTGCTTTAAACATTAACTGAAGGTTGACACTTATTCTATGCCTCTGAAGACTGTGGAGTCCTAAAGAAGATAAACATTCTTCATAGGCTATCTCTTTTAACTTTGTTATCATTTTAGTTGCTCTCCTTTATATTCCGTCTATCCATTTGTCAACGCTTATTGAAGTAGGTCCCTAAAATTGGATACTATCATCCATGTGCTATCTCATGTATGTTCTATAAAGAGGGATGATAACATCAGTGGTTGGACTCACAGTTTCCACATGCAATTCAAAATCAGGTTGAATTTCTTAAAGGGACGGTTCCCTCAGACTTTTATTCTATTTACTGTACCTGTGTAGTTTGTAGGCATGAGCAATGGTTGCTTCTATTTCACCCTCCTAATGTCATCATATTTAAATGTAAATGAAGGTACTTAAATCTGGTGTGAACACTACTTGACTCCTTTGCAACAGTCATGACCCAACTCTTGTAAGGTATCCTAGAATTTTATGATATTTTAGTGCTATAGACTGCAGTACTTATACTGTATTTGTCAGTGGTGTTGCTGTCCTCTGCAGTCCATGTGTTCTTGTCTTATGCTGGCCACAAAACATTTCAAGGCATAGTAAGTGCCCTGCAGTTTTCTGTAGTTTAAAGAGTATCTGAGTTAGAAAGCAATGCATTTAGAGATTACAGGGACTTCATAAGACATATAACACAACTCAATAAAAGTGTAACTTCTGCTGACTTGTGCAGGTATGCATCATCAACTCCCATGATGCCTTGCATGAGTGGGGTCATGACCATGCAATGGAGATGAACAGGTTTTCACACCAGGGCAAAATGGAGTGAAATTACTTCATTTATGTTTAAATTAGGAGGAAATTAGGGGGATGCAAGAGAAAGAGAATCAATGTTCATGTCTACAGACTACACAGGTATACAGAAAATAGGTTAAGGGGACTTTTTCCTTTAAATACCTTGTTGCATTGTCCATACTTTTTAAGAAATACAAAATCACACATGCCCCCATGATGCAAAGCATCATGGGCTGCATATTAAAATCACCACAGAATACTATGCTGGTTCAACTTTAATCTCAGGAGCACTGTGACCACGGCGGAAACCTGATGGACGGCAGAGGGACAAAAAAAGTGTAAATATAAAAAAAAAAAGAAAAAAAAAAGAAATGCATGGTGCTGAAAGGCCTCTCACACAGTTTGCAAAGGGTGCCAACAGAAGCCACAGACACGTGTTTTGTTCTACCAGAACTCATCAGTGTGCCTCATCTGCTTGACACTCCAGTGGAATTAACCAGCTACCCTAAGATGGTCTATATGGGTTATGTTGTGGTGAACCCAATTAAAACAAAAAACAAGTTAAAAGACAAAGAACCTTACTTTTTAAGGTTGTTAGTTATTACTGCAACCAGGTCTCTTTCTTCCTTAGTGTACCAATAGCTATTCTCTCTAGGATGTAGTTACTTTATGGATTGTTTTTTTCTCCCAAATGTGTTAACATTTTGTAAGTAGAATTTAATGTACAACATTCCAGCATAGATAGATGAGATTGCAACCTTTTAAGGTCATTCACTGAGTCAGTTCTTCTCTCCAATTTTGTGCCATCTGCAAATTTTGAACACCACCTCTTAATGTTTTATTGAAGTCACTTATGTAAGCATCAAACAAGACTGGTCCCAGTATGGACCCCTGGGCCACCCCACTTGTCACTCTAACTTTTCTGGAGTAAAATCCATTAATCAGAACTCGTTGATGTCTATTTTGTAGCCAGTGCACCACCCAACATACTATAATGCACTGCATACCTATTGTTTTGAGTGTGTTGATCAGTTCAGCGTGATTAACAATATCAGTTCAGTTCAATTCAGTTAGTTTATTTACCAGGTATTTATATAGCACAATGTTTTATATACAATTAATGAAGACAAGACTTGAAATAGGACATTGAACAACTATAGATAGTAATGTACTGCATTAGGGGCAATACATTAACATTTTGCTTATATGGTAGTGCAAACCTTGCTAGAGGGCATAATACATGAGTAGACTCATTATTTAACAATTAGGAGAATTTAACAGAACTATCAAAGAATGCGGCTGGCCCATCATTGCAGTGATAGTGCTACTGTGCACGACATTAGTGACCCATGTACAGAAGTGACCCACCTGAGTCATTGGGGGCCAGCCAGGAGAGGACATTCTCTGACTCCATGGAGGGAGGTCAGTGCACTTTGCTGCAGTACTGCCACCTGGGTAACCAGAGGTGGCAGTGCAAGCTGAGCCATGATGGGTGGGTGGAGTGCCTCCTGAATGGGGATGATGTCTGCTCCAGTCCTCTCCCACGAGGCACCCTAGGCAGGGGAACAGAAAATAGGAAAAAATCCTTCAGCCTGCAGAATGAAGCCTCCTGTCTTCACAAGTCCTGCACCTACTCGCTGTACTCCCGACCTGCACTTGAGCTAAACTCCTCCTGGGCTATGGGAACCTGGGGGGCTCTGCCACAGAGGATCAAACTGTGGGGCACTGTAGGGTCAGAAGGTAAGTCCCAGGGACAGCAGATGACAGGGTTGGGGGAGAGAGAGAGGCTAACAAGGCATCTTGACCATCGAGGGGGGGGGATAAAGTATAGTAAATTTTTAAAAAATATAAAGAATTATCACATAATCCATGTTTCCTTAGTAATGAAAATACCTCATCTTTGTCCTACCTATTGTGGGTCAGTGCAATCACATAAAAAGTGCTCAGTAGAGTTGACCATATTACTATTGCATGTGCAAGACAACCCTTTAGCGTGTTTATCCCATATGATAAAGTTAACTATTGATATAGTATTAAATTCTAACTGCAGGTGCAGAATTATTTTATGTTGAGTCAGTAAACATTTTTTTTTTAACCAAGGCTCCCTCCCAAGCTATTTTTTAATGATTAACAAAGGGTAAAATTTTGGTATGTGAAATTCTTGCCATGTCGTTAACAACATCAAATGCTTTATGGAAATTGGAAAAGACCACATCAACTGGGACTCCATTCTCCAGTGATTTACTTATTATCGCATAAAAAGCTATCTTTTTTGTTTTGCATAACCTACCCGATTTGAACCCATATTGTACTTTGTCCACTAATCCTAGCATGTCTACTTGCTGGTGTATTAGGTCCTTGAGGTAATGCTCCAACATCTTGCAAATAAGAGATGTAAGACTAATAGATCTGTAGTTGCATGAGTGAGACTTATTTCTTTTTTTGAAAATGGGCTCTCTATTAGCTCTGTTCCAATTTATAGGCACAGTAGTAGTGGAAAGTGATAACTTATACAGATGAGTTAAGGGTAGAGCTGTTTCATTTTCAACCTCCTTTAGAATTCTTGCCAGTATGTTGTCTGGCCCCAGAGAGTTATGTGTATACAACAAGTGTGAGTGTTCATTTATAAAAATAACTAGTGCTATCTTTGAGTTAAGTTTCAAGATATCTTCTGTTAGGTATCAAGATATCACCACTTAGACACTTTATAACTATATCTATATCTATATCTATATCTATATCTATATCTATATCTATATCTATATCTACAGTATATCACTATTAACCTATTGATAATTGACCACACTGCACATGTTCAGGGCGCCGGCGTTAGTGCGCCCATCATAAGGGTGCCAAAAAATGAAATTCACCACCCCTGCCCGGAGGTCTGCCCCCAAGTGTTGGAATCTTTAGTTATGAGAGGTGTGGGGCACAGCCTCCACAACTGAGGTGTAGAAGATGCAGCCCCCCTCGCAAAAACGGTGATTGGCGAAATTGTCGACTAGCACCCTAATGACGGGTGCACTACCGCTGGTGCATTCTGAGGGTGAAACCAATTGACCAATGGCAACAGGACATACCACATTACCTCACAACAATGCTACCTTGACAACCATTACTTCACAAAGTCTTCAAGGACATTCTGTTCATACAATGAAAAATAACATTGCAGCTTTATTTATGACACTTCCAAGTCCTGTTGTAAACATCAGGTATGAGATAAGCTAATGTATGAATCATAAAATCATAGAATTTTGCCAGCAGAAAAAGACCATATGGCCCATCTAGTCTGCCCAGTATAGCCCCCTCCCTTTACCTCCCCCACTACCCTCTCTCCCCCTCCCTAGACCCTGTGAAGCTGTCCCATGCTCTTTTGAATTTTTTCACCATGTCCACCTCCACCACCCTCTCTGGCAACCTATTCCATGGTTGTACAACCCTCTCTGAGAAAGAACATCCCCTCACATCCCCCTTAAATCTGCCGCCCTCCAGCTTATAAGCATGTCCTCTGGTGGTGTTGTTCTCGCTCAGCCTGAAGATGTTCTCCCTCTTAACTTTGTTTATTCCCTTCATATACTTGGATTTCCACTATGTCCCCCCTCTCCCGTCTCATTTCCAGTGTATAAAGACAGAGTTCTTCCAACCTTTCCCCATATGTTCTTCCCTGCATCCCCAGGATCATCTAGGTCACCTGTCCCTGTTCCCTTGCAAGTGGGGCCTCCAGAATTGAACTCCATACTTCAGCTGTGGTCTAACCAGTGTTTTATATAATGGCATGATCATCTCCTTCCTCCTACTAGTGAAGCGCCTCCCAATGCATGCCAGTATTCATGTTGCTTTCCCAGCTACCCGCTCAAACTGCCTCCTAGTCTTTAACATGTCTATGATCCAGATCCCTAGGTCCTTTTTCTGCTCTATGGCCTGCAGTGATACCTCCCCAGGTAGTAAGTGTCTCTCGGGTTATTTTGACCTATATGCATTATTTTGCACTTTTCTGCATTAAACTGCAGCTGTCACTGTTCTGCCCACTCCTCCAGACTGACTGGATCCTGCCTCATCCTCTCCACCATTCCCAGGAGTGTCCACCCTATTATATAACTTTGTGTCATCTACGAACAAACACACCTTTCCATTCCGACCCTCCACTAAGTCCCCCACATACACATTAAATAGTATGGGCCCCAAAACTGACTTCTGTGGCACCCCCGCTCCTCACTCCTAGTTCCCTGGAGTGACTACCATTGACCACCACTTTCTGGGTCCTCCCATCCAGCCAATTTTCCATCCATTTTGTAAGCCTAGTCTGCACCGCCAGACTGTTCAACTTACTTACCAACCTTCTATGTGAGATGGAATTGAACGCCTTCCGGAAATCCAGATAGGCCACATCCACCGCCCCTCCTTGATCAAACACCTCTGTAACCCCCTCAAAGAAATCTATTAGGTTGGTCTGGCAAGACCTGCCAGCTGTGAACCCATGTTGGTTAGCATCGACCAGACCCTCCTCCTCTAGATACCTCACCAGTCTCTCCTTTATGAGAGTCCCCATTAACTTGCCCACAACCGAAGTGAGACTGACTGGACGGTGGTTACCTGGCTTCTCCTTCTCCCACCCTTGTATATTGGTACCACTTTAGCCTTTTTTCCAGTCTTCCGTGACCCTCCCCAATTTGAGGGATAGATTAAACAGTCTTGCCAGAGGCCCTGCCAGATCCTCCCTTAGCTCCTGAAGCACCCTTGGGTGTATCTGGTCAGGCCCCATAGCCTTGTCCATTTTTAGCTTTCCCATCTCCTCTATCACCCTCTCCACTGTGAAGGGGCTTGTGTCTGCTTCAATGCCCTCCTTCCCCTTTCTACTCAATTCTGGCCCTTTCCCTTCCCCTTCCCTCTCTGTTGTGAAAGCTGATGTGAAATATCCATTTTGGAGGGTTGCCTTCTCCTCCTCTTTTACAACTATTTTACTCCCCCCAAGTTTTGGAATCCCCTGCCTGTTCTTCCCCTTATCATTCACATACCTATAAAATCTTTTGTCATCCCTTCTCACCTCCCTAGCTATTTTCTCCTCTGTACTTGCCTTTGCCTTTCTAATTGTTGTTCCCGCTTCCCTGAGTTTATCCTTGTAGATCATCTCCTTCATCCCCTGTGGCCTTAAAGGCCTTTCTCTTCTCCTTGACCACCCCCCTTAAAGGCCTTTCTCTTCTCCTTGACCACCCCCCTGAAAGGCTTAATCTTCTCCTTGACCACCCCCCTTAAAGGCCTTTCTTTTCTCCTTGACCACCCCTCTAACCCCTGCTGTGGATCACAGTGGTTTTCTTCCCATTTATGTTTGCTGATTTTCCAGATGCATTGCTCCGTGGCCTTGAGTATTCCTCCCTTAATTACTTCCCATAGCTGATCTACCCCCTCCTGACATCAGAAATATCTTCTTTTATTGTACTTCACCTGTTGTGACATCACAAGTGAGATCAGAGGTCAAGTACAACTTAAGAAGATACTTATGATATCTTACATTAGCTCATATCATATCATATCATATCATATCATATCATATCATATCATATCATATCATATCCCATATCTATCTAATGACTTTACTTTTGACAGAACAAAGACACTATTGATTTGAATGGCTTTACACATTCTTGCTATTTCATCCATGTTGTCATGGCCTTTTTACTTTGGCCAGAATACTGAGCAAAACTAGGTATTAAAGGAATCTGCCACATTCTTAAGATATTTAATCTTTTTCCTTCAACCTCTAATAGCCCTGCTATCTAGGAGGCAAAAAGGATACAGTATATGACATATCCTTCACACTGTGCGCAGCCCATCCACTTGTGATATGCTTGCGGATGTAGTTGGCTGGAAAGGCATGCAAATGATGTCCCACCCCTGCAGTACTGTGATGGCTACACACTTGTTGTCTTCAATATGAGTGCACCAGGGCCATCACAGATTGGTGGCTAATGCCATCCAATATGGCTTCAGCATCCAATAAGGGTTACGCTTTAACACAGAACACAAAGTCCCATTTATTATGTACTTATTATTTTTGATCAGGAGGACACACTGGGCTGGATAGCTTGTTTTCTGGTGTCTCCTGAGGAAGGGAGAGAGTGAGGGATACAGTAAAGAGGGAGTGGATACTATTGTACAATAGACACTGTGCATAGACACATAACAAGCAGTACAAAATCACAATGAACATTAAATGACTTGCTTGTTGAGGGTGATTTAGCATGTAAAAACCCTTTGACTATGGGACTGTTAAGTTCTAATGACATAATAGCAATGAAGATATAGAGCATCTTGTTACTGTAACAGAAAGACCATTTTTGTTTTAACCTTTAGGACTCTACCTGAGTCTGCAAGATGGCTTCTAACACAAGGAAGGAACGAAGAAGCAAAAAACCTCATCATAATGGCAGCATCTGTAAATAAACGCACTATACCAGAGGATATGCTTGCAAAGGTATTTAATAACATTTGCACAGTGTGAAATCCCCCCAAAACACTCCACAAATAATGGTGTTTATTTTATTTTTTTAATGATTCTTATTTTATGTATTGGCTTATTTAAATCCTTATTAAAAAGTGACACCCTGGTCCATAACCCATCTTGAAAGTCTGGGTTTTAATCAGTGACATTAGTCTCCCATAATCCAGTAGCAAAAAGCAGCATAAATAGGAACACACTCATCCATGTAGATTTTGTTTTATCAAGGTTTTTCTGTCCCTGGTTGGTGCAGGTGGCTATCAGCCCCATCCCTGCCTCTCATGACTGGCCCCTACCCTTGCCCCAGGACCTACCAGGTCACAGAGTCCCCCATGAATTCCCCAAAGCTAGAACCAGGAGAGGGAGGGCTGTCCTTCCCCCAGAAATGCACATCCAGGGTCTGGGCCAGCATCCTGGGTAGTGGTGCAGGTTAAAGGTAGGCAGACAGGGCTTCACTAAGCCTGCCTTGGCAATTTTCTGATTTTCTTCCCCTGGATCCCATGTAGCAGCACAGACACTGGTGCATGTTCTGTGGAGGCAGACATGCACCTCATCAATCTGAGGCCCCTATTTTCTCACTGCCTGCTCTTGCACTACCACCAGGCCTCCATCTGGTGGCAGTCAAGGACTGAGCTAACAAGCCTCCCCTCCTTGGGAAAGGACTGCAGTCCAGTGGACGCTCAGTGCTCTCCCACCCAGGCTGACCCCCAGCAACCCAAATCCACTCCTGAACCTGGGTCGCCAGCATGGCAGGCCGTAGCACTATGGCTAAGTCACTGGGCCTGTACATCTGTGCAGTCTATCTTACATTTGCACATTTAGCATGCCACATATTAGATTCATCTGAATGTGGGAAATACAGATGTTTTTCATAAAACTTTAATATAAACACATTTATATAGTAGCATAGTAATATAAGGTTGAAAGGGACTCTATGCCCATTAAATCACACCCCCCCACCGATTTATAAGCAGGTATGAATAAGTATGCTGTGCAGACATGTACAGTACTAACATAAAGCACCATCTATCATCTGGTATACTGTATTTTCCTGCTGGGTGGCTCTCAGCCTCAGCCACTGAACAGTTAAAGCAGAGAACCCAGTGCACACACCCCCAATGGCAAATCATTCAAATGGTACAGTTTGCTTTCTGCCTCAAATGGCTACTCACTTATTTTATCCCAAAGGAGCGAGGGGGTCTCTTAGAGTTCAGTTCATAGTTCTGATGTGAATCATCAGCCCAACCACCAAACGTCATAGTGGAACACCCATCAACTGGGTCCTTATTCTAAAATGTAACTGCCTGAGTTGGCCCCATTTAAATAAGGTGCACTGCCCAATTGATTTACTTTAAATAAGGTGAAGTTCAAAGTCAATGTGCTGGTGATTGGTGGGGAGCCAGCTAAAGGAGACAGTCATACATCTAAACATTAAAGAAACCGGGAATTAGAAGCTCAGTTCTTGCTCATTCACAAACTTTAAATCGTTTTTCTCTTTAGGGGTGCAGCTGGTTCTGGCTCAAATCAGTTAAAGCAGAGAACCTGAACAGCCTGCAGGCCCAGCAGTGATTTGGCCTAGGCCCAGTCCAAGCCCAAAACTGATCTACAGCCCCAGCCCAACTAAACTGTGACCTGAGTCCCAACCCTGTGCCAGGGCCAGCCTCAACCCAGAGCTAGCTGCAGCCCCAACACAGTCTCAGCCTCAGTCCCAGACCCAGTTTAGCCCCAGAGTCAGCCTCACCTCAAGTCCAGCCCCAGCAGGCAGACAGAATAGAGCATTAGAGGAAGCTTTTTACAAGGGTACTGGTGGGTAGGGTTTGTGTGCAAGAACAACCATGCCCAAGGCAGGAACAAGGGCATACAAAAGTCAGCTACTGTGTATGAGGTACTCAAAGCAGGGCAGGGGAGAAAACACAGTCTTCCGCTGCATGATGGTGAATGTGAAATGTACATTGAACACAATAGATGATCAGGAGAATGAGATCCATGAGGCAAGCTACAGTGTACTGGAGCTCTTAGGGACCTGGTGGGATACGGAATTAATTGGGACACTAGGCTGGAAGAGTAATGTCTCTTCAGAATATAGCCCCAGTGCCATATGCCAGTGGGCTACCCCCCCCTTGCCTACTATTCCTGATACCTGGCAAGGGTCTGGGTCCTGCTACGGTGACAATTGGTGGTTCGTTCTCTGAAATATGGAAAAAAGCATGGTGCTTCCACCCAGAGTAAAGTATTAGTGGACTGGATATCTGCTTGGCACTGCCCCCTGGGATACTGTGCCTACCCACCTCCCCAACCAAACACTCTGCACACTGTGTCCCCAAATACCTTGTTCCACCATTAACCATATATTTCAGCAGTAAGTGCATGCAATGAAGTTCACCACTACAGCAATCCCAACAAACAAATTCACGGCTTTATTCGGGGAGGGGTATGGACTAGCAAAGGGGATACCTGGACATAGGGTAGCTGTGAAGGAAAAAAGTAGGTTAATGCAAAGGTAACCCCTAGGTGGTGCTATTCCAAGGGCTACTACCCCTGCCTGCTTGGCTAGTAGCAGGTTAAGGGGCCTGAGTTCTGAAATGGGTGCCTCCACCTGGAGGTCAGGTTTGGTAGTGGTCAAGCTAACCTGGACACAGCCCTCAGGGAAACTGTAACCCCCGCTCTTTCCCCTCTAGTGGTCTGAACACTGTACAATAATCACTTTCACAATACCCCTGGTACACCACACAAGTACCCACACTGTTTGCACTTACCACCAGGGCTGGTTCCTCTGGCTCAGCCCTGGGGACCCCCTGTAAAACATGGTTATGCACAGCAAATAGCAACAGTATAGTACTTTGAGCACAAACTGGAACAACAGTCAGATTATATGCAGAAAAAGTTTGATCTGATTTATTCAGGGGACTTGAACAAGGAAGGGGCAAAATCAGGTTAATGAGCTTAAAGGTTATATCAATCAAGCAGTTATGCATGCGCTTTGAGTCCCTCCACACAGTCACACCTCTGGGTACCTAGGTGGAGAAGAGATGGGCTAGCCTGGACTGTTGCCCAGGGTTGCAGCTGGTTGGGGCCCTGTGATGGAAAACACAACATGCACAGTACACAATATTTGTAATCTGGAGCTAGAGGGCTCAGTTCGTAAAGGAAGCGAAACAACAAGACAATCAGATGACACACTCAGATTAAGCTGTTGTTGCAGGGAGCTACCCTGGTATTTACTCACGATACCCAAGACTGGACACGGGCCGGACAAAAATCGAGACTGCAGGTGGTTGATCTGGAATGCCAGGAGAAGCAGGGCCCACATGAGTCGCAGAGGCATCACTCCTGTTCAAGCATGGAGCAGGGGGCTGATCCCCAGGCAGGTCTCTCGTCGATAGCTTCTCTGTGCAGTGGGTAGTCTGGCTGTACCAGTCTGGCAAGGCCCAGACCACATGGAGACAAATTCAGATGCAGTCCATTTTTGGCTGGATACAGCTTCCAGCAAGCAGAACACAGTTTACACAGTGGGGAACTAACTCACAACCCACTAGCAGCTCATAGCACATTTACATGTATGGGAATTCTACTGTACCAGCAAAGCACTCCCTGGTCACAATCGCAAAGTCTCTGCACACAGCTTAGGGATAGCTGGAACTCCTGACAGGCTGATCGCATTCAAAAAAATCTTCGGTCTTCTTCAGGTTGTGCCTGGCTCACTTCAGTAGCTTACTTTATTCACACAAACTTGGATTTAGTCCAAAATAATTCTCTTCTCTCCCTCTCAGGAGCAGCCAGCAGACATGCAAGCCAAAAACTCAGCCCTTTCACAGTTTTCCCATGCAAATCCACTCAGCGTTGCTGCCCAAAATACACCTGAGCTCTTCTCATTTCACTTCTCAGCTCAGAACTAATTGAAAATTGCAAGCAGCCTGGGACTTCCCCAAGATCCAAAAGGTTTGGTTGGCTGATTCGGCTGTCAGTCAAAGCAAGAGTTCCCCCTTCAGTTGCAAAAAAGACGCAAAAAAAACCAAACTAAAGTTCCTACAGATTTTGAATTCAGACAGCTCCTGTAGTCCGGCTACATTTTAGGTCCCACCAGAACAGATTGGTCCAATATGCTGTCCAGGACCAAGATAGTGGAGATAAACAAAACAGTCCTTGCTACAAAGAAAGCAGGTTAGACAAACTACATTATCATTATCACTCTAAATGATTTTCAGTAAATAGTTACATCTTTCAACAGAGCTCCCTCTCAGATTTCTTAAGCTGCAATCAGGCAGCTCTTAAAGAGACAGTACACAGAGGCTATACAGGCTCTGGTAATCACATTTAAACTGCTAAAACGCAGGACACCAGCCTGGCAGTGAGCATTTAGGCAAGCTCAAGGAAGACTTTTTGGGAACCCCCATTTGTAGGGGGGTTACATCCTTCCCTGCCTGGGAAAACTTGGCGTACGTATCAAGTCTGTACCATCATAACATTGAAAATGCAACATATAAAAGACATTTATACCATTAGCATGCTATACAAGTACTATCTGATTCAACAGGAATTCAGCGTGTTTGCCGTTCATTTGCATCACCAGGTAAGAAAAAAGGTTTGTCTCCCCATACGATGCACAGGGGTAATGCCAAACTTCACCCAACAACTAACACACCAAAATCTGGCCAATGGAAAATCATGTACACAAATGCTCACAGCCTGGGAAATAAGATCCCAGACCTGCAGGCAATAATGTCAGAGGCTAAACTGGACATAGTAGCAATTAGTGAGACGTGGTTTACCAGTAACCACACTTGGGAGACTTCAGTACCTGGCTATGTATTGTTCAGAAGAGACCCGAGTGCAAGGGGGAGGTGGCCTGTATGTTAATGAAAATATCAAAGCTACAGAAATTCAGAATACACATAAGGAGCCAGAAGAACTGTGGTCACCCTGGAAACAGGAAATGGGACAGCCATAAGAACTGGGTTGTCTACAGGCCCCAGACCAGAGGAGGACATAGACACATTACTGTTAGAAGATATACAAAACATGACAGCTAAAGGGAGGTTCTGATAATGGGAGACTTCAACATGCCAGATACAGATTGGTCAATACCAGCAGGAACATCTGCCAGAACTAGACTCATAGTGGATTCCCTGCAGGGGGAGGGCCTCAAACAACTGGTACAGCAACCCACAAGAGACAAGGCTATCCTAGATCTAGTACTGACTAACAAAGAAGGGATCACAGATCTCCAGGTAGAAGGTCACCTGGGAGCCAGTGACCATCACATGGTATGGTTCAATTTGGCTACTACATCTAAATCATCCCATTCCAAAGCAAAAATATGGGACTTCAGAGGAGCTGACTTTGATAAGATGGCCAACAGAGTTAAGCTAGCCCTGGCAAAAAGAAACACAGGTGAGGAGGTACAGGCAAAGTGGGCAAGCATTAAGGATACAATACTTGAAGCAACATCCCATTGTGTTAGACAGAAAAGGAAGTGCAAAAGAAGAAGGAAACCACTTTGGTTCTCAAATACAGTAGCAGAAAAGGTCAGAGCCAAAAGGCTTGCCTTCAGAAAATATAAGGGAACACAGCGGGATGAAGATAGGGAGGCATACCAAACTGCCCTAAGGGAAGCAGGTAAGGCAGTAAGGCAGGCAAAGTCCCAAACTGAGGAAACACTAGCACGAACAGTAAAGAAGGTGACAAGACTTTCTATAGATACATTAGTGAAAGGAGAAAGTCCAGAGGGGTATTGCTAAGCTAATGGAGAAAAGGGAGCATGTGAGGAGGAGGACCCTGTAAAGGCATCTATCCTAAATAGATACTTTTGCTCAGTATTTACTGAAGAGAAGGTAGGGCAGGGCCCACAGCTCAGCATCATGGACACAGGGGGAGGGAGGTGAGCACTACTCCCTTCACAAAAGAAAGGGTCCTACAAGAGCTAAGGCTCAGGGTGGATAAGGCAATGGGACCTGATGGCATACATCCCAGGGTACTTAAGGAGCTAAAGGAGGAACTAGCAGAGCCATTAGCAGAATTGTTTAGTGAGTCTCTGAGCACAGGAGAGGTCCCAGAAGACTGGAGAAGGGCTCATGTGATCCCACTCCACAAGAGTGGTAGCAGGAGGAGGCGGGGAACTACAGACCGGCAGTCTTACCTCAGTAGTGGGCAAGATTATGAGGCACTCCTTAAGGAAAGGATAGTGCAACACCTGGAATCCATAGGGGCACAGGATCCAAGACAGCATGGGTTTACAAAGGAAGGTCCTGTCAAACTAATCTCATAGATTTCTTTGACTGGGTAACCAGAGTGGTGGACCAAGGGGAGCAGTTGATGTCGCCTACCTTGACTTCAGCAAAGCTTTTGACACTGTTCCACATAGAAGATTGATAAATAAGCTAGGTAGGCTCGGGTGGGTCAAGTTGGTCAACTGGGTGGCAAACTGGTTGACTGGCAGAAAACAGAGAGTGGTGGTAAATGGTATACAGTCAGAAGAGATGCAAGTCACAAGTGGGGTACCTCAGGGATCAGTCCTGGGGCCAGTCCTATTCAACATCTTCATTAGTGACCTCGCAGATGGACTAGAGGGTAAGGCTTGTCTGTTTGCAGATGACACCAAGATCTGCAACAGAGTAGATGATCCAGATGGGGTGGGCAGAATGAGAAGAGATCTGGATAAACTAGCAGAATGGTCAGAAGAGTGGCAACTGGGATTTAATGCAAAGAAGTGCAAAATCATGCACATAGGGAAGAGAAACCCTGAAGCCACTTATAGGCTGGGAGGAGTTGCTAGCAGTCACAAAGGAAGAAAGAGACTTGGGCATCATCATCACTGATGACCTAAAATCATCCAAGCAGACCTCTAAAGCAGTAGGTAAGGCTAGGGGGTGTTAGGTGTATTAGTAGGGGTATCACAAGTCGTAAGAGGAGGTAATAATCCCTCTGTACAAGACATTGGTTAGGCTCCATCTGGAGTACTCGTGCAGTATTGGAGGCCACACCTTCACAAGGACATTAACCAAATTGAGGCAGTCCAGAGAAGGGCAACCAAAATGGTGCAGGGACTGCATCAGAAGACATATGAGGACAGATTAACGGAGCTCAATATGTATACCCTTGAGCAAAGGAGGGAGAGAGGTGATATGATCGAGACATTTAAACACCTTAAGGGCATAAACAAGGTGAAAGAGTCTAACATGTTTAAATATAAGAAAAATAGCAGGACAAGAGGACACAGCATGAGATTAGAGGGAGGCCGATTAAGGGGAATATGAGGAAATTTTTTCACAGAAAGGGTGGTGGATGCATGGAATGGCTTACCACAAGAAGTGGTGGCTATGAATACAGTGCAGGGCTTCAAACAGGCATGGGATAGGCATAAGGGAGCAATACAAATGACTATGAATAGACAGGTCACTGACAGAGCAAAGGCCGATGGCACATTTATGAGGTAGAAAAAGAAATGGGCAGACTGGATGGGCCTTGCGGTCCTTATCTGCCGTCAACTTCTATGTTTCTATGTTTCTATGTTTCTATCAATTGGCATAACTTGTCACTTTACTATACATTTCAGTGTACTTCACTATATCATTTCCATTCTGACAATACATTATGTATATTTCACACAGGTAAATTGAACATTACTATACAGAATCATGTAATAACTTCTTGTACTCTAAACAATGCAAGAGGGGGCCCTTCCCTATCAGCTAACTTGGGGCTGCATGAAGCAGGGGAACCATGGTGAGAGGGCAAAACAGGTAACCTGGAATGGGCCGTCAAGCTCAATTTGGGCAGTGAGCTCTGAGAGGCATAAACACCTTTGTGGACTACATTGAGAGCCAAATCCACTAGCCTCCCAGGGGAATCGTAACTGAAGCACACCACTGGCTTGACAGCTCGGCCAGTCTTTCTGGGGTGAACAACCACAGTCTCTGTACTTTCAGCAATGGTCTTGCAGCTTTCAACACTTGTGAGGGGTGCCTCTGCATGAAGGGAAATGTCCAAGCTTGGAGCACTGTCAGCCCCTTGCTCTGTAGTCTCTGTTTCTACAACACTTGGCTCATTTTGAAGACACTCTGACACTGAAGGGGGGTTGTCAGCACTCTCATAGTGTTCCTCAAGTTCTGGCATGTCACCAGTAAGACTCATACCATCAGCCTCTCCTTCAGGCAAACCATACAGTTCCATGATACACAAAGACTCAGCATCCTCAGACGTGATACTTTGCACTTCACCTTCAGGGAGCATTGGCTCCAAGGATGATGCCGGGGCGTTAGGCAGTCCAGAAGGCCCAGCTTCATCCCCATAATTCAACATAGGATTTCCACAAAACAACTGACTCAGTTCATATGAGGGGTAATAGGCATTATCACACTCACTGTCATCCGAGTTAGACTGGCAGTCACTATCATTCTGGGCCTGCTGCAGGGGAAGTCTTAAATCAGGAACCACGGGGCAGGCTGACTTTGTTTCTTTCTTGCAGCAGCACGAGTCTGTGGTCCAGGGGATCAATCTCGTCGGGTTCAGCCTTAATTATAACTTGACCAATAGGTAGCAAGTGGTTATGGTGCATGGTCTTGACAGCTTTGGAGTTACTGTCTGGGCGCACTTTGTACACTGGCAAATCATCTAACTTTCCAACTATGACATGGGGAAGATGGTGCCATCGATCAGCAATTTTGTGTTTACCATGCAATCCTAACGTTCGCAACAACACACGGTCTCCAGGCCTAAGCTCTTGAGCCTTTACTTTCCTATCATGTCTCTCTTTGTTGGCTAGATTTCTTTTGGCAGCCATTGTCTGGGCCAGTTGATAGGCATGGTTCAATTGAGCTTTAAGTTTTTGTACATATTGCAGATAATCTTCGGCTCGGACCCCATCAGGAGAAACCCCAAAACAGACAGCAACAGGCAGCCAGGCCTCTCTCACGAACATGAGGTAGTAGGGAGAGAACCCAGTAGCACAATTCTTCGTGCAATTGTATGCGTGTACCAAGGTGCTAATCTGCTGGCTCCATTTATTCTTATCTTTTGGGTGGAGGGTGCCTAGCATGTCTAGTAGGGTGCGGTTAAAGCGTTCTGGTTGAGGATCCCCTTGCGGGTGATAAGGGGTGGTTCTTGACTTTCATACCCCCATAGAGAGAGCATTTCTTTGATTAGTCGACTCTCAAAGTCCCAGCCCTGATCAGAGTGAATTTGCTGGGGGGCACCATAGTGGACGAAGAAATTTTCCACTAGCACCTTGGCCACGGTAGATGCTTTTTGATCTTTGGTGGGAAAGCTTGTGCATACCGTGTGAAATGGTCTGTAACCACTAACACATTGCCAATGTTTCGCTGATCAGGCTCTAAACTCAAGAAGTCTATGTAGACTAGTTCCATTGGGGTGCTGGTAGTGATCTTGACAAGGGGGGCAGCCCTCTGAGGCAGGGCTTTTCTCTGCAGGCAGTGACTACAAGTCCTTACATGGTGCTCAACATCGGCCCCCATCTTAGGCCAGTAGAATCGAGATCGTACTAGGTCAAAGGTCTGGTCAATACCGAGGTGGCCCATATGATTGTGGTGGGACCTCAGTACCAAATCTTTGAAGGCGTGGGCAGGACCAATTGTTGCTTGTCTATTTGGCCACCCTGATCTACAGTCTCTCTATACAACAACTGATTAAACAGCTTCAACCTGGGGCCTTCTTTAAACAATAAAGCGGTTCGCAGATCAGAGGAACACAACTTGGGCACATCTTTTCCTGCACAAAGGGCGTCAAGTGCTGGCTGAATCATAGGATCTCGGGATTGAGCCTGCTGAATGCTGTCATTGTCAAACTGAGTTAGTGCACTAATATCTAGAGCAGAGAAGTGCAATACTCAGTCGGTATGCAGGTGTCAGAAGGGCCCAAGCAATCTACTAAGCAGTCCACTGTGTCCGTAGACATCTGTTCATTTATCAAACTTTTGGCACAATGCTCGGATGTCAGGTTCAGACAGCCTGACCCAGTTGCTCTTGGAAATGGGCCTCCAAGAAAGGGCGTCAGCATCAATATCATTCAGGCCTGGTCTATATCTGACAGAATAATCATATGTTGACAATTCAGAAAGCCACTGGTGCCCCATGGCGTCTAACTTAGCTGAAGCTGTACATAGGTCAATGGGTTATTGTCAGTCCTCACCAATATTTTTGCCCCATAGAGGTGATCATGAAACTGGTCAACAATGGCCCATTTTAATGCAAGGAACTCCAACTTGTGCACAGGATAGTTTCGCTCTGATGGGGTCAAGCTCCTACTGGCGAATGCCACTGGTCTGAAACCATCCTCATGGTCTTGATACAGTACAGCTCCTAGACTCTGCAGACAGGCGTCAGTATGCAGCACATAGGGTTTGGTGGGATTAGCAAAAGCAAGGATGGGGGTGTGGATGAGCTGGTATATGACTTCATGGAAAGCTGCTTCACAGTCAGGCGTCCAACGGGACCCAAAAAGTTCACCTGGGTGGATATATGCTTTATCTGGTTCTTTGACAGACCCTTTTTTGTATTTCTGATTGGTAGGAGGGTAACCCTGGGTAAGATTCAAGAGTAGCCAAATCACTTTGGAATAGTCCTTTATGAACCAGTGGTAGTAGCCACAGAATCCCAGGAAACATTGTAGTTCTTTCAAATTGTGGGGCTGGGGCCAAGTAGTCAAGGCTTCAACTTTACTAGGATTAGTCTCTATCCCCTCTGTAGACACTATATGCCCCACATACTTCACAGAGGTTTGGAAAAACTGGCACTTGTCGGATGGACAGCTTGAGGCCGAAATCTTCCAGTCAGTCTAGTACTTTGAACAGTCGACTCTTATGTTCCTCTAGGGAGCTCCTGAACACAGTGACATCATCCAAGTACACCAGGCATTCTAGCAAATTCATGTCTCCCACTGATCTTTCCATCAGTCACTGGAAGGTGGCTGGGGCGCCCGATTAGCCCTGTGGCATTCTCAGGAATTCGTAGAACCCCAAAGGACAGATGAAGGCTGTCTTCTCACGGTCCTCCGGAGCCATCAGAATCTGGTAATATCCACTACGAAGATCCAACACCGAGAACCATTTGCTCCCATTCAAACAATCCAGAGCATCTTGTATACGGGGCATGGTGTATTGATTGGGGATGGTCCGCCGATTCAGAGTTCGATAATCAACACACATTCTCACAGATCCATTCTTCTTATGCACAAACACAATGGGAGAAGCATATGGGCTCCTGGATTCTTGTATCACACCAGCCGTGAGCATTTCCTGCAAGTGTCTTCACACATTGTCTATGTCTACAGGGGCTAGGTGTCGAGACCTCTCTCGAAATGGCCATTCATCGTGCAGGCGTATGTGATGCTCCACACCCTGGACACATCCCATGTCCCATTCCTTCATCGAAAACACTTGATCTCTCTGGGCAAGTTTCTGGCTAATTCTAGTCTTCCATTCAGCTGGCAATGGGGAGTCACCAAACTCAAACAAGTCGGAGTCTCTCTATCTGTCTTGCCAGGGTGCTCGTTGCTGGGCAACACTGCAGTGTCTGTGCAGTGTACCGTAGCTAGGGTGCATCCTCTGTTCACCTGAATCTCCCGATCTGACACACTATGAATCTGGACTATCACTCGTCGTGCATAGGCATGAGCATGTGCTGGCAAGATGCTGGGCTTAACCAATAATCCTTCCGGCAAAATTTTCCATCGCCTGGTGCGTCCAACATCAGTATTTTGTTCTTGATATGTTTGTGGAGTTGGAACTCCCCTTGAACGGTACACTGGGTGTTAGGGGCCAGTACCACTAAATCGGGATCCTTTTTCCACATGACCCCTACTGGTTCATCCTGGTCCACTCCCTTGGGGTTCTGCTGCAAATCATAAGCCCTCTTGATCAGAGTGGGAATTCTTAGGGCCCTCCCAGTCCGTCGAACTTGTTTCTTGCAGCAGAGTTGTTCCAGTCTCCCAAACATATGGGCGTTGGTTCCAATTAACAGAGGAACCCCATCATACAGTCCAGTAGGGGGACACACTAAGGCCAGTGTCTTGACTTGCTCCACTACACCAGTTACAGCTGCAGGAAATGACAACCAGAGGCAGACATATCCTAGGTAGGGATAAGACTTGTCGCTCAGCCCCCACACATGCAGGCCTTCCAGGGATTGTAAGGGCACAGCAGATAAATGTTTGACATACCAGTCCTTAAATACAATGGTCACTTGTGACCCACTGTCCAGCACAGCCTGAGTAGGAATACCATTCACAGCCACGGTAGTCGCCATTGAAGGGCCCACTATTTTGTACCAGTCTGGAGGGACAGCAGCAGGGGCCTGGACTGATGATTTAGCCACATAGGGATTTGAGTTACTACTTCTTGAACCCTCGCTGCGGTCATTTTGGGCACTCCTCGACCACTGATTCATTCTTTGAAGCTCTCCTTGAAGCCTGTATACAACTTTATCTAGGTCTTTTGTGGACTGGCATTCTCTCTTCATGTGCCCATCCTTCCCACAATTATGACAAAATATGTTTTCTGGGATTTAGGGTGGCTGAGGCATCACACTGGGAGCTGGGGCGGTGGTACTATCAACTGGAAACCTTGGTGCCATCTCTGTCTGCTGTGTGGTGAGCATTTGGAGACATCTCATCAATTCTCTTACTTTCGTAGTCAAGACATCGAGTTTCAAACTGCTGTCAGCAGCAGATGCCTGGGTGGACACCCCCACCCCCATAGCAGATGCAGTTGGATAATGGTCGGTGCCTGTACTTGCAGGAGCGGCCTTCATAAAGAGACTGTTTTTTGTTTCCTTGAACTCTCTCAGCAGTTCATCCCATAGCAGCACATCCTCATTGGTCCCCACTTCGGAAGGGCCTTCCGATGCCATGACCACTTGGGCTGCACTCACCCTAGAATTACAATCCCCCTCTTCATCTTCAACCTCCCGGAGTTCTTTTATAAAGTCACAATAGTCCGGTGGGTTACCCCTTCTATATGGGAGCCTTAATTGAAGGAGTTGCAATTTAGAATGCTTTGCATATTGCAGTATGTTCCCCAACCTCACATGGTTTAAGTCACTGGCGGCTACCCCACCTTTTCGGTAAGCCTTCTGCAGCGCTCTTTCCAGACGAGTAACATATGCAGACAAACTTTCTTCTGGCCATTGTTTTGTACCTTGAAATTTCCACATCAAGTTCTCCCCTGACTCAATGCTCCCAAAATTGCCTTCGAGTGCAGATAGGTACTTCTGGGCAGATGCATCAGGGTTTGTGGACCTCAGAAATTTAATGGCCTCTAGGGCGGGACCCCTCAAACTTTCTATGATCCTTTTCCATTTCTCAGCCTCCGCACACTGCCATTCAGGTACCAAAGGGGCAACGCAATCTATCCAGGTCTCCCAATCATCCTCCCCTTGGGGGCGGGAGGGTGCCATATTCTCTACCTTCCGGAAGAGTTGTGACAAATGACAGGTACAGACATAGGAGCTAGCATTGGCATAGGCACAGAAGGAGGGTCAATAATGGGTGCTGGAGCGGGAGGGGGTGTTGGGGGAGGAACACCCCCAGGTGGCAGGAATAGTTTCTTTAAGTCCTCCATAGTTTTCCCTTCCTAGAGCAACATCTTAGCAAATTTCTCCTCAAAAGTCTCAGATAGTGGGGGAGGGCTTATTCTCCCCGGGGTCTTTACTGTCTTTAGTTATCACTCTCCAGGAAGTGAGGGCTCCTTCAGGGGTGATAGTCCGTGGCATTTTGGAACTGTCTACTGGGTCCTTACACTCTACTAACGCCATGATATTTTGGGCGAGCAGATTAGCCTGTTGACCCACTACCACAGGGTTTTGTAAACATTCAACCTTGGAAAGTACTCCCTCTACAGTGTTCTTATTGGTACCCAGGGGAATATCCAGGATAAGTATAGCATTTTGGGGGTCGATCTCCTGCCCAGTACACCACCCCACCAACTGGTGTACAGCTACTTCTGTTGGGATAGCCATTTATTTTTAACAGCAATTTGCAAATTTGTCCACTAGGGGATGCTAATCCCAGCGGTGAGCCTCCAAGATGTAACTCCTAGATGGCGCTATTCCAAGGGCTACTACCCCTGCCTGCTTGGCTAGTAGCAGGTTAAGGGGCCTGAGTTCTGAAATGGGTGCCTCCACCCAGAGGTCAGGGTTGGTAGTGGTCAAGCTAACCTGGGCACAGCCCTCCGGGACACTGAAACCCCCCTCTTTCCCCTCCTAGTGGCCTGAACACTTCGATAATCACTTTCACAATACCCTGGTACACCACAAGTACCCACACTGTTTGCACTTACCACCAGGGCTGGTTCTTCTGGCTCAACCCTGGGGACCCCTGTAAAACAAGGTTATGCACAGCAAATAGCAACAGTACAGTACTTTGAGCACAAACTGGAACCACAGTCAGATTACATGCAGAAAAAGTTCGATCTGATTTATTCAGGGGACTTGAACAAGGAAGGGGCAAAATCAGATTAATTAGCTTAAAGGTTATATCAATCAAGCAGTTATGCAAGCGCTTTGAGTCCCCCCACACAGTCACACCTCTGGGTACCTAGGTGGAGCAGACATGGGCTAGCCAGAACTGTTGCCCAGGGTTGCAGCTGGTTAGGGCCCTATGATGGAAAACACAACATGCACAGTACACACTATTTGTAATCCGGAGCCAGAGGGCTCAGTTCGTAAAGGAAATGAAACAACAAGACAATCAGATGACACACTCAGATTAAGCTGTTGTTGCAGGGAGCTACCCTGGTATTTACTCACGATACCCAAGACTGGACATGGGCCGGATGAAAATCGAGACTGCAGGTGGTTGATCTGGAATGCCAGGAGAAGCAGGGCCCACACCAGTTGCAGAGGCATCGTTCCTGTTCAAGCGTGGAGCAGGGCGCTGATCCCCAGGCAGGTCTCTCGTCGATGGCTACTCTGTGCAGTGGGTAGTCTGGCTGTACCAGTCTGACAAGGCCCAGACCACATGGAGACAAATTCAGATGCAGTCTGTTTTGGGCTGGATACAGCTTCCAGCAAGCAGAACACAGTTCACACAGTGGGGAACTAACTCACAACCCACTAGCAGCTCATAGCACATTTACATGTATCGGAATTATACTGTACCAGGCAAAGCGCTCCCCAGTCACAATCGCAAAGTCTCTGCACACACTGGGAGCTTAGGGGTAGCTGTAACTCCTGACAGGCCGATCGCATTTAGCAAAATCTTCAGTCTTCTTCAGGTTGAGCCTGACCCACTTCAGTAGCTTACTTTATTCACACAAACTTGGATTTAGTCCAAAATAATACTGTTCTCTCACTCTCAGGAGCAGCTAGCAGACATGCAAGCCAAAAACTCAGCCCTTTCACAGTTTTCCCATGCAAATACACTCAGGATTGCTGCCCAAAATACACATGAGCTCTTCTTATTTCACTTCCCAGCTCAGAACTAACTGAAAACTGCAAGCAGCCTGGGACTTCCCCAAGATCCAAAAGGTTTGGTTGACTGATTTGGCTGTCAGTTGCAAAACCCAAACTAAAGTTCCTAGAGATTTTGAATTCAGACAGCTCCTATAGTCCGGCTACATTTTAGGTCCCACCAGAACAGATTGGTCCAATTTGCTGTCCAGGACCAAGATAGTGGAGACAAACAAAACAGTCCTTGCAACAAAGAAAGCAGGTTAGACAAACTACATTATCATTATCACTCTAAATGATTTTCAGTAAATAGTTACATCTTTCAACAGAGCTCCCTCTCAGATTACTTAAACTGCAATTAGGCAGCTCTTAAAGAGACAGTACACAGAGGCTATACAGGCTCTGGTAATCACATTTAAACTGCTAAAATACAGGACACCAGCCTGGCAGTGAGCATTTAGGCAAGCTCAAGGAAGACTTTTTGGGAACCCCCATTTGTAGGGGGTTACACAAATATGCAATTTCAACATATGGTCCCTCAGGCCAAGCCCGCCCCACTGGTACCAGTGTCTCTTTACCATCCCTAGGGGTACCCACTGGGTGCAGGCCTGATCAGTGCAGTGGGTTCACTGGCTATTGGGGCCCTGAAACTCTAGAAACTTGAAAACAGAAACAATTCCCCTTTCCCCTCCCAGGAACCAGGTCCCGGGTACTCACGGTTTTGTAAATGTCAGCACCAGGGGAAATGGAGCTCCTTGAGTTAGTGCAACAATAAACACAAATTGGCCAGCATCCCTCCATCTGGATGGAACTTGCTCAAGGATCTTGCAGCTGGTCACCTTGATTGAAGTTCAGGCCACTTGTCACCTTCAGCTGCTTCTGGCCCATTGCAGAGCACTGTGGTTGGACAGCATCAGCCCCAGAAGGCTCAGACCCAGAAGTGGCCCCACAGACTGGCTCCCAACCACAGATTGCAGATGTGCTAGCGCCCCAGCAAGCACCTGTAACCTCCTGAGACAGTGAGTCCCACTTTGAAGGGGTTAGCAAGTTCCCTCCCTGGCTCTGGATGAGGACTCCCAAGAATTGGGGGTCCTCCTGTAGTCCCTGCACTGAGCTCTCAGACAAGAAAGTTATTTTGCAGTTTTTCTACTAAAGTCCTGTGCCAATTAGTAGTGGATGCTAGTCTCAGATTCAATAGCACAAGTGCAATTTGACAGGGTGGCACAGGAATAACAACCCCCTGCATACCAGTCCACTCTTTTCCAATTTAACAGTGCCCACCTTTTCTTCAGCTACAGCAGATACTCAGCTCTCAGCCACTTTAACCAGTTCACACAGGACACACACTGAGCTTCTGCTAGCATCCCAATGACTAGAGAAGCACTGCCCCTTCAGATTTTAAATTGCAGTCTCAAACATGGGCAAAAATAGTTTATCAGTCCTGGCTGTGACGCTCTGCCAATCCGCACAGCCCTTTCAGCAGATTCAGCTTTTCAGTGCAGGGTTTCTGCAGCATTTAGTCTCTCTAGTTAACCACAAGCAACTTCTTTGTACCTGGGGAATCACAATCCAATCTCTTTCTCTCTTTCCCCTTCTCAATCAGTCGAGCAGCAAGTACTTGGGGAAACCAGAACCGCAGCACAAACGTTCTTCCTGCTGTCCCCTTTCCAGTCCATTGCTGCTGACCACTGTTCTCCAAATGGGGGTCTGAGGAAGCCCCTGAAATGCAAGGTCCACTCTCTCAGCACAGTACTGACTCGTACAGAGCCCAAATACAGACTGAAGAAATCCCAGTAAGTCCTCACCGTATCAACCAAAATCCCAGCACTCTGGCTGTTGAAGCCTTTCAATAATCAATATCCATAGTAATCAATATTTCCTGCTCGTTTATTGGAGCATGATCTAGGTGCCAGAATTAGTCCTCTCCTTTTCCCAGGAGTCCCTCTGTCACAGTTTTTGGGTGCCTAGATCACTGATTGGCTGTAACAAAAGGGGTTAAATGTCACAACATGTCTGCGCCCACTTATTTACATGGAGTCCATTCTACTTTTATGCAGTTTCTCCTCTTTCCCACTGCTGCAGACCAACCCATTACTTCAACCAAGCACACACTCCACTGGATTACAGTCCAAACTGCCCCCTGCCAAACAAGCCCACTCTTGCTTCATGCCTCCCAGCAGTTCTGCTGTCGCTGCCGCCGAAACACAGTCCCCCTAGTCGGCAGGCAGCAGCTCTTCAATATTCACGAGGCCACTCATTAATATTCATGACCCCTGAGCGACCCCATTGTGTGAACTCCCCTTTGGCTAATCCCACGGGCTTTGGCTGACTCCCCATTGGTCCCCAGTCCCCAAATACATCGGGAGGGGTACCAAAACCACAGACAAGCTCCCAATTTGCGGGTTGGCTCGGCAGGTGGTAACATCAAAAGCACTCATCGTGCAGAAGCGAGTGCCGGCTGAAATGTCAGGCTGGCAGCTCGTGATAATGGATTTATGCCCAAAAGGTCAGAAAACAACCTGCTGGCCAAGGAGAATGGGGGGAGCAACCTGAGGAGCACCAGAAAAATGGGAACTAAAGGCAAATTCAGGTAAGCCCCCAGAGGGGGGTTACACTCCCCAACCCCTTTGAAATGCCTGGCTTCCACGGCAAGCATAGGGGAAACCCAAAATTAAGCATCAAATATTAATAACATTTCTATATATACACCTGGTTGCTATCTAGTATATTATAACCATAAGAACACTCAGATACAGAGCAGTATACACATGTCAGCAAACCCTTTTTTCCCTCTTTGGACCATTTGGCAACATGAAGAGTGGCATCCTTCAGATATAGGATACTAAAGTCCCATAAAGTACACTTTTTCCCTTGACCTGCTAGAGACTCTATTCACCTCTCTTTTCCTTCTGGTCACCTGCTTCTCTGACCTAGGGGGTTTTGCATCAGCAGGGCACATAACATAGGAATGGTTCCATGTCATGATAGCGATTGAAAAACAGCGATCGCTACCACAGCAAATGCATATCACCAAAAAGAATTTTGGCGATATTCATATCTCAGCAACCCGACTTCCAGAAACTGAAAGTGTTTTTGCTTCACCTCCCCGTACCCCCCTAACTAAAGATTATTGGTGCATGTCGAGGAAGGGGCAAAACACCATGGCAGGAAAAAAAAAAAAAAACAACAGCCCCAAAACAATCACCCCTAGCAGGTCCCGAACCCAGTGCCTGTTGCACCATAGCCAGCCACCCTCACCACCACACCACAGGGCTGGCTCAGTTGCAACAGGCTCTCCCCTCTACCTAAACCCTCCCTCCTATCCATTCCTTGCACCTCCCTATCCCTTCCTTTCCGATCGCTTTCCTTGGTAATCCACGGCTACCCTTGCAGGGTAGCTGATGATAGCACTATAAATGAGTCGCTGTTTCTACAGTCACTCATTTATAATTACTGTCATCACTGGCCACCATCGAACATACATGTGACCATACGAAATGCTAGCGAAACAGGCCTCACGGTCTCGAGTCTGCCCGATTGTGCAGCTACTCCCTCAACTTGCAGCTGCCCCACCCTCCCTCCCTCCTCCACCACCTGCACACCTTCTGTAGGGACCTAGGAGTATTGTACACTCGCTTATGTACTACAAACAATGGTAAGTCTTAGGAACCCCAGGGCATCATACATCAATTTAAGGACAGGCCTTGTCATCCTCCCTTTCCTACAAGGGGTCTCCTGAATACCTGAGCCCCTACCTACCCCTGGGTTAGCAATGATCTCCTCATCTTCTTCATCCTCCTCCTGTTCATTCTGGTCCTCAACTAGGGGGATGAATGATCCTAACACTTCTCTACCATCAGGCACAGCTCTAGGGGGACTAACCCTGGCTCCTTCAAAGGGCACAGTCGGATCAATATTCAGTTCCAATGTGGGCCCTTCAAAAGATGCATCTTCCCCCTTATCTTCCTGATCCTCAGACTCACCCTGCAACCATTCCCTGGGTGTATCTGCAGGACAGCTGCTCTGGTGCCACTCAAGCAGCTCAGCTGGACCAGTATTCAAGTCCGGAGTGGTCACCTCGAGGGGTAAGGCCTGAACAGACTCCATGACCCTACCTTGTCTTCTAGGTCTATCTCTTGTCACGGGTGATTGCTGGAATAACCTGGCTAACTCCCTGGTAGGGTAATGACTGTGTGGGGTCTCATCATCCTCCCCCTCAGACTCATCTCCAGTATCTCCCTCATCTGAGACCTCCCCACCCTGGGTAGGCCCAGCCCCCATGGCATCACTATCTCTCCACCTCTGTCTTCTGCATGCAGCAGCTTGAGTGGTGGGGGGTGATGAAGGATCTTCCACAACTTCTTCTTCTGCATTCACTACTGTGTCACCAGTAGGCAGCAGATGGTTACAATGAATAACCTTGTGCCCTCGAGTCTCTCCCTCAGGATGAATCTTGGAAACCGGTAGGCCTGCAAGGTTCTCTACTATGACATATGGGGTGTCTCCCCATCTGTTGGTGATCTCATGCTTTCCTGTTATGCCCAACCGTCATAGTAACACTCTGTCTCATGCATCCAAGTCTTGAGCTTGCACTTTTTTATCATAGCATTCCTTATTTGTCTGGTTCCTTTTAGTAGCCATCTCTGAAGCGAGCCAGTATGCATCATCTAGTTGTTGTTTCAGGGTTTTCACTTACTGCAGATAGTATCCTGCTCCCAGTCCATCCGAGGAGACTCCATAAGACAGGTCCACCAACAAACAGGCTTCCCTCCCAAACATGAGCTGGTAGGGAGAGAATCCTGTAGCATCACTTCTTGTGTAGCTGTAGGCATGGACCAGAGTGTTCACCCACTGACTCCATGTGCACGTGTCCCAGGGATCCAAGGTGCCCAGCACATCTAACAGGGTCCTGTTGAATCTTTCAGGTTGGGGGTCACCTTGGGGATGGTAAGGCATGGTCCAGGACTTCCTGATACCCCATAACAACAATAGTTCTTTGATGAGTTGGATCTCAAAATCACGGCCCTGATCTGAGTGAATCCTCTGAGGGGCACCATAGTGCACAAAAAAACTTCTCCACCAATACTTTGGCCACAGTGGAAGCTTGCTGATCCTTGGTGGGGTAAGCTTGAGCATATTGAGTGAAATGGTCAGTAACAACTAAAACGCTGGAGATATTGTGTGAGCCAGGTTTCAACGTGAGAAAGTCTATGCATAACAATTCCATAGGTCCACTAGTTTTGATGTTGACTGATGAAGCAGCTCTCTGTGGGAGCACTTTCTGCTTTATACATCTCATGCAGCTCTTGCAATCCACTTCTACATCTGTCCCCATCTTTGTTCAATAAAATCGACTCTTTACCAGGTCCAAAGTGTGTTCAGCTCCCAAGTACCCCATATCATCATGCAGGGCCTTCAAACACAGTCTTAACATGTTTCTCCATGAGTACCAGTTGCTCTCTTGGGGCCCCCTGCTTGTCCTGGGTCTCTCGGTACAGTAACCACTTCTTTAATCATAGCTTAGGCCATTCACATAACAGTAGCCAGGCCTGAGGAATAATGGTGTCCACTTGTTCCTGGCTCCCCTGCCGTTTCAACACTTTTTCCAATCTGCCCATTAACTGGGCCAGCCCTTTGATCCCATTGTAGGTCTTAAATAGTCAATTGCAGGAGGAATCTGACATCTAGGGTGGCCAGCCAGCAATAGACAACTGGAAGACAATCTCCTGAGGCCCCCCAGACAGTCTACCAAACAATGGGTGTCTTTGGTGGAAAAGATCTCTTCGCCATCATGCTTCTTACACAAAGCCTTTACAGCTTGCTCCAAGATGCATACCCAGTTTGAACTCTCATCATTACAGGCTTGGGGTCACCTGGACAAAGCATCTGCATCTGTATGGTTCAGGCCTGGGCGGTACTCCACACAGCAGTCGTAGGTGGACAAAGCTGACAGCCACCTATGACCAGCTGCATCCAGCTTGACTGTGGTCTGTACGTTAGTAAGGGGATTATTATCCATCTTCACAGTGATTTTGACCCCATATAGATAGTCATGGAACTGATCAACTGTGGCCCACTTCAATGCCAGGAACTCCAATCTATGGAGAGGATACCTCCCTCTGAAGGGTTTAAACTCTGACTGGCATAAACCTTTGGGGTGTTCCTGATACAACACAGCCACCCAATCCATTGAAACTGGCATTGGTGTGAAGGACATAGGGTTTCTGAAGGTCCACATAAGCTAGCACCGGAGCATGGGTCAGACAATAGATAATGTCCTCAAAAGCTCTATCACATTCCCCCATTCCACCTCTCACCGAATGGTTCAGATGGGCAGAAATAACTGGTGGGTTTTGCAGAGTCCCCAAGCTTGGCAGTTTTCTTGCTCTTGTTTGTGAGTGGATGCCCCTGTAGTAGGTTCAAAAGGTGCCACACCACCCAGGTGTAGTCCTTTACAAATCTTCTGTAGTAGCCGCAGAAACCCAGTAACTGCTGCAAGTCCTTCAGGGTGTGTGGCTTAGGCCAGGTGGTAAGGACCTCAACCTTGCTGGGTCAGTCTGTATGCCCTTCTCTGAGATGATGTGCCCCACATACTTGACCGAGGTCCAGAAGAACTGGCATTTGTCAATGGATAGCATCAATCTAAATACTTCCACGTGGTCCAGCACCTTCATCAATCAAGCCTTGTGTTCCTCCAGTTTTTTCCCAAAACACGATGATGTCGTCCAGGTAGACCAAACACTCCAGCAAGCTCATATCCCCAACGGCCTTCTTCATCAGGCACTGAAAGGTGGCAGGGGTGCAATAGATCCCTTGGGGCATTCTTAGAAACTCAAAAAATCCAAAGGAGCATATCAAGGCCATCTGCTCCTGGTCCTGGTGGTCCATCAGGATCTGGTAATAGCCACTCTGCAACTCCAAAACCGAGAACCATTGGCTTCTATTTAAACAGTCCAGTGCATCTTGCACTCTGGGCATCGTGTACTGATCTGGCACCGTCTGTTTGTTCAGGGTGCAATAGTCCACACACATTCGTATGGCCCCACTCTTCTTTCTCACCACCATGATGGGCGACACATAGGGGCTCCGGGATTCCTGGATAATCCCCGTGGTCAGCATTTCCTGCAAGTGCCACTGGATGTCATCTATATCTGCAGGGGCCATCATCTTATATAAGTTTGATAAGTGTTTTGGGATCCAAATCCCCAAATGTCTGAAGCCATATAGGACCTTACCAAAAGTACCCTCTAGAGAAGTGTGATTTGCTAATGAGTGCCCCAGAAACATAACTTCAGGTTTACGATCATTTATTTGGAATCCAGACAGATTACCATATTCTTCCAGCATCTGCCTAGCTAGGGGGATAGTCCTATGAGGATCAGACAGATACAACAGGGTATCATCTACATATTGTGATATCCTGAGTTTCTCACCTGCTATTTGAATTCCTTGAAGGTCTGGGACCTCACTGCCAAAAGTTCAGCACTTAATGCAAATAAAAGCAGAGAGAGAGGGCACCCTTTCCTAGTGCCCCTCTCAATCCAAAACCTAGAAGAAAGCAAACCATTGACCCTTACCCGAGCGTAAGGGGAGGTATATATATACATATATATATATTCTCAATCCACTTCCAAAATTTAGGATCAAATCCAAAACAACCAAGGGTGCCTTGTAAGAAGGCCCAGTCCAAGCAATCAAATGCTTCTCCACGCAATCTCCACGTTGATCGAAACTACCACTAATGTCCTACCTCTCTGCCAAGATTGTGAGTCTGAAAGTACATTAAGCAGTTTCCGGACATTATCTTGGAGGTGTCTTCCCAGGATAAAGCCCATCTGATCCTTGTGAATCAGGGTTGTAATAATCTTCTGAAGCCTCATACTAATTGCTTTGGTAAATAATTTAAAATCATAATTAAGAAAGGATATCGGATGATAACTAATGCATTTAGTCAGGCCCTTACCAGGTCTAAACATGATCGTAATAACTGCGTCATCCCAAGAACTGGGTAAAGAACCTAACAAATACACCATATTACAAAGTTTGGTCAATAATGGCACGAAATCTTCTTTATAAAACTCTGGGAGAAAGCCATCTGGCCCTGGAGAATTCCCCATTTTTAAAGATTTGATGGAGGCTATAATTTTGGCCACTGTAAAAGGGGAACTTTGCATTTAAGGGGAAAGGGTAGGTAACCCAAGTCCTGTCAAAAAACTAGTCACCTGCTCCTTATGTCCTGATCCTTGTTCCCTAGAATATAACTGCTGGTAATACCCCTGAAAATCTTGCACAATCTGTCCAGCTTCCACATGGCTAACTGGGTCTGGTGAATCCATAACTAAAATGGGTAGCTACCTATCCTATTCCTGCTTATGCAGGAACATTGCTAACAACTTACTTGCACTAGCCCCCCCCTTAATAATATTTCTGGCAGAGAAACTGTAATGAATTCTCCACTTTAAGGGCCACTAGCTTATTTAAATCATCTCTAACCAGCCTAATTTGATGCAGAATAGTCTGAGCTTTTGTCCATTTATGAATGGCTTCTAACCAAGACAATTTTGATTCCTAGTTACTATACAACTTATTTGTACTCCCTATTTTTAAAGGATGCATATGAGATCAAATGGCCTCTTACCATTGCTTTTAAACCATCCCACACAAATTTTAAAGGGATCCTGCAATTTTCATTTTCAGCCATATATGAACTAATGATTTCTCTAATCTTTGCCACCAAAGCCTAATTCTTAAGTAAGCCAGCATTTAAGTGCCACAGTTTTTCTGGGTTCTCTGACCATTCTAACTTCCCCCATAAAAGAATATGGTCTGATAGGGTCATGGGATGAATTTGAAAATCCGAAAATAAATACGCCATTTTTTTCTGGGTGCAAAAATGATGTAACCTAGTGAACGATTTAGTAGCAGTAGAATAAAAAGTATAGTCCCTAGAGTTCAGGTAACATAAACACTAAGGATCCACCCAACCACCCTCTAACACTAGGGACCTTAATAAACTGGATCCAATGTTACCTCCCAATTTAGGCACCACAGCCCTATCCAATTCCGAGTTTTCCACACACGTCTAGTCACCTCTGCATACCAGGACCCCATCTGGAAGTGATCCTAAAAAGTAAAAAAACACCAGAAAAATCGGCTGATATGGAGGTTTATGCATATACAGAGACTAAGCGTATGGATTGCCCCAAATAAACTCCCCAAACCACCACATATCTACCTTCTGGGTCTGTATAGACCCGCTTAACTTGACATGGAAGTCCCCTCCTAATAAATGCCAACATACCTGCCTTCTTGGTGGAAGGGTGGGCAGCAGAGAAAACTTGCCCCACCCACGATCTTCTTAACTTATCATGTTCCTCTCCAAATGCCCTTGTCTCTTGGAGGAACCCCACATCACATTTTAATCGACGGAGCCCCTGAAGTATCCTTGTGCACTTTACAACATCATTAGGGAGGCAGAATAGCGCAGTGGTTTAAGGCTCTGAGCTGCAAATCTGGAGACCTGGGTTTGAATCCCACAGCCCCACTTACATACTGTGTGACCCTGAGCAAGTCACTTAACTTCCCTGTGCTCCCAGGTCACACCTATAAACAAGCTTTCAGCTTAGTGTGCCACTCCTGGTTAAGCAACTGAAAAAAAAAAAAAAGTATGCCCTTGACATTTAGTGAACCTACCGTTAATGTCACCATCTAAGGAGCAGAACACCAGAAACCTAGATAACCCTCTCTCTCTCTAAAACTTGAAAAGCAGAATACTATAAAGCCCTCCCCTCACAAAAACACCAACTAATTACACAAAATGAAAACCCCATTCATCCCTCCTCCCTGTAACCCCATGAAAAACCATGAAGAAAGTTCAAAACCTGCAAAAAAAACAAAAAAAAACATTTCCCATAACAAACTAGAAATACCAATAAAGATACCACCCCAAAAAGGGAGCCACCCAGGTTCCCCAAGAGGAGTTTGCCTCCCCCCAATGGGAGTGAACAGTGATCGGGGGTCTGTCTACCCTCCGGTAGAGGGTCCCTACCTACACCACCCTCCATAGACAAAACTTCCTAAGAGACCCCTCCACTATTTCCGCTTATCAAGAAAAACCTTCTCCAGCACTCTGCCTAGTATATATCCTACTGCCAAGAGCCCTTTGTAAAATAAAAAGGGACCACAAAAAGATTAACCCATGGACACATTGCCCAGGAGTTGGGCGTACCCATAAATAAAGGAAAGCAGGGGAAACTGCTTATGGTCCTCCAGCCCCCTTCAATAAATCACCCATCACAGAATTGCATCATAAAAGAATTAGAAAATAGGGTCCCAGACAATATTTCTGCTGTTCCATACATAGCCACAAAACCTAAGATTAAGTAGTGTCCAGTAAAACACCAATACAGCAAGTTACAACAAAAAAGGTTTAACTTCAAGTGCACATTTCCCTTTCTGAACCCCCCCCCCCAAGTGTAACGGTAGTTGAAAAGCACATTAACAGAAAAGGCCCCCATATCACTCTGACTGCCCTCTATCAGCACTCAATGTGGAAGTAAAGCCCCAGAAAGTTTATAACCCAACATCCAACATCAGGCTCATTCTTCAAAGAAAGACGTGGAGGTTCACTAAGCCTACAGTAACTATCTCCTCCTCCAATCGAACAAATGTCCTTTCATGACAAACTCAGACAGTCTTAGGAGAAAAGTCCATCATCCAACCATGTCTTCACTTCTCCCCATACTACACCAAAGAACGCTGATTGTATCTTCCTGTTGAACTCAACCTGCAAAAAAAGAAAGCGAGAGAAGGAAGGGGAAGGGGGAAAAACATCCAATCAAAGGTACAGCATCATGCTTAAGTTCATAATAAACAAGCATTTGTCAATGCCGAATGTTGTCTCGCTGGCATTGGTAGTGCGGGAGTTGGAGATGCATAATAAGAATGGCAGTGAAGTATTGAACTGACGCCAACCCCACCCCCACCCTGCAGAGACTGACAGGCATTGAGGTGTGCCTTTGGGTCATCAGCTATAATGCTCGTGCTATTTAACCTCACCCTACCCTGTAGACACTGACAAGTGTCATGGTGTGCTTTGGGGTCTTTGGGCCTTATGCTTAGCTCATTCCATAAGGAAATACACTGAGATGGGTGCAGTATAGGAGAATGGGGGGAACTTTAGGGCCGAACACTCAAAGGCACTCCTCAATGCCTGTCACTGGCTGCAGGGTGGGGGTGGAATGGCATGAGCATTACAGCCAATGATCCCAAGTCACACACCTGATGCCTGACAGTCTCTACAGGGTGGGATGTTACAGTTGGAAACTCTAACGCTGGCACTATCAGTTTGTTAGCTGAAAGGTGGTTTTGCACAACGACTATGCCATTTGGTGACACAGGCACAAAAACACATTTTGGTCAGGATGTGAAAAATGACAACTGTATTGTTCATGAGGAGGTGTAAAAAAATGGCAACGTTAAAAAAAATCTGGAATGAAAATATGAAAAATCGGTGAAGTCATGAGCAGACATAGAAACTGCGCAACACATGTCCATAATCCAATTATTTTTGGGATTTTTTTAACCACATTTCCAACATAGGCATTTTGGGACCTCCCCTCATGAACAGTGGCACTGTGATTTTGTTAATCTGTCCCAAAAGTTGATTTCCCACAGCGACCATGCCATTGTGCACCACAGGTGCGAAAACACATTTTGGGCAGAATGTGAAAAATGACAGCTGTACTGTTCATAAGGAGATGTGAAAAAATGCCAGTGTTGAAAATCTGGCATGAAAATATTGCAGAGTTGCAAAGTTACAAGGGTGCATGCACTGCATGCTTATAACACAGTCATTTTATGGACTTTCACCACCAATTTTCAACATAGGCATTTTAGGACCTCTGGTCATAAACAGTGTCACTGTCATTTTCTTAATCTGTCCCTAAAAGTGATCTTCCACAGTGACCGTGCCATTCTGCGCTGGAAGTGCGAAAACACATTTCGGCCAGGATATGTAAAATGACAGCTGTACCATTCATAAGGAGGTGTGGAAAAATGGCAATGTTGAAAATCTGGCGTGAAAATATTACAAATTCACGAAGTTACGAGCGTGAGTGGAAACTGCTCAATGCACGCTTGTAGAACAGTCATTTTTTGGATTTTTTTCACCAGATTTGAAACATAGGCTTTTTGAGAGCCTACCTCATGAACAGTGATACTGTCATTTTATTAATCGGTCCTGAAAGGTGATTCCATGCAGTGACTGCGAAATCACCTTTTGGGACCGAATAACACCATGACAGTGACTGAATTCATGAGGAGGGGTCCCAATAACCCCATGTTGAAAATGTGGTTCCAAAATTCCCTAAAATACCCGAGATATGCACCAAAGTTGAAAAAACCCTATTTATGCCATTATACAGCTTACCGGCATTTCTTCAGTTCATGGTCGGCTTTGAAGAGTGCAGATGTGTTCCTGGTCCACGAAGATCACTGCACCGGACTCCGGAGGTAAGTATGGGGTGAGGGGTGTGTGTGTGGGGAGGCAGGGTACACAGAGGGTGGGCACGGGTTGGGGGGGCAGAAGACACCGCGAGGGACTGTTTTCTTCTTTCACAGGTGTAAAGAAAAAAAAAAACAATGAGGATTGGTTTTTTTGCAGGTCTTTGTTTGGTACACTGGGGTGGGCTCCCAGTGTACCACCTGCATTACGGGGAGGGGAACCGCAGCCAACAGGGATTGAGCCCCCCGTCGGCACAGAGCATAAATCGGGGATTGGGGACATTATGCCGATGGGGAGTGGGCAGGAGGGACTGAAGCCGACGGGGATTGGGCCCCTCGTCGGCAAGGAAAGACTGTGGGGGGCACATGATCCCGAGGGGGATTGGGCACCCCCTCAGCACACACGTGAAATAGGAGGGGGGCATTATGCCGATAGGGAGTGGGCTCCCCTGTTGGCAAATGAAGTGAGTCGGGGCATGCCGACGGGGGGATTGGGCACCCCTGAAGTCAGCACTCTGCGCGGTGGCAGTCAATGCTGCCATGTTTATTGAACTGCTTCACTAGGAAAGGCATGCTGCTGCATGACAAGCTTGGCTGTCATTGCAGTGGACCTTTTCTTAGATCTGATGGCCAGTTTACGTGTTGCTGGTGACAGCACCTGCAGCTGCCTTACTGGGGAATGAGGACGCACCTACTGATGCGTGCCCTGCATTCATCCACAGTGATTGCACCTCCAAATCTGCTACTACTGCAATATATTGGCTGGTGTGCAAGCACAAGACAACATAAAAAGGGAGATTACTCTTCAGTTACTGCCAGTTCCACACCATCGTTCCAGTATGTGCTGTACAAAAATGAGTCTAGCCTATTTATACTAAAGAGAAGGGAAACAGTTTCTCGGACCACATATAGCTGTTCAAGTTTTCTCTTCTTGCCAAAATGCTTGCAGCAGTTCCTTGACCTCCACTAGCACTTGTTCTGACCTGTGCTTTTTCCCAGTCAGGGAGGACTTGGCCCAAGTATCCTTCTGCAACTCTCTTTTTTCTCTAGAAGCAGAATAATCCATTTGCTCCTTGGGAGATAAGATCTAACGAGTCTGCAGCTCCTGGGTCAGCGGTTCAACGTCTTCGAAAATCTTAAGGCCCTCTGGAAAGATAATTCTGAGCCTTGCAGAGTATAGGGTAGAGAACTTCAATTTATGATTCCAGCATAGGAGGAGTACAAGAACGAGGGGCATGATATGAAATTGGAAGGTGACAGGTTATGAGGAAATGTGAGGAAGCTTTTCTTCATGGAGAGGGTTGTGGACACATAGAATAGTCTGCCACAGGAGGTGGTGGGAGTGAGCACAGTGGAGGGATTTAAACATGCCTAGGACAGGCATAAGGGAACCTTAGAGGTAGAAAGGAGAGGTGAAAAGTCATTGACCAGATGGAGTCAGAGGCCGTGAACAAGTGTAGGGCTTATGGGCTTATGGGCAGACTGGATGGGCCTAGCGGTCCTTATCTACTGACAGTTTCTATGTTTCCACCACCAACCCCACACCCCAGGTTGTTCTTGTCACTCCACTTTTCTGACTCTTGAACACTTGTTACTCTTTCTGTTTCTCCTCTATTTGGAACAACTATCCTAGCCACATTCTTCTCTTCCCCTCGTATCCTGTTGTTAAGCAACTTCCTATAGCCTTACTCCAGGTCACACCTGAAAACAAGCCTTAACTCAGTGTGTGCCTTCCCAGTCACCAATTTACATATAATTACACAACTAGAAGCAAGCTTTGGCTTAATGGGCCTTTCCTGGTCACCAATTTATGCATAAGTAAAGAAATTCACCTGCCATTAACCTTATTTAGTTTGCTTCATCCATTCATATGCACTCTTAGAAAGGAAATGTTAAATTTGACTACAAATTAGTTAATTTTTAATACAGCAGTTAGTGCAGTTAGGGAAACACAGTGGGCCAGATATTCAAAACTTTGCCCTGGGGCTAAATTAGCACTGCCCGGTGGGCAAACTTAGCCCGGAGCACAAAGCAAGCTTTATTGAAAAGGAAATAGCCCGGTGCTAATCCTGCTGAATATAGTAGTCTAAGGAAGCCGGGCAAACCAGTCTGGGAGTGTAGGGCAAAAATAGCCCAGGAATAAGACAGCACTGAATATAGTAACAGGGAAGTGCAAACTGCAACTGCAGCTCATTAGACCCTGTAGCAAGCCAGTGTTGCAGATGGAGAACATTGGCCCAGATACTCAAACTACGCCCAAAAAGTGCTCAATAGCAGGAGCAAGCGCAAGTCTATTGCGCCCATGCGCAAGAGATGCGATATTCAAAAATGGAGCAGGCCAAATTGCGCCTACAGCTGATGACTGAATATCGCACAACCTGCGCCATAGTGCAACTAGGGAGGGGAAGCTGAGCAGATCAGATGTGCCATAGCGCAACCAGGGAGTTCCCCCAGCTGCAGAGCAATGTAATTGCACAATCAGGGAGGTAGGAGCCCACCACCCATGCCACAGATGGGCACAGGAACACACAGCAGAACAGACATCATCCCCCCACACCCCAAGCACAGCACAACTGGGGGAGGGCTGGAATAACCACTGGCCCATGGAGACAAGCAACCAACCCATAGCCTGGCCATGGTGCCCCGTCACATCTACCAGCAAGCCGTGACTGGCACACAAGGAGGGCAGACCACCCCATGCCACACCATCCCCCCCAGTGCAGAGCACACCCTGCACCGTGACCCTCAGACAACCCCCCATGAGCAGTGACCACCACTGCAGGAAACCCCATGCATGCCACCACTCCCACTGTGTCAATGTAACCCTGTGCAACACAGAACCATGCAAGCCAGCCCCACCATGAGCACCCATCAGTGGGCTGCAGCACACGGCAATGCAACAACGGCAGACACAGTGCCACCATGCACAGTCTCCCTGAGGTACTGCTGAGAGACCGACCATGCGTCGGCACAAGAGGTACCCCACATGGGACAGGGCATGCCCTTGACACCACCACCAGAGGTACAGTGCCCTGCACAGTATTTCAGTGACACACCCCGACCCACCACTGGCCACAACAGCCAGCACAGACACCCACAGTGGTGTGTGGAAGCATGCACCACATTGGATGCCACACAGGGTATGGACAGACACCCACCCATACACAAGGGCACACCAACACAGGGACGCAGTGGTGGGGCAACCAAGCCCCCATTGTGGGCCCTTGTAAGCCGTGTACACACAACCCGCAGTCCACCATGGCACTGGAGTGCCAGCCACCCTGCACAGGCACTGTGGACCCATACACCTCCAGTAGTCGCCCAGAGCACAAGCCACAGACAGTGGGGCACATCCCCTGCAACACACACAAGGCACAGCATGGAGGTGGGACAACGACTGTGGTGCCCACAGTGCCACCCGAGCCAGCTATGCACCACACCAGTGACAGGGGCAACCCAGCAAAGTGACAGGTACAGTGTCCACCCTGCAGGGACTGCCACCACTGACATGCCAGCGGACCGTGCAGGTCACAGACAGGCATGTGTGTCAGCTGCACAGGCCATGGACGGGCCGATGGGTGCACCATGAACACAGAGCACGCACCATGGACCACTGCATACAGTCATCCAGTGCACAGGGAACAACACACACAACACAGACACTGACTGATAGCTACCCCCACACCATAGTCACCTCCACACGGACACACACACATACCCATGACTGCACCACCCCTGATGCCATGCACACCACTGCAGCTGAGCACCTATAGCCTGCTGCAAATCAGAGACCACCACAGTATTCAAATCAAAATTGAATGTATTGAAAATATAAAAGTGAACTATGTACAAGAATAAAAACTATATACAAGCTCGGGGGACACAAACAAGGTGGGGTGGGTAGGGGAAGGGGTGGACAAATGGGATGGGATAGGAGGGGTGTGAGGGTGGGTCCAGGGGGGTAGGGGAAGTCAGGGAATGAAGGACTCCTATCGGGACCACGGTTCCGGACTCCGGGACCTCTGGCCTCTGTGCCTCCGCAGCACCCCCGTTGTGTCCAGCCTCCTTAGGATGTCGAGGGACTCTCGGGCCAGCTGTAGGACCTCCCTCAAGATGTCCCGAATGTCCCTGAGATGGTGGGTACCTAGGACAAGGGAGCACAGTCAATAGGTATGAATGCACAACCCCATACAGCCCGCCCACTGTGCATGGCATACGGCCATGGGACATACCACTGTGATGGTGTGTGGCCACCCGCAGTGATCACGTCCACAGGACCTGCCCACCCAGGCGCATACAGCCATGTGGAATGCTGCACACACCCACTGGCCAAGTCACGCACAGCACCACCGTGGCCTTGTAGTGACATGGCTGTGTGTTGCAAAGGCAGTGGCACAGCCATGCACCTGGTGCATGCATGGACCACCAGTGATGCACACCCAGACATGCATTGCCACTGGATAGTGTTGACTGTAACAAGTTGCGTGCATGGCAGTAGTGTCAATGAATGGTGGCCATGCCCAGCTGCCCACCCTGTCACACAGCATGCAATACTAATCATGGATGTAAGGCACTCACCCTCATCGGGCCGGTCAAGTGGTCGGTGATGGCCCTCGCCCCACCTGGCTGCATTGTCCCCCCCCCCGCCGCTCTGCCCGCAATCTGCGGAGTTCTTCCGGGTCTGTGGGGAAAAAAAGGAGAAAAGAACATCAGTACATTCCCGAAGCAAAGTCCCCCTGCCCCAAGGTGTGTGCCCTCCCACACAGCCAGATCCACCAACCCCACACCCTGTGAACACCACCACAGCCAACCCCATACGGTCCTTCCCCTATGTGCTGGACACAAACAACACTGTGACCCATATGGACGATAAAAGTGTGTTGATGGAACCCCTACCTGGACGTGGCACCGTGCCCCTCCTGGCACGTGACCACAGTCGGGCCAGTAGCTCTGGCTCCCTCCTCCGCAGGTCACCATAGCGGTGCCTGCACTGCTCTGCATTACGCCCACGTCTGGTGGCCTCTTCCAGGGCAGTGACCACCTCCTGCCACACCTGGGTCCTGGCCCTGTCCAGGGGAGCCTCTCCAAAGAGAGGCCCATGGTGTGGCTCCACAATGGCCACCAGATTGGCCAGCTCAATTGCTGTCCACTGTGCTGCCTGTCTGCATGCCATCCTAGCAGCTATAGTAGGCAATATGGCGCTCTGCAGCGCGGCTCCCCACGTGCAGATGCTGCGCGGTACAGCGCTGCCATTCCCTATCGTGCTGTTACCGAACAGCATGATAGAGGTGCACCTATGTCTGATGCATGATGCCAAGGGGCCAAAGGTCGAGCACAGGGTCAAGGGTCTCTGGCACAAGGCCACGCACAGCGCCATCGGATGACAATGCGTGTAGCGCAATTGGCTGCCTGTGTGCCAGCGCCATAGCGGACTACCGAGCAGTTGGGCCATTGCACCTATGATGGCCCAGTGCCACAGTGCCATGTAGTGACCATCAATATAGCGCCACTGGCACAATGATGGCCATGCCCTGCATTGCCTACTGTGCACAGCACGTCATCAGCACAGCAGACGCCTGCATCAGCAACCCGGGCATGCGCAGTGAGGTGTACTACGCATGTCACAGGACTGTGCCATTGGCTCAGCATGTTCAACACAATTGCGCAAAGCGCAACAACGCGATATTGAGCCGTCATATGCAAATCATCTAATCAGCCATTCAATGGCGCAGCACTGCAATTTGCATCTACTTAAAGTTGCGCCTCACCTCATTTGCATGGATTGTGCTATAAAAGTGCGACAATGTGCTGCAGTGGCCATAGTCGGTTATTGCAGTTTATTGGTGAGTTGCATGCTGCTTGGGAGTGTGGACTGTGGATTCAGGGACATGCATGGGACTGCACAGTCACAGGTAACAACTGCCATTCTTACTGGCTACATAATGACCGAGCACGTTGTTGGAGAGGAGAAAAACAGTGGTGGGAGGAGGAGGAGGCCGAACTTTACAAAGGCTGAAACCGAGGCCCTTTTTGAGACCTACCTGGATCAGGAGCCACTGCTCAGTGGATGGCGGGGAACCCCTCAGGCCCTTGCTGCTGCATGGGAGGAGGTGGCACGTGCCATGAACCTGCATGGCAGCCACCAGTGCTCCGTGCAGGAGTGTAAGAAGAAAATGGGCATGGACAGGAGGAGGGTAAAGGGGAAGGTGGCTGTCATCAGGGCGGCACGTGCTGTAACAGGTGGGAGACAGCCGGAGGTGGTACAGCTGACCCCAGCGGAGGACAGGCTTGCTGCAAGCATGCAGCGCAGTGCCATTGAGGACGTTCCGGGTGGTGGCTTCCAGACGGGTGGTGGCCCATCACTGCATGGTAAGTCATGGTCTGTCTATGGGGGGCAGGGTAGGTCACATGCAGTAACGCGACTTTGCTTTTCCTTACAGATCCCGCGATCTGCATGGGTCAGCGGTGGTGGGCCTGTCCACTGCAGACAGTCGGATGGAGTCAGAGGTGGGACCATCCACCTCCACAGATATATGTAGATCATTGCGACAGTGGGGCTGCCTGGCTGTCCACACTGATGTCGTTATGACAGGTGTGGAGGAAGCCCTGCCTGTGTCCTAGCGTGCTGGTGTCCATGGATGCCAGCACGCTGTGGCTGTGGCCGGGGCAGAGGCCAGCACCAGTGATGATGACATGACCATCATGGGCAGTGACACATGTGTGCCACAGGAAGGACACACAGCAGGGCTATTCGCGCCCATGGCTGTGGATGGTGCTGCCGTGGAGGCCTGCGTGTCAGCACAGTCCCAGGCTGTGCCTGTCAACACCAGTGGGGCAGCACTGGTGTCTGTTCAGGACAGTGGGACTGTTGCGGCCACTTCGGTGACACCACTGAGCCCTGGGGTGCGGCAGCTGGAGGGCAGCATCAGCAGTTGCCCACTGGGCTTGGTGGTACAGAGTTCAGTGGCGGTGTCTGTGCACTGCCTGTGGACATGCCCAGACCTGGTCCTGGTGCGCAGCACCAACCCTCAAGGGGTGCTGAACATCAGGGCCTTGCACACTCTGAGGGACAGGATGCCGAGGAGGCTGATGACCTCTTGGATGAGCACACCTGCCTACTGTGAGCATCGGTCCAGCAGCAGATGTGGCTTGCGATGTCCGTGGATGCACTGCGTGTGGCTCTGGAGTGGGCAGAGGAGCGTCGCAGCAGGGACACCGCACTGATCCTGGCAGGGGATGGACCGCTTGCAAAGGATGTGACGCTGCCATTGACAGGCATGCACAGGCATTCATTGCTGTCATAGCCACAATGGGCACACAGTCAGGTGCCCATGCATCGTGGACACCACGCAGTGCACTATCCACCCCCGTTCCCGGCGTCATGCGACTCCACCCTATCGATGCGGGTTCAGCTGTCGGCATCCCGAGCACTCCTGGTACAGGCATGTTCAGTGTGCTGCATACCCCTGCATGACCACGGTCGTGTTCACGCAGTGGAACCCTTGGGGGACCATCGGTGCCACCCCATGAGGCCAGTGGTCAGCCTGCCAGTGCTGGTGGGTCTCGGCGGGGCCGCCCATGCATCCGTGGTGGCCGTGGCACTGTGTCGCGTGACTGACCTGTCTCCCAGTGTGGCTACTGTCTGGTGCTGCCCTGTGTGCATTGTGTGTGTCAGTGGGCAGTGCACGGTGGGTACCGCCCTCAGAGCGCTGACACAGTCCACCTGCACACCCTCCCGCTGAAGCGTCCGTAGTTGCGTGTGTATGATGATGTTTCATTGGGCGCTTGTACACCAATGTGCAATGGTGCGCAGCATCTGACACACACATGGACAGGAAGTGGGCGTGGTGGCCTGTGGACATGTGGTGTTGCTAGGTGTGCATTCTGGGTCGGTGTGCCTTCTGCCCTCTGTGCCCCGCATTTGTTGCATTATGTGTGCATGTGTGTGTGTTCTTTGGCTTGTATGTTAATCCTCACCCATCCCCGTTTGTGTGTGTCCTCTGTGCCCTGCCACTTCCCTTGACGGCATGCACCCCCGGTGTGTGTCCATGCGTGTTTGTGGGTTGTGCCTTGGCCACTGGTGGTTGTGCATGGCCCATTGACTTACCTGGGTTGGCTGAAGTGCTCCTCCGTGATGGTGTCCCAGTGCAGCTGTGCCAGCCGGAGCAGTCGGGGGTCCCATCGGCTAAGGGGGGGCTGCCCATCACCATCGTCACCGGCGTCCCCATCGCTGTCCCCCTCTTTGACCTGTACGGCTATCCCACATTCATTGGCCATGTTGTGCAGGATGCAACAGGCCAGGAATAGCCCACAGGCCTTTCAGGGGCTGTACTGTAGGGCACCGCCAGAGGTATCCAGGCAACGGAAATGTGCCTTCAGCATCCCGAACACCCACTCGATGACATTACGTGTGGTGGCATGTGCCTCATTGTAGCATTGCTGCAATGGGGTCGCGGGCTGCCGGTAGGGTGTGAGCAGCCAGGGATGGAGTGGGTATCCACTGTCACCTGTGTGTAGAGGGCGGAGGTTAGTTTGGTGATCAGCATTGCCCTGCCTCAGGCCATGTAGGCCACTACCCATGCCACCTCTGGCCATGCCCCCCCAGGCCCTATGATTGTCCATGTGGTTTGCATACTCACCCACTAGGTGTCCAGTGGGGATGTCCCCACTCTCGAATCTTTGGCACAGTGCTGACTGGTGCCAGATGAAAGAATCATGTGCTCCCCAAGGGTGCATGGCACAGACATTGATGATGCGTCCCTGGCATCGCACACCACCTGGCAGTTGATGCTGGCATAGCCCTTGCGATTTATGTATGCAGCCCCCTTGGGGCCAAGTGGTGTCCGTATGGCCACATGGGTGCAGTCTATTGCCCCTAGCATGCCAGGCATACGTGCTACCCTGTGGAACTCCTGTATGTTTACTGTGCACTCCACCACTGTGCTGGGGAAATGGATGTACTCCTCAGCATGTGGCAGCAGTGCGCTGAGGAATTGGGTGAGGTGGCATGACGTGGCCGACTGGGTTATGCCTGTGGTGTCCCCAGTTGGTCTCTGGAAGGTACCCATGGCGAGCAAGCACATGCAGGCTGCTACCTTGGTCTCCACTGACAGGGCATGTCTCTGTTGTGTGGGTTCCTGCATCACATCACTGCACAGCTCAGAGAGCCGCCTCAGAATTGCCCTGTTCAGGTGGTACCAGCCCACAATCTCAGTATCAGTGTACAGCTCAAAGCTGGTGCGGGCTCGGTACTGCCTGTTGGGGGCATACCACCGACGGGCCCTTCCACGGCCACGCCCCCCTGCCGCCCACCTTCTCACCCCCCCTCATTACGGCCTCCATGTGGAAGATGGCACTGGCCATGTCCCTGGCTTGTGTTCACCCCGGCAGCTGTTGCTGTATTCCCCCCGCTGTCCTGGCTGCTACCTCCCCTGCACCGGGTACACCTGCCTGTGCTGGCCTCTGTGCTGTGTGGCTCCCCACACCTTCCCTGTGCCTGGCTGTTCAGTGTGACCTTTCCCTGGCCTGCCCTGTTTGTGCCTCCTGCCCTTTCTGTCTGCCTCTGCCTCTGACACATGTGGCTTCCCTGTAGCGTTCTTGATCCTTTTTATTTTGGCTCATTTCCGCTATGGCGCAACTTCTGCTTGCTCCACTATTGCGCATGGTGCAAGTCTTTCAATATCGCACTGCACCATTTATGCATGGTTCCTCCCCCTTTGGTTTCGCATGCCTTCATTATCATTGCGCTGTTGCTCAGCATGATTTCGGGGGTGCAACTGCCTCCTGCTGAATATTGCAGAATGGCGTAATTTTAGACTTGCGCAGGCGCAACTCTATTGCGCATGGCTCAACTCTTTCGAATATCTGGACCATTGTGTGTGATTGCACAGAGATGTCTCACAGCTACTGCAAACACACCTATCAACCTCCTGCCACATAAATCAGGGACAAGGCTTAAAACAAACAAGGACAAAGGTTTAAAATCAGGGACACACCTTAAAAATTGGTGATATCCACTCAGGAAGCTGGTAGAATAAGTGGTGTGGTGTAAAATGCATTTCTAAGGAAGAACATGTCAGTAACATTAATGTTTGACATTATTGTATGCTTACAACCCCCACTGTTTGGTCACAGAAACACAATGTTTAGGAGGGACAGAGTAAAACTTTGAGGTAAAATCGGGGACATCCCTGAAAATCAGGGACAGTTGAGAGGTATGACTGCAAACAACAGTGTAAGCCACACACCGCAGAACTCTGCTATGCTGAAGTGAGGTCTGTCTGAGGCTAACCTGATTGCACAGTACTAACACATTAGCTCGGGGCAAACTGGAGCTATATTCAAAGCTCCCATGCAAATGAGCCTACTTAGGTAATCCATGGGCAAACAGGTATATTTGCATTCGATTAGATGCTGCTTAGCATACATTAACATGCAGTTTGCCTGGTGCTACTTCATGGAGCACACAGCTCCATCTTTTGGTCGGAATGGAAGTACAGGCTGGACGCTGCAGGGCAAGGCATCCCACAGCATCCCCTGTTGGTCAGAATAGAATTACAGGCTGGATGCTGCATTATATAGATACATAGATACATAGACAGTGTCGGCAGATAAGGGCCTATGGCCCACCCAGTCTGCCCATTTGAGCTTGTAAGTTCAGTTTGTTTTCCTAGAAGTCTATTGCCCCTTACCCCTGACCTCTAGAATTCCTTTATGTCTATCCCATGCATTCTTAAATCCCGTGATTGTTTCAGCCCCCACCACTTCCTCTGGCAGGGTGTTCCACTTGTCCACCACCTGTTCTGTGAAGAAATTCTTTCTCATGTTTCTCTGAATCGTCCTCCCTCCAACTTCATCCCATGCCTCTATTCCTGGAATATCTTTTTGCTTAAAATAGTGTTTTCCTGCACCCTGTTCCTCTCTGTAAGATACTTGTATGTCTCTATCATATCCCTCTCTCCCTCCCTCTCCTCCAGGGAGTACATGTTCAGTTCCTTCAACCTGTCTTCATAGGACTTGGATGCAATCCATGCACCATCTTTGTTGCCCTCCTCTGAACCTTCTCTACCCTGTCTATGTCCCATCGTAGGTATGGTCTCCAGAACTGTACAGTGTACCCAGGTGGGGCCTCACTAGTGTCTTGTATAGCGGAATTATAACCTCCTTTTCCTGCTGGTGATGCCCCTGCCTATACATCCCAGCATCCTATTTGCTTTACCTGCTGCCTTGTCACACTGTTTCCCTACCTTGAGGTCATCAGAGATGACAACCCCAAGATCCCTTTCGCTTGTGCACGCTATATCCTCAGCCCCAACTGATATATTGTGCCAGGGTTTTGTGCCCCATATGCATTATCTTGCACTTCTTTGCATTGAATTTCAACTGCCAAACCCTTGACCATTCTTCAAGTTTCTGCAGGTCCTTCTCATTCTGTCTACACCCTCTGGTGTGTCTACTCTGTTACAGAGCTTTGTGTCATCAGCGAACAGTGAAATTCTGCCTTCTAGATCCTGCTAATGTCACTGATGAAATGTTGAATAGGACCCGGTCCCAGCACTGACCCCTGTGGTACCCCACTGGTCACTCTTCCCTCTGTGGAGGACAGCCATTTACCACCACCTCTGTGTCCTGCCACCCAGCCAGTTACCTACCCACCACACTACTGTCCTGCCCACACCCATATTCCCCAGTTTGTGTAATAGTCTTCTATGTGGCACAGTGTCAAAGGCGTTGCTGAAGTCCAGATAGGATATGTCCACTGCCCTCCCCTGATCCACCTCCCTAGTCACCCAGTCAAAAAATTCAACGAGGTTGGTCTGACATGACCTCCCCCTAGTGAAACCATGCTGCCTTGGATCCTGTAGTCCATTGACAACCAGATGTTCCACCAATCTCTCCTTCAGTAGTGCTTCCATGATCTTCCCCACCGAGGTGAAGCTGACTGGTCTGTGGTTCCCTGCTTCCTTTTTGTTCCCACTTTGTATAGGGGACTACATCTGCTGTCCTCCAGTCTTTGGGTACCTCCTGTTTCCAGTGATCAGCTAAACAGGATAGCCAGAGGTTCAGCCACCACCTCTCTTAGTTCTTTAAGGACCTGGGGTGCACCCGTCTGGCCCCATTGCTTTATCAACTCTTATTACTTCCAGTTCCTTCAGGACCCTTTCTCATGTAAAGGGACTTGTGTCCATTTCTGCACCATTCTCACCCTTGTACTCCTTCAGACCCATTACCCCACTCTTCCTCAGTAAAGACTGAGCAGAAATACCTGTTCAATATGTCAGCTTTACTGTTGTCATCCTCCACGCGCTCCCCCTCCCCTTCAGTCTCACTATCCCTCCTTTGTCTTTCTTTTTTCACTTATGTACCTGTAAAGGTTTTGTCCCTCTACCCACTGATTTTGCAATGTGTTCTTCTGTCTGAGCTTTGGCTTCCTACTGCCCTCCCTGCCTCCCTTTGCTTCTCCTGGTACCTCCCTATCCCCTTCTGCCTGTGTCTTTTTGTATTGCCTGCATGCAATCTTTGGGCTTTCACTTCTTTGCTACCTCTTTGGAAAACCATAATGGTCTCCTCTTCCTTTTCCTCTTGCTAACCTGCTTAATGCATAATTCTGTTGTTCTTGTAATCCCCATTTTAAATACTGCCCACTGTTCCTCAACCCCTGATTCCTGTCCCATTCCCCTTAATGCCTCTTTCATATGGGTGCTGGCAGGCAGAAGTGGTGCATACACCTCATCCCAGCAGCACTGCAAGCAGTCCAGAACAGTATATAGATATATATCCATCAACATATAGATATATATATATATATATATATATATATATATATATATATATATGTATGATAATGATATATATCTGTGCTGCCTGAGTCCAAACGTGCACTGGAAGACAGCCCCCCAATCCCGATTTCCAACCACCATAGCAGCGCTACAGACATTGTCAATTAGTCTGCAAAACTGCCGCGATCCAACCCAAGACAGCCGGTGCTTCAATCTTTGGCAGCCATGATATAAAGCTCACCATATAGCGTGAGATAGCTGCAAACTGCCACAGTGATTAACACAACTGCTAGTCTAAAGAAAACGAGGTCTCCCCCCCCACAGCATGATTCCGGACCCCTGTAACAGCCCTACATAAATAGTATCCCTGGTAGTCTAGTGCCCCCCCATCGCATTCGGAACCCGTAGCAGCACTACAGCAACAGTATTCCTGGTAGTCTAGTGGTCCCCCACCCCCAGCATGATTCCCATCCCAGTAGCCGAATAAACATATTCCCTGAAGTCTAGGGGCCCCCAACCCCCAGCATGATTCCCGATCCCAGTAGCCAGAGCAACATATCCCCTGGTAGTCTAGCCGGTCCCCCTCAACCCCAGCATGATTCCTGATCCCGGTAGCCACTTTGTATAAGTCATATTCCTGGGTAGTCTAGCGGCCCCCCCAGCATGAGCCCCGACCCCAAATCATGGAATGCCCTGGTAGTCTAGTGTCCCCCCACCCAGCAGTGACGGTCCCGGCTCCTCCCAAAAACCACCCATGAACGGAGCCGGCGACCGGCTCAGCCCTCCTCTCACCACCACGGCTGGCCGCCGACTGAGGAATGAATGAGCTGTAGTATATTTATATGAGCGGCTACTGGGATAGGGAATCATGCTGGGGGGTTGAGGGGGGACCGCTAGACTACTAGGGAATATATTTATTTGCACGGCTACCAGGATCAGGAATCATGCTGGGGGGGGACCACTAGACTACCAGGTATACTGTTGCTGTAGTGCTGCTACGGGGTCAGGAATCGCAATGGGGGCACTTCCTCATTACCGCCAGCTTGTCGGTGAATAGCGCCGCCTTTCACAGGTCATGCTATCGCCTGTAGCGCAGCCCTGTATGTTTGAAAATGCCACGCCGGGCATTCCCAGGCGCCTACTCTAACCCCACCCCTGCATATTATTACCTTTAGCGTCGGCACTACCACACAGCGCCGGTGCTAATTGGGATTTTGAATATTGCAGCCTGGTGCAAATCCAGTGCTATTCCAGCACTACGGATTGCACCAGGCACAGAGTTTTGATTATCTGGCCCTGTGTGTGTTAAATTTAACACATGCAATTGTTAAATACATTTTACACAGTGGTGTGTAAATTGTTCAACACACAAATGTGTAACTTTTACTAACACTGGTGTACTGAATTCTTTACACATGTATGTGTTACAATGTCCATATTGAATGTGTTATTTCAACACTCAAGTGCGTTGAATTTTTAACACATTTATGTGTTATAATGTCCATATTAAATGCTATTTCAACACATTAGTGTGTTGAATTCTGAAGTATTTTAATCTTGCATTGAATGGAAAATACCATTACTAAACAAAAAATCCACAAATCATTGTGAATAAATTTTAACTTGAGTGTTTACAAACCTCATCACATACCCTTGATAAAACTCATCCAAATGCTATATTTGCGTTATAACCTACTACTTGGGCGCCCCGGGTATACTATGAGGGTCTTACTTTTTAATGCTATGGGGAGGCTGTAGTAGAGAAAAGAATAGCTACAAAAGATAAGAACCCCAGAGCAAATTGCCTGGGACAAAGGTTACCTTGGAAAGGTATTGACCATGCAGCCAAATTTGAAAGAAAAACACAATTGCAAACACCAAATTAAGCAAAGCATCATGGGAAGTATATGCAAATTCACATGAAGGCATTTACACTGGCTCAGGTCTAAAAAAGTATAAATTTTAACATGTTTAGAAACATTGTTAAAGCTGTAAAATAAAATAAATATCACAATACTGCTTGCAAAAGCATTTTAATTAATTACTGTAATACAGCACAATATCATTTCTGGGTACAGCTGATCAACTAAATTAAGTGTTATTTTGTTACATTTATGAGTTAATATTACACACACTGTGTTAAACTGTTATTTACACACTTAGGCCCAGATATTCAAACTGCGCCCAAAAAGTGCGCAACAGCAGGAGCAAGTGCAAGTCCACTGTGCCCATGTGCAAGAAGCGCAATATTCAAAAACTGCGCAGGCCAAGATGCGCCTACAGCCGATGACTGAATATCACACCACCTGTGCCATAGCGCAACTAGGGAGGTGAAGCTGAGCATATCTGATGCACCATAGCGCAACAAGGGATGTTCAGCTGAGCAGTCCAGATGCGCAATAGCATAACCAGGGACGCCCCCTGCAGCAGGGCAACAATGCAACAGCACAACCAGGGATGCAGGGGCCCACCACCCATGCCACAGATGGGCAGAGGAACACACAGCAGAACAGACATCGTCCTCCACACCTTATGCACTGCACAACCGGGGGAGAGCTGGAATAACCACTGGCTCATGGATACCAGCAACCAACCCACAGCCGGGCCATGGTGCCCCTGCACACCCCCTGGCACACAAGGAGGGCCGACCACCCCATACCACACCATCCCACCAATGCAGAGCACACTCTGCACCATGATCCCCATACACCCTGCCCAGGAGTAGCGCCCAACAGTGCAGGACACCCCATGCATGCCACCACCCCCACTGTGACAATGCAACCCTGTGCACCATGGAGCCATGCAAGGCAGCCCCACCATGAGCACCCTGCAGCGGGTGGCAGCAGACAGCGATGCATACACAGTGCCACCCTGCACGTCCCCCCCGAGGTACAGCTGAGAGACCGACCATGCGTCAGCACACGAGGTACCCCACATGCGACAGAGCATGCCCTGAACCCCACCTCCAGCAGTACAGCACCCTGCACACCCTCCCAAGGACACATCTCATCCCAGCACTGGCCACAACAGCCAGCACAGATATGCACAGTGTAGCATGGAGGCATGCACCACACAGGATGCAACACAGTGCTTGGACAAACACCCACCCATACCCAAGGGCACACCAACACAGGGACACAGTAGCGAGTCAACTAAGCCACTGGCGTGTGGCCACGGCTGACGTGTACACATGACCAGCACCCCCACATTGCACAGGTGTGCCAGCCACCCTGCACAGGCACCATGAAGCTGTATGCCACCAGCATGCTGCTGGAGCACAAGTGAGAGACACTGGTGCACATCCCCTGCAACAGACACGAGCGACAGCATGGATGGGGGACAACAACAGCGGAGGCCACAGTGCCACTGGAGGCAGACGTGCACCATACTGGTGATGGCAGGCAACCTGGCATTGTGCTGGGTACAGTTGTTATCCCGCATGGACAGCCACTACTGACATGCCAGCAGACCGTGCATATCACAGACATGCAAGGGTGTCAGCTGCACAGGCCATGGACGGTCTGACAGGAGTGCCATGCACACAGTGCAGGCCCCATGGACCACTGCACACAAGCATCCAGTGCACAGCATACAACACACAAACCACAGACAGTGACTGATCCCCCTGCCCACACCATAGGTGGTTCACCTCTGCACACACACACACACACACACACACACACACACACACACACACACCCATGCATGCACCACCCCTGACACCATGCACACCACTGCAGCTGAGCACCTGTAGCCCACTGCAAATCAGAGACCACCACAGTTGTCATAAGAAAATGCATATATTGAAAAGATGTCAAGAAAAACTATTTACAATTATTTACAAGGGGGGGAAGGGTCACATAACAGGTGGGGGCGGGTAAAGGGCAGGGGTGAACATATGGGAGAGGGAAGAAGGGGTGTGAGGGTGGGTCAAAGGGGGGAAGGTGGTAGTCGGGGCATGGGGACATCAATGGCCGTCACGGTCCTCCTCTTCCTGGCACCGATGTGAGCTCCTCCGTCTCCTCCTGACCCCGTGGTGGTGCATGCGCTGGAGGAGCTGCAATGTCACCCTCGCCACCTGCAGCAGCTCTTGAATACGCTGCTGTATTTGCAGGAGTCGGCGGCCACCTAGGACGAGGGAGCAGAATCAATAGGTGTGACTGTCCATCCCCCTCCTGCCCACCCACTGTGCATGGCATACAGCCATGTGACATGCCCCTGTGATGGTGTGTGACCACCCACAGTGACCATGTCCACAAGACCTGCCCACCCAGGCAGCCACAGCCATGTGGACCACTGCACACACCACCTCCCATGTCCTGCCATGCATCCCATGGCCGTACAATGACTTGGCTATGCGGTGTGAAGGCAGTGCCACAGTCATGTGCCCGGTGCACGCATGAACCACCATTGATGCACTCCCAGACATGCAGTGCCACTGGACAGTGCTGACTGTAATGATTTGCATGCATGGCAGTGGTGTCAATGGATGGTGGCCATGCCCCACTGCCCGCCCAGTTATACAGCATGCAATAGTAATCATGGATGTAAGGCACTCATCATCATCAGGCTGGCCCACGTGCCGTGGACCACAATCACCCATCCTGTCCCTCTGCTCCTCCATACGGCGCCTCCTGTCCCTGTTGCGCCGCCGTTCTTCTGGCCCTAAGGTGCAAACATGGAGAGAGGAACATCAGTACAATCCGGTAGCAAAGTCCCCCTTCCCCCATGTGTGTGCAATCCCACACAGCCATATCCATCCACCCCACACCCCGATACCACCACCATGGGCAACACCGGACGGCCCCCCCCATGTGCCAGACACATGCAACCATGATACCCGTATGGACGATAAAAGTGTATGGATGTTGCACCTACTTGGCCGTGGCACTGTGCCCCTCCTGGCACATGCCCACAGGCGGGCAAGCAGGTCCGGGTCCCTGTGCCTCAGGTCCCCATAACAGTGGCAGCACTGCTTCACCGTCTGCCCCATACCAGTGACCTCCTCCAGGTCGTCGGCCACCTCCTGCCAGACTGCACTCCTGGCCCTGTCCAGGGGTGTCTCTCTAAACAAAGCCCCAGCATGGGGCTCAACTATCGCCACCAGGTTGGCGAGCTCTACCTGGCTCCAAACCACAGCACGCCTCGGTGCCATCTCTGCTGCCTGGTTCAAGCAAAATGGCGCTCTGCAGTGTGGTCCTGCCACGTGCAGATGCTGCGTGGTACAGCGCTGCCATTCCCTATCACGCTGTCACCGAACAGCACGATAGTGGTGCACCAATGCCTGACGCATGGTGCCTGGGGGCAAAGGTCAGGCACAGGGTCAAGGGTCTCTGGCGCATGGACAGCCACAGTGCGATTGGAACCCAATGCGTGTAGCGTGATTAGGTGCCTGTGTGCCACCTCCTGTAGCAGTCTACAGTGATGTTGCCCCAGTGCGTCTACGACGCCCCAGTGTCACAGTGCCATATAGGTGAACAGCACTGTAGCACCACTGGCACAATGGTTGCCATGCCCTGCATTGCCTCCCGCACACAGCACGTCAGCAGCGTGGCAGGCGCCTGCATCATCAACCCGGGCATGCGCAGTTAGGTGTGTACTGGGCATGTCACAGAACTGCACCCCATGCTCAGCACGTTCAACACAATTGTGCAAAGTGCAACAGCGCGATATTCAGCCGGCATATGCAAGTCATCTAATCAGCCGTTCAATGGCGCAGTCACTGCATTTGCATCCACTTAAAGATGCACCTCACATCATTTGCATGTGTTGCGCTATTGGGCTGCACTGGCCATAGTCAGTTACTGCAGTCTATTGCGGTGAGTTGCATGCTGTCTGGGAGTGTGGACTATGGCATTTGGGACATGCATGGGACTGCACAGTCACAGGTAACACCTGTCATTCTCACAGGATGAATCATGACTGATCATGTGGTGGAGGAAGAGGAACAGAGTCGTGGGAGGAAGAGGAGGCCAAACTTTACAAAGGCCGAGACAGATGCCCTGTTTGAGGCCTACCTCGACCAGGAGCCGCTTCTCAGCGGACACCAGGGAACACCACAGGCCCGTGCTGCTGCATGGAAGGAGGTGGCGCATGCTGTCAACCTACATGGCAGCCACCAGCGCTCCGTGCAGGAGTGCAAAAAGAAGATGGGCATGGACAGGCAAAGGATTAAAGAGAAGGTGGCTGCCATCAGGGCAGCACAGTCTGCGACCGGTGGGGGACAGCCGGAGGTGCAACGCCTGACCCCACAGGAAGAGCGGGTTGCTAGCAGCATGCAGCGTGGCGCCATTGAGGGTGTTCCGGGTGGTGGATTCCAGACGGGTGGTAGCCCGTCACTGCATGGTAGGTCATGGTCTGTCTATTGGGGGGGGCAGGGTAGGTCACATGCAGTAATGCTACTTTTTTTCCATTACAGCTCCTGAGCATCTGCATGGGTCAGCAGTGGTGGGCTTCTCCACTGAGGCCAGTAACATGGAGATGGAGGAGGGCCCATCCACCTCCACAGGAATACGGGGGTCAGGGCGACAGTGGGCCCAACTGGATATCTGGACTGATGTTGATGGAACAGGTGCGGAGGAGGCCCTGCCTGTGTCCCAGCGTGCCAGCGTCCATGGATGCCAGCATGCTGAGACTCAGGCTGGTGCCGGATCCATCGCCGATGATGATGGAGCTAACGTCATGGGCAGTGACACGTGTGTGCCACAGGATGGCCACACAGCAGGTGACATCGCAGCCACGGCTGTGGGTGGTGCCGCTGTGGAGGCCTGCGTGTCATCACAGTCCCAGCCTGTGCCTGTCTGCACCAGTGGGGAAGCACTGGTGTGTGTCCAGGACAGTGGGACTGTTGCGGCCACTGCGGCAGCACCATTGAGCCCTGGAGAGCGGCAGCCAGAAAGGCAGCATCAGCAGTTGGCCAATGGCCATGGGGGTACAGTGTCAGGAGGCGGCGTCAGTGCACCACCTGTGGACATGCCCAGGCCTGGCCCTGGTGTGCAGCGCCCACCCTCAAGGGGTGATGAGCATCAGGGCTGCGAACACCCTGAGGGACAGCATGCTGAACAGGCAGATGACCTCTTAGATGAGCACACCAGCATACTGCAAGCATCAGTCAATCAGCAGATGCGGCTTGTGACGGCAGTGGATGCACTGAGTGTGGCTCTGCACCAGGCAGAGGAGAGGCGCAGCAGAGACACTGCTCTGCTCCTGGCAGGGATGGACCGGTTGCGGGAGGATGTGACCGCTGCCATTGACAGGCAGACACAGGCATTCACAGCTGTCATGGCCACGATGGGCGCACAGTTATTAGCCCATGCGTCGCAGACACCATGCAGTGCAATGTCCACCCCCTGTTCCCAGCGTCGTGCAACACCATCCTTGTCGACACCGGGTTCAGCTGTGGGCATCCTGAGCATGCCTGGCACAGGCATGTTCAGTGTGCTGCAGACCCCTACGTGAGCACGGTCGCGTTCACGCAGTTGAACCCCTGGGGGACCGTCAATGCCACCCCATGAGGCCAGTGGTCAGCTTGTCACTGTTGGCAGGTCTCGGCGGGGCCGCCCATGCATCCATGGTGGCCGTGGCACTGTGGCATGTGACTGACCTGTCTCCCAACATGGCTACTTTCTGATGCTGCCCTGTGTGCATTGTGTCGTTCAGCGGGCAATGCACGGATGGGTACCCGGCCCTGCACGCACTCACACGTTCCATCTGCACACCCTCCCAGCTGCTGTCTGCTGTTGCATGTGCATGATGATGCCTGTGTTGTGCTGTACGCCAGTGTGCAATGGTGTCCAGCGTCTGACATATGCACAATGACAGGCAGTGGGCGTGGTGATCTGTGGACATGTGTATGGCTAGGGGTGGTGGTCTGGGTCAGTGTGCCTCCTACCCTTTGTGCATGTCTTGTGAGGTGTGTGTGTGTGTGTATGACAGTGTGCCATGTTAGACCTCGCCCGTTCCTGGCGGTGTGTGTGGTTCCATGCTCGGCCACTTCCCTTGATGGCATGCACCCCTGGTGTGTGTCCATGCGTGTTTGTGGGTTGTGCCTTTGCCACTGGTGGTTGCACATGGCTCCATAACTTACCTGGGTTGGCTGAAGTGCTCCTCTGGGATGGTGTCCCGGTGCAGCTGTGCCAGCTGGAGCAGTCGGGGGTCCTGTCGCCCAAGGGGGGGCTGCCCATCACCATCATCACCGGTGTCCTCATCGTCCCAATCGCTGTCCCCCTCTTCGACCTGTACGGCTATCCCACAGTAGTTGGCCATGTTGTGCAGGATGCAACAGGCCAGGAATAGCCCGCAGGCCTTTGAGGGGCTGTACTGTAGGGCACCGCCGGAGGTGTCCAGGCAACAGAAACGTGCCTTCAGCATCCCGAAACACCCACTCGATGACATTGCATGTGGTGGCATGTGCCTCACTGTAGCATTGCTGCGATGAGATCGCGGGCCACCGGTATGGTGTGAGCAGCCAGGGACGGAGTGGGTATCCACTGTCACCTGTGTGTAGAGGTTGGGGGTTAGTTTGGTGATCAGCATCGCCCTGCCGTGGGCCATGTAGGCCACTACCCATGTCGCCTCTGACCATGCCCCTCCCAAGCTCTATGTTTGTCCGTGTGGTTTGCATACTCACCCACTAAGTGGCCAGTGGGGATGTCCCCACTCTTGAATCTGTGGCACAGTGCTGACTGGTGCCAATATGAAGGCATCATGTGCTCCCCCAGGGTGCGTGGCACAGACATTGATTATGCGCCCCCTGGCATCGCACACCACCTGGCAGTTGATGCTAGCATAGCCCTTCCGATTGATATATGCAGCCCCCTCGGGGCCAGGTGGTGTGCAGATGGCCACATGGGTGCAGTCTATTGCCCCTAGCATGCCAGGCATACGTGCTACCCTGTGGAACTCCTGTATGTTTGCTGTTCGCTCCGCCGGTGTGCTGGGGAAATGGATGTACTCCGCAGCATGTGACAGCAGTGCGCTGAGGAATTGGGTGAGGTGGCATGACGTGGCCGACTGGCTTATGCCTGTGGTGTCCCCTGTTGGTCTCTGGAAGGTACCTGTGGCAAGCAAGCACATGAAAGCTGTCACTTTAGTCTCCAGTGACAGAGCATGACTCCGTCGTGTGGGTGCCTGAATCACATCACTGCACAGCTCACAGAGCCACCTCAGAATTGCCCTGTTCAGGTGGTACCAACCCACAATCTCAGTATCAGTGTACAGCTCAAAGCTGGTGTGGGCTCGGTACTGCCTGTTGGGGGCATACCACCAACCAGACCCTTCCACCACCACGCCCCCCTGCCGCCCACCTTCTCACCCCCTCTCATTACGGCCTCCATGTGGAAGGTGGCACTGGCCATGTCTTTGGCTTGTGTTCCCCCCCGGCAGCTGTTTCTGTGTTCCTCCTGCTGTCCTGGCTGCTACTTCCTCTGCACCGGGAACACCTTCCTGTGGTGGCCTCAGTGCTGTGTGGCACTTCTCCCTTCTGCACTGGCTGTGGCTGTGGCTCCCCACTCCTTCCCTGTGCCTGTGTGTTCAAGGTGCCCTTTCCCTGTCCTGCCCTGTGTGTCCCTCCTGCCCTGTTTGTCTGGCTAGAGTTCAGCCTCATGATAAATCTGGACTGTCATGTACGGTATGGGCTGCACGCCCATTGGCTGTAGCTCTGCACCAATGGGCATGCAGCCCTACGGACAGTCAGTCGTGAGAGGCGGCGGGCGGCAGGCGGGTGGGATGCTGTCGCTGCTCGCCGCGGGGGAGCGGGTGGAGGGGCTTCGTGGGTGGGTGGGGGACACTAGGACACCAGGGAGATGTTTGGGGGGTTGTGCTGTGACATTCTGCCCGCGATCGGGCTTTATGGTCCACTGGACCACCAGGGGAGTTAATCGGGTTGGGGGAGGTTGCATTCTGCCCGCGATCGGGCGCTGGGGGGTTCATACAGGTTCTGCCCACGATCGGGCACTGGGGGTTCATACAGGTTCTGCCGCGATCGGGCTGTGGGAGCTGTGTGTGTGGGGGCGACATGTCGTGTTCTGCCGCGATCGGGCTGTGGGTGATGTGTGGTGGGGGGGTGGCGACGTATACGTGTTCTTCCCTTGATCGGGCTGTGGGTGATGTGTGGGGGGGGCGACATGTACGTGTTCTGCCCGCGATCGGGCTGTGGGAGATGTGTGTGGGGTGTCATGTAACTGTGATGCCCGCGATCGGGCTGCATTGTGCGTCGGTCCCCGATGGCTGCTGCCTGGCAGGGTGGCCAGGAGCAAGTCCTCGGGGATCGGCACACCTACATGCAAATGGCATGCAAATGGGGCCATAAATAGATGCAAATGGCCCCCCCTGCGCCTTGCATAAATTATGGCCCCATTGCATGTCACCTTTTGAATATGAAATTGCGCTGTTGCCAAGCAATTTTATCTTATACACCCAAGTTTAATGCTCAACTCTGGCAACTTGCGGTAGCGCAAGTTCCACTGCGCCATGCGCAAGTGCTGTGGCTCAGGGGTGATATTCAAAGGAGTTGCTCAACAGCGCAACTCCTTTGAATATCACCCCGGCCACACCCCTGCGCAACTATTTTGAGCAGCGCAGGGGCTTGCGCCTCAGACTGGCGCAGTTTGAATATCTGGGCCACTGTGTTAAACAGTGATTTACACATTTACATTGTAAAATAAATAACACTTCATTTCTTAGAGTGCAGAACATCAAAAATATAAAATTTAAATACTGGATATTCTCAGACTTGAATAGGCCTCCCAGGAAACAGTTTGGGGGCACCTCTTGGGAGACTGGCCTCACCAATTGAGAGCCATGGCTTTACATAAGAGTGGTGGCAGGGAGGAGGCTAATAATTACAGACTAGTCAGCCTAACTTCAGTGGTGGGAAACTAATAGAAACCCTACTGAAAGAAAGACTGGTTGAGCATCTAGAATCTAGTGGGCTACAACTCTTGCAAGACCACGGGCAGCATAGATTAACAGAAGGGAAGGTCACACCAAATGAAGCTGATAGATTTCTTTAAGTGGGTGACCAAGGAAATAGGAGGGCAGTGGACACAGAAACACAGAATTTGCCAACAGAAAAGAACCGCTTGTCTCACCCAGTCTGCCCAGATGTTCCCTGACTAATCTGCCTCTGCATACCCTAACTGTTCTTCAGCGACCCTCCCTCCTCTCCACCTATTTACTAATATACCCCTTTGTCTATCCTACCCATGATTGAAGACCCCCAATAATTTTACCCCCACAACATCTGCTAGCAGTCTGTTCCAGGCATCTACCATGCTTTCAGTGAATAGTACTTCCTCACATCCCTCTTAATATCTTCCCCAACCAGTTTCATTACTTGTCTCCTGGTCCTAGTGCTTTTTCTCCTTTGAATGAGACTCCCCTCCTGCACCATGTTCACCCCTGTGAGGTACCTGTAGATCTCTATCATGTCCCCTCTTACTTGCCTGTCTTCCAGGGTGTACTAATTGAGACCCCCTCAGCCTGTCCCTGTATAGCTTCTTATGCAGTCCCTGCACCATTTTAGTTGCCCTCCTCTGAACTGTGTCCACCCTGTCTATGTCCTTTCTGACATAGGGATCTCCAAAACTGGATGCAGTTTTCTAGGTGGGGTCTCCACAGTGAGTGATATAGTGGCAACACCACTAAACCCCTGCTGGAGATGCCCTTCCTTATGCACCTCAGCATCCCACTAGCCCTACCCACTGCTTTGTCACACTATCCTGCTACTTTGAGATCATCAGTCACGATAGCCCAAGGACCCTTTCCTGCTTAGTGACTGTCAGTACCTCCCCCATTCTATACTCAGCTACTGGGTTCCTATGTCCTAGATGCATGATTTTGCACTTTTTGGCACTGAACCCCAGCTATCATGCTCTTGATCACTCTTTGAGATTCCCGAGATCCCTGCGCATTCTTTCCACCCCCTCTTGCTTGTACACCCTAGTGTACATTTTAGTATCATCTGCAAAATGGCATACCTTCTAGTTCTTCAGTGCCACTAATAAAGACACTGAAGATGACCGTCCCAGTACTGAGCCCTAGGGCACCCTGCTGGTCACTCTCCCATTGTTAGAGTGAGTGCCATTAACCAAAACCCTCTTTCACCATCTGTTAACCAGTTTCTAACCCAATTCACCACCCTGGATTCTACCCATAGGCTGCACAATTTCTTAATCATTGTCCTGTGTGACCCATGGTAAACCCCTTGCTAAAAGTCAGACAGGCCACTTCCACTGACCTCCCCTGATCTATTTCTCTGGTCACCTAGTCAAAGAAATCAATCAGCTTCATCTTTCATGACCTCATCCCCGTGAATCCATGCTATCTGTGATCTTGCAGCTCAATAGTTTCAAGATAGTCTGCCTGTCTTTCCTTTAGCAGGGTTTCCCCTTCATTTCCCCATCACTGAAGTATAAATGACTGGCCTATAGTTGTTAGCCTCCTCCCTGCTGCCACCCTAATATAGAGGGACCACATCAGCTTTTCTCCAATCCTTAAGAACCTTGCCTATTTCCAGTGAAGTGTTAAATAAGGCTGTCGGCGGGCAATGTAGCCTCTCCCAGAGGTAGTTTAGTACCCTTCTGTGTATCCCATCTGGATCCATAACTTTGTTTACCTTCAGAGTTGCAAGACCCTTCAGGACTCTGAAAATGGACTTGTGTCCAAGTCCCCTATCCCTCCCTCCTGCTCCCTAGTGGTCCACCACCTCTTCCTCTGCTTTGAAGACTGAGCAGAAGTACCCGTTCATGATGGCTGCTTTTTCTTGGTCCTCTTCTATGCAATCTCCTTCTTCCACTTTCCTAATCCTCATAATCCCTACCCTTGCTTTCTCTTCTCATTTATGTATCTGAAGAAAGTTGTATCCTCTTTATCTACCCTTTTAGCTATCACTCCTCTGTCTGCACCTTTGTTCCCCACCCCACCTTTCCTGTTTCCCTTGGTTTTACTTGGTATACTTCCCCATCCTCCTCCCTCTGTGTTTCCTTATAACTCCTTAATGCCACCCTTTTTCCTTCATCACCTTGGTCTTGGATCCTTCGCCACCATAGAGAACTGTAATGGTCTTTTTTCCTTCTGCTTTTACTCACTTCTTCCACATATAGGCTGATTGCTTTAATTATGCCCTCACTTATTTTTCTCACAGTACCTCTATTCCTCTCTGGCAATCACCCATGTGAGGCAGTTTCTGAGGTAGTCTCTCATTTCTTTATACTTTGCCCTTCTAAAGTCCAGGACCCTCATCCTCATGTGGTTTGCCTCTCCTCATGTCTTTATGTTAAATCACACTGTATGGGGATCACTGCTACCTAAGGGATTGTCCACTTTGATGTCTGCAATGCTGTCCCTGTTTGTAAGCATCAGGTCCAGCATTGGCCCATCCCTAGTGGGTTCCTTGACTGAAGTTCAAAGTTCAAAAGTTTTTTTAATGATCGGCAAATGCCATTACAATAATATTAATACATTAAAACATATAAAATGCTATACACAATTGTACTGCATCCAGTACCTAAAACAGTTAATAGTGTTTGTGCAGTGTAGTTGTATAATAAATTAAATAATCCATTTCTGTTTAATCAATACATTATATACAAAAGTTTTTTTTAGCTTATCTCAATATCCTACAAAGTTTACAAATGTACAGTAGTAAGGAATTTGACTAACCTTTGGAGAATAGTTGTATCTGTACTAGAGAAGAAAAAGGTCACTATTTGGTCTGGAGGAAGACAAAGGCCACTTAAGATGTCCCCTAGCCCAGCAACTTTGTCCTTTAGCATATAAAGGACAAATCAATAAAACTTGTTTTAGATCATCTTCAACATTATTGCCACATTTGCAGTATGGGGAAATAATACCCTCTCTTTTTTGTATGTATTGAACATATTGTGCAGAATAAAGTTCAAGTCTAAATTTTGTAATAAGACATTGTGCTTTAGGATTAGACAAATGAGTCAAATAATATTCCAGTTGGTGGGTAGATTTCAGTTACCTGTACCACCTAAAAAGTTTAAATTGGGAAAAACGGGTAATATTATTAGATATATCTACAATATTATTAGATATATCTACAGTCCACCTAGTTTTAACAGAATGTACAATTTAATCCCAGGATTTCAGAAAAATATCCCCAGAAGGTGTCCCAGTCCAGCTGGGTATATAGCTTCTTTGATTAACTGTATACTTAACGGGTCATAGCCTTCAGACAAGTATATAATCTCCTCTTTGAGGTACACGTGTGGTAAACGTGTCTCATGTAAAATAAATTGTTGTAATGTAAACAAAACTTGCCTTTCAGCTGCTAGAGTTGTAATGGAATATTGTCTTTATTCCATTTTTAGGATGGCAGGTGGGGTTGATTGTGTGACCATCAGTGTACAGTATGCCTATAGAGTTTGTTCACTTTTACTTCTAAATCCTTTAAATTACTAGATTCCCATATTTCAGAAGCACACGGTATGCTCATTTTTATTTTTGCATTTCAAGTTTTCAGTACCCATTTTATTGTACTTTTTCCTAGTTTAGCATTAAAAACCTTGAAGGCATTAGTTGCTGTCTTTATTTTTGCTTATATATATATATATATATATAATATAGTAATACCATCCTAGTATTACATTATGCTGTGTGTTTGCTATGGCCCCTCCACTGGGATATGTATACTGTACATACTGTAAATATTAGCTTAACTTTCCTATAACCCATTTTATCATGTGAATTTTACTGTACATCACTATGTTTATAAATGTTTTTTTCCCTTGTATGTATAACTGTTTATATAAGTGTATTGATGTATCTGTTGTGTATCAACTGTTGAACCTTGACCTTATCAGGTCCATCTTGTAAATGAGCCTTGCTCAATGATGCTCGCCTGAATAAATAAAGATTTGATTGATATATATATATATATATATATATATATATATATATATATATATATATATATACTGTATATATATAATATATTGATGGTGCTCCCTCCAAGAAATATTCTGGTCAAATCTGACTCCTAAATAATCATATCACTTTACTGTGTCTATTGTTTCTTGTTCTATCCATACTTCAAGTGGTTTGTTGTTCCTATTTCCAAAAATCAACATTTTTGGTTTTTTCTTTATTAATTTTAAGTTGGTTAGTTTTGCATAAACTGGTAAAGTGTTTTAATTTCTTTTGTAATCCAAGAAGAGATGTTGAGATTAATACCAAATCATCTGCGTAAACCAAACAAGGCACCCTTTTGCTTGCAACTATGGGTGAGTGAAAGTATAATTCTGAGAGATCTTCCAAAATATCATTAATGTACAGATTAAATAAGGTCATTGCTAATGCGTATCCTTGCTGAACCTCTAAATTGGACTACAGCTCTGAGATCATTTATTCAGATTGATTATATTGGATCCTGATTCATGTACCACTGTGAAGTCTGATTAGAGTGTCCAGTAATAGAGGGTCAAGACCCAATCTTTCCAATTTTTTCCACAACAAACTGTGACTTATACTGTCAAAGGAAGCTGAAAAGTCTACAAAGCAGCAATATAGCTTGCCTTCTTTTACTAAGTACATAACAGTGCTGAATTGCAGATTTCTTGGCTCTGAAGCCATTTTGATACTCACTTAGAATAGTGTTTTCATTCAACCATAGCTGCAATCAATTTAGGATGATCATGGAAAATGTTATTTGGGTTACATCTATTAGGCTAATGGGCCTATACATCTTGGGATCCAATGAGTCTCCCTTCTTGAATATGGAGTAGATTACACTTCCCAACCAGCTAGGTGGAAAATCGTGTCCCTGCAAACAAATGTTAAATACATTTTTGAAAATGGGAGGCCACCAACTAAAAAAACTTTATATACACCTTCTATGATTAAGTCTGGTCCTGGAGACTTATCTGATGCTAGCTGAGAGAGTATGTTGTCAATTTCATCATCTGAAATACAAATTGGTAAAGGGTACATTGCTTTATCCTTAATAGCTAATACAGTATGCACCGCATGTAACAGACTAGTTTGTCCCCAAGAATTTTATCCATTAGATGCGGCATCCACTACATCGTTTCAGTGAATTACTGCGCTGCCGCGTACACACAAAAAGTAAAAAGTGAGCGAGCGAGCAAGCATCAGAGAAATACAATGAAATACAGACCTTTCATCCGCATGGGGGTTGTATACAGACCCCCATCTCAGGGGAAGGGAATGGACAAGGAAATGATAGAAGACATCCTTAGAATGGCAGAAAAAGGGGAGATATTGTTGATGAGAGACCTGAACATGCCAGATATTAACTGGAGCACCTTTGCTGCAGGCACATCCAAGAGTAGGGTCATTCATGATGCCCTACAAGGGGCATGCCTCAGACAGCTAGTATTGGAACCCACTCAGGAGGGAGCAATCTTAGACCTGGTGCTATCAAATGGGGATGGAGAAAGAATCTCAGATTTAGAAGTGGGTAGCCATCTGAGAACAGGCAACCACCAAACAGTGTGGTTCACGATAAACACAGCCATACAATCAAGCCATACAAAAGCAAGAGTATTAGACTTTAAGAGGGCTGACTTTGGGAAAATGAGAGAGTGCCTCAGAAAAGCACTAGCAAACAGGCAAGAAGGAGGGGTGGAGGAACAATGGGGAGTAATCAAAACAGCCATCACAGAGGCAACAAGCCATTGTGTGAAGCAAATCAACAAAACAAAATGAAGGAAAAAACACTATGGTTCTCAAAAGAGGAGGCAGGGAAGGTTAAGGAGAAAAGGATAGCATTCAGGAAATATAAGGAAACACAGAAGGAGCAGGACAGAGAACTTTATCAGTTAAAGCAGAAAGAAGCAGGAAGGCAGTCAGAATAGCAAAGGCCCAAACCGAGGAAAGGATAGCCAACTCTGTTAAGAAGGGGGACAAGACCTTTTATAGGTACATTAGGGAGCGAAGAAAGACCAAAGGAGGGATACTGAGGCTTAATAAAGAGGAGGGAATGTGGGCAGAGGGTGACAGTGGAAAAGCAGGGATACTGAATGAATATTTCTGCTCAGTATTCACAAAGGAAGACGAGGGTGAGGTACTTAAACCAAACAAGAGAAACACTCTGAAGACGGGGGTCAATACCAGTCCATTTACAGAAGAAAGGGTTCTGAAAGAACTAATACAATTGAAGGTGGACAAAGCAATAGGGCCTGATGGGATTCGCCCAAGAATTCTAAAAGAACTAAGGGTAGAACTAGTGACACCGCTGACTACTCTCCTTAATAAATCATGGGAGGATGGGGTGGTACCTGAGGACTGGAGGAGGGTGGATGTGATTCCTCTTCACAAAAGTGGGAGCAGGACAGAGGCTGGAAACTACAGACCAGTTAGTTTGACCTCAGTGGTAGGGAAAATGATGGAATCACTTCTAAAGGAAAGAATTGTTGAGTACCTAGAGGCCAGTGGGGCACAGGACCCAAGGCAGCATGGATTCACGATGGGAAGTTCATGTCAGATGAATCTAATAGATTTCTTTGACTGGGTGACCAAAGTTGTAGACCAGGAAGGAGCTGTGGACATGGCCTACCTAGATTTTAACAAGGCATTTGATACAGCCCCACACAAAAGATTAATAAACAAGTTAGCCAGCCTTAGAGTGGGTCCCAAGGTGGTAGCCTGGATGAAAAATTGTCTAGACAACAGGACACAAAAGGTAGTAGTAAACGGAGTCCACATTGAAGAAAGGATGGTTACTAGCAGGGTACTGCAGGGTTCAGTACTGGGACCGGTCCTTTTTAATGTCTTTATAAGTGACATTACAGAGGAACTGGAAGGAAAAGTATGTTTCTTTGCAGACGACACAAACATCTGCAACACGGTTTGAAAGGATAAGAAGGGACTTGGCAAGGTTGGAGGAATGGTCAAATGTATGGCAGCTCAGATTCAATGCAAAGAAGTGCAAGGTAATGCACCTGGGAAACAAAAACCCAGGGGAAGAGTACACAATGGGGGGTGTGAGATACTGACAACAGTAAAATTGGAAAGGGACCTGGGGTTAATTATATCAGATGACCTAAAGGTGGGCAAGCAATGTGAGAAGGCAGTAAGGAAGGCTGGGGGGATACTGGGATGCATAGGAAGAGGCATCAATAGTAGAAAACAGGAAGTTGTTATCCCTCTGTATAGACAGTTGGTGAGATCCCATCTGGAGTACTGTGTGCAGTTCTGGAGACCCCATGTCCGCAAAGACATAGACAGAGTGGAGACTGTCCAGAGGAGGGCAACCAAAATGGTGCAGGGTCTACACCAGAAGATATACGAAGAAAGACTAAAGGAGATTAATATGTAAACCCTTGAGGAAAGAAGGGAGAGAGGGGACATGATAGAAACTTTCAAGTACCTCAAGGGAATCAACCAAGTCCAAGAGGGTAGCATCTTTCAGAAAAAGAGATGTGCAAGAACAAGGGAGCACAATTTGAAGATAGAGGGGGGACAGCTCAGAGGTAATGTGAGGAAGTATTTTTTTCACGGAGAGGGTTGTGTATGCATGGAACAGCCTCCCTGAGGAGGTCATGGAGTCAAATACAGTGGTGAAATTCAAGAATGCATGGGACAGACATAAGGCAGTCCTAGTGGGGGGTAGGAGGAAGTAAGCTGTTAGTTAACTAGGATCTGCAGCTTATCTGTAAGGTAGGAAAATGGGCAGACTAGGTGGGCCAAGCGGTCCTTATCTGCTGTCAAATTCTATGTTTCTATGTTTTATGCTGTTTTGTTTTGCTGTGCAAATACAGTTGAGAAAGTACTTTATTAATTCTTTTAAAAACAGTGCTCATAACCAAAGTAACAAAATAATAAAAGTGCTGTGTGCGAATTGCTGGCAACCATGATCTACTGTAACCTCATTCACTGTTGTGTGTGTCCGGCTGTGTTAGGAAATCCTCCATCAGTGTTTGCCTTTTTGGTGCTGTTGTGTACCTCCTCCAATATTCTTCAACAAGCACAAGGTGATCCCATCTTAGAATCAAGTTGTCCCTCTGCTCGACTGCTCTTCTCAGTGTCAGGAGAGCCATCATTTCATCGGAGGGTGTTACAGGAACCTTATCCTCCTCAGCGATCTCGTCAGCTGTTTCTTCCTCATTGTTGTCTTGTGACGAATTAACCTCTGCGACTGCCTCAGCGATATCGTCTATCTCAGATTGTTCTGGTTCATCCCCAAGTGTGCACAGTTCAGCTATTACCTGAGATGACAGTCAAGAAGTAAGACCATTTTTCTTGACCGCAAACTGCGGTCCTAATCTCGGAGCCAGTTGGTAAAAAAAATCTGCAGTCATCCAAGCTGTTTCGTTATTGTGGTAGATCACAGGCAAGTTTTGGACACCCCTAAAAATATCTTGGCTAAGCACTATTTCCAATCACTAGTGGGGTTTTCTTCCCTGTGCCTGTCATATTGCAAGTCAGGTGCACAGTTATCCATTCCTTAGCTTTCTTTAGCCCCAGTGGAGTTTCAGCCTTGAAGACCAGAGTGCCATAACCAACGCATCAAGAAAACATACCAGTCTCGTTGGTGCTAAAAATGTTGTCTGGCAAATAGCCAGCAAACAGATCAGGAAGAACATCAGTGAGCCATACATCTGCTGCACTAGTGTCTGCGCTTAGCTTCTCACCATGGATCTTCTTGAAACGGTTCTATATGACAAGGGCAACTGAATGTCAGCGACTGGTCATAAGGGCACAAAACCACAAGGGCGACAGGAAAACAGTATGTTATTTAATGCGGGGGGCTTTGCCCCTGCACCCCCCCCAAGGTCACCCACATTGTCGGCGCCATTTTGCAGTCACCCTTATGACCAGTCACTGACATTCAGTCGCCCACATCACAGGCTACCTCTTGGAACAGATGTTATGGCGAGTCTTCCAATGACTAAGCCAGCCATCTGTGGCATTAAAGTCCTGTTTACCAAGTGCTATGGCTAGCTTATCAGCCTTTTGGAGCAGTAGAGGGCCTGAAATTAAGGCCTCCCTCCCTCGTGCATTTGTGAACCACCGGAGGAATGCGTCCTCTACCTCACTATCCTTCTCCTCCCTCTTTCTCTTCCTTTTGGGATTTTGATTCCCTTGCCAATCTGCCATTAGCTTCTCCTTGTTTTTCAACAAATCCGATACTGTAGATTTGGGGATGGAGAAGTGAGTGCTTAATTCCCTGATCGACAGTTTTGGTATTCTGTCAATAGATTTTAAAATTTCCACTTTCTGTGATAATGTCAGACATGTTCTCCTACCAGACATCTCTGGAGATAAGGGACTGGAAGCAACGCTAAATGAAAGCAGGAATATAGAGCTGCACACTCGCATAACAGCACTGAGAAAAAAAAAGGAAGCCGTTCGTGTACACTGCTTGTACCTGCATAAGAAGAGTAGAAGAGTGAGTCAATTAACACCTGGTAAGTGTATTACACATATTATGCAGATTACAGAGCTTGCAGAAGCTTCTGAGCAGCCGATATATGCAGAGCGCAAGGTCCGCATTATCAGTAGATTTTAACATTGCAAGCACAGGCAGTGGCAAGTGGTAAATAATTTTTGTCCGTTAGAACTGAACGTCCGCTACATCCTCATCTGTTACAGTTGGCACATACTGTATTTGGGATGTTTGGGATATTAAACCCTCCTCTTCCTTGGAGAAATATAGTTTAGAGAAGTGGGACAACCATGGAGTAGGTGTTATATATGCTTCAGGGATTTATTTAACTCCAAAAATTGATTAGCGTTTTGCTCATAAAAGTGCTAAAACATGTTGAAATGCATAGCACTTGCTTCGCTGTATTTAACAAACATAACACTTCTAGAAAACCTATATAAATACTTTCTGTACAGTTAGCATTGTCCCAAGAAAAAAACTGCTAATCAATTATTTAAAACCCTGTGCTTCCAGCTTTGTTGTGTAATTATTGTATCCTTTGACTTACCAATATCCAGAATTGCTTGCTGTCTTTGCTATTTACAGCCCTTCTCAATTTTTCCCATAGTGCTATATTATGTTTTTGTTTTTTGGTTTCAAGCACATTTTTGTAATCCCTTCTTGCATTGGATTATATCTTATTATGACTTCTGTCCTTTATTTGCAATTTCTTATGTTGTCTAAGAATTTTATTACATTTTTGTTTAGCTATCCTGCATTTTTTGTTAAACCAAGATTTTTTATTTTAAGAAGTCAGATTTCTTTGGGTAGTTCTACAGTGTGGTCTAATCAGAAAATTGGTCTGTTCCCACAGTGTAAATATGCTTTGAAAGTTAGAATTTATGATTTGTGTTCTTATATCAAATAATTGCTCTGAATAGAAAAGTTTCTTGAATATATTAGAAGATACATTATGCCATCTGATTCTTTTTTTATTTGTTATTTCTATTTCATTGTTTGATATTGTGTTAGTACTGTCTGCATCTGTTTGGCTTATTTTGGTTTTTAATTCTATGGGATAGTGTACAGATTCCAGACGTTCAATAATTCTGAAGTCATGTACTATTTTTAGGGCTTCAATGTTACACCATACTAGGTCTACAGTTGAAGCTCCTAGGGGGCCTGAATAAGTATATTTACCATCTTTGTCCCCTGTAAGTATCCTATTTAAAGGGACATATTAATGTACAGTGGCAGACATAGTTTTAAAGTCCATGAAAAGTTATTTTAATTGAGGTATTGGGCATACCTACAGCTGGAAGCAGTCCAGAGATATAGATGACTGTATCTGTGCAATATTAATACTACATTAGAGCCATTCTTAGAACCTTATGATTTCAGTGACAATCAAGCAGTGCTTAACTCAGTGCAGTTAGGCACTGCTTGATCATCACTGACATCACAAGGGTTCTAAGAATGGCACTAATGTAGTATTTATATTGCACAGACTCAGTCATCTATATCTCTGGACTGCTTCCAGCTACAGGTATGCCCAATGCCTCAATTAAAAGAACTTTTCATGGGCTTTCAAACTATGTCTGCCACTGTACGTGAATGTGTCCCTTTAATACACACATATTTGCTTCATTCATAATCTTGTATATTTCCCCTTCATGAGAATTACTCCTCAGGTCCTTTGAAAATCTGCTGTGATTTATTCTAGGGTTTATTGTTGACAAATGCAGAATAATTCCATGTTAGAACTCCTTGTCTGAGTACTGGGACAGTAATCTGGTCTTAAAATTGCCTAATATGACCAAGGCAATATCACTTGCTACTTCTATTATATTTTCCACTATTTGTCTCAGTTGTATTAATAAAGAATTGTTTTTCCTTTGTCCCCCAACATTTACGATTATGAGTTTAGTTTATTCATTTTCTAACTGTAATATAAGAATATTGTCTGACACACGTGTGTTTTTATGGATCTTAAGATCCAGGGATGTTTTTATGTAAATTATTAATCCTGCTTTATTACATCCAAACATTTTGCCTCTGGAAGTGGGTACCTCATAATTTGAGTGACCTGGTAAAAGAGGAGCGTTATCTATGATCCATGTCTCTTGGAGACAGACAATATCATATGCTGATAGAAATTCCCTGACTTCAGGGTCAGGCAATTTTAAATGCAAACCCTCAATATTCCAGAATACTATTTTCTTCAGGTATGGCTTTTAATTCTTGACTATTTTCCAAAATTGTATTATTTGATCCATGTTCTCTTATTTGTCAATCAGTCTCTGGATGTTTGAGAATCAGAAAACCATCTGATCATTGTTCTGCCTACTGTTCTTTTGTTAGTTCGTAACTTTTTTTTACCTACAATAAGTTCCTGAGAATCCTTTTCATGGTGTTTCTTTCTATAGATTGGATTATCTAAGACTTGAGGGGATACTATATGAATTCTCAGAGTATCCAAGCCTTTGCTGTTTGAGTATTTTTAAAAGTGATATCAATTTGTGAGGTGTAAAAGTACTTGTTATGTACTCTTATCCTATCCATGGAGCTCCTAGCAATATTGATTTTTAAAAACCCTGCTATAAAGGAGAGTATTTCATTCTTAATTGCACTTATAGAGTCTTCCCTAGAAGTCTCCCAGCCAAATATTGTAATTGTTTTACATTCCCACTCCTCATGTTGCTTTTCCTCATAATTCCTAATAGTGTCTATTATACAATCAATTTTCCTTTTTTTATCTCCCATGTCAGTTACTGTCCTTGAACCAGTGATGTATCCTTAATGTCTCCTTCTGCAGTTGGTACTTTCTGAGGGGGGTAGATGTAGATACCATTTAATTTCAGTAGGGGTTTCATTTGCCAAATAGTATGTGCCATGTTTTCTGCATCACAGTATAGTAACACACAATCATGGTAATCTTTGTTTGAGAGTCTCTTTACATAAATCCCATCTACATTATCAGGTACATGCAAAAGATACTTTATCCATTTTGTTAATTTAGATTGTGCTTCCACTTTGAGTGGCAAGATACCATAAATTTCTATTAGGTATTCTGTATCCCTTATATCTGACTTTACATATTTCCCAAATGATGTTAATGCTTGTGTTTGATCATTTCCTATATTCTGGATTGCATTTAATCTTTTAGAGTCATTATATTTGTCCAGTGGACACTCGTTGGCCTTGCGCTCCCTCCCTAAGAAACCCTTAATATAATTCACAGCTGGGTTATTCTCGTCAGTAAACCCTGATGGTTTCCCTCCAACTAGATAGGATCTATCAGCTTCCTTAGCCTTTTTTGGGTTCTACTCTTCCATTTGGTTCCTTTTCCTTATCACTGCTTTCTAGATCTATTGCAATCTGTATTTCCTTTGTGTTGGATACCAAATTTAGTTCTTTGCTCTGTTTAACCTTTGCAGACTTTTCTGGTCTTTTCTGATTTGGTAGTGGCTTGATATAGCAATTGCAGATTTTATTCTTATCAAATGGTGCTGGGAGATTTGTTTGTATTGCCTTGTTTTCTCCTATTGTTTTGAATGGCATATTTGTCTCATTTTGTACATAGGAGGAGTTATTTACCTCTTGATCCAACTTTATTAAGTTTGTCTAATAATACTCTGTTATAAAATACAACCGTTCTCAGGCTACTTATCTCATCTTTGAGAGCAGCCAGATTTTCTAAAATGACTATGTTCACACAGTAAGGATTTTTGATTATTTCCAGCATTTGTGTTGAAATTGATGTATATGCTGTAAACTCTCCCCTCACCCATGAAGTACTCCTTATTATATTGCATTTTGGATTTGTTTTGTTTAGCTACTTCTTGTTTCACATTTGTTATAACATCCCTATCTGCAGGCTCCATTACTGATTTATTTTCAGCCCATTTTCCTCTGGTTTCATCACCATAGACTGTATCCAGCCATTTTAATCTTTATGATTGTACTAAAGTCTTGCATAATGGATACCAATCTATTCTCACCTTCACTTGTAAAGTTCTTTGTTTAGTATTTAAAGAGAGAGGGGAACCCAATGGTATTGAAACAAGTGAAATATTAGGGCTCTTTTCATAGTCAGAATGAGTATATGGGGGAAAAAACAAGTAGTGGGCTGTCAGTATTAGAACCTTCAGTGGCCTCATTACCAGATTCCAGAAAGTCTGTCCGAAATGCCAGCAGAGAGAGATGCCATCAGAGAATCCTGTAATGGTGTTTGGGGTCACCTTCAAAAAGATACTTATTTTAGACCCTGTGGGTTTCATTCCTTCAGCTCTCTGTATATGATTTCCTGAAAGTGGGTTTGAGACGTGTTTAGGCGGGACAATCTGTTCGCTCAAAATTTCTGTTATTTTTAACTGTTTGTTACCTTTTTTATTTTTTCTTATCTCCCTTCCTTTATTTCTTTCTGTTTTTTTTCCATTTTTTTGTTTGGGGGTTCAATACTTTTTGACATTTCAGATGCTGCTATTTCATTTATTCCTGTATTTAAGGAAATTGAAATATTTTCCCACTTCTGGTAGATGCCATCTTCTTAAAGTGCTTAGCAAATATGCTATTTCTACTATGAAATAATGTACTTGTTTCCCTTAACTCTATTAATATGGGTTCCTAAATTAATGAGTCCTCTATTTTGGTGTCCCTTTTAATATTTGTGATAATGTTTGTATAGTGGCAATAATTATTCCTCCAACTGTATTTTTAATAACCCTAAAACAGCACTTCATCAAATGTAGAACTCACTGAGTCCAATTTACTGTCACTGTCTTATAGACTATAGGAAAATGTTAGTACAATAAGTGTCCACAACAGTTAAGTAATAGTGTGTTATTGCTAAGTGAAAAAAGTGCTAAAGTGCAAATTCCTATATCAAATAAAATAAATCATATAAACCCTAATTTTATCCTATATTCTGTTGCAGTCCAGCTCTTAAAAGTGCAAATTATCTAATTTTGTTTAAGTAGTTCTATAAATAATTCTAGATTGAGTTAAAAATTGAACACCAAGTATCAACAATTGGTATTATACCTTATGATGTAAAATATGAATAATATACATATATATATATATATATATATATATATATAATTTTATATACATATATACACACAGTACATATACATATGAAATACAAAATCACACATGCTCCATAATGCAAAGCATCATAGGCTGCATATACAAATCCCCACAGAATACTATGCTAGTTCAACTTTAAGCACAAATGCCTGGTGCTGAAAGGGCTCTCACACAGTTTGCAAAGGGTGCCAACAGAAGACACAGACACAGACACATGTTTCATCCTACCAGGACTCATCAGTGTGCCTCATCTGTTTGACACCCCAGTGGAATGAACCAGCTACACTAACATGGTCTATCTGGGTTATGTTGTGGTGAACCCAATAAAACCAAAAAACAATTTAAAAGACAAAGAACCTCAGTGTGCAAGCACTGAGGCAATGGTTACCCTAAAGGGCATTGACCAGGAAGCAAAGTTTCCAAGAAATACAAAATCACACATGCCCCATAATGCAAAGCATCATAGGCTGCATATGCAAATCACCACATAATATTATGCTGGTTTAACTTTAAGCAGAAATGCATGGTTCCAAAAGGACTGTCATGCAGTTTGCAAAGGGTGCCAACAGAAGACACAGACACGTGTTTCGTCCTACCATAGACATATATAAAATATATATATATATATGTATATAATTTGGATGCATACAACCCTGTGTGTCTGCCAAAAGCAGAGTGACAGGGGTAGGTGTCTGTGTGTTCTGGTGCTTTCTTGCTGCTGCTGGTAATTACTGTATTTCTGCAAGCTAGACTGATCAGAGAGTCTGATGATTGAACCAGGAAGTGCTCCCTAACCTGTAGTTCCCAGGGTCTGAGTTCAGAATTACAAACACAGCACAAGCTGGCTATTTTAAGATCCTGGCAGGAGTTACTGGAACCCTGGGGTGTGTTGTTAGGGCTTGTGGCACCAAAAAGTGTTGTAAGCAGGAATGCCTGGGGAGTCCTGGTGAATGTGACCCACAAACACTTCCCGGTCATGGTATTGAAATTTTGAAGCAGGAGCAAGCGCCATGAGCTTGAATGCATGGTGCTGTGTGCGGAGACACGTGCAGAGACACGCATGACTCTGCATGCGTTATGAGTGGGAAGAGGCAGCAGGAGACACTGAGGCACTTTGACAGGAAGTAAGACTACCATACAATTATAGCTTAAGAAAGGTCTGTATGGACAAAATATCAGGAATGGAGAGATACAGTGTCACACTAAGAAGTGGGGAACTCTGAGTAAAGTGTAAACAGTAATAAATTTAGTTTAGATAATTTTAGTTTTTTTTTTGTTGACCGGGTAAGTGCACTAGACAAATTCTGCCTATTTTCAGGCATGACCTGGTGGAGGGGGATACAGATGAATGCCAACTGACTTTGAACCAGATTAAGCTGTTGGTGGCATTTTAGTGAATGGGGAGAAATTTGGCCAGGGCATCGGGGAAACTCCCCTACTCTTTTCGAGAAGTGCCATGGGATCTTTAACATCCACCTGAACTACCACCAGAACAGGCAGATGGAAACTCGGTTTAACATCTCATCCGAAAGACAGCACCTCAGGAGTGCAGCACCCCCCTCATGCTGCACTGCAGTGTCAGTATTGGGATATTAACCCAAGTGCCTGCTGTGGTGCTAGAACCCACAGTCTTCTGATCTCCCGGCCTCAGAGGCGAGTGTGTTACCTACTGAGCCACTGACACTGCTAGTATAATAATATAATAATATATTATTAATATATATATAATAATATGGGACCAATGGAATTTATGGAAGCAATGTTTAGAACTGAAGGAGTTGAAGGTAAAAATCCTGGGATTGGAACTAGAACTTAAATGTTATAAACAAGTCCCAATAGCAGAAGAGAAAGTGAATGAAACCACAAACACAGATGTAAACCAGAAAAGAGATAGGGGAAGTCTCGGAAGTAGTGGAGTATGGGAAGTCCAGGAAGGTACTAGCAAGAATAAATGAGGTAGAAGGGCAATGGAATTTATAGTGCCCATTACTAACATGTTTATAGTACTGTCAGAACTGAGTTAAGATGAGGAGGATAGAGTGAGTCACTTGGAATCAAAAAATGTCTCAGGTGAATCATATGATAATTATGTTGCTGTAGCATCTAAAATGGGTACCTTGTTACAGAGCAAAGTGGGGTTAAGTCTTCCTAATGAGACAAAATGAACATTAATGCAACTTGTGTAGGAAAAGCAAATAGATAATGAGACCATGGAGACTGAAAATGAACTACAAACAAATAATTAGTTAAACGATCACATTTTTATATTCGGAGATTCAATAATAAAATATACTGATGCCTACACTATTAGATTAAATAAAGAAGGAATAACTAGTTCATATTTCTCAGAGGCAAAATTGTGGGACATGTGTAAATTAACATCAGAGATCGTCAGAAAAGAAAATGACAGACCACGAGTAGTGATACATGCAGGGACAAATGATGTAGTACATGGTAGAAAGGACCAGATTTTGATAGAATATATGCAAATTGAGAAGGTCATTAAGGAGGCAAATGGCATTGCTCTTTTTTCTGAGATACTACCCATAACCAGGGCAAGTGAAAAAGTAAATTTGAAGATTAGAAGAATGAATAATTGGATGAGAAGGTGGATCTTAATGCAGGGACTACAGTGTATTACAACCTGGGAAATCTTTAATCAGAATGATAATTTGTTTGGAAGTGATGGATTGCACTTATCAAAAAAAGGAAGCAGAGAATTGGGACTGTTTAAAAGACAACTTATGAAGCATTTAAACTAGAAAACAGAGGGAGAATGGGAAATCATCAGGCACAAGATGCCATGAATAGGATGGGTAGGAAAGTAAATGAAACTGCTATTAAAAATGGAATAAAGGTCCTTATGGTAAACGCAAGAAGTGTGAAGCACAAAACGGAGGAGATTAAATATGTTATGGTTAAGGAAAATCCAGATATATGTTGCATAACAGAAACCTGGCTCTCAGAGGAGGACTGGATAAATGATATTCAGGGATATGACTACTTCCAAACAATGAGCCAGGGTAGAAAAGGAGGAGGAACTGCACAAAATGGAGGAGATTAAATATGTTATGGTTAAGGAAAAGATAGATATATGTTGCACAACAGAAACCTGGCTCTCAGAGGAGGACTGGATAGATGATATTCAGAGATATGACTACTTTCAGACAATGAGACAGGGTAGAAAAGAGGAGGAACTGCTTTTTATGTATCAGCACACCTAAATGCACAGGAAATTAGAACTAATAAAGGAAACAGAGGGGAGGTAGAATATATTTGGATTAGAGTTAAAAATACGAAATGGGATGTAACCATAGGGCTTTGCTATCGCTCACCAAACCTGATGGAGACCGAAAATCTTGCTTTCATGGAAGCTTTAGAAGCACAAGAAATGAAAGGGGATAGTATACTATTAGGGAACTTCAATTTCCCCAAAATAGACTGGAGCTCTGTGAAAGCAACTGGCATATGGGAAACTAGATTCCTGGAATATTGCCAACTACATGGCCTTGAGCAGTATGTTAAGGATGGCACTAGGGGGAGGGAGCAATACCCTTGATCTGGCCCTTAGTAACATGGAAGAGATCTTGGAAAATGTCAAAGCAATCCAACCATTGGGGGCAGGTGACCAGAATATGGTTATGTTTACCATCACTGTACATACAAAAAAAAATATAGGTAGAAACAAAATAACGAATTTCCATAAGGCCAATTTTAGGATGATTAGACATGTGCTAAAGCAATGGAACTGGAAAGATTAACTAAAGGACTTGTCCCTTGAAGACATGTGAGCAAAGATTTATAATAAAATATCTGATTGTGTGAATGAGTATGTGCCAGTTGTTTTAAAATACAATGAGAGAGGAAGGATTCCTAAATGGTTTATGAAAAAGGTTCAAAAATAGTTAAAAGAAAGGATAGAGTATACAAGAAATACAAAAAGAAACAGACTGAAGACCATTTGGAGAAGTACAAAAGAAGAGTCAGAATGTGTAAATATACTATTAAGAAGGCCAAGGCACATGTGGAATTATGACTGGCCACTACAAAAAAGGATAACTGTAGACAATTCTACAGTTATGTGGGTAGTTTAAGGCAAGGGCAAAAACAGGTGGTAAAACTAAAGGATGAGAATGAAGTTATGGAGAATGGAAAACAAATGGCAGAAAAAATTAATGAGTATTTTTTGAATATATTCAAAGATCTAAATGAGCCTAATGGTAGACACGAGGAGACAGCGGAACAAAACATATTAAAAGGCATTCTAGAGAGTGAGGTCTGGGACAAATTTAAAAAGTTAAACAAACTCAAATGTTGTGGTCCAGATGGTATATACCCTTATTTTTTTTAGTGAAACAGAAGAGGAACTGGCAGGTCCACTTGCATTAATGTTTAATCTGTCAATGAATGAGGGTAGAGTCCTGAACAAATGGAGGTTGTCACATATTACCCCCATACTAAACGGGGGGGGGGACAAGACCAAGACTGATAATTATAGGCCTATAAGTGTTATATTTGTAGTGGGAAAAATTATGGAAGGCTTCATAAAAGAACACTTGGAAGAAAACTTATGTCAGCTTGGCTTGATGGATGTCACATAGCATGGGTTTGTGGAAGGCAGGTCATGTGTGACTAACCTTTTTAGCTTCTTTGAGCTATTAAGTAAGACACTTGACTGGGGAATGCCCGTGGATGTGATTTATTTGGATTGCTCCAAGGCTTTTGATTTCATAGCACATAATATACTGCTGAAATCCCTAAAAATGATGGGTATTAATAAGGAGTTGATAACCTGGATAAGGTCCTGGCTGGATCAGAGGAAACAGAGAGTTGGTATAAGGGGACACTGGTCAGAATGGGGGAAGAGAGTCTAGTGGGGTCCTGCAGGAATCAATTCTTGGGCTTATCTTACTCAGAAAGTTCATTTTGACAATGCAGGTAGAAGAAGATGTGTGGCTATGCAAATACATTGATGATGCGAAGGTAGGGGTAGGTAAACAACACAGAATATGCTGAAAAACTGCAGGGATAATTGGACAAATTAGTTACTTGGACTTCTGAACATAAATTAGTCTTCAATGAAACCAAGTGTGAAGTGATGCACTTTGGTGCCAATAATAGGGAAATAAACTACACTATTAATGGAAATGTAATTGCACCCACAGTGAATGAGAAGGGCCTGAAAGTTTAGATTGTGGACAATTTGAGCTTTGATAAGCACATGGGAGAATGTGTCAAGAAAGCAAACAGGATCCTTGGTAATATTTTTAGTAATATTAGGAGTAGGAGGGAGAAAGTGTTAGTGCCACTTTTTGGGTCATTGGTGAGACCCGTACTGGAGTAAGGTACCTCATTTTGCTCCCCATGTAGTATAGTTGACAGCAATAGTTTGGAAAAGGTTCAGAGAAATTTGATGAAAAAAGTGGATAATGTCAAAGATATGGCCTACAAGGACAGACTGAGGGAATTGGATATGTACTGTATGGGATATCGTAAAATTAGAGGGGATTTATGCTATGTATATAGATCCCTCCAATATGAAGTGATTTGGGTATCAGCAGGGTTAATTAGAAAGGAATATCAGGGTAGAGCATGAAGAGGACATCCATACCAGTTAAAAGGGAAATGATATAAGACTACAAAAAGGGAGCACTGGTTCAACCAGAGAATGGTAAATATGTGGAATGGTTTACCGGCAAACATAGTGGGAGCCCCTAACATGGCCGCCTTTAAATACCAGCTAGATCTACACATGGGGGAAGAAAAATTAGGATACATCCACTGTTAGCCTACAAGCTAATTGACTTGAACCCATAACCTATGAACCTATGTCATGTACGTGTATTTCACCAGTTAGTATAAGTACAATATTAATCAAATCAAATCAAATCAAAGTTTATTTATAATGCACTTTTCAAAATACCAAAATGCAGATACATAACAAAATTAACATCCATCACAATAACTACAGATATAAAAACAATTACAAGGCAACAGGATAACTTATTCAAAGGCTAATTCAAATAAATAGCTCTTCAAAGTACTGTTAGGATGTTAGTAATAGTACTGTTGCTACTAAATTTGCCAAGTCTCTTATAATGGTATACGTACCAAGCAGAAAATGTTCACTGATAAAGTCAGCAAAAGCAGCAGGTTATGTACTTGTTAATAAATGAAAGGTACATTGCAAATGAATTACATAAGTAACAGAAACAGCAGTTGTTGACACTTTAACGGTCTAAAAAACACCAAGAAGCATAACAAGTCTCAAGTGTCTTTTTAGAAAACAAAATATCACCCTGTCTCCTCTTGTTGTGGGATTTAATCTAAGTTGTTTCATTAGTTCTGGATTCCTTTTTTGTTGTTCCCGAGTGTTTCCAGGAGGAAGAAGATGGGCAGTCCAGAAAACACAAGGTATTATAGAGGAAATGAAGACAAATATCTCCCTGGTCTTGAAGTCCCAACCTCACAGTTTCCTCTTATAGTATTTCATAAGATTCATCATATCCTAGTGGAGTGAATGGAATAAGCCATAAACACTGCCAAGTATAGTGTAAAGTCCCAACCTAAACTATTATCAGTAAATTAATATTTATTCCCTTATGTATAAGGTTTTCTAAAAATAAGCAATTTCCAATAGGCACTTTTTCTCAAGCACTTGAATATCTTTTTGTTCTAATCCCGCAGTCTACTATGCATATGAATATTTAAATAAGTAGATAAATTATAACTACTATGCCAGATAGGTATAACAGCTGTAGCTATTTTTAAATTGTGCCTTAGTTAATTAGTCGAGTCTAGTCACAGCTTATATTTATTACCTATGTACTATAAACTTTAAGAGCTGTTGTTACTTCTAAGACATTGGTGAATATTCCTTGCACAATACTTTGTTAATGCATCAGTTATGGTTGCTAGCACAGTGACAAAAATATGGAAATGTGATGTTAGGTTACTACCTCACACTTCTCATTTTCTCCCTCCACCCTCCACACACTAACAGACATCACAGAAGTTATGGGGGTCATCACAGGCCCAACTCTCACCCCATTCCATGTCTAAAACAAGCTGGCATGATACAGTATATGAATGGGGTGAGAGTTAGACCTGATGACCCCATGGCACACCCCATCTGTTTGTATGTGGAGGGTGGAGTGGGGTGGGGGTGGGGTGGTAACTCTAACATCACATTTTTATACTTTTTTCACCGTGCTATGAACCCTAACTGATGCATTAATTAAGTTTTTTGCAATAAATTTCCCTTCTTTTTGAGAAAGTGTAATGTAACTGCTAACTTGCATGTGTTTGTGGGAGCTCGGGCCCTCTGGGCCCTGCGCTCCCTTTACATTGCCTATTTTTTGCATAATGGTATGCATAAGAGGGAGGGTGGGCCCTCTGGGCCCTGCACTCCCACTTACACATAAGTATGAAGCCATACAACAGCCCCACAGTACTGAAAAGGAACCCTTGTAACACTTATTTGGCAATATCTCAGTAACCGTAGCAACTATGAAAAAAATTCCATTGCAGTTGTAATCATGACTTCGAAACCTCCACACATGCTTAGAGGTGGACTAAGCTGTGGGTAGCAAACAATCCGTATCTTGAATTGTTTTCGAGACATGGGTGCCAAAAGGGGCCGTGAGTGCTGCAATGTTATCCTATGGGAAATTTCTCAACTTTGTCATGCTGTGACTATGGGGCCCATTGAATGTTTTGGGACCAAACCACCAAAAAGCACATCTATGGGACCAGGGCTTGCCACCCTGCAAATTTCAGCCAAAAACACAATCCACCTTTTCACAATAAAGTGCCAGAAAAAGAGCATTGTTTTAGCGACAACTTTAATGTTTTCGTGGCACCCCTATTCCTTGTAATAAAATCTTTTTGTGCATAAAAAAATTGTTCTGGAGCCACCTTTTATTTTGTGCACTGTCATTATCACTCACACAAAAAATGTTTTTACGAAAACAAAATGCCAAAACGGTGGAAACATTTTGAAAAACATATTTCCAGACTACCTGCACAAAAACTGATGCCAGGGACAAGTTCTTCAAGGCTTGAATAGGTAAACACAAGTGTAGGTATTTAGCAAGAGGCACTATTTTTTGATTTATAATGTTTTTTGTCTCTTGCTAACTAAAAACAAGATGGCGGCAGCATGAAACCAAAAATCCAGAGCATGAAAAAAAAAAACGCAAACGTTTTCGCATTGCCCATATAAATGTTACCATAGGCTAAAATGGGACATGAAAAATTTCCATAATTTTTGAACGGATTAGTATTTTTTCACCAGATCTTCAAAAGGCATCACCCTGACCCAGGCCACATACACAAATGTACATCTGAAGCCAGACACTCACACTGCTCACTCTCTGGAGCCTGTAAAAAGAATTGCACAAAGGTTGAGGATTTTTCACATTTTTGTCACTCCACAGCTCAGCAACCGTAGATCCATCTAGAACAAAACTTTCCAAAGACAGAGATCTATGGTTGCACAGATCACATGCAAAGCTTCAAGCAAATCCAACAAATGGTTGTAAAGTTATTAAAGTGCAAACTTTTGGGTTTAACATAGAAGTGGCCTGCCAACCCTAACTATATCTGCACTCAGTCTCCGGATGTTTGAGGATCAGAAAATCATTTGATCTTAGTGCTGCCTCCTGTTCTTTTGTTAGTTCGTAACTTCTTTTACCTACAATAAGTTCCTGAGAATCCTCTTCATGGTGTTTCTTTCTATAGATTGGATTATCTAAGACTTGAGGGGATACTATATGAATTCCCAGAGTATCCAGGCCTTTGCTGTTTGAGTATTTTTAAAAGTGATATCAGTTTGTGAGGTGTCAAAGTATAGTACTTGTTATGTACTCTTATCCTATCCATAGAGTTCCTAGCAATATTGATTTTTAAAATCTGTGCTATAAAGGACAGCATTTCATTCTTAATTGCACTTATAGAGTCTTCCCTAGAAGTCTCCCAGCCAAATATTGTAATTGTTTTACATTCCCACTCCTCATGTTGCTTTTCCTCATAATTCCTAATAGCGTCTATTATATGATCAATTTTCCTTTTTTTATCTCCCATATCAGTTACTCTTCTTGAACCAGTGATGTATCCTTAATGTCTCCTGTTGCAGTTGGTACTTTTTGAGGGGGGGTAGATGTAGATACCATTTAATTTCAGTAGGGGTTTCATTTGCCAAATAGTATGTGCCATGTTTTTTGCATCACAGTATAGTAACACACAATCATGGTAATCTTTGTTTGAGAGTCTCATTACATAAATCCCATCTACATTATCAGGTACATGCAAAAGATATTTTATCCATTTTGTTAATTTAGATTGTGTTTCCACTTTGAGTGGCAAGATACCATAAATTTCTATTAGGTATTCTGTATCGTGACCATTCCTTGACTAGCTGTCTGAGAAAAACATCATGTAGGAATTCAAGGATGCCCCTGCTCTTGCTGAAGCCACAGTTAGAAGACTATGCTCTACATCTGGCAGATTGAAGTTATCAACTAGTAGCACCTCCCCCACATTTGTCATTCTGATGCTGTCTTTTCCAAGTGCCTTATCTAAGCCCTCACCCTGCGCTTTAGGTCTATTCACCACTTTAGTATGGCTAGCTGCCCCAAAGCCTGTCTCCAGGATGATCCAAGCACTTCCAATCCTTCTTTTTCTTCCTGGTGCTCCTGTACTTCTGTAGCTTTGATTCCCTCCCTCACATATAGTACAACCCCTCCTTTCTGCATTGTATCTCCTGAACAGAGAGTAGCCAGGTATGCCCATGTCCCAGCTGTGGCACTCAGTACTGCACAACTTCATTATGGTCACCAAATCCAGGCTAGTCTCAGCCATGATGACTTCCAGGTCTTTAATTTTGTTTTGCAGACTCTGTGCTGTACAGCACATGGCTCTCCATACCTTACTCCCTCCCTGCCTGCTTCCCTGCTTTATTCTCCCCTTTCTGTCTGTACTGCTCCTTTAAGCCTCCCCCCCAGCCCATCTCTTCCATTTTTACCTTCTCCATTCCCTGTCTTTTTTAACCCTTTTCTTTTGCCTTTTTCCTCTGTCTTGCTTCAACCCCTGTCTTCTTGCACCCCTGTCCTAGGTGCGTTTACTTCCCATGACCATCCCTCCTTGATACTCTATCATGAGGGAGGAGGCAGTTGTTGCCTCCCTTTGATTTTATAGGCTTCTCCCCCTCTAGTTTAAATGCTCATCTTAGTAGCATTCAAACCTTCCACCATGAACTGTGGTTATAGATGCAGTGAAGTTTTACTTCGAAGATGAATTCACTGGGAATCCACCAACTCCAGCTGTGGTGGAAACTACCAAAATTGGCACTGGGTGACTTCGTATTGCTTTGTTATTTTTTTAATGTGCAAATTGCATTTAAAAAACCCAAAGTAAGGAGAAATCACCCGCCACCCCCATAGCTGGTAGCCTGACATCCCTTCCTGGTATCTAGTGGTCCCCCCTGCTGATCGCTGCCTGCCCCAATATGAAAAAATAAATCCCCCCAATTGCATAAAATCTATCCCTCATGTTTAGTGGTCCCACCCCCAGCTGATTGCTGGCCCAATATGTAAAATGATATCCCCCAATTGGCATCCTTGGTGTGGTGTCTAGTAGTGCCCCCCCTCACCGATCACTGGCCCCTTTCAAAAGGAAGAAACAAGGTCCTCCCCCATCACCGGCGCGCCAATAAGTACGACCACCATTACCAAAAAACAAAGAAAATTTCCTAGTGTCTTGTAGACCCCCACCCCATCAGATGGTGCCCCCCCGCTTTCCCCACCCTGACCCCAAGTGGGCCACCAGCACAGCCCTCCACTCATCTCCATGGCTGGCAGCCTGACTGAGCTCTCAATGAATGAGTGCAGCACAGACTATTTGTCACCAGGTGGAAAATGATGTCTAGCTCTCTCCCATCTCCTGCTGCCCTAGCTATACTCTCAATATGCTCTCCATCCCTCCAAGCCAAATCATCTCTCAGGCACATTAGCTCCCCCCCCAGTCTATTCCCATAATAATGGAGTCCCCCATCAACAGCTGCTTCCTCTTCAGCTGGGGTGTCTCTTACTGAGGACCCCCACTTCCTCCATTCCCACTGCTACCAGTGCCTCCTCTTGGCTGCCATGTCCTGTCAGTACGGCAAAGGAATTCTGCAGTGCACATAATTTATCTGGACTTCAGCAAGGTGTTCGACTCTGTGTCACACAGAAGGCTGATTAGGAAGCTGACCAGCTTAGGAGTGGGATCCAAATTGGTAAACCGGGTTCAAAACCAGTTAACAAATAGGAAACGGGATGTGGTTAACAGCACACATTCTAAGGATGGGAGCATAACCAGTGGAAAACCACAAGGTTAGGTGCTGGATCAGATCCTCTTCAATGTCTTCATAGGTGACATTGCAGAGGAAATGAAGGGGAAGGTATGCCTTTCTGCAGGTGATACCAAAAACTGCAATAGTGTGGGCACTCAGGAGGGGGTGGAGAAAATGTACAGGGATCAAGGGAAACCTGAGGAGTGGTCAAAGACATGGCAATTAAGGTTCAATGTCAAAAGTGAAACATCATGGAAATCAAACACTTAGGGCACAGGAACCTTGGTGCTGATTATAGAATGGGAGTATTTATTGGCAGTCACTAGATAGGAAAGAGATCTTGGGGTTATTATATCAAAGGACTTCAAGGTGGCAGTGCAGTGTGACAAGGCTGCGGGCAGGGTCAGAGGGATGCCGGATGCTGCGTATGGAGGAACATCACCAGCAGAAAGAGTGAGGTGGTGCTGCTGCTGTATTGTTCTAGTATGCCTGGAGTACAGTGTGCAGTTCTGGAAACCTCAGCTCAGAAAAGACATAGACAGGGTGGAGGGGATCCAGAGGAGTGTAATCAACATGGTATAGGGGGTTGCAAGGGAAGCCTTATGAGAAGAGATTGAGGGATATCAACATGTACACTCTGGAGAAGATGAGAGTGGGAGGTGACATGATAGAGACCTACAAGTACCTCACAGGGGTGAACAGGGTGCAGGAGGGTAGGCTTTTCCAATAAAGATAAGCTCCAGGACTAGGAGGAATGTGAAGAAGCTAGAGGGGGAAATTCAGGAGGGATGTGTGGAAATAGTTCTTCACTGAAAGTGTGGTAGACTCATGGAACCAACTGCCAGCTGAAATGGTGGAGACTAGAGTAGTGGAGGGCTTCAAGCATGCATGGGATAAACATACTGTAGAGGTATATTAGAAGAGAAGCAGGGAGGAGAGCGGGTCAATGACCACCAAATAGGGTCTGCAGAAGTAGAATAGGCAAAAAACATTTGGAAAGACAAGGTGGGCCAAGTGGTCCTTTTCTACTGGCAAATTCTATGCTTCTGTGTTTGCATTTATCTGTTACTCTTACTGCCTACTGCTCATCAGGGTTCATTTCTTTGCTCAACTCTTGGATTCCTCTAGTTGCCCTTTTCCCTCATTTCTTTGATACCACTCTCTTTGTTTCACCCTTCAGTACCACCAAGCCCCTATATCTGTCCCAGCCACCCTTAAACTTATTTGCAGTTCCCGCATTGACCACCTCTTTTGGCAGCTTATTCCCCTAGTCCACCTCCCTGTCAGTAAAGAAAAACTTTCTTAAGCCTTTAGTAAACCTCCCCCAACCAGTCTCTACTGATTCCCTCTTGTCACCACATGCCCTTTCCTAGTGAGCAGGTCCTCACTGCTGTCTTTGTTTATCCCCTCACAAATTTGTATGTCTCAATCATATATCCCCTTTTCCTCTTGTCCTCCAGTGCATACATGTCAAGGTCCACCAATCTTTCCCTGTACATTCTGCCCTGCTGCACCTGGATCATCTTGGTGACCCTCCTTTGCACCATCTGTAGCTGCTCCCTCTCATTCTTCAGGTATGGGTTTTCAGAACTGAGTGTAGTAGTCCAGGAGGGGCCTTACCATTGACCTGTACAGTATCACCTCTTTCTTCTTGCTGTCAGATTTCCATAATACACCCCAAGATTCTGTTTATCTTGCCATATGCTCTGTTGCACTGACCTGAATCTTGTAGACTGTTACTGAGGATGACCTCAAAATCTATCTCCTCCCCTGTTTTTTTAATCCACCCAACCCCAACTCTATATGTGGGTTTTTCTTCTCAATGTGCATCACCTTGCACCTCTTAGCACTGAACCTTATTTGCCATAACCTGGACTATTTCCTAGTTTCTCGAGATATTTCTTCATTCCCCTCATAGTCTCCTCATTGCCTACTCTGTCATAGAGTTTTATGACATCTACAAAGAGACACATTTTGCCCTTAATACCCTCCTCTATGTTGCTAATACACATATTGAACAGAACAGGTCCAAGGACTGATCCCTATGGAACCCCACTCATGACATCCCTGGCCTCTAATTTAATCCCATTCCCTACAACTCTCTTTCCTAACTCTCAACCAATTGCCTATCTACCTTGTCAGCCCATCTACCACCCCAAGTCCTCCAGCTCCTTTTATAGCCTCCAAAAGGGCACAGAATCAAATACCTTGTGGAAGTTGAAATAAAGTACATTGACAACCTGTCTCCTGTTCAAAGTCTTGGCAACCCAAATGAAGAACACTATCAGGCTGGTCTAGAATGACCTTCTGCAACAAAGCCATGCTTTCAGGTACTCCACTATTTGTGCCTTTACTATAGTCTTCAGTAGCTTGTCCACAATAGAAATAAGGCAAACCAGCCTGTGGTTTCTTGAGTCTTCCCTGTCACCATTCATATAGAGCGGTAACTCATCTGTTGTCCCCCATCTCCAAGTAGCACCTAAACAGAGGCATCAGATGTACTGCCAGTTCCTTTCCCAGCTCCTTCAACACCCTCTGATGTAATCTGTTGGGACCCAATACCTTGTCTACTTTAAGGGCTAGTAGTCCCATCAGCAGTCTGTCCCCTGTGATATGTACCAGTTCTATTCCTATCACTCTCCTCAATTATGCTTTTTATGCCACTTTCAGCAGTATTGCACTATCTCAAACTGGAAATGCACAACAAAAGTAATTTTTTAGTATATCAACCTTCTGGCCATCATCTCATCCCAGTCTCTGCTTCAGCCTTGAAATCCCCCCTTTCAATTTCCTTTTTTCCCCCGATGTAGCCAACTCCCTCCCCCTTTATCCCTTCTGCTATTCCTAGTTCTATACCTACCTTATTTTTCTAACCAGCTTTTTTTGTTCCTTTTAGCTTTTCCTAGTAGTCATTCCAATTTTCCTCACATTGCTTCTCCTTGTACTGTCCTTTTTAGCCTTCATTACCTCCCTCAAACCCCTGGAACACCATAGCGGTTTTCAGCGCTTATTTCTTTTAGACACCCTTTTCATGCATGTGATCATTATGTCCATAATACCTCCTTTTGTAATTTTTCACTTGGCTTCTATTTCCAATGCTTTCCTTATCCCAGCACAGTTATCCCTGAGTGCCTTCCTCATCCTTCTGAAGTCTACTTTCTTAAGGTCCTGTACCAAAGTCTTTGACTCAGAGTTTAATGTCCCCATGGTTATGTCAAAACACACTGAGTAATGGTCACTGGACCCCAGTGGTTCCTTTAATTCCCCCCCCACCACCACCATTACTGTATTAGAGAGTACCAGATCCAGTGTGGCCTCCTCTCTCATCAGATTCCTAACCTACTGTGCAAGGAAGCAGTTCTGAATGATTTCCAGTAGTGCCTGACTTCTAACACTTCTAGCTAATGGGATTACCCAGTATATATCTGCTATGTTTAGATCTTTCACTATCACTATTTATCCCTTAGCGGATACCTTACTGATTTCTTCCCCCAATCCTGTATCCCCTTCCTTCTTCTGACTTGGTGACCTGCGTACCATGACTACCATAATCCGTCTTCTTTCCTTGGTTAGGAGTTGGACCTAGGCTGATTCTACATCTTTTGTGTCTTCTGTCACTTCAATTCCCTCCTGTACTGTATGTAGAAATCCATCCCCTCCATTGCCTTCCCATATGTCCCTGCTGTACAGGAGTATTCTATTGCACTGGTTGTTCTGTTTGTCTGTCTGTTTGTTTGTTTGTTTGTTTAAATTGAACAAATCCTGACATGCATTTTGGAATCAAACTTTATTTGAAATGCACTTACTATGCAATTTTTTTATTCCATGGTATTTTAAAGGTTCTGCTGTTTTTGTGTAATTACAGCTAAAGGTGGAAACGAATAAGAAAACTGGAACTGTACTAGATCTCTTTAGGAAGAGTTTCTTGAGGAAGATTACCTTAATTATGTCTTATATCTGGTAAGCCTTTTGTATCATGTAATTTTGTCTTTAATATAAATGTGCTTTATTACAACTGTTTTCATGTTGAGATTGTCTTCCAAATCCATTGCGTCTGTCTGAGATCATGCCTGCTGCTTGTCATTTTCATCCTCACTAATCCAGTCTAACCCAGTTCAATCCAATTTATTATGTGCTTTACAGTGAAAAGTTATTGCATTGCAATAAAAAACAAGATTTACAACCCAGACAACATAATCAAATACATTTAAATTGCATAACATACTTAAGACTTGTAGTACCAGTAAAATACAAACATGCAAATTCCAAGCAAATATAAACAGCAGTTTACCTAGATGGGAGCTCATTAGTCCAAGAAAAGTAGTGAGTTTTTAAAAGGGATTTAAAAAGAGGGTTAAGGATCAGACTGATGAATAAAAATGTATTTCTAATTATTTGAGCAAGAAGGGCTCACAGAGCTGTAATAGCTTGTTACTAGGTGTGTCCTGGGGGTGAGATGCATTGACTGTTTTTTTTTTTTGTAGCGGAAATGTTGGCTATGACACCGGGGAAATTCCCCTACTCTGTAGGGTGGAGTTTCCGTTTGCCGACAGCATGGAGGAGTCAGTTGGAGCTCTGGCTGACTGTGATGCTGACCTTTTGATTTCCTTCCCACCAACGATACCCGATGCAGCTGCTTCCAGGGCTATGCACACCGATACTGACCATTCTGCAGTTCAAATGCTACAGCAAGATGTACCGGATCCTGGCGCTCTTATTCTGGGCTCCTCTCACAGTGCAACGGATGACTCTGCTTCTCTCCGCACTACTCCGACTGGTCTGCCGGAACGAAGTTCTCGGTGCGCGGTGGGAGTAACACCACTCCTTCCCCCAGTACTTTCCGGTTCTACCTCACAGCATGACGGTGAGTCTCGCGACCTACAACCTGAACCTGCTTCATGCTCTGCACTGGATTCTCTTGCTCCTTCAAGGATTGCTGCACCTAGCCTTTTGACTGTTCCCATTTCCAAGACTCCTACTACAACGGATCTGTTATGCTCACGTTTTGGCTTACAACCGGGAAAGGATGTTTCTGGTACTTCCTGGTCTGCTTCGGATGCCTTATCTAACACAGGGTGGACTCAATCACCGACGGGGACCTGGATACCGGATCCTACTTGGAACGAAGCCACACATGGTGTTTTATTCTCCCCCAACAGGCCTGCTACGAGTCTGAGCCCCAGCGAGGTACCACATCTTAATAAAATGACTGTTAAAGACTCTGTTATAGTAAAACCTACTTCTGCCACTTCTGTACATTCCTGGGGGGATATGATGGATGCTGTTGATCAAGGGTTTAGTCAGGCACCATGAGGGGATACTGACATGCGTCTTATATCTTTACATATGCCACCGGTGGTCCCCCCCCCAGGTCCCTCAACCTCTGAGACTGTTTTGTCTCAAGAACCTACTGTTTCCCCCTCACTTACTCTATTAGACTCTGGACCTGACAGCACTCCCTTCTTGGAGGATCCTAAACCAACACGTCTACCACACTAACTTCTCTGAGATAAAACACCACCACACAGATATCTGGTTTGACCTCCAATACTTTCCGACCTCTTTAAAAATAAGCTTGAACCAGCTCCCCGTAGGAATGCAGTTCGTCTTTGTTATAGGGGTGGGCTTTCTGAGTTTCCTGATTGATACTATGTAGCTCGGACCCTTCTCAAAGACGTGCTACATTTTTCAGCCTCTGACATTTATGCCCTGATACATATTTCAAGAGAGGAAACCTTTGATGTCAGTTTTAAAACCTCCGCAGGGTTGGACTGTTTCTGGCATTAGTATACCTTGCAGAAAAATGATCCCATTTGGACCCCTTTTTCTGTTGTACCTTTGTCTAAACCTACGATTCGGACCGTGACTATTATGTTCAGGAATGAAGGTGTTAGCGTCAATGATATTTATCATTGGTTGCAAAATCACTGCAACGTCCTTTCCCCTCCTGAAGCTATCCTGGACGATGACGGTCTATGGACTGGTGGCTGGAGGTTTAAGGTGAAATTGTTTCAAGTTAATTCAGAAGTTGTACACCTACCCAACAGTTTTTTTCTTGGTAAAGACAGGGGGGTTTGTTTCTACGGAGGCCAACCTAGAGCCTGTTATAAATGTGGTGCTACCACACATCTAAGTAGTACATGTGATCTACTTAAATGTAGTTTCTGTGGGGGATATGGACATCCGAGCATGTCTTGCATGAATGTGTTTAAATGTAACTTGTGTAATGAAACAGGACATGCTTATCACCAGTGTCCATGGGCCAGTAGAAATAGGTCTGAAGGTTGGAACTCTGATACCCTAGTACAAAAAGCACAAGCTAAAGCGCAAGAACATGTTTTTCCCCTGACCACTGTCTCCGGCCCTCCCTTGCCCCCCTCCTCTGAACAGCCTATTTCAGTTCCACTGGAACACCAAGCCCCTCTACCACAACATGACCAGGTTACCCATGTGAAGGTCTCCACTGACCCCCGCGAACCCTTGCCTACCATGCCTTCCTCTTCTGCTACTGTTGATAAAGAAGGTTTTCAGACCGCCAGGCAGTTACTAGGGCTGCTGCTCGAAGTCACTCAGACCTCTTGATATCCCCCTGTCAAATACCTTTGATTGCCTGAAAGGAGATAGGGAGGATTCAGACGGGGATTCTGATGTGTCCATAGTACCCTCTGATGTTGATACCCCTACTATTAAACCTCCTGATGTCGCCAGAAAGAAATTGGTGAAAACAAAGAAGGGTGGGAAAAAACGGAAAAACATGACAGTAACTGACGGAAGTGGCTAACATGGACTTTACCAATGGATCTTCGTATTGCTTCTCTTAATGTATGCAGCCTTAAAGGCTTTAAGAAGAGAATGGGTTTTTTGCATTATGCGAACTCCCTTGCCCTGGATATTCTATTATTGCAGGAAACCCATGTTTGATTTATATGATATACAACAACTAAAGCGTGGATGGTACAAAGGCCCCTCTTATTGGACGTTTGGGGTTGATTCAGTGGATGGTATAGCTATTCTTTTCTATTCCTCCCAATTTTCGATTACCCGCATTGTTGATATACTCCCAGGTAGAGCACTCATCATAGATTTCACCAAGCACACTTTACCCTTTAGGGTTATAGTTATTTATAGTCCACAAACTAAAGCTGCTCGTATAGCTTTGCTGGATTTAATCAAACCATTTTTATGTACACGCAAACACATTTTTTGGGGTGGAGACTTTAACTGTTCCATTTCCTCGGGGGAAAAAATCTATTGTGATTCTATAGCTCTATCCACTTTGATAAAAAATGCTGGTTTGGTAGATGCATACCGTTCTCTACACTCAGATGCAGGATATACATATTACAGATCAGTATATCATACCAGAATAGACTATTTTTTTGTTTCCCGTCACTGCACCCCATGTTATATTTCTGTAATCCCAAATGAGATCTCAGATCACTGTCTTCTGATTGGTCACTTTTCCATTGGTTCCCCTAATATATCCATATTGCACCACTCCCTATGGAAATTGAATAATTCCTTATTTGCCCCAGAATCTGTCCAATCTCATTTGCACACTCTTTTTCAAGCACGACTTTCAGTTATGATTTGTTATGATTCTATGTGGGAATGGTGAAACGACACGAAGATAGATTTGGCCATTTATTTCAAGACTTTAGGTAAAAACTGCCAGGAAGGTTACCTTACATATCTAATGTATCGCAATCAGTTATATAAACTAATGTCTCTTCAATCCACATCCTCAGTAGATTATTCATCACAAATTTCCAGGATAAAAGCCTATGTTCTCTCACCAATATGATAGTGCTCGGTCACTGGATTACATTATGAAAACTGGTACTTCTACTTCTCCATCTGCTGATCCTTTTTGCTTTTAAAGACAGACTTCACTCAACTGTCATGCATGGTTTAAAAGATGCTCACGGTACTGTATTGACCTCTATCCCGAGATGTTATCAATTCACGTCCGATTATTTACAGACCCATTTTGTACTGTTCCTAACTGCCCTACAGATATATCCCCCCTTCTGTCAACCCAGTTCCCTCAGCTTCCAAAACATTGCATTCCTAACCTAATCAACCGGATTTCACAGGAAGAGGTTGCCAATGCTATCTCCCGTTTACAGTTAAAAGTTTCCCCTGGGCCAGATGGTCTCACACATGAATTCTATAAAATGTTTCAAGGACATTTACTAGAAATTTAAACTCAGGTCTTTAATTATATTCTAGATAATATGGATGCAACATCTAGTTTTGGTTTATCTGTCCTGAAATTCCTATATAAAAAAAGGAGATATAACCTCCCTGGCAAATTGGAGGCCACTACATCTCCTAAATACAGATTATAAAATTTTTTCTAAAATTCTTTGTTCTCGGTTACGACTGGTTGCACCAGATTTGATTGATACTGCTCAAACCTGCGCTATACCTGGTAGAACCATTCACACAAATCTCTTTTTGTTACGCGAAATTTTTGAAAAAAAAATACATAAGATATCTGGTTATCTTTTTGCTTTGGATCAATCGAAAGCGTTTGATTCAGTACATCATAATTTCTTATTACACATATTATCACTATATGGTATCCCTGACCGGTTCATATCGTGGATTTCACACATGCTATCATTGGCATTTTTCTTTCCAATGATAAATGGATTTCGAGGCCCTACCCTTTTACAGCAAATTGGACTCCATCAAGGCTGCCCTTTTAGTCCATTGTTATATGTTTTTGCCCTAGATCCCATCATTCAGCAGATACAATGGAATCCAGACATTATAGGTATTACTCCTCACCCCAGTTTATTACCTATTAAAATCTCTGCTTATGCGGATGACGTAGTCTTACTTTGTTCTGACCTTTCCTCGAGTGATAAAGCTATTCCTACATTTCAATCTTTCACATCACTATCTGGAGGTAAGCTAAATCTTGAGAAAAGTGTATGTATCCCCTTACATTACATCACGACAGATACAACAATAGTACATGGTATTAGTGTCTGTACTACCCCTCAGAAAATCCTAGGGATATGGTTTAATACATCAAATGATTCTACCTATAACTGGGAAAAACACTTAACTCTAGGTGATAACAAGGTACATCTTTGGAAAACATGGAGATTAAGTAAGAAGAAGCAGGTTGTGGTGGTAAAAAAATTTCTATCCCCGATTTTTTTTTTTTTTAAGTCATGTTTTTTGTCCACCGAAACATTTGGAATCTTGGTTGTTTAGTCTTTTTTTTCAAATGCTATGGGGCAGTCACTTAAACCCTGTTAAGAGACATGTTACATATTTACCCCCAAATCAGGGTGGTTTAGGAATGATAAACCCTCTATTTTTTTTCTCTCCTTTTTTTTACACCATATTTTGCAAAGTCATACCTATATATTAACTATATGTGATTCTTGGGTGTCGAAAGCGGTAGATTCTTTAATGTTAGCCTGGACTGACCTTCCACCCATAGCTTCTCGCATACCTTCCACTCCATCCTATGTTATTGATAGTTTCTGTATCCTATGATCCTGGAAAGTGACTAAATCCTCTATTTTAGGCCTAACTAGGAAACAGTTGTACATCTATTTTCTATACCTCGATGAAACAATATTAAGATTTCCACTATGCTCTCCATCTCACATGACATCTGCACTTAATATCCTCAAAGATAAAAGAATCCCAGCTCATATGTGGGATATCTCCTGGTTATGCTGTCATAGTAAACTGCAAGTTCGTGGTAATTTAAAACACAAATCAGCACAAGAGAGATATTGCCCCAAACCGTCCTGCATCAATATTGAGGAATCCATGGAACACTTTTTCTTTTCCTGTACAGATGCCCTTTTATTTTGGAAAACCTTAGCAAATAAGTGGAAATGACCTTTTCTAAGCAGGATCACATATTCAACCCTTATTTTAGGAGTTTTTTCTGGGTTTTGGGGTACATTCCACCCTAGTACATTGAGGGTGTTATTCGCAGCTTGTAAATATTATACGTGGCAGGCTAGATGGAAATACGTCTTACAACAGGTGCCAACTTGTCCACTGGTTATTATTCAATATATTGAATCCACAATTTTGAGCCTCCAAGACACGGAATCAAAATATCTCTCTCCTACCCAATTTGCATCTTACTGGGCTGGTATTACCTTTTTGACTTGATTAGCTCTGCATAACTTTTGATTGTGACTGAGGTTATTTCTTCTTTTCCCTCACCTATATTGTACTATATTTCATGATATTTCAATGTATTAAGTATATGCTTGTATATTTGTCTACTTGTCTTTCTGTTCCTGTACTTGATGTTATGTACTTATTAATAAAAAATTCCCCTACTCTTGTCGGCAGCGGGCACTGTGGAGCTGACTGAGAGTGTGTGCAGTGTTCAGATGGATGCGGATAGTGGAGGCAACGAGATGGCTGCGAGCCGTGACCTGCACGTTACCTGTGAGGGACAAGGTATGGCTGGAATGCACCCCGCCGGTGGCCAGCATTGCGTACCTACACCCTCGTGGCAGGTGGTCTCGTCTAACGGTGCAGAAGTCACCGGTATTTCTACTTCTCTAGAAAACCCAATACTTTGGGTTGAGCCTATTTGCTCTCCTCCTACCTTGCCTGTTGGCGTCGGTTTACCAGTGGATACTGCTTCCCTTCCTTCTACCTCTACAGACCTTCACAGTCAATTGGAACAGAAATGGCTACTTTTGAAAGCCTCTGTGGTTGAATACCAACGAGCTAAGTTGCAAGCTGAGGAAGAATTCCAGAAGCGGAAGAGGCTGGAGGTTGAATCTTCCTCGGGTCTCTCAGGTATGGGTGCCAAAGTTCTCAAATCTGTTCCTCCTGTTGTTTTTGGAGATCGTTGTTCCCCACCCCAGACCCCGAGGTCTGATGTGACTCGAGCTACAGAATCTTGGTCTCCACAAAAAGTGCTCGAAGGAGCGGGTTGGATTCAGTTGAATATTGGCATCTGGATTGCTGACCCTGCCATTCCACTTTCTGGGGTATCTGGGGTAGGTGAAACTCAGCTGCCTGGGAATGACCGACATTGTCATAATGTTGTATCTGATTCTGTCCCACTACCAGTTATATCTGCGGTCCCCCCTGCTAATGCTGACTCTATGCATACTGCTAGCGTATCTCCCATTTCTCCTAGCCTACCAGCTGATGGTACTGCTGGTGATTCTGTTTCATCTTCGTCAATTTTGGAAACAGACCCGGTTGCAGTTTCTGCTTCCCCTGTTTCTCCGGTTTTAGGAGATAATCCCGATGTGGGGCTCCCTCCTGCCCAGATGATTTGGCATAACCTCAATTATCTGCTGCTCTAGCTACCTTTGCTAGTCTTTTTCAGAAATCTGTTACTCTAGTAAAACATAGGAATGCTGTAAGACTGAGGTTTTTGGGTTCAACTGACTTCATGCCGGATCGGTTTTATGTTGGGAAGGTTCTTATCAAACTGCTGCTTGGTTTTTCTCCTGGTGAAGTTTATGCACTGATACATACACCTGGGGATAACACCTTCGATATTAGTTTTTGCACTTCTGACTTACCTAATAGACTTTGGATGAAGTATGCATTGCTTAAGATGAATCCGGCTTGGTCTCATTTTCATGCCATTCCCCTTACTAAACAGTCCTTCAAGGTGATAACGGTTTTATTCCACAATGAAGGGTGAATGTTGAGGATATTACTTACTGGATTGAGAAGAAATGTACCATTCAAGGGAATCCAGAACCTGTTTTAGATACTGAAGGTTTCTGGAATGGTGGATGGCGATATAAAGTGAATTTAAATCAGACTGATGATGGAGTCCAGCATTTACCCAATTGTTTTTATTTAGGTAGAGATAAAGGGTTTATTTTTTACCCTGGTCAACCCCGACACTGCTATAACTATGGCTCCCCCCCAGCCATCTACGCAGAACCTGTGAGGTAGTTAGAGGTGTACAATGTGGTGAACTAGGTCGCATCCTTTCTGACTGCCATCATCCTATGAAATGTTCCTTGTGTGAGGTGGACCACCCATATTCAGACTGTCCTTGGGCTGCCCAAAATAAAACAAATGGTAACATCTGCATTCAAGATTTTTATTTAAATACAGCTGTTAAAGCTGTGATGCAACAGAGGTCACAACTGCCACCCTCTACTAAAGATCCACTTCCTGTTTGTATTGGACAACAAGTTCTTCCACCCCAGGAAGTTGCAGAGTCTGTTCATACCCCTGTTATTGCACCCGCTGTTCAGTCTGACAACCCAAGTATGTCTAAAGTGTCCATGCCCCTTCCCTTACCACCAACTGAGGATTTCACGATGGTCTCCAATAGATGACGCAGTCTCAGATCTCGTACTGCGGAATCTGTTCCACCTGTTCAATCCCCTATTGCAATCCACAATTCCTATCAGGTATTGCAAGATGAAGCTGGTACTGAATCTGATTCCACTTCTGTACAGTCTTCTCTACCGGATGGACCGCCAGATCTGGAACAGCCTTTGGAGACTTTCGACATGGTTAAAAGGAAAAAAAATAGATTAGGTACTCGGAAGTGGAGTAAGAAGAAATGAGACACTGCTAGTCTCATGTTCCTTATATTTTCCTTACAGGAAACTGTATGTTTTGTGTTTTTTTTTATTTCTTCTTTCTCTGATGAACACTTATAAACTGTCTATTGCTTCTTTGAATGTTAATAGTATCCAATCTACTAGAAAGAGAATGTTAATATTTTCATTGTTTGCCAATAAAGCCTTGGATATTGTATTCTTCCAAGATACCAGATTGCATACTAGGGAAGATTTGGATCAGACGACGTTAGGATGGAGGTGGGGGGTTACTTATTGGTCAACTGGTACTGAGATTTTTAGTGGTGTTGGCATCACAGTAAATCATCCCTCTGCCAGACTAATGCATTTAGTAGATGTTGTCCCAGGCCAAGTTCTGCTCCTAGATCTGGTTGTTTGTGGTTTGCAATGTTGTTTTTTGAACGTCTATGCTCCCCAGACTAAGTCTGCTAGAATTGAGATCTTTAAAGTGATACAGCCGTATTTATTTATTTATTTAAGAGATTAACCAGGCAGGCATACTGAGCGAGGAACTACTCATTTCCAGATGCGACCTGGGTGAGATACATAGGTGGACATACAATACAGGTTTACAAGATAATACATTGGTACAGATAGTAATTATAGCCAATGGTTTGCATTGAGGAGCTCACAGCAACAAGAGAAGGCATACAATAGAAACAACAGAAAAATCTAGACAAGTCATGGGAGGCCCTATTCGAACTTAGGTGTAGCAGACCCTATTGTGGGCAATTACATGTGCCACGCAACAGAGGAGCATGAGGCTTAGAAATTCATGACTGGCTGGAAGTAGGTGCATGTGTCAGAGAACTGTGCATGAAAGAGTGGGTTTAGGAGTCTTGGGTTTGTAGTAAGCCTGATGTCTGCAGGTAGATCATTCCATAGTTTGGGCAGGCAATATTCGAACGCTGATTGGCCCTTGGAGGTATGCATGAATGGGACTTGGAGAAGCCTGGAGTTAATGCTTCTGAGTGAGTAGGCCAGGGAAGGCAGGACTGACATAGCGAAGCTGAGATGGGGGGAGGGACTGGGACCAGAATTTTGCTAAGAGTCTGGAGCAGTGGATCAGCCTGCGGGACATGAGTGAGTGTAGTGCTAGGGAGCTGTATAATTCACAGTGATGGGTCATTGGGGGGCAGTCCAGGGTGAAGCGACAGAAGGAGTGAAAAAGTGTGTCTAGGCTGGCCAGGTTGGATGAGGGTGCAGAGCCGTAGACCACATCGCCATAGTCAAGTATTGGGAGAATAATTTTTTGCACGATTTCCCTCCGGACCGGGGTGGGCATGCACCCTTTGTTTCTGTATAATGCACCCAGTTTCGGGTGTAGCTTTTTACGTAATGATTCAATGTGTGTGGAGAAGTCTAGGTGTTGGTCAAGCCAGACACCCAGGCATCTGATTGAGGTACAAGACTCCAGGGGAAGCCATCTAAGGTATGGAAGGTGGGGCAAGCAGCTAGGTGGAAAAGCTGAGGTTGTGTACCGAAAGTTAGGGAGATGGTTTTTTTGCATTGAGGAATAGTTGGTTGGACCTGAAGCATTGTTGAATGGCATTGAAGTCATGCTGTAACACATTGGTCACAGCTCCTTTGGAGGGACCGGAGGTGTACAGTACGGTGTCGTCCATGTACATTTGTATGGCTGAGTGTGTACAGGCCAGCGGGAGGTCATTTAGAAATACAGAAAAAAGTAACGGGCCCAGGACTGAACCTTGGGGAACCCCCGTGGAGACTGGGAGGAGAGGAGATATTTGGCAGCCAGTTTTCACTGATTGGTATCTATCAGACAGGTAGGCCTGAAACCAGCTAGTGGCAAGGCTGGAGAGGCCAGCGCCATTAAGTTTGGCTAGTAACATGGGGTGTGAGACGGTGTCGAAAGCCTTGGCCAGATCTATGAAAATCGCCGAGGTGATATGCTCCTTGTCCATTTCGGAGATGATATCATCGGTGAGTCTTAAGAGGGCAGTGATGGTGGAGTGGAACTTGCGAAAACCTGATTGGTAGGCTTGCAAAAACCCGATTGGTAGGTGGTGAAGAAGGAAGTAGAGTCAAGAAAGTAGGAGAGCTGGGCAAGGGCAAGGTGTTCCTGAAGTTTGGCCAGTATTGGGAGTAAGGAGATGGGGCGGTAATTTCCCGGAGTGGAAGGGTCGCCACCCTTTGGGAGGGGGATGACAACTGCCTGCTTCCATGCAGCTGGGATTTTAGCCAGGGAGAAGGAGAGGTTGAGGAGGGCGGTTAGAGGGATGGCTATAGCAGGGGTAGATAAGTGTAGTAATTTTACATCTAGGCCAGAAGGGCATTTACCTTTGTTGGGGTCTAGAGCACACAGGGCTTGAAGGACTTCAGCTGGGGTTACTGGTTGAAAGGAGAAAGAGGGGGCAGAGGTGGAGTGCAGCAAATTTGGTGTTGAGCTTGGTGTGGGTAGGGAGTGTGGGAGGGTTGGTAGGAGAGACACCGCGCTGCTGGTGAAGAAGGTATTGAAGGCAGAGGCAGTTACGGTCTTGCCTTGGATGGAAAGGGTTGGGGTTGGAGATTGGACTGGTGGGGAGAGGAGGGATTTGATAGTCTTTCAGAAGTTAGTAGGGTGGTTTAGGTTGAAGTATAGGGCAGACGAGAAATAGGTTTTTTTGGCCTGTCTTATAGATTTGGTGCAGGTGTTGCAGAGGGTGCGGTATCTCAGTAGAGATTCTTGGGAGGACAATAGCTTGTATTTTTTCCAGGCCAGATCCCTTGAGCGGCATCTGCTAATGATGTCGGCTGAGACCCAGGGAAGATGGGAGCCTTTTACCCTTGAGCTTTTTAGTGGGGCATGGAGGTCCCATACAGCAAGAAACCTATTCTTAAATGTGTGGAAAGCATAGTCAATGGAGGGTGCCTTCCGAATGAAGGACCAATCAACTTGGGCCAGGTCATTTAGGAGGGAAGGTAGGAACAGGGATTTATAGGATCTCGTGAGGATCATCCTAGAGGGGGGTTTTGCGGGTGTGTGCACTTTCCTAACCATGTACACCATGTGGTGATCACTTAGGGAGTCAGGGAGGAGACCGGCTTTAATAATCCTGTGTGGGTGGGATGTGAGGGCCCAGTTGAGGAGGGAGTGGTTAAGTGATTTGTGGTTCAGCTGGGTGGGATGGTCGATTTGTTGGGAGAGGTTTAGAGTGTTTATTTTGGTCCTTAGTTTAGAGCTGTCAGTGGCTAGCCAATTGAAATTGAAGTTGCCGAGGATATGTAGCTCACCAGCTGTGGCAGTAGTCTTTATGGTGGCCAAGTGGTCTATGACGCCTGGCAAGGTGGTAGTAGGGGTGCAGTACAAGCCTGCAACATACACTGGGAAGGAGTACGGAAGAGTGAGATTGACCAGTAAGGATTCTATTAGTGGGGTGGGGGTAGGGATTTGGACCAGGGTGAACTGGAGCCTGGAGGAGATAAACATTGCAATTCCCCCACCTTTTTTCTTGCCCATGCGGTCCTGTCTGATCACTGAGTAGCCAGGAATGGCTATAGCAGCATCTGCATGGTGTGGCTTGAGCCATGTCTCAGATATAATAAGGATGTCTGGACGAATAGAATGGGCGGTGAGTTGTAGCTCATGAATTTTATTCAGAATGTTGCAGATGTTGAGGTGTAGTAGACGGAGGCCTTTGGAGAGACTTAGTGGTTGGGAGGATTGGGGGTGGGACCTGGGTTGATTCAACATCCCCTGCCAATAGTAGAAGCAGTGTGAGATGGTGCAAGGTTTTGAGCCAACCGGGTCTAGGCCTATTACAGGAGAGGGTTACTTGGGGAGGCGAGGTGGCAGGAGTTCCCTGGTTAGATAGGACAGATAGCTCTGGGAAGAAGATGGAGGGAGGATGGCAGCACTGAGCGCCCAGTTATGGGTGGAAAAATGTGACTGTTGGTGTGGGATGGTGGACGATGGGGGGTTCGGGGGAGTGGAGAGGGTGTAATAGAGGAGGTGGTCTTGATGATGCAGTGGATGGGTAGCTGGGGGAAGAGAAGCCAGGGGAATCAGCAGGGAGAGAAGCGGGAGAAGAAATAGAAGCATTTTGCCTAGTTCCTGCAGCAGCACAAGCTGGGGGTTGGTTGTAGCGGCCACTAGTGGAGACAGCGTATAAGCTGCTTATGGGAGAATGGCCTGATTGGTTCTGCGTGTCACGTGAGAACTCCTATAAAGCCGACAGCCAACCAAGGGTGGTGGTGGGTGCGGCAGGGCCAAAACCATACGCTGATTCCTGCTGCCTGCTCTGCGCGACTCATACCTTGCAGCTCCGGGGGGGGGAGATCTTGGCGAGTGCTCCGGTGGGGAGGGCGATCCACTTCAAGGCCCTCGCAACCCTCGTGGACCTCCTGGGGAGGTCTGACGACTCCAGATCCTCGTGACCCTGGCTGTGAGAGAAGGAGAGAGAGGAAAATTACTCTTATATGCTGCAGGGGAGGCGGAGCTTGCTCAGCAGGTAGGTCTCTGATCACAATAGCCCTTTGCAGAAAGAATATATCTTTCCAACACTGCCTAGCTTAGATCCTTAAACAAAAGCCGTAAGGGTTGCTGTACTAGTTAGGGAGCTGCCTTAAAGACAGCTCTACAGTAATTAAGCTACCCCCCTTAAGGTACAAGCTGAATTTGGTTTAAAATTGTGCAAGCTGAATTTGGTTTAATATTGTGACTAAATGAACTGGAATGCTGCAGAACCGCCTAGCTAGAAACCTCTAACAAAAACAGCTTTACAGTGAATTAAGCTAACCCCTTAAGGCACAGCTGAATTCAGTTGAAACTGTGGCTATATGAACAGGAAACTGCAAAAAATAAACTATCTCAATTACTGTGCCAACAGGAAAGCCAGACAATACATATTAAAGGCTGTAGTACAAGAGTTCATTTGTTTTTGGTGCCAAAACCACATGCCGATTCCTGCAGCCTGCTCTGCGTGACTCATACCTTGCAGCTCCGGGGGGGAGGGATCTTGGCGAGTGCTCCGGTGGGGAGGGCGATCCGCTTCAAGGCCCTCGCGACCCTCGTGGACCTCCTGGGAGGGCTGACGACTCCAGACCCTCTCGACCCTGGCTTGCAGCTCCGGGGGGAACATGTCTTCTTAGGTGGTGATTTTAACTGTAGTAGATATAGGAAAGATAGAGGACTTCACACTACAAAGATGTTCTGTGATGCTAACTGTTTGAATGATTTATTGGTGCACACTAGACTTATTAATGTTTTTGAAAAGTTTGATAATTCTCCAAAAACTTATTTTCAAGATATGAAAGCCACCCATATTGATTTTTGGTTTTTATCCGGGTCTTTGTTGCTTGTTACCGCTAAGACTATTCAAGTGGCTCCTCCTGATCATGCTATTCTAGAAGCCACGGACGGTAGCCAGTCATGTACCCATGCATCGTGGTCTGGGGTATTGGAGATTAAATATGGGACTACTGCTCCTTTCAACAGTAGAAGATGGTTTTATGGCCTTGTTGCAGGCTAGAAAATCTGTAGTCTGCTTATATGACACCTATAGAGAATGGTGAATGGACACAAAAATTGATAATCAAACTTTTTGCAATCTATTGGTAAGTTTAATGGTAAGTATAAATCTGATTTATATCTACAATATAGAGACGTTTTTAAATTTACATTTTCAAGTGGTACAAGGAGACACTTCTGTGCTTTCAGAATTGAATGCCATTAGACATTTTATGAATACTGCCCAATATAATCATTTAAAGTCTTTAGATCTAGAATGTTGCTTTGGGACTCAGGGTACTAAAGCCTTTATGAATTTCTTTCAATTTTGTGCCCATCAATGACACCAAAAACATATGGAGAGCATTAGAAACCAGGCTGGTCTCAGATGTACAACTAAAGAGAGTATTATGCAGACTCTTGATACTCACATTCATTCATTATTTGGTTCCTCAGATGATATGTTAAATATGCATACTTCTTGGTTGACTGACTGTGCTTTGCCCTGTCTTTCTACTCCTAATGCCGGTTTGCTTGTTACTAAAATCACGTTCCTGGAAGTTGCCGGAGTGTTATCCTGCACTAAACAGGGTTCAGCCCTGAGGTCAGATGGGATACCATATGAATTGTATAAATTTATCTTCAGATTCCTTTTGCATGAGTTTGCTGAAGTTTTGAATGAATTTTTGACCTCTGGCTTATTACCAGACAATATGAATGAAGGTTTGGTAATCTTTATGTATAAAAAAGGACGATAGAGAAGATGTCATGAATTGGAGACCTATCACCTTGCTCAACGCAGATTTTAAAATCTTGACAAAAATTTTGAATGAGAGGTTACTTTTACAGGCAGATTGTTTATTACACCCTGCACAGACATGTTCCGTTCCTAATAGGAAAATATCGGATGGTTTAATACTCCTTAGAGAAATTATGCAAAAAGGTGCTTTGGGAGAAATAGCAGGTTTCCTTTTTAGTCTTGACCAGGCTAAGGCCTTTGATAATGTCAGACATGCTTATTTATGGGATTGTTTACTGCACTATGGGCAAGACCCCTAGAATTCTGCGGCCGCAGAATTTTGCACAGAACTTGCAATCTACCGCAGAACTTCTGCGGTGCCGCAGAATTCACTCTTCTTGCTGATTTGTTATTAATATTTCTGTTTTTCCATATAATCTGGTTCCCTTCCCTTCCCCTCTTTCTATATCCTAAACCCCCTATATGCTCAGAATGTGATGTTATCATTGCTATAACATTATACATTAGCTAATGAAATGGCTGCAATCTGCAACAGAAATGAACAGTCACTTATCTACCACAGCTCCCCACTGCCAGAGATGGTGGCACAGCACATCAGGCATGGTGATATTTGCTCAACCTGCACTACAGCCTGATACAATTTTCAGTCTTACATTATTGCACTAAGGCCAACTTAAACAAAACCCTGTCAATAGCACAGACCTGTTAAGTCCATACCTCACTTTGTACAAACCTATTTGTGCCTTTAAGGTATAGAGATGCCATCTGAAATGAATAACTGGTAAAATGAATTTAACTGTCATTTTGAAGAAAAATAAAGTAATTATGCCCAGAAAAGTGGAATATAATAATGTGTAGACCTGTTGAAAGAATAGACCTGTTAAATAAATAATTGCACTGTACGCATTTTTGCCAGGGTTATTGATTACATATTGTCACTGGTTGATAGAATCACCTAAAAGTTATGGAGAAATGTTGTGTGCAGGGACAGCTGTTGGGCCAGAGGGTAGCATGCTGAGTTTCTGTGCCGGCAACTCAGGTTCAGAGATTAGCTCTTGGAGCTGGCTGGGCAGCACAAGGATTGGTGGAATACATCATTGCTCAGAGCCTGGGAAGGTATGGTGCAGTGTTCTGTCACATGGTGGACACATTGTGCTGGTCTGGAGAGCTCTATCTCACAATCGGTTCACATGCATGTCATGGTCTGATGGTGTTAAGCAGTGTGTCAGGGAAAGCAGGTTGACATCAAAAATGAGTTTTGCAATAACTCCTCTATTCCATTTCTAATGGGACCTGTATGAATGAGGATGCTAGTTCATGGAAATTAAAAAAAAAAAATATATATATATATACACACACACACACACACACACACACACACACACACACACACACACACACATATACAGTATCTCTGTCTCTCTCACCACACACACACACACACACACACCTCACTCACACATTTGTAGGTATGTTACAGATTGCATATACTGTAAATATATAAGTGATACACAGTGGGAACCTCATGAGTTGTGTAGAAAGCACATACAAATATGTAAGTGATAGACAGTGGAAACCTCATTAGTGGGATAGATAGCATGCATAAAGAAATACCTTATTTATCACATAAGATCCCCTCTGCATATGTAATTTATTTAACAGGCTAGGACCTTAAGGGAGAGACATTTGTTTTGCCTTTTTAGGCATAACATTATTTTTATAATTCTGTTATTTTTTGAACTAGTGTTACTGTGCTTTCCACTATCCTGATTGCTATAACCACTGCCATGAAAGTGAAGTCAGGATGACAAGCTGTCACTGTGATGTGGCAGTTTGTTAGTGCCGCAGAACTTCCGCAGAAATTACAAACCACCACCACAGAAGTTCTGCGGCAAATGGTAGTCTTACCACAGTACTTGGTCCCACTGTGCCGCAGAAAAGTAGGGACCCTGACTATGGGGTTCTGCCACTATTTATTTCCTGGATACGACATGTTATGCTAGGGCTATGGCCCAGGCATATTGTAATGGATGGGTGGGAGGCAAGTATAAAGTCTTACGGGGTGTACGGCAAGGTTGCCCATTAAGTGTCTTACTGTATTTATTTACTTTAGGCCCCTTGATCTGCAGAGTCTATGCTATACCAGAAATATCTGGGGTCTCCTTCTCCAGTACAGACCAAGACATCAGATGTATAGCTTATGCAGATGATATTTGTTTTGTAGTAAATGACATGCCTTCAGCTCATGCCTTGAGTATTGCTAGACAAGACTTCACGACTTGTTCAGGGGCGCATATTAATTATGGGAAATGTCATTGTCTTCCGCTTCGATTGGAAGATGTACAATCCACTGCTATTATTGGAAGCCCAGAGATATGGGATACATGCCCTATTTTGGGACTTCTTTTTGGTGCAGGAGATTTAGCTTACTTGAATTGGAAATTGAAACTTGATATAGCACAGAATAAGGTTAAGCTTTGGAATACCTGGAGACTGTCTAAGTTGAAACGGGCTTTCATGATTAAAACGTTTTTGTTACCAGTGTTTTTGTACCTGAGTACAGTGTTTAGTCTTCCTCTGGTTCTGGAAACACAAGAGTATGGCTGTTTTTTTTCCTGTATATGGGGTAATAGCTTAAATCCGATTAAAAGAAGTATATTGTTACGAGATAAGAAATCTGGTGGTTTAAAAATGATACAACCAATTGTTTTCTTTTTCACTATGTTCTTATATACCAATCAATGTCCTGTGTTTGTTCAACAGTCTTCACAATGGACACCATGGCTTCTAGACTCTTTGGCCCAGATATTCAAAAGGGTTGCACCATGCGCAATATGGTTGCTCCAGAGCAAGTCTGAAAATGCACCATTCTGCGATATTCAGCGGGAGGCAGATGCCCCCCCCAAATCACACTGCGCAAAAGCGCAATGATAATGAATGCATTAGCAACTGAAGGGGGAGGAACCATGCATAAATGGCACAGTGCAATATTCAACAACATGCGCCATGCACAATAGGGGAGCAAGTGGAAGTTGCGCAATAGCGGAAATGAGCCAAAATAAAAAAGAACAAGGGAGAGGCGCAAGAACACTACAGGGAAGGCACATGTTGCTAAACTATAGCCAGCCACACAGGCAACACAGACACACAGGGCAGGACAGAGAAAGGGCACCCTGAACCCACAGGCACAGGGAAGGTGTGGGGAGCCACAGCCACAACCACAGTGCAGAAGGGGGAAGTGTCACACAGCACTGAGGCCACCAGAGGAAGGTGTTCCCTGTGCAGGGGAAGTAGCAGCCAGGACAGTGGGGGGGAACACAGAAACAGCTGCTGGGGGGGAGAACATAAGCCTGGGACATGGCCAGTGCCACCAACCAGATGGAGGCAGTAATGAGGGGGGTGAGAAGGCAGACAACAGGGGGGCGTGGCCGTGGAAGGGCCCGTCGGCGGTATGCCCCCAAGAGGCAGTACCGAGCCCACACCAGCTTCGAGCTGTACACAGATACCGAGATCATGGGCCAGTACTGCCTGAATTGGACAATTCTGAGGTGGCTCTGTGAGCTGTGCAGTGATGTGATGCAGGCACCCACACGACGGAGCCATGCTCTGTCAGTGGAGACAAAAGTGACAGCTTGCATGTGCCTGCTCACCACTGGTACCTTCCAGAGACCAACAGGGGACACCACAGGCATAACCCAGTCGGCCGCGTCATGCCACCTCACCCAATTCTTCAGCGCACTGCTGCCACATGCTGCGGAGTACATCCATTTCCCCAGCACACTGGCGGAGCGAACAGCAAACATACAGGAGTTCCAAAGGGTAGCACGTATGCCTGGCATGCTAGGGTCAGTAGACTGCACCCATGTGGCCATCCACACACCACCTGGCCCTGAAGGTGCGGCATATATCAATCAGAAGGGCTATGCAAGCATCAACTGCCAGGTGGTGTGCGATGCCAGGGGGTGCATAATCAATGTCTGTGCCATGCATCCTGGGGGAGCACATGATGCCTTCATCTGGCACCAGTCAGCACTGCACCACAGATTCGAGAGTGGGGACATCCCCACTGGCCACTTAGTGGGTGAGTATGCAAACCACGTGGAAAAACATAGAGCTTGGGAGGGGCATGGTCAAAGGTGACATGGGTATTGGCCTAGATGGCCAAAGGCAGGGTGACGCTGATCACCAAACTAACCTCCACCCTCTACACACAGCTGACAGTGGATACCCACTCCGTCCCTGGCTGCTCACACCTTACCGGCGGCCCGCGACCCCATCGCAGCAATGCTACAATGAGGCACATGCCACCACATGCAATATCATCAAGTGGGTGTTCGGGATGCTGAAGGCACGTTTTCATTGCCTGGACACATCTGGTGGTGCCCTACAGTACAGCCCCTCAAAGGCCTGCGGGCTATTCCTGACCTGTTGCATCCTGCACAACATGGCCAACGACTGTGGGATAGCCGTACAGGTCAAAGAGGGGGACAGCAATGGGGACGATAAGGATGCTGGTGAAGATGGTGATGGGCAGCCCCCCCTTGGGTGATGGGCCCCCCGACTGATCCGGCTGGCACAGCTGCACCGGGACACCCTCACAGAGGAGCACTTCAGCCAACCCAGCTAAGTCATGGGGCCATGTGCAACCACCAGTGGCAAAGGCACAGCCCACAAACACGCATGGACACACACCAGGGGTGCATGCTGTCAAGGAAAGTGGCCGAGCATGGAACCGCACACACGACCAGGGATGGGCAAGGTCTAACATGGCACACGGTCATACACACACACACACACACACACACACACACACCCTCAAGACATGCACAAAGGGTAGGAGGCACGCCGACCCAGACCGCCACCCCTAGCCACACACACGTCCACAGACCACCATGCCCACTGCCTGTCATTGTGTGTGTGTCAGATGCTGGGCACCATTGCACAGTGGCAGAGAGCACAATGCAGGCATCATCATGCACATGCCACAGTGGACAGCAGCCGGGAGGGTGTGCAGATGGAACATGTGTGCGCGTGCAGGGCTGGGTACCCCACCCATGCATTGCACGTTGAACAACACAATGCACACAGGGTAGCATCAGACAGTAGCCGTGCTGGGAGACAGGTCAGTCACGTGCCACAGTGCAACAGCTGCCATGGATGTGTGGGTGGCCCCACTGAGACCCGCCAGCAGTGACAGGCTGACCAATGGCCTCATGGGGTGGCACCGACGGTCCCCAAGGGGTTCCACTGCATGAACACGACTGTGCTTGCACAGGGGTCTGCAGCACACCGAACAGGCCTGCGCCAGTCGTGCTCGGGATGCCCACAGCTGAACCCGGTGTCAACAAGGGCGTGTCGCACGACACCGGGAAAGGGAGGTGGACAGTGCACTGCATGGTGTTTGCGATGCATGGGCAAATAACTGTGTGCCCATTGTGGCCATGATAGCTGTGAATGCCTGTGTCTGCCTGTCAATGGCAGCGGTCACATCCTTCTGCAACCGGTCCATCCCTGCCAGTAGCAGAGCGGTGTCTCTGCTGCGCTGCTCCTCTGCCTGGTACAGAGCCGCACTCAGTGCATCCACCACCATCACAAGCCGCATCTGCTGATTGACTGATACTTGGAGTATGCAGGTGTGCTCATCTAAGAGGTCATCTGCCTGATCGGCATGCTGTCCCGCATGGTGTTCGTGGCCCTGATGGTCATCACCCCTTGAGGGTGGATGCTACACACCAGGGCCAGGCCTGGGCATGTCCACAGCTGGTGCACTGATGCCGCCCTCTGACACTGTACCCCCATGGCCATTGGCTGACTGCTGATACTGCTCCTCCGGCTGCCGCTATCCAGGGCTCAATGGTGCCGCCGCAGTGGCCTCAACAGCCCCACTGTCCTGGACACACACCAGTGCTGCCCCACTGGTGCAGACAGGCAGAGGCTGGGACTGTGATGTCACGCAGGCCTCCACAGTAGCACCACCCACAGCCATGGCCGCAATGTCACCTGCTGTATGGCCATCCTGTGGCCCACACGTCTCACTGCCCATGATGTTAGCTCCATCATCATCGGTGATGGATCTGGCACCAGCCCGAGTTTCAGCATGCTGGCATCCATGGATGCTGGCACGCTGGGACACGGGCAGGGCCTCCTCCGCACCTGCTCCACCAACATCAGTCCGGATGTCCAGACGGGCCCACCATCGCCCTGACCCCCGTATGCCTGTGGAGGTGGACGGGCCCTCCTCCATCTCCATGCTACTGCCCTCAGTGGAGAAGCCCACCACCGCTGACCCATGTAGATGCTCAGGAGCTGTAAGGGAAAAACAGTAGCATTAATATATGTGACCTACCCTGCCCTCCCCCCATTAACAGACCAGGACCTACCATGCAGTGACTGGCTACCACCCATCTGGAATCCACCACCCGGAACACCCTCGATGGTGCAACACTGCATGCTGCCAGCAACCTGCTCTTCTTGTGGGGTCAGGCGTTGCACCTCCAGCTGTCCCCCACCGGTTGCAGACCATGCTGCCCTGATGGCAACCACCTTCTCTTTAATTCTCTGCCTGTCCATGCCCATCTTCTTTTTGCACTCCTGCACGGAGTGCTGGTGGCTGCCATGCAAGTTGACGGCACGCATCACCTCCTCCCATACAGCAGCATGGGCCTGTGGTGTTCCCTGGTGTCTGCTGAGCAGTGGTTCCTGGTTGAGGTAGGCCTCAAACAGGGCATCTGTCTCTGCCTTTGTGAAGTTCGGCCTCCTCTTCCTCCCACGTCTTTGTTCCTCTTCCTCCACCTCACGATCGGTCATGATTCCTCCTGTAAGAATGACAGGTGTTACCTGTGACTGTGAAGTCCCATGCATGTCCCAAACACCACAGTCCACACTCCCAAACAGCATGCAACTCACCGCAATAGACTGCAGTAACCGACTATGGCCAGTGCAGCCCAATGTCGCATTTTTATAGCACAATGCATGCAAATGAGGCGAGGTGCATTTTTAAGTGGGTGCAAATGCAGTGATTGCGCCATTGAATGGCTGATTAGCTGATTTGCATATGCTGGCTGAATGCCACGCTGTTGCGCTTTGCGCAATTGTGTTGAACGTGCTGAGCCAAGGGCGCAGTTCTGTGACATGCGCAGTACATACCTAACTGCACATGCCCGGGTTGATGATGCAGGCACCTGCTGTGCTGCTGACGTGCTGTGCATAGGAGGCAAAGCAGGGCACAGCCACCATTGTGCCAGTGGCGCTACTGCACTGTTCACATATATGGCGCTGTGGCATTGGGGCGTGGTACACGCACTGGGGCAACAGCGCTGTAGGCTGCTACAGGACGTGGCATATAGGCACCCAATCATGCTACACGCATTGGGTTCCAATTGCGCTGTGGCTGTCCATGCGCCAGAAACCCTTGACCCTGTGCCCGACCTTTGCCCCCTAGGCGCCATGCATCAGGCATGGGTGCACCACTATTGCACTGTTCGGTGACAGCTCGTTAGGAAATGGCAGCGCTGTAACTCGCAGCATCTGCACGTGGCAGAACCGTGCTGATGAGCGCCATTTTGAATCCACCACATTGCTGAGATGGCACGGAGAAGGGCAGTCATGTGGAGCCAGGTGGAGCTTGCCAACCTGGTGGCAATTGTAGAGCCCCATGCTGGGGCTTTGTATGGTGATGCACCCCTGGACAGGGCCAGGAGTGCAGTGTGGCAGGAGGTGGCCGATGCTCTCGAGGAGGCCACTGGTATGGGGCGCACGGTGGAGCAGTGTCACCACCATTACAGGGACCTCAGGCACAGGGACCTGGGCCTGCTTGCCCACCTGCGGGCACGTACCAGGAGAAGCACAGTGCCATGGCCAGATAGGTGCCACATCCATACACTGTTATCGTCCATATGGGTATCACAGTTGCATGTGTCCAGCACATGGGGGGGCCATCCAGTGTTGGCCGTGGTGGTGGTATCGGGGTGTGGGGTGGATGGGTATGGCTGTGTGGGATTGCACACACATGGGGGCGGGGGAACTTTGCTACTGGATTGTACTGATGTTCCTCTCTCCATGTTTGCAACTTAGGGCCTGAAGGACGCAGACAGGAGAGGGAGCGGAGGCATCAACTGGAGAAGCAGCAGGGAAGGAGGGCTGAAGGTGTGCAGTGGCGCATGGACCAGCCTGATGATGATGAATGCCTTACATCCATGATTACTATTGCATGCTGTATAACTGGGCGGGCAACTGGGCATGGCCACCATCCACTGACACCACTGCCATGCACGCAACTTGTTACAGTCAGCACTGTCCAGTGGCACTGCTTGTCTGGGAGTGTGTCAATGGTGGTCCATGCGTGCACTGGGCATATGGCTGTGGCACTGCCTTCACACCGCATAGCCAAGTCACTGTACGGCCACGGTGGTGCTGTGCAGGACATGGGCGGTGGGTGTGTGCAGTGATCCACATGGCTGTGGCTGCCTGGGTAGGCAGGTCTTGTGAACACGGTCACTGTGGGTGGTCGCACACCATCATAGGGGTGTGGCACATGGCTGTATGCCATGCACAATGGGTGGGCTGCAGGGGGCTGGACAGTCACACTTATTGACTCTGCTCCCTCGTCCTAGGTGGACGGCGACTCCAGGCACTGGAGAGAGGTGTGCAGGAGTTGCTGCAGGTGGCAAGGGTGACCCTGGAGCTCTTACATAGATACATAGATACATAGACAGTGTCGGCAGATAAGGGCCTATGGCCCACCCAGTCTGCCCATTTGAGCTTGGAAGTTCAGTTTGTTTTCCTAGAAGTCTGTTGCTCCTTACCCCTGACCTCCAGAATTCCTTTATGTCTATCCCATGCATTCTTAAATCCCGTGATTGTTTCCAGCCCCCACCACTTCCTCTGGCAGGGTGTTCCACTTGTCCACCACCGCTCTGTGAAGAAATTCTTTCTTATGTTTCCTCTGAATCGTCCTCCCTCCAACTTCATCCCATGCCCTAGTCCTGGAACATCTTTTTCGCTTAAAAATAGTGTTTTCCTGCACCTGTTCCTCCCTGTAAGATACTTGTATGTCTTATCATATCCTCTCTCCTCTCTCCCTTCTCTCCTCCAGGGAGTACATGTTCAGTTCCTTCAACCTGTCTTCATAGGACTTGTGATGCAATCCATGCACCATCTTTGTTGCCCTCCTCTGAACCTTCTCACCCCTGTCTATGTCCTTACATAGGTATGGTCTCCAGAACTCGACACTGTACTCCAGGTGGGGCCTCACTAGTGTCTTGTATAGCGGAATTATGACCTCCTTTTCCTGCTGGTGATGCCCTGCCTATACATCCCAGCATCCTATTTGCTTTACCTGATGCCTTGTCACACTATTTCCTACCTTGAGGTCATCTGAGATGATAACCCCAAGATCCCTTTCCTGCTTGGTGCATGCTATATCCTCACCCCCAACTGATATATTGTGCCAGGGTTTTTTGCCCTATATGCATTAACTTGCACTTCTTGCATTGAATTTCAACTGCCAAACCCCTGACCATTCTTCAAGTTTCTGCAGGTCCCTCTCATTCTGTCTACACCCTCTGGTGTGTCTACTCTGTTACAGAGCTTTGTGTCATCAGCGAACAGTGAAATTCTGCCTTCTAGGTCCTGCACCATGTCACTGATGATGATGTTGAATAGAACCGTCCCAGCACTGATCCCTGTGGTACCCCACTGGTCACTCTTCCCTCTGTGGAGTGACAGCCATTTACCACCACCCTCTGTGTCCTGCCACCCAGCCAGTTACCTACCCACCACACCACTGTCCTGCCCACACCCATATTCCCCAGTTTGTGTAATAGTCTTCTATGTGGCACAGTGTCAAAGGCCTTGCTGAAGTCCAGATAGGCCATGTCCACTGCCCTCCCCTGATCCACCTCCCTAGTCACCCAGTCAAAAAATTCAATGAGGTTGGTCTGACATGACCTCCCCCTGGTGAAACCATGCTGCCTTGGGTCCTGTAGTCCATTGACAACCAGATCTTCCACCAATCTCTCCTTCAGTAGTGCTTCCATGATCTTCCCCAACCGAGGTGAGGCTGACTGGTCTGTAGTTCCCTGCTTCCTCTTTGTTCCCACTTTGTATAAGGGGACTGGCATCTGCTGTCCTCCAGTCTTGGGTACTCCTGTTTCCAGTGATCGGCTAAACAGGATAGCCAGAGGTTCAGCCACCACCTCTCTTAGTTCTTTATGACCCTGGGGTGCACCCCATCTGGCCCCATTGCTTTATTAACTCTTATTGCTTCCAGTTCCTTCAGGACCCTTTTCGTGTAAAGGGACTTGTGTCCATTTCTGCACCATTCTCACCCTTTGTACTCCCTTCAGACCCATTACCTCCTCTTCCTCAGTAAAGACTGAGCAGAAATACCTGCAGTATGTCAGCTTTACTGTTGTCATCCTCCACGGCCCCATCCTCCCCCTTCAGTCTCACTATCCTCCCTTTGTCTTTTCTTTTTCACTTATATACCTGTAAAGGTTTTGTCCTCTACCCACTGATTTTGCAATGTGTTCTTCTGTCTGAGCTTTGGCTTCCTTACTGACCTCCCTGCCTCCTTTGCTTCTCCTGGTACTTCTCCCTATCCCATTCTGCCTGTGTCTTTTGTATTGCCTGAATGCAATCTTTTCGGCTTCACTTTCTTTGCTACCTCTTTGAAAACCATAATGGTCTCCTCTTCCTTTTCCTCTTGCTAACCTGCTTAATACATAATTCTGTTGTTCTTGTAATCCCCATTTTAAATACTGCCCACTGTTCCTCAATCCCTGATTCCTGTCCCATTCCTTAATGCCTCTTTCAAGTATCTTCCCATTTTCCCAAAGTCCGCCCCTAAAATCCAGGATACGTGTTTTTGTGTAGTTTGTCTCCTCTTCTGTGATTTCAAACCACAATGACTGGTGGTCACTGTTTCCCAGGTGCTCCCCCACTGTTACCCCCATCACACTGTCCCTGTTTGTGAGCACAAGGTCCAGTATTGCCTTCGCCGAGTTGGTTCCATGACCAGTTGCTTGAGGAAGGCACCCTGAAGGAGTCCAGGATAAATCTGCTCCTAGTTGATGCTGCTGCTGGGATGCTCCAGTCCACGCCTGAATATTGAAGTCTCCAACCAGTACTACTCACTCTTGTCTGCCATCCTTGATGGCTAGCATCAGCTCCTATCTGTTTCTTCCTCCTGGGCTGGTGGTCTATAGACCACACCTGTGCTGATGGCTGTCCCCATTTTCCTTTCCAGCTTAACCCACAGTATCTCTCCCCCATTTTGTTCCTCCTGGATCTCTGTGGCCCTTATATCATTTTTCACATAGAGTGCCACTCCTCCTCTCTTCCTGCCTGCTCTGTCTCTTCTGAATATGTTGTAGCCAGGTATGGCCATCTCCCAGTCATGGTTATCATGACACCAGGTTTCAGTGATGGCCACAATGTCCAGGTCTGACTGCACCATGGCAGCCTCCAGATCTTCCATCTTGTTGCTAAGGCTCCTGGCATTTGCACACATGGCTTTCCATGATTTGACCTCCCTAGACTGTCTCACTGTTCTACTCCAGCCCCTTTCTTGGTTTTCATTTACCCCTGGTTCTCCTTGCTGTCTGCCCGTCTGCTGAATTTTGCCCCTTTTCTGCTTATCCACCTCTTGGGCACTAATCTCCATCTTTGCACACTGCTTTGCAGAGATAGCCACTCCTCTGGTTCACTGGTTCCACTGCTAGCTGTGGGGTGTAGCAAGTAGGTACCCTCCTTGCTGCCTGCCACCCCTTTGCTAGTTTAAATGCTTGTCAATGTAGCATTTAAACTTATCACTGACTGCTTGGATTCCCTTCCAGGATGGATGCAGGCCAGCAGGCTTGAACAAACCTCCATCCCTCCAGGTGGGTCCCCAGTCACCAATGAATCCAAACCCTTCCTCACAGCACCAGTTCTTCAACCATGATTTAAAGTTCCTGGTGCATGCACCCCATGCTCTCCTTTGCCTCTCACAGGTAGTACTTCTGAGAAAGTGACAGAAGTAGCTACTTGCTTGAGACCCCTCCCCAGTTTCCTAAATTCTTCCTGAACTTCATTTGGCTCCCCATTTGCCTGGTCATTAGTACCTAGGTGGATAATGACATCCAGCTCACCCTCCCGTCTTGCCTTCCCAATGATCCCCAGGATCTTTCTGCCATCCCTCCATGCCGTGGCACCTGGTAGGCACCTCACCTCCCTGTCCTCCCCCTCCTGTGTTCCTAGCTGGATCCCTCTTATGATGGAGTCCCCTACCAGGATTTGCTTCCTCCTTCTCTGGGGTCCACTGCTTTCCCGCTGAGGTCACCTCCTTGGCTAACCTCCATCCTTTCCTTCCACTTCTAGGTACCTGTATTTGGTTGTCCTCATTTGCCAGTGTGGCATATGAGTTCTTGAGGTATAGGATCTGGGATGTGCCTCTGCCTGACTGCTCTAACCCTCCCTGAGCCCACTGTCATCCAAGTGCCCTCGCCCTCGGCATCCTTTGAGGCAGTTGCATTGGACTAGGTGGTCCCTGGATAGGGGTGATGGTACTCCTGACCCAGTATACTTCTGCTCTGAGTCTGGCTACCTCATCCCGCAGTCCAGATAGATGCATGCAGATAGGGCAGCACCTCAGTGTCCAGAAGGTCTGCCTGAATATGGCTGCCCCACAATCACTACATTGCACCACTCCCCACATTATACTGCAATTCCACTACTTGTCTGCTACTGAAGCTCTCCTAGTTCCCTTTTTATTAATTTACTGTCCTAAAATCCTGCCACTGTTCCCCTATAATATTTGAAAATACATACACTTCTATCTAAGCTCTTTATCCTTACAATCAAAAGGTAACTACAATCACAATAATCTACCTTCTACTAATACAGATTCTATCACAGAATCAGAGCACAATGCAAAAACATCTGCTACTTAGCAACAACAAACAGGTGACAGCATACCAAGTTGATGTAGCTTTTTTTAAAATAGAAAAGAAAAATGTAATTGTTTAAACCAATAGAAATCAGCAGTTCCAAAAGCACCTTGAACTACAACAAAGAATACAGTACCACACCTCTGCCACAATAACTAAACAGTTCTAAAACATTGGAGAAAGAAGAGAAAAATTAGAGACTGAGCAAAAAGATACAATGTACTATAAAGTATTAGGCAATAGGTATACTTAGTTGTTTAACAGAGAAAATAAAGTACCTACCAAAACAGACAGGATACCCACAAATGACACTTAGGTTCTCAATATCAGACACCACCAAAGGCACATTCAGAAAGGGTTTAAACTATAGTATTAAAATAGTATTAAAATTAACCACATCAGAGTAGAAAGATCACACTAAATAAATGTGTTGATCCTTCTGACTTCCAACGAATATCTACCGCACAAATTTTATATCTTCCTGGAGCCTACAGGGTTGTCTGTCACAATCACTTAAATTTACATAAAACAAAACAATTTTTAAACTGAAAATTGTATCAAAAAGCACTTAGCTTTGGGAGCTCTTCTCAAACACAGCCACTCAGCTCAGAGTTCTAGAATCTTGCAGAAGATGGACCACCACAGAGTGAGGAGGAGGAGAAGAAGACATAGGCGCCATGTGGAGGAGGACCGGGGCACATGAAGAAAACTCCATGCCCCTACTAACACCTTCTTTCCCGGACCCACCCTCACACCCCTTCTTCCTTCTCCCATATGTTCACCCCTGCCCCTGACCTGCCCCCACCTGGTATGTGGCCCTTCCCCCCCTCTTGTAAATACTTGTACATAGTTTTTTGTAACTTCTTTTGAATATATGCATTTTGTTATGACAACTGTGGTGGTCTCTGATTTGCAGCGGGCTACAGGTGCTCAGCTGCAGTGGTGTGCACGGCGTCAGGGGTGGTGCATGCATGGGCGTGTGTGTGTGTGTGTGTGTGTGCAGAGGTGAACCACCTATGGTGTGGGCAGGGGGATCAGTCACTGTCTGTGGTTTGTGTGTTGTACTCTGTGCACTGGATGCCTGTGTGCAGTGGTCCACGGTGCCTGCACTGTGTGCATGGCACCCCTGTCAGACTGTCCATGGCCTATGCAGCTGACACCCTTGCATGTCTGTGATATGCATGGTCTGCTGGCATGTCAGTGGTGGCTGTCCATGCTGGATAACAACTGTACCCAGCACAATGCCAGGTTGCCTTCCATCACCAGTATGGTACACATCTGCCTCCAGTGGCACTGTGGCCTCTGCTGTTGTTGTCCCCCCTCCATGCTGTCACTTGTGTCTGTTGCAGGAGATGTGCTCCAGTGTCTGTCACCTGTGCTCCAGCAGCATGCTGGTGGTATACTGCTTCATGGTGCCTGCGCAGGGTGGCTGGCACACTTGTGCAATGAAGGGGTGCTGGCCATGTGAACACATCAGCCATGGCCACATGCCAGTGGTTTGGTTGACCTGCTACTGTGTCCCTGTGTTGGTGTGCCCTTGGGTATGGGTGGGTGTTTGTCCATGCACTGTGTTGCATCCTGTGTGGTGCATGCTTCCATGCAACACTGTGCATGTCTGTGCTGGCTCTTGTGGCCAGTGCTGGGATGGAATGTGTCCTTTGGAGGGTGTGCAGGGTGCTGTACCACTGGTGGTGGGGTCCAGGGCATGCCCTGTCACATGTGGGGTACCTCGTGTGGTGACGCATGGTCGGTCTCTCAGCTGTACCTCAGGGTGGACGTGCAGGGTGGCACTGTGTATGCTATTGTTGCATTGCTGTCTGCTGCCACCCGCAGCAGAGTGCACATGGTGGGGCTGCCTTGCATGGCTCTGTGGTGCACAGGGTTGCATTGTCACAGTGAGGGTGGTGGCATGCATAGGGTGTCCTGCACTGTTGGGCACTACTTCTGGGAAGGGTGTATGGTAATTGTGGTGCAGGGTGTGCTCTGCATTGGTGGGATGGTGTGGCATGGGGTGGTCAGCCATCCTTGTGTGCCAGTCACAGCTTGCCAGGGGGTCTGCTGGGGCACCATGGCCCGGCTGTGGGTTGGTTGCTGATATCCATGGGCTGGTGGTTATTCTAGCTCCCCCCCAGTTGTGCAGTGCATGGGGTGTGGGAGACGATGTCTGTTCTGCTGTGTGCTCCTCTGTCCATCTGTGGCATGGGTGGTGGGCCTCTGCATCCCTGTTGTGCTGTTGTATTGCTGCCCTGCTGCAGGGGGCATCCCTGGTTGCGCTATGGTGCATCTGGACTGCTCCGCTAAGCATCCATTGTTGCGCTATGGTGCATCAGATATGCGCAACTTCACATCCCTGGTTGCGCTATGGCACAGGTGGTGCGATATTCAGTCGTCTGCCATAGGCGCATCTTGGCCTGTGCAGTTTTTGAATATCGTGCTTCTTGCACATGGATGCAGTGGACTTGTGCTTGCTCCTGCTGTTGCGCACTTTTTGGGCGCAGTTTGAATATCTGGGCCTTTGAGTTCAATTTTTGATGCATGGTTGGTTCATGTCCCTCTGCCAAGACAACAATCTCTTGTTCAGCTTCTGCCCACATTAAAAGTTTGTTTTGGGAAGATTAAATTATGGGGTATTACGAAAGGTCAACTCACTACTTTTTCCAGAAAGGAATTGTATACTTTCCTTATTGGTAAATATTTCCATGATTTGGCCCCTGTTGATTTTTACCCTATGCCTCAACAAACTCTTATGGGTAGTATGTTGACTTCCTCTCGGATTCCATGTTATATGTGGGATGTTCTATGGCTCTCTTTCCATGGCAAATTGAATGTTAGAGGCAATTTAAAGCATAAACAGATTTCTGACCATTATTGTTGGTGGGACTCTTGTCCTCTTACTGTTGAAACAATACCACATTTGTTTTTGGATTGCCCTTTTATTGTAGAATTCTGGTCTTATCTGCATAAAAAGTGGCCAACATCCCCGTTTTATGATATGACTTTGGAGATTTTGTGTCTTGGCATTTTGCCTCATTTATGGACAAAACATGATAAGGTTACCATGTGGTTGTTTTGGTGTGTTTCAAGTTTTATATTTGGTTTATACGGTGTAGGCTGATGATTCAACAATGTCATTTTTCTGTGGAAGAATGATATTTTATGGTAACAAATTTGATTTCTACTTTACATTTACAAGACCGTGATAAGGTTTCCCCCGCATTATTTGCTTCCAGATGGGGCTCAATAGACTGTCTGTGATGGTACTACCCTTCTTGCATTTTCATTATAGAACCAAGGTTTCTATGTTTTTTTCCCCCTCTCTATTAGAGGTTTTGTGTTCTTGCATGAAGTAATGCATTTTTTAGTTTTATTGTCAACCTTTTTTTTTTCCTGTACCATTGACTGAAATGTTTTATTTTTGATTCAAATGCAGCTTTTCCCTGTTTTCTGTTATTTTGTTTTGGATGTATGATGTAATACTTCTTAGGTTTTCTACTATGTTTTGTACGCATGTCAATGCTGTGTATAAGTTCCCCTACTCTTTTGGGGAAGGGGGTCAGCATTTATTAATAAGTTTGGGGATATAACAATTGACAATTTGTATTGTATGTATGATGAAATACTTATTTATGTTTACCTTTATTTTTGTGTTATGATTTTGTGTGAAGCAACACTATTGTGTATATTTCTTAATTTCAAGTTTTATTAAAAATTCCCCTACTCTGCCTGCAGGGGTGATGTCACTTCCTGTGGACAGGATGGAGGGACCCAGTTTGCTGTTGGACACAGGAGGAGGAGGAGGAAGTGATGAGGTGGCAGGAGAGCAGGTGACCTACATTCTCTTCGCATGTGTGGGAGGCAGGGGAACAGGTCTCCACCCCTGCCTTGATACCAAGGGAGATGGATGCGATTGAAGCTAAGGAAAAAGCAATGTCTTTAAAAGGAAGGAGTAGAAACTGCAGGTTGAGAAAGAAAATGGAATGGGAAAAAAAGTAATGAAAAAACATACGGATGAAGAAGAAAACTCCATGGAGCACAGTAAGTCAAAAACTGTTTTACTAAAAGCATTGGAAAAAGAAAAAGAAGAGATTAAGCAGAGGAAAAAAATTGTTATTAAAAGAAATTGAAGTAGGCAAAGAGGAATGTGACAAGCCTGAGGCCTGTTGAAAACAATTGAAAAGTGCTGATGTGGCAGTGATGGAGCAGGCCGCTCCTACTGAAACAGAAAACCCTAGTGAAAAAGCCCTGAAGGGAATGGCCACAAAAAGTCACAAGAGACTAGGCCTAAGACAGGCAGAAAGTGTTAAAGGGAAAAGTAAAATTAATACCAAACCAAGAAACATGGATAAATTGGAGGAAAAGGCAGGGCCCTCCCCCTGAAGTGGAAAAAAAAAGAAGAAATAGAGGAAGAAAAGTTAGGAAATTACAAAGTTCCCCTAGAATGGGTTACAAAAGGTTTGTCAGATGCTGGATGGAAAAGAACTGCTGATGGAAATGGATGGGACCCGAATAGGTCCTGCTGTTCAACAGCTACTAAAAATGAAAATGTACAAAATGTAGAAATAAAAGAGGACATAAATGTTGAAACAGAAAATGCTGATGATACAAAAGAATCACAGCAAATGGGTGATGAAGGGAATTCTATGGAACAAGAATTAAACACAATTCAGGAGGATAAAGAACAAAGCAAAAAAGAGGAGAAAGGAAAACATAAAGCATGGGAAGGAAACACAAAAGTTATTTTCAGAAGAACAAATAAAACACGCTAAAAGAAGGAACGCGGTTTGCCTTAAATTTAGGGAGGCAGCTGCAGATGCCCCAGACTGATTGCACATAGGGATAAACTTACTAAAAGAAAACATGAAATTCTACCCCTATGAAATTCATGCACTCATACATGTTCCTGGAAGTGGAGAATATGATATTAGTTTTAAAAATCTGGGGGTTGGACAGATTCTGGAAACAATTTCATCAATTAGAGACCACACCACAATGGAACTGATTTATAGCAACATCTTTGACTAAACCTGCTTTCAAAATTGTGACAGTGTTATTCAGAAATGAAGGCGTAAACGTGGCTGATATCTCCTTTTGGTTAAAACAAAGATGTATGGTGCATGGCCCCCCATATCCCATATTAGATAAAGAGTGCCTGTGGATGGGGGGTTGGAAATACAAAGTTACATTAAAATCACTAAATGGTGAAATTCAGCACTTGGCAAATTGTTTCTTTTTGGGGAGAGACGGGGGGTAGTATTCTATGCAGGCCAGCCTAGGTCCTGCTTTAGGTGTAGAGACAAAAGCTATTTAAGCAGCTCATGTGAGCAAATAAAATGTGGATTATGTGGATTGACTGGGCACCGGGGAGCAGACTGCAAGAATAAAATCAAATGTAGTCTGTGTGAAGAAGAAGGACATTTTTTTTCAACATTGTCCCTGGGCTTCTCATAATAGTTCAGACCCAAGGGGAAACAGCTGACCAAGATGTTCATCTGGCTAAAGCACAAAAGATGAACAGCCAAGATGACAAGGTGGTATATGAAGCAAAGAATAAGGAGGAATCTCACACTATAAAAAAAGACAAAGAGTCAGAAGCTGGAAATAAAGAAATAAATAAAGAAAATTGAAAGAAAACAAAAGGGAAAAGTGGAAACCGGTTTCACAGTGGTAGCAAGGTCCAGGAGGAAATCTCAACCCTGAGAAAAACCAGGAACAAATAAAGTGCCAAGGAAAGAAAAAGATAGAGAGAGAATTGAATTATCCAACAGATATTCGATGTTACAAAAGAAAGACTGGGACACAATAGAAGAATTTTTGCCATCTTGTGTGGATTTTTCAGAAGCAGAAGAAATAACAGATGGGGACACTACGGATGTGCAGGCCTCGAAAAAGCAGAAAAAAGCAAAGGATGGTTGAAGGAGAAAAGGGAAAATTATTTTTTATTGAGAACTTTAAATGGAAACATTAGCATGTTTAACAATTAATGTGAACTGTATACAAAAATAAACATAAAAGAGCAGTTACTTTTTCAATTTTAACTGAACTGGAAAATGAACTAATAATATTCCAAGATACTCATTTACATAATATAGAAGAGATAAAGCAGGCCCAAAATGATTGGAGATGGAGGCCCTCATTGTGGTCCATAGGGGAAGAGCAGTGTACGGGGGTAGGGATAGCTTTTGGTATATGGGAGGTGAAAGTAAACAAAATAATAGATTTAGTACCAGGAAGAGTGTTCATAGTAGACCTGTACATTAGGAATAGGGCAGTGAGAGTAATAAATATACATAACCCGCAAACTAAATTGGATAGGAAGAAAGTAATGAATCTAATAGAACCTTACATGCACACATCTAAAATTGTGTTGTGGGGTGGTGACTTTAATTGCAGGTTTAAGTAAAGAAGACTGGGGGAGAAGAACAACTAAAGTTTACTGCAATACACAATGTTTAAATAATATTTTAAGGAAAGGTAATTTGATAGATGCTTATAAAATAACAAAGAAAAAGCCAGAAAATATGTCTTTCAAAGGAAAAGTCTCATCTAGGATAGATTTTTGGTTGGTAAAGACAGAGACAAAGATTGAAGAAATACAAGTAGTTCCAATGGAAACTTCAGATCATTTAGGAGTTAGAATGGTATTAGATATGGGTAATCAGTTTAAATTTGGAAAGGGTTAATGGAGAATGAATGTAGAATGGTTACAAGAAAAAGAGTGTGAGAAAAAAATGAAAGCTCTATTTAGAGCTACGGAGTCAGTTCAGGATTTATACGATAATGTAGCTAAATGGTGGGAAGACTCTAAAAAAGACATAAAAAACCTGATGTTAGAAATATCACAGAAATGTGAGATGACTAATTATGAAAAATATTTGGGGCTAAGAGCAAGGTTGTACAAACTATATACATCACAAGTTTAAAATTAAATAGATGAATCAGAAACGATAGCAGAGAATAAAGCACAAATTAAAGTTTTTCAATATAATAAAGTAAAATCATTAATAATGGCTCAAAAAAGTGGGACTCAAGGTACAAAATTCCAGACAAATCCTTTTGAGAGTAGCACAGAAAGAGTTAAAAATAGAGTATGTATGGTTTAATAGATAGTGGAAGGAGTATTCAAACAAATATTAATCAGATAAAACAAATTGTACAGTTACATATAAGAGAGAAATTTCAGAAACTAAAAGGGGAAAGAAGAACAGAATTCTTAGAAAAATCTATATTACCTCAAATAGGGGAAATACAGGCCAGGGCTTTGAATGAAGAAATAAAACCTAGTGAAGTGAAAAAAAGCAATAAGGTCCTTAACAATCATTACAGCACCTGGTATTGATAGAATTCCTAATGCCTTTTATAAAAAGTATGACGAGGATATGACAAATATGCTGACTAAAGGTTTTTTTTCTTTCTTATTATTCTTATTTATCTGCCTGCTGCGGCGACTACCAGCGGGGGCATCTAGCCACTGGCTCTACCCGCCAGGAGAGCACCAGGCTCACTCACATGATGGGGGATCCAGCACGGCCATCGCCGATCCGCTGGAGGGTCTCCCCATACCCTATCCAGCCAGACCGGCTCAGGACCCCCCCAGTGTGATTCCACGTGAGTCCTCCTGGCAATGAAGGGCACGGCCATCAGGCTGCATGGTTGTGCCCAGCCATTTCCACTTTTTCTCCCATTGGGAGCGCAGATGTACAATGACGTCTGCATACGTGCATGCTGACATCTGCCGTGCTCCCCCAGTCACATCAGTGCAAGCGGTACCCCTGGGCATCCCAAGGGGTTGCCGCAGCGTGGTGTGGATTCCCCAGCCCTCCCCAGGACTAGGAGAGCTGTCTCCCAATGCTCAATCCTAGTCCTCCCCTGATGACCCCTGATGACCCGGGCTTGTTCCCAAACCCAGGCCACCGGCATAGTGTGAGGTGTGGCATCCAGCACCTCAACCCTCAGTGCCACCGGGCCGGCTCAGACTAAAGTTTTTAATGAAATATTTCAAAGAGGGATTATGACTGATAGTATGAAATTAGGAGTTATGATTTTCTTACATAAAAAAGGGGACAAAGCAGACAAAAATTGGAGGCCAATAAGTCTTTTGACATCAGACTACAAAATATTAGCCAAAATAATAAATAAAAGAATAAGTTCCTTTGCAGAGCAATTAGTGTTACATATGTAAACTTGTGCAGTACCTGGGAGAGATATCAGACAAAACCTGATATATAAGAGAAATAATAAATGAACCAAAAGAAGAAAGATTAAAAGATCTTTTGTATAGTTTAGATCAAAAAATTGCATGTGATGCCATAAAACATGAACGTGTGTGGAATGTACTAAAAAATTACAATATACCAGAACATTTTTTAAATTAATAAAAGCATTATACGTAGAAGCCCAAGTGTGCCCAATGATCAACAGGCACTTGGGAATACCAATTTACATTAAGAATAGGGTACGACAGGGCTGCCCTTTAAGCCCGCTCTTGTATGTCCTTTGTTTGGACCCACTATTGAGAAATATAGAGAAATAAAAATGGGTGGAAAGTATAACATGGGGAGATAATGACTTAACTAAAACTTGTGCGTATGCAGACGATTGTGTCATTTTCGTTAAAAACTCCAAAGCAGGAGAAATAGCATTAAACATTATTGAGGAATATAAGGGTTACACTGGGATTGGAATAAATAAAGCTAAAAGTAAGATACTTCCTTTAGGTAAATATGAGAAAGGGGAAGTAGGAGAATTAGAAATAGTGCAAGGAGATATAAAGAGCTTAAGAATCATGTATGGGAGGCTGGATGCAGGGAGGAAAAATTGGGAGGAGAAATATAATATAGCACAAGGAAAAATAATAAGATGGAAAGAATAGGAAATGACTAAAGAAAAAAGGATATATCTGATGAAGACTTTTATTATTCCTATTTTTCTATACATAGCGTATATATTCCCAGTCCCACCTGATTTACAAATGAAGATATTGGGGCTATTCTTTCAGCTGTTATGGGGTACAAGGTTGAACCCAGTTAAGAGAACTGATACATATAGACCAGTGAAAGAAGGTGGGTTAAACATGGTTCACCCAATAGTTTTCTTTCAAAGCATATTTATTTATGCAAATATATTGGCTATTTTGCAAGGGAAAAAGAAATTATGGAGTCCTTTTGCACAAAAGTGAAATAAAATTATGTTTCCAAATATTGGAAAAAAAGGAAATATTAAACAAAAGAAAGAAATATCAATCTACATGGAGGAATGTAGAAAATATATGACTCAATGTGGAATATCATTAAAACTGGTAACCAGAGTAGAGAGGAAACAAATGTATAAGAAAGTATTAGAAAAAAATTATTATGAAGATCCTGTCTTTAATGCTGTAGAAGGTATAAGTACAGAAAAACATATTAAATATGACTCTGGAGAAAAGAATCCCATTAAAAAATGAGAGAAGTGGTGTGGATGTGTAGTCATGGTAAACTTAACACAAAAGGAAATCAGAAACACAAAGCAAAAGAGGAGAGAATATGTCCTGAGGTTTTATGTGGCATGGATGAAGAAAGCATGTATTACTTATTTTTGGACTGCTCTTTTGTTAAGAATTTTTGGGAAAAATTAGTGAAGTTTTGGGGACTTAACTTATTTAAAGAAATGACATATGACATATTAGTATACGGACAACTAACAGAAGAATGGGAAATCTTTGATTATGGAACAGTATATGTAATTCTAGCAGTATTAAAGTGGGGAATATGGCAGATAAGATGTCAAAGGGTTCTACAAAATAAGGAATTACAGCAAAATGATTTAATGTTTATGATTCAAACTGAGCTTGATAAAATATATCAGAATGAATGTACACTATATGAGGAAAACAGAGCAAAGACATTATGGAAAAACATGAAAGCAATAGGATAAAATACTTAATAAGATCAATATACAAGGGAAGAAAGTAGTAATAAAATGTTGGGATATAATGAATGATATTTTTGAAATATGCATAAATGTGGTATGTTAGATGTGATAATGTAAGACTTTTCTGTAATATTTGTTTTTGGTTTTAATAAAAAATTCCCCTACTCTCCTGTAGGGGGAACCTCTGGCCTGCAAGATGGCCACTTTCTTCAAGTCATCGACAAAGATGGATGTGAGAGAGGTAGTGGAGACGGTCTGCTCCACTGCCTTCCAGTCTACAGAGACTGAATTTTTTTTTGATGCTCCAGTTTCCTTGGAGGGAGCACCAGAAACCCAGACAGCAGTAAATTCAGATTTATTAAATGGATGAGGAGTAAGTGATCCAGATATTTCACAGGAAAGGATACAGACGACAGAGCCTCCTTTGATGGTCCATATTGATACACCTCAAGTTCCACCAGATAAGCTGGAAGCTCAGTTATTGCTGGAAGAACAAGAACTTTTGAACAGGCAAAAAGAACTTCAAACCGCAATAGCGCTTTGCAGATGAACATCGCAACAGATGGCTGTGAGCGCAGAGGTGACACCTCCTGACATCCAGCTGCATGTCAAGTGGTGCACACTACAGACAGCTGGAAACCTTCGGGATTCAGAAACGCTTGCCAAAACACCTACAGTAACCTGGCCTCAGGAACAAACAGGCAATCTAGGGTCTTTAATGGAGGAAAGTACCAGTTCTTCCTTACTATTCATATTTAAGGGAAAATTAGCACAACAGACTGTAGGGGCTATGCCTAGAATGACGACTGCTGGGGCGTCTGCTCCAGGCCTATGTCATAGCCCCACCATGCCTGAAAAGGAAGTGCAAGGCTGGTCAGTTGAAATGGCACTACAAGGAGCTGGATGGGAATGGGATAAGGCAGGACATTGGGTTTCAGGCTCCTCTCAGGTGCGGATGTCCAACCCCCAAGAAATTACAGAACAGCATGAAATTGATATTACTGACACCACTCTGAATAGCGCTAGGTTGCATATCACTGAAGTTTTGCAACTCACACAGAACCCTCAAGTACCTTTTAATCCCTCAGTTTTTATATGAGATATGGATGGAAGTGTTCCTCTAATTATAGAAGAACCTATTGATAATGACACTCCTGGGTCACCTAGGCCTGTTGCACCTGCACAGGCTTCCACAGATAACTCCAAAAGGCAACAAAACACAGGGAGAAGGAGATCTTATGCCTCTTTCTTTAGGGAACCTGTCTTCCTGGCCAAATGGCACACTGCCGTTTGTTTGATTTACAGAGGAGGGCTGGATGTCTTCCCGGATCATTTATTTGTGGCAAAGACCCTTATTTAGACATCTATGAGATACGCAGGGTAGAAATCTATGCGTTGATACGTGTTTCGGGGGAACAGTCTTTTGACGTTAGTTTTAAGTTTAATAGTAGCCTGCAAAAATTCTGGAAACTTATCACACTTTAAAATTGATGCCACTATGGTCCCCTTTTGAGACTAAACCCCTTAACAAAGCCAGCCAATAGGACAATAACAATTTTGTTCAGAAATGAAGGAGTCAGTGTAATGGATCTATTATACTGGCTCAGACAAAGGTGCACTATTCTGGGAAACCCAGAAGCAATCTTCGATGAAGAAAAAATATGGACAGGGGATGGAGGGTGAGGATTGTGTTGCACACCACTGAAACAGATTTACAGCATTTACCAAATAGATTTTTCATAGGCCGAGACAGGAGTGTTTTATTTTATCAAGGCCAGCCAAAGGCAGGTTACAGATGTGGGGAAACAGGACACATTAGCAGTTTATGTGATAAGCTAAAGTGCAACCTGTGTGGTGATTTAGGGCATACCAGTTGTCATTGCCGTAATGAACAGCTGTACAACTTATGTGATACAAAGGGCCACTCATATCACTCTTGCTCCTGGGCAGCTCACAACCAGCCTAACAAAGCAGACACAGAATAACAGATGTTACTGATAGCTATGGTACAGAGAACAAGGGGAAGAAACTTCCCAAATTCAGCCCCCCCACCAGAGGTTACAACTCAGAGTGAATGGGTGGTGGTTCCCACCTCAAGGGCCCATTCAGAGGTAGCTGTAATCCCCCCTAATGTCTTACCAGGACCCCCCCCACAGGTGGCTCAAGGGGAAGGAGGGGTAGTATCAGTGCAACGTGAAAAAGAGGGCATGCAGGTAGACATATCCCCCCTTCTCTGCCACAGCAGAAGACAGGAAAATCTAAAAAGGCAGTGAGGAGGTGACAGCATTGGTCACAGCCCAAAACCAAAGTTCTGAAAACCACAGGGATCCCAAAGGCAAACAGGTATGAGCCACTGGCTGATAGACCAGGGACTTCTGGGAATGATTCTGATGACTCCTCAGTGTGGTCATCCTTGCCTGATGGAGGATCAGACAGAGAAGATCCCCTTCTAACCGAAAAAACTATCTACAGTGAGACATAGCCTCATACTTCGGGAATGGCCAAACCCAAGCCAGTTAGACAAACTAGAAGGTCAACTAGGAAACCACCATGAATATAGATCTCCCATCCCCTCTGAAATGGAAACCACTGTGACATTATACTTACTGAAAGTAAATAGTATAAAGAATCACAGAAGAGAACACGCTGTGTTTTCACTTCTTAAATCCATGGGTACAGGAATCTTTCTCTTGCAGGATACCAGACTTCATACACTGCAAGATTTAAAAGAAGCAACTAAATTATGGCATGCAGGACCATCTTATTGGTCGATTGGACCTGATCCTTGCTCTAGGCTGGTGATTTTAATTTCAGGAGATAATTTTTTTTTTTTTTTGAAATTTGCTCTTTTTGTTCCACGCCCCTCATCCATCCTCAGCCTGGTCACGGACTCCTGGGATCCCCGGTCACCGGACATTTGCCGACTCCCCAGTCATCCCTGGCTTTCCCCCCAGAGAGTGGGGCCGTGGTTCCGACCCCTGGTTATCAGACCGTGGAACTAGTAACTGGCCGGGGAACGGCTCCGGCGACCAATCAGGGCATCCCGGAGCAAGCGTCATATAGACACTGGGTGTGGCTTTTTAACCCCCATTAGCCCATTCCCTGAGGGAGGCGGGGACGTGCAATGATGCTAAGTGTCTTCCCCACCTCACCCCCCTCCCCCCTGACGTAAGCACGGCCGCGTGGGTGGTCCTAGCCTCCGCTAGGGGTCCCCATCGCTCCGACTGCTACCCCAGCCCTCCCCCCGGAGAAGGAGAGCAGTCCGTGGGATGCTCGATCCTTCTCCCCCCGGCCAGCCCTCCGACGACCCAGGAGATAATTTTTAACTAATAAAGTTTCTTGATTTATTCCCAGGTAGGGCCCTTCTAGTGAAATTAAGAACCAAAATATATTGTTTCGCATCATTAATACATATGCTGCACAAACGAAGGCAGAAAGAATAGATCTATTACAGCACATACAGCCATACTTGCACTCCTCCCAAACAGTGGTATTGGGAGGTGACTTTAATTGTAGCATTTCCTTAGCAGACAGAGGAAATAATACAAATACAAGAAAAATCTTTTGTGACATGGCTTGCCTGAAAAACATAACCCAGGCTGCTGCTTTAATAGACACACATCATACACCAGGTGGGACAGCCAAGACCACTTTTTATAAAGGACCATTGGCTACCAGGATAAATTATTTTTTCATTTCTCTATCTGTACACATTCACACAGCAGATGTTCTGGTATCTGAATTTTTGGACCATAAACTATTGAGAGTCATCATAGGCAACACAGGGCACACTAATTATGGTCTGGGTACCTGAAAATTTAATTCTTCCTTGCTAGGAGTCTCTGACATTCATCAAGAAATTGATTATTTTTTGATTGCTAGGAAGTCAGTCTATAGTATGTATGAGGACCCCCCCTTGTGGTGGGAGGATTCGATAGCAGACTTAATATTACTTCTAAAATCTTACAGCAAAAATAGGAGACATACTGAATACCATCATTATTTGCAGAATAGAAAGCAACTCCAAAGGTTACTCTCCTTATCATCTAACACAGGTCAGAATTTTAATGAACAAATATGTAATATAAAGAAAACAATGACAAACTTTCATCAACTACAAGCCCAGGATCCACAAAGTCAGCCGAGATTTATGACGCAAAGGAAGAAAGAGTACACCTGCCCTTATGAAACTTGTTACAATAATGTAAAACAGAAATAAATGACAGGATTATGGGATGAAAACCATACCCTTTATGTGGATCTCCCCGGAATAAAAAGAATAGTATTCACACATACACAGCAATTGTTTGCAGCAGACTATTCCAGTAGCCAGGATTATGGGGCCTTATTTAAGGATTTGGATAATCCTGTCTGTTCAGCAGCACACACAGACTTACTCACACAAAGGACACAGTTAGCAGAGGTGACTCACGCTTTGAGCATCTTAGTAGGCAGCAAATCCCCAGGAAGTGATGGCCTGACTATTGAATTATATAAATATGTAGAGAATAAACTCCTAGAGGAATTAGCTCAGGTATTTACCTGCATACTTAGATAACAAAACCCCTACCTGAGACTGACCACAGGACAGGTAGTATACATATTCAAAAAGGGTGACAAAAGTAATATACAAAATTGGAGACCCAGATCCTTATTGAATTCTGACTTTAAGATACTTGCCAAAAGTTTGAACACTAGGTTATTAAATATTTAATTTCCCCTGTTCCAGACATGTTCAGTGACTGGTAGGAAGATTACAGACCATCTCATTCTCTTAAGAGAATTGTTTGAGCAAAGTCAGAGAGGCAATACATCTGGGGTGGTGCTATCGTTAGACCAAACAAAGGCATTCAACTCAGTTTGCCATAATTTTCTATGGGCAGTTTTAAAGCAATATGGGATACCTACCACATTTATAGCCTGGATCCAGTGTTTGTATAAAACTGCGACAGTGGTTCCTATCATGCAAGGGTGGAAAGGGCCCATGTACACTGTAGGTAAAGGTGTTAGACAGGGATGCCCTTTGAGTCCTCTCCTTTTGCATTTTGTATAGACCCCCTTCTCAGAATATTGAATAACTCTACAGAGCTCCAGCATATTTCCCTCATGAACAGCACCTTTAGGTTTGTTGCAATTGCTTATGCAGATGACTTGTGCATTTTAGTAAAAGACACAGGGTCTCCTGCAGCAGCAATCCAGATATGTAGCCAATATAGTACCTACACAGGGTTTTGTTTGAATATTGCAAAATGTGTGGTAAAACAATTGGGAGAGGCTGACTCTTAACACACTGAATATTCAATGAATAACAGTGACAGCACACCCAACCAAAATCTCAGGTATAACCTATGGTACAGAACATGATGACAAGGCAAATTGGGAGCCCAAATTAATATAAGGGCAGCAGTTAGTTACTGGCTGGAATAAATGGAAACACAGTAAGCAGAAAAGAGTATACCTGGTTAAAACATTTTAATACCTATCTTTTTATACATTAGTCACATATTCCCACCGCTCAAACAGTCAGAAACAACACTATTATGTATCTTCTTTCAGGCTATATGGGGAAGTATGAACCCCATAAAAAGGAATTTGACCTATTTAGAAATCAGGCAGGGAGGTCTTGGGATGATTAATCCTATCTCCTTTTATTTTAGTATTTTTCTGCATACGAATATTAGACCCCTACTGGTGTATGCTGGACAAGAATGGGTCTCCTTTTTCTGTTAACTTGTTCACCTTGGTTGTCCCAATGGGAAAATGGGTGGCTGATAATTCTAAAGAAATCTATAGCCATACCTCTCAACCTTTTGTCACTGAAATGAAGGACATGGACATTTTTGGACACTCAAAATGAGGGACAATGCGGGACACAGACCCTCAGAATGAGGGACACATCCTCAAACATGGAGATATAAGCTCAGAACACTGTGAAAACCATAGTGTTTACTTGTACAAAGTTAATTTTGGATTTAGTATTTTAGAAAATTAAGAGTTTCTCCTTTAAAATCTGAATTTACAGCACATTCTCTGTGTGGACAGCACCTTTTCCATGAGGGACGGATGAGGGACAGAGCAATTGTAAGGGACAAAATGAGGGATGTCCCTCGCAATGAGGGACACTTGAGAGGTATGTCTATAGCTGTTCCAGATTACATTAGAGAGGTGTTCTTGAAAATTAATCAATGTCAAATCACTAGTTCAATGGTTATTACAAAATCAAGGAAAGATATTTACAAAGCGGTTCAGGAGAATTTTTTTTAAAGAACCTATAACATTCTCAAGTTGTCCTTTGCAGTATAGTTCCTCTTTAGCACTATTAGTTAAAAAACTCAGGATTCCAGAGAAAATGCAAGCTTTACACTTGCTTAGTTGCCGTGAGAAAATTAATATCAAATCAAATCATAAACATAAGCAGATACATGGACGATATTGTAGTAGACCACAGTGCATCACAGAAATAGAAACAATAAAGCACTTGTTTTTCTTGTGCTCTTATATACAGGGGTTTGGGGTATTGCTCTCCACAGAATGGAACGTATCATGGTTTAGATCCATGACATATGAGGTTTTAATGTCTGGATACTACAGTGGTTTGACCTCAGAATGGAATAAAAGCACATTGCACATTGTATTACTAGTTATTAAATGGTTCATATGGAATTCTAGATCATTAGTCACCTTACAGCAGAAACAGATTGAACACTTGGAATTAATTCAGAAGATTCAGGGTGAACTTCATACTTTATTTTTAAGAGAGGTAAAACTGTTTCCAAATAATGTCATAAGGGCAAACTGGAGAAATATGCCCTGGATAACTGATTCCGATGTTCCAGTAACCTGATTATGTATTTAAGTAACTGATTTCTTGGTTATTGAATGAATATCATTGTAACCGTACACTCAGATTTTTGGCATTGGTTTGAATGTAAAGGAAATATGGGATTGATCTGAGATTTTGCTTTACAATATCCTTTTGTTCTTTTTTTCCCTTCAAGTTTCCTTTTGTGTATGATGAGTTAATACTGTTCTTTTTGGTTTTCTTTTCTATTTGTATTCATTTGTTACTTTCCTGGTATTGCCTATATGATTTTTTTTTCATTTAATGAAAACCCCTACTCTTCTCCAATAAATGCCAGGGGATATCTAACTTCCACCTTGACAGTGACCAGAGATGGGCAAAAGGGACCTTGGTGTAACATATTATCCAAAGGACGGCACCTCAGTAGTGAGGCACCCTCCTCGTACCACACTGCAGTGTCAAGTTAAGGGTATTACCCCAAGTACTTGGTATGGGGCTAGAACCCACAACCTTTCCAATCTTCTAGCACCAAAGGTGAGCATTCTACCTACTGAGCACTGACACTGATGAGGAAAAGAGGCAGTGCATTTCACGGTGTAGGTGCCCTTGTGGAAAATGCATGTCTTCCCATAGTCTTGAAGTTAAAATTGGGAATCTTTAATGCCATGAGCTGACGATAAAGATCTAACAAGGGAATACAGAGAGGTCAAATCAGCCAGGTACGTAGGTGAATGGGTATGAAGAATTTTGTGAGTCAGAAGATGGTCTTTAAAATCACATTTGAATTTTACAGTAAGCCAGTGTAGGCTCTAAAGGATAGGTATAATTTACTCCCGGGAAGAAGTACAAGTTAGCAGTCTAGCTGCTGCTTTTGTAACACACTACAGCTTACGTACTGAGTTGTTAGGTTATTCTGAAAGCAGGTGTAAGACCCCCACTCCCAATGTCTAGGGGTATGCAGGTGGTAAATAAGTGAGAGGGGGGCACTGTACAACAAAGTAACCGCAGTCCAGAGAAAATAGAAATATGCTCATTGCCTGGTTCTTCTGCTGTTGGTTGCGAGATGGCTTCACAGGTTGATGAACAGGCACACTTCTTTGCTTCCAAGAGCTAACTGCAGGGGGCAGTGTTTGTTAGCAAGTACACATGCACATTTTAAATCAATTGAATTCAATGTCCATGCTAGAATCAAAAGTGCAAAAACTGATTTAATAAAACTAGAAAGTTAATCAATCATAGAGTGTGGGGCAACAATTACAGTGGGGGTACTTCACAGGCCAAAACCTGACAGTTGTCTTGCAACAATCTCTTTTTTCAACAGATTGATTTACAGCTTACAGACATTCCTTTGAGCCGAAAAGGTTACATTCCTGACAGCAGCATTGTGGTGGGCTGAGACAGGCCTCACTTATGAGCATTTTAAACTCAGCAGCACTTTAGCGTCATATCCCTTTACTTTACTCTGCCTTCACTTAGGCACTTGCTTACTTTTCCTACTCTTAGTCTTAGCAATATTCAAAACTGAGGTAGCGATTGTGACAGCATGAGATGTTTCTACTATCCCAAACCCAATTCTTACTTAACCTTGCTTTAAGACACAGGGGGCTGATCTTAAACCACAGGGAGCTACTTGTCTTACTGAAAGGTCTCAGACTTCCAAATGGTGTTTCTTTTAGCATGAAACAAACCACCAAAGACCTTCTGGATACCCAATTGCTGATGCCACATGTGTGCAGCTGTGCTCTTCCAGGCGGTTATGCTTACCCCTGGCCTGACCAGCAACTCCAGACACCGTCTGCTCATGCAGCAATTTCAGTTTCTGAACTGCCTTATCCCAGTGGACTGCTAACTGGGCCACATGGAGCACCTGAATGGCCTGTCACCCCGCTGGGGTTCCAACCAACCACTCCCCACATGGACCTTTTCCTGCCTCCACAGGCTGTACCCCCTGAGAGCCCACATACTGTAGTGGCCACTCGCCAGGGGAAAGGGGTAGAGCTGCCACCACTATACCCTCAACAGTCCAGGCTGCCATTTTGGGATTGCGTCCCAGGCCCCCTCTGCCAGAGTAGGCCCACCCATAAAAACACCACCGGCTCTTCAGGTTGCACTCACCCACATCTGAGATTATTTAGAAAATAGGGCCCCCATCAGTGCTTACCCTACCATGGTGCCAGAGATCACATGGTGGGCTTCCAATCTTCAGCTTTACATGGGCTTCCAGCTCCCACCAGCTCCCAACAGGACCCAAACTGGTGCTCCATTGCTCCCTGTTTCACTTACTGCCCAAACCACTGCACTCTCATCTGTGGGTCTTTGAAGGAGAAGGGCTGGGGTGGCAAGCAACCCACCCCAGCCCTGCTGTGGCCCTCTGCCTGAACTTGCAGGCTCAACCCCCTGAGTTCTCACTTTTCTCTCCTCTCCCTTCGAATTCTCCAGATCTCTCATTGGTGCCAAAACCCTCCTATTATACCCCTAAGGATGGGGCCCCCTACCAGCAGCAAGCAGGCCCACATTCCAGACCTACCAGCACCATCTCTCTCTGTCCCTCCCTCTCTCTCTCTCTGTCTCTCTCTCTCCTCCAGCAATTTTTTAACTAGTAAACTCCCAGAGGGTGCTTACACAAGGTATTACAGTAGTCAGTTCTGGACACTATAAAAGCATTAATCAGCATTTTAAGCAAACTTCAAAGAGCAAGATGTGATAAAAAAAAACTAGATTTTTTATAGTAGGAACAGTACTCAAGGAGCAGCCCAAATTCACAGACTTCTAGACTACCTATCATCCTCCAGTTTCCTCTCCCCTTCTAGTCTGGCTTCTGAAAGCATCATTCCACAGTCTTCTCCCTGCTGCCTGTCACTGACTCCATATTCTCTGGGATGGCTCAGGGGCAAATCACTGCTGCCATTTTCATTGATCTGGCCAAACTATTTGACTCATTGTGTCAAATAATCTTCCTAGATAAGCTGAGTTCTGCTGGCCACTCAGCTGCTACCATTGACAGGTTCCGTACCTACCTAACAGCCATCAACAGTCTGTACATATTGCTGGCATCCTAGCAACACCCCTCCCCATCCAGGTTGGGGTCCTGCAGGGCTCCATCCTGGGTCCCATCCTTTTCTCCATTTTTCTGAATGACCTTCCCCCACTTGTGCCAACTTACATATTCATATATATGCAGCTGTTGCTGTCATCTTTACCTCTGGTCCCTCCACTGCGGCCACACAAGACCTGCTCCAGTCAGATTTCCACAATGTCCTGCACTGGTTCCATTCCAACTATCTGTGGGTCAATACAAAAAAAAATGATGTCTGTGACCTTTGGTTCCAGCAAGAAACTGGCCAAGCTCTCAAGACCTCCGGTTTTCTCCACACCAGATGGCTCCCCACTTGAAGTGGAGCAATCTTTTAAGTACCTAGGTGTGTAGCTGGACAGCAAGCTTAACTTCTTAGCCCTAAATTGATGAGATCCATGCAGAGCTCCACCCCAAGCTGGGTGCCCTGTATCATGACAAATATTGCCTACCCCTGCTGGTCTGCCAAGAGCTGGTAACCAAAAGGGTGCTCCTGGTATCTGACTATGTAGATGTAGTCTACAGTACTGCACCTCCAGTTCCCTAGCCAGACTGGACACCCTCTGCAATGCCTTTTCTTGCTTCACTACAAACTCCCCTTCTCATACACAGTAATGCTCCATCTGCTCCTCCGTATCCATCCTCCTTCACATCATCAGTCACATTGTACCTCTCTCATTTCCAAATACTGGTTAGGTTCCTTTCCCTCTTACCTCTCCTCATTCCTATCTCCAGTCCAGGCTTCTCCGTACTTCCTCCGCTCCAGGGACCATCAAACCTTCTCCACTCTTCAATGCTAATTCTCTGCTGGGCAATCCACCTTCTCCTAGCAACTTCCCATTTCCCTCAACCATTCCACCTCTCCAGGCTCCCTCAGGTTATCAGTTGAAACTCCTCCCCCTTCCCACCTGCACCTGCTTCCTGGAGGTGTCCCTCCCTGGTGGCAGTGGTGGTGCAGGGGGTAGGCACTCCCCCCACCTAACAGGTCTATAGTGTACTGCAAAGCTTGCCTTTTGTGCTTGGCTTTGTACTGCATTATGTTAGGCTGTATCTCCTGTACACTTTCCCCTGGGTCGCACCTGGAAATGAGCCTTGGCTCAGTGTGCCTCTCCCGGTCAAGAGTTTTCGCATAAATGAAATAAAATAAATAAAATCAGCAAAAGTAAGGGAATCTATAAGATATTTTGAAGCAGTCCTTTGTCCCAAACAGCATTGCTTCTGTCTTGTTCAGGTTTAATTTAAGAAAATTCACAGAGAGCCAGGATTTCAATTCTTCTACACATGCAGCTAATTTAGAAAGTATGCCATGAGAACATGAATCAGCTACTAAAAAGTGCAGAGTATCATTTGCATAAATATGAAATTTCAAATGAGACTCGAAATAGGAAGTAAACCACTTGAGAGCAGATTCAGATAAATCAAGAAACCTCGGCCTATTTAATATAACTACAGTTTATGATCAATCTGGTTAAAGACGGCTGAAAGGTCAATAGGACAAGAACAATACAGGCCCCTTGATCATTGCTTACCAGAATATTGTTTGATACTTTTTAATAAGCTGTTTCATTGCTGTGGTATAGTCTAAATCCCAATGGATAGTTTGCAGATTATTTGTTGGTTTGGAGATATTTAATAAGCTGTTCAGTGACCACCGTTTCCAAGATTTCAGCTAGTAAACAAAGGTTCAGCACTGGATGATAAATAGGGTTGCCACTAACAGGCAACCAGAATTGTCAGATGGCCCTGAGGAGAATGAGCAGAGAACAGGGAGATGGAGTGGGGGTGGGGCGGGGTTTGTGAGGTCGCAGGATGAGTCATTCTGATGTCATCTGATGCAGGTTCAGGGGGCACGAGCTGATTGGTAGTGGGGAGGAGCCATGTGGGGTCCTGACTTGGGGTCCTGAGGGGGTTTAAAAGGAGGTGCAACCCTCAGACAGCCCTCTTTTGCTGAGAATTTTATTGGCATTCTCAGCACTTCGTTTGCAGAAGGTGACCTCAACACCAAGATAGGTAAGGTAGAGGTCTACAGGCCTCCATTGGGAGCCTGGCATGGCCTGAGAGTTTAATTCATTGTTGTAACTTAAATTCTCTACCAGCTGTGGGCGGCTAGTTTTTATTGATCATGCCATTGAATTGGTCACTGATAGAAATTACTAACCTACTTAGGGCTTTATTTGTGAAGTTTTTGTGGGATTATAGTGGAGTTGTGGGGGGGGGTTCTGCTTGTCAGACTAAACACTGATTTTGAGTGCAGTCTCAGCAAAATTCGACCAGCCACAGCTGGCGTTTTTTTGGTTCAGGGAGTATCTGTTTGTTGTAGTGTTCCTCTGTTGCCTGGCAGTAGAGTTTGACTGACAGAGGTCAGAAACATGGTGGTAGCTTGGTGAATGGCTCCCTGGCTTGGTGAGTGCTAGTGTGGGACCAGATTGGCAGCTGGGATTCATGGTTGGCCATGCGGTTGGAGGTCCATGTGGTGTGATGAGAGCATAGGCTGCATTGAGTAGTGGGTTGCATTTTGAATCAGTGTGGCAATACCATAGCTTTGGCTGCTCAGGACAGGCAGCGGTAGGAGTTTTTGTAGCATTTTTCATTGCTTGTAGCCGGAGGAGCTGAGCTACATGGTGATCCATTCACAGGAGGATTGTGAGGTGGAGATGGGGTATTGGGTAGGGAAGGGGTCTGAATGGACAAGGCACAGGGACACCGAAGGCTGTGGGCAGAGTGAAAATCAAAAAAAAAAGAAAAGAAAAAAGTGAGAAAAGAGATTTCAGGAGAATGAAGGGCACAGGGGTTAAGTGCCTGCAACTAGGGTCCTAGCCTGCATTGAGAATCTGCCGGGGGGGATGAAGACTGGCACTGCCAGCATGGTGCAGGTGAAGGAGACAGCCAGGGTGAGGTAGGCCCAACTGGGAGTGGGAGTGGGGTGTGTGTGGCATGGCCACTCATTGGCCAGTGGGCAGTGCAGCTTGTACAGCAAATGGGGCAGAGGGAGAGTGGCTTGGGGGGGTGCAGCAGTGCTGATTATGCTGCTGGTTTGGGTAGCACAGGGAGGGGGCACAGCTGAGGACAGGCTGCCTGCTTTGCATGGCTCGGGCTTGAGTCTGGGGGACCAGGGGGAGGGATTGCCCCTTTCGTTGTGGTGTGAGAAGTGGTTTGGGCCTGCTGTGCCAAAGGGGAGCATTTGCTGTTTTGGCCCCTGGAAGAGACTTGGAAGGAGGGGCAAAAGGGTACGTAAGAGGACCACACCCTAGCAGTACACAGATGGAAGTTGGGCAACAGTGGGGGCCAACATGGGAGGTTCCAGCTGCCATGTGGCCCGACAGGCATGATGGGGCAGTGGGGCCTAGGGGATGGGCTGGCTCCCCTCATGGAGACCAGAGGATGGGTCAAGGGTCCCCTGGCTGCTGGGGTCTTGAGCTGCTGTTGGGGGGAGTGGGTAGCAAGGCAGATATGCTCCCATGCATGTGTGGTGGCCAAGTGAGCTGCAAGTGGCTGCTCAGCCAGTGACTGAATGGGCCCATGGGAGACTCAGGGCCCCCCTCCAACAGGGGATGTGAGGCTCTCTTGAGCCAGAAGTGGGGGAACTCTCGGGTTCAGAGTGAATGGCAGGTGGGCGGGGGTGTGAGGCACCCCGTCGTGAGGCTAATGGTGGGTGCCCAGAGGGGCACACGATTCAAGTGGCTGCTGTGGGCATGGCCATCAGGTTGGGGGGACCTGGGTATGGGCACACAGGATACTCACTGCTGTCTTTGCTTCCCTATATATCCTTCAGCAGGGGAAGATGGCACTAAAGAGAGCCCTGGTTTCCAGCGCCAAGCTGAGGGAGGAAGTGTCCAAGCTGAATGGACAAAATGACAGAACTCTGCCGGCCCACCAGTACAGTGGTTGGATTTCTACTTGTGATGCCAGCGACCCAGGTTCAGGAACAGACCTGGGGAGCTGGAGGGCCAGCAAGGGGAGAAGGATAGAGCGCCCTTAGGCTGCTCTCCTTCTTCAGGGGGAGGGTAGGGGAGAATGCCTGGCATGCGTAGGACTCCTTGTGGAGGCTGGGAGAAATTGCTAGCACCAGCATCAGAAAGACATGGAGGGTTGGGGAAGATGCAGGCTGTCATTGTACATCCCCACCCCTTTTGGGGAACCTAACTAGAATATTGCTCACAGTTGCCTCTATGAAGCCCACCCCTGGCCCTAATCAGCTTCTAGGGACAGCTCTGCAATTCTGATCCCAAGTTCAGGGCACCATGCCCCAGGTGTCGTGACCCCACCCCGAGGGGGAAAGTCAGGGGTGTCAGGAGCTATGGCCTAATGGAAGTGGGGGTATCAGGGGTCTGTGACTGTGCAGATGCCTTGGCAGTTGCAGTGCAGCAAAAATAGAGAATTAAAAAAAAAATGACAGAACTCATCGAGACCACCCGGCAGCGGGAGGAGGAAGAGGAGGTGACGAGGCAGAGAAAGGAGCAGGAGGAGCAGGCGGGCAGGGGCAGGGGAGGGAAGAGGCCATGCACAGTGTCACCCAGCCCCTCGCCCATCCTGCCACTGAAATCAGTACCGGTGCCAGCTGGACCAGGCCCTAATGGGGGTAAGGGTAAAGCAGATTTGGTGAATGAAGTTGACCTGAAAGAGTACCTGGAAGGGCTACTCTGTGATATGTGAGAGAAAGGGTAGAGAAGATGGAGAACGCACTACAGGTGATAAAGAAAGGGGGCAAGGAGGGTGCGGGGGCCACCGAGGAGCAAATTGGGGGGAGGAAGCTATATGAGGGACCACCGGGTTTCACCTTAGGAGACCACATTCCCTCCTCCATCAAAGAGAAGATTTGGAAGGGGGAGCATGTGGATATTTTCAGGCTGGTGGATGAGGATACGGCTAAGAAGTATGAGCAAAAGGAGTCAGTAGGCAAATCCGAGATAGCTATGGCACCGGTGGTAGTGGGGCATAAGGAAGAGGAGGAGGCCAAAAATGAGGGGAAAAACATAGACACGTGGCAGGCAGGGTTCTTGATTTACAGTGTGCTGGTCCTAGAGAAGCAATCAGAGTTAGCAATTCCCCTCCAGATGTATACGGCCATCATTAGGGATGCTTACAAGGCAAAACTGGGATATGGGTGGCTAAAGCATGATGAAGCATTCAGGAAACAGATGGCAGCAAAAGGGGACCTCAATTGGGACTACACATACTCAGAGCTGTGGGTGCAAACTTTGTCAGGTCCAGCTGGAGGGGCCTGCGGGGGAACACAGCAAGAGCGCACCCATCCCATTGGCTAAGACACGCTGGGGGTGCAACAGGGCCTCGTGCACTTGGGCAAATTGTAAATTCTGACATGTTTACTCATGACGCTTGGGCCTGCACCTAGCAGTGAGCTGCTAAGCAGGGGGGGACCGGGGTACCCAGCAAGAGGGGCAAGGCCAGAAGCAGTCCTTTTGGGGGGGTTGGGGGGTAGTGGAAGGGAAAGGGGGGCCACAGCAGAGGAGAGTACAATTCCAACTTCGGGTGGAATTGAAGGTGAAAAGGAGGAATGGTGCTGGGGTTATTTCCTGGCATGAACCCCCATAGTGGTGGTGGTCTAGGTCTGGACACAGAGATACCCAGATGCAGCAAAGGCTGTTTTCCTGCAACTGGGGTTCAGATGGGGGTTTCAATTGGGTTTGGGGGAGTTAGCAGAGTGATGAGGGTGCAAAATGTGGGATTGGTAAAGGGGAAGGAGGATATCATCAGAAAAAAAATCCGGAAGGAAATACAAGTCGGGATGGTGGAGGGCCCTTTTGCCGACCCCGTTTGCCCCACCTTTCACATATCTCCATTGGGGGCAGTACCTAAGAAGTAGGAAGGGGAGTTTTGACTTACTCACCACCTCTCCTACCCGGATGGGGCCTCAGTGAATGAAGGGATCCCTGATAATTTATGGGTGGTCTCATACACATCATTGGACCAGGCCAAGTTGATGATCAGGGCAGTTAAGGAGGCATGGTTGGGGAAGACGGACATAGAATTTGCCTTTCAGCTACTGCTGGTGAGGTCTGAAGACTGGGAACTCCTGGGATTTCAGTTCGAGGGTGGGTTATATTTTGACAAAGCCATGCCAATGGGTTGTTCTGTGGCATGTTCGATATTCGAGGCTTTTAGCTCCTGGGTGCAGTGGGTTTTTGGGTAGAGATATGGACATAGGTGGGTGGCCCACTACTTCGATGATTTTCTGATCATTGGGATTGACATGGCAGAGACAGAGGGGATGTTGGCAGATTTTAAGGAAATGTGTGGAGCCATAGGTATTCTGCTGGCTGGGGGTAAGACCGAGGGCCCAGCAAACCAGCTGGAATTCCTAGGGATAGAGGTGGATGTGGTGCAAAAGTGCTTCTGCCTCCCGGGGTACAAGGTGACCCGGCTTAGGGGACTGCTGGAGCAGGTCAGTGGGAGGAGGAGGAGGAGGAGGAGGGTGCCACTGGTATTGGTATAACAGCTGCTGGGGCACCTTAATTTTGCCTGCAAGGCTATAAGCCCAGGCAGAGCTTTCATTCGGAGGTTGGCGAGAGCAACAGGGAAGGTGAAGATTCCACACCACTGGGTGGACATCACAAAGGGGTGCAGGAAGATTTGGGAGTATGGGTGGAGTTCCTGGAAAGTTACAATGGGGTCACATTCTGGCAAGAAGAATGGGCTTACAACTCAGACCTCAGGCTATACACTGTTGCCTCAGGGGCCCTGGGGATGGGGGCCTGCTGTAGAGGGGATTGGATTTCGGAAGCCTGGCTGAGTTCTTGGGAGGTGGGTTTGCTGAAGGACATTACATTCCTGGAAATTTTTCACATCCTCATGGCCCTGAAAGTATGGGGTATAGGATGAAAGGGACGTGCATCCTGTTCTGGTGTGACAATAAAGGGGTGGTGGAGGTGATAAATAGACAATGGGGGGGGTCACGGACACAGTGGGAAGAGTCATGCGACAGCTGGTTCTGTTGGGGCTGCAGCTGAATTTGTCATTTAAAGCGCAGTATATTGAGGGCACTCAGAACAACATTGCTGACAGTCTTTCCCACTTACAGTTGAACAGGTTCCGGGAATTGGCTCCATGAGCAACAGTGCACAGGACTAGGGTTCTGGACCAGCTGTGGGAGATTGGAAGGGAAAAGCCAGATGGCTGTACTGGAACACTTAGTCAGCCAACACGCTGAAGGCATACAAAGGAGCATGGTGGGATTCCAGGAGTTCCAGGCCAGTGAGGGGCTGGACACGGCTGATTTGGTCCCAGAAGACCAGGTAAAACAATATATGGTAAAGCAATGGGGGAAGGCTGGCCCACACCACCATGGGTGTATAGTTGGCAGGGGCAGGCTGGGATCGCAAGGACAGGGTGTGGCCGGACACAACCACGGGGAAGGCTGTGAGGCAGGTGTTCATGGCTGGCAGAGGGGCCATGAGGTGTGGATGGATAGAAGGAAGCCCATAATGGGGCAGCCACTCCAGCAGCTGATAGGGGCACTGCAGCATGTATACACATCGGCCAAAGAGGCTTGCCAGTTCCAGGTGGTCTTTGTGGTCATGGCTAAGGGGGCTTTCAGGATCAGTGAGATAGTGGCCCCGAAGAAGTTGAATCGGAATGAGGGTCTGCAAGCAGGCGATGTCAAGTTTGGGGAGGACATGGTGGTCATACGGCTGATCCAGTCGAAAACCGACCAACTGGGCAAAGAACAGGTCGTGGTGCTGCGATGGCAGGCACCCGGGTAGGTGTGTGTCATTATGGAGTTGGAGGAGTATGGGAGAACCCGGGGGAAGGGAGGGGGTGCTTGGTTCTGCCATGGGGACGGGAGCCCCATGATGGGTTTCCAGATTGAAGGAGTCCTTAGAAGGCATTAAGATTTGTCAGGGAGGATCTGGACATGTTTGCCCCCCACTCATTCTGCATTGGGGGTGGCCTCAGAGACCTAAACCTGAGGTAGGTCTGAACAGGAAGTGAAGAAGGTGCGGTGGAGATCCAGCTGTTATAAAAAATATGTAAGGTGTTGATGATAATGGCTATTCCATTTTCCCCTTTCCCCAGCAGGAGCAAAGAGGCATATCTGGATGGTGGGGCACACCTTTATTTATTGGGCCGAAAAGTTTGCAGCAACCAGGAATGGTGAGATGTAGCTCTGGACAGAGGTGGAACATATGAAAGTACATTGGAAAGGAATAAGGGGCATGAGATGGGCCCAGTTGATGCCACTGTTGGAGGAGCTCAGGGTTCAGTGGATCAGGCTGGACATGCTCTTCATACATTTAGGGGTAATGATCTGGGAGAGACCCCATGGGGGGCATTGGCACAAGCCATAATGGCTGATTTAGAAAGGGTAAAGGGATGGTGGCCAGGGGTGGTGATTGGGTGGTCTGAGATCACCTCCCAGAGGTTATGAAGGCAGGTCAGGGAGGTTAGGGTGGTGGAGAAGAGGAGGAAGTGACTCAACAGGAAGGTAGCCAAGGTGGTGATTGAAATGGGGGGAGTGTACATACAGTACAGGGATATCTCTTTTGATGCTCCTGAAGTTTATAGGTCACATGGGGTCCACCTATTGGAATTTGGCATGTGCTTATTCCTAAGACCCATAATAGACCTACAGTAGTGGGGGAGGTTGAGAAGAGGGGTCCTAAGTACTAGTCCACAAGGGGGGAGTCCCATCTTCCAATGCTTAGCCAGAGATGGGTCAATGGAGAGAAAGGGGGTGAGCAAGAGAGGAAAAAAGGGGGGTAAGCAGAAGGGGGAGGGGGCAGGGCAACATGAGCTGGGATCAAATGGCATCCAGGCATGGAAATAAAAGTGGGAGGGGGAAGGGGATAGACTAGGGGTCAGATCTTAGTGTCTGGACCTAGGCACTAGGAGGTCCTGGTAAGTTGGTACTTGGTACTGGTGATGGTGTGGGGGGCTGGATCTGGCGTCTGGACCCTGAAGGAAAGAAACATAAAAGAGGAGGACCAGGAAGGAGATCAAAGAGAATGGAAGAATGAACTGTTTTTAAGAATGTATTTGGACTGAAACAGTGACATGTTGAATTGATAAATGAAATGTAAATATTAACTTGGTGTTTAAATAAACTGTTGCCAATGAGCATCCAAGCTAGTAGGAGTGGAGAGTTTTCATTCCCAGAGGAGATCAGATGACAAATTGGGTTGCCACTAACAGGCAACCAGAATTGTCAGATGGCCCTAAGGAGAATGAGCAGAGAACAGGGAGATAGGGTGGGGGGTAGGGGAGTTGTGAGGTCACAGGATGAGTCATTCTGAGGTCATCTGATGCAGGTGCAGGGGGCACAATCTGATTGGTAGGGGGAGGGGCCAGGTGGGGTCCTGACTTGGGGTCCTGAGGGGGTTTAAAAGGTGATACAGCCCTCAGGTAGCCCTCTTTTGCTGGAAATGTTATCCCACCCTCCCTGGAGGGTGAAGCTGTGAGGGGGGACAGGGACAGGGACTAAAATGCTCGGGGCTACAGCAGGGTAGCTAGGACAGAAGGTGCCAAGTGGGCCTTGGGGGAAGGCAGGGCGGCTGCAGAAAGGCAGCGGTGGTTGGGCTGACAGAGCCTGGGGGCAGCAAGTGGCCCGTTCATTGGGGAGGGAAGGGAAGGGGAGGGAAAGGGGGGGAGCAAGAGAGGAAAAAAGGGAGGTAGGCAGAAGGGGGAGGAGGCAGGGCAACACAGGCTAGGGTCAAATAGCACCCAGGTGTGGAATTAAAAGGGGGAGTGGAGAAGGGGATAGACTAAGGGTCAGATCTTAGTGTCCGGACCTAGGCGGGAGGAGGTCCTGGTAAGTTGGTACCTGGTACTGGTGATGGTGATGGGGGTTGGATCTGGTGCCCAGACCCTGAAGGAAAGAAACAGAAGAAGAGGAGGAGGACCATGAAGGAAGATCAAAGAGGATGGAATAATGTATTTGGACTGAAACAGTGAAATGCTGAATTGATAAATGAAATGTAAATATTAACTTGGTGTTTAGATAAACTGTTGCCAACAAGCATCCAAGCTAGCAGGAGTGGAGAGTTTTCATTCCCAGAGGAGATCAGATGATAATTCTGTGGGTTACCAGGATCCAGGCTGGATTCCTTAAAAACTGATTTAACAATAGTAACTTTTAAATCCTCGTGAACCACTCCTTTGATAACAGAGTGGTTTACTAGCTGAGTGATATATTGAACCAGTGGTAAAGGCAAAGAAAAAATAAACAAGAAGATAACGGATCTAAGGAACATGTCACCCTTTTGAATGATTCAGAACAGTTTGTATTTCTGAACTAGATACTCGAGTAAGCATATTTTGAAGAGACTGAACTACTACTAGCTTCATGACAGACACATCCTGAAATGCTGCTGTCCAGTGTTTACACGCAGCAGATGATACGAATGCAGAACTCTCCTTCCTAGTAATTTTGTGTGGGCATTAAGATGGACAGGTGTTTGTCCTCCAGTCATGACTGGATATATGAGAGCCTACTGCGGGGGTGTCACGAGGCTGCAACAGTGCAGGCAAAACAGCACGTTTAGATGCTTGCAAAAGAACGCTTGCACTGGTACACGATCCCACCAAAACAGGGATCATGGTTTGCCACAATGGCATGACCTACAGTGCTCTGCAAGTCATTTTCATGATCTGATTTGTACTGTTGCAACTCATTTGCACTGCTGGCAAGGGTCATGTAAACGGTTTGAATTATCAAACAAAAGAGCGCTCAAAACAGTAGTCTCACTCCTGACTGCCTCAATCTTATCTATGAAAATTGGCCATTCCCTTAGACTTTTGAGTAGATGCTTGCATAATATCATTAAAATCATCAGGAGTAATCCCAGACTTCTGAAACCTAAATCTTGAGTGTCTTGCATTTTACAAAATCAGATTGGAATGACAAGATGATTTAGCAGAGCACAAATCTAGATTATATTGCTCTTTATGTACCTTAAAGATTTGTTTACAAACTTGTAAATTACTTTTTGACAAATAATTTCTAATCTGCTGTTATCTTGCTTCAATTCCCTAGGCTCTGTAGTGAACTGGAAGGGGGGCTCCTTCTACAACTAAACACCTTCAGGGGTATATAGGAATCAAATTGTTGCATCAACACTAGGTTGAAAGAATCTACCATAATGTGTCGAACCATTTCTTTGTAAAAGTTCATTCTGTGGCCCAGAGCTGGCCGTGTATGACATAGAACATTCCCCGGCCTCCCTATCCCATCATGCCATTGGGAATTTGCATTGGGATGGGACACAGGAGTACTGGCACCATCCTATATGGTGACTGGTGCACATAGAGTTTTTTTCATATTTCTCCCTTGATCCTGCCCACCACCATAACAGGGTGAGGCAGGCAGTGCCCTGACAGGCCATGGTGACATGCCCCTACACAGACAGCAAGCACCCTCGACCCACCACAGAAGTTGTAAGTTCAGTGGAACCTGGCAGCTTCCTCTCCCCTGCTGGAGGGGCTGCCATGTGGCAGTGCTTCCCCATCCCCTGGACCACCCAGCTGGCTCCCAAGCCCACTCCTGAACTCAGGTCAGCAGCATTGGGGTGCGATGTGCTACCCATTGGGCCATCGGGTGGTCAGCTCAGAATAATTTTTAATGAACCCGACAGTGTTAAAACAAGTGCATCTTCATCTATGTATTTTATATTATTAGTGAAAAATTGCAATGGGAGCCTGAAGGTTTAATAGAATGATCTGACATGGCCATTTCATTTATACAGAGCTGGCTAATCAATACACCTTTAGAAAACTAAGTCAAGAATATGATCTGCTGACCATTCATCAAATCCATGTAAAGCAAAAAATGTTACTTAACTCTAGCCTTTTTATCTGATTTGTAAGTGATATGAAAATTAAAATCGCCCATAATCAAGACTCATTATACCTTAGACTATGGCCATGCAGCTCAGCTATACGAAGCTAGGGTTAACCATTGAATGTACCTGTGACACTAGAATTAAGCAACAAGCCATGAGGTGGTGTGGGTTATTGGGGGATTTACCATGGCTGGAGTGGTTTACCCATGAGGCGCAGCTGAATGGGTAATTCCTCATAGGCCATGGTAAATCCCCCAGTAACCCACATCCTCCGAGTGGCTTACTGCGATTATACCATGGTTCAATTTTTTACTATAATAAAGAACAACTTTTAAAGAGGTGGCTTTGTGTTTTTATTTTTAGTGTATTTATTCCTGTGCTGCAGATGACCACCACCACACTTTGCTCATCAGCCAGTGGTTATCAGAGGATTTACACTGGTGGTAAACTGCCAGTCTGACCATTTGATTGGCTGTTCACTTATGTCCATGGTATAATTTCCATTACTTCATTACTTTGCATCATTTTTTCTCTTTATTTTACAACTTCCTCACCAAGGATTGTCCTACTGAGCTGCATAGAAACATAGACTTTGATGGCAGATAAGGACCACTTGGCCCACCCAGTCTGCCCATTTCCCTACCTATTGGATAAGCTGCAGATCCTAGTTAACCAACAGCTTTCTTCCTTTTACCTCCCACTAGAATTGTCTTATGTCTGTCCCATGCATTCTTGAATTTCCACACTGGTTTTGATCCCACTACCTCCTCTGGAAGGCTGTTCCATGCATCCACCACCCTCTCTGTAAAAAAATACTTCCTCACGTTGCCCCTAAGCCACCCCAACTTTATCTTCAGATTGTGCCCCCTGGTTCTTGTACATCTCTTCTTCTGAAAGATGCTACTCTCTTGGACTTTCTTGATTCCCCTGAAGTACTTGAATGTTGCTGTCATGTCCCCCCTCCCTCCTTTCCTCTAGGGTATACATATTAAGCTCCTTTAGTCTCTCTCTCTTCATATGGCTTCTGGTGCAGACCTTGCACCATTTTAGTTGCCCTCTTCTGAACTGCCTCCATCCTGTCTATGTCCTTGCGGAGATGGGGTCTCCAGAACTGCACGCAATACTCCAGATGGGGTCTCACCAACTGTCTGTGCAGAGGAATAACAATTTCCTATTTTCTACTGGTGATGCCTCTCTCTATGCATCCCAGTATCTCCTCAGCCCTCCTTACTGCCTTCTCACATTGCTTGCCTATCTTTAGGTCATCTGATATGACTACCCCCAGGTCTGGTTCCATTTGTGTTGTTGTTAGTACCTCCCCCGCCCCCATGGTGTACTCTTCCCCTGGGTTTCCGTTTCCCAGGTGCATTACTTTGCACTTCTTTGCATTGAATCTAAGCTGTCATGCTTTTATTTATTTTATTTATTTTTTTATTTATTTATTGAACTTTTGGAATTATAACCTTTGAGTCGGTGACTCATTTGCAAAAGCTTCATGTCAGAGTCACAAAAACAAACAGAAATACAAAATATTCAAGTTGCATGAGGAATTGTACAAGGGATACAGGAAGAGGCACATGAATGCCAGATACAAAATACATGTAAATACAGGATACAATTCAGTAATACAAGGTGCAATGGCAGGCAGTAGAAAACAGTCGGTCACAATGAAATCAAAGGAGGCAGTGGGGGGGGGGATGAAAATATAGTGGGAGGGTTGGTAGGTGTGGGTGGAGTCCAACAGATCTTGTCAGGTTAAGGGGGGAATAGGACCAAGGGAGATGGAGGGGCAAGTGAAGAGCAGTCAGTAACGACCTTGTCATTGACTGGGGTGAGCACTAATGTGAGGAAAAAGAGCAGACAATAGCGAGGGGATGGAGGGAGCTAGGTACAGTCACAGTGACCACAGGCCAGGAGATGTTGCCGAAGTGAAAGCTTGAAAGGGCCAAGTTTTTGTATAGAGGAGACTTCAAGGGGTAAGCTATTTTGCCAGTGCAGGCCCCTGTACATAAAGGTCCTCTGCACCATTGCAGTCCTGCAAAATGGACCTGGAAAGCAGCTTTTGCGGAGGTTCTGGTAGCACAGGGGGGTGGGAGAAGGCTTTAGTAGATGAAGGGTAGTGAGAGGGGAGAGACCAGAGGCAATCTTTTTGGATAGGAGGCATGTTTGGTAGGTAAGCCTTCCTACAAAGTTTAACCAGTTGGCTTGCTAGTATAAATCACGTGTGAGTGAGCCCGTCACCATTAACCACAAGGTGACAGGCTTTGTTCAGGGTGATTTTAATGAGAGCTAATGCGGTATCAACAGCCGAGTCATAAATTACTATGCCATAGTCAACTATGGACAGGACAGAGCTGGTAACGGCAAGGCGGAGGGCATTGGGTGCTAGGGAATTCCGATGGTGGTAGAGAAGGCCAATGCTTGTATTTACTGCCTTACAGACCAGATTGATATGTTCATGATAACAGAGGGTGGAGTCGAGGGTGATGCTAAGATATTTGAAGCTAAGAACTTGTTCTACGGGTTGTTGCAGATTATTCAGAATGTATAGGGGCTGGCCTTCATATTTTTTATTAGTGTTGGCAAGTAGCATAACTTTATTTTTTTCATAATTTAGTACTAGTTTGTGTTGAGAGAACCACGATTCAGTCTCAGAGAAGAACCGCTGGAGACTGTGTTCAAGGTGGGAAGGGTCAGGGTGACTATAAAAGACAACCGAATCGTCCGCATAGAGTAGTGACTGCCCAGAGCAGACAAGGGGGAGGGTGTTAAGGAAGAGGCTAAAAAGGAGGGGGCCCAGGACAGAGCTTTGGGGGACACCTGAATGAACTGGAAGGGTGGAGCAGAGGGTGTCTTGAATCTTTACCCATGGGATCTACCACCAAGGAAGTTAATGAACCAGAAGGTGGATTCGGGGGACAGGCTTAAATATGAAAAGGAGTCTATGAGGATAGAGTGGTTTACAGTGTCAAATGCTTTTGTTAGGTCTATGTACACAGACCCAACAAGATGCCCACGGTCAAGGGCTTTATGTATATAATCAGTATATTCCAGGAGGGCTGTGGTGGTACTGTGGCCCTTCCAGAATCCATGCTGCTGTTGACATAGTAAGTTGTGTTTAGAAAGGTAGTCAGAGAGTTGGTCATAGACTATCCTCTCAAGGGCTTTAGAGATGGGAGGGAGGATAAAGATGGGGTGGTAATTACTAGGTTGGGTTCTGCTTTCAGCCTTGAGAATGGGGGTAACCACAGCCATCTTCCATTGTGATGGGAATTAACCTAGACAGAGGGAGAGGTTAAAGAGTTTAGTGAGATGGGGTGACTGCATCAAGGGCTAGAAGCAGTAGCTTTAGGTCGAGGGAGTCTCCACTTAATCTGGATTTGCCCAGACCCGGGTTAGGTACCTTTTGCTTCATGTGGAGAGACTGTCCAGATGCGGAAAGGAGGAATGTCTTGGGGGTTGGAGGGAGCTAGAGGTCTTATTGAAAAAGTCTTGGGGGGGGGGGAACACTGCTAAGGTCAGAGAATGCGATATTAAAGGTGTCAGCCATCAGCTGAGGATCCTGGGTGGTAACACCATTGATGCTAAGTAGAGAAAAGGAGGAGGAGGAGGAGTTGGGTTTACCCATGAGATCCTTAATGTTGTCAAAACATTTTCTCCCTTGTCCCCAGGTGAAGGAGAGACTGTCTTGGAAGTGGTCTCCTTTTTCATGGTGGATTTCCTGGGTACAAATGTTCTGGCTGCACTATATTTCTGCCGGTCAGCAGGGAGGCCAGATGCCAGTGACTTATTCCACAAGTTGTTGCAATGGGATTTAAGTCCCAGGAGGGCAGAGGAAATCCAAGGAGTGACCAGGCTTTTGGTAGTCCACTTAGTATAAGGGGCAAAGAGGTCACATGCTGAGTTAGATGTTGATATGAAGAATGTAAGGGCACTATCAATGCTGGTGGCTGCGTCTAAAGGGGACCAGTCAAAATTTAGGAGGAAGTCCCTGAAATGCCTCAGGTAGCCTTTTTTGAGAGTTTGATGGCATGATATCTTGGGACGTGGTTTGGGGAAATGGCTAGGCCATCGGCAGAGGATTGGGGAGTGGTAACGTACAGCATCTGGTAAAACCATGATGTTCATGAGTCTCTCTGGTAGGTTAGTGAAAATGAGGTCGATGAAAGTAGTAGCAAGGGAGTAACCTTGGAGTGAGTCACGAAGGTAGATGGTGCAGCCACCACCCCTCTTCCACAACCTATCATGACTAAACACCACATATCCATTTAAGGCAACAGCAGAATCAGGGATTTTGGGAGTGAGCCAGGTTTTGATCACTGCAAGGAGGTCAGGTTTGTGCTGGATAGCCCAAACTTGGAGGAGATAAAGTTTTGGCAGTAGTCTACAGATGTTTACGGAAGCTAGCAATAGCCCACCAACGTGGGGACTAAAGGGGTTTGGCAGTTGAGCAGGGCCAGGGTTGAGGTGCCCATTGCCAGAGAGGAAGATGAGAAAGAGCAGCAGCCCAAAGAGTACACATCTTAGCAGTTCTGAGTTAGTCACGGGCCGACTATATGAATGCTTGGTAGCTTGGCAGGGTAATGGGAGGGATAGGATATGTGACAGTAAGAAGTAAGAGGGGAGGAAAGGAGGGAAAGCAGGACCAGACAGCAGGCTGTGGAGTAAGAGCACATGTTGTGATGACATGCTATTAGTGGCACCAGGTAGTTCTTGGTTGTAGATACTAAGCTGGTGTGCAGGAAGTGATGAGGTGGAGGGGGAATGGAAGGGAGGGGTGGTTAATATAAGGAACAGAGTGGGTGAGGGAGAGTAACCTGAACAGCTGTTTGAGTGGTGGTTGGTGGGGTGGTGAGGTGAGGTGAGGAGTTTGGCAGTGAGGAGATTGAGGGAGTGTAAGTGTGCCAAAAGGACTGGCTAAATAGAGTTAGGCATGATAGCACAGGGGTAGGGATGCTGCCTCTAGTGTAGAAGGTTGACGGTTTGATCCCCAGGGCAGAAGGTATGGGTAAGAGGGTAGGGAAAGTGGAAAAAAGGGGGGTGCTGTGTTGGGAGAGGCACAGGGGATAAGCAGACCTAGACAAAAGTAGCACAGTGAGGACAGTGCAATGGAAGGTGAATGAGTGGGTTGTGGACTAACCCCTAGTGGCCAAATAGTATAACCTGCAAATGGGGAAATGCAGACTTAGTTTATTGAGCAGGATAGTTACGTGATGTATCATGTGACAGGTACTCACCTATAAAGCTAGGGACATCCCTGGGTGAGGGGGTGGCTGGGGAGGGTGGAGCAGTTGACACACAGTGTTGATGGGTGAACACCCCACACAAACAACAGAAGCAGATGTAGTAGCTGGGCTGATTGTCTGACCTCTGTACCTGTGGCATGGGCTCCTGAGGCCGACTCTGCTCTGAAAGCAGCATAGAGCAGGAATAGGGTGTGGTTACTGGAGCCTCCACTTCTGACTGCTTATTGACTTGCAACCTGTGGTGTGGGCTCCCTTAGGCAGGCTCTGCTTCAAAAGCAGCATGGAGCAGGAATGGGGGTGGGTTACTGGAACCTGTGGTGTGGGCTCCTGAGGTTGGCACTGCTCTGAAAGCAGCGTGGAGCAGGAAAGCATACTTTTGACCACTCCACCAGTAACCTCCTAGGAAATCATAAATAATAACAGAGTTAGAGCAACTTTGGCTGAGAATATACCCCAATAAAAAACTAAGATTGTTTTGGGATTAATCTATGGACCACCATCAATATCTAGGGAACAAGACCTCACACTTTTGAAGCAACTGCAGGAGTTAAACCCTGCAGATAGGTTACTAATCATGGGAGATTTTAACCTTCCAGGTATCAGCTGGATAAACCTGAAAGGGTCAAATAAAACAAAGAATATGTCTATTGAAGTTTTTGATCATGTAGGTCTAGAGCAGAACGTAGAACAAACCACAAGAGGTAACAGTACACTTGACCTGATTCTAACCAACATGGGTGACACTGTATTTGGATGTAGTACATCTGCTTCTATTAGTAATAGTGATCATGAAACAGTTAATTTTGGAATAAGGGAACTATGTGGTAGGCAAACAGGAAGTACTGAAGTTCTGAACCTTGGGAGGGCAAATTTGCTGAAGGCTAGTATGGCTGAGTGTGACTGGGAAAATGATTTTAAGGATAAACCATGAAACATTATGTGGGACCTTTTTTGTAATAAACTAGAGGAGGCAATTTGTAAGTATATACCTTATAAAAACAAATACAGTTCAAAGGGAAAAACACCAAATTGGATGACCCCTAGGATGAAGGGATTAATGAAGAAAAATAAACTTTATAAAAAAATAAAAAATAAACATAATGATTCAGGGTGGTCGGTCTATAGGGAACTAACAAAAAGGGTGAAAAGAGAGATACAAAAAGCTAAATTAGATTTCAAATTAAGATTAGCAACTAAAACAAAAGATAACTATAAGGCATTTTATGCGAACATCAATAAAACAAAAGGGAGTAATAACTCGGTAGGCCCACTAAAAAATCATGATGGTAATATTATATCGGATTCTAAACAGATAGCAGATATGCAGAATGCATATTTTTCAACAGTTTTTAACTGTAAATCTGGAACAGGTACACCAAATAGTAAGAGACCTAAAAATGATTCACCAGTTCCTATTGACCTTAAGGATGTAGAGAATAGATTAAAAAATGTCAACCCTAATAAATCTCCTGGGTTTGATGGGATACACGCTAAAGTAATTAGGGAGTTGAGCACTGAAATAGCTCCAGTAATGACACATATTTTCAGAACATCCTTGAATGAAGAGGATGTAGTGGACACATGGAGGATGGCCACAGTAATTCCTCTACATAAAAAAGGCACAAGATCAGATCCAGCCAACTTCTGACCAGTTGGTCTAACATCCATACTATCTAAAATACTTGAGGGCATTTTGAAGGACTATATCTACAATTTTTTGGAACAAGGAAACCTTCTGGATAGATCGCAACATGGGTTTACCAAGAGCCGATCCTGCCAGACTAACATGTTGCAATTTTACGATAGGGTTAATGGGGCCTTGGACTCAGGGGATTCTGTATATGTGGTTTTCTTAGATTTCGCAAAAACATTTGATAAACTACCACATGCTGAGTTAGTGGATGTTCTCTATGAAATGGGTTTACATAATAAAATAGTTAAGTGGATACAGTCATGGCTCACGGATAGGAAACAATGGGTATGTATTAAGGCAGTCTTCTCAGACTGGGCCTGTGTGACCAGTGGAGTACCCCAGGGCTCAGTGTTGGGTCCATGCCTGTTCAATATTTATGTTTCCTCAATCCAATATAATCATGAAAATATTTGGTTAGCAAAATTCGCCGATGACGGTAGAATAGGTGCTAAAAATCAAAATCAAGAAGATGCTGCAGCACTGCAGCATGCCCTAGATTATATACAGTACAAGGCAAGACCACTAAGTATAAACTAGTCCTAAATCATAACAAATGCATGATAATGCATATGGGGCAAAAAACCCCAAATGCATATACATTAGACAAAATAAACCTCAAAATTTCATCTGATGAAAAGGATTTAGGCATGATATCCCAAGATCTTTCATTTAAGTCCCATTATAAAAATATAGTTCAGAAGGGGAATAGAATATTAAACGGTATATTTAGACACATTGAAAGTAGGAACAGGTAGGTACTGGTCCCATTGTATTCTTCCCTGGTGAGGCCGGTCCTTGAATATGGGGCCCAAGTCTGGTCGCCCTACAGAAAAGGTGACATCCAGCAGATTGAGAGAGAGTACAGAAAAGGGCTACCATGGGTATTGAGGGCCTTAAAAATATGAGTTATAAGGCTAGACTGAGGGATCTGGATATGTTTACCCTGGAGTATAGGAGATTAAGGGGGGACTTATGTTTGTTGCATAAAGCATGGTCTGATAATGAGCTCTGGGACATCTTTGGACTACAAAGTAGAGCGCAGACATATGCCACTCACTCTCATCCTCTTCAGATGAATGCTAGAAAATGAATCTGATGAGAAGCAATATGTGGTATAACCAGAGAGTGGTCCCAGTATGGAATGTGCTCCCTCTAGAGGTGGCAGGCAGTATTTCCACAGACCAATTTAAAAAAACATATGGATAAGCATTTTAGAGACAGAGGGTAGATATTTCTTTATAACATGGTGAGCATTACAGATGTGTATCAGCCCTGTTACAGATCTTTGTGTCATCTGCAAAGAGGCATACTTTTCCTTCTAGCCCCTGGCAATGTCACCTATAAAGACATTAAAGAGGACCAGTCCCAGTACTAAACCCTGCGGTACCCCACTAGTAACCCCCCTATCCTTTGAGTGAATTGTTTACTATTACCCTCTGTGTCCTGTTGTCCAGCCAATTTTTTACCCAGGTTAACACCCTGGGAACCACTCCCAGGCTAGCTAACTTGTTTATTAATCTTTTATATGGGACTGTGTCAAATGCCTTGCTAAAGTCTAGGTAGGCCACATCCACAGCCCCTCCCTGGTCTACTACTTTGGTCACCCAGTCAAAGAAATCAATTAGATTCATCTGGCATGACCTCCCCATTGTGAATCCATGCTGCCTTGGGTCCTGTGCCTCGCTGACCTCTTGGTACTCAACAGTTCTTTCTTTCAGAAGTGATTCCATAATTTTCCCTGCCACTGAGGTCAAACTAACAGGTCTGTAGTTTCCTGCCTCTGCCTTGCTCCCACTTTTGTGGAGGGGAATAATATCCACCTTCCTCCAGTCCTCAGGTACCACATCATCCTTCCTTGATTTGTTAAAAAGGGTAGTCAGTGGTGTCACTAGTTCTCCCCTTAGTTCTTTTATAATTCTGGGGTGAATCCCATCAGGCCCCATTGCTTTGTCTACCTTGAGTTTTAGGAGTTCATTCAGGACCCTTGCTTCTGTGAAAAGACTGGTATCGACCCCCCCTTATACAGAGTGCTTCTATTGTTTGGTTTAGGTACCTCCCCCTCCTCTTCTTTTGTGAATACTGAGCAAAATTATTCATTCAGGATCTCTGCCTTTTCACTGTCACCCTCTGCCCACCTCCCCTCCCCTTTATTAAGCCTCACTATCCCTCCATTGGTCTTTTTTTGCTCCCTAATGTACCTATAAAAGGTTTGTATCCACCTTCTTAACCGAGTTGGCTATCTTTTCCTCTGTTTGGGCCTTTGCAATTCTGATTGCCTTCCCTGCTTCCTTCTGCTTTAACTGATACAGTTCCTTGTCCTGCTCCCTCTGTGATTCCTTATACTTCCTGAATGCTATCTTTTTCTACCTAACCTTCTCCGGCACCTCTTTTGAGAACCATAGTGTTTTTTTCCTTCATTTTGTTTTGTTTGTTTGTTTCACACAAAGGTTTGTTGCCTCTGCAATGGCAGTTTTGATTTTTCCCCGTTGTTCCTCCACCCCTCCTTTGGCCCATTTGCTAGTGCATTCCTTATGCATGCTCCTATTTTGCCAAAGTCAGCCCTCCTAAAGTCCAGTACCTTTGCTTTTGTATGGCTTGACTCTATGACTGTGTTCATCATGAACCGCACTGTTTGGTGGTCGCTTGTTCCCAGATGGCTACCCATGTCTAAATCTGAGATCATCTCTTCATCCTCGGTTGAGATGCATTGTCTTATTTTCATTGTTGATGCACTGTCTTATTTTCAGAAGGGTCCTGTTACTACCAATGCCCACATTTTCAAAGGAGATGCATGACACAAAGTGGAGATGCATCATGCATCTCAGAAAATGAGTGGAACCACAATATTCAAAAGGGAGAGATGCATCGCACAACTCCAGATGCGCCATCGTGCATCTATAATGTATGTGGCACATGTGGAGGGGCATTCCCATGAATGTGCCATGGATCCCTATATTCAGCCAAAATGTGTGGTACATCTGCTGTGCATCTCAGAGATGAGCTGCCCAAAGTTAGGCATGGAAAAAGCATGCCTAAATGGCCAGCCACACACAGGCAGGCCACAGAACTGCAGGTAAGCCATCCGAAGACAGCCCTTGGAGGTGCACCAGGACATGCTCCAGGCACCCACACACAGCAGTCATGCCAGGATGGATGAACCCTGAGCCACAGGTGCCATGTCACCACCAGCACCTTCCAGGGAGCAACCTCCCGCTCCACACCCTGGATGTAGTCATCTAGTAGCCACATGCCAGTGCTGTTGGGTGCCCCCAGGACACACCAGCAGAGCAGACAGCCACAAAGCAGAAAATGTACAAAGGGCCATGACCCACACTCATGTGGCCTGCAGGGTGCCACCTGTCAGTGGCATGCACCCATGGTGCCATCTGGGCAATGGTAGTCAGGTAGCCTGGCGGATGGGTGGTAGCATGGCACAGGCCAGGGACTGATCTGTGGCACACACCCATGGTGGTACACCATAGGTGCACACACGTGGGACCTACCCAACAGTGTACCTGGGCACCCTCTGCATGCTGCCATTCCTTGCAATCATAACCATTTTCCACTTATACGGGGGTGTGGTGCATTGCAGGTGACTGTATGCTGCCTATGGAGCTGGTGTACCACATGCATGTGGTATACCAATTAGACTGTGTCATCCTGTGCCCTCCCCTGTTGCATGTCCAGGTGGGCCCCTGTGGCCACTGTCCAGGTGGGCCCCCTGTACCGCAGTCTGACCCTATACATGGCTATGGGTAATAGCACTGTACCCAGGCCAATGCAGTCCACCCACACACAAACAGTCCATCACACCAGCCTGATAGGCTGCAGTACCTCCTGTTCATCTTGTGGAGTGGTGGGCCAGCCCTGCACAACTGGAGCTGAGCATGTCCAGGGTATGCAAATGGCCTGAATACATTTCAGTTATGAGCAGTGCATGTGGGAGATGGGCTTGGAATGTGCAATGAAGTCATTTGCATATCCAGGCTGAATATTGCAATTTTGCGCACCGCACAAGTGGCTCTGCATCATGTATTTCCCCATGCTCTGCATGGGGCTCAGGTCACTTGCTGCACTATGCATCTCCCACTGTACAATCATGCATCTTTGGGCTATTCAGCTGGATGTGCGCGAGCTGTCTCATGGTGCATCTTCTAACTGTCTCATTATTTTGGGCTGGCGCATCCCAGATGCACAGCACAGGCACTTGCATGAGTTTGCAGAGGACTTTTGAATATGGGGGCGCAAGTGTTTAATTTGGAAAAACTAAAACACAGGGAGAGAAAGTGTCTTCCTTAGGGTAATACAATGATTTAGTGACTGAGATGGGATTTGAATCTCAGATCTTCTGGTTTACAGTTCAGTACCCTAGAAAATGCACTACATTGCCTACAAATGAATTGGCCACTCTTTAAGTAGAGGACTGCGGTCAGCGGTTTCAATGAACATAGAGAAAGATGGCTGCCAGACTGGGCATTCCACAAGTTAGAGCTCCTGCTAGACTCTAACAAGTTCTAAAAAGTCAGCAATTTTGCATACTTGGAGAATCCAGAGGTGTAGTTTTGGAAGTTTAACATAAACATAAACTTCAAATTTTAGTTTTTAATTGTTGTGTTTTATGTTTATTTCTAGGTTAGATAGTAGTAGATAGTAGCAGTGGTTGGGGGAACAGTAATAGCTATGTGAATAAGTGATTAAGCAAGAGGATGAAGAGGGTTGATACCCTTGAAGTGCTGGGGAGCTGTTAGAATGTTCACATTAAATTAACTTTTAAACCCGAGAGGTTTTTGCGTGTATCATTGTTCTTGTGTGTTTTGGACATGGAAGCAGAACTGTATACTATGTCACCATAGTTGAAGATGGGCAGCATCATCTTCGAGACAATCTCTCTTTGTGCAGGAAGCAGGATACTCCCTTTATTCCTGTAAAGTGCACTAAGTTTGGGGTGCAGTTTCTTGTGGGTAGCATCCATGTGGGCTGAGAAATTGAGGTGCCAGTCCACAAACCCTGAGGTACTTGAATGAGGGGACATCCTCAACTACAGCACCATCAAGGGTGTGAAAGGAGCAGAGAGGGGTGAGCTTAGCAAGCCTCTGCCTAGTGAGCCTCCTGCTGAGTTTCCAACAGTATGTCTCCCAGGCAGTCCTCTGTGACTGTACAAGGACAGTAGGATGAACAAACAAAAGATCAGAACTGATAAATACTCATGTACTGCACGGTATTGAATCTCCCTGCTCTGACAGCAGCAGCAGTGGATTCTGGGATTTCTGGTTATGGCAGCTCTTTTCTTGGGAGGCAGAACAATCAGCCTGTTACAATCTATTATACTGCAGTAAACAGTAAGTAAAAAAATGTTTTTATACACAAACTGCAAATTGGGACCAGCCTGACACCTGGGTGTGGGGTTCTTAGTTCTGATTGTTCCCCTTTAATGCCCACAGGAACAACCACCAGAACCAGCATGCAGAACCTTGATTTTGCATCTCATCCCAAATATGGCACCTGTGACAGCACGGTGCACCCAGACACCATGCTGATTGTTACTTCTAACGAAGGGGAGAGTGTCCCCTGCAGAGTTACCAGTGCCACTTCCTGCAGCACCTGGTGTTCACTGGAGGACTCTCATCCTACTATTGACCAGGTCCAGACCTTGTTAGTCTGAAATCTGACAGGATCGGGTTCTAAGGCGGGTAAGTCTTATAAATTACTATGTTTTGCCGGGGTGCTTCTGGCGGGTGGCAGATGTCTTGATGATTGCTATTTGCCACTCACCAGCAGCAGGCAAGCAAAACATAGTAATTGATAAGACATGGGATTAAAACAAAGTAAATTAGCAGGGTTGAGCAGGGTAAACTTCTAACTGCTGTTTGGGCTGCTGGGGCCCTGTTTTGCACCTTTATCACCTGCTATATACATCCCTTTACTTGCCTTTAAATTTTAATTGTATAATATTATAATCCTACTTGGCCAATCAGATTGCAGCATGTAAAAGAACTGTTTATGCAATGTCACAGAACAGGGTATTCAAGTTCAAGTCCAGTTTATTTTTTTGATGACCCTGGGGAATACACTTAGAGCGCCTTCCAAGTTTAAGTAAAAACATATAACAGTTCTGACAATTGACGGATTAAATGCAGTCATTCTGCTAGAATAAAAACTGCATTAAGCAAATCCTCTCAATTTTTGATCAAAAACTGCAAAACTAGAAGCCTAGCAAATGGCCAGAGGCAAATAAATCCATAGGTAAGGAGAATACGTGGTAAAGACCCTGTTCCTGAGAACCTGAAGTTGATTTTCTTGGCCATGCAGGAGACTGGTCTCAGCTGACCTAAACTGTCAATCTAGAGTATACAGCATGAGTAGATCTGAAAGATAAGAATGACGTGGTCTTTATAGGTAAGATAGTAAAGGTACCATGAGATTTTCCTGTCAGGAAATCATCCTGTCAGGCACCACCATGCCCTGTTTTCCCTTGAGATTGCCCTGTTTTCCCCTGAGATTTCACTGTCAAGAAATTGTCCTGTCAGGAACTGCAATGCAGTGTTTTTACCCTTCCCAGCAGGGCTTTGACCTCTACAGCTAAGTTGCCGAGCTTCATTTCTGTGCCAACTTTGTAGCATGGTGGAAAGGTCTACAGTCTGATAAACAAGAGACTGGGGTTTGAATCTCGACAAGATCCCCTCAGATGTTTTTTGCCAGAGTTTCACTAGACTGGTGATCATGGTGGCATGGTGTTAGAATAGTAAATATATAGGAAAAGGGACTTAAATGTGAGAAACAGTAAGTGCAACAAGTGGCACGGCACAGGTTTCCTAACAGAACAATTTCCTGACAGGGAAATCTTGTGGAACCTTTACTATCCTTACGTCTGTATACAGCCCTGTATATTAACATCAACAACTTGAAATTAACATGGGATGAAACAAGCAGTCAGCCAGCGTACAGCAGAAGCACTTAATTTGTCAAGCTATTTTCCAAAATCTCTGGAGATCGTTAAGGAGATTTTTGTGATATTTCTTGCAGTACAGGCACTCCCAGAGATTGTTTTCTGTAGGTATCTCTGGAGAATCTTGGGAGATAACTTGCTGAATTCCCTGCTACCAATGTAGCACAATATGCACTGGATTGATGGTTGCAGTCAGAACGACTCATACTTGTGATGACAATTCAGCTGCATTCTGCACTAGCTGCAGATGCTGAGTTCACCTTCAGAGAAAGACCCCCATAGAGCTTAATACAACAGTTGAGTCTTGATGAGACAAAGGCATACTGTAGATATAGGTAATTGACTCAGCAGGCAGGAACTCTAGCACCTGTCTTGCAATGTTCTCTAGGTGGCAAAAAACAAAAACAAAACACCTTTGACTCTCACTGACACCTGATGTTTCATAGTCAACCACTATCAAGGAGCACTCCAAGATCACAAACCAGTTTCGCCTGACTTATTGCTTCTTTATCTGTGGCAGAGAGCTCAAGATTGTGGTCAACATCTTCACGGTTGCATGATTGTTTTTTTATCAGTTGTTCTGCTTTCCATCCACATTGTCTTTAATTTCTTAGTGCGCATCTTTTCTCATTTTTTTTTTGTTTTTTATCTTGCTGCTTTGTTTCTTTCTATGTTTTGACTTCCATCTTCATTTTTTCTCTTTTCATCATCCCCCCCAATTCTTTCCATCCCTGTCTCTTGACTTTCTGTTATCTAGGTGTACTTGTCTTTTACAGTATATTGTTTTCTCTTTTCTTCTATTACTCTCTCTGAAGTGTACTGAGTTCTGATGGCCAGAAGGTCAAACTCTGTGTATAATTTTTTTTGAGACTAAAGTCATTAATAACAGACCTGGACTAAATTTATTAATAACAGATTTGGTGCGCTACAGCACAAGTTACTGCCCTTTTCTCAAATGATACACTCTTACAGTTTCTAAGGAACTACTAGCATTTTTAATTAGCAGATCCCCTTTGTAAATACTTATAATGCAATGCCTTTCTAGTTTATAGGGGACTGAAAGGCATTCTTTACTCTGAGTCACAGAACAGACAAGGACTAAAAATGTGATTTTTGACAAGGTTTTCTGTTTCAGTCATCTGTCGGTATCTCAGAATTGAACAATGAAGTTTGTGCCAAACAGAAAAAGACTAGCGTGTTTTCTTTTGTAAACAATTTCATATATATACTGTATAACAATTGAATATTGCCTGATTGATTAGTATTCAGTACATAATATCATTTTTGGTAGAAGCAGACTGCCACATTAATGTAAGTTTTAAGTGCTAACAGGAAAGAAAAAAATGCCATTCTCTGTTGAATTCTTTGAGATACCTGTCTGTAGTTCAACACTTGTTCTGTTTTCTCACTGCAGGTTTGTTAACAGTTTTGTGTATTATGGGCTGGCTCTGAACGTCAGCAATTTTGGTGTGGACATTTATCTTACACAGTTCATATTTGGTCTTGTGGAAGTACCAGCTCGCTTGGGGTGCATCTTTCTCTTAGGAAAGTTTGGAAGAAAGAAAACCCAGGCCTTCTTTTTAATTCTGTCTGGAACTGTTTGCCTGATCATCATTGCCATCCCAAAAGGTAAACGAGAAGTACAGTAGGTGCTGTGCATGTTTCTGAAAGTTGTTTACTGCCTACATAGGGACTACCTGTTCTGAAATGTTTTCCCCAAATCTTTAAACTGCAAGTTTTCCTCTTTCTAAGAGATTTTCTCTTTACCTAGGAGATGGAACATACATTTGTGAAATCACAGCACCCATTGTATTAATACTGGGGAGGAAAATCTGCCCCCAAAGAAGAACTGTTTTTACCCATACAGGTTAAGGGAAGCCCTGTGCAGTCCATGCCAGTGAGAGGCATAAGTTTTGCACTGAAGTTGGGGTGAGCTGCCTTTTCGTTTTTCCAGACCACTGTTCATCTACAAGTGATCCCCATGCTTTCGGAGCTGGTGAGAGGGGCTCTGAATGGACTAAGTGGCTTTTCTCGATTGTCTCTTTAGTTTGACTTGTGTTTCTGAACTACCTCCCTGCTGTGACCAGAGGTCAGTGAGAGGGCCTCCTGTTTCTCAGCATTGGATTTGGAATTTAACAGACTGCTTGTGGTGACTGTTTTCGTTTGCTTCTGTTTGTGTTTGGACTTGCTCATTTGGGCTTTGTTGGTATTGGTAAGTGACCTGTGAAATCTGCTGTCCTACTATAAGGAATTTTTAACTCTGATTCCCTTTTTACTTTGTGTGGGGTGGTTGGGGGTGTTGTGTGTGTGGGGTAAGGATTTTAATTGTGTAGCTGGTGTGTGTGGTGTGTGTTGTGTGTGGTGGTGAGTGATTAGGCTCTTTGTTTATTAGTTGTGTGTATGAGTGAGTGGAAGTAGTTATTAGAAGGCATACATACTGTGCCTTGTGATTTATTGCAGGCAAGGAGGCCAGCTGTCTGGGATGTGCCAAGGTCTGGGGCAGGCACAGATTGCCTATGAGGCATCCCAGCTGCTTGACCTTCAGCCTTTCACTGACCTCCCTGTATCTGCCATGACAGCATGGTGCTGTTGCAAGGTCGGTATTAGGAAGTGCAGTACTGGTCAGATGTGGCAGGGTACCGTAGGATTGGTGGAGGTGAGCAGGATAGAAGTGGTTAGGTGCAGGAGGCACTCCTGGGTTTAGAAAGGACCTGGAGAGAGGCCAGACATGTTTGGTTTCTGTCCCCAGGGGTCCCACCAGACCGAGTCAACAGGTAGCCAGTGGGGCTGCAATGCCAGCCAGAGCAGTGCTTTGCAATGCCAGATGGATCAGAAACAAGACCGCAATTATAGCGGACTTGATTTCGATGGTTGATCCGGATTGCATTATGGAGACCTGGGTAGGTGACAATGCTGGGCCAGTGCTGGAGGCAGCCTTCCCCCTCTCGGGTACTCTGTAGTGCACTGCCCTAGGGTGGAATGCAGGGGTGGGGGAGTGGCCATCTGTTTTAGATCTGATCTGGGCTTCACTGTACACCCAGTGGGAACTACCAGGTCTTTTGAATGTGTGACCATGCATGGGGGTTTGGGTGCAGGCTGCAGGATTCGCTTGATTTACTGCCCCCTTGGGTGGCAGAAGAATTCTTGCAGGAGGTGGTGGAGTTCATCATCGGTGAAGTCTTGGAGGCCCCCAGATGATTAGTGCTGGAGGACTTCAATGCTTGGGCTGATGATAAACCCTCCAGGCTTGGTTCCAACCTCCTCCAGATGATGTCACCTCTGGGCCTGTCACAAGAGATTACTTCCATGACCCATCATGGTGGCCACATGCTGTACCTGGTGTTTTCACGGGGGCTTGAGGCTGGCAACCTCGGGACTGATCAGGTCAGCTGGTTTGATCATTGCACGGTTAAGTTCTTTTTCAGGGCCCCCCTCGAGAGCCCTCCCCCAGTGGAGATGGTCAGCTACTACCCTTTGAGGGGACTGTCCCCAGAAGGTTTTCTGCTGGTGGCTAATCTAACTAGTATAGGTGTTGTATGTGCAAAGGGCTCGAGTGTTGCAGTTGCCGCCAACAATAGGGCAATGTCCGATGCATTTGATGCCCTCGCACTGGTCCATGTTCGACCCAAATCTTCTCACTTGAGGTCTCCTTGGTTTGATGGGGAGCTCAAGGCAATGAAGATTAAGGGTCGGAAGTTAGAGCGCAGCTAGCAGAAGACCAGGCTAGTGGAGGACAAACTGGCCTTGCATACTCACTATGGTGAGTATCAGGGGGCAATCAACTGTAAGAAGGAAAAGTTTCTGTCTAGGGAGATTGCTGAAGGGAAGAACAGACCTGCTGTGCTATTTTGGACTGTAGACAGGCTATTGCATCCAGTTTGTCTGCAGCTGAAAAAAGGTGAGACAGATTATGGCCTGCAGTGATCACCGTTGATGTTGCAGAGGAACTCCGACTGTTTGGGGCAAGTTTAAACATGTGGAGGTGGCCGAGGTCATTGAGGTTACTTACGGACTTCAGCACACATACTGTGAACTGGACCCGTTACCGACATGTTTCTTGATGGGATGTTTCGGTTTCATTGGCCCGGTGTTCGCCTTGATTGTCTGGTGTTCTTTGATGGAGGAGGTCTTCCCAGATTCCTTGAAAGAGGCTTTTATGAGACCCCTTCTGAAAAAAAAATCTATAGACCCTGACATCTTGGAGAATTACCATCATATGTCCAACCTCCCTTTTTTGAGTAAGGTTGTAGAGAAGATTGTGGCGCAACAGCTTGAGGAGCACCTTGTGGCCTTTGATATTTATGAGCCATTTCAGTCTGGATTTCGTGCGAGGCATAGCACTGAAATGGCATTAGTTTGGGTGCATAATGACCTCCTTAAGGTGAGAGATAGAGGAGAGAGGTCAATTCTCATTCTCCTCAATCTCTCCTCAGCGTTTGACATGGTAGACTATGTTGTGTTGCTTGACCGTCTCAGGGGGTACTGTGGGCTTGCTGGCACTGTCATCTGCTGGTTTGATCCTGCCTCACAAACAGGAGGCAATGAGTGGTAATGGGGAATTTTTCCTCTTCCTCGAGCCTCCTGTCCTGTGGAGTACCTCAGGGTTCGGTCTTGTCACCAGTGTTGTTTGCTGTGTACATTCTGCCCCTGGGTGAGCTCATTAGGAAGTACAACATGGGTTTTCACTGCTATACAGATGATACCCAGTTGTATCTTTTCTTTGCTTGTGGGACATCCAATGTTGTGGAAGTGCTAAACAGCTGCCTAGCTGAGATTAATGACTGGATGACCTGCAACTGGTTGCGACTGAACCCCAATAAGACAGAGGTTCTGGATGTGGAGTCAAACCAAAGACGTTATAGGATTGCCTCTGGTGTGGCAACTGGTCTTGTCTTGGGGCCTACACCATTCATAGATTCCTCTAGGGTGCACTATCTGGGCATGTTCCTTGATGACAGACTGACATATGAACCTCAAGTGTTGTCCATTGTCCAAAGTAGTTCTACCATCTGAGGAACATCGCCTGGATCAAACTCCTTGTTTCGTCTGAGGACCTCCCTACCTTGGTACATGCCTTTGTGACATCCAGGCTTGATTACTGCAATGCGCTCTACTTCAGGGTCACTGGAGGTACCCTCCTCTGGCTGCAGTTGGTGCAGAATGCTGCCACTAGGTTACTGATGGGACTATCCAAGTTCAGTCATGTGACCCCAGTGTTGCGCGAACTACACTGGCTGCTGGTCAGGTAGAGGGTTATCTTCAAGGTGGGCATGCTCACCTTTAAGGTCCTACAAGGACTAGGACCTGGATATCTGTCTGACCTCCTTACACGAGCTGCCTTGGTCCGCTCCCTCCAGTTCTCTTCTAGAAGCCTCCTTGTGATTCCCAGGATGAGGTTAAAAATGACCGGTGACAGGGAATTCAGTGTCGCCAGCCCCGTCCTGTGGAATTTGCTACTGCTGTTAGGGAGGCCCCTTCAGTTGGAGTTTTTAAGGGCCGCTTAAAGACCTATTTGTTTTCTTTGGCATTCCCCGGTATAGAGCTGTAGAGAAGTGTTATTTGAAGTATTTTATAGCTTGCTTTTTGTATCTAGGTTACTGATTTTATAGTATTTATAACCTTTTAACTGTATTTATGTTTCTGTCCTATTCTCTGTTGCCTGTGTTTATAAACGGCACCCAGAGCATCTGGGATTGGGCACCTAAGAAATAAAACTTGCCTTGTCTTTCCTTAATCCTTCTTTTATTTAGTGGATCTGGCCATATTAAGCATTTATGGGGAACTTTATTTTTAAAGGTGTCTGCTTCACTTTTGGTGTGCTTCTTTCAGTAACAACTGAATTGCTTATATGTGTTTGCATAGTAATTCACTCTTGGCCAATCACATTTGATGCCTATGAACTGTTTGTGACTGCAGTTATTTCTTTTCCTTTCTTCCACGGTTTCCAATGATGAAAATTCTTCGGTTGTGGCCAAGTGTGTGTGTGCGAGTAAACATTGGCGTGTGCAAGAATCATCAATTCCCTCTCTGTCACTGTGCTCCAGTTGCCATGTCAAATACTGCCTGCTGTTGTAGGCTACTGGGAGCCATGTCCATTCTCCACTAGTGTGTACCACAAGGGTTGCTCATGCTAGAGAAGCCAGAACAATCCATTTGAAATATGGGTAGCTTGCACAAAACGGGCTCATGTCTTTTAAATTTTAAGGCCATTGTAAACAATTTTAAACCAATTCTGCTGTCTTCTGGGGTAGAAAAAAAAGCCAGTCAATGTCCATAAGTATTATGCAATAGTAGTAGAACAATCAAAGGAAAGCTTAAACCTCAGCAATACATTAAATACCAATGGGAAGGTATCTGTGGCCTCATTCTCAGCTGCAGCTGGTGGCAGGCCATTCTCAGGGTGCAAACACTCTGCTGGTAGTGCACAACCAAATTCAGCCATATACAAAAGTGTGACTTGGTCGCTAGGGGGTGGAGTCTCCCTTGTGACTCAGTTTCAGTGCCACACGGTCAGACAGATGTTACTGATCACACATTGGGGTTGTACCCACTAACATGCTGGCCATGGCAGAGCACCAGTCACATGATGCTTTGGTATGCCATGGCCAGAACGCATGGTAAATGCCACTACCACAGCAGTGCTCCCCTTCCAGTCTGGTCCTCACATTTAGGTCCCATTCTGGGCTGCTAATTTTTATATTTTTCATGTGGTCCTCTGCTGGTGGTCTATTCCCCCCCCACTGATCCTGACTGCAGTCCTTTGCATTCAGTGCAACCCATTACCTCCCTAGCCCTACTCCCCCACAGCACTTGTTTTGTAATTTGTTCTCTTGATGATGTCATCCCTGACTGGCTCCTATGTGGCTGGTCACAGAGTTGCGATACCCATACGTACCACATGCCTGTAATAATTCAACAGGCATGGGGGTGATGCAAGTCTCTGTGACTGCCCTCTTCCCAGCAACTGCACAGAGAACAACTGAGAGTTACAACCCTGTCTGTACATGGCATTAGAAATCACTTATGTGATGTCAGCCAAACCATGCTCAGAACCACTGTGCTTTTTATTCTGCCTATAGTGGTCTGTAGTGCAGGAGTATTAAGAATGAAGCATTACATTTCCAAACCAAGCGTAGTACAGCTATATTCTCATTTAAAAAATGAAAAAAGTGTGAATTAAGGCTTATTATTACAAGGCAAGAAATATTCAAGTACTCTAATTGATTGCCAGAGTTCTAACAGGGTTACACTAACCCAAGTTAACCTACCATTTAGAGCCTGCTCACGGCATATGTTTTTTTGTTCACCCTTTTGCTTGCATAAAGCAAACAAATTGGTATGATAATGGATTCTGAGCGGTGTGTCACTGTCGGTCTAATGCAAGCCAGTCTGCACGGTAGTTGACAGTGTCAGACCAGTAGTCAGCCAGGCTGATCATGACACTCTTCTGGTCTTGCTGGGCAGAAACTTCATGTAGTTCAAAGAAAAGAGCTGCCATAATCATAGGACTGCTCTTTGCTTTGATCTGCATAACATCACCCAGCAAGCAGAGCTGATCAACGTCATGACAGGCTGCTGTAGTCCTCCCCCCCAATAAAAAAAAACCCTCCCACATTCTGCCAAGTATCCCTCCCACTTCCGAATGCTTCCCTCTTCCTGCTTAATTTTCTAACACCAGGGTGCCCAGTCCCAAGTGTTAGCTAATATCCTCCACCCAGCCAGTTTGCACTGTGTGACACCAGGCAGCCCGCCCCTGGTACCGCCAAGCATAACGCCAACACTGGGGTGCCCAGTCCCCAGTGTCAGTAACTGAAATAAAGAAAACCATCCCGTGTAGTCTTTATTATTTTTTATGTCCTGTACTCCCACCCTCTGCCAAGTATCCCTCCCACATTCCTGTCACTTCCTGTGCCCCTAGAGGTTAACCAACACTTGGGTGCCCAACCCCCAGTGTCAGTACCTGAAATAAAGAAAACCAACCCTCATAGTCTTTTCTTACACATCCTTTAAAACGGAGCACCATCCATCAATATCTGTTGCTGCCTCCAGCCCACTGCCACCATTACCCTCCCCCATACCCTACCATCCCACACACTCACACCCCTTACTTACTTGCTGTCAGTCCAATGCTGTAATCCTCTCCTTTTTGGGCATGATATACGTCTTCATTCTTCAATACCAGATGGGGAACTGAGGAAATCAGGTATGCAGTTTAATATATTTCAGTGAGTTTTGAACTTGTCCTCATAACTTGATCATTTTTTAATATTTGTTCCCCAAATTTTCAACAAGGACTTTTTGGTACCCCAGCTCATGAACTATGCCAGTGAAATTATGCAAATCCATCCTGAAGGGTGATTTTGTGGTTGTTCTGTAAAAATCACCTTTCAGACAGGATTTGAACATTTTCTTCCCCCTTGTTTATGAGATGTGGTCATGAGAAGGCTATGTCGAAAATTTTGGGTCAAAATACTAAAAAAAAACAAAGTTATGAGTGTACATTGACATTTTTCAACGCACACTCATAACCTTGGTAATTTCCAATATTTTGACCCAAAATTTTCACATAGACATTTTGTCACATGACCTCATGAACATAACAGTTGTCATTTTTCAGATTCTGGCCAAAATGTGTTTTTGCACTTGTGGCGTGAAATGACGTTTTGGCCACTGTTTTATAAATGACACCTGTCATGTTAAGAAGGAGTGATCATAAAAAGACTGTGTGGAAAATCTGGGGTCAGAATGTGAAAAAAAAAAAAAAAAAGTTATGAAGAAATGTTGAATTTTTCTGTTGTTTATTTTTGCAGATTATGGCACCTAATGTTCAATATTGTTGGGCTGGCAGTATAGCCTAGGGGTTAGAGTAATGAGCTGTGAATTATCTTGGTACAATCCAGCAGACCAGACCTTGGTTTGATTCTCACAACCTCCATTTGCATACTGTGTGACTCTAAGCAAATCACTTAACTGCCCAGTGCTCCCAGGTCGCCCCTGAAAACAGGCACTTGTGCTTAGTGGGCCTTACCTGTTTACCAAAGACTAAAGTAAATAAAAAAATATGTTCCTTGTGTTACCCCACGTCCTGAACATGACAGGTGCCATTTTTCAAATCCCTTCCAGAACTTGTTTTCATAGTCGCACTGCAAAATCACCTGTCAGTTGGGATTTAAAAAATTCCACCTGTCTTTATCACAATGTCAGTTCATAAAAAGACTGTTGGAAATTTGGAGTGAAAATGTGGAAACACACTGAAAATTAGATATTGCCCCTCAGCTGGCCTATCCTGGGTAAACACAATCTAAAAATGTGAAAAATCAGAACATCACTGAAAATGAGATGTTGCATCTCATCTGGTCTGTCCTGTGTAAATATATAACAAAAATGTGTACAAGCAAGACCCGGCACAACAGCAATGCAAGCAGTGAACATTCACCATTGACAAATACTTGTTTATACATCAGCAGTGGATCCAGGATTTCACAGTGGGGGGTGCTGTGGTGGTGTGCCGACTTGATACGCAATTTTGTGACAGTTTTTTAATCCTTTATATTATCTTTTCCATTAAATTTTTGACTAAAAATAATAATGTAATCTATTGTTTTGAATGTAGATTTTCTTACAATCAATATATTAGACTTCTCCAGCAAAGTGAAATGTAGGAGTAGCAAGCAAGCAAGTTACAATGGGGGGTGCACCTGCACCCACTAAAACCCCCTAGATCCGCTACTGTTATACATAATTGTGAATGAATTCCCAGTTATTGTAACACAACTTTGAATTTTCCATTAAATAAAATGGCTGTTCCTGGCACCTATCACATCTTTCAAGCAGCACAAAAATAATTTCCATACATGGTGTGACTGGTATGACCCCTCTCTCCAGTGGCACAGTCCTGAGCATGAGCTAACCAGTCAAAAGACAATTTTCTTTTGATGTATGTACTGCGTGTATGGTCTAAATCTAGCTGCTGTTTCATTTCCATTTCATTTTTCATTTTTTTATTTTTCATACTTGTTGGCAAGATGAGCAAATTGCCCGTTTTCATAAGCAACAAGTTTACATAAATACAAATTGTCAAACAGGACATACTATATGCAGTAAATAAAATACAAAATATGTTAACATACATGCAAACATACATATAGTAATCAAATTCTATCATTGCTGTTAGTACAACTGTCAACTGCCTGATAATTAAATTGGGAAATGAGTCTTGCAAGTGTTATTTTTTATTTATTTTTAAATTGTCTGTTTTACAGTGAGCATGCACAGTAACCTTTCTGTTCAACAGGCTGTAAATGCATGTCCATGGACAGTTGCTTAACTGTCGCGCTTTGGTGAGATCCAGTTTTTATTAAGCAGCGTACACTAAGTATCCAGTTTGAAAGCAGATAGCATTCTAATGGTGTGCAAATACATAAATTATGTATTCATTGAATATTCATTCATGCTAACCTTGAGTACCCCCCACTTCCCTGTAGCCCCTTATGCCTGTCCCATGCCCTCTTGAATCCTGCCACAGTCTCAGCCCCCACCACCACCTCCTCTGGAAGCCCATTCCAGGTATCCACCACCCTCTCAGTGAAGAATCACCCTCTCATGTTACCTCTGAAGTGTCCCCCCTGCAGTCTCAGGCCATGCCCCCTTGTAATGGTGCCCTCCTTTATGTGGAGTAATCACCCCGGGTCCACTTTGTTTAACCCGCTGATGTATCTGAAGGTCTCAATCATGTCCCCTCCATCCCTTCTGGTCTCCAGTGTGTGAAGCCCCAACTCCTTACATCTTTATTCATATGGTATGCCCTTCATCCCTTGCACCATCTTGGTCACTCTTCTTTGAACCCTTTCAATCAAGTCAATGTCCTTGCTCAAGTAAGGCCTCCAAAACTGGACTCCATACTTAAGGTACGGTCTCACAATGGCTTGATACAGGGGCACCAGAACTTCTCTTCTCCTGCTAGTGATTCCCCTGCCTATACTTACAAACATCCAGTAAGCCTTCCACACCACTCTTGTACACCGTTTCCTCACCTTGAGGTCACTAGAGACTACTATCCCTGGATCCCTCTCCTGTTCCGCAACCCTGACTACCTTCCCCGAGTATGTATCCTGTCCTCAGGTTTCTGTGCCCCAGGTACATGACTGCACACTTCTTGTTGTTGAATTTTAGTTGCCAGGTCTTCACCAACCCCTTCAGCTTCCTCAGGTCCTGTCTCATGTCTTCAACCCCCCCTTCAGAGTCAACCCTGTTGCAGATTTTCATATCATCCTCAAAGAGGGCTACATGTCCCTTCAGTCCATCCACTGTGTCACTTATGTAGATACTGAATATGAATGGCCCCAGCACTGACCCCTGGGATTCCCCACTCATCATCTGCCCTGTCCTGGAGTGCACCCCATTTACTACCACCCTCTGGCTTCTATCTTCCAGCCAGTTTTCTACCCATCTAGTTATTTTGTCCCCCACCCCCATACTTTCTAGCTTGTTGACCAGCCTTCTGTGGGGTATGGTGTCGAAGGCCTTGCTGAAGTCCAGACAGGTTACATTCACTGCACCCCCTGGTTGATTACCTGCATCACCCAGTCAACGAATTTAGTTAAGTTGGTCTGGCATGACTTCCCTCTTGTGAACCCATGCTGGTTGTTGTCCAGCAGTCCTTTCACCTCCAGGTACTCAATTACCCTTTTTCTTGATGAGTGCCTCCATGACCTTCCCCACCACTGCAGTGAGGCTGACAGGGCGGTAGTTCTCTCTTATCACTCTGCTCCCCCCTTGTGAATCATCACAACAGTTTCCCTCTTCCAGTCCTCCAGCACCCTCCCGGTGTCCAAAGACAGGTTGAACAGTCCTGCTAGTGGAGCAGCCAACTCCTCGCTCAGTTCCCTGATTACTCTTGGGTGCATCCCATTCGAGCCCATGGCCTTGTCCACTTTAACCTGCCCAGTTCCTCTCTAACTCTCTGTACTGAAATGTCTTGTTTCTACCCCTATGCCCCCTCCTTCTCAACTCCATTCCCTTTCCCTCCCCCTCCTTCGTAAATACTGAGCAGAAGTACCTATTTAACTCTTCTGCTTTCTCCCAGTACTCCTCTAATGGGTTCCCCTCCTCCCTCCCAAAGCCTAGCAATCCCTTGGCCAGTCTTCCTCCTATCTCTCACATTTCTAAAAAAATGTTTTATTACCACTCTTGGCCTGCTTCGCTATCCTTTCTTCCGCTTCAGCCTTTGCCCTCCTAATTCTCTTTCTTGCTAGCCTCCTTGATTCTCTGTAAACCTCCCTGTCCTTTGTCTTCTGCATTCTCTTGTATTTCCTAAATGCACTCCTCCTGCTCCTGACCACCCTCACTATATCCCTATTGAACCAAAGTGGCCTCCTGCTTCTTGCACCCTTCCTAACCCTCCTTATACACACCTGTGTGGCCTCTGTAACCCAATCTCTAATAGCTCCCCATAACTCCTCCACTTTGTGTATTTCCCCCATGCCTACCATCACCTCCCTCACTAATCTTCTCATCTTCTCAAAGTCTGCTCACCTGAAGTCCAGCACTGCTGTGTTTGTTCAGCACCCACCTCACCCTCACCTTAAACCCGATGGTCCTATGGTCGCTATTCCCCAACTCCTCCCCCACCAACACTTTATCTACATTTCCCGCATTTTTCAGGACCATGTCCAGCAGATTCTTCCTCCTAGTTGAGTCTCTGTCCAACTGTTGAAGGAACATCCCCTGCAGCACCTCCGGAATCTCTCTGCTTCTGGTTGAAGCTGTGCCTGGGATGGTCCGGTCAATGTCATGGAGTTTCAGGTCTCCCACCAGTAGTGTTTCCCCCTTGGGGGCCATCCTTGCGATATCCAGCAACATCACCCTGTCCTTTTTCTCCCCTTGCATGGGTGGTCTGTATACAACTCAAAGGATTCCCCCGTCCTTCTACCTAGCGTCACCCATAGGAGTTCAGTTACCCAATTGCCCTCCTGCCCCTCCATCGTCCTTATGTCTACCCTGATGTATAAGGCCACACCTCCCCCCTTTCTTGACCCTCCTTCCTTCCTAAACAGTCTGAATCCAGGAATAGCTGTCTCCCACATATGAAATTCTGTCCACCACGTCTCTGTGATCCCAATTATGTCCAGCCTTTTGTGCGTAATGATGGCTATCAATTCCTCTATCTTGTTTGCTAGGCTGCTAGCGTTGACCACCAAACCCTTCCATCATCCTTCCCCCACCTCTGCTTGCCCCAAGGGCTTGCCAGAGCCTAACCCTTCATCCCTTTCCTAGAGAAGGGGGGACCTATTGCCCCCATCTCAGCCATGGTACAGAATAGCTTTGTTTCTGGCCCCCCTTCTCAGTTTAAATTATATTCTGTCTTGAAGAACTCTTCCAGCCTGCACTTCAGTATGGTTGCCCCCTCCTTACTGTGATGCAACCTGTCCGTGGCAAAGAGGATCATCCTCCCAAGTTGCCCCCCAATCCCCTATCAATCCATATCCCATCTGCCTACACCATCTCGCTAGCCAACCATTAAACTTTTTTATCCTTTGTTTCCACTCTGTGTTAGCCCTGGGTACTTTCAACACCTCCGAAAAGGCTAAAGATTTAAAGCTTTGCCCCCCACAGAACCTAGCCAGTGCCTTAAATCTCGCCTGTACCTCCAGGAGACTGTTGCCTTCCAGGTCATTCATTCCCAAGTAGAACACCAGATGTGCATTCCTATTCTGATCCTTGCCCCATGAGGGAATGTGGTGGATTACCTCCAGCGCAGTCATTCCCAGCAAGCACTCAACCCACACCGCACTAGTTCTGCCCCCACTTGATTCCCTTTATAATAGAATGTCCAATCAGCATCACCTTGCCCCCTATTTTCTTTTGATTCACCTGTGTCACAGTTCTTCTCCCCTGAGATGCAGGTGTCCATTCTATCTTGCTGGCCCTTGTGGCCTCCCATCCTGACCCCTTGCCCTGATCCCTAACCCCCTCAACCACGGTGTCCTCTCCTTCCCTGCTTACTTCTGCTACTACCTCTGCCACCCCTGCCCTCAGCCCTTCTATCCCTTGCCTCTCTTTGCACCTATCCCCTGCCAGTGAATTTCTAGGTGGCCTCGAGGAGCAGGTAGCCTCCTCCAACTCATTCATGCTTTGACCAGCTAGTCCAGTGCCACTCTGTGACCCCTCCTGACCTGAGGTGTACTTATACTAAAACAAATGAAGTGAACATCTGTTTTGGAGACCAGAAGGAAATCGCTTATGCAAAGAGTTGCACAGCATGCAGACAAAGGAATTCAAAATGAAAGACTATGTTTGTCTTCTGTTTTGGAGACAGGAAAGCAAAGCAAAGCTGAGTTGCACAGTGGAGCAAATATTCAGATTTTCACACTATTTTTATTCTTTTTATTTGATTTTTTAATTTTTTTTCTTTAATTTTTTTGTACTATTGTTTTGATTGCTGTCTGGCCTGAAAGTTAATCGCATAATAAGAAGTAAATTTTTTAGCCCGGTGCCTGGCTATACCAGGATAGGAGAAATCACATTGCCAAAAAAAAAAATAGAAAAGATTTTCAGAAATTTCCAAGATCATAGTCATTTTAACAGTAGCAGTGGTCATAAAACCATAAGGTTAGTCAAAATGCCAAGCAGCAAGTGCATCCACATCCGACATTGTTATTCCAAAATCTTTTCAGTAAACTCAAGAGTAGAAATCAGAAAGCCGGAAGTATAGTAGTCAGTTAATATTCAAAGCTGGCAGGCAGTGACAGCACATTCTCAGGCTGCCTAGTAGACCCAATTCAAGATGATTAAACAAGGTTTTGGATAAGAATAAAACAAGGATTATTTGAACATTTATTTGGTGAGTGGGCTGATTTTCACCTGTTTAGGCTGTGAACAACATCTCCTGCAGTGCTGAACAGGTGCTCCGAGGGTATGCTTGTTGGGGAGGGGGGCCCACAAGACATTTACATGCTACCTGGGACAAAGCAGGATATGAATGCTTTTTGATGTCCCAGTACACAAGAGGTTTAATATTAAAGTCCACAATTGGCTCATCCAGATAATTAATGAGCATCTGCTCAACAGAATGTGGCAAGAAATGTGTCCCCTGCCACTGTTTGTTCAGCAGAGAACTCGTGAGCAGCAACCAGTCATAATCATGTGCTTTTGTAACCTGAGGCACAGAGTCATGGGCCTGTGTTGTTGACTCACCTTGTCTTCCTGCATCAGCAGGCAACCTCATTGTCAGTGGCATGCCACCACCCACACCACTGTCACTTGGGCTGCAAGTGCCACTCAGTCCATTTGTTCCAGAACCATCTGACCCCCAGCATCCTCTGAATGGAACAGGTTCATCTCCCTCGTAACTCCCTCACGTTCATTACACAGTTGCTGCTGGTACTCACTTACTCTGTGACTCTGTATGTACAGGCATAGTGCCTCACATTTAAATCTTGGGTGTAACATGGTTGCGAACACATAGTCATGTATGGTTGTAAACCATGATCTTAGCTCCTTGGTAAGCACTTCAGTGAGTTCTTTGATGGGATCTGGAAACAAGTACATAGTCCTGCACTCCTGGAAACTCACCATGGCTGACATGAGGAGATGGACAGCTGGAATGTCCTGACTGAGTGAAGCTGTATTGGAGCTTAGGTCATAGGTGCATTTCTCAAAAGGGAGACAGAACCTGGACCATGCCCTCAATGATACTCAAATCCTGGTGTACTGTAGCAGTACCCCCACCAATATCCTACTTAATGGATAACTCATGTAGAACATGCTTCTGTGCCAGCAAGCAATGCAACATATAAAATGTGCTGGTCATTGTGTGTTGACAGCTTGGATTAGCCAATGACTTGATAAACCAAGCTGATCCTGAACAGTGTGCAGCTCTCTGGTTGCCTTAGCAGAACGATGGAAATGGCTACATATGTCTGTTGAAGCATCAACAATATGAAATGCTGAAAACAGCATGTGAGATCACACACACAGTTTTAGATACTAGGTGTTATATGGAAGGCCTTAATCAAGGATCTCCTGTTTGTCTGAGTTAATTACAGCCATAGTTGCTAAATCATATCCATTTTATGACGTTGGAGGGAAAACCCAGGTTATTACATAGAAGTGTGAAATCATAAAGATGCTTTCATATCCTGGAAGGAGGAAGCTTATTATGAGATCAACTAAGTGTCATCTGAAGGACATGAATTATGCTGAAGTTGCACAATGTAATACTTTGAAAAGACATCCTGTTTTTGTATAAGATATATATTTTTTTATATATATTCTGACAGAGGAGGAGCTAGTGACCTCACACAAAAGAGGGGTTGGCAAATACAGTTTGTTTAAGGAATATTCTGTTTTACTTAGTCACGTTTACCTAGACTCTGACAAGGACACATCTGTGAGCACTTTAAAACAGGTATTTAGAAAGCTAGACAAATCTAAATATTGTTGTAGGAATTTGCACTGTTTAAACCTTGTTCTTTTAAAAGATTTGTATGTCCTGTGATATACTGTAACAGTTCTGCATTTTGTGTTTTACATATTTGTTATCTATTTTAGTAAAATTCTTTTTAGAGCATATTTGGTCTGTCTTTGAATTTTCTTTTATTTGTAAGAAAAGTATATATGGCTATAGCAGGCACTAGACATAAGCTTGAATGGTGGTACCAAATTGGAAAGAGAAGCATTTTAAATCTGAGGTCTTTATAAATGTTTTAAGGGTTCACCTCTGTATACCTGGTTAAGTGGCTGTAGGCAAAGATATCTGGCCCCCCGAAGACAGAAATATCTGAGCTTGTGCATTGGGTACACTAGCAAGAGGTTCACAGTTTGAATCCCTCCAAGACTTGAGACCAAAGGTTGACCCAAACTCACAAAACAGACAAGAGGGTTACCTTGTTCTTTTAAACTGTTCACAAGACTGCGCTTGGAGGTTGGCACTTTGGGAGTAGAGGGCCTGACCTGCTGAGTGGGTTTGTGACAGATTGGTTGGCAGCAGTGGCATAATTTTGGTATTACAAGCTTTTATTGTTCTGTGTCAGCTGAGACCGTAGCTCTCTTGCAAAGAAAGAAACAGACAGAGTTTTATTTTAAAAAGGAAACAGAACTATATATCACTTGGCATACAATCAAGTTCCTATCCATTTTATTTTTCTTTCCTAAAGTGCAAGTCAGAGTAGCCGTAGTCAGGGAAGAAGATGGCTTCCGACTATAGCAGGCACACTGTAGATTACTTGAAGCAGTTGTGCGGGGACAGAGGAGTCCCGTTCGAGGTGACAGCCAAAAAGCAGAACCTCATAGAGGCACTGATGGTAGCAGATACCCAGAGCAGCAAGTCATAGACCATGACTGAAAGGGACCAGACCTTCAGTGTGGTAGGACTAGTGGCCAGTGCTGTGTCCAGATCCAGTGAGGATGACAGCAGGGCCACTGTCAGTGAAGGGCCACAGCAGCAGGGGAAGGTCACCAGTATCCTGAATCCAGAGGTACTCAGGCTGCAAATTGAGTTGCGCAGGATGGAGCTGGAGTTCCAGAGAGAGAGAGAGGGACCGTGAACAAAGGGAGGCAGAGGAGAAGAGGGAGCGAGAGAACCGAGAGGCAGAGCGAGAATGCCGAGAGGCAGAGAGGGAACAGCGAGAGGAAGAGTGACAGCAGAGGGAGGCAGACCGTGAGGAGCATGAGTGCCAGTGAGCTACAGAGGAGAAGAGAGAGGAGCAACAGAGGCAACATGAATTGGAGAAGCTACGACTCCGACCAACGGCACCAGAGCAGGTAAGTGGCTTGGGTTTAACTGGGACTGCCGGACTAGGTTACAAATTGGACTCCAAATTAATAGCTGAATTTAAATAGGGGGAGGATATGGATGCCTTTTTAAATTCTTTTGAAAAAGTTTGTATTCAGGCTAAAATTCCTAGAGAGTCTTGGAGCTTCCAGCTATCCCCGCTACTTACTGGGAAAGCTTGGGATGCATTGGGTCAAATGGACAATGAGAAACGTAATAATTACAGCAAACTAAAAGCTGCACTGGTAAAAAAAGTTTGAATTAACTGCTGAATCATACAGAGCTAAATTTCATAAACTCAGGAGAAGCTCTGATATGAGCTATGAGGAGCGAGCCACGAAACAATGTCAGTTTTTAAAACGTTGGTGGGAAGGAATTGAGGCAAACTCTGTTGATAAAATTGAAAATGTGATTTTATTAGAACAGTTTTATTGGGCTTGCCTGGCAGATCTAAAAACCTGGCTAGAGGACCGAGATCCCAAAACAGTGCAAGAGGCTGCTGAACTCTCGGACCGCTATGCCAAGAGCAGACCTGCTCTGATAGCAAATGCAGCAGGCGTGGCAGTGCAGAAAGGGAAAAGCACACCTTCAGGGCAGCTAAAACCCTCATTGCCTCCACCAAAACCAGTTAGCCCCAGGTTTCAGAGAAAAGATTTCTCTGAGAGAAGAAATGAATGTTGGCTGTGTAAAGAAACTGGGCATATTGCCAGACAGTGCCCCAAAAAGGTGAGCAATACACAACAGGGTGCTAGAAAAGAAGTGGGTTGTTCGTGTGTCCCTGGGAGTATGCCAGTGAACATGAGGGAACACATGCACCCAGTCATGGTAAATGGTGTGCAGACGCAAGGGTTAAGGGACACAGGGGCATCCTTGATGTTAGTAAAGGGGGATCTGGTACAGCCTGGTCAGCTTATACCCAATAAATACGTTACTGTCCAAGGGTTCACTGGTGAAGAGAAAACATTGCCACTGGCCAGTGTTCTCCTGGACTGGGGTGAAACAGGGGGAACTGTGCAACAGGTGGCTGTAGCCAAAACATTAGCAGTGGATGTGATCCTGGGTAACAATCTCCAACAGGGGATGGTATGTGCAGTTACCCGTAGCCAAGCAGCAAGGGAAAATTGTAGTTCCCTGAACCCCACAGAAGCCATTGTGGAAACCACTGGGAGGCTGGTTCCTGAGCCTGTGTCTCCTGATATGGAGACTGATAAAAAGGGGGTAGAAATTTCCCCAGTAGCAAGTGACCACACAGCTATGGAAGGTTACTCCGAAGAGGGAGGTGTGACCCATTGTCAGAGGGTTGGGATTGACAGTGATCCTGAGGGCCCAGACGCTAGTGCTAGGGACCCTAGTTTAGCGACTGAAGGGGACCTGTCCCATGCCTTGGGAATGTGTGAGAGGTTTGCAGCTGCTCAGAGAAGTGACCCTAGTTTAGAGAGGCTGAGGGCTTGGGCAGACTCTGATGGAGCACAGGGAGGTGACAGCTGACATAAGGTTTATGGGGAAAATGGACTTATATATACTCAGGCAGTACAGACAGAGGGAGGGATGCTAGGAAGGCAGCTTGTCGTTCCCCAGGGGTATTGTGAGCACTTACTCAAAATTGCACATGCTATTCCCTTATCTGGTCATCTGGGAATTGTGTGCACTATGCAGCGGTTGGCCCAGATTTTCTACTGGTCTAATTTCACCCAGCAGGTGAAGGAGTATTGCAGGTCTTGTCACCGGTGCCAAGAAATAGGGAAGGCGGGCAAGAAAACCCAAGTCACCCTGATTCCCTTGCCCATAGTGGAGGAGCCATTCCCGAGGGTGGGAATGGATATTGTGGGGCCTTCAAATACCCCCAGCTCCTCAGGGAAGAGATTCATCCTGACTGTGGTGGATTATGCCACCTGGTACCCAGAGGCAGTCACCCTATCCTCACTGAGGATGGACAAAGTGGCAGATGCCTTACTTGGGATTTTCTCCCGTGTTGGGTTTCTGCAGGAGGTAATCACCGATCGAGGGGTTTCCTTCATGTCGGACCTGATGAAATGTTTATGGGAGAAGTGTGGGGTGGTGCAGTGATGCACAACACTGTATCACCCACAAGCCAATGGGCTTGTGAAAAGATTCAATGGTACCCTAAAGTCAATGGTCCGGGCTTTTGCTGAACAGCATGGGAGGGACTGGGAGAAATACATTCCCCACCTGTTGTTTGCATACAGAGAGGTGCCCCAAGAGTTGACAGGATTTTCCCCCATCGAACTCTTATATGGATGACGGGTACGTGGGCCCCTAGACTTGATCCGGGAGGACTGGGAAGGCAAGCACACCACTCAGAGAACTCCCATTGTGGATTACATCCTTAGGTTTAGGGAAAGGCTGAAGGAGCTTATGGGGATGGCCCAGAGCAACCTAGTAGCTGCCCAACAGAAACAAAAAGTGTGGTACGACCGCAGAGCCAGAGCTCGCTCGTACATGGTGGGTCAAAAAGTCATGGTTCTTATTCCGGTCCAGAAAGACAAGCTGCAAGTTGAGTGGGCAGGATGGTACAAAGTGGTTAGGAAGGTAAATGACGTGAACTACATTGTGGAGTTACCTGACAGAAGACAGACAGAAAGGTTGTACCATGTCAACATGATGAAGCCATATGCAAATAGGGCTGGCATGGTGTTTGCAGTGTGTAGTCATCGGGAGGGGATGGATGAAGGAGACCCCCTTCTGGACTTGCTGGAAGGGAGTAAGTGGGAGTCCTCTGTGGAGGCAGTAAAATTGTCTCCCCAGCTGGCTCCGGACCAGGTCCAGAAAGTAAGGGAGGTTTTAGCAGACTTTTCCCCATTGTTTAGCGCTAAGCCTGGACTAAGCCCCTTAGTGACGCATGATGTGGGGACAGGGACACAGACGCCCATACGGCAGACTGCATATCGGGTGTCAGTGGCTGTCCAAAAGGACATTAGGAGGGAAGTGGAGGAGATGCTGGATTTAGGGGTTATCCAGAGATCCCACAGCCCCTGGGCCTCACCCATAGTCCTTGTGCCCAAGCCAGATGGCTCAACTCATTTCTGTGTGGACTATCGTGGACTGAATAGAGTCACGAAGTCAGATGCCCACATGATGCCCCAGACGGATGAACTCCTGGACAAGTTGGGAGGGGCAACCTACCTTACGACCATTGACCTGACAAAGGAGTATTGGCAGGTAGAATTGACAGACAGAGCTAGGGAGAAGTCAGCCTTCATCACTCCGATAGGCTTATTTGAGTTTAAAGTAATGCCTTTTGGAATGAAGAACTCCCTGGCCACTTTCCAAAGGTTGGTGAACCAGGTGTTAAATGGTGCTGAGGAGTATGCCGTGGCATACCTGGATGACATTGCCATCTTTAGTACCAGCTGGGAGGAACACCTATCCACCTTAGGGAAGTGCTGGACAGGATACAGAGGCCGAGCTTACTGTCAAAGCCGAGAAGTGCCAGGTGGCCATGCGAGAAGTGGCATACCTCAGGCATGTGGTAGGCGGGACAGCTCCATCCTAACCAAATAAAGATAGAGGTGATCCAGGTGTGGCCCAGACCAGAAACCCAGAAGCAGGTCAGGAACTTTCTAGGGACAGCAGGGTACTACAGGAAATTTGTACCCAATTACAGTGCCCTGGTTGCTCCCCTATCTGATCTGACAAAGAAAAAGATGCCAAAGAAAATTTCCTGGGGCCCAGCCTGTGAGGAAGCCTTTACCAGACTAAAGGAGGCACTGTGCAGTGCTCCTGTTTTGACAAGTCCTGACTATAGCAAAACCTTTATAGTTCAGACGGATGCCTCAGGCGTGGGTATTGGAGCAGTACTGAGTCAGACGTGTAGCCAAGGGACAGATCACCCAGTAGTGTACCTGAGTAGGAAGTTGCTTTCCAGGGAGCAACCATACTCCACGGTGGAAAAGGAGTGTCATGCCATAGTGTGGGCCCTAAAGAAATAAGAGTCATACTTGTATGGGCAGCATTTTGTGGTGCAGACTGGCCACAACCCCCTGGTTTGGCTGATGCAGATGGGGAAGAACAATGGGAGATTGCTAAGATGGAGTCTTGCTTTACAAGGGTATGATCTAAAAATCGTACAAAGGGCTGGAGCGAATAACCAGAACTCAGATGGGCTGTCTAGGGTCTATGAGGAGTGAACTGATTTGGGAAGCTACAAAGAAACATAGAAGTTGATGGCAGATAAAGACCGCAAGGCCCATCCAGTCTGCCCTTTTCTTTTTCTACCTTATAAATGTGCCATCGACTTTTGCTCTGTCAGTGGCCTATCTATTCATACTCATCTATATTGCTCCCTTATGCCTATCCCATGCCTGTTTGAAGCCCTGCACTGTATTCATAGCCACCACTTCCTGACGTAGGCCATTCCATGCATCCACCACCCTTTCTGTGAAAAAGAATTTCCTCACATTCCCCCTTAATCGGCCTCCCTCTAGTCTCATGCTGTGTCCTCTTGTCCTGCTATTTTTCTTATATTTAAACATGTTAGACTCTTTCACCTTGTTAATGCCCTTAAGGTATTTGAATGTTTCGATCATATCACCTCTCTCCTCCCTCCTTTGCTCAAGGGTATACATATTGAGCTCCATTAATCTGTCCTCATATGTCTTCTGATGCAGTCCCTGCACCACTTTGGTTGCCCTTCTCTGGACTGCCTCGAATTTCAGTTAATGTCCTTGTGAGGTGTGGCCTCCAGTACTGCACACAGTACTCCAGATGGGGCCTAACCAGTGTCTTGTAAAGAGGGATTACTACCTCCCTCTTATGACTTGTGATACCCCTACTTATACACCCTAACATCCCCCTAGCCTCACCTACTGCTTTAGAGGTCTGCTTGGATGATTTCAGGTCGTCGGTGATGATGATGCCCAAGTCTCTTTCTTCCCTTGTGATTGCCAGCAACTCCCCTCCCAGCCTATAGGTGGCTTCAGGGTTTTTCTTCCCTATGTGCATGATCTTGCACTTCTTTGCATTAAATCCCAGTTGCCACTCTTCTGACCATTTTGATAGTTTATCCAGATCTCTTCTCATTCTGCCACCCTTCTGGATCATCTACTCTGTTGCAGATCTTGGTGTCATCTGCAAACAGACAAGCCTTACCCTCTAGTCCATCTGCAATGTCACTAATGAAGATATTGAAGAGGACTGGCCCCAGGACTGATCCCTGAGGTACCCCACTTGTGACTTGCATCTCTTCTAACTGTATACCATTTACCATCACTCTCTGTTTTCTGCCCATCAACCAGTTTACCACCCAGTTGACCAATTTCTGACCTACCCTGAGCCTACCCAGCTTATTTATCAATCTTCTATGTGGAACAGTGTCGAAAGCTTTGCTGAAGTCAAGGTAGGCGACATCAACTGCTCCCCCTTGGTCCACCACTCTGGTTACCCATGTAGGGTAAATTCAGTCTAGGTGGCGAGGAGTTGTGACATGGACAGCCAGTTCTGAGTGCTGTATCATTTTTTTTAATACAAAATGTATTACTGACTGTCTCTGCTGATAAATCTGGTGCTCTTAGAATGACCTCACTCATCCCCCCTCCCACGGTTTCAGCTGAAAGATGAAAGCCATGAGAAAACGCTGAAAAAAGCATGTGAGATCACACACACAGTTTTAGATACTAGGTGTTACATGGAAGACCTTAATCAAGGATCTCCTGTTTGTCTGAGTTAATTACAGCCATAGTTGCTAAATCATATCCATTTTATGACGTTGAAGGGAAAACCCAGGTTATTACATAGAAGTGCGAAATCATAAAGATGGTTTCATGTCCTGGAAGGAAGAAGCTTATTATGAGATCAATGAAGTGTCATTTGAAGGACATGAATTATGCTGACGTTGCAAAATGTAATACATGTACTTTGAAAAGACATCCTGTTTTTGTATAAGATATATATTTTTTTATATATGTTCTGACAGAGGAGGAGCTAGTGACCTCACACAAAAAAAGGGGTTGGCAAATACAGTTTGTTTAAGGAATATTCTGTTTTACTTAGTCACTTTTACTTAGACTCTGATAAGGACACATCTGTGAGCACTTTAAAACAGGTATTTAGAAAGCTAGACATGATCTATCTGGTTAATTCTGTCATTTTTACAGTATCTGAATGTACCATGATTTTTACTGTTAATGCTGTAATGTAGCATGACCGAGTGCAGTCACTACTGGTAAATAAGTTAATAATATTAAATAATAAAACTTTATTTTTATGGCTCCTTTCAAATACCAAGGTGCCTAACAAATTTAAAATCAAAAATCAAACATCAACAACATACATCATATAAAATCAGTATTAAAATCATACCATCAGTCACCGAATGCCTGGTGCCATAAAAACGTTTTCAAGGCTTGCTTAAATCCCTCCATGGTTGTGCACTTCCATAACCAACAGGGTAGAGAATTCCAGAGGGTTGGAGCTACATGCATAAATGCTCTGGCCCCAGGAGATTTCAAACACACCCTCGGAATCTCTAGCAACCCCTCGTCGGCTAAGCGGAGCGATCACCCAGGGCAGTAAGGAATCAGGAGCTCTTTCAGGTAGTCCGAGCCCAGTCCATGTAGGGCTTTAAAAGTCAGAAGACCGACTTTAAAGGTAATCTGCCACTGAACAGGCAGCCAGTGCAGTCCACGCAGCACCAGCAAAATATGACAGGACCGAAATGATCCCGTCAAAAGCCGGGTTGCCGCGTTCTGCACCAGCTGCAAGTGACGGATTTCCACCCCTGATAACCCTAGGTAACAGGAGTTGCAATAATCTAAGTGCAAAGACAGAAAGGCATGAACCAGGGTAGGAAGGTCACCGGATGTATCAAAGTGCTTAATCTTAGAGATATTCCTTAGACGGTAAAAGGAAGATTTGACGATAGCCGACACCTGCGAATGGCAGAAGTTTAAAATAAGCCCCACTCTGTCCCACAAGTAAAAAAAGTATTCGTTTTTCTGTCTATTTAGTTTAATTTTGTGGCAAAGAAGCTGCCGATTGTACAGGAAGGAAAGCGAGCGTGAAGAACTTTCACTTTTATTCCTGAAATGTAGCGTGACTGAGCATGGTCAGAAATGATAAGTGACAAACATCCAGAACCTTAAAGTAAGTCCTACTCTGTTGAAATCCTAAGTAAACTGTGTGCTTTATGTTATTTTTATTCCAGTTTCAGTTTCTATAAGAGAAGCCGCCGACTGAAGCGAGAGGAAAGGAAGCACAGAGCAAGGGAGTCAGCGGCTTTAGAAAGGTAGACGCACGGCAGAGCGAGTGCTGTTGTAGCAACGGTAGCTCTATTTATTTATTTATTTATTTGTTTGTTTATTTTCATCTTGGATTACAACCTTTGAGCTAGAAGGTCATTTACAAAGTTTCCATGTCAAAATTAAACAGACAGTCAAAGCCAACAAATAACAAACATCAATCTAGTAAGCTAGATAACGTGAACATTTTCATGAAGTTGAATGGAATTGGATTACCAGGGAGAATGGTATTAATTTTAGTAAAGAGTACTCAGGGAAATCAGATCTCTAGGAGGGAGAACTAGTAGTCTAGGCTAGCTACAAGCAGGACAGGTACCCATTGTCAAGAGAGGGGGGAGGTGGAATGGGGTGAGGAACCAGGAAGAAGAAATGCAAAGTTAAGGGGAAGGATGGCATAAATAGGATAGAGGTGTTTTTCCCACAGGATTTCGAAGGGGTATAACTTGGCAAATAGATCAGGGGGGATGAGGAATTGAAAGAGCAGGAGGGATGAGGAGAGGTATGCTAGTAGAGAAAGGATGAGTTATTTGTCGAGTTGGTTACGATCGGTAGGTGGAGCAAGAGCTATGTGCGTATGGGACAGGGCAGGTAATAAGAGTGCTAGGCATGGGTCAATAGGAATTGTCATACGGTGCAGGTACTTTTTTTTAGGCCAAAGAGGTGGGCATGGAGATTAGCTTGGAAAGGTCTTAATTTGGACTCAGATAGGAGGTTATTTGGGAGGGAGTTGAGCAGATTAGGGGCACAGAATTTGAATGATCACTGGCCTTGTGACGTATGGTGAAAAGGAACCTTGAAGGGATTATTGCGTGTTCCTCTAGATGGTCGAGTAGGAGCAACAGGGCAGAACATGGACTGGACCCTGACTGGGGTTAGGCCTAGAGTAGTCTTTTTGGCTGGAAGGCAGATCTGGTAGAGGGTTCTGAGATCAAGGTCCAGCTAGCCCATGAAGGAGTATAGGTCGCAGGTGTGGGTGAGGCCAGGAGTTCCTAAGAGAAGTCTGCAGATTTTATTGATGGTTAGGGCTACTCTTTTTAGTGCCGTGTCAGAGGCAGCACTGTATACGACGAGGCCATAGTCCATAATAGAGAAGACTGAGCTATTTATGACCAGTTTGAGTGCATCTTCCAAGAGGCATTGCCTGTGTTTGTACAGCTGGCCAATCTTCCTATTACTGTAGCTGTCCTACAGACCTGGTCTATGTATAAAGAATATGAAAGGGGGCTATCCAGGGTGTCCCTGAGATACTTGAAATTTTGGACCATTTCAAGGCATTTGTTCTGTTTGTTACAGATGCCTAGTTTGGCATTTTTGTACTTACTAAGGGTAGAGACAAACATCGTTTTGGTTTTTTTATAGTTTAGCAGTAGATGTACATTACAGAACCAGTCTTCTACCAGTGTGAAGCTAATTTGCAAGTGTTGTTCAAGGGTGGTGGGGTCAGGTTGATTAGTGTAGATAATGGCATTGTCTGCATAGAGAAGGATTCCATCATGGCATACTTGGGGGAGGTTATTTAGAAAGATACCAAATAGTAAAAGGCCCAAAATGGACCATTGTGGGACACCTGTACAGACACTCTGGCTATCCGAGAGTGTGTTGCCAATTTTGACTTGTTGAACTTGCCCAGAAAAGTAGCTTCAAAACCAGTACAGAGCAGTTAAGGAGATAGAGGAATTACCTAGTTGGGTTAGTAGAAGCTCATGATTCACTGTATCGAAGGCTTTAGTGAGGTCTATAAAGGTAGTCCCCACTAAGTGCCCCCGGTCCAGGGAGTCATGTATGTAACCTGTAAAGTCAGTCAGCGCAGTAGTTGTACTATGCTGTTTTCTAAAACCATGTTGCTCATTACATTGCAATTGGTACCCATCCAGGTGGTCAATTAGTTGGTCGTATACAATGCGTTCTAATGCTTTGAATTTTGGGGAAAGTATGGAGATTGGCCAATAGTTGGAGTGGGTTGTCCTATCCCTGTTTTTAAAAAACAGGGGTTACAACTGTGGCTTTCCATTGTTTAGGGAAGTGTCCAGTGATTAGAGAGAGGTTGAGTATTCATAAGAACATAAGAAAAGCGTTGGCAGATGGGGACCGCGCAATCCATTTAGTCTGCCTTAGAAACTACCCCCCTCCCTATGCAGCCTTTGTCTTAACTTGTCCATTATGTCTGTTCCATGTGAATTTGAACTCTCTGATTGTCTTTGATGCTACCACATCCTGGGGCAGGCTGTTCCATGGGTCTATCACTCTCTCTGTGAAGAAGTACTTCCTGAGGTTGCTTTTGAACCTTCCTCCTACCAGTCTCATATCATGCCCTCTCATGCATGCTGCCATTTTCAGTTGAAATATATTGCCTGTCTAAGCTGCGTTAAATCCCCTCACATACGTAAATGTTTCAATCATGTCCCCTATGTTTCTTCTCTGCTCAAGGGAGTATAGGTTCAGCTCCTCGAATCTTGCTTCATATGACCTGTGATGCAGTCCATGCACCATCGTAGTAGCCCTTCTCTGCACTGTTTCCAAATGGTCAATGGCCTTCTTGAGGTGAGGTCTCCAGAACTGAAAGCAGCACTCCAAGTGTGGCCTCACCAAGTACCTGTAGAGAGGCATGATAACCTCCCTCTTTCTACTAGAAGTACCTCTACTTATACATCTGAGGATGCCACCCACTTTCTGTGCTGCTTTATCACATTGTTTTTCTACCTTTAATTCATCAGTGATGATTATACCGAGATCTCGCTCCGTTTGTGTCTCCTCAAGTTGATGTCCTCCCAGTGTATACTTTTTACCAGGGTTCCTCTTTCCCAAGTGCATTACCTTACACTTTTTGGTGTTAAATTGTAACTGCCAGTCCCTGGACTGGACCAATCCTCTAGACTTCTAAGGTCAGTTTCCATGTTGTCTGTCCCTTTCCTTGTGTCCACTTTGTTGCAGAGTTTTGTATCATCTGTGAACAGGCAACCCTTCCCTGTTAGTCCATTTGCTATGTCTGCTATAAATATGTTAAATAGGATCGGTCCCAGTACCGATCCCTGTGGGATGCCACTGGTCACCCTCCCCTCCCTTGACAATGATCCATTGACTGGCACTCTCTGGGTCCTATCGTTCAGCCAGTTACTGATCCAGCTGACCATCTTCTGACCAACTCCCCGTATGTTCCAGCTTGTTGGTTAGCCTTCTGTGAGGGATGGTGTCAAAGACCTTGCTGAAATCGGGATCTGTATGATTTCCCGACTCCTAATATCCTGACTACTAACATCCCTCAACCAACTTCCCGACTGCTCTCACATCCCATCATTACTAATGCCATCATTTATTTTCCCGGCAATACTTAAATCCCGACTGCTAAATCCCCGACATGCTACTTCCCATTCATCAAAATTTCCCCTATTAGAAATGCTACAGACTGGAATATCCAAATGTCTGAGAAGAGTGTTCACTGACATGCTACCTCCCAATTTACCCTTCACCCTCCCGTACCTCCCGACTGCTGAATTGAGCTGAAACTGGGTTCAAAATTTCCCCTGATATGATCAGACTCAGACTCAGCCACAAGAAGAGTGTTCACTGACATGCTACCTTCCGATTTACCCTTCAGTGTCAATGCCACAATGGCAGCGGGGGGGGTGGAGAAGAAACAGAAGCGAGAGCCAGGACGGGGCAGCCACGAGAAACAGCGGGGAAAACAGGCTGAAAGGAGAGGAGGAGCTGAAGCAGAACAGCAATAACAGCAATAACTGACATGCTACCTCCAGACTGCTAAATGCACGGCCATGACATCCTGCATACTTTCTATGCTGACAGCACCAGTAAAATAAGTCTGCATGATTCCGCTCTTTAACGTACAGGTAGCCACTAATGCTGAGCTTAGAATTTCCTCACTGAGATTTTACAACATCACAAACATGGAGATGTAATTCCCCAGTTGGTGTTGCCGGTGTTGCCATTGCTCTCTACAAAGCTACTAAGCTAGAAGGAAATGCGAGTGTAAATGTCTGTGGATAAAATTGCCTAATTGGAGCCACTCCTTGATCCAGGAATGGAATGTAATTGATAGCGCACACTTGCAGTACCTTTCTTATTAACAGGATGGGAAGCTGCTAGATCGGTCGGTGAAAATTTGATTGCATGTCTATCATTTAGATTTAGAAGCCTCGCTGGATGTGCAGTCTTAGACTTTGCAGTCTGGAGGTACGTGAAAGAATTAAATATACTGAGTCAGAAAGAAAAAAATAAAACATATTCAGTGGAGTTTAACTGCTGTGAAGTGGGCTGACTTGCTCAGACAAACAGACTGCACATCCACAGTCTCACTCTCACTGAACGCACCCTGCAAGTATGTCAACTTACCCCCGACATGATCAAACTCAGCCTCACCCTCCCATACCTCCCGACTGCTAAATGAGCTCAAACTTGATTCTAACATTACAGCTGACTGGAACAGCAAAGAAAGCTGCCTGGAGGTACGTAGCGATCACTGAATGCAATTAGGTTTAAGAATTAGGTTAGGGAACTCAATATTGTGACAGGCAAGAGAAAGAACAAAAAAATTATAAGAGGACTAGTACATGCAATTGGGTTTGAATGTAACTGACGGGATGATGCTAAACGGGTAAACGGAATGCCGGGGAATAATCTCGTCGGTAAAATAAGCTAAGCAGGAAGCTGCTAGACGGGAACTTACAGTCGGGAGATTGATCGTCGGTAAGAATCAAGTCAGAAAGTCCTACTAGACCCCTGAAATCTAGGTATACAATGTCCACCGCCCCTCCCTGATCCAATGTTCTGGTGACCCAGTTGAAGAAGTCGATCAAGCTGGTTTGACAAGAGTGGCCTACTGTGAAGCCATGTTGCTTTGGGTCCATTTTTCCAGTATCTGTTAGGTACACCACTATCCTCTCTTTTAGTAGTGACTCCATCATTTTCTCCACAACTGAAGTCAAAGTGACAGGGCAGTAATTTCATGCCTTTTACCTGTTTCCGCTCTTGTGTAAGGGCACAACGGTTGCCTGTTTCCAGTCCTGATGTATTTTCCCACTGTCTAGTGACTTGTTGAAGAGCTCAGCCAGTGGTGTGGCCTGTTCCTCTCAGAGCTCCTTCAATATCCTAGAGTGTATGCCATCCAGTCCCATGACTTTTTCCACTTTCAGTTTATTAAGCTCTTTTAGGACCCTCTCCCTTCTGAAGGGGCTAGTATCTGCTCCCTGGTTATCTTCCTTTGTCCTGCTCAGTGTGGGACCTTTGCCACTGTCTGCTATGATGAAGACAGAGCAACATAACTTGTTAACAATTCTGCCTTGTCCTCATCACTCTCTGCCATCTTACCTTCCTTGGTTGCTAGTCAGACTATTCCTCCCTTAGTTTTTCTTTTTTCTCTTATGTATCTATAGAAGGTTTTGTCTCCCTCCTTAACACCCTGTGCTATTTTCTCTTCCATCTGTGCTTTTGCCCTTCTAACAGCTTTTCCTGCCTCCTTTAATTTGTTCTTGTATTCTTCCATGTCTGCTTGATGTTTTGTTTGCTTGAATTGTATAAAAGCCTTTTTTTCTCTTTGATTTTGGATGCTACTTCATGAGAGAACCAGAGAGGTGTTTTCCTTCTTTTGGACTTGCTGATCTGCTTAGTGCATACAGTTGTTACTATATACAGAGCAGCCTTCAGAGTATTCCAGCAGTCCTCTACATTTCCTGTGATTCCTCCTTCTAGCATGGATGCGAGCATAGTTCTCATTTTGGGGAAGTCGACTTTTCTGAAATCTAGTACCTTGATTATGGTGTGACTATTGTCCTCCATATTGTTCACAGTAAACCAGATTGAACTGTGATCACTGGTCCCTAGATTGGCTCCCAGCTTGTTAATGGAGCTAGAATGACATCTAATATAAAGGCAATTAGCTTAAGGTCCATGCTGTCCCCACTATGCCTGGTTTTGCCGAGTACTTTCTGGAGGTATCTTTTTGCCCCAGATTGAGAGATTATTCTGAGGTAGAATGGAGGGGCTGTATGCGTGGGTGGGGAACCTGATGTACTACTTTGGGCTCCGCTGTTTGGGTTTAGATAATCAGGGCAAAGCACTCCACTGAGGTCTGTGAATGTGTTATTGAAAGTATTGTCTATGATCTTAGAGTCCTGTGTTGTTTTCCCATTAATGTTCAGCATTGTAGGGGCCGCTTTGATAGGATTCCCTGTTAGGGCTTTTACAGTGTATTAGCCTAGATGTTGTGGCTGTCACCCAAGGAGTTGTCATGCGCCTTCTTAAAGTACTGGAATTTTGCCTGGTGGATGGACCTTGGTACAATTGTTTCATGCCGTTTTGTAATTTTGAAGATCTATATAAGAGCCTGAACTTCTTGCCCTATGCCATAGATTATCCCTAACACGAAGTTGGGCAAGGAAAGAGGGGGTTATCCAGGACTTTTGTGATCCCCTTACTTTCCTAGTAGAGACGGGGGCAAATATGTCAGAGGCAGCATTGACTGTCTTGATGAAGAAGTCCAAGGCTTCATTGACATCATCCACTGAGAAGATTCTGGACCAATTTATCTGCATGAGGTACTCTTTTAAGGGTCCCAGCTGCCCACAACTTAGGAGAGGAGATGTAACCTTTTTTGTTGGAAGTTTAGGTGTCTTGTTAGACCAGGAACATAGGATGGGGGAAAGATCACTTATAGAATCTGGAAGAACAGCCATATTGGTGATTATCTCAGGGTGATTAGTTAGCAGCCAGTCCAGTAAGGTACTGGACCCTGTACGGTAGTTTATATGAGTGGGGGAATCCACTAGCTGGTTGATGCTAATGCATCCCCACAGGGAGCTGAATCAGGGGGCAACCAGTTAATACTGAAATCTCCTATGATTAATACCTCGGTATTTCAATGTAGGTCAGAGAGATACTCATGGAGCACCTTGAACCCTTTGGCCCGTTCCTTAGATGGGATGTAAACAGAAAGAATAGTTAACCCCTTCCCTTGTGCACACCTAGGAAAAAGCTTAACAGGGAGCATTTGGACGTTAATACTCGATTTATATACGCTGGAGGACCTGACCTTGTAGGTGGTCCTTGATATAAATGAGGCATCCCTCGCCTCTCTTGCCAGATCTATCTAGTCAAAATAAGGTATAGCCATCAATCTGAATATCAGTGTCAGGGGTTCTTAGAGAGAGCCAAGTCTCAACCATTGATAATATGTCTGGCCTATGCTGTGCTACCCACACTTGCAGATTGTCAAATTTAAACAGCAAACTGCAGATGTTAATTGAGGCTACCATAACAATGCTGCGCTTCATGGAGGGAGTTATTATTTTGGGGCTGGGATTAGGATGAATATTGCCTGACATAAGCAATAGTAGCCAGATAAGCCTGATAGCCTGCAACCGAAGGCTTTTTAGTGTTTGCGTGTGGCTCATGTGGACTGTGTGGCACTTAGTGGTTTTACTAAAGAGTAGGAACAGGTTGATTGCTGGAGGAGGTTAGTGCTATCTGGTGGAAATAGAGGTAATCCTAGGGAGTGGGTGCAGTGTGCAAATACCGAGAGTGCTGGGGTTGTTGTTGAGCTAGGGCAGTTTGTTGGTGGTGGTGATAATTTGGGGTTACCCTTGTCACTTGAAGTGGGAGGAGGTGGGAAGGGTAGCATAGAGATGAATATTATAAAGATGTACATTAGGAGCTGCATTCTGGCACTTAGAAGTAGGGGAAGTCTAATTACAGATATCAGCATGTTTGTCAAACAATAGGGGCAAGAATGGTATTCAAGACACAATGTAGTGGCATTTGTGCCTTTAAGGGATGGGATACCCTGAGATCCTACAGTAACTTATCAGGGGACACAGAGGGCAGGTCTCCCTGGGCTGAAAGAGTATTTAAAGAGCGCTGGGGTGGGGGGTGAGTGGGACAAAATTCACACTAAACAGAACTGCTTTCAGCATGAAAAGAGGATACGTTTCTTAAAAGTTTTTTCTGCTGGGAAAGGTATCCAGGCAAGGTGGCCTATAGAGTTATTGCAGTAAGAGAGATACTGCTAATGGCACACCAGGAAGCCAGGCAGCAGCCAATAGAACTGTGGGGTCTGGAGTCCCAGAATTGGAGCTATCACTGTACCTGATGCTCTGCGTTGCATCTACCTTTCTGAAGCCGCCAACTCCCTTGCTCTGTGCTCCCTCTCCTCTGCTTCAGTCGGTGGCTTCTCTTATAGAAACTAAAATAAAAATAACATAAAGCACACAATTTACTTAGGATTTCAACTGAGAAGGACTTACTTTGAGGTTCTGGATGTTTGTCACTTATTGTTATTGACCACGCTCGCTTGGTCATACTACATTTCAGGAATAAAAGTGAAAGTTCTTAACGCTCACTTTCCTCCCTGTACAAATGGCAGCTTCTTTGTCACAAAACTAAACTAAATAGACAGAAAAACAAAGACTTTTTTTACTTGTGGGACAGAGTGGGGCTTATTTTAAACTTCTGCCAGTAACTTATTAACCAGTAGTGACTGCGCTCGGTCATGCTACATAACTGTAGTGGGCAGGATCAACCAGATAAAGCTTTTATTTAAACTACATTTTATTGAAAAAGTATGGCAGAATCTACTGATGAAACACTTTTTATGCCACACATGGACTACCTTTTTTGTCCCCCCCCAATATTTGTGGCCATTGTATAAGATAGATAACCCACTCTAGGGTGTGTGTGATCGCAATCTAATATACGCACACCTTGGGTGACTGAACGCACACCAAGGTGTGCATATATCAAGCGAGACCGCACATCCTAGAGTGGGTTATCTATTACAGCTATATATATATATATATATATATATATATATATATACATAGATATATTAGAGGCAAAAACTCCATTTAATGCATTAGTTAGGGTTGTTCCACAGCGACAAAGTGAGGAACCGTTTCGAGACTACGGGCCCTGAAAAGGCGGCAAGCGCCCGTAATGTTATCCTATGGGAAAAAAACAGAAGTTCAGAGTGCCATAACTTTTCCTCCCTGTAATATTTTTTCACCAAACCACTGAAAGGCACATCTGTGGGATGTTGGCTGTCTTCCCTGCAAAGTTCAGCCCAAAATACCAAACCGTTATTTTGCAGCAGGGCGCCAAACGATTGCTGCAATGCATCGTACGCTGTAATGTTATCCTATGGAGAAAAGCGTCAACTTTGGAGTATCGTAACTTTGCCACCATGTAATATTTTTTCAAGGAAACACTGAAAGGCACATCTGTGAGATGTCAGCTGCGTTCCTTCCAAATTTCATCCCAAAACTCCAAACTGTTCTTTTGCAGCGGGTGCGAAAGAATTGCTATAATTTTCCACAGCCTAGAAAGTACTGTCGGCCAATTTGCAGCTTTTAGCAAATTCATTCGCGAATGTTACGAGGTGAAAGTACTGCGAAAGTACTTTTTCCAGAAATGTGAAAAACATATTTCTGGGGTGTTTTCAAAATAAAGACATGGCTAGCATCCTCAGGGTCCGACTAGGTGAATACAAAAAGAATTAGGTTGCTAGAGGGTCCCAAATTTAAACGCCAAGCATTTTTCTGATCACCAACTGAAAACAAAATGGTGGATTTGCGACAGTAAAATGGCCATTTGCGAAAGTAAAAACTGCATTTGCGACACTGTCAAACTTTTTGTTAACTTTTCCCATTGACTTATAATGGGAACTTGTTTTTCGAATAACTTTTGAACCGTTTAATATTTTTTCACGAAATCTTCAAAAGGCTCAATGAGGACCCTGGTCACATGTTCCCTAAACATTTTGGACTGGTCGCGCAAACCGTGCGACCTGTAGGCGTGACCGTAGAATTCCAAAAAAGCGTAAACGCATGCGCAGATCACACTTAATAACTCTATAGCCGTATATCTGACCAGTATGAAACTTGGCAGATCCCAAGGTGTATGGGGCTTAATCCTGTATTCCAAATTTCAGGCAAATCCATCAAATGGTTGCAAAGTTATTAAGGTGCAAAGTTTTGAGTTTAACATGTAAATGGCTCCTCAATCCTAACTATGGTATCACTACCGTGCTACCATAATGTGTATATATACATATATATATATATTTATACAATATATATTATATATATATATATATATATATATATATATATATATATATATATATATATATTTATACAGGGGCAATGTGAGGAAGTATTTCACAGAGAGGGTAGTGAATGCATGGAACAGCCTTCCTGAGAAGGTTGTGGGGTCAAAAACTGTGGGAGAATTCAAGAATGCATGGGACAGACATAAGGCAATTCTTGTGGGGGGTAGGAAGAAATAGGCTGTTGGTTAACTAGGATCTGTGGCCTATCCTGTAGGTAGGGAAATTGGCAGACTAGATGGGCCAAGCGGTCCTTATCTGCCGTCAAAGTCTTTGTTTCTGTGTTTCTATGAGACATATTCCAGTGAGATAAAACAAGTTATTTTGACCACAGTGACATAAATCCTGATGACATCAGCGGAGTTAAAATAAATGCCATTAATTACACTCGTGCTAAACCCACGCTAAACCTGCACAAGCTGTGCAAACTGCGCTAAACCCGCGCAGGCCGTGCAAATTGTACATTTTGCAACAATAAGGCCCCCATTGTATAAATAGGATACATGATGTGCACTCGTGTGATATGGGAAATATGTTCAGTCCTGTACAGTGACCTCTGAAACCTCACCCATGGCTTCGCCACTCATGAGTATTCAGAGGTCACTCTAGAGGAGTGAAAATATTTTCCATGTCACACTCGTATCATATATCATATATATATATATTTATGCAATAGGCGTCAGGATAAAAACAGGAGCATAACAGCATTTATCTAGCACACTGTACAAATAAATAACCATGATGTAATCACTATGAGAATAACTCCAAATTATCCACATAGTGATTACATCATCACTCATTTATCCTCATAGTGATTACATAATTTCTAGCCACAGCTGAACTACTTCCACACCACACACCATACTAATGCACCCCAGATGACACACCTGTACAGCACACCTACCTCACATAAACCATTAATTAAATGCACAAAAATCTTGTGCATACAAAACCCCCAGCTCGAGCTCCTGCACAGACCACTCTACACGACAGTGCGAACACACGCTACTGCCGGCATAAACTACAAAGCCATACGGCCTCAAACTCTTTAAACATGGCAAATAATAACTACGGAAGCACAAACTTTGAACTAGAAATGGAACAAATAATGACACAACTCGAAAATGATCCTGACCCACTGGAAGACCCATATGCAATCAACACCATTCAGCCAACAACATCCACAGCTCTTCTACCAATGAATGAAGACAAAAACCCTCAGCCAGGCACAAATGCTTCCACATCAGCCACTGGCATCTACACAAACGCTATCGACCAGGAAGATATAGACCTCTATATTGAAAAAGCCTGGAATACGAAAACAGCAAAGAAAACCCAACTAGATATTAAAATGTTCACCAATTACCTCTGCAAAACCTTTGGAGAACAACGCCATCTTCAGGCCATTCCTCCGGCTCAACTAAACAGCTACTTCTGCCGCTATTTCATCAACTGCTCTAAAAAATATGGCACAGACTATGAACCTCTCACTTTAAGAGCAGCATTTAAAAGTGCTGAATGGTACCTAAAAAGCAAAGAATACAGCGACTCCCTCTCCACATCACCAGCTTTTGAAAAGGCACGTCAAGTACTGCTCTCCAAATAAAAAAACTTAAAAAGCCAGGGCAAGGGTGTCAAACCAAAAGCAGCAGACAAACTCACAGACTCCATCATAGACAAACTCTATGAACAACAGCTACTGGGACCCTACACCCCCAAATCAGTCCTCAACACTATGTGGCTCACAATGAGTATGTATTTTGGTGTAAGGGGTAACACCGAGATGCGCAATTTCAAATGGGGAGACATAATGCTAAGAACTGATGAAAACTGCCAAACATACATACAGCTAGACCAGGAAAGGCAAACCAAAACCCGCACTGGAGCAAATCCTAAAGACTGTTGAAAAGTTAAACCTAAAGCCTACCAGCTCACCAGCAACACCCACAAATGCCCAGTACAAAACTACCTAATTTACAAAAGCAAAAGACCACAACAGTGCCTTTCGGATGACTCCCCATTCTTTCTAGCAACAAACTTCCATGCTAAAGAAGGCCCACCCAATGCCTGGTACAAAAACCAGCCAGTAGGAATACACAAACTGGCATCAATAGTTAAAACAATGATAGCAAAATCCTCTATTCAGACAGACAAACACCTAACCAACCATTCCGTCCGAAAGCATCTTATTCAAAAATTGACAGACAGTGGAATCCCTCCGACGAACATAGTACAGATTTCTGGACATAAGCAGCTCCAAAGTTTAAACGACTATTCCAAAGTAAATGAAGAAAAGCAGAAAACAATCTCTAGCATACTAAGCAGTGAGCCAAGCAACCAACAAGTAACTCCTATTCCACAAGTACCACAGCAACAATCCCGGAAAACTACTTTGACATCCTGGGAACCTGCTTTTACAAGCCCTCCATACAGCTAAGACAATCAATTTCACCATCATTCAAGGTGAGTCAAACCATTCCCACTGTACTCCAAAACTAAGTCCCCCCCCCAACCTACCTAACACCTACAACTTCTGCCTCTATTTTCCACTGGCAATAAATATGATTCCTACACCAAAAAGAGACCTTGAGTACTGGACTGCGACAGTGACACAGATTAGAAAAAAAAGCATCACAGCATTACTAAAGGCCCTACAGGGTGAAGATCGATTCCATCCTAAAGAACTGCAAGCAACAAAACACCAAACTTGGACCATGGACATCACAGAAAAGTGAAGACTGATTCTTTATCACTCTATTTCACTGTTAAAAAAATATCTCCAAACCACAAAAAGTAGCAAAGTAACACAGACAAGGTGAAGATTGATTCTACCATACTGTTTCTAACATTCTAAAATGTAAATGTTTCTACAACTCTGTATCTTCTTTCCCACACCATTCTACTGCCCCTCTACAATTTTCAAACAATAAAAGCAATCTTTTTCCCCATACCTCTACCCGATCCTCCCTCCATATTCTTTTCAGCAATAAAGCAATTTCTAACAAAAAATATACAGCATAACTTTTCAAAACTTAGCAAAAACTGCTACAATATGTAAATATCTACGGTTTCACAAATTATCACTGGTTACTATGTAAGATTTCACTAGTTTACCTATTTATACACTGCTTAAACCCTGTCTTTTCTCCTGAACTGCAAATAAACAATTTAAAACTTCTGTACCTTTTTTCTCCTTGACTCCATGGGTTCCCCGAACAAAAAAAAAAACATTTAAAAGATCGGTGCGACTCTTCCTTCATATCCAAATAAAACAGTGCCATCCAAAAAAGTGTAACCCCCTTGCAAATGGGGGTTCCTAAGGTGCCCTATGCCTGGTTGGTAGTCGGCATAAAGCTGCCGGAAGGGGGGTCTGTTGAGTGCTTTTTAAGGCCTCCGTATACTGTCCCTGTAAGGGCTGCCTGTTGCAGTTGGGGTTAGTTAAAATGGGAGGGGGTTTGAGTGTTGTCATGCTCAACTCCCACCTGGGCTGCTGAGTAGCGCTCCCTTCTGCCATCGCTAATAGTGCAGGGGGAGCTCTGATAAAGGATGTAGGTGGTTGCTTAAAATAAGCTGTGAAAATAATGATAATGTAGATGTTCTAACCTGCCTTGCTTTGCGAGTTTCGATTTCTTCCTCCATTTTGGTCCCGAACTGTGAAATTGGACCAATCAGCACCTTGGAATCCCACAGAGTTGACTGACCAATAGAAGAGCTGTTTGTTTTGGGAAAGGTATTATGGGTTATGGCCCCTTTCTGCCCCACTGAACACTGAAGAAAGTGACTGGCAGGCTCAACCAGCCAATCGGATCAGGTCGCGCCCGAATTGAGAGGAGTGTCCCGAGCTGTAGGGGGCCAGAGTGAAAGTGGCTGAGGAAGGGAGAGGATATGTGTGCTCCTGCACTGGAGATTGTTCACGCGGGAAGCTCGTGAAGGCCTAAATCGGCCGTTGAATCTCCTGCTCACGTGCTCCAGTGGGCCAAATCCATCGGCGGGCGGTCAGAAGAGGCTGAGTACTATAACGCTACCCACCAGGCTTAACCTGTTGAAGGACTAGAGGATCCGTTTAAACCACGCTTGGTCCGCGGGAAAAGTGAAGAAGCTGTTGTTTGCTGAGTTTAGGAGACTGTGGAACTTGGAGAGCCTAGGAGCTGTTGCCTGGTGAGGTATCCCTCTACTTTGCCTTGTTTGAGATAACCAAATAAATGTGCAAGGAGGCTTGTGAGCTCAAGTTAATTCTGCTGCCAGTGAAGGACTTTGCCTTGTTTGAGATAACCATATAAATGTGCAAGGAGGCTTGTGAGCTCAAGTTAATCCTGCTGCCAGTGAAGGACTTTGCCTTGTTTGAGATAACCATATAAATGTGCAAGGAGGCTTGTGAGCTCAAGTTAATCCTGCTGCCAGTGAAGGACTTTGCCTTGTTTGAGATAACCATATAAATGTGTGAGGAGGCTTGTGAGCTCAAATTAATCCTGCTGCAAGTGAAGGACTTTGCCTTGTTTGAGATAACCATATAAATGTGCAAGGAGGCTTGTGAGCTCAAGTAGTCCTGCTACTAGTAAATGACTTTGCCTTGTTTTTGAGATAACCATACAAATGTGCAAGGAGTCTTGTGGAGCTCAAATTAACCCTGCTGTCATTAAAGGACTTTGCCTGTTCAGAGATTACCATATAAATGTGTGAAGAGGTCTGTGAAGTTCAGGAGCAGCCCTGCTGACATTGGAGGACCCTATCTTGTCTGGAGGTTGTGAGTACTAATACAGGGTAGCTCCCTGCTGAATTACAACAGTGGATTCAAATGGAAGTACTGTATTGCTGACTATAAAAATCAATTCTTCTTTCTTCTCTGTGTGAAAGGGCCCCTACCAGCTGCCATGTTTGGACTAGCCATTAGGGCTTGGGTACCCAGGGACAGTAACTAGTAGGGTTAGGCCTGTGCACAGAGCCATAGGTACATAGTCATAGTGTAAGCCAATTAACCTGATCCCCCCCCTTGTTATCTACCCTTCTAATAAATCAGATTGCTGTGTTATAACTATACCCTGGCTGGTTTGTACACTTTGGATGAGTTACTGCATGGGGACTGGGATATAACTGTATCTTACTTTACAGGGGGTCTCTGGAGTGAGCTGAACTATATCGGCTGTGGGGTAAGTGTACTAGTGAAGAGAATTGTTGGTATGCAGTGTGAGTCACCAGTGGGACAAAAGGGGGGTTGCAGTAGCCCAGAGGGCTGTAACCGAGGTAGTCTTACTTGGGCTAACCCCGACCTCTGGGTGGAGGCACCAGTCCACGGATCTGGGCCCCTTACCCTGCCTCAGAGGGGGCAGACAGGGGTAGTATCCCTAAGGGTAGCGCCCCCTAGGGGTTACAAATTGGAGGAACCGCTGGGATCAGCGTCCCCTAGTGGCTCAGTGAGGAGATACCCCCAAGATGGAAAAAATGGAAGGGGATATGTTGGAAAAAATTAAGCTGGGACCCATTAAAACCATGGTCCACAAACTGACGGGCTGGGGTGAAGCTGAAGAGCTAGATTCCCAGAAGATTTTATTATTGTTAGATGTGCCCTTGGGTACCTCAGCTGCTGATATTGTCTCTGTTGCAGAACGGGTAAAGTGTTTGGGTAAGGTTGAAGTGAAAGGGCGTATGGCTGATTTGCTTGACCAGACATTGCAGGTGCTACTCCTATGCAGTGTGGCCATCGACCGTGAAAGGTACCTCCTGTACTTTACCAGTGTGCGTCTCAGGGTGGAGGTTAATCCATATCCGAAGTGGGTCAGTCACTCCTGGGGGTCTCCTCAAATGAACAGTTTTAAGGATAAACTGCTTAAATTGTTAGCCATGGAGGGGAGGACTACCCAGGAGTTGCTACAAGCCTTGGATCTGTCCAGTGATACTACCCCTCGGGGTTCCCCGGGCACCTCCCCTTGCCCACCCAAGAGTTCAGTGTTGGCTTCTCTGCACTTGGCAGTCCCCTCCATACAGCTAGATTCCTACCGTAAATTAAAACTTTTCTCTGGCACGGTACCAGTGCCTTCTGGGGAAGATGATCTGGAGGCCTGGATGGACTATGCCACCCCTTTGGTCCAGGAGTGGCAATGCTCCGAGGGGGAGAAACGGAAGAGGCTGATGGAGAGTCTGCGGGGTCCTGCCTTAGAAGACATTAGATTCTTCCGGGCCACCCATCCGGAAGCCACCGCTGCAGAGTATCTCTCTGCTTTGGAAGGGGTTTTTGGGAGTACAGAGACTGGTGAAGATTTATTATGGAAATTCAGGTCTGCTAAGCAGTGGAGGAAATGAAAAACTGTCGCTTTTGTTACTAGAGTGGAAGGGCCTTGCAGAAAGCCTATAGAAAGGGGAATCACTGCTACAGCCCTAAATCAGGTTCAGTTAGAACATGTTTTAAAGTCTGCCAGATTCTCTAGTGTAACACTGCTGAAACTCAAGTTGCATGATCGAGGGCCACCCCGCCTGAATATTGTCAATTGATGAGGAAATTGGAAGTGGAGACTGATGAAGAGGGGTGGGAACCCTGTGTGGGGGCCGTGAACCCTAGTGGGACTCCCGAGACTAATACCCCTGAGGAGACTGGCTCACCTGGAGGGTCCAAGGGGTCCCCAGATTTCCCAGGTACTGTGGGGATGCGGGTTGTTTCCTCTGACCCCTACATGGAGGGTGAGTTGAGGGCTGAGATCAGGAATTTACAGGAATTGGTGAGGGACTTAAAGCAGTCTACTGTGTACCCTACCCGGCCCAGGGCCCCTGAGTCATGTAGAGCCCGAACCTAGCCCTAGAGAGTTTCCTCCTCCCTCAGGGCCCCCTCAGAATAGTGATCCCCGGGACCCTAAGTTTTGTTATCACTGTGGGGAAGATGGGCATTTCCAGCCTGACTGCCAGAGGCCGGAGAATTTAAGGAAAGTTAACAGCAGACTGATCGCTCGATACCGACAGACCCAGTCTCGGGCCCCCAAGAAAAGTTGTGTGACTCAGACCCATGTCCGTCGGGTTAACAATGTTGCTACCCCCAACTGGTCTGATGTGGTCGGGCCGTCTATGGAGACCCAGGTGCAGGTGAATGGAATTCCACTAGAGCTGTATTGGACAGTGGCTCCCAGGTGACCATCATGCTTCAGGACTGGTACCAAGCACACTTATCTGAAGTGCCCCTGCAGCCTCTAACTGGCCTACATGTATGGGGGTTGAGCGACAAGGCTTATCCGTATTTGGGGTACATCCATGTCTGGTTATCGTTCCCTGCAACTGTAAATGGAATAGATGAGCAAGTGGAAACCTTAGTGTTAGTTTGCCCGCCCACTGGACTATACGATGGGGTGCCCTTGTTGATTGGAACAAATGCCCACATGTTTGAACGATTGGCCCAGTTGTGCTCAGAGAAGCGAGCATTTCAAACTGGGTGAGCTTTGAGCATACCGGCTGTGATTCAAAAGGTCAGGACCACCCAAGAGAAGAGTAGTTTGGAGGAACCTGAAGGCCCTGTGGGAGTGGTATGGAAAAAGGATCCGGCCCCCGTGGTACTTGCCCCAAATGAGCAATGTGTTCTGCATGGAGAGATATGACTAAAAACAGATGTCAAGAATAAGTTGTTGATGTTGGATGCGCCTCAGGAGGGAGGATTACCTGAGGGTTGTTGCTCAGACCCAGCATTCTGCCGGCTAGAGCCCATGCTTATATTAAGAGGGTGATGGTTCAAGTGCACAATGTGTCTGATAAAGAGATTCGGATAAGAAGAGGGTGCACCCTGGCTAGCGTTCATTGTGCGGATACTGCTGTACTACCAAATAGAAAGAGTTCTTGGACGGGTGATAGAGTTGCTCCTGATCTGTTTGACTTTGTTGACTCTCCACTGCCGACTGAGTGAAAGCGCAGGGTCAGTGACAGGCTTACCAAGAGGAACCAGGTTTTTTCCCTGAAGGAGTGGGATATAGGATGTGTACAAGGGGCTGAGCATCACATTCGATTGCACAGCGAAAGACCCTTCCGAGAGAGATCCCGACGTCTGGCTCACGCGGACATAGATGATGTACGGCGGCATCTGCAAGAAATGCTGGCTGCCGGTGTAATTCAAGAGTCTAGGAGCCTATGCCTCCCCCATTGTAGTAGCAAGGAAAAGAATGGGGCAGTTCGGATGTGTGTAGACCATCGCACTTTGAATAGGCGGACTATTCCGGCTCAATATACCATGCCCCGCATACAAGACGCCTTGGATTGTTTGAATGGTAGTAAGTGGTTCTCTGTGTTGGATCTTCAGAGCGGATACTATCAGATCCTGATGGCCCCAGATGACCGGGAGAATACTGCTTTAATTTGCCCTTTGGGCTTTTATGAGTTTGTTCGGATGCCTCAAGGAATTTCGGGTGCCCCAGCCACTTTTCAGAGCTTGATGGAACGAGCTGTGGGGGACATGAACCTACTCGAGTGTTTGGTCTATTTAGATGACGTTATAGTGTTTGACCGATCATTGGAAGAACATGAGCAATGATTATTCAAAGTCCTGGATCGATTGGAGGATTTCGACCTTAAGTTGTCTATCGACAAGTGTCAATTCTTCCAGACTTCCGTGAAATATATGGGCCACATAGTGTCCACTGAAGGCATAGAGACTGACCCTAGCAAGGTGGAGGTATTGACCACTTGGCCTCAACCTAGGAATTTAAAAGAGCTGCAACAATTCCTGGGGTTTTGTGGTTACTATAGGCGGTTTGTCAGAGACTATTCACGAGTGATTGGCCCCCTCCTTAATCTCACCCAGGGGTATCTGCCTACTCACAAAAAGTATAAGAAGGGTGTGCACACTGACTTAGAAAAGAAGTATTTTTGGCCAAATGATATGTTTGGGGATCGATGGACTGCTGAGTGTGAGGAAGCTTTCCATGACATCATATTTCAACTCACCCACGCACCCGTGTTGGCCTATGCTGACCCAGTCAAGCCTTACACTCTTCATACTGATGCCAGTCTGCAAGGACTGAGGGCTGTATAGTACCAGGAGCACACGAATGGGCTGAGACCTGTAGCATTTGCCAGAAGAAGTCTGATGCCATCAGAGAAGAATTACCCCATGCACAAATTAGAGTTTTTGGCTTTGAAGTGGGCCATTGTTGATCAGTTCCATGACTATTTGTATGGTGCCAAGGTATTAGTAAAGACTGATAACAATCCTCTGACCTATGTACAAACCTCAGCCAAATTGGATGCCACTGGGCATAGGTGGCTCTCTGCCTTGGCCACCTATGACTATGCTGTAGAATACAGGGCGGGCTTAAACCATATAGATGCGGATGCTCTCTCTCGGAGGCCTGTGTCCCAGACTGAATGAGTCCGGTTGTCTGAGCCTGACATAAGAGCCCTGTGCCAGAAATTTGATAAGGAAGAACAGGTGTCTCTTGACACGGTGGACTGTGTGGTAGATTGTTTGGGGCCGCCGGAAAACTGTATGCCTGCCACCTACTGCCATTTCTCTGCCTTGGACACCAGCTCTCTGCCGCAACTCAACAATGATGATCTCCAACAGGCTCAATCCTGTGACCCTATGATAAGAACTGCCATAGAGGTTTTGTGGGCTGGAAGGGATATATCCAAACTGCGTTCCACTGACTTGCGGACTACCTTGTTGTACAAAGAAGGGCCCAAATTAAAGCTGATCAATCAACGACTATATAGAGAGACTGTGAGTAAGGAGGGCCGGGTGCAACGACAACAACTGGTGCTGCCCTCAGCTTTCAGAGAACTAGTTCTAAGGTCATTGCATAATCAGATGGGGCAGCTGGGCATAGATCGAACACTTGATTTGGTATGGGCTTGATTCTATTGGCCAAAGATGAGTGCGGACGTGGAACAGTATGTCAAGACCTGTGGTCATTGTTTGCAAAGGAAAGCGTTACCACAGAGAGCTGCTCCCTTGGTCAACATTACTACTAGTGCTCCTATGAAACTGGTCTGTATTGATTTCCTGAGTTTAGAGCCTGATCTGAAAAGTGTTAGTAACATATTGGTGGTCACTGATCATTTTACCCGGTGACGCTAAGCTTTTCCGACCAAGGATCAGAAAGCAACTACAGCGGCTAAGATACTTGTTGAGAATTTTTTCGTCCACTATGGGGCTCCGCAGCGGATTCATTCCGATCAGGGAAGGGACTTTGAGAGTCGCTTGATTAAAGAGATGCTATCTTTGTGGGGGGTACGCAAATCACGAACCACCCCCTACCATCCGCAGGGAGACCCTCAGCCTGAAAGGTTCAATCATACATTGCTTGACATGCTGGGCACTTTACAATCCAAAGATAAATTGAGATGGAGCCAACAGATTAGCACTCTAGTTCATGCCTACAATTGTACAAAAAGTGATGCCACAGGGTTCTCCCCCTATTGACTGATGTTTGGAAGAGAGGTTAGATTGCCAGTGGATGTGTGTTTTGGGGTTTCCCCTGATGGGGTGCGAGCAGAAAACCATCTACAGTACATACAGAAATTAAAGGCCCAATTAAATCATGCCTACCAATTGGCTCAGACCATGGCTGCTAAACGAAATCTGGCTAACAAGGAGAGATATGACAAAAAAGTGAAAACAGTAGAGTTGAGAGAAGGGGATAGAGTGTTGTTGAGAAATCTGGGACTGCATGGCAAACATAAAATTGCCGACCGATGGCATCACCTCCCTCATATTGTTGTGGGACAGCTGGCAGACCTACCTGTGTATAAAGTGCGGCCTGAAAACAATTCGAAAGATGTGAAAACCATACACAGAAATCATCTGCTGCCAATTGGGTAGATCTTGATTGAAGCTGAACCTTCCTCTACCCCTCCTTCCAGGCCCGTGACTAGATCTGCTAGTAAGAGAGGAACCAAGTCCGTGGCACCTTCAACAAGTCCACCAAGGGAGCCTTGTCTAACCTCCCCTTCAGAAGGAGATGGTCAACACTCAGTGTCAGAAGACAGTGAAGATGATGTTGAATACTATCCCTCTTATGAACTAAGTCAATTGTTTCAGGGCAATCCCCTTATTAACTCAGGAACGGAAGCTGGCCCATCTGTGTTGATTGAGCCCTCTACTTTGTCCCCGGAGGAAATGCCTCCAGAAGATGAACAGGGTAGCAGACAAACTCAAGGGGCTGAGTCCTTGGGCTTGGTTGAACTGTCTGGCCTGGCTGAATTATCTGACTTTTCAGAAGAAGAGAGTGAGGTGGGGGAATAAGCCAGTGATATGGCAGAACCGGAAGAATATTTTGAATGCTCTGATGGTTCCTCTTTAGTAACTAGACAGCCCCTAGATGAGCCCAGTGGGGTGGGTTCAGGGATAGAAGGTCAAGCCCCTGATAGCATTATGAGTATCGAGCCTGATCCCCTTGAAGGGATTCCCGTTGCTAATGTCCCTGACATGGGAGTGGAGTCAGGGCCAGGATCAGAATCCCCTGAGACCCCTAGACGATCTGGTTGACAGATATGGCCAGTAATCAAGCTGAGTTATGAATCTCTGGGTCAGCCAGTGGACCTGCCCTTAAATGTGGTTCACAAGGGGGTATATGTGTCCCCAAGTTGTTTGCCTAAGTTAGCCTTGGGGGATAACTCCAGACTATTAGTAAAGCCTTTTGAGTGTGGCACCCCTGCCCCGGGGGACCAGTTCGTAGCTAACAGAAGAGGGAGCCCCTCAGTCCCGGGGTCACGGGTAGGACCCTATGACCTGAGTTAAAAAGTCTAAGATTTTATATGTATAATGTGTATACACTATAGTGCATTGTAGATCTAATATTTATGTATGTAAGGTAAAATGTGATATGGTGTTACCTGGGATGTTCACCTACTCTGCCTCAAGGGTGATTACTTGGCGCAGACGCCAAGCTTTTCCAGGCCAGGAAGGGTGTAACCCCCTTGCAAATGGGGGTTCCTAAGGTGCCCTATGCCTGCTTGGTAGTCGGCATAAAGCCGCCGGAAGGGGGGTCTGTTGAGTGCTTTTTAAGGCCTCCGTATACTGTCCCTGTAAGGGCTGCCTGTTGCAGTTGGGGTTAGTTAAAATGGGAGGGGGTTTGAGTGTTGTCATGCTCGACTCCCACCTGGGCTGCTGAGTAGCGCTCCCTTCTGCCTTCGCTAATAGTGCAGGGGGAGCTCTGATAAAGGATGTAGGTGGTTGCTTAAAATAAGCTGTGAAAATAATGATAATGTAGATGTTCTAACCTGCCTTGCTTTGCAGCACAGAGAGTTTCGATTGCTTCCTCCATTTTGGTCCCGAACTGTGAAATTGGACCAATCAGCACCTTGGAATCCCACAGAGTTGACTGACCAATAGAAGAGCTGTTTGTTTTGGGAAAGGTATTATGGGCTATGGCGCCTTTCTGCCCACTGAACACTGAAGAAAGTGACTGGCTCAACCAGCCAATCGGATCGGGTCGTGCCGACTGAGAGGAGTGCCCGAGCTGTAGGGGCCAAGTGAAAGTGGCTGAGGAAGGAGAGGATCTGTGTGCTCCTGCGCTGGAGATTGTTCATGCGGGAAGCTCGTGAAGGCCTAAATCGGCCATTGAATCTCCTGCTCGCGTGCTCCAGCGGGCTAAATCCATCGGCGGGCGGTCAGAGGAGGCTGAGTACTGTAACGCTACCCACCAGGCTTAACCTGTTGAAGGACTAGAGGATCCGTTTAAACCACGCTCGGTTCACGGGAAAAGTGAAGAAGCTGTTGTTTGCTGAGTTTAGGAGACTGTGGAACTTGGAGAGCCTATGAGCTGTTGCCTGGTGAGGTATCCCTCTACTTTGCCTTGTTTGAGATAACCATAGAAATGTGCAAGGAGGCTTGTGAGCTCAAGTTAATCCTGCTGCCAGTGAAGGACTTTGCCTTGTTTGAGATAACCATATAAATGTGCAAGGAGGCTTGTGAGCTCAAGTTAATCCTGCTGCCAGTGAAGGACTTTGCCTTGTTTGAGATAACCATATAAATGTGCAAGGAGGCTTGTGAGCTCAAGTTAATCCTGCTGCCAGTGAAGGACTTTGTCTTGTTTGAGATAACCATATAAATGTGCAAGGAGGCTTGTGAGCTCAAGTAGTCCTGCTACTAGTAAATGACTTTGCCTTGTTTTTGAGATAACCGTACAAATGTGCAAGGAGTCTTGTGGAGCTCAAATTAACCCTGCTGTCATTAAAGGACTTTGCCTGTTCAGAGATTACCATATAAATGTGTGAAGAGGTCTGTGAAGTTCAGGAGCAGCCCTGCTGACATTGGAGGACCCTATCTTGTCTGGAGGTTGTGAGCACTAATACAGGGTAGCTCCCTGCTGAATTACAACAGTGGATTCAAATGGAAGTACTGTATTGCTGACTATAAAAAAACAATTCTTCTTTCTTCTCTGTGTGAAAGGGCCCCTACCAGCTGCCACGTTTGGACTAGCCATTAGGGCTTGGGTACCCAGGGACAGTAACTAGTAGGGTTAGGCCTGTGCACAGAGCCATAGGTACATAGTCATAGTGTAAGCCAATTAACCTGATCCCCCCCCCCTTGTTATCTACCCTTCTAATAAATCAGATTGCTGTGTTATAACTATACCCTGGCTGGTTTGTACACTTTGGATGAGTTACTGCATGGGGACTGAGATAACTGTATCTTACTTTACAGGGGTCTCTGGAGTGAGCTGAACTATATCGGCTGTGGGGTAAGTGTACTAGTGAAGAGAATTGTTGGTACACCAGTGTGAAGTCTAGTGGGACAAAAGGGGATTACAGTAGCCGGAGGAGGCCTAACGAAGTAGTCTTACTTAGAGCTAACCCCGACCTCTGGGTGGGAAGCCCGTCCACAGATCTGGGCCCCTTACCCTGCCTCAGAGGGGGCAGACAGGGGTAGTAGCCCTAAGGGTAGCGCCCCCTAGGGGTTACAAAAGTAAACAAAAGAAATCCAAATACAGAGGGCTGTCCTCGTCATAATCAACTGCAGCAGCCAGCAACTCCACTAATGGACTCTTCATGTCCTACTCCACACTGCGAAAAAAAAAACACATCCCTTAAAAAAAAAACATCCACACAATGCCGATGACTCCTTCGAACCCAACGACACGACCGCCAAACATTGACTACCAAATACAGCATCAATCGGCTTCCTGGCTCCAACATCCTCTGAAGAATAAGAAGGCCGCACAAATCCTCGATGCTCCAGTTCCAACTCAAACTGCCAGCATCGCCACTCGGCGCCTCTCTACGCTCCCCAGGTCCACATGCTGGTTCCTCGTTGAAACCGCCAACTCAACTACATACAAACCAACGCTCGCCCCTTGATCCAATAAAACACTCTCCCACATAAGTCATACCCCCAACCAATTAGAATACCAATACCCTTGTCCTCAAACCAAACAAAAACAGGCCCACTAACCAATCACAACACAAAACACCAAACAAACCACGCCCCCACCCAATCGCAACACACTAACACCTGTCACAAACTCCATACACACCACGCCCACCACCTTAACTCAACCAATTGGAACACACACGCCACATCAACCCACCAATCCCAATCCACCAACACCCATTGACAAAAACAACTCAAATTAATTCCCCACTCAAAACAACTGAAAAGTATGGTGTAAGAACACACCACCACACACCACCACAAATAAGTCCCCACCAAAATTCTACAAAAAACACCTCACAGTGCCCCCCAAAAAAGCCTGTTGCATAAATTTAACATGCAGGGGGCGCCTGTGGGATAAAACAGTTATCTGTACAGTAGCCTATGCTCTCTCGTAAACCTCAATGGTGAGCTTAGCCACTCGTGAGATTACTTGAGGTCACAGCTACTGTACAAAACTTCTTTATCCTAAGTTCCCGCATAGCCTTATATATATATATATATATATATAACAGTATATATATATATATATATGCATATATATTTTTATTTATTTAAAGGATACCTAAACAACATTTTGACAACAAACTATTCAAAAATCTGACTCCGTAGGTGACTAAAGGAAAGGCTGCTGAATTCATTAAGACTAAAACTACATTTATATAATTTACCTAAATTTGGTTCCAGAGCATTTGAATATTGTAAAATCAGCTTTCTAATTTCAAAAAAACTGTCTTACCTTCTTCCTAAAATGGCTGCCAATTGTGTTATGTGATGACGTCATTGGAGCCAAAGTCAGGAAGATATCTGGCTCTCTATAGTGATAACTAGTTATTTTTCCCCTTTGTATAGAATTGTTTCACTCAAATAGTCAAAACCAAGTGCATTATTTTGTATAATACACAGGTTAGGCTATTGTAACCCCAAGGGGGCGCTATCCCAAGGGCTACTACCCCTGCCTGATTTGCCACTAACAGGTTGAGGGGCCTGGATCCGATGGCGGATGCCTCCACCCAAAGGTCGGGGTTAAGCCAGTCTGGTATGACTTGGTCGCAGCCCTCTGGATCACTGCAACCCCCCTGTCTTCCCACTACTGGCTCATACAAATCAATCACAGTACCCTCACTGTGTGCACTGACCCCCAGGCTGGAACCGGTCAGCTTGCTCCAGGGACCCCCTGAAAAGTAAGATGCAGTTACACAATAATCACTGTACAGTAATTCACCATAAACACACATGTTAGCCAGTATACCTTTGCAAAACTATCAATCTGATTTATTTAGGGGGAAATAACAAGGATGGGGGGATCAGGTTAATTAGCTTACCACTCTAATATATAAGTAGCTACCTAGGGCACTGTGCACAGGCCTAATCTATAAGTCACTGTCTCTGGGTACCCAGGCAATAAAGGCTAGTCCCTCGATGCAGCTGGTTGGGGCCCTGACACAGAAACGAGCTTTTGATTCCTCCGAAGATTAGATAGAGCCCTTAGGCTCAGTTAGTGTAGCCAGTAAAGAAACCAGAAGACCTTGCCCTCACTAGGAGCATTTGACAGGGAGCTACCCTGATTTAGTACTCACGACTCCAGTAGAAAGAGCGCTCTCACACCACTTGCAGGATCGAGCCTGGAATTCAAACACTTCTCCACACATTTATATAAAAGGCAGAGGGGTACCATACCAGGCAGCTGCTGTGTACCTCCCGATCGCTTTCACCGCATACACCGGGCCAAACCGATGCAGCTTCACTTGTTCTGACAGACCGAGCGCGATTGAAGCAGATTCTCCAGTCCTGTACAGGGTGAGCCTGGTAGGTAGCTGCGCTTTTTCACAGCCTCCTCTGACTGCTGCCTAGCGGATTTAGTCTGACACTTGCTGGCGTTTGAAACCGCCAACTTCTGGCCTTCCACACGCGCTTCCCGCGCAAACGCTCAACAGCGCAGGAGCCCAGAGCTCTTTCCTCTCTCACAGCCACAATGTCTCTGTCTCTTGGGCAGTTAGGGCAAGCCTCACAATTCGGGCACCACCCGATCCCATAGGTGGGCTGCAGATGGCAGTCACTTGATGCTGCCCCTATTGGTGCAAACAAGGCGCCATAATCCAGACTTCACTTCCCAGAATTACTAGCTGTGTCCCATTGGTCAGCCGGCTCCCTTAAGAGTCCTAATTCTGGTTGGCTGCTACTTACTCCATTTTAGGTGCCCCCCCTTGTTCCTATTGGACCCCTCACACAGTCCAGGTCCAAAATGGGGGGCCAAACACACAAAGTCCCAGCTGCAATGGAAGCAGGTTAGACAAACTGTAATTTCACTAATACTCTAAACAATTGTAACCAAGCAGTTACATCAATCAGGAGGGTTCCCTTTGCACTTACAGCGACTGTAAAGTTGAAGTGATGTCACCGCAAATCAGGCGGGACTCGAGCAGGGAAACACAGTCCCCCTTACACAGTCACTGGAGCCTGCTAGTAGGCAGCTCTTAAAGGGACAGTACGCAGAGACTCTAAAAGCACTCGCTGCAGTGCCATTTAAAAACGGCTTAAATGCGGAATACCATCCAGACTTGGAGCGCCCAACAAGCTCCTGGAAGACCTTTGGGAACCCCCCATTTGTAAGGGGGTTACACTACGATTCTTTTCATTTTGTTTATTTTAACATGCTGAAATTGTGTTTTAATCCGACCGACTTTCTCTGTGGCAAACCACAATGCAGTACAAATCTTGAATAACCTGGTGGTCTAGTGGTTATGGTGGATCCAAGATGCTACAGTGAGGGTGCTGGGGTGGTGTGCATGCTTAATATACACTTTTTAACATTTTTATTAAACCTTTATATTTTCTGCTATTCTTTTCTAGTACGTTTTTGACAGAACCTACAAATGTAATCCATGGTTTGAATGTAAACATTTGTACAATCAATAAATCAGACTTCTTCAACAAAGTGAAATGCAGCAGCAGCAGCAGCAGCAGCAGCACGCAAGTACATTACTATGTGTGTGTGGGGGGGCAGCCACAGCCTTCACCACCCCCTAGAGCCACCACTTTTTTGTAGCCAAGTTCTTGTTCAGTCCAATGTTAGAGTTCATACTTTCTCAAAACTCAAATATATGTTTGTCTTGTTTTCTTTTTCCATGGGAAATAATAATAATAAGAATCAGCATTTATATAGTGGTTTGCATACACATTGTATCCCAAAGTGCTTTACAAGCAATACTAGACTGGTAATGAAGTGACTGAACATGTAGTGGCAGCCATTTCATACATTAATATCCACACACAGCCTTGGACAATTGCATGAACTGGTTTTATGGGAAGGGGAATGTTGGCTAGGACAACGGGGTCAGGTAGTGATCAAGGTGTTGGCAGCCCACATCTTATTTCTCACAGTAATCTGCTCATATTTCTCTCCTCCATCTTCCCCCTTCCCTGAATATAGCAGTACCTTGCAAAAGTGGCCTTCTCAGTCCCCCTCTGGTATTCATTCTTCACGATTCCTCCTCACACCAAAAACTGGAGAGCTCATCACCCTTCTGCATCATGAATGCAAGTAGTAGAGTCCCCGTTTTATTTTGACATATCAAATATAAACATATCTTTCCAGTAAGTCAGGCTGATAGCAACAGGGAACAAGGGGAATGATGGACTTTCCTATCCTTAAATGATCTAAGCTACCTTTGATTAGGCACTGCTAAATGATGAGTATACATATCATTATGCACGTCATTTAATAGTGCCTAATCATAGGTGGCTTAGCTCTTATATGGGTAGGAAAGCCTATTTTTCCACTTGTGCAATGCAGCTATCAGCCTGGCTTACCAGAAGATCATGTTTATTATTAATATGTAAAAATAACATGGGAGACTGTACTAACCACATTCATGATGCAGAAAGGTAGTGAACTCACCAGTTTTTGGTGTGGGGGAGCAGGTGAGAAGAATGAATGCCAGAGAGGGACTGAAGAGGCCATTCCAGCAGGGTATATAGCTATATTCAGGTTAGTTGAAGACATGAAGGAGGACGTTGAGCAGATCACTGTGAGATCTGAAATGTGGGGCTGCCAACATCGTGATCACTACCTGACTGTGGATGAGAGTAGCCAGCGATGACAAATACTCAGAGTGGCAGGGCTGCACCTAAACTGTTACTTGAATTCAGTGTAGGGAGATTAACCTCGGGTGGGGGGGGTGTTGATGTTTGTTAGGACAGTATTGAGGGAGTTATGTAGCTCATTCAAGATTTGGAAGGGTGGTAGCCAGCCAACTCGAATTGTGGAGTACAGCACAGAAAAGTACTGGAGAAGAATTTCTTGCAATTGTCCTGCAGGGTTTTGCAGATTACAGGTAAAGGAGTAGACTGACACTGGAAGTAGGGTGGATTTGCTCAAGGTATTAGTATGCCTCTCCTGCTAATAATATCGTTATCCATTGTAAGTGTAGCCCTTATGAAGGCATGAACAGCAGTTTTTCTGGTGGGTCATGATGCTTATTGCTTGGCCCTCCAGGAAGACCTAGTTGTTGGTTAATGAGGTGGGAAAAAACACAACAGGGGAACTGTACATATTACCGTCGCTGTGCAGAAGGGTGGTGATCCACTCAATGTTTACTGTGGGAGCTGAAGTCAAACACTGAGAATGTGGACTGGAGAGTAATTTGGGAGGCATTTTTTAACAGTGCCAGCTGATGATGAATATTGGTATAGGTGTGCACAACTCTCTGAGGTACAAGATTATAATCTGAGATATGATAATTCTCTTCATGAGACCATAAGCACATATGCGGCAACAGGCAGTACTAAGGACAGGGTATGGATGGTGGGGTGTTCAACAGAAGGCAGGCTAGATGCAGGAGGTTCTCATTGAAAAAGAAAGCCTTATTTGTGGATTAACAAGAGAGCATGGGCTTTGGAACTGAACCAGACAAGTACTTTGCTCTGTGACCCTGAGCAAGTCATTACACTTCCTTGTGCTCCCAGGCCACACCTGTAAACAAGCTTTCAGCTTAGTGTGTCTCTCCTGGTTAACAAAAAACAAAATTCAGTGCATCACATAACCACTAGATCATCAGGTAATTGAAGTGTTGTACTGTAATGCAGTTTGCCAAAGAAACAGTCAGCTGGATTGCAAAACATTTTCTGCAAGTTAAAGTAAATAAAACAAGCATTTGTCAATGCCGAATGTTTGCTTGCTGGCATTGGTATTGGTAGTGTAGAAGTTACAGAGCTGCATAATAGGAATGGCAGCGAAGTATTGAACTGAAGCCAACCTCACCACCACCCTGCAGAGAGTGACAGGCATTGGGGTGTGCCTTTGGGTCATCAGGCGTAACGACCACGCCATTTCACCACACCCTACCCTGCAGACACTGACAAGTGTCACGGTGTGCCTTGGGGTCTTTGGCCCTTATGCGCACCCCATTCCATCAGGAAATACGATGAGATGGGTGTGGTATAGGAGAATGGGGTGAAGTTTGGGGCCGAAGAGTCTGAGGCACACCTTGATGCCTCTCACTGGCTGCAGGGTGTGGGTGGGGGTGGAATGGTATGAGCATTACAGACAAGAATCCCAAGTCACACCCCTGATGCCTGTCATTCTCTACAGGGTGGGGCTTTATGGTCAGAAACCCTAACGCCTCAGGCATTCGTTGGTATTTTCACTCCAAATTTTCAACATGGTTTTTTTGTGACCCCACCTCATGAACAGTGGCAATATCAGTTTGTTAGCAAAAACTGCTTTTGCACAGTGACTACGGCATTTGGCACCACAGGTGCAAAAACACATTCTGAACAGGATGTGAAAAATGACAGCGGTACTGTTCATGGGGAGGTGTAAAAAATGGCAATGTTGAAAATCTGCTGTGAAAATATTAAAAAAACTGGTGAAGTCACGAGCGTGCATAGAAACTGTGCAACACACACCCGTAATGTAACTAGTTTGGGGATTTTTTTACAGCAGATTGTTAACACAGGCATTTTGGGACCTCTGATCATGAACAGTGTCAGTGTGATTTTCTTTATCTGTCCCAAACAATGATTTCCCACAGCGACCACCCATTTCTGTGCTGAAAGTGTAAAAACACATTTTGGCCATGTTGTGGAAAATGACAGCTGTACTGTTCATAAGGAGGTGTGGAAAAATGCCACTGGTGAAAATCTGACGAAAATATCCAAATTCATTAACTTACTTAGGGTGCATGGAAACCGCGCAATGCTCACCATAACACAGTCATTTTATGAGTTTTGTCACCAAATTTTCAACATAGCCATTTTAAGACCTCTGCTCATGACCAGTGTCACTGTGATTTTCTTAATCTGTCCCAAACATTGTTTTCATACACCGACTGTACCATTGTGCACTACATGTGGAAACACATTTAGGGCGAGATGTGAAAATGGTAGCTGTACTGCTCATAAGGAAGTGCAGTAAAATGGCACTATTGAAAATCTGGTGTGCAATATTACAAATTCGCAAACTTGCCAGCGTGCGTAGGAACTGCTGACAATATGCGCTCCTAAAACAGTCATTTTTAGGAATTTTTTCACCAGATTTTCAACATAGCCATTTTAACACCTCTGCTCATGAACAGTGTCACTGTGATTTTCTTACTGTGTCCCACACATTGATTTCTCACACCGACTGCGCCATTGTGTGCTACATGGGCGAAACACGCTGATGGCGAGATGTGAAAATGACAGCTGTACTGCTCATAAGGAGGTGTGGTAAAATGGCAAAGTTGAAATCTGGAGTGAAAATATTGAAAATTAAATGAACTTACGGCGTGCATAGGAACTGCACAGCACTTACGCTCGTCAAACAGTCATTTTAGGAATTTTTCCACCAAGTTTTCAAAATAGGCTTTTTGAGAGCCCACCTTATGAACACTGGCAGTGTCATTTCATTAATCGGTCCCGAAAGGTGATTTCACACAGTGACTGCGAAATCACCCTTTGGGCTCAATTAATGCCATGACAGCGACAGCATTCATGAGATAGGGTCCCAAAAATCCCATGTTGAAAATTTGGTGCAAAAATTCCAAAAAATGCCCGAGATATGCAGCAAAATTGAAAAAACCCTATCTATTCCATTATACAGCTTACCGGCATTTCCTCAGTTCGCGGTCGGCTTTGAAGAGTGCAGACGTGTTCCCGGTCCACCGAAGATCGTCGCGCCGGACTCCGGAGGTAAGTATGGGGTAGAGGGGTGTGGGAGGCAGGGTGCGAGGGTGGGCGCGGGTGGGTTGGGAGAACGCCGAGGGAACGTTTTCTTTTTTTGCAGACTTGAGAAGGATAGATTTTCTGATGCAGTAAGTAATGCAGCGATCACTTAGTGCTTTTGCGAGAATGCCAGATGAAGTTACCCTGTGGGAATGGGATGTAAGGATCCAATCAATTAGAGAATGGTTTTGTGAGTGGGGGTTATAGCAGGTGGGTTCATTGAGTAGTTGCGTAAGATTAAGGGACTCTATTTTGGAAATGTGGGAAATTGAGGAGGGTGCAAGCCAGTTCAGATTGGAATCACCTAGCAGAATCAGTTCTCCATTTGCTGTCAGGTCAGGGAGGGTGGCTAGAGCGGAGATTAGGCATTCATGTGCAAGACGGTGTGAGGCATAAAGCACCCCAGTATATAAAGGGGGGAGGCAGGTAGGGTAAGTTGGGCTAGCAGGACTTCATGGGAACCTGGGCATGATTCCTTAAAGTGGACTAAACATGAGAGGGTTGTTTTGTATATGTGGCGACACCGCTGCCTCGTTTACCATGGATGGTCCTGCCTGAGCAGGGTGTAGTTAGGGAGAGTAAGGGAGGTGTCTGGGGTTTTTGTGGAGAGCCAGGTTTCAGTCAGACAAAGGATATCAGGGGAGTGCTCTGTTAGCCAGCAGGTTAGTTGGTCAATCTTAGGCAGGAGTCTTCTGATGTTAACGTGGGCAATAGAGAGGCCTTTATGGGAACTTAGTGATTGGGTACTGGCCTGGGTACCCGAGTTTGATTCTATATCTCCAGCGAGGAGTATGATGAGGAGGAGGAAGGAGTATGCAGCTGGGAGTTTAAGTCTGGTGTGCAGGAAGGCACTTGGGGTGAACCTGATGTCTCTGAGAAGTGCTGCACAGGTTTTCATCTGGGGAGGCAGGATGCTGCGACTGAAAAGGGGGGTGGTAGCCGGAAGAGTTAGAGGGTGTGGCCCCAAAGCAGGTTTGCAGAGCTATATTGTGTGACATGTGGAGCATGAGGAGTTTGGGGGTTCCCAATGGGAAGGAGTGACAGGAGAGCTGATATAAGGAGATATGAGGCAAGGAGAAAGTATCGGGTGGGCTTGTGTAAGGCCAATTTGTGATGTGGGAATTTCTGGGGCTCCAAACAGATTTGAGAGGCAAGGGAGTTAGAGTATTTGGCAGGTCATTTTACTTTGTACATAGAAAAGCAGAAGAGGAAATGTATAAGTTGGAGGGGGTGGATAGAAGCAAGCTGAAAGTTAGTTAGATCAAAAGATGACACAGAGGATTGTATACAAATCTTTAAAGATGGAAGTAGCTAATGACTTATTTGCACAGGAACAGCAGCTTGGTGCAGAGGTCTGTTATAGTGGGCAAGGAAGGCAGGGGGAGAGACAAAGAAGGGGTTGTGGGTGGAGCAACAGCATATTTAATTGAGGTTGGGGTTGGGGCCGGAGAGGGTGGATGGGACAAAATACCCTCTAAGAGAGTTAAGCTCCCCGGTAAATAATAGCAGCAGTGGCGGCAGAATTAAAGTTTGAAACAAGTGCCGAGCCAAGGTTTAAGATGGCGGCCAATGGGAGCACAGCATAAGTACATGACAGCCAATCGTCATTAAAGCAGCCTGAGAGCCTGGCTTCCTCAACTGAGAGCTGGCATACATGTGTCTTGCGGATGAGTGGGTTTGCAGGAGCGGCCGGCTGGATTGGGAGCCAGGACCACTGGTGTAGGGTGCCCGGTCAAGGGCTGGAGTTACCTGGAATGAGGAGATATATATATATGTATATATGTATATATATATATATATATATATATATATATATATATATTGTGTGTGTGTGTGTGTGTGTGTGTATATATATATATATATATATATATATATATATATATATATATTAGAGGCAAAAAACTCTGTTTAATACATCAGTTAGGGTTGTTCCACAGTGACAAAAGCAAGGAAATTCGGTGTTAGGGTTGAAAGCCCCCTTGGACCCCCAAGCCCACCCCCCCAAACCGGCATCGGTGCGCATTGGGGTTGTCGGCCTAACCTGTACAAGAGAATTGTGTGTTCATGGATAACAGGGATACTTTCAGGGACAAAAGACTTTTTAAACCAGATGGGCTACATTTAAATAAAATAAGTACCCGAATACTAGCCCAAAAATTTTACGACATCATCCAGACTCATTTAAACTAACAAGGGGGGAGGGGGGTAAATGAGCAAATGTTGGCAAATCATAAGGACACAACATCTGAAACTGGTAAGGTCACACTGAACAGAGGTTGGAAGGGAATACTGATAAGTGCCAGACACCTGGTCAATAAGTTTGATGAACTGAAACACATTTTGATCTCACAGAGAATACAAATATGTGCAATCACTGAAACTTGTTGGGGTAAAAATGATGTATGAGATCAATGCATTGAAGGCTAAAAACTTTACAGCAGGTTAAGGGAATATAGAAAAGGGGGCGGAGTGGCACTTTACGTGGCAGAAAATAGCCACTCAGAAGAAATCAGTATAGGGAGATTGATCTCGAGCAGATCTGCTGTTAAAATAACTCCACATAAGGCCACTAAAATAATTTTAGGAGTAATTTATAGACCACCAGCAGTCAAATGTGAGGATGGTGTAGCCTTACAAAACCAGATCCAAAATCTTAATCCAGCAGATAGATTACTGGCAATGGAGGATTTCAATTTACCAGGTATCAACTGGAAGACACTACTTGGGTCAAACAAAGCTGAGAACACTCACTTACTTAGAACTATTTGACCACATAGGCCTGGAGCAACTAGTAAGTGAAAACACTAGAGGGAAAATATTCTGGACCTGATATTAACAAATTCGGGGGACACAGTAAAAGGTTGCAAAACTACTGCACCACTTGGAAATAGCAACCATGAAATGGTCAATTATGAAATAAACAAAATCAGTTCAGAATATGTAGGGGAAACCACGGTGCTAACCTTTGGAAAGGCGGATTTCAAGAACATGAAGCACAGCTTGGCCAACTGGAACTGGAAACAAGAACTGGAGGAAAAACCATGTGGGAATTATTCAGTAATATATTAACTCAGGAAATAAACAACAATATTCTCTGAAAAACTAAATATAGTAGAACAGGGAGATCACCATGTTGGATGACCCCCAAAATAAAGAGATTGATAAATAAAAAGAATAAGACCTTAAAAAAAAAAAGCAAAAGACAAAAAGTAGGATGGTCACAATACAAAGAAATAGCAAGAAAAACTAAAAGAGAAATAAAAAAGGCAAAATCAGGTCATGAGATAAAATTAGCCTCAAAAACAAAAGATAACTATAAAGCATTTTACTCATACATACACAAAATAAAAGGAGCTAATAATTCCATAGGGCCCTTAACTAACAAGGATGGACAAACAATAACAGACATTGAACATATGGTTAACATACAAAATCGTTATATTTCTGCAGTACTTGATGCACAATCAAGCATGGGAGGAAAAAACAAACAGGTTTTTGAAACACAGCCTCAAATCCACATCAAAGTAGAAGATGTAAGAGCAAGACTAAAAAAGTTAAATCCCAACAAATCCCTTGGAACAGATGGTTTTCACCCAAGAGTGATACAAGAATTGACAGATGAAATAGCTTCCCCCCAATGTACAGTATATCTTCCAAATTTCCATAGATAAAGTTGAAGTGGTGGATTCCTGGAGAACAGCCACTCAAATTGCACTCAATAAGGCATGCCGCCTCACCCTGTGCGCAGATCACAACACTCATACTTGCACCCTGTATGAGTGTACAAACTGGCTTAACCTAAAAGACAGGATCATATACCTAACTTGCCTCCTGAGAAAGAAGGCACTCCTCGGAAAAACCCCACCCTGTATAGGAAACCTGCTCGAGGCTTCTCTCTCATCACACATCACCAGAGGGAGGAAGAATGGAGCACTGTCCATACCATTCTGCCAAACCTCACTAGGGCAGCGTGCTTTCTCCTATCGGGCCCCCCTCTGGATAAATGAACTCCCGATGACATTACAAACAAACAACAGCCTGTCTCAGTTCAAAGCAGGCCTCAAACAGCACCTAATGTCTAGCTCAAAATGCACCTGCTTCTCAGGCCCCACTTGATAGATAGGTCTACCCACAAGGTAGCACCCAGCAATGCTACCTAGAGAACCCTGCCTCCATTCCAGCCTAGCCAAGGGCTTAAGTAAGCTATCAGTCCTCTTTAAACGCTCTTGGTACTGCCCCTCCCAACCTCCCCCACACACACCCTACTTGACAAAGCCCTCTGGAGCTGCTCCCCCATCACAGTCCCCTGCTTCACTATCCCCCACCTCTCACTTTCTGCGGTAGGTTCAAACCCAATCCCCGTGTCACTGTCACCCAGCCTCTCGCCATCTGGGATAGCGTTAAACCCTATGCAGTTACTCTGCCATAGTCTATCAATGGATTTGAAGGGTTCCAGGGGTGTGCTACCTAGGGCAACCAATTAGAAATAACTTAGTATTCTATTACAACTGCTCTGTTTTTCTCCTATTTGTCTAATTCTCATGTAATTGCTCTTTAATGCCTAATGATCAGGCCTCTGTAACCACTGAATATGTGTATTGTCTTATTGTCTACCCTGACGTGGAACCTTTGTAAAAGAGCTCACACTCAAAGGTCTTTCTGAAATATTAATTAAATAAAATAAATAAATAAATAAAGTTATCTCCTTATATTAAAAAAGGCCCCCAAATCAGATCCAGCAAATTATCGCCCAGTTAGCCTGACATCTGTCTTGTGTAAAATCTTGGAGGGTATATTAAAAGACCATTTAATACATTTCAATGAACAAGAGAATTTAGTGGACAAATCACAACATGATTTCACAAAGGGAAAATCCTGTCAGACAAATATGCTGGAGTTCTATGATAGAGTGAGCAGGGCTTTGAATAAGGGGGAATCTGTGGATCTGGTGTACTTGGATTTCTCCAAAGCTTTTGATAAACTTCCTCATCTTGAATTAATAGAGATATTAATCAACATGGGATTACAAGAAAACATTGTTAATTGGGTTCGCATATGGCTTCAAATAGGAAGCAGAGAGTGAGTATAAGAGGGGTACTCTCTGACTGGGAAGAGGTGACAAGCGGAGTCCCTCAGGGTTCGGTGCTGGGACCATGTTTATTTAATGTATATGTGTCATCAATACAATATGATCAGGGAAATATATGGCTGACCAACTTTGCAGATGATTGGAGAATGGGAGCAGCCATAAGAAATCAATAAGATGCAATGGCATTACAGGTGGCACTACAATACATACAGGAATGGACTGTTAAACATAAATTGTACCTAAAGCATGATAAGTGCACAGTTATGCAAATGGGGGAAAAACAGCAAACATCTACACCCTAAATAAAAACATCCTGAAAAGGGTAACTGAAGAAAGAGATCTGAGTATAGTTAAAACTCAAGATTTACAATTTAAAACACACTGTAAAAATATAATACAAAAAGATAACAGGGTATTAAATAGTATGATCAGGCATATTGCGAGTAGGGAAAGGGAGGTGCTGATTCCTCTGTATAGATTGCTGGTGAGACCCATACTGGACTGCGGGGCTCAAGTTTGGTCTCCATACAAAAGGACCAAGATGGACATGATAGAGAGAGTACAGAGAAGAGCAACAAGAACAGTAAGGGACATGAAAGGTATGGATTACAAAACTAGGATGAAAAATTTGGATTTGTATTCCTTGGAATACAGAAGACCTAGGGACAACATGTACCTGTTTTACAAAGCCTTGGAAGACAATGAACTTTGGGACTGCTTAGGGCTGAAATTTAAGGTCCATGTCCATAACACAAGGGCACATCCACTCCAACTTAATGGGAGCAAATGTAATCTGGTAAGGGGACCGAAGTGGTTTAGCCAAAGAGTTGTACCAATTTGGAATGGACTGCCCCTGGAAACAGTGGGCAGTTCAACCATGAATGAGTTCAAAACTAAATTAGATAAACATTATAGAGAGAAAGGGCTTGTTTATTAATTGTGCGAACATCATGGACAAAAGTAAATTTTAAGCTCAGTTACTACCTATGATACCTATGATTAGGGCTGCAAGTTCAGTTTGCTAATTTATTTAAAACAGTCAAACCCCCCTTGTTCGTGTTCGTTTGCGCATTTCGAACATTTTCAACAAAAATGCAAACTTTGGTTCATGTCAGTTCGCCCCATTTATTTATTTTTTACCTCCGTGTTGAATTTGCCTGATCAGTACTAAGGTAAGACTTCACAAAGTTCAACCCTGCCACTGGTTTTTCTTTGCTAAAGACTGGTCCAGTAGTCTAGTTTGTTTTCCATCTACCTCACCTAACCCCCTCCCCCGAGTCCTGATTCAGTTGGTAATTAAATCCAATGGCGCAAGTTAGAAATTATTGCAGTTGTTTTTGGTTTTTTTTTAGTTATTGCAGCTCCTGGTTGGTTGGTTGGTTGCTGTTGTTTCTTTAAACCACCTACTTGGCTCATCTGCCCCCCGACCCCATTTAATTTCCCTACCTTCCTAGGACACTGTCCCGATCCCCTTCCACTAAGTGTCACACTGCTGCTGCTCCTGCTACCCTCCCTAGGCAGTAGGCACTCTAGTCTCCAGCTGGGAACAGACTCAGAGGAGGTGGTGGAGTCCAATCCCCCCCAAGTGACCTGTTTTTAATCTTCTCCCTTAGATGTGACTGAGATGGGAGGGACCCACCTGTGTGGCACCATCCTGATGGAGCAAGCAGCTGGACAGTACAATCAGAAAGGATTCGGGTCTTGTGAATAAGCAGTCAGTCCTCCTGAGACAGGAGTTGCAAGCAGCTAGCTCTAGCAGCCCCGGTAAAGTTACTGTTCAAGTGTTCATTCAATCGATTGACAGGCTTGACAGCACCAGGTCCAGTCTAGGGACAGACTGACTTGTGTGTGCACTGTGCAGTGTGCAGTGCAGGGTTTAAGCCAAGGTTCTGTGCTGTCACTTGGAGGTTAAGGGTCATTTCTGGGTAAAAGGCAGAAAGCAGAGAAATGCCACCATCTGAGAAAAGCCAGGACAGCAGACCTTTCAAACTAAGGAAATGCCTCGATAAGACGGCACATTTAGTTTTCCTTCACCGTTGCAGAAGTAGGATTATAATTTAAACTTTTACTGTTACAACCACAACTAACCCAGGTTTTTTTTTGTTAATGCATTTTAATTTTTTTATTAAATGTACGTCAATTCATTATGCAGGCTCAGCACTTGAAATGGCCGAGCGATGGTTCGAGCCCTGCGCTCGGTGAGGACCGAGAAATCCTCGGTCACCGAGTGCAGGGCTCAAACCATCACTCGGCCATTTCAAGTGCTGAGCCTGCATAATGAATGAGGATGCTTGTTGGGGGTTTAAGTTCAGTGCTTGTTTTCTGTTCGGCTGCTGCCCCACCCCCCATCCCTTCCTGCTATCCCTGAATGACAGTGTAGTTGCGGTGAGTGCATGCGTCCGTTTCTCCTCTCCCTCTCAGTCAGGTGGTGCACAAATTGGAGAGTCAGGAGACCAGCTACCAGCATGTCAATCAGCGAATAAGGCTTGGCATGATTGGATGATGGTGGGATGTTTCCACCTCTCCTGTTGAACTGGTAGCAACAGTAGCGACCATTGGTGAAACAGGTCACAAAACACGTGGGGAAGGGGTTATACTTGCTCCACCATGAGCTCTGTTTCTTTCAGTGTGTTGTATGAGAGAGAAACAAGGTGCCCTGCAGCCTGAGAGAGCTAGTCTGTCTTCTTCAGATTTGATTCATTTATCATGCTGGAAGGAGCTTTAGATTTTGGATCGTTCGTTCAATTCAATTGATCAGATGACATTTCTTTATTTTACATATTCTTCTTGTGGAAAAGTGCATTAGTTCAGTATTACACACGATCTATCTGTGTGTTGTTCAATGAGAAAAATAATATCCATTTAATAATTTCCTACTACCTACCTATACCTGCACAATTCAGGGCAAAAAGAAAACTATAGTACTGTAGTAGCACTACTCTTGTAATTTGTGTCTTGACTCTTTTGTCACTGTGGCCTGGGGTGGCTAGCTAGTATTACAAGGGATATATATTCATCCATTTCAGTAGTGCATTCTACATTTCCTCATGGTCCTCCTCCTGACTCCTAGACTAGTTCTTCTAACTCTAATCCTAAATTAATATATAATTAAAAATAAAATGAGAGTTTAAAAATTAAAATTACCTGATCCTACCACCAGTGCCACAAAGAATAACAGAGGGGAGGGTCAGTCAGATTGACTCACTCAACTCATTTTGCTGTGCTGCTCTGAGAGTCTGTGGTTGTCTTTTTTACCTGTGTGGGAAATAAAAAATAACCTCCCTGTGTTTTACTACTTAAAGTACCTGTATTTACCTGTTAGGGAGAAAATATCCCTGTGCCTTACTGCTTAAAGTACTTGACTCGACGCAGCAAGCAGTGCTGTATTTACCTGTTAGGGAGAAAATATCCCTGTGCCTTACTACTTAAAGTACTTGACTCGACGCAGCAAGCAGTGCTGTATTTACCTGTTAGGGAGAAAATATCCCTGTGCCTTACTAAACGTACTTGACTAGATGCAGCCATGAGTGGTAAAAAAAAATAGCAGCACTTCTCAGGCAATCCAGGCAACAGTAACAACAGTACAGAAAATTCAGGATATTGCAGGAGTAACCCATCGTGGTACTCAGAGGATGAGCACAAGGGCCATAATAGTGCAGCAGCCAGTTTTAGTAAGCAGGGTTATGGATGATGATGATGATGAGGAGGAGACTGATGAGAGTGAGGGGGAAATCAGTGGAACAGATCCTGAGTTTGTAGTAGATAAGGCAGCAGTCAGTATGTCAAGTAGTAGTAGCTCTGGGGAGTGGGATGAAGAGGAGGAATACAGAGGAAGAAAAAGAACAAAAACAAGTTCTCGGAAGGATGGCTGTGGTGCTAAAAAAACATTAATGATAGTGGGGCATAACTTGGAGAGTCAGGCACCCACACATGCAGAGGAACAACAGAGGACAGAAGATGGACAGGCTTCACGAGGGGAAGAAAGAGATCCAGTTCAACCAGTCAGAGAGGCTGTGCATCTTCAAAATTACGTGCAGATGGGCATGGAAAGACCTCAAAGAGGTAGTGGAAATAGTAGTGGCTGTGGTGGTGGTGGCAGTGGTAGTAATGAACCTATCCTTCCTACAAGCAGCAGTCTAACAAAATCTGTGAAATCCATTGTGTGGGATTTTTTCACACAAGATAAATCATCTGGCAGCCATGTGGTTTGCAAATTATGCAAAACAAAATTAAGTCGTGGTAAAGTGGGTACTCGACTGGGAACATCAACAATGATAAGACATATGAACAAGTCTCACATTTATCAGTATCAGAAAGCACAAAAGGAGCACACAAACGTTGTTGCACTTCTGCACTCAGCTGAGGAGGATGAGGTAATGGATGTTTACCAAGGCGATGAAGTAACTGATGCGGAGGTGGAGGATGATGAAAGTCTTCCTTCCAGTCAAAGCACAGCATCCTCTATTTTTCATTTCTTTACCCCTCTGACTCCACCACCACAGCCCAACCGGAGTCATATACCATCCACGGCCACAACATCCACCCCTTATGGTGGCAAAGGTCAAGGGAAGCAGCCCAGAAAATCAGGTGATAGCAGCAAGCATAGCGGGCATCAAATTTCTTTGAAAGACTGCTTTGAGCGGTCACAAAAATATAAGCTCAACAGGCCTGAGGCAAGGCGATTGACAAAGGCAATTGGGGAGATAATAGCCACTGACTTGCTCCCATTCTCATTTGTGGCTAACCCAGGTTTTAAAGCACTCATGGAAATCGCTGTGCCAAAGTATCAGCTCCCCAGCCGGACCTATTTCTCCAGTGTTGCCATTCCAGATTTGTATGATGCTGTTCGGAAAAGCATGTCTGATGCTCTGAAAGGTTCAGTGGGCAAAAAGGTTCATGTTACGACAGATATGTGGACCAGTGGTCAGACGACTGACTATATGGCTGTGACTGGCCACTGGGTAAACTTTCCTCCCTCCGCCTCCTCCTCCTCATCATCGTCATCATCATGTGGTGGCACTGGTGACAGCAGCAGCAGCAAGAAGCAAGGGACTTTCACAGTTCGAAGGCAGGCAGCTTTATGTATTTATGGTTTTGAAAAAGATCACAAAGCGGAACATCTTCTGGAGGGCCTAGAAGAAAAGTTTGCTGAGTGGCTGACTCCAAAGTCCTTGCAACCAGGGTTTATAGTGTCTGACAATGCTTCAAATATTGTGAAAGCAGTAAGACTTGGTAAGATTACACACGTACCATGCTTAGCACACACTATTAACTTGGTGGTAAAAGACTTCATCAGTGAGGACCGAAATGTGCAAAACTTGATTGCAGCTACCCGCACTGTGTACACTCACTTTAGCCATTCTGTGAAAGCCCGAAAGCTGCTCCGGCAGATTCAGATTGAAAACAGCCTCCCTCTCCACCAGATGATACAGAAAGTTCCAACTAGGTGGAATTCCACTTACTATATGAAGCAGAGAATGCTTGAACAACAGAAAGCCATCCATCAATATGTAGTCCAACATGGCATTGGGAAAGGAGATGTGAACATCAGCCCCAATCAGTGGCGTCTGATGGAGAATCTTTGTTGTATCCTTAAACCCTTTGAGGAGGCTACCCGAGTGGTGAGCTGTGATGGTGCCGGACTAAGTCAGATCCTACCCTTAATTTCAGTCATCAGGATGAGACTGCAGTGTCTCGAGTCACGGTTCTTTGACAATGATGACATCAATGCTGCATCACTTGTTGGAAAAATTATACAAACCTTCCTGGCTGATGAGCGCATTGTAAATATGTGCAAAGCAGAACATTACATTTTGGCCAGACTTCTGGACCCTCGGTTTAAGGATACAATTGAGACATTCTTCAAACCACATGACTTTAAAGACCTGGGACACTATTGTGAACTGTTAATTGAGAAAGTGTTAGCACGTATAGTTCAGAAAAGTAGTACGTCATCAGTGCCCTTTTGGCAACATTCAAACTCTGACCAAAATCTGGTGGAGTGGGAGGGAGGGAGCACAATCTGCTGTTGCTGCTGCTGCTGTTGCTGCTGCCACCACTACTGATGTTTTGGCTCATCAAACGCAAACCAGAACTGCTGCTACACCACAAGAGGACAAACCACTGTGGGACATGCTGTCAGACTTTGGTCTAATAAAGACAGCTGGGAAGGCTCAGGTGGCAATAGTGGAACCAGAAGTCCCTGCTGTAAAAATGGTTAAGGATTATATGGAGGAGACTGTACATCTCACTGCAGGTGATGAACCATTGCTTTATTGGCAACAGAAAAAATTGATCTGGCCTTCTTTAACTGAGATCGCAATTGAATACCTCAGTTGCTCACCTGCCAGCAGATATTCAGAGAGAATTTTTAGTGCTGCTGGGGCAATAGTGAATAACAAAAGAACATGTCTTTCCATGAAGAATGTAGAGAGGCTCACTTTTTTAAAAATGAACCTGCCTCAGTTCAAAAACATATACTGTCCCAAATTTTATGCAGGGTGACAGCACACAGATGGCATCATGCCACGCTGATGATGACGACGATGATGGTGAAGGATTCTGTTGCCACTAGTAGCCACTAGCCTTTCCAGCTGTCTTTCCTCCAGTGGTGGGTCCCCCTGTCTCCTCCTCATCCTGGAGTTCCATTAATTTCAGAAACAAACATCCACTGCTGGTTCTCATGTGTCACTCTGGCCCAATCTGACTAGCACCAGAAACTGAAGGACCACTGCATATGGCAGTTCAACTAAAATAACCAGAAATGACTACACATTGTCACACAGCTCTGTCTTCATCCATTTGTTTTATTGGATTTTTATTACAAAATACACACTCAATGAATACTTATTACTGGCTGTTAACAAACAAAAACATTAATAAAATAAATCAATAATAAATAACTGTTCTTCTGATTCAATTTCAGATGGGAATTTAATGGGAATTTAATTTAAAAAATGTTTTTTTTTGCTGTAAAATGTCAATTTTACAATACATTCCCAATTTCAATGTTGCACCCAATGACATCCAATGTTTTGATCTGAAGGAACCATTCACCAGAGAGAAACTGTTTTCATTATAACCTGTAAAATGAAAAAAAAATAGATTTTACAAAATGCTGTTCCCACATACTGCTCTAACTGACTATCATGACAATAAAAAAAAATCACTGATCTTACCCTAGCCCCCATCCTAAACTCCAAGCCCTCCAAACCCCCGGGACACTCCCTCTTACAAATACTATTCACCCTCCATTGTTAGACACCAAACCATGCACGTGACCTGACATCATAAATAAACACAATTTGCAGATGGTATACTGTTATGGGTTTTTCAATTATTCTGAGTAAAGGTGAGGAAGGGGCAGATGTTTGGGAGGGTGGGACAAATAAAGTAATACAGTATTGACATAGTTACCTATGGGAGGTATAGGGATCAGGGCAGGATAGTGTGGTCTGTGGTGGGTAATGTATTACTAACATCGACACTAGTTACTCAGAATAACAGAAAGCCCAAAACTAATAACTGCACAGACAAAAATTTAAAGTACAAACATAATTTAATCCACACAATCTGGTAAAGCAAAACGCCACACTGCCCCAGCGCGTCAGCACCATGCCTTCCTCCGGGGGGGGGGCACTGAGGAAGGTAAGGTACAGAAGCGCTGGGGCAGTGTGGTGTTTTGCTTTACCACATTGTGTGGATTAAATACATTTTGTACTGTAAACTTATGTCCATGTACTTATTTGGTACTAAAGCAGCTGAAGCTATAGGTACCACGGGCGCCAGTTATTTTGAACTGGACTCTATTAGTACATGAGTCTAACAGTGGGGGAAGATTTAAAATTATTGTAACAGGGTGTAGCTCAGGGAGTTAACCCTTTGAGCTGCCTGTAACCAGATTTAAAAAGCTAAAGTTGTCAGGGATAATATACGAGTCATATATCATCCCTGACCTTTACCGCTTGTTAAATCTGTTTCAACACTAGTATTTTTAAGCATCTGCTGGGTAACCAGGTGGTTCTATAATATATAAGCAGTAAGCCCATTCCACCTGGTTCTACTTAACTATAAAAATATCCACATATTTTATTTTGCATGTTTGGGAATATACATGTAATACTAAGATTCTAACTTTAAGAATGGTAAGTTTTGCAAAGCTTTCGAGCACCGAGACAGAATCCTATGCACCAAAGCTTTGCAATACTTAATTGTATTTATACCATTCTTAGTACTACATGTACTTTCCCAAATAAAAAACAATACTTCTGTGGATTTCTTAACTAAGTAGAACCATGTAAACTTAAGTTTTTTTTTGTGTTATATATTATAGAACTTTGTTACACCATGTAGAACCTGGTTTTACTTAGTATAACTTGTTTTTTTACATAGTAGAACTAGTTTTATTTGGTAGAACCTGGTTCTACTTGGTAGAACTCGATTATAAATGGTAGAACCCAGTTCTACCCGGTAGAACCCGATTCTACTGGGTTCTAACTGGTAGAACCAGGTAGAACTTTTTTTGGTTCTACTCAGAAAGTTCGCAAGGTAGAACTTTAAGGGGTTCGCGCAGCCCTACCTATGATATATATATTTATAAAATGGGTAACAAAAATCAGTGAAAATCCACTGTCCTGATTGGATGAAACATATTTCTTGACCGTGCATTATTCCACAATGACCGCATGCCACAAAAACACTATCACTATCAACCAGATCACTTAGATAAAAGTCTAATTTCTGATGGACAAGGACTACTTTTGCAATCCCCCCCAAACAACAACAAAACAATTTCTAGCCATTTTATAAGATAGATAACCCACTCTAGGGGTGTGTAAGTGAGCTCTGATATATGCACACCAAGATGTGCATATATCAGAGCGCAACCGCACACCCTAGAGATATATATATATATATATATATATATATAAAAATACAAAATCACACATGCCCCCACAATGCAAAGCATCATGGGCTGCATATGCAAATCACCACAGATTGTTATGCTGGTCCAACTTTAAGCAGAATTGCATGGTGCCAAAAGGCCTCTCACACAGTTTGCAAAGGGTGCTAACAGAAGACATAGACACGTGTTTCATCCCACCAGGACTCATCAGTATGCCCCGTCTGTTTGACACCCCAGTGGAATGGACCAGCTACCCTTAAGGAAGTGTGCCTTGGGTATATTGTGGTGAACCCATGTGGTGCTTAAAGTTGGACCAGCATAACAATCTGTGGTGATTTGCATATGCAGCCCATGATGCTTTGCATTGTGGGGGCATGTGTGATTTTGTATTTTCTTGAAACTTGGCTTCCCAGCCAAATGCCCTTTGGGGTAACCCTTTCCTCGGTGTTTACGCACAGAGGTTCTTTGTCTTTTAAATGTTTTTTTTATTTTAATGGGTTCACCACAATATATCCAAGGCACTCTGCCTTAAGGGTAGCTGGTCCATTCCACTGGGTGTCAAACAGACGAGGCATACTGATGAGTCCTGGTGGGACGAAACACGTGTCTATGTCTTCTGTTAGCACCCTTTGCAAACTGTGTGAGAGGCCTTTTGGCACCATGCAATTCTGCTTAAAGTTGGACCAGTATAACAATCTGTGATGATTTGCATATGCAGCCCATGATGCTTTGCATTGTGGAGGCATGTGTGATTTTGTATTTTCTTGAAACTTGGCTTCCCAGTCAAATGGCCTTTGGGGTAACCCTTTCCTCGGTGTTTGCGCTGGAGGTTCTTTGTCTCTATATATATATATATATATATATATATATATATATATATATACAGCGAATATCTAGAGTATATCTCGAAATATATCTGAAAATTGTGAATGTATCTGACATATGTTTGAAACATATTTGGAGATACAAAGATATTTTTCAGATATTAAAAATATATAGATCTTTTCCATGTCAGGTGTTTTAAGAAATAACAGCTCAGTGATCTACAGGCACAGGGACAAGCCTAAACTTGAAGTTGCAACACAAAGCCAAGAAGGCAGAGCACCTCCCCCCTTGCTTTCAATACACTGACTCTATTGGTGGTAGGCAGGCAGCAAATGCCTTTGCACACTACCAAAACAAAGACTGCAGCATAGGAGAAAAAAAAAGATTTTTTTTTAATAACAATTTAAATAATTTAAACTACAGAAAGGAAATAACAAACCTGCCCTTGAAACTGGCAGCAGCTTCGGAACACAGCACAGTGAGTTGAGTACACACTAAAATGTTTGCCCCCCCCCAAAACAGATACAGTAGGATATATTTACTGCAAAAGGAAAAAACGAAAAAAAACCAACATTTTTTTCAGCACTGTAAAGAAGTCACAGGAACACGCCCTTTTTCAGCCAGTCAGCAAGCAAGAGTTAGTTTAGCCTGCAACTGCAGACAGACCCTGCCCTGGCCTAAAGATTACAACACAATTTGTTTTGTTGTAAAAAAAATACTTTTGTCAGTCAGTCAAGTGGATTTATTTTATTTATTTGCTTTTGTTAACCAGGTAAGCACTCTAGACATCCAAGTGCCTATTTTCAGGTGCAACCCGGGAGAGTTACAAGTAAACATGAAACATAATACAGAGTCGAGGTAACATACAGGAGCCACATGCTCCGACAAGTGGGTGGTACAGCATATGGTACAAACAGGCTCAAAACTGGACTGAGAGCAATCAAGTAACAAATTAACAAGACAGCATTGGGAGGTAGAATAACATCAAATAACAACTCGAAATAGCATCAAAGAACAACCCAAAAAGGAGCAACACCAAAATTGTTGGAACGCACATGTATGTGCTTGCCTGACCTGATCGCCTACAGTAAGAGAAGTGAAAGACTCAGTGCGAGAAAGGAGGCGGGTACTGATATGAACAATATTGCCACTCTGCCGGGGGGGTGGGGTGGTAAGTGCCTTATCACCACAGTCACCACAGTCTCTCCACTGAAGAACAAAACAGAAGAGTCAAAAAGAAGTCTGTAAAAATGTTGTTCTTCCTAAATCTGATCAGAAAATCACAACCCTTTTACAGAGAGAAACAGCTTCCTCTCAGCTTGATTGTTTCTGTGCTCTGACAAGGCAGGTCACGTGGTAAAGATGTGGAAAGCTCTCTGAGCAGCCTGGGGATTGATCATAGAGTTCAAATACATACTAAAGAGGGCTAGAGGGTGGATTCCAATGGCTCAGTTGAAGCCACGCATCTGCCATATTAGAGAAGGGTGGAGGTGCCAGTAGATAATGGGGACCCTTCTGGAAACTAAAGATAACGGCACCGGCACACTATTTTTACAAAACTCGAGTAATGTACTGCTAAGAACAAACAAGCATGCCTTGTTTTTTGTCACCACAATGTGTGTCTGCTGCATCACTTCCCTGCTGTCAATGGTGCTTCTTACCCAACTGGATCAGCAGATTTGTATCAGAACAGTGTGCCAGTGCTGTTATCTTTAGTTTCCAGAAGGGTTCCCATTATCTACCGGCACCTCCATCCTCCTCTAATATGGCAGACACGTGGCTTCAATTGGGCCATTGGAGTCCACCCTCTAGCCCTCTCTACTATGTATTTTAACTCTATGGGATTGACTGAGGTCTCATGAGATCTCAAAGTCTCACAGAATACGTGACCATCGAATACCTGAATACAACCAAGTATTTGGATATTCATCAAATACACCTTGTATTTGAGGTATTTTTTTAAAATGATCAGTGAAAATGTCATTTGCAACTATTTTGAAATCAGGACTTTGGCAACAAGCATGCGCATTGCAGTCTGCTGATCTGCATGCTTACATGACTGTAATGTGCATGCTCAATTCCCAAAGTCCTGATAGCAAAACTGTTGCAAATTAGACTTATACTGCTTGTTTAAAAACCAAAAAGTTCATCCAGTGGGACCGAATACCATCTGTTTTCAGACTGGATAGTCTATACTGCTTAATAAAAATTGGACATTGCAAAAGTACAAGTTAAGCAACTGTCACTATACACACACATTCACAGCCTGTAGATCACAAACACTACTGCACATGTGCATTGTAAAGCAGACAATTTAAAAAGTGATTAACATGATCTCTTCCACAACTTGTTTTCCTATTTAAATATCAGTCAGTTTTACAGAATAACCATTACTACCAGACATAAGATGTAATGGAGCCTGCTTAAGGAAATCATAACTGTCAGTGAATGAGTTTATCAGCTCTAGTCAGACTCGTATTCACAGCTACCATGCCACAGATGCAAAAAGACTATTTAACTACAAAAATGGGCATTTTGGGATAAAATGTACCACAGAAATAGCACAAAATGGGCATTTTTGGGATAAAATGTACCACAGAAATAAAACAAGTTGTGTTTTTTTTTATTTCCAATTATAATAATTGCAATAAGGATGTACAGGGATTAAACTAACAGTCAGTTAATCAACACCTTGGGGCAATCTGGCACTCAGCTGCGCTTCATACCACATTACACCCCATGGGAGTGATTAACAGACTGTTAATCTATACCCCGTATATGCCTTATTGCTTAACTGTAAATTACTCTTGCTAACTTGATGTTTTATAATAAGTTAAAGTGAATTTCCAAGACTTTTGTAGCTCTATTTGGGCTTTATAGCCCAATACCTTATGGCAGCACTAACCAATTTCTGCCAGAATTATAGTTTTTAATTCTGTCCTTTTAGGGAGGGATGGGTTCAACCCACAGTCAGCTGATTCCTTTATCTTCCCAGTCCACTGGCCCTGCCCCCATGCACAGATGTTCTGTGATATCTAAGTAGGGAGAGCGCAGGGGGTGTGCCCCATACAAGTCTAAGGGTACATTTTTCAATGCCTATTTATGTATGTTTAAGCATACTCAGAATAAAATGAATGCCACTGCTCAACTAATAGGGGCCCTGTTAATTGAGCGGTGCCTTTCATTTTTCTCTAGGATTCCTTAAACATGCATAAGTAGGCATTGAAAAATATCCCCATAGACTTGTATGGGGTGCACCTCCCGCACTCTCCCTGCTTAGATGTCACAAAACGTCTGAGTGCGGGGAAGGGGCCAGTGGACTGGGAAGTGGAAGGGATCAGCTTGCTGTGGGTTGGACTGCAGTTATGATCCCTTCTTTCCCTAAAAAGGGCACAATTAGAAACTATACTTTTGGCAGAAATTGGCTAATGCTTCCATAAGGTATTGGGCTATGAAGCCCAGGTGTGTATCTTGAAACATTCCTTTGAGGGTTGGGCAGCCCGAATGGCTCAGCTTCAGTTTGCAGTCCTCTTGTCCAAACCTTATGCTGATGCTCTCTTATAACATAAAAGACACCCCATGAAGGGATTATTAACATATACAATGGGGTATAAATCAAGGGACTGGTGCTACATGGTCATTGTGACCACTCAGCGATAGTATCCTGTGAGTATGTGTATGAGGCCTGAGGCATTATGTAACACCTTTAATACAGACTGTATCACAATCCAGGAGAGGGATGGGAGTGAATGCTACTATCAATAGGAGCACAGGCAGATTCAAATCCACCACAATGGGTTAGATTACTGAGGGGGTACACACAGGGAGATTACTTGCTTGGGGGTAGACAGGGACTAAGTGGTGGTTACAGAGTTTAAACCTGTGTCTTCCAGTTCTGAGTTCTGTTAACCACTTGGCCAAACAGCTTCCTTACTTGAAGAAAGAGACTGTCCAGGCAGCTGTACGGTAGAAATAAAGTCTCTGTACTTAAATAAGTAATGGATAGCTTGCTTCATAATCTTCTCCTTGGGAAATCACCCCAAACAGTGTTTAGCTCCCATTAAACAAGCTGATTGTCAGTGTGGCTCAATTAGCAGTACATCCGCCTCTGGGCCTGAAGGTTGTGAGTTCTTGTCCCACAACAGGTTTGGGTGCATACATCAACTTTGTCACCCAAGTGCAGTACAAGGGGGGATGCTGTACTGTCTGGGTGTACCATCCTTCGGATGAGACGCTAAACTGAGGTCCCTCCTGTACATCTCTGGTGCTGTTCTGGTGGGTGACCAGGTGGAAGAAAAAGAACCCAAGGTACTTTTTTGCAAGTGTAAGGGAACTTTTATTAGAAAAACAAAGAACAATATATGCCCACTAAATCAATACAGAAGCAAAACATCCTAAGGAGAAAATAAATTTACAGATCTAGGCAATGCCTTTAAAGATAAGTTCAAAAAAACAAACTGAAGAAATGAAAGTAAATGAAATAGAAAAAAAAGGGGGGGGGGACAAATCAATATGGAAAACACAAACTTAAGCACAGCCCCTTTTCAAATCACAACCTGATGGGTCTTGTAATCCGTGCCATGTTATGCCATCTTTCTGCTTAAACAGTGGATGTGAGATGCTTAAATTAAATACGGTATATTATGTGTAACTCAGAAGCAATCCTGTTGAGAACTTCTAGTTGTATGAACAGTTTCTGTTGTAAAGAAAAAAGGCACCTGTTTAACAATAGGTGCCATTTAAAACAAGCAAACATCACATCCAAAAAACTACATTTCCATTTTCCCCAAGAATTACTATACTGACCATACACTAAAGTCTTACAGTCCATATCCTAGAACTGGGGTTCCACCCATTGGGAAACAACTAGATCTCAAAAAACAACTGCATAGAAGCATTAAAAAAAAGTGTTCCATAGTTTCCAGCTGGTTGTTGCAATCCGGCCTGGTGCACATTCATTCATTTAGCTGCTTGTGCTTCTGGTTGCCCTTAACATTTACCCTGTTGTGGCAACACAACCATATTGTGTCCCACATTTTTGTTGGTATCCTGCTGTCAGACAACTGCCACAGTAAGCATCTCTGGGTCCCAAGGAAAACACGCTCAAACATTTGAGGCTCAGAAAATTTGGTGTCTAGTACAAAGCTATACAAGGCCTTCCTGAGCTTATCCCGTAACAGTGTATATGTAATACCACAAGCACAACGTGTGGAGAAAGCATCCTTCATGTAGAAGAGGGTTATTACAGCAGACTGTGAAACTTTCAATTCCCCCAGTTCCCATGGGTATCCCATGATATGGATGAAGCAAAATGAGCGACTCAGATATGAGCGACTTACTTTGCGGGCCCAAAGGAGTAGGTTGGGTTGGGAGAGTGAGGGGAGGGATTAGCGACTGCAGAGCGATGGAATAGTAAGGGTGCATGATGGAGGCAATGGAATAATGCTGTGGGTTAAAGGTAAGAGTGCAGCCTGTTGCTGCTGAACTGGCCACCTGGTGTGGTGGATACGGTCAGTGCGTGGAGTGCTGATGGTCCTGGGTTCAGGGCTGCCTGCAGGTAAATGCTTTTTATTTATTTATTTATTGTCTAGGAAAGTACCTTTGAGCCAAAGGCTCTTTTACAAAGGTTCCACGTCATAGCAATCACATATGTGCAAATTCAAAATACAGAGGTTACATATACACAGTCATCAAATTTTCAGCTTACAGTTAAGCAATGTTACAAACAGTAAAAGTATCAAATGAGAAGCACAAAGTACTGAGCAGAAAATGCTAGAACAGGTTCAGTTGGTAAAGTTCTGCACTTTTGCAAGTATAGACAGTTGCTTTGGGGTCAGGGTATCACACACTAGTATAACCAGGACAAGGTCACTTGGCCCGGTTAAGAAAATAAGGCAGTTAGCAATATTGGAAGTTTCGGGAAACATGGTGTGCTTCAGAAATAAAATTAGGTAAGCTATGAAAACACTAATCTAGGTTGCCAGAATATGTTGAAACATCAGTTCTATTGTCTGAAGTGCTAATAAGAATAGACAGCAGGGAGTCCCATGTTACCAGGGTGAGAAGTGACAAGGCAGAGACCCTGACACCTATAGGTGGGAGTGACTTACCAGGGTGGGAGGGGGAGGTGAACAAAAGTAAAAATGAGAGGGAATGATAACAAGAGAAAATTGAGGGAGATGGGAAGGGGTCGGGGAAATGAGAAAATGGGGGAGAGTGAGAGAGAGAGAGGGCAGAGGAGGGGCAAAAGAATGATTATGGGCAGAGGGGTGGGAGGATGGGAGAGCTTGGGGAAAGCCAGAGGTCAGAGAGGGGTGGTGGGAGGAAGGGAAACAAAGGGAAGGAAACAGGGAGAAAGTACACAGGGGAGGGAGAGGAGAGGGGTTGGGGGAATAGAAGTGTCACTGGGACGCATGACAGTGGGGGTGGAGGGGAGAAAGGGAAGAAATGAGAGGGAAGGGAAGAGGAGAGCCAGGAGGGTAGAACAGAAAGTAGGGAGGGGAGAGGAGCAAGATTAGAGGGCAAGAAGGAAGGTGGAAGACTGATGAGAGGAGAGTAGATGGGAGTGGAATCTGTGGGCGGAGCCTATAGCCATCCTGATTTCACTTGAAAAAAGGTGTTTCTATGGAACACATCTTTAAGGAGTTTTCAGTGTATCCTTCCATTCTGCAAATCTCCATGGCAGTTAAAGAAATACTCCTTTCTTTCTGTTTAATTAGAATGATGGACACAGAACTCCAAGTTGCTTTTCTCCAAGAGCAAATGTGCACACCTTCCAAACAAATCTAAATATTTTTATAACTATTCAAGGTGCACAAAAATAACTGTGTGAAAGTTGTTCAGGGCAAAAAGACCTTTCTCATGCGGGTGGTCACTAATCTGAATTCTTTATATTTTGTAAGGTATGGTCTTCCAAAGAACCTCATTTTTTTCTGAATGAACACAGTAGGAGTCATGCAAAACAAATGTAAATATCTTGGAAAGTATACAAGTTACCAATATACAACTGCTTTGTAAGTTGTTAAGGACAACATGATCTCTCAAATGAGGGTAGTCACTAATCTGAATTCATTAGATTTGTTTAAATATAGCCATCCAAAAGGAGAACATTGTGATGAAAAATGAAAATTCAGGTAATCATATGGCCATAATTCAAAAAATATAATTAGTGCAGCTTAATGAATAGGCTCATTTGGAAGGTCTTGTTGTCCTGAACAACTGTCATGCAGGTTTATTATCTGTAAGTTGTATATTTTTAGAGATATTTACATTTGTTTAACATAACTCCTATTCTTCTAAACAGCCTCATCTCTGCAAATTACTTTGCCTAGACAGGATTAGTTTCATCAAAAGAAAGCTATCCCAAGGTCAAATTTCACTGACTTGAAAGTTCACTCCCTGACGCAAGCTATAAAACACAACTGAAGTTTTATTTTAAAACCCTGTATCTGTGCCAACATTAGTAAATGACAATAATTAAAAACACAATGAAAAATAAGCTTAAGCAATACATAGTAAATAATGTTAAAAGCCTTATAAATATGAAACTATATATGTGTTAAGTAAAAAAATAGGTTAGAAGACAACCTGCCCTACTGTAAGTTAAGAATTCACCAGCTGTTTCACACAGTGGTGTCAATCAAATTTTATACAGTGTACTTGTTCAGATACATTTTTCTTAAACTCTGCTTACAATAAGTCCATATTACTGATGAATAGTCAAACTTATACTATTTTAAACATGATATATCTGCAATTCTGTAACAAGTGACTCGTGTATGTGCACATTCAAAACCCAGACCTGACACAGACCCTCTCGTAATTGAGATACTGTTATCCTAATATGTCCATGTATCAAGATGTGTCCGTATGTACCTAATCTGCTGTTGTATTAAATAACAGTTCTATAAATCTAAAACCAAAACAAAACACAACTGACAGTTTCAACTTTTATTTAGGCACAGTTAAAATAGGGATTTTTTAGAGGTATGAATATAATTTATAAAAATAGAGACAGTTCAAACAGCTGCACATAAGTAATCAGTTCTTGTCCCCTTTAACTCAAGGGTCATTTCTAAAATTTGCAGACGAGCATGGGGACCACTTTTTTCAGAGCATGCCACCACTGGCAGCAACCACTTCAAGACTGCTACTACCTTCTCCTAATACAATCAGGGGAAAACCAGAAGTAGTCTAGCAGCACTGAGATCAATATGGTTAAGGCACATTTACCAGAACTTATTGCTTAGAAAAGAATGAGACAGTGACTGTGATGACGAGCAAATCCGAGACCCGATCTCTAGTTTAATAGTCTCCTCCTGAGTCTGATTTTTACGGTTGTGTGGGCCAAGCTCCACATATGTTATGCCATCATCAGATTTGTAAAAGGGCACTGTGGAAGCGCATAACTGGACCGCTGTCTGATGTTCTGCCCAGTGCTCCAGCATAGTTTCCAGTGATTCTGTTTATGCAGTCCTTCCCCTCTGCGGGCTGCATAAACATACCCACTTCCTAGTGCACTATTTTTCCTTTCCACAAGTGCAGACATGACGGCCACCATGTGTAACATGGTAGTGCAGTCTTAAACTGTGCATGCATGAGTATCATATATATGTACAGTATGTAACCCCCATACCACCTTTGGCTAGCTGGCACCCCCCCCTTAAATGATCTACTGACAACTACATGGCATACAATTTTCTTTTGGCAGAGCTACACTCATGGTACCACCCCTAGTGTTGGAGTGTATACCTGCCTCATTATCTAGAGGATGGGGAGGTGGGGGTACATACTAAAATGGACCTTTTTATTTATAACCAGATCCAGGGGACAGGATACTAGGCATGTGCTAGACCTAACTGCTGAGAAGCCCCAATAACGTTCACACTAGAAGCAATAAGCAGAATGTCCAAAGCAGTAACTGGGATTTTGCAGTATGGCTTTATTTACAGATGTTACTTAAAGAAAGGGTGGTCCCCCAAATGTTTATCATTGCAATACAGGCACAATCTCTTTTGCAGGACACTTTGCTAGGCAGTACTGTTTTTCACAAAAAACTTCTCTATCTCTCTTCCAAAGTGCATATTTGTGGGATGTGCCACACACTTTAAACATTTTCCACACATTACCATTTCCAAAGTGTATATCTGTGGAATGTGCCACACACACTTTAAAATCCTCCTGGTGCATGGTCATTGCCCAGGGAACACTGGTGCCCATCCACAACCCACTTAGCCCTGCCTGAAACTCCAGATGGCATTTCTCACCCTTTGCCCCAAACAGCCTCTCCCATTCTTTCAGAGTTACACCAAATAAGTCTCCAATCCCCAATAAATTACTAAAGACTGCCAACTTTAACTTTAAATTCAACACAGTTGTGTTGAAAGGGATCCTGACCAGTGTAATCTAGCCTTATCTAAGGCACACACACCTCAGACAACTCCCTCAGAGAACAATCTCAAATTCTATACTCACAGATTAGTTGTTCCTTCATCCCAGTCATGGAAAGAACAAAAGGCACCTTTATTTCACTGGTAGCTGTCAGATTCTACTCATTGTTCTTCTTTAAGGCAGCTGTGAACTCCAGGAACTTCAGGGGATTGCCTCTTGGATCCACAAGAACTGTATTTCCTCTCACTCCCCCTGGAGTGAAACTAGAGTCCTGTAGGCAAACTGAAGATTTTACCAAACTAGGGTGAGAAATACCAGGGCTCCCTTTGACAGATCCCCAATGGCAGACCTCCTGCCACTCTGACTGCCACACTTGAACTTACTGATGAACATTCTAAGCTCCCCGAGAGCAGCTGACTCTAAAAGGGTTATGCTGCTGTGAGAGTTTTAAATGACATAATCATCCTTCTCTCAGGCTAGCTGAGTAAACAATGATGTCATTATGTAGAAAGCCCGTAATGAGCTCCCCACCAGCTACATTTTCCTACCTGCTTAAGACTAGTACTAATGTGATTCTAGTAACCTGAGGGGACTGGGTTGTTACACGTAGTTATGTCAGCACTGCCATGTCGCGCAAGGCTGACTCTGGGACAAACTGCACATGTGCGAGTATCAAGCATGTGCAGTACTATAATCACTGCAGTATTATGGCTCACTCCGGTGCAGCGAGAGCACAACATATTCTGTTCACTGCTCTTGCTACTCCTAAAAGCTCTCCATAGCCATATTGGCTCTGACCAGAGTTTGTTGGACTTGTGATGGCTGTTAGAGATTTTTTTTAACTATTTTTTTGCCTCTTGTGTTTCCCCTGACTATACTGCCCCAGCCGCGGTATCCCCCCCTGCACACTGTAGCCCCTCCCGTAGTCCCTTTTCCCCAGTGTCCGCCCCCAGAGCTGATTATATTACTATGGGGGTGGGGCTTGTGCCCGATTGAATGTTCAGTAGTGTTTTCCCCCTATTGCACCAGTGCAGTTCAGTGTGTTGGCCACAGAGCTGATAGTGAGTTCAGCGAAATGAACTCGCTGTTATGCGAGTTGCCATTTAAAAGTCACTGTTATGACATAGAACTGTTCCTGGGCCTAAAGCCAGGCAGAAATAGCAATTAGTACCCATGGAGACTACGGTTTCCCTGCAGGTAACATCAAAGGCCTAATATTATTATATGAAAAAAATATGCCAAAGAAAAAAAGAAAGGGTGAATCATAGATAACCCCCACCATTTAATTGGGTAGAAAGTAATATTACGCTAGACAAGGTTAAGTCTGCTCCCCATAGGGCCTGGAAAAATTACTCAAAAGGGTAGTCTCCAAAGCAACGGGGGTGAGTGGGAGGGAGAGGGAGGGTTAGCTTGATGTATAAAAAAAAAGCTGGACTAAAAAAGTTTTAATTATATTAACATTCTTCTTACTGAATCTCCATTTATTCTAGTTTGAAACTTTTTACTTGCCCATTTCCAACCTATGTTCTCAGTTTAATTTGGCAAGGTCAATTGAGCCATACTTTATGCTTAAGATGGTCAAGGGCTCAGTTTGAAGTCTGATGCTGCCAATTGACTTAGAGGAGGATGGAATACCCTCCAAAACACCCTTGCAGCACATTTTGTAAGAATAAAGTGCCTTCAGAAAACAGACCAAACAGTACTGCTCCAGATGTCACTAGGAAATGCACATATCCCTCCTCTGCCTGTTTCAGAAGGGTCACCATCTGCATGCATATTGCCTTATACACTGCAGGGAGAACATGCTGAGAAGTCATGAAGCGTGATGGAATGCTGTTTTGGGGCTTCAGCTCATGTAACAGTCTTTGAAAGCCAGTGTCTTTCACCATGGAGAATGGCTGAAAATCAAGCACATTCATCTCACTAATCAATTGATTCGCACAGAAGCTGGATGAGTAGGTGGCATTTTTGTGCAGGCATGTAATGATTCTTGGAGTATGTTGTTTTTTATGGCAGTGCATTTTAGACTAGCACTGGTGCTGGTACAGCATCCACTACCACTGTTATTATCCCTACCCAGTGGTGGTGGTGGTGTTTGGTTGGAGTGGTGTTCTGGAAGGAGCATCACTAGTTTCAGTTGGTTTTGACTACTACTGCCATGGGGACTGCATAATTTGAACAGACCATTAGATCCCACAGCCCATACCTGGCTGCTGCTGTTGAGTCTGACCTGTGTGTGGATTGTGAAGAGGTATGACTGTTAGCAAGGTGCCATGTTCATGCTTTAGATGATCACAGCCAGAACTCTGGTTCCCAATGTCTGTGTGAATTGTCCCTGGCTGATCTTTATCTCACACATATTAGAACATGCTGTCAGTGGATTTGTGGGGTCATCCCTAAAATACTTCCATACTGCGGAACATCTCATGGCTTTCTTAGCAATATGACAACCAGACTAAGGGATTGGGGGGGGGGCTTACAAGAACTTGGGCCACCATTGAGAGATTTCTTTTTCTTGGTCATGTGGGAGGAATGATGTTGTTGCACCTTATGACCACCAGAAGTAGCAGCAATAGCAGTAGTACCACATATTTTAGGTGGGAGTGGGAACTTGGCCTGGAATTTGGATTTCCCTGTTCCATCAAGTTGCGTTTGTTCTTTTCTCTTCTTCATTGCCTTTCTTACTTTTCCATTCATGTCCTTCCGTACTGGTGGTGGTGTCCTCCACTCCTCGGAATCATAGTCCTCATCAAAGGAACTTGTAATGACAACAGACTTTCATTCTCCTCTTTCTCTTCCCCTTCTTTCTCCTCCAACACTCCCTGCTTTTTCTCCACAACTTCTTCTTTCCCACCTGTCTCCACCTTGCTTTCACCTGATGCTTCACCCTTCCCATGGCCTTTTTCTGCTGCCTCCTCCATTTCCTGTGCTTCTGCTGCCCCCTTGTGTAGCACCAGCACTTTTCCCTCCTCTGGCACCTCCACTTCCATATCCTCTTCTTCTGTGACAGTCTCCTTCACTGCATCCGGCTCTGCTGGTGGTGGACATGCTACTGACTTCCTTTTATAAATCAGAGGGATTGGTATACCATAAGCAGCACCTTGCCCATGTACACCAACCAGTTCTTGTTCCTCAGGAGGCAGGATGACAGAAGTGTCAGACCCAAACTCACTTCCTGATTTGGGGCTTGTGCATATACTCAGAGAAGGAGCATCATACAGTGCCTCAAGCCAGTGGCAGCAGGCAGGAAATTGCCCATGGTGCTCAACACGGTGTAGGTGTAGCAGTTGCTGAGTTGGCACTCCACCTGGCACTACCAGCTGCTGTTGTGTGGTTCACACAAGATAAACAGGTGGAAGGCTTGACTGTACATCTTCAGAATGGGATGGAGGATCCCTGGGCATTACATCACCACTATGGGTAGTAGGGGAAAGCAAGGTACTTGGAGGAAGATGACCATGAACAGTAGAAGACCTGTGTGCTCCTGCCTCACTCTGGCTGGTTTCAGCACCACCAGACGCACCACTGGACACTGACTGTGACTGACTGGAAAAGCTGTTGCTTACATTGGGCATACAACCAGCTGACTTCTGTGGACTAACAAATCCCCATGGTTTCTTTGGACACACTATCATACACCCCACCATAGTATGCCTCTCAGTCTTGGACACACCACCACCACCAGCAGCACCAACACCAACACCACTCCCTGTCTCTGTCCTTCTCCCTCTAACATTGTCACCATGTACATCACTCCAGTCATGGGCCACATGATTATGGCTGCTACTTGCTGTGTGGATGGGTACCATAGTGGAACCTTTCCCTGCTACTACTCCTCCTCACCCAGTCCTCCCTGCTTCCCTTTCAGAATATCCCTCCTTCATCAATATAGAAGTTACAGACAGCTTGCTGCAATCAGATAAAGCTTTTGACAAAAGGGGCCTCTCGTGCACCCACTGTTATGAAACCTACACTGTGATTGGATAAGGTGTTTCACAAGATTTGGGGTGGGTTGGGGGGATCCGGCTCCCTCAGGCAAGCCAGGTACCCACTGCCTGTCAAAAAAACTACAAAAGTGTTTCACAAGATTTTTTTGGGGGAGGAGGCTTTGGCCCCCTCAGACAGGCCTGGCACCCACTGCCTGTCTCAAAAACTACACTGTAATTTGATAGAGTGTTTCACAAGATTTTTTCGGGGTTGGGGGCTCTGGCTCCCTAATGTAGGCCAGGCAAGGCACCCACTGCCTGTCATAGAAACTACACTGCAATTAGATAAAGTGTTTAACAAGATTTGGTGGGTGGGGGATGGGGGCTCAGGCATGCACTCACTGCTTGTCATGAAAGCTATACCTCAATTGAATAAAGTTTTTCACAAGATTTGGGAGGGGGGCTCAGGCAGGCCAGCCAGACATCCATTGTCTATCATGAAAACTACACTGTAACTGGATAAAGTGTTTCACAAGATTTGGGGTGGGGCACCAGCTCCCTCAGGCAGGCCAGGCATCCACTGCCTGTCACAAAAACTATGCTGCAATTGGATAAAGTGTTTCACAAGATTTGGTGGTAAGGAGACTCAGGCAGGCACCCACTGCCTGTCACAAAAACTACACTGCAACTGGATAAAGCATTTCACAAGATTTGGGGGAGGGCTCAGGCAGACCAGGCAGGTCCACTGCCTGTCACGAAAACTGCACTGAAGTTAAAGTGTTTCACAAGATTTGGGAAGGGGGCTCATGCAGACATCCACTGCTGCCATCCAACACTACACTGCAATAGAATAAAGTGTTTCACAAGATGTGGGGGTTCAGGTAAGCCAGGCACCCACTACCACATACCCACCAAAACTAAACTGCAATAGGATAAAGTGTTTCACAGATTTGGGGGGGGGGGTCTCAGGCAGGCTAGGCACCCACTACCACACACCCACCAGAACTACACTGCACAGGCAGGCCAGGCACCCACTGCCATGCCTGCCCGATGAAAATTCAACACTCCTTGAAGTGCCAGGGTGACAGGATATCACACCAAATTAGTGTTTTTTAATAAAGTTTGGGTAAGTTCACAGCATGAGTGCACTGTTTTTTTGTTCACGGTTGAGTTTCATGGCCCTTTACTTGGCGGCACCCTAGCTCCATTGGAGTGCGGCATCAGTGCATTTATATCCACTGCCACATACCCACCAAAACTACACTGCAACTGGATCAGATATTTCACAAGATGTATGTGTGTGGTGTGTGTGTGTGTGTGTGTGTGTGCGCTCGGGGGGGATCAGGCAAGCTGGTGGCACCCTGACCCAGCCACCCACAATCACCAAAACTACCATTTGATAAAGTTATTGACAAGATTTGGGGCTTAGGCACCCAGTGAAGAAAACAACACTATAAAAACTTTGTAGAAGATTTGAGTACAATAGCACAGCTTAGCAATGTTAGCGCAGCACTGCAGCCCCCTCTCCCCTCCCCCACTTGCCTTCACAAATATATTTCTATAACTACTCTTTTACTTTACTTTCCCTACCTAAAAAATCTGTAGAACTGGCAGCTTGCACTGTAAGATACTGCTCTTCTTCTTCAAGACTTCAAATGACAAATTAGCAACCTTTCCTTTTTTCTGACAAAAAAAGACAGCAACACACACAGCAACGTCCTTTATCCTTGACACTAGAGTTGCAATGGTACAGAGCTGCAGAGCGCTTGGTTTTGCCAAGAATCAAATTCTATATCTCTGATTAGTTGCCGAACATCAGATGACTGCAGAAAGTTGCACATGCTCAGTGTGTGCTCTCTTTAAAGGGGAAGTAAACATTGCAGGGGACACTCAAATTGGGAAAGCCCATGAAAATATATTTCAAACAAGGTACTGGACTTCCTTGTGTCAGGAGTTCTGAGATATGAATATCTAACTCATCTGTAAATCAAAACCAGGCAGCAGCCATTTCATGTAATCTCAAAACAGAAAGTGATGTCACTGAGGGGCAAGCTCTATGTTGTTAATCACAGCCTGCCCTCTAGTGACATCACTTCCTGTTTTAAGATTACATGAAATGGCTGCTGCCTGGTTTTGTTTTACAGATGAGTTAGATATTCATAGCTCAGGACTCCTGACACCTAAAGGTAAGCCCAATACCTCATTTGAAATATCTTGTCATGGGCTTTCACAATCTGAGTGACCCCTGCAATGTTTATTTCCCCTTTAAAAAAAAAGTTGGGTCATGCCCACTGAAGAGCCAAAGTGAAGCCGCCCATCTTCGGACCGACTTCAACTGGCTGAAAAACGGCAAAGTTTGGCATTTCACCAAATGCTCCTTTAACTTTGAGCTCACTCTTAGCTATAGGGTGCAGCAGTATATTCAGTGTTTTTGACAGCGGTAAACAGCCTTCATCACAGTAATGTTTAACCCTGCTAAAACACACAGAAATGTAGATGATGATGGAAGAAAAAGACAGATTGTCCATCTAGTCTGCCCATATTACTCTTTCATACCTGGGGACCTATTTTTTCTGTGAGGTCTACCCTTACCCTATTTCCCCTTTTGTTTTCTGTGTTTCCACCTCCCTCATTCTGCAGAGTAACTACTATACCCATAGTTCAGTCCCAGCTGTGTTTGAAGGTGTTTATGGTTCTGGGCACACACCACCTCTACCAGCAGACCACTCCATGGCTCAAACACTCTTTCTGCAAAATAATTCTTCCTTACGTCCTTTTTAACCCTTCCCCCCATTAACCTCCACTCATGACCCGGTGTCCTAGCTTCTCTGTTCTTGGTAAATAGCTCTTCACAGATAACCGTGTTTATTCCTTTTAAGCCTCAGTCATAGCGAGGCAGTATAGTGCAGTGGGTTAAGGCTCTGAGCTGCAGATCTGGAGACCTGGGTTTGAATTCTACAGCCACCTAGGTGCACACTGTGTGATTCTGAGCAAGTCACTTAACTTCCTTGTGCTCCCAGGTTGCATCTGGAAACAAGCTTTGGTTCAGTGTGCTACTCCTGGTTAAACAATGTTCCCTATATCCCCCCCTCTGTCATCTGGTTTCGAGTGAATACATTTTCATTGCCTCTAGCCTATCCTCATAAGATCTGGCCCGGAATGATTTTGGTTACCCTGCATTGCACCGTCTCTAGCCTGTCCCTGTCATTTTTAGGTGGGGACTCCAGAACTGAACACAGCACTCCAGGTGTGGCCTTACCAGTGATCTATACAGAGGTAACAGTACACCCTGCTTCCTACTGTTCTCAGTGCAGATAACCATCCTGTTAGCCTTGCTGAAGACCTTGTTACACTGACTGGTTTGTTTAAGGGAGTCACTAATGACGAGTCCTATGTCTCTTTCCTCTGATGTTGTATCCAGCTGAACCCCTCCTATCTAATACTCTTTTATGGGGTTTTTGTTCCCTAAGTGCATCACTTTGCACTTCTTGGCATTGACTTTAATTTGTCAGACTTTGGATCAATTTCCCAGCCTTTTCAGTTCTCTCTGCAATTCCCTTATCCCATCCATATTGTCAATGCTACAACAGAATTTAGCGTCATATACAAATAGACACAACCTGCCCTGTATTCTCTCTCCTATGTCATTGATGAATATATTGAAGAGGAATGAGCCCAGGACAGATCCCTGTGGCACTCTACTGGTGGCTCTCCTTCCACTGATCTGACCCCATTCACCACAATTTTCTGCTGCCTCCCCCCCCCAACCCCCCAACCAACTCTCTAGCACCTTTACTATTTCCCTAACTGTACCCAGATTCCCCCATCTTCTTTGGTAACCTTTTGTGTGGCACCCAGTCGAATGCCTTGCTGAAGCCAAAGTATAGTAAGCCTACTGGGTGTCCCTTGTCAACTACCTTGGTTATCAAATCAAAGAATACTATCAGCTTGGTCTGACACAACCTTCCTGCCACAGATCCATGCTGCTTACTATCCTGAAGCCCATGTTCTCCATGTATTCTACTATGTCCTCTTTGACTAGTGTCTGCAACAGTTTTCCTACCATTGAGGTAAGGCTGATGGGTCAATAGTTTCCCAGCTGCTGTTTATCCCCCTTCCTTGTGTAGTGGAATTACATTTGCCACCATCCAGTCCTTGGGAACAACCCCTTGCTGCAAAGAACTGTTGAATAGCCCCACCAGGGGGCTGGCTGAGACTGATGCCAGTTCCTTTAGCACCCTCGGATGCATCCCATCTGGCCCTGGGGCCTTCTTTACCGTCAGGGCTGCCAACCCTTTTCTGACTCTTTCACTAGTATACTTCTGCAGCCTCATTACCAGGACCCCTCTATCAGCTGCCTTTATGCCACGCTCTGGCAACGGCTGACTGTTTTTGGTGTATACTGAGCAAAAGTAGTAATGGCTGCTTTCTGCCTAACTTCCTCTAGTACACAGCCTCCCTCCTTTAGTTTGACAATCCCTCCATTTTTTTCCCTTATATATTTAAAAGGCAGTTTTTCCTTTCCATTGGCCCCCCTCTCTGCAATATGTAGCTTTGTATCTGTCTTTGACTTCTTGACTGCCCTCTTGGCTGCTCTAGTTTTTTCCTGATACTCGTCCTGTACCTTATGCCCCTGTTTTTCTTTGTACCTTACAAAGGCCTTTTTGTCCCTCCCTGACCTTTTCAAAGAAACAAATTGGTCCCTTATATTTTTTTCTCTTGATAACTGTTCTTGTGCATGTTTAATTGCCATGAGAGCAGCACCTTTTATGACCTCCATCTTTCTTCTACTCCCCCTGTGCTGTCTACCCCAGCTAACTTGCCCAGGACTAGTTCCCATATTTGGTTGAAATCCTCCCTTCTGAAGTTTAGCACCTTAACTTTAGATGAGAGCTTACTGGTGCCTAGGAACAACTCAAACTATATAGTATTGTGGTCACTGGACCCCAATGCAGTGGTGTTGCTACACCAGGGCATGCTGGGGAATGTGCTCCAGTAAAAAAAAATGCTGTGCCGTAGTTCATGTCCTGGTGCTATTGGCTCCCACACCCAGCAATATTAGTTGCTTTAAAGTATATGCTGCCCCCCAGTTCAAGCTTTGCTCAGAGTCTTTTTGTAGCCAATCAAATCTGCATGTGGGGGTTGGGAGGATGGGGGGCAAGGAAGGCAAGTGTGCATTACCTATATCTATCCATGATCTATGACCCCTGTCCCCAACAACCTACTGTCTGATTGGCTGCCTGGATGTCTTTTCCTCTTGTAACTGGACTCAACCAACTGATGAGGCTATAGCTGCATTTGGCGCCAATCCCCGTTTTCAGCTTTGCCAATCACCGTTTCAGCAAGCAAGCAGCTGCAGCCTTTCCTTCAATGATTTTGATTCCAGCAACCAGTTTATTTTATTTTTCAATAAATGATGTACTACTGCCATGCCTGAGCTACCGCAGTCACGCCGCGTGAGCGGGAAGTTCAGAAATATGGAAGAGGGTTGGCCCAGTAGGGAGCAGGCAGCAAGCTTTCTGCATACAGTCTGGATATGTACTTGGAGCTCAGCTGGAGTAGGAGCACCCCAACAGAGAATAATTGATTAAGGAGCAATGAGGTGAGTCGTGTCCCACTGTCCCTGCTTAATGGCAGCACGCAGCTCCAACTTGCAACTTTGACCGCAAGTGTGGAATACTGAGCATTACAGTATCCTATTCCTTCCTGAGTGTAAACAGTCCTGAGCAAAGCAGTATTTTAAAATTTGTAGTCCTCCTTTTTAAAGGGAAACACTGGAAAAGGCACCATTTTACCGAGGTGCTACAAAAATGCCTGATTAGTGCTTTCAGACAGTAAAATTTTTTTAAAATTTTGCCTCTAATTCCTTTTTTAGTGATTTAAACAGTGGCCTTCAACTTCCACTTTCTATTGCTGGCAGCCACCATCTCATGAGCAGCAGAGCGCTTCCTGAGCTCTCTTTATGCTAGTGTAACCCCCCCTAGAAATTGGGGTTTACTAAAGTGTCTTCCTGGGCTCCTAAAATGCTCACTGTCAGGATGGTGTCCTGTCTGCAGCAGGTCTATTTGTCTGCATGAGAGTGCTCTAGTAAGCCTCCATGCCTGTCTCTTTAAGAGAACCTTTATGCTGTGCAAGAAAGTTAGTCTGGGCTGGGTCTGAGTGATTTAAGGCTCCTGACCAGCCAGACAGTCTGTATTTCTGCTCCATTCTGCAGTCACTATTTGTGCAGAGGGAGCTCTGTTAGGAAAAGTGATTATTTACTGTTTATGTGTAGTAATAATGATAATTTAGGAGTTTGTCTAACCTGATTTTAATTGCACCTTGAACCTTTGAATAAGAGCCACTGACTTGGTTCTGGACTACCAGTGTTGGACCAATTGAATCTCAGGGGACCTAAAATAGAGACTGTCCCCAGAGATCTTGTGGGACTAAAAATCTGTAGGAATTGTAGTTTTTAAGGTTTGGCGCCTAAATGAACCTGGAGGGGGAGCCCTTTCTGTGACAGACAGTTCCCTCAGCCAACTGAACCTCTTGGATGACTGGGCAATCCCCATAACTGCCTGAAGCATTGTGTCAATGTGAGTTGGAGTTTGGAGAGTGACCAGCTCAAGTAATCGAGCAGCTGCTCCTGCTTAGGCGCATGGGAGAATTGGCGGGAAGGCTTGGCTGGCCTACCTGTCACATCTTCCAGTGTGAAGAACTGCCTTGAGTGTGAAAGTCGGACTTATCCGGTCACTGGACTGAGACCAGCATTTGAAGAGATAAGGTATGTTATTGCTACCTGAAAGTGGACTGAAGACTTGCTCCAGAAGTGATCGGCCTGCCTGGTACAAAAATGAGCCTCAGATCGAAAGGTGTGTGCAGAGAAGCTGCGATTTGCAAACAGACTTTATCTGAACTGTGGCAAATTACTTTAAGTACTATAGATGTGCTGAATGTGTTGTGTGGATTGCGATTTGACTCCCCACAGCAAGTTCTGTTATGCCAACTGGAGGCTTTTCCAGTGCTTCACCACAGACTTTATTTGAACTGTCTGCTCTTCCGGGGCTCTGCCATCTCGACCTAGGCTGCTACTCTCAATTCAGAGACATTTCCGGTGAAAGATCCACTCAGGGATTTGGCCCCCTTCTCAACACCACTGAACAGGTAGTGACCATCATGGTGAGTCGTGTAGGCGCTGCTTCCCCTGGCAATCCAGTACAACACCACGAGGTCTTCATCTCACCTGTCCTGCATCCTGGACTGGGTAGCGTGAGTACAAAACAGGGTAGCTCCCTACAACAAAAGCTACAATCATTTATGTGTCATCTGATTTACTTGTTTTTGGTTTACTGCAATGGACTGAGCCATCCGGCTCCGGATTACAAACATTTGGGTTGAGTGCATGTTAACTGTGTTTTTCCTTCCTGAGGGCCCCAACAACAGCTGCAATGCTGGCCTACCCCAGGCAATGCTTTAGGCTAGCCTGATTAACATACTGGGTACCCAGGGTTGTAGGATTGTGTCAGAGGGACTTGTAGTGTATGCTAATCTACCTGAATTTACTCAGAATTGCCAGTCACATACTAGATTTACACCCCACCCTTGTTCAGTCCCTCTGGATAAAACAGATTGTGGATTTTCACGTTTAGACTGGCTAGCGTGTACCTTCTTGGTGGGGATATAGTAGTGCTATTGTATTGTTGCATCACTGGTCTTATTTTACAGGGGGACTCCAGGGCAGTTGCAGAAGATCCAGCCCTGGTGGTAAGTGTAAGGAGGGTGAGCATATTACTGTCATATGGTAAATGTGAATGTTCTGTTACCGAACAGTTTAGGTCACTAGAAGGGTTGGTGGGTGGTTATAGCATCCTGGAGGGCTATACCAACAGCATTTACACTACCCCAAAAACATTCCTGTGGGTGGAGGCACCCGTTCACCGAGCTCAGGCCCCTCAACTTTTGCCTAGTCACGCAGGCAGGGGTAGTAAGCCATAGGATAGCACCACCTAGGGGTTACATTTTGGAGGCATTTTTGGGATTAACGCCCCCTAGTGGCCACAACCAATAGTTACAATCAAAATTCTTATGGGTACCATTGAAAAAATGGCTGTGTATTGGTTAGTCAGTTGGTGTACGGGGCATGAAACTGACCCCCAGAATGCTTTGTTAATAAAGGAATAATGCATGACAGGGTGTGTGTCGTGCTGGGATAACGCCACGCCTGGGGGGGGGTTGGGCATGAGGCCGCAGGCCGAGGCAAGGCAATGCCCCAGGCGTGATGCCATCCCCAAATGACACACACCCTGGAATGCATTATTCCTATTATACAATGGCTCTTGTTATATATAAAATAAACAAATAATTTTAAATAATGTTTTTATTAGTGTGGAAAAATATTTTTGTTTCTTAAGAGATGATGCAAAAAAAAAGCTCAGGCTCCAAAAAATCATCTCCAGGTTCACAGTGAGGCTGAGACTAGACCTGTGGCATCATGCTGGGATAACGCCATGGGTCCAGCCCCAAACTGACCAATCACAATCCAAGATTCTTTCTTGCCGTTGTGTAATACTAGATATTCCCCTGGGCACTAGCAAAGACACTATTGAAGGGGCACTTCTAAAAAATGTAATGTCTGGGAAAGGCTGTAGTGGTAGCCTGACAAGCTGACTTGATTGCCCAAATCCTAATGTCTTTCATGGAGTGTGGCAACCCCATGGACAGCACTATGGTGACAAAACTATTGTCATTGATGTGTCCCTGGTTGCATGGAGGGTGGTAACTAAAGATAGCGAAAAACCTTTATAACCCAAGTCTCCACCTTTGTCTGAGGGTTTTGAGGAGAAACTGGCTAGCTTGCTATTGGATGAGGGCCATACCCTCGAGGACTTAGAGAAGTTATTAAAGCCTCCGGGGGGTGTCCCTTTCCCAGCTCCAGTGCCTGTGCCCAACACGGCCCGTTATGACTCTTACCACAAACTTAAAATGTTTTCTGGTATCCTCCCCCACACCTAATGGGGAAGCCAATCTGGAAACCTGGATGAAACATAGAAACATAGACTTTGATGGCAGATAAGGACCGCTTGGCCCACCTAGTCTGCCCATTTCCCTACCTACTGGATATGCTGCAGATCCTAGTTAACCAATGGCCTATTTCTTTCTACCCCCACAAGAATTGCCTTAGGTCTCTCCCATTCATTCTTGAATTCTCCCACAGTTTTAGACCCCACAACCTCTTCAGGAAGGTGTTCCATGCATCCACCACCCTCTCTGTGAAAAAATACTTCCTCACATTGCCCCCGAGCCGTCACCCCCTCTATCTTCAAATTGTGTCTCCTTGTTCTTGCACATCTCTTTTTCTGAAATATGCTACCCTCTTGGACTTTGTGTATTCCACTTAGGTACTTAAAAGTTTCTATCATGTGCCCCCTCTCCCTCCTTTCCTCAAGGGTATATATATTAAGCTCCTTTAGTCTCTCCTCGTATGGCTTCTCTTGCAGACCCTGCACTATTTTAGTTGCCCTCCTCTGGACTGCCTCCATCCTGTCTATGTCCTTGCGGAGATGGGGTTTCCAGAACTGGATGCAGTACTCTAGATGAGGTCTCATCAACTGTCTGTATAGAGGGATAACAACTTCCTGTTTTCTGCTAGTGATGCCTCTCCCTATACATCCCAGTATCCCCCCAGCCCTCCCTACTGCCCTCTCACATTGCTTGCTAACCTTAACATCATCTGATATGATTACCCACAGGTCCCTTTCCATTTTTATGTTTGCTTGCACGCATGTGCAAGAAACATAGTGCCATCATCCGAGTTTTCCAGAGGTGTGTCAGCTCTTCCAATTCAGTCAGTGTGTTTGCAGGCGCGGTCGCAGTGCGCCAATCACTGCTCCAGCTGTCTATGACAAGCTGAAAATGCAGTGGCATACAGTTGAAGGAGAGCTCCGCTTCAGTGAGCAGCTCCCCTCAACACACACAGCGCATATTGAGTGCTGATGCACTCCCCCGCAGATACAGTATAGCCGGACGGGTGCCCAATGCCCCATCGGCTCCACGCCGCCCAAAAAGCTGTCCTGGTACCACGCTGGGAGCCACCCCAGTGTAGCACACGTCCAGCCAGCGAGGAGGTGCTCAATCCCTGTCGGCTCCCAGCCCCCCCAAACAGCTTAGCAGCTGCCACGCTGGGAGCCCACCCCAGCGTGGCACTAGCCTCAGAATGGTCGACGGGGTGCCCAATCCCCGCCCGGTTCCAGCCTCTAAACATCCTTTCCAGCTGCTGCCACGCTGGGGCCCACCCCAGCATGGCAAGCGTCCCGTGTCATCTTAATAATGAAAAAAAAAAAACTGTAAATTAAAAGCGTCCTCGCAGTCTCCTGTCCCCACCTGCACCCACCCACTGCGCACCCTGCTTCCCCACCCCTCACCCCATACTTACTCTAGAGTCTGGCACGACGATCTTCGTGGACCGAACACGCTGAACCCTTCAAAGCCGACCATGAACTGAGGAAATGCCGGTAAGCTGTATAATGTAATAGATCAGGTTTTTCAACTTTGCTGCATATCTCCAGGCATTTTGGAATTTGCACCAAATTTTCAACATGGGGTTTTGGGATGCCTTCTCATGAGTGCTGTCACTGTCATGCGTTGTCCGGGCCGAAGGGCAATTTACATGATCACTGTGAAATCACCTTCGGGACTGATTAATGAAATGACACTGCCAGTGTTCATAGGTGGGCTCTCAAGAAGCCCTGTTTTGAAAGTTTGGTGGAAAAATTGAAAATGACTGTTTTCTGAGCGTGCGTTATGCAGTTCCTACGCACACTCATAAGTTTGCGATTTTCAATATTTTCCTCCAGATTTTCAACATTGCCATTTTGCCACACCTTCTTATGAGTAGTACAGGTGTCATTTTTCACATCTCACCCAAAATGTGTTTCCGTCCATGTAGCGCACAATGGTGCAGTCGGTGTGCGAAATCAATGTACGGGACAAATTAAGAAAATCACAGTTTCACTGTTCATGAGCAGAGGTCTTAAAATGGCTATGTTGAAAATTTGGTGAAAAAATTCCTAAAAATGACTGTTTTACGAGCATGCTTCGCAGAGTTCCTACGTACGCTCATAAGTTCGCAAATTTTCAATATTTTCACTCCAGATTTTCAACATTGCCATTTTACCACACCTCCTTATGAGCAGTACAGCTGTCATTTTTCACATCTCGCCCACAACGTGTTTCCGCCCATGTAGCGCACAATGGTGCAGTCGGTGCGTAAATCAATGTATGGGACACATTAAGAAAATCACAGTGACACTGGTCATGAGCAGAGGTGTTAAAATGGCTATGTTGAAAATTTGGTGAAAAATTCCAAAAATGACTGTTTAGGAGCACCACGTTCGCAGTTCCTGTGCTGCGTGACAAGTTTTCAAATTTGTAATATTTGCACAGCAGATTTTCAACAGTGCCATTTTACGCGCACTTCCTTATGAGCAGTACAGCTACCATTTTCACATCTGCTAAAATTTGTTTCCGCATGTAGCGCACAATGGTACAGTCGGTGTGCGAAACAATGTTTGGGACAGATTAAGAAAATCACAGTGACACTGGTCATGAGCAGAGGTCTTAAAATGGCTATGCTGAAAATTTGGTGACAAAACTCCATAAAATGACTGTGTTACGAGTGAGCATTATGCAGTTTCCACGCACCCTCGTAAGTTCATGAATTTGTAATATTTTCGGTCAGATTTTCACCAGTGGCATTTTCCACACCTCCTTATGAACAGTATAGCTGTCATTTTCCACAACATGGCGAAATGTGTTTTCACACTTTCGGGCGCAGAAATGCGTGGTCGCTAGTGAAATCATTGTTCGGGACAGATAAAGAAAATCACACTGGCACTGTTCATGATCGGAGGTCCCAAAATGCCTGTGTTAACAATCTGCTGTAAAAAAATCCCCAAACTAGTTACATTACGGGTGTGCGTTACACAGTTTCTATGCACGCTCGTGACTTCACCAGGTTTTTTAAGATTTTCACACCAGATTTTCAACATTGCCATTTTTTACACCTCCCCATGATCATTTTTCATATCCTGTTCGGAATGTGTTCTTGCACCTGTGGTGCCAAATGCCGTAATCACTGTGCAAAAGCAGTTTTCGGCTAACAAACTGATATTGCCACTGTTCATGAGGTGGGGGTCACAAAAAAACCATGTTGAAAATTTGGAGTGAAAATACCAATGAATGCCTGAGGCAGTAGGGTTTCCGACCATAACGCCCTACCCTGTAGAGAATGACAGGCATTGGGGGTGTGACTTGGGATTCTTGCCTGTAATGCTCATACCATTCCACCCCCACCCACACCCTGCAGCCAGTGAGAGGCATCAAGGTGTGCCTCGGACTCTTCGGGCCCAAACGTTACCCCATTCTCCTATACCGCACCCATCTCACCATATTTCCTGATGGAATGGGGTGCGCATAAGGGCCAAAGACCCCAAGGCACACCATGACACTTGTCAGTGTCTGCAGGGTAGGGTGTGGTGAAATGGCATGGTCGTTATGCCTGACGACCCAAAGGCACACCCCAATGCTTGTCACTCTCTGCAGGGTGGTGGTGGGGTTGGCTTCAGTTCAATACTTTGCTGCCATTCCTATTATGCAGCTCTGTAACTTCTACACTACCAATGCCAATGTCAGCAAGCAAACATTCGGCATTGACAAATGCTTGTTCTTGTTGTTACTACCTCCCCCCCATTGTATACTCTTCCCCAGGATTTTTGTTTCCCAGGTGCATTATTTTGCACTTCTTTGCATTTAATGCAAGCTGCCATACTTCTGACCATTCCTCCAACCTTGCCAAGTCGCTTCTCATCCTCCCCCTCCACATATCAACCCTGTTGCAGATCTTTGTGTCATCTGCAAAGAGGCATACTTTTCCTTCCAGTCCCTTTGCAATGCCACTTAAAAAGACATTAAAAAGGATGGACCAGTACTGAACCCTGTGGTACCCCACTAGAAACCCCCCTTTCTTCAGAGTGGACTCCGTTTACTATTACCTTCTGTGTCCTGTTGTCCAGCCAATGTTTTACCCAAGCTACCACCCTGGGACCCCCTCCCAGGCTGGTTAATTTGTTTAATAATCTTTTGTGTGGGGCTGTGTCAAATGCCATGCTAAAGTCTAGGTAGGCCATGTCCACAGCCCCTCCCTGGTCTACTACTTTGGTCACCCAGTCAAAGAAATCGATTAGATTCATCTGACATGACCTTCCCGCTGTGAATCCATGCTGTCTTGGGTCATGTGCCCCACAGGCCTCTAGGTACTTAATTCTTTCCTTCAGAAGTGATTCTATCATTTTCCCTACCACAGAGGTCAAACTGACAGGTTTGTAGTTTCCTGCCTCTGTCTTGCTCCCACTTTTGTGAAGGGGAATCACATCTGCCCTCCTCCAGTCCTCAGGTGCCACACCATCCTCCCATGATTTGTTAAAAAGGGCAGTCAGTGGTGTCACTAGTTCTCCCCTTAATTCTTTTAGAATTCTGGGGTGAATCCCATCAGGCCCCATTGCTTTGTCCACCTTCAGTTTTAGGAGTTCTTTCATAACCCTTTCTTTTGTGAAAGGACTGGGATCGACCCACCTATCTGGAGTGCTTCTGTTAATTGGATTAGGTACCTCCCCCTCCTCCTCTTTTGTGAATACTGAGCAGAAGTATTTGTTCAGTATCCCTGCTTTTTCACTGTCCATCTCTGCCCACCCACCGTCCATTCTATTCAGCCTCACTATCTCTCCCTTTGTCTTTGTACGCTCCCTAATGTACCTATAAAATGTTTTATCCCACTTCTTAACCGAGTTGGCTATCTTTTCCTCAGTTTGGGCCTTTGCTATTCTGGCTGCCTTCCCTGCTTCCTTCTGCCTTAACTGGTACAGTTCTCTGTCCTGCTCCTTCTGTGTTTCCTTATACTTCCTAAATGCTATCTTTTTCTTCTTAACCTTCCCCGCCACCTCTTTTGAGAACCATAGTGGCTTTTCTTTCATTTTGATTTATTTATTTGCTTCACACAAAGGCTTGTTGCCTCTGTGATGGGGGTTTTGATGTTTCCTCATTGTTGCTCCACCCCTCCTTCTTGCCTGTTTGCTAGTGCTTTTCTAAGGCACTCTCCCATTTTGACAAAGTCAGCCCTGCTGAAGTCCAGTACCCTCACTTTTTTATGGCCTGACTCTGCATCTGGGTTTATCGTGAACCACACTGTTTAGTGGTCACTTATTACCAGATGGCTACCCACTTCTATATCTGAGATCCTCTCACTGTCCCCATTTGAGAATACGAGTTCTAAGATTGCTCTGAGTGGGTTCCAACACTAGCTGTCTGAGGCGTGCCCCCTGTAGAGCATCGAGAATGGACCTGCTCTTGGATGTGGCTGCAGCAAAGGTGCTCCAGTTAACATCTGGCATATTCAGGCCCCCCATCAACAATATCGCCCCTTTCTCTGCCATCCTAAGGATGCCTTCTATCATATCCTTGTCTATTCCTTCCCCCTGAGATGGGGGTCCGTATACAACCCCTGTGCGGATTGTGGTGCCATTTCCAGTCTCTAAGGTGACCCACAGTGCCTCCTATCCTCCCTGTTTACTCTTTTGTTCTGTGGATGGACTCCGCTTCTACTGTAGTACAAGACTGGCAATGCTCAGAGGCCAAAAAATGGGCACGCCTGGTGGAAAGTCTCCAGGGACCTGCCCTACTTGCTTTTCATTCCCTGAGGTCCTCTAAACCTAATGCCAGCATCCAAGAGTATTTAGTCACTCTTGAAAATGTTCTTGGGGGTACCACTAGTGTTGAAAGTGGAAACTCAAAGATATTAAACAACAGCCGGGAGAATTGTTATCAGCTTACATGAGTCGATTAGAGAAACTGCTACAAACAATTTTTTGAAAAGGAGGCTGGGCTTCTAGTGAGTTGGACCAGATAAGACTGGATCATATACTTCGCTCTGCCCAACATTCCAGCTGGGTATTACTCAAACTTCAACTGCACCAAAGGAGATCTGATCCCTTGCCCTTCCATATGTTGATGAAAGAGGTTAGGGAAACTGAGGAGGAGGAAGACTCTCAGGAACCCTGTGCTGTTGTAGCTACTGTGGCTCCTGCACTTGGGAAGGGGTCAGTCTCTGGTGGCCCTGAATTTCAAGAACCACGTAAAGGGATCCAAGAACTAAATCCTGGTGCCAGCCCAAGGGAGTCCAGTGAGAGAGGGACTGCTAGGGATACCCCACCCTGGGTGGAACTGCTGCTGCAAGAGGTCAGAGGATTGAAACTTGGTACCTCTACTAGGGCCATCATTGATAAGGACTATGATCCCCCTCAAAGTGAGTCTGCTATGGGAGTGAGAACGCATGCTCAGGCACCCCCGAGGATGGCTGCTTAATGGTTGAGATAAGTGAGTTGACTGCCACGCTAAGAGAATTCATGAGATGTGCTGCGCCACCTGCGGCATGGTTGAAAGAGAGAGAGCAAGAGAGATAGAAAGAGAGAGAGTCAAGACCCCCTACGGTCAGTGCTCCAGATCCAGCGCCAAATGCGTACTTCTCCCCACCCCCAAGTTGTGAATGGAGGCTAGCTTCCAATGTAATGTTGCAGCCACAGCAAACCAAAGAAAGTATGTTTTATCACAATTGTGGAAAAGATGGGCATATGAAAAGAGACTGCTGGTCTCAAAGGGACCTAGAAAAAGTGGTGAACAAACTACAAGGGGAGCTTCGGAAAGCAAGGCAACTGCAGAGGGTTGCAGAAAATGATCACAGTGGAGGTTCGGGCAATCACAAATCCAATTTCTTTGTGGGTAGGTCATCTGTCCAGGTTCCTGCTAATGTTCCTCCGGACTAGTCCGAAATGGTGGGCCCATCCATGGAAACGCCAGTAACAGTTAATGGCATCTCCACTCGAGCTGTGCTATACAGTGGCTCGTAGGTCACCATTATATTTAAAAATTGGTATGACCAGCACGTATCTGACCTTCCACTCCTACCCCTAGAAACATAGAAAAATAGAAGTTGTCAGCAGATGGGGACCGTATGATCCATCGAGTCTGCCCTTGGCTTCCTGCCCCCCCCCACTTAGCTGCTTGCTTGTGTATTGCACGGTGTCTGTCCCATGCCCACTTGAATTCCCCCACTGTCTTGGCTCCCACCACCCCCTCCGGCAGGCTAGTCCATGGTTTCACAACACAATCTGTGAAGAAGAATTTCCTCGTATTGCTTCTGAACTTTCCTCCCTTAAATCAAAGGTTGTGCCCTCTAGTCCTGCTGTAGTCCTTTACCTGAAAGAGGTTCTGCATGTGCTTCCTGTTGTTGCCTTTAAGGTATTTAAATGTTTCTATCATGTCCCCACAATTCCTGTGTTGTTCTAGGGAGTATAATTTGAGGTAATGCAATCTTGTGTCGAACGGTTTCTGATGCAAGCCCTGCACCATCTTTGTTGCTCTTCTCTGTACTGTCTCCAGCCTATCTATGTCCTTCCTGAGGTGTGGCCTCCAGAACTGGACACACTACTCCCGGTGAGGCCTGACCAGGGACCGATACAGGGGCATGATTACTTCATGCCTTCTGCTCGTGATGCCCCTCCCTATGCATCCCAGGATACAACTAGCCTTTAGTGCTGCCTTTTCACATTGTCTACTGACCTTGAGGTCATCCTATATGATCACCCCTAGGGCTCGCTCCTGTCTGGTAAACACCAGCTCTCCCCTCCCATTGAGTACAGTTTCCCTGGGTTACGCTTTCCCAGGTGCATGACCTTGCATTTTTGGCACTTAATTTCAATTGCCAGGTCTTGGACCACTCCTCCAGTTTTCAGAGATCAGCTTCAATGCTTTGCTGTCCCTCTGTTGTGTCTACCCTTTTGCAGATTTTGGTGTCATTTGCAAACAGGCACACCTTTCCCTCCAGTTCATCCGCAATGTTGCTGATGAATATGTTGAAGAGGATCGATCCCAGAACTGAGCCCTGTGGGACCCCGCTAGTCACCCTCCCCTCCACAGACAGAGTGCTATTTACTAATACTCTCTGAGTTCTCCCATGTAACCAGTTTCTGACCCAGTTTGTAACCTTGGGCCCAATTCCCATGTTCTCCAGTTTTTTGACTAGTCTCCTGTGCGGAATGGAGTCAAAAGCTTTGCTGAAGTCCAGGTAAACCACATCCACTGCCCCACCATGATCCTCTGTTTTGGTGACCCAATTGAAAAAAATCAACCAGGTTTGTTTTGCAGGACCTCCCTGTCTTGAAACCGTGTTGATTTTTGTCGAGCTGACCAGTTTGCTCCAAAAAAGATATGATTCTTTCCTTCAGCAGGGACTCCATCAGTTTTCCCACGACTGACGTTAGACTAACCGGACGGTAGTTAACTGGCTGTTCCTTGCTTCCACTCTTGTGGAGTGGTACCATTGTTGCATTCTTCCAATCTTCCGGCACCTCCCAGCTCCTTAATGATTTGTTGAAGAGCACTGCTAAGAGGGCTGCCAGTTCCCTCCCTAGTTCTTTCAGTATTCTTGGGTGTATCCCATCTGGCCCCATAGCTTTATCTACCTTTAACTTCTTGTCTATTTCCTCCAGGTCCCTTTTCTCTGTGAAGGGACCCATGTCTATTCCTTCAGTTGGACATTTCTTTATGCCTATTGTTGGTCTGTTACTGTCTGTTTCTGTGTGAAGACTGAGCAGAAGTACTCATTGAGTGCTTCTGCCTTCTCTCCATCTTGCTCTGTGGTTTGTCCATCTTTTTTTGTGATTCTAACAATGCCCCCTTTGGTTTTCCTTTTTTCACGTATATACCTGTAGAAGGTTTTGTTACCCTTTTTACTTCCTGAGCTATCCTAACCTCCTCTGTTTGAGCCTTTGCATTTCTTATCACTTTCCCTGTCTCTTTTAGTTTCTGTTTATATTCTGTTTTGTCTGCCTCGTTCCCTGACTCCTTGTACTTTCTGAAGGCTGTGCGCTTTTCTCTCACCATGGTTGCCACCTCCTTGGAAAACCATAATGGGTTTTTCCTCCTTTTGTTCTTACTAACCTGACGGGCACACTGTGATGTGACCATGGTTATTGCATCCTTCAACCTTGTCCAATATTCCTCAGTGCTCCCTTCTGTCAAGTTACTAAGGTTGTCTTTTAGTCAGGCCTTCATGTTTGTGAAGTCTGCCCTCCTGAAGTCAAGGACCTTCAGTTTGGAGTGTGTGGAGTCTACAGTCCTTTTTACCCTCAAATCAAATCAAATCTTCTTTATTTATAAAAGGCGCCTTTCTAAAACCAAGGCGCCTGTACAATAAAATATATAAATTAAAAACAAATTATCCTAAAGACAAAACATATAAATTACAATAAATTACAATATAGTAGCAGCAACACTAATCCCTGAATGCCAAACCAAAAAGATAAGTTTTCAAGGCATTCTTAAAACTCTGGACAATTAGGCAATCTCATACCCGATGAGACAGAGAATTCCACAGGGATGGGGCAGCAAAACTAAATGCCCTTGCTCCAGATGTTTGTAAATGAACCCTGGGAATCTCTAGCAATCCCTCATCGATGGATCGGAGAGGATGGAGGGGACAGTAGGGACAAAGGAGATCTTCCTGAACCATACTGTGTTATGATCACTGTTGCCCAGGTGGTTCCCTACTTCAACACCTGTAACCCTATTGCTATTTGTGAATATCAGATCTAGAACCATGTTACCCCTTGTGAGTGATGTCACTAGTTGACTTAGGCCTGCTTCCTGTCATGTGACTAAGAATTCCCTGCTCTTCTGTGATGCCGCTGTGAAGGTGTTCCAATCTATGTCTGGCAGATTGAACTCCCCCACCAGCACAATGTCCCCTTTGCCTGACATATGGAGGATGGTTTCCATGATATTCTTATCCCTGGTTTCCTCCTGATTTGGGGGTCTGTAGAGTATTCCTACCCAAATGGGTTTCTGGCTTCTGGACCCTATTGTGATCCATAGATCCTCTGTTTCCCCTAGTGCCTGCTGCATTTCTGTAGCAGTGATGGTATTCTTAACATACATAGCTACCCCCCTCCCTTTTTTCCCAGTCCTATCTCTCTTACACAAGTTGTACCCCGGGATAGTCACCTCCCAACCATGATTATTTGTGAACCATGTTTCAGTCATGGACACCCGGTCTAGTCCTGCCTCAGCTATTGTGGCAGTGAGGTCAGTCATCTTGTTAGCCAGACTGCGTGCATTGAGGCATAGTGCTGATTGCTCTTGCTGTGTCGCTTTGTTTGTCATGCTTCCCTTGCTCTTATTGTTTATCCCTTTGTAGTATTCCCTGTTTATGGTTCCTCCCTTTCCATTGTGATGGTCAACGCCAGAGCTGGAAAGGGTTTTATATTCCCAGCTATCTATTTTACTATCCTGGAGTGTGTCGATTTGGTGCTAGCTTGAGGGGGAGAGACAGCAGGCCCTATGTGTGCTTCTCCTAGAGCTACCGTCATCTCCCCTCCCGCTAGTTTAAATGTCCTATGTGGACGTCAAATTTCTGGCCCAGTGCTCTGGGAAGGACTGCATATGTGGGAGGTTGAGTGAAAAATCCTATCCTTACCAGTGGTACAGACAAATTTGGTTATCTTTCCCTACTGCTATAGCTGGCGTGGATGAACAAGTGGAGACTCTGGCCCTAGTGTGCCCACCGACTGGACTGTAAGATGGTGTACCTTTGTTGATTGGCACAAATGCTCACATGTTCGGCTGACTTGCCCAGCTCTGTCACGAGGAACAAGCCAAGTGGACCAGGAAAGCCCTACGCATTCCAGCCTTGGTGCAGTGAGCCTATGATTTACAGATGCAAAACAGAGAGTTGAAAAAGATGGACCCATGGTTGTAGTATGGAAAAATACCTGGACTCACTTGTATTGCCTCCAAATGCTCAGTGTACCATTAGTGGTGAAGTGCGCATGAAAAGGGATGTCAAAAACAAGATTCTTATGCTAGATGCCCTAGAAAAGGGGAAACTGCCTGAAAGACTATTGGTCAAACCCACATTCTACCTACCAGGGCCCGTGCTTATGCTCAGCGGGTAGTGGTGCAAGTTCAGAACATGTCAGATCAGGAGGTCAGAGTAAATCATGGGTGCACTGTAGCTACTGTATATTGTGCAGATACTGCTGTGCTGCCCAGCAAAAAGTTCCCTGAAGAGGATAATGAAGTGACCCTTGACCTGTTTGACTTTGGAGAGTCCCCCCTTCCTGCAGAATGGAGAGTTAGGATCAGCCAGAAGTTGGCTCAGAGAAGCCAAGTATTCTCCTTGAAAGAGTCGGACATGAGTTGTGTCACAGGGGCTGAACGCTACATCCAACTTCATGATGAGAGGCCATTTAGAGAGCGGTCCCATCGCCTTGCCCCTGCTGACATAGACAATGTTAGGCATCATCTTCAGGAAATGCTGGCTGCAGGAATTATCCAAGAGTCTTGAAGTCCATATGCCTCCCTGATTGTGGTAGTCCAGAAGAAGAATGGATCAGTGAGGATATGTGTGGACTACTGGACGTTAAATCGGAGAATTGTCCTGGAGCAATACACCATGCCCCGTATGCAGGATGCCCTCGACTGCCTCAGCAGAAGCTAGTGGTTCTCATTACTTGACCTTTGGAGCAGGTATTATCAATTCCCGATGGCCCAGGAAGACCAAGAAAAAACAGCCTTCATTTGCCCCCTTGGTTTCTATGAGTTTCTACGTATGCCTCAAGGTATTTTGGGTGCACCCACCACTTTCCAGTGGCTGAAGGAACGAGCAGTGGGAGACACGAACTTATTAGAATGCCTTGTGTATCTTGATGACATCATTGTGTTCGGCAGGACCCTGAAGGAACATGAAGCTCGCTTGTTCAAGGTTCTTGACAGACTAGAGGACTTTGGACTAAAGCTATCAATAGATAAGTGTCAGTTCTTTAAAATATCTGTGAATTTGCTGGCCCTCTGGCGCAACGGTGGGTTTTCCGCTTGCGACGCCAGCGACCTGGGTTCAGGAACGGACTGGCATCGTCGGAGGACCAGCCGGGGGAGAAGGATGGAGCATCCTACAGACTGCTCTCCTTCTCTGGGGGGAGGGTGAGGGTAGCGTTCGGAGCACTGAGGACTCCTGGCGGAGGCCGGGAGATCTCACGCTGCCGACGCTTAATATCCGGGAGGTGGGGTGGACACAGGCGTCATTGCACGTCCCCACCTCTGTGAAGGAAAAAGCAAAAAGAAAATCAGGCGGGGCAGGGCCACAGTCTCTATGAAGCCCTCCCAGGAAGACCTTGAGTGGCTACCATCACTGCGGGTCCCCCGACTAGTTACAGTTCTGTGACCATGGAAGAACATGGCCATGGCCCTGCCCTCCAGGGGGTAAGCCGGGGGTGACTGGGGGACCCCGGCAGCCATAGATGGTGGCTGAGGCTTTCCGGGGCCGTGACCAGGGCCGAAAATATGACTGGTGGACCGGCCAAATAAAAAAAAAATATATATCTGTGAATTATGTGAGTCACATAGTGTAAGCTGATGGGATTCAGACAGACCTGAGCAAAGCAGAGTCTTTGACCACCTGGCCTCAGCCTAACAACCTAAAAGAGTTGCAAAGATCCTTGGGGTTCTGCGGTTACTGCCATCGGTTCATAAAGGACTATTCCTAAGTCATTCGCCCTTTGCTCAACCTAACTCAAGACTATCCTCCTACAAACAAAAAGTATAATAAAAGCACGGTTAAGGAGGAAGGCAAGGTTTACTTTTGGAAACCATTAACCGTTTGGAGCCAGGTGGACTTCTGAGTGTGAAGCTGCTTTCTATGATATCATTCACCCACTCACCCAAGCCCCTGTGCTTGCCTATGCTGACCCAACCAGACCCTATGTGCTACACACTGATGCCAGCTTGAAGGGACTTACTGCCATTCTGTATCAACAGTATGAGGAAGGTTTATGCCCAGTGGTGTTTGCCAGTTGGAGCCTGACCCCATCTGAAAGAAATTATCCAGTACACAAGCTTGAATTTCTTGCACTAAAATGGGCAGTGGTGGACCAGTTCCATGAATATCTTTATGGTACCAAGATTCTGGTCAAAACTGACAATAATCCCCTCACTTATGTCCAGACCTCAGCTAAATTGGATGCCACAGGGCATCGCTGGTTATCTGCACTTTCCACTTATGACTATTCAGTAGAGTATCAACTGGGCTTGAACCACACTGATGCTGACACCCTTTCCAGATGACCTAACTCTAAGACCAGTTGGGTGAAAATGTCTGAGCAGTCCATCAAAGTCCTCTGCCAGAAATTCAACAAAGATGAGCATCTCTCTCCTGATACAGTTGACTGCCTAGTAGACTGTTTAGGTCCTCCAGACACTTGTAATCCCGTGGCCTACTGCCACCTTGCAGCCTTAGACCTTAGTGCCTTGCCTCAACTCAACCCTGACAATGTACAGTGGGCGCAGACCCAAGTCCCCATGATTAAGCCTGTGCTTGATGCCCTGAGTGCTGGAAAGGATGTGTCCAAACTCCGTTCCTAAGATCCCCTGACTGCATTGTTGTTTAAAGAGGGCCCCAGACTTAAATTGCATAACCAGCTACTTTATAGAGAAACCATAAACAGGCAAGGTCAACTTGACAGGCAGCAGCTCGTAATACCTACAGCTTTCAAACATTTGGTTCTACGGGCCCTCTATGATTAGATAGGACATTTGGGTTGTGACCGAACCACAGACTTGGCCCGTGCTTGGTTCTACTGGCTGAAGATGGGGGCTGACATTGAGGCCCATACCAGGACTTGCAGCTGTTGTCTCCAAAGAACAGCTCCACCCCAGAGGGCTGCATCCTTGGTCAATATCTCAACCAGCATTCCTATAGAGCTGGTGTATATTGACTTCTTGTGTCTGGAACCTGACCAGAAGAATGTTGGAAATGTGTTAGTGGTGACTGATCATTTCACACATTATGCCCAAGCTTACCCCATAAAAGACCAGAAAGCATCTACAGTGGCCAAGGTCTTAGCTGAAAAGTTCTTTATCCATTATGGCGCACCTCAGAGAATTCACACTGGTCAGGGGAGAGACTTTGAAAGCCACCTGATCAAGGAAATGCTCTTGCTCTGGGGATTGCAAAAGCCCCGAACTACCCCCTATCAGGGGGATCCACAGCCTGAAAGGTTTAACAGAACCCTACTTAACATGCTGGGCACACTTCATCCCTGGGACAAGTCCAGATGGAGCCAACAGATCAGCACCCTAGTACATGCCTTTAATTGCACCAAAAGTGATGCCACTGGGTTTTCCCTCTACCACCTGATGTTTGGTCGGGAAGCCCAGTTGTCAGTAGACATTTGCTTCAGGGTGTCCCTGGTTGGAGTCAAAGCTGAGAACTACCTACAATATGTTCAAAAATTAAAGGCCCAGTTAAACCATGGCCATCAACTGACACAAACCATGGCTGCAAGGAGAAACTTGGCAAATAAAGAAAGGCATGACTGGCGTGTCAAAGCTCAGGAACTGCTTCTTGGAGACCGTGTTTTGTTGTGAAACTTAGGACTGCATGGAAAGCATAAAATCACAGATAGATGGCATCACCTTCCTTATATTGTTGTCTGTAAATTGGAAGATCTACCGGTATACAAAGTGTGCCCTGAGAACAACCCAAGAGCCACCAAGACAATGCACTGGAATCATTTGCTGCCCATTGGTCAAGCAATCATGGACTCTGTACCTCAAGACACTGCCCCTCCTGGGCCTGTAAGTAGAGCTGCAGCCAAAAAGAGGCAGACTACCCCTTCTCCAGTTGTCAAACATTCAAGGACTCCCCCCAGGCAGGCCTAAAATGACACTGATTGCCAGTCTGAGTCTGATGATAGTGAATGTGAAGCATCCTATTACTCATCTTATGAACTGAGTCAGTTGTTTCAAGGTAATCCCATGTACAATTCTGGAGATGAAGCTGGACCTTCCAGACTGCCTAACCCTCTAGCCATCTCCACAGACCCTGTGCCACCTGAAAGTGAGGTGCAAAGTGCGAATTCTGAGGTAGCTGACTCTATGTGTCTGGTAGAGTTATTTGAATTGCAAGAAAAAGACCTGCAACAGGAAACCTTCCTGTTGACATACCACAAAATACAGAGCTGTGCAAAAGTAATAACCCAGAACTTGCTATGACAAATGGCAATGATGAAGTGAATGATGTTGAGAGTGTTAGCCAAGTTTTGCAAGACTTAAGTTCCATAGAATTCCCCCTAGATGATGAATCTAGGCCTTTCTCAGAACACAGTAATGAGAGTAATTTTGTTGAACCAGAGTTAACAGGATGAGGAGCTGAGAGTGCTTCCATTGTAGAACCAACAACCAGTGCAGAGGTACCCCTCTCTACAGGTGCATACTCCAGTGCAAATATTGAGCCTGCGTCTATTCCTCCAAGAAAGTCTGGAAGAGTCACCAAACCAGAGATACACCTCAGTTACGACTCCCCAGGGAGGCCTGTGGAATTTCCCTTACATGTTGTGCATAAAGGAGTCTATATTTCTGAAAGCTCTCTTCCCAAATTGAGCTATTCTGCCACATCTAAGCTAATAGTAAAACCCACCAATCAGTGTACTGGTACCTTTGCCCCATGCAACCCTAGTGTAGCTAATAGGGATGGGCCCAAAGCCAGGTGGGTTAGTGTACAGGAGGGAGTACAAACAAGAGATATTAGGGTAATGTGTTTGACTGTTTGAATCTACTAACACATTTAAGGACATATATGCTTATGTTTTACTGTGGAAATGCCATTATGAAACATGCCTGCATGTTATGCATAATGTCTTCAGTTAGAATGTTATAGTAAGTATAGACTTGATGTGGACACCAAGTTTTTCCATGCAGGGAAGAGTGTAACCCCCACCTACAAATTGGGGTTTACTGAAGTGTCTTTCTGGGCTCCTAAAATGCCCACTGTCAGGATGGTGTCCTGTCTGCAGCATCTCTATTTGTCTGCATGAAAGTGCTCTAGTAAGCTTCCGTGCCTGTCTCTTTAAGAGAACCTTTATGCTGTGCGAGAAAGTTAGTCTGGGCTGGGTTTGAGTGATTTAAGGCTCTTGACCAGCCAGACAGTCCATATTTCTGCTCCATTCTGCAGTCACTATTTGTACAGAGGGAGCTCTGTTAGGAAAAGTGGTTATTTACTGTTTATTTGTTGTAATAATGATAATATAGGAGTTTGTCTAACCTGTTTTTATTTGCAGCTTGAACCTTTGAATAAGAGCCACCATCTTGGTTCTGGACTGCAAGTGTTGGACCAATCGAATCTCAGGGGATCTAAAATGGAGACTATCCCAAGAGGTCTTGTGGGATTGAAATTCTGTAGAAATTGTAGTTTTTAAGGTTTGGTGCCTAAATGAACCTAGAGGGGGAGCCCTTTCTGTGACAGACAGTTCCCTCAGCCAACCAAACGTCTTGGATGACTGGAAAATCCCCAGAACTGCCTGCAACAGTGTGTCAGTTGTGAGTTGGAGTTTGGAGAGTGAACAGCTCGAATCATTGAGTAGCTGCTCCTGCTTAGGAGCATGGTAGAATCGGCGGAAAGGCTCTGCTGGCCTACCTGTCACATCTTCCAGTGTGAAGAACTGCCTTGAGTGTGAAAGTCAGACTTATCCGGTCACCGGATCGAGACCAACATTTGAAGAGAGAAGGTGTGTTATTGCTACTTGAAAGTGGACAGAAGACTTGCTCCAGAAGTGATCGGCCTGCCCAGAACAAAAGTGAGCCTCAGATCAAAAGGTTTGTGCAGAGAAGCTGCGATTTGCAAATGGACTTTATCCGAACTATGGCAAATTATTTTAAGTACTATAGATGTGCTGAATGTGTTGTGTGGATTGCGATTTGATTCCCCACAGCAAGTTCTGTTATGCCAGCTGGAGGTTTTTCCAGCGCTTCACCACAGACTTTATCTGAACTGTCTGCTCTGCCTGGGCACTGCCATCTCAGCCTAGACCACTGCTCCCGATTCAGAGACATTTCCAGCAAAAGACCCACTCGGGGATTTGGCCCCCTGCTCAACACCACCGAACAGGTAGTGACCGCCATGGTGAGTCATGTAGGGCCTGCTTCCCCTGGCAATCCAGTACAACACCACGAGGTCTTCATCTCTCCTGTCCTGCATCCTGGTCTGGGTAGCGTGAGTGCAAAACAGGGTAGCTCCCTGCAACGAAAGCTACAATCATTTGTGTGTCATCTGATTTACTTGTTTTTGGTTTACTGCAATGGACTGAGCCATCTGACTCCGGATTACAAACATTTGAGTTGCATGCATGTTAACTGTGTTTTTCCTTCCTGAGGGCCCCAGCAACAGCTGCAACGCCGGCCTACCTTGGGCAATGCTTCAGGCTAGCTTGATTAACATACTGGGTACCCAGGGTTGTAAGACTGTATCAGAGGGACTTACAGTGCATGCTAATCTATCTGAATTTAATCAGAATTGCCAATCACTTACTAGATTTATGCCCCACCCTTGTTCGATTCCCCTGAATAAACCAGAATGTGGGTTTTCACGTTTACATTGGCTAGCGTGTACCTTCTTGGTGGGGATACAGTACTGCTATTGTATTGTTGCATCACTGGTCTTATCTTACAGGGGGTCTCCAGGGCAGTTGCAGAAGATCCAGCCCTGGTGGTAAGTGCAGGGAGGGTGAGCATATTATTACTGTCATATGATAAATGTGAATGTTCTGGTACTGAACAGTTTAGGCCACTGGAGGTTGTTGGGTGGTTATAGCATCCTGGAGGGCTGTACCAACAGTGGTTACACTACCCCAAAACCATTCCTCTGGGTGGAGGCACATATTCACCGAGCTCAGGCCCCTCAAGCCCATAGGATAGCGCCACCTAGGGGTTACACTAATATGTCCTGCCAACCATTAGTAGTGGTCAGACAGACATATTAGCATACAGTGAGCTCAGAAATCTCACTGCTGTTCATGAGATGGTGGCTGCCAGCAACAGAAAGTGGAAGTTGTGAGTAGCTGTTTTAAATCATTAAAAAAAAAGTTGTTACTGTCTGAAAGCACTAACTGAGTGTTTATGTAGTGTCTGAGGAAAGCTGTGTCTTTTCCAGTGTTTTCCTTTAACTTTTTTACTGTAATGGTTTTTTGTCTCATTGACCTTGAGTTATCCCCAGCCTGCCGGACCTGGATAATCCTTCCCAGACTCTGAGCGGTCTAACCCCCAGAAAGAGTTGGTGCAGTCATTTGGTGGTGGTGATTGTTTTAAAAACTGAGAGAAAATAGTCTTATGATCCCTCTGGACCCTAGCCACTGGTGCATATGTGCATGCAAGTACACACACACACACACACACACTCCCCAACCCCATCAATGACTTCATGCCCCAGAATAATCAGTTGCTGGTTGGATTGGTGTGCCATGTCTGACTTGGAGAACATCCTTTGAGTGATGTGTCTAATGGAAAGATGTCAGGGTGTTGTCAAGGTAGGCTACAGCACACTTACCCAGCTGGCAGCAGGTCATTTTGGGACATATGATTGTTGTTGGCTGGATGCTGATCTAGTGTGTATGTGTGTGTGTGCATGCTAGTAAAACACCCACATCCAAATGTATCCAATTCCATGTGTATTTGATTCTGATTAACCCAAATTATGGCTTTGTTGTTGGTGGTGGGGGGATAAGTGGTTTTGAAAAGGGGAAGGTGGGACATTATGATGTAGTTACTGAGTGAATATCCACTACTGGCTCAAAGAGATTTTCTGACCTAGCTGAGAGCGGCTACCACTCATATATTGTGGTAGCTGCCCTCAACGATAGTTATTCTAGCTATGTTTGAACTTTTAATAGCAGCCCATACCTTTAATATATCACTCGTAACTTTTGTATAGAAAGCAGCAGACTGATTCTTTCCGAGTGCCCCGGTGATGCTGACACCCCCCCCCCGCGCTCAAGCACGTAATGATGTGTGACCAGGGAGATCTTGAGGTGTGCCCCACTGAAATAAATGAGGCTCAATTTCTTTTCCATTTTTAAGCTCAAGAATGGCCACTTGGAGATTATTGAAGGTCACCAGTCGACTAACAAGGCCCTTGAGCAGACAAGTACTAATCAGCCTACAAAATTTTACAATGTCACAGTACCTGGTGCTCAGCACTTGTTCCCCTCTGCCCTGTCTTTGGAACACAGTCACTTATTGTAGCCTGCCAGTTTCAGTGAGTCTGCTTCCCCAGAACCTCTCTCGCTATCTCTAAGTGCAGAAGTAACCTCAGGAACCCCCTGCCCAAACTTCTGTATGGTGCTTTTGCTGAGTACTACATAAATACCCTCAACAGCCCATATGGAGATGGAGTTAACAGTTCTCCAAAATGTCTTTTCAATTGAAATAAAGAAGCGTAGGTAAGAGACTGCAGACTTGAACACACAAACTAGGGGTTACAAAAATCTAAATGCAGCATAAAACATCTTACCTGAGGCAGAATATAGCACTTGAAATTTAAGCAATAAACCACAATGGCCCTTCTTTTAATTTCCTATAGTGCTCTTGCAGAGTAGAAAATTAATACCCTCAACAGCCCATATGGAGATGGAGTTAACAGTTCCCCAAAATGTCTTTTCAATTCAAATAAAGAAGCGTGAACGAGAGACTGCACACTTAAACACATAAATTTGGGGTTAAAAAAATCTCAATACAGCATATTAAATCTTTCCTGAGGCTGAAAATAGCAGTCAAAATTTAAGCAATAAATCACAACGGCCCTTCTTTTTATTTCTGTGTGAAAGACCAGCAAGACCAGAGAAATGAGGAAGGTAGGCAGGGTCCCCCTAGCAACAAAGAACTACTTTTTCTGGCGGAGCAATAAAATCAAGAAAAATTATTTAAAATACAAAGAAAAAAAACTCTTTTTCTTTATTTTTTTGTCACCAAAACAAGGGGAACATTGTATAATCACAATAAACCACTCCAGGGTGTGGGTTATGCTGGGATTTACCCACTTCTTGTGTGGTTTAGTCACTTGGTCTGAGGCCTCTTGACCAAACCACACTAGGCATGGGTAAATCCCAACATAACCCACACCCTGTTGTGGCTTATTGCTTAAATATTAGCACCTACTGTACCTAGAGCTTGCAGGGTTGTTTTTAATTTTCCCCTTCCCTGAATTCCTGAGGAACTTTTGTCTGCAATCTCCCTTTAAAGCAGCAGTAAGTATTTGTTAGTCATCTTGCTGTTTTATTTAGTAATCATGTATTTTTGGCAAAAGCATCACTATACCAATTTTTTCCCATTTTATTTCATTCCTGAACTGAAATGTTGGTTTTTAAATGTTCTTGTGCCCTTGCAATACCCACCGGAACAATATTAAACATGTTGGTGTTGTGCAATGCTCTTTACTATTAGAAAGATGTGTTAACACCTTCCTTTTTTAAACTTTCTTTATTGAAAATTGTTTTTAACATTATTATTCAACATTACAACACTACAAACATAAAACAACGTAAGGTGCCACTTTTTACAATTAATTTGTTTTACAGCATAAATGTGGTAAGGAACAGGCTGATTGGGGTATTTTGTTTTCCTGTGAAACAACTGTGATTGAAATTCAGGAGACATAAGTTCATCACCGGAACACATACATAAACAGATACATAAAGAATGAGTGATAAATTATAGGTTATAAGTTGTAGTTGAAGAGTTAAAATTAAATTCCATCTGGGATTGATTCTGCTGATGTGCCATGAGGTATCATCTCTGTATGTAGGGTCCAGGTGGTTTATGCCAGAGTAGACCTCTCCTATCTCAGTATTAGCAAACTATGGGACAAAATCAGGCCTCTCTGTGGCCATATGTGGGACCCATCTCCTCCATAATAACTCAAACTGTGGTTGTCTCTCATTAAGGGTTGCTGTCAGAGCCTCCATTCTGTAAATTGTAATCATTATTTCATGCCAATAATTTAGTTTAATTCTTTGTTTAGAAAGCAAATTTTTTGTAATTGCTTTCTGGACTGCCAGGATGGAAATCTTAAGCAATTTACCTGTGAGGGAGTCCCTGTGTCCCCTCGGGAGATCCAGAAAAAAATAGAGTGTGGGAGTCAAGAGAAGATTATGTCCAATAATGGAATGGAGGGCCAGCTGCAGCTCCTGGAAGAAAGGGGCCAGGGCTGGACTTTCCCACATTATGTACACTAAGGCCACAGGTGAGTACCTGCAGCCTTGCCAGCAGGTTGGGGATCGTCCTTTTTGAAATTTTGCCTGAACTGCTGGGGTTCTAAAATATTTGATGAACAATTTCCAGGAGAACTCCTTCCAACTCACTTTAGATATTCCCCATTGAATCCTATCCAGGGCTCTAGACCATGTCTCATCTGGGATGTGTACTCCTAGATCCTGTGTCCAGGATAATCTGATTGTCTGAGGGGAGTACCCCCTCCAAGAGAGAAGGGCCTTGTATATATAGGAAATTATATGTTCCAAAGGTGCCTTACCCTCCACAGCTGCCCTCAGCAAGTCAGCAATCCAGGGGGGAGGGGATCATCCCCTCTTAGGTTTAGTGAGAGAGACCTAATGTAATCTCTAATTTGAAAGTATCTAAACCTATTCTGCCATGGGATCCCATATCTATTCAGTAGGTCCAGGAATGCCTGTAATTCATTATTATTAAGAAAATTGCCATGTCAGATGTAGGCCCCTCCCCTCCCACCTCCAGAAACCCAGAGCCAATCTTGCTGATAGGAATGAATCTAGGTACGAGACTGAGGACAAGAGGGGACACCATCGTCTAAAGCTCCCATCATCCAGGATCCCACACCAGGCCTGTATTGTGGATTCTGTATATGGATTCCCCTCCCCCTGGAGGGGATAGGTATTCCCTTTTGTTAGGAGGATTTTATTCATATTTGTAAGGTCTTCTCCCCTCATCTCCAGGGTTTTCCATTTTGCTATGTAGTCTTTGTTTAGCCAGTAAAAAGCAGTCCTCAGTTGGGCTGCCTGGTGGTAATGTTTCAGATTGGAGAATGCTAGTCCTCCCTCCCGTTTAGGCATCTGGAGAACCAACAACCTCACCCTTGGCTTCTGGGATCCCCACAGGAATCTTGCTATTCTCCTATTTAGGCCATTAAAATAGGTTTCTGGGATGTGGATAGGGATGGATTTAGATAAATATAAACATCTAGGGAGCAGCACCATTCTGACCGCCTCCACTCGCTGTATGAGGGGAAGTGGTATCAGTGCCCATCTCTCCAGGTCCATCCTTAGTTTCTCTAAAATAGACAAAATGTTAAGAGAGAATAACTGAGAGCTGTCTAAGCCCAAGTGGATCCCGAGATATTTTAAATGTTTTAGGTTCCATTTAAAGGGAAAAACTTTCCTTACTCTGTCTGATGGGTTATAATGCAGTTGTGAAACTTCCGTTTCACCTGTATTTATTTTATAGCTTGCAATGGAGATGAATTCCATAAGACAGTTCCACAGAGGGACCAAAGATTGTTCCAGATCCCTGAGGTGTATCAGGAGATCATCTGCGTACAATGCAATTTTGTGGGTCTCTTCTGCTATGAATACACCCTAACCTGCTCCCTCTGCCTCAGAGCCTGCACCAAGGGCTCTAGCTATAAGGCAAAAAGGAGGGGAGACAGAGGACAACCCTGTCTTGTGTCACATAGTAGAGGTATCAGGGAGGAAACTCTACCATTTACTTTAATATAAGCCTTAGGCTTAGTATAGATATTGTTTACGATTGTGATAAAGGATTCAGAGAATCCAAAGTTCCTAAGTGTCAAGCCCAGGAAGCACCATGCTACCCGGTTGAAGGCCTTCTCCACATCCAAGGTTAAAAGCAGGAAGGGGGACCCTGACCGGGCAGCATGGTGAAGGAGGTGCAAGGACCTCTTAATATTGTCCTGAGTCTGTCTACCCAGGACAAAACCCATTTGATCAAAGTCTATCACTCTAGGGAGGGTCACCTCTAAGCACTTAGCCAGTATTGTTGCATAGAGCTTATAGTCAATGTTAAGCACAGATATAAGTTGGTATGCTATACATTGAATGGTGTTCCTACCTGGTTTGGGTATACTGGAAATGACAGCATAGTTCCAGGTGTCAGGTACTACTTCCCTGGTCTGTGCTGCCATGCACACAGCAAGTAGGGATCACCTATCTCCTCTTTAAAAGATTTAAAGAACTCTGCTGTGTAACCATCAGGGCCAGGTGTTTTATTGTCTCTCAGGTTCTGAATTACCGTTTCTATTTCAGCTAGGGTGTTGGGGCTGTCTCTGGCCTGTCGAAACTCCTGAGTGAGCTTCGGTAATTTTAGTTTAGCTAAATATGCCTCAATTTGGGGGTCATTCTGTGTCTGCTCTAGGGTATATAGGTCCTGATAAAATTCTCTAAAGATTTTCATAATTTGTTTAGGGGTCCCCACATTCTGCCCCATCCCAGGATCTTTGATCTGAGTAATAGTGGATAGTAAGGTCTTCTGCCTTAGCCTGTGGGCCAGCAATCGGGTCGCTCTCGGTTCACTCTCATAATACCTCTGGTGGAGGCACTAGAAGGCCTGTACCATTTTAATATCTATGAGTTTTTGGATTTGGTGTTTAGTGGCCTGCAGCCAGGGGTATACCACCCTATGCCCATTCATGTGCTGTATTTGAAGCTCACAAAGTTGTTGCTGTAGTCTCTCCAATTGAGCAACATCAGGGTACTAAATGAGAAAAAGACCAAGGTAGAACGGTCAGTGGGGGATGCTGCAACAGAAGGTAAAGCCATCAAAAAATGGAGAGCAATGAGTACCAATGCCCGTAGTCTAGGTAACAAGCTTCCTGAATTAGTGGCCTTGATGGAGGAGGAACATCTGGATATCGTGGCAGTCACAGAAACATGGTACACACAAAACCATGACTGGGACGTAAACATACCAGGATACACTATCTACAGGAGGGACAGAGAGGTAAAAGAGGAGGAGGAGTAGTTCTTTACATAAGGGAAGGAATAAAAGCAACAGAACAAAAGGGTAAACAGGGAGGAGAAGAAGCACTGTGGGTAATTGGAGACAGGCAATGGCACCACAATCCGCACAGGGTTAGACACAGACTTCTCTCAGGGGGAGAAATGGACAAGGAAATGATAGAAAGTATACTTAGAATGGCAGAAAAGGGGAGATATTAGTGATGGGTGATCTGAATATGCCAGATGTTAACTGGAGTGCAGTTGCAGCTGCCACTCGAAGAGTGCAGTTATTCTAGATGCCCTACAGGGGCATGCCTTAGACTACTAGTACTGGAGCCCACTTGAGAGGGAGCAATATTAGACTTGATACTCTCAAATGGAGATGGAGAGAGGATCATGATGATGTAGAAGCAGGCCATCTGGGAACTAGCTGACCATCGAACAGTATGGTTCACAATAAACACAGCAATAGAGTCAAGCCATACAAAGACAAAAGTACTGGACTTTAGGAGGGCTGACTTTGCCTAAAATGAGTGAGTGCCTAAGGAATGCACTAGCAAATGGGCAGGAAGGAGGGGTGGAAGAACAATGGGGAATAATAAAAACTGCCATCACAGAGGTAACGAGCCTTTGTGTGAAGCAAATAAACAAAACAAGACGATGTAAGAAACCACTATGGTTCTCAAAGGAAGTGGCAGTGAAGGTTCAAGAGAAAAAGAAACCATTCAGGAAGTACAAGGAATCGCAGAAAGAGCAGGACAGAGAACTGTATCAGTTAAAGCAAAGGAGGCTGGGAAGGCAGTCAGAACAGCAAAGGCCCAAACCGAGGAAAAGATAGCCAACTCAGTTAAGAAGGGGATAAAACCTTTATAGGTACATCAAGGAGTGAAGGAAGACAAAGGAGGGATAGTGAGGCTTAATAAAGGGAGGGAGGGTGGGCAGAGGGAGACTGTGAAAAGGCAGAGATACTAAACATATATTTTGCTCAGTATTTACAAAGGAAGAGGGAGGTACATAAAACAAACAGTAGTAACACTCTGGATACAGAAGTTGATACCAGCCCATTTACAGAAGAAAGGGTTCTGAAAGAACTCTTAAAACTGAAGGTGGACAAAGCAATGGGGTTCTGATGGGATTCATCCCAGAATTTAAAAGAACTAAGGGTAGAACTAGTGACACCACTGACTACCCTTTTAACAAATCATGGGAGGATGGGGTGGTACCCGAGGACTGGAGGAGGGCAGATGTGATTCCTTCACAAAAGTGGGAGCAAGGCAGAAGCAGGAAACTATAGACCTGTTAGTTTAACCTCAGTGATAGGGAAAATGATGGAATCACTTCTGAAGGAAAGAATTGTCGAGTATCTAGAGGCCAGAGGGCACAGGACCCTAGGCAGCATGGATTCACAGTGGAAGGTCATGCCAGACGAATCTGATAGATTTCTTTGACTGGGTGACCAAAGTAGTAGATCAGGGAGGGGCTGTGGACATGGCCTACCTAGACTTTAGCAAGGCATTTGACACAGTCCCACACAAAAGATTAATATACAAGTTAGCCAGCCTGGGAGTGGGTCCCAAGATGACAGCCTGGGTAAAGAATTGGCTGGAGAATAGGACACAGAGAGTAATAGTAAATGGAGTCCACTCAGAAGAAAGGAGGGTTACTAGTGGGGTACCGCAGGGTTCTGTATTAGGACTGGTCCTCTTCAATGTCTTTATAAGCGACATTGCAGAAGGACTGGAAGGAAAAGCATGTCTCTTTGCAGATGACACTAAGATCTGCAACAGAGTTGATGCACAGGGTGGGGTGGAAAGGATGAGAAGGGACTTGGCAAGGTTAGAGGAATGGTCAAATGTATGGCAGCTTAGATTCAATGCTAAGAAGTGCAAGGTAATGCACCTGGGAAACAAAACCCAGGGAAGAGTACACAATGGGGGTGAGATACTAACAACAACAAAAATGGAAAGGGACCTGGGGATAGTCATATCAGATGACCTAAAGATGGGCAAGCAATGTGAGAGGGCAGCAAGGAGGGCTGGGGGGATACTGGGATGCATAGGGAGAGGCATCACCAGTAGAAAACAGGAAGTTATTATCCCTCTGTACAGACAGCTGGTGAGACCCCATCTGGAGTACTGTGTGCAGTTCTGGAGACCCAATCTCCGCAAAGACATAGAAAGGATGGAAGCTGTCCAGAGGAGGGCACTAAAATGGTGCAGGGTCTGCAACTGGAAGACATATGAAGAGAGACTTAAGGAGCTATATGTATAGTCTCGAGGAAAGGAGGGAGAGGGGGACATGATAGAAACGACGAATCAACAAAGTCCAAGAAGGTAGCATCTTTCAAAAAAGAGGTGCAAGAACAAGAGGGCACAATTTGAAGATAGAGGGGGCAGCTCAGAGGTAATTTAAGGAAGTATTTTTCACAGAGAGGGTTGTGGATGCATGGAATGGCCTTCCAGAGGAGGTTGTGGAGTCAAAATCAGTGGTGGAATTCAAGCATGCATGGGATAGTCATAAGGCAATTCTGGGGGTGGGGTGGGAAGAAGTAGGCTGCTGGTTAACTAGGATCTGCAGCTTATCCAGTAGGTAGGGAAATGGGCAGACTGGGTGGGCCAAGCGGTCCTTATCTGCCGTCAAATTCTATGTTTCTATGTTTCTATGAATACCTTGCTGTTTTTTGTAGTGGGCCACATATTTAATAATATCCCCTCTTAACATGGTCTTCAGGGTGTCCCACAGGGTCACCTGGATATCTCCGTGGAATCATTCTCTTGTAATATCTGAGGTTTCCTGGACTTAATCATATCCATGAAGTCCCTCATGTTCAGCAAGTAATTGTTAAATTTCCAGACTGACTTCCAACTCAATCCCAGCTATATTTGAGAGTGATCAGAGAGGACTGAGGGGGTGTGACAGCAGTCCTTAACTTGATGTTGGTGTTCCTTGGAGGCCAGAATGTAATCAATATGAGCATATGAGCTGTGTGGGGCAGAAAAGTGAGTGAACTCCCTCATCCCATGATGCAGAAGTCTCCAAGCATCTGCCCAATATGCCCCCATGAGATACTCCTGGGTCACCCTGTTTGCCGTTGTTCTCTTTAAGAGTTTGGGGTTAGTGGTGCCAAGTTGTTCCAATACCTAATTAAGGTCCCTTCCCATCACCAGAGTCACAGACTGGTATTCGGTTATTTTTTGGAGTAGGAAGCAGATTACTGGGGCCGTAGAGCCTGGAGGGATATAGACAGAGGCTAATGTGATCAGTGAATCCTCCAGTTGGCCTGTCAGTATTGCCAGGTGACCCTCTGTGTCTACATAGGTGGCAGATGGAAGGAACTGGGTGCCACGAGGGACCAGTATTGCAGTACCTCTCCTCTTTTCTTTTCTTTTCTATGTGATGAGGCCACCACCTTCGTGTACCCAAATTTGCCTAATTTCAAATGTTCTGTTCTGCTGAGATGGGTCTCCTGCAACAGAATGAAGGAGGGTTTCTGCTTTTTAAGGGCAGAGAGCACTCTGTACCACTTAATGGGGTTATTCATATGTTGACATTGTGTGATATAATGCTAAGGTTTTGTCTGTCATCCATTGTGGTTTGGGAGTGGAATCTTAAAATAATCGAACTGTACTTCTCTTATTTTTTTCTGCCTCCCCTTCAGTCGATCCTTTGTCATGAAGGTCAGAGATACCCAGACCTAATCTGTTCACAACGACTGTCCCCCCACCTGTTTCACCCTCCACCAAGTACTGATAGGTATAACCCATCTGATTCAGAATAGTTGAAGTGGCATTAAACATACAGACAATGTAAAAATATAACATTAAACAGAAAACAATTAATATCAAAATACCCTGCCTGGGGAGTCTAACAAACGGTGACCCCATCCCTGGGGTATAACTATCTACAGTGTGACCCCAAGGTAGGAGAACAATCTGGGGTGTTCCCTAAGGGGCCCGAGGGAACTTTAAGGTCTTGTCCACTCAGGTAGGAGGAGAAAGGGCATTTACACTGGCTCGGTCCTCCTGGACCCTAAAAAAGGTGGGTTCTGGACGGGTGTTATGGCCTAAGATCATCATCTTTCTTATATGGGGAGCCCCTACAGAAGGTGGGTGGTAATAATCTGCTCTTCTGTCTGTAGAGTCAAAGAGGGAAATCCCTCTACTGCCAGCTCGATGTACTAGCTGGGTGACTAGCTCAACCCATAGTAAAATCAGCCACCGAGAGAACAAAGTCAAAATAGATTTTTATCCCTCCCCCCCACACCATCCTCACATATATAGAAAAATTAGGTTATGATCCCTGCATTACATTTCCTGTTGGGTGAGTCCCCTTAAAATGCATTATCCTAACACAAAATTATCACTTGTAACCATTTTAAACCATTGTTCGATGTGCTTACGCAACTGGATGAGATAATATGAGATGATGGTTATGTAACTTAATTTGCTTTGTGGCTTTCCGCGTCTTTATCCATGGGATATACCACCCTGTAGGGGTATGACACAAGGAACCCTAGAGGAGGATTCCCTTCCCTACAGGTGCCGGGAATGAAGCCCAAAAAGAATACCCAAAGATGTCAAGCTTCGAAGAGGTGAGAATGATGGATGAATTCTGTGAGGAGAAGGGCTAACTTCCTAAGGAAAGAGGGGAAAGCCGGGGCCACCATCCACCTCCATCCAACAACAGAACCTAACTAAGTAACATGAAGAAAGCACTAATTCTAACTAATATTATGACTACTGGCAGAGAGAAGAGAAAAAAAAACCCTTTGAGGAGGAAACTTCTGGGGATCCAAGGCCTAGGTTGCCTTCCCTCCAGGCTGACGACGTTTGATTTGAGGACGTATGTTGGTAAAGAGAATGGTTCATAGATGAGGGATATAAGTAGGGAGGAGTAATGAAAGGGACATGAGTAGGGAGGATGATGACGGAATAGGGAAACTCCCTAAAAGAAAGAACGGATTGAAAATGGAACATGAGGCTGCACACGTATTGAAGGAACAGCAGGCAAGAGGGCTGAGGGGTGATGAGGTGGCATACAACTCATGATAGGTATGCCCAAAAGAAATATCAATTGCAGGCCAGACGGAGTTAGCCAGGGACAGCCAAATGATGCCAGATGATGAGGATCGCTGCAGCAGCGCAGCAGGCTGATGAGCTCGAATAAGCGATGTGAGGAAGCAAAAAAAAATATCGAGTGCAGGCCAGATAGAGCCCACTGAGGTATACTGATTGGGCAGCCGAAGAAGACCGATTGAGCAATGGAAATAGATGAGCAGGTCAGCGTGAGGCATTGTGGAGGAGAGAGGGCTAAATGAACTGGAACAAGTCATCAAGAGACAGGTGGAGTCATATGGCGACATAGGGAAGCCCTGAGTGGAAGGCAGACTGATGGAGCGAGGTGAATGATGACCACAATGGTGGCTGAGGAGAGGGAGAAGAACAAGTGCACCCTGAAGCATGCTGAAAGGAATGCTCCAATTAGCGAAATGAGTGCTCATAGTACGGGATGTCCGAGTCGGATAAGCTAGGGATACCAGCCATGGGCGGCAGTTCGAGGAGGGATAGTAGTCGATGAGATGAAGTAGTGGTAGGACAGAAACCCCCAAAAGAAAACACCGACAGTGAGCCGGCCGAGGCCAGCAACCCAGGGATAGCTTACCCTGCAAGGTAAGAGGCGGCACCAATCTGGTATACCTGCATGGGAGGTCAAGAAAGTGCAGAAAGAACAAGGATATTGATTCGCCGCAAGCTGCGATGAGCAGGAACCCACAGGAGTGATGCGAGGATACGGAGGTGGCCACTTCGAGGACAGGGACGGCTGAAGGGCATGAGCCAGCAATTTATTTTCTTTGTATGTATTTTTTTTTTTTATGTGGCCTATGAACACATCTAATGAAGTCTTGAAATGAATGTGGTTCTTCATTGCAGAAAATCCAGAAAGTTTTGGCCTGTACTTTATCCTTTCTGAGTGCCATGAGCTGGTATGAAGCTGTTGCCAGCAAGTGATTCGCATTTCATGTTGACCTCAGACAGAGAGGATCCCATCAAAGAAAAAGAGTAGTCTTAAGGACTGTAATCAGGAAGATGAAGAAGAAGAGGAGGAGGAGGACAGTGATGAGAACGAAGAAACAGAAGCTGCAGCTATTCCCAGGACAGAGACTACCATTGGGAATCACAGGCAGTCTGATGGCACTCTGAGAGATGATGTTTCTGCATTTGCAAAGGAGGTAGACCGTGCTCAGCATTTTGAGGAGTGAGAAAGCATGATACGGGAGATCCATAGAAATGGACAACCAGATTTTCTTGGATCGGGCACTGGCACAACCCGCAGGGTTCACAACGAGGGAGCCTAGACAAAAGGAGAGTTTGGAAGGGAGCCTGAAATACAGACAGCGGCATCCGCCTGAAGGTTAGTGCAGCGAATTGTCTGCCCCAAGTTGCACGCCACAAGGAAAGAGGCACTGCTTACCTGGTGAAATCTGATGCTGTGTAATGTGCAGAACATGCATCACAGACCGAGGCACGTAGAACAGACGTGTGTCCCTGTTAACATCGAAAGCTTTGGTAAGTCCATGTATTCAATTGGTTGCTAGGGCAGCTGGAAGCAGAAAAGAAATGGGCCCAACGGTGGGGAAAGGTAGAGGCCCAGGTCAGCAGGACACAGCGAGGTGGGGTGAGATCAAGAGAGCTGCGAGCGGCAAGCTCGGGCGCGAGGGACCCCCTGGCAGGAGAAAGAGGTCCAACTCAGGGGAGCAGAATGAAACTTCATGAAATAGCAAGGAGTAGAGAACAAGCGGGGGTCGGGAGGTGGGTTGAGCGACACAAACGGGGGGGGGGCATGTGATGGGGAAGGGCAGGCAGCATGGATGGGCAAGCCTCCAGCTGCAATGAAAAAGAATCCTGGCAAGGCCCAGGATGTTGTGACCTTTTAAGCTCGAGGGGGGAGTGATGTTGTTTCTCCGTCCATCGAACCTTGGGCTTAAAGCCCTCCCATTAAATTCTAAACTTGTTAATATAGCAGATTGATAGTTCCATCAGAGCAACATAAGTCCACATACATATTTTTCTATTGTGTGATGCTAGAGAAAAAGAGAAGAAACAGACTCCATGTGTTTGTTGGGATCTAAACATGCTCCGGTCATGAAAGATAGTCTATTCCCATATCAAGTCTCTCTATGGGCTGACCATATAGAAACCAGCAAGAGGGAGTGGTAGATAGAGCATATTTCCCTCAACTGCTCACCTCATATTCATGGAATTCAGTGACATTTAAGTCTCTCTCAGTGCTCCCATTGAAGGAAGATGGAGAAAACCTCCCTCAAGAGCAAGATTGGGGAGGAAGAAAATGAAATTGTTTACTCACTGTTCCTTCGATTTTTCTCAAGTGTCCCCCCATTTTGGATGATGCTCACTTTCCGTTGTGCAAGGTTATGTGTTAGCTTTCGCAGCATGTCCTTAACATCTGCAAGATTGTTGGAGCCAAACATTTTCCCACCACCCTTGAGTTATGTTGGGCTGCTGGTTGTCAGGTAGAGTGTGGGCTGGAGGCCTGGTGATTTTGCCTCTCGCTGCTTGGCATGCTGTGGCCTTTTTCCTCAAAGGCCCTGACTGCATCCTCAACCATGGAATAAATTTCCATGCCAATGCTCCAGTGGACCCATAATTGGGATGGGTAAGGTGTCTGGAACTTCACCCCCAAGGCCCTCGGTGCATGCAAAGGGGGGCATATGCTAAACGCTGCTGTTGTATGATTGGGGGATAGTCTTGGTTGAAAAGGAGCCGGGCTCTGTTATATTCTACTTTTCTGTGCTGCCAAGCTGTTTGCAAGATTAGCTCTTTGTCTCTGAAACTGGCGAATTTAGCCACCACTGATCTGGGTCTGGCATTCACAGAGGTCAACTTCAGCACTAGGGCCCGATGTTCCTGATCAATTTTAAAGGTGAAGGCTTGTGGCAGATCAGATACATGCCTCAGTAGATCAGAGAGAAAATTTGCCATGTCCCCTGTCTCAGCATCTTTGGGCAGGCCATAAATCCTTAAATTTTCTCAAGATCATGCTTCTAGGTCTAAGCAGTTTGCTGCTGTGCGCTCCTGTTGCTGTATGAGGAAATCGACCACATGGGAGAGGTGTGTTAGGGCATCTTCAGAGGTCAAAATTCTTTCCTCTGTGGTGCTTACTCTTGTTTCCAGTATCATAAGGTCAAAGTGTAGCCTACTGAATTCTCGTTTAGTCTCCGATCTGAATTGTTTAATTTCAGCCAGGAGGGTCTCAAAATGGGAGCGGGACAGAGATTCCAGCTCAACCTCCATGTCTCTGTCCACCATGCTTGAAGGAGAGTCCCTGCCACTAGCCACTGAGCTCACGGGACTCAATCCTCACTGATCCTTTTTACTTTTATTCTGTTTGGAGCGAGATCTTCTATTAGGAGTACCTCCACTATTCCATGAGTTCATTCTCTGGTTTATTTCTGAAGTTTACGCTGTGTGGAGTAGATTTATGGTGTAGATGGAGTGAAAGCTCCATGACTAGCCAGCCATTAGGTTAATGACGTCACTGGAAGTCCCATGTTAACACCTTCCTAACCCCAGCCAAGGAGGAAGCAGGTGCTGGTGGGGGACTCAGTTGTTAAGGAAATAGGCTTGGGAGTGGGGAGAGAAGGGGAGAGGGAGGTGAAGTGCTTCAACTTGCAGGGATGGAGGGAAGATCCAGAGGATCACTAGGGCAGCAGGAGATGGGAGGAAGCTAGATGTCACTGTCCACCTGGCAACAAATGACCTGGCAAGGGACAGAGTAGGGGGAATGTAGCGGGATTTCAGGGGTCTGGGAAGGGGTCTCAAGCAAGTGACACACATGGTGGCTTTGGTGAGGTGTTACCTGAGTGTGGCTGGGGAAAGGATAGGACACTGCACACCAGGGCTTTAAACAATTGATTGAAGGCATGGTGCATGGAGGAGGGCTTCAGCTATACTGGGAACTGAGGGTCAAACTGGGAGGATATGGGCCTGCATGGGAGAGATTGCCTGCATCTTTCCAGGAAAGGGACCACAGTCCTTAGTAGGAGGTTTAAATGCTACTTGAATGAGCATTTAAACTAGCTGGGGGGAGGCTGTAAAACCAAGGGAGGCAACAATTGACCCTCCCAGATGATGAAGCAGCAGGGAAGGAGAGCACAAAGAGAATAAGCTGCACAAGAAGACAGGGGTGGGGACAAGGCAGAGCACAAGGGGGGGTATAAATCGGGAAATCAAGAAGAAAGGAGTGAAGGAGACAGGTAAAAGAGAAGGTAACCAGGGAAGAGAGGGATTGGGGGAGCTTAAGGGAACAGCACAAGCAGAATGGAGGGAAGCAGGGAAGCAGGCAGGGAATAAGATATGGAGAGCCATGTGTGCTAATGCAAGGGGTCTGGGAGATAAAACTCTGGACCTGGAGGTCATCTTGGAAGATGCTAACCTGGATTTGGTGGCCATAACAGAGTTGGGGTGCATTGACAGACATGACTGGGACATGGGCATACCAGGCTAGACAGGGAAGGGGGGTTAGGGTTGTTCTGTATGTGAAGGAGGGAATCAAGGCCACAGAAGTACAGGGGCACCATGAAGAAAAAGAAGGGCTGCAGGTGATGTGGGTCACCCTGGAGACAGACACTGAGGCTGCTATCCATACGGGGGTGGTATACAGACCTCCAGTACAGAGAGAGGAGTTAGATAAGGCACTTGAGGAAGTCATCATTGGTTGGGGGGGGGGTGCTGCTAGTTGGGGACTTCAGTCTGCCAGATGTGGATTGAAGCTTTCTAACTGCAGCTTCAGCAAGGAGCAGGGCCATCCTTGATTCCCCACAAGGGACTTTTCCCAGGCAGGTAGTCAAGGAACCAACTAGGGATGGAGCAGTGCTGGACTTTGTACTTACAAACCAGGAGGGCATTGCAGACATCACTGTGAGCAGTCCCCTAGGTACCAGTGATCAGGGTACAGTGTGGGCTAACACTAAGACAGGATCAGGGACAAACCACATGAGGATGAGGACAAATTTTAAAGAAATAGAAGATTGCCTCAGAAACAACCCGGAGGGGATTGCCAGCAAGGGTAGAAGGACAATGGGAAAAATAAGGGGTGGCATAATTAAGGCAACCAAACTCTGCATGAAGGAAGTGAGTAAAAATAGGACAAAGAGATTACGATTTTCTAGGGAACTGGCCAAGGTAGTGAAGAAAAATGGTGGCATTCAAGAGGTATAAGGAAACGCAGAGGGTGGAAGACAGAGACATACTGTATACCAAGTCAATCAATCAATCAATCAATCAAGTCAAGCAATCAATCAGTCAATCTTTATTTAACCAGGTGGAACACCATTGAGCAAGCTCATTTTCAAGGTGGGCTTGGGTGAATACACTTAATCAGTACAGCAGAATAACAGGAACACATTGTCAATACAGCAGTAAAACAGGAACAACATGGTAAGTACAGGGAGAGGAAAGACTAGCTAAAATGTTAGCGAAAAGGGTTAAGGCTTTCTTCAGGTGCATAAGTGAGAGGAGGAAAGCAAGTGGTGGGTAGTGAGGATAAGGAAGGTGGCAGGGGTAGACTGCACAGAAGAGGATCAAGAAAAAGCAGATATCCTGAACAGGCATTTCTGCTCAGTCTTCACAGTGTAGGGAGGGAGGTGGGACAAACCACCAGGGAGCAGCAGGAATAAAGGGGGGGAGGGGGTTGACATAAGTTCATTTTGAAAGGAAAGAGTCCTGAAGGGACTTGCAGTTCTGAAAGTGGACAATACACCTAAGGGTACTAAAGGAACTCAGGAGGTTGCTAGCTGCAGCACTGATGGCCTTATTCAACAGGTCTCTGGAAGCAGGTGTGGTTCCAGAGGACTGGAGGAGAGCAGACATGGTTTCTCTCCATAAGAGAAGCAGCAGGGAGGAGGTTAGCAACTATTAGCGGGTCAGTCTTCATCAGTGGTGGGGAAATTAATTGAAAACATGTCTAAGGAAAGGTTGGTAGAGTATCTTGAATCCAGTAGGCGACAAGTTGAAAGGCAGCATGGATTCAGGGGGTCTTGCCAGATGAATCTGATTGATTTCTTTGACTGGGTGACTAGGGAAATAGAACAGGGGAGGGCAGTAGATGTGGAGTATCTGGATTTTAACAAGGCCTTCAGCACGGTGCTGCACAGGAGACCGATAAAAAAATTGAACAGCCCAGAGGTGGAATCCAAAGTGATGAATTGGGTAAGGAACTAGTTAATGGATAGATGACAGAGGGTGGTGCTTAACAAAACTCACTATAATGAGGGCAGAGTAACCAGCATGGTGCTGCAGGGCTCAGTACTGGGACTGGTACTCTTCAATGTCTTCTTAAGAGACATTCAGAAGGACTGGAAGGGAATGTATGCCTTTCTGCAGATAACACCAATATTTTACAAGAGGGTGGACACTCAGGAGGGGGTGGAGAGAATGTGTAGGGGCCTTGGAAAACTCAAGGAGTGGTGATGAGCATGGCAATTGGGGTTCAATGCAAAAAAAGTGCAAAGTCATGCACATAGGGCAGAGGAACCCAAGAGCTGAGTTTAGGATGGGGGGGGGGGTACTAACAGTCACTAAGCAGGAAAGAGACCTTGGGATTGTCATAGCTGATGACATCAAAGTGACAGAGCAGTGTGGCAAAGCAGTGGGTAGGGCCAGTGGGATGCTATGACGCATAGAGAGAGGTATCTCCTGCAGGAGGAGGGAGGCAGTGTTGCCACTGTATTGCTCGTTTGTGAGACTCCACCTGGAGTGCTGTATCCAAGTCATGTCAAGTTTATTTAACATTGTATGTATATATAAAAAAATATTTGTTACATACTTTACATCTTAAAATCCATACTACACACTTATTAGACATACATAATAAATCTAAAACAGTCCATTGCTGGAGGCACACCTCAGAAATGACATAGACAAGGTGGAGGCAGTGCAGAGGAGGGCAACTAAAATGGTGCAGGGGTTGCATCAAAAGCCCTATGAAGAGAGACTGAGTGATCCAAACATGTATATCCTGGAAGAGAAGAGAGTGAGAGAGAACATTATAGAGACCTACAAGTACCTCACAGGGGTAAACAGGGTGCAGGAGGAAGTTTCTTTCAAATGAGAAAGAACATCAGGATCAGAGGGCATGCAATGAAGCTGAAGTGTGTGTGTGTGTGAAGTTTAGGAGGTACTGCATGTGAGGAAGTACTACATCACTGAAACAGTGGTGGACACCTGGAACAGACTGTCAGTGGAAGTGGTGTAGGTGAAAACAGTAGGGGGGCTTCAAGCATGCATGGTATACACATAGGGGAATATTAGTAAATAAGCAGGGAGGAGGGAGGGTTGCCGGAAGCCAGTTAGGGTCCGCAGAGACACACTAGGCAGGGACCATCTGGGCTGACTGGTTGGGGCAAGTGGTCCTTTTCTGTTGACAAATCCAGTATTGACAGTCAAAATGTACCCTCTACAGAAGAGATTTTTAAATATTGCGGGAGGCAGCCATCTGTAATGATTATTTCTTTATTAATGTGCTTATTTAAAATTTGGTAACAGGGACAGACACACTGAGCGGGAGTTCGTTTCCTGGTGTGACCTGAGGGAATGGATACAGTAGGGAATGAAACAGCAGTAACAAAGTGACAACACACAGTGCAAGTAATGAATGCCAGAGAAGGAAAAAAAATGTAGAAAGTGTACAAAGTACACCAGTTATGGGGGTAGCCCAGATGAGAGTTAGGGGAGCATGCCACCGACGCATGGCAAGATATTTGTAACAGAATCATGGTGGCCTAAATGACTTGAGTCATTAACTACCAAACTAGTTATAAAAAGTGTTTTAGACTATCTAAGGATATTAAAAAGATACTGATTAATAGTAATCTAAGGATGTCAACAATACATTTTTGCTTAATAACTATAAAATGACATTTTTTGCTATCTAACAAATACTGCTGCTTTAACCACATAATTTGATCAAATATTGTGTCCATTTAGCACTGTTCCATGATTATTTAATAAATAAATTTTTTTTTTCATTACAGATCTGGCTACTGCGACCACAGTGCTTGCTGTGATTGGGAAATTCTCCACAGCGTCTTCCTATTCTACGTGTTATGTTTATGCTGCAGAATTATTCCCAACTGTTGTCAGGTAATTTTCATTGGCGTCACTCTGGAGGGGCAGCGGTGTACTGCTAAATCTGAACATCATATTAGATTAGAATGGCTAAACATCTTAGGACCAATATTTTCCCAGGATAGGTCAACAAAGATGTAACATCTCCTTTACAGGTGGATCCTTTTTCTATCCCGTTGTATTGCTGGGTAAGCAAACCACAGGGGTGTTAAGTAATATCACAGAAGATACCCAACTGCAAGCAATGGGGAGTTCCCATGATACCATATATCATGATATAGCACAGAAGATACCCAGCTGCAATCAATGGGGAGTTCCTGTGATGCCGTATATCATGATATAGCTGGATATTCTGCACTGTGTCACTGACTACCGCTCTAGCTGTGGTATTATTTGAATGAACTTCGGCCTCCTGATTTCCAAGTCTGTGACTGAAAAATTTCAATTTGCTTTTTAATCATTCTATAAAACCTTCTTCCTTGTCTTTCTGCAGCCTCACTGGGGTGATCTCATTCACTTACACCTGACAACCTCCTTCTTTTCTAGGAACCACCATTAGAGCATCAGAATTTGTTTGTCAACATAATTTTTTCAGCAATAATGTTTTTGTGATATATATCTCAAGATAACCATTTTTCTTTTATTTTTCTTTCAATCCTGAACCCAGATATGGAGCTTTAAAGATTTTAAAAATTCCTGCTCCCGTGACATGCCCACTATGAAATAATTAAATGTCTTGGTAGTGCTGTGTGGTTCATTATCAGAAACGTAAGACTGCAGCATCCTGATACACCCACATTATGAATCCAGCATGTAAATTCAACAGGTAATCTCAGCCAAAGAGATTTAAACAACTTTTTTTTAAGGAACTAAAAACAAACAATTAATAACATCACATATGGCAGTAGTAAATAAGATAAACAACAAAAAGATCATATACAAAACATACCAACAGAAAATGAGAACAAGAACACCTATTTTTGCATAAACAGATTACACTTCATAAGGACAGTTTAAGGTATCTATATAACAAAATCATTGTAGTGTAACTAGGTAATAAAATTACCTTCCTCAGGTTCTTGTTGGAACTACACAAAAGTGAAGAAATGACAGACAAGTGGTGTCCAGCACATAATGTGATTTATTTCTGGTATATAAAGCAGGCTTACAACCAAATCACAGTGAAAAACACCGGGGAGAACATTTCCAATCCTTCTTATCTATAGGCAGCAGCAAGTCTCTTCTTCTCCTCAGAGAAAAACGTACAATGCAATGAGTCTTATACCCCTGATAATAACCATGGCAACTACTAAAAAGATATAAAAGTCTCATCATTGGATAATGACAAATAACCTGACTTCTTACTAGCCTGGAAAAGCATGCTGAGCTAGCAGAAAGACAAGATAAACAAGCATTTGTCAATGCCGAATGTTGCTTGCTTGTATGTATGTGTGTGCTGTTTAGGTATTTGGAAGTGACAGTTTCATGCCTTCCTCCCAAGACATCCACTGTGTCTTTCCGTTCAGTATTCACAGAAGAGTGGGAGGGGCAAGGGCCACAGCAGTACAGCAGTTGCCAAGGGGGTGAAGAGGTGGACAAAAGAGTCCTGCAGGAGCTCACTAAATTGAAAGTAGACAAAGCGATGGAACCAGATGGCATACGCCCAAGGATATTAACAGAACTGCGAAGGGAGATAGCAGTACCTCTGGCAACCATGTTCACTGAGTCATTCAACATGAGTGAATTGGAGGAGGGCACATGTGGTCCCTCTACACAAGTCCGGCAGCAGGGAGGAGGCAGGGAACAATAGGCCATTCAGCCTCACCTCAGTAGTGGGGAAGATCATGGAGACATTGCTTAAAGAAAGGATAGTGGGGCATCTAGATGCCATCGGAACCCAGGACCATAGACAACATGGATTCACAGTGGGGACATCATGTCAGATAAATCTGGTTGATTTATTTGACTGGGTGACAAAGGAAGTGAATCAGGGTGGGGCAGCGGACAACGCTTACCTTGATTTCAGCAAAGCCTTTGACACCATCCCATATAGGAGGCTGATAAACTAGCTGGGTAGGCTGGACATGGGGAAAGGGTCATAAACTGGGTTAGAAACTGGCTAACAGACAGGAGGCAGAGAGTGGTGGTAAATGGTATGCAGTCTAGGGAGAGGGGCTACAGTGGGGTGCTGCAGGATCGTCCTGGGGCCAGTTCTGTTCAATGTCTTCATTAGTAATATTGCAGAACATCTGAAGGAATTTTTCACCAAATTTTCAACATAGCCATTTTAAGACCTCTGCTCATGAACACTGTCACTGTGATTTTCTTAATTTGTCCCGTACATTGATTTACGCACACCGACTCGCCATTTATGCGCTACATCGTGAAGCTTCATTTGGGTGAGATGTGAAAAATGGCAGCTGTACTACTCATAAGAAGGTGTGATAAAATGGCAATGTTGGAAATCTGGAGTGAAAATATTGAAAATTCGCGACCTTACGAGCGTGCGTAGGAACTGCGCAATGCACGCTCGTAAAACAGTCATTTTTAGGAATTTTTTCACCAAATTTTCAACATAGCCATTTTAAGACCTCTGCTCATGAACAGTGTCACTGTGATTTTCTTAATTTGTCCCATACATTGATTTCGCACACCGACTGTGCCATTGTGCGCTACATGGGCGGAAACACATTTTGGGTGAGATGTGAAAAATGACAGCTGTACTACTCATAAGAAGGTGTGGTAAAATGACAATGTTGAAAATCTGGAGTGAAAATATTGAAATTTCGCGAACTTAAGAGCCTGCGTAGGAACTGCGACAACGCACGCTTGTAAAACAGTCATTTTTTGGAATTTTGGCACCAAATTTTCAACATGGGGTTTTTGGGACCCCTTCTCATGAATGATGTCACTGTCATGGCGTTATTCAGGCCCAAGGGTGATTTCGCAGTCACTGGCGAAATCACCCTTTGGGCTGAGTAACGCCATGACAGTGACATCATTCATGAGAAGGGTTCCCTAAAACCCCATGTTGAAAATTTGGTGCAAAAATTCCCAAAAATGCCTGAGATATGCAACAAAGTTGAAACCCCCCTATCTAGCCCATTATACAGCTTACCGGCATTTCCTCAGTTCGCGGTCGGCTTTGAAGAGTGCAGACGTGTTCCCGGTCCACCGAAGATCATCGCGCCAGAGTCCGGAGGTAAGTATGGGGTGAGGGGTGTGGGGAGGCTGGGTGCGCAGTGGGTGGGTGCGGGTTGTGGGAGGGGTTGGGGAGCCTTGGAGGACGTTTTGTTTACAGGTTTTAAAAAAAAAGGCGTCGTGGGACATTTGCCACACTGGGGTGGGCTCCCAGCGTGGCACAGGGACGAGGCGTTCGGCCGATGGGGGATTGGGCACCCCTGTCGGCCAAATGACTACTTGCCACACTGGGGTGGGCTCCCAGCGTGGCACCTACTACTGAGGGCGCAGCTCGGCCCGGCGGGGTTGGGCACCCATCAGCTGTCACAGTGCATGCGGGCGCGCATGCCTGCATTTGTTTGGGGGGAGCTGCTTGGCGTGAGCAGCGATATCTTATCGATTGCTTCTGAGCGTGGCTCCCCTTTCAATCTGTATTGCATTTTGAGCGTGTCATAGATAGCCCAAATGCATTGGCTTACAGGGGCCGCGCTTGCCAGCTCACTGACTGAAATGGAAGAGGAGGTGACACACCTCCGAAATCTCCGATGATGGCATTATGTTTCTTGCACATGCGTGCAAGCAACATAAAAACAAAGGACCTGTATTCGTGAAGGCCACTTGTGGTTACATACATAATTGCATAGGTAATTGCTGTTCTGCACTAGAACTGAAGATGGCAATATTGTCTAACTAATGAGTATACAATGGTATAAACAGAGGTGCTTCCCAAGTGGTACAATTAGAATGATGGCAAATGCATTATGATTCTCAGTAGAAATACAGTAGAACTCAAATCCTGACACTTATGCTTATATGATAAGTGCTTGTGCCCTAGCTATTACTGTCTGTGAGGTAGGGGGCCAATCAGGGGTACTGGTCCATGGACAACAATAGTTTGGTATCAGTAACAACATTCAAAAGTACATGTTACCAAGCGTGTACTAGGTAATATATAAGGTAGAGCAAGTGGTCAGAAAGGGGTCCCAGATATCATGGAATCTAAGCAAGTTATGGTTGGCTAAGTGGGTAAGTCTTTCATATTCAGCTAATTTTGACAAGCCTTCCATGCATTCTGATAATGACAGAGCTGTATTAGTTCTCCACCTCAGGAGAATATGTTGCTTCGCGTCTAGTGCAGCTGGAAGACACCAAGGGTTGCAGTGGCATGCAAGTGGTGTGTCAGTGAGGTCTCCCTCTAACAGCCAGAAGGTGGGACTCTGGGTTACCTGGGCTCCGGTGACCTTGTGACAGAATTGCAGGATTTGTTGCCAAAATGAGGAGAAGGCTTTGCATGAGCACAGAATGTGGGTAAGGGACCCTTCGCTCTGATGGCATCTCCAGCATAATGCACGAGACATTATGCCCATTTTGTTTACGGCTACTAGTGTATGATACCGTCTGTAAAGATCTTTTTTTTTAATAAGTTGGTATTGCATATTCCTGAAGCCCTTATGGATTCTACTGAACATCATTTGCCATTCGACTAGAGAAATGGTGAGGTTCAATTCAGCTCCCCGGGCTGCCTTACACATGACCAGCAGGGGTAGATAGGAGTGCAAAGATAGGTATATATTCTCCCTTTCAATTTCTGAGGTTTGGCTAGCCCCCCAGAAATGAAAGATGTCAGGGGCGAGTCAGAAGGAGTTCCTGCCTGCACTCTCTTTTTCTTAATGGTATTCCTGATTTGGTGGTACCTCCAGAAGTCTGTCTGGGGCAAGGCATAGTTGTCCCTCAAGGGTGAAAATGACTGGAGGGTTTCAGCCTCAGAGTCCCACATCTGCACCACTGTAGTTATGCCTTTAGCAGTGCAAGAGAGCACCAGTAAAGTGTTTTGTTATCTACTCGTAAATGTGGACTATGCCAAAGTGGTTCCCATTGGTCTGATTCTGCACCCAGTTATGCTTAGTAAGAGCTTTCCCGCAGTTCATTGTGAACTGGTGGATTGGTGAGCTTGGGATAAACATTCTCTAGACTTCAGTGGGTAATGTAGTGTACCAATGGGGGTACCCCAGAGTGCCCATCTCTATGCGGAACCAGATTGGTTTTCTGGTGGTGGTGGTGAGGCAGCCAGTGTAGGGCTTGACTGTGGCCTGCCATCATATGACAGGCCTGGAGCCAAGGGAGAGACCATCCTCCCTGTTTCCTTGAAGCTCTGTGCTTCTGAAGGGAAAACCTTGGTCGTTTGCCTTCCCATAAGAATGATGAATATAATTTTTCAAAAATTGCAGTTTACTATGCGGTATGAGTATAGGAAGACTATTGAGAAAGAAAAGTATTTTGGGGAAGGCCATCATTTTATATACTGTGATCTTCCCTCCAAAGGTGAGTTTTATTTTCTTCCACCTGCAAAATTCTGCTTCTAGGGTGGAAAAGAGGGAAGTGAGGTTTAGATCCACTACAGCCGAAGAGATTTTAAAAAAAATTATGAAAGGTGGCCATCTTTAATGACACGAGTAATTAAAAATAGTTATAAATACTATTTTAAAAATATCTGTGACAACTAAAAAAACACTGAGGATAAATCTAAGGATGTCAGAAATACATTTTTGGTAAAAAAAAAAGTGTATGATGAATTTTTTTACCAACTAACAAAACTGTCACTTTAAGACATCTGGTCTGGGGCCAGATATTCAAAACTTTGCCCAGTGACTATGCCCTGTTTGCCCTGGGTTTGCACCCACTATGGTTAGCACATGTGCAAAAAAATAATGTATGCGATGGGCAAAGGGAGGGGCTGGGACATGAATCCTGGCACAGCACAATATTCAGTGCAATAGTGCTGCTCAAGAGGAATAGCACAGGCCACCTTGCTCTGTGCAGTTACCGCTGAGAAGAAGCCTGACTTACTCTGGGCAACCCTAATGGCCACTGGAGCCACTGCAGCCAACAATCACATTGGCAGTTGGTGGATCACACCTGTTCCTTCATGGCCAGTGGTTCCCCTCCACCCTCTGATACCCATCCCTGGTGCCTAGTGGTCCCCCTATCCTGTGATCACTGGGCCAAGTAGAATAAAATAGATCCCTGGTGCCTAGTTGTCCCCCTGCTCACCGATCCCCGTCCCTAGTAGAATAACATATGTCTGTGGTGCCTAGTGGTCCCCCTGCCCTCTGATCCCTATCCCCCGGTAGAATAATATAAGTCCCTCACATCCAGTGGTCCACCCAACCTCCGATCATCGGCCCCATGTAAACTTTCCCTGGCATCTAGTGCCCCCCCACTGTGGGTACCAACCAACCCACCCTGCCACCCCCTCACCAGTTTTGACTAGGCTGTGGATCCACTACGACGACTGGCACAGCTATCCTCTCACCACCGTGGTTGGCCACCGTATGGACTGACAGGTAGTGCACATCCTCTGTACTGTAAATGGAGCATGCATCATAATGGATCCATGGCCTGGCAAAACTGGTAAGGGGTTGCGTGGCAGGGTGGGTTGGTCAGTGCCTGTGGTGTGGGGGGGGCCTGTAGATGCCAGGAAGAGTTTATGCTGGTACAGGAAGGGGATCAGTGGGTAGGGGGTGCCACTAGATGCCAGAGAATATGTGATTTAATATGGAGCTGGGCATCAGAGGTTGGGGGGGACAACTGGACATCAGTGAATTATGTTATTCTACTGGGGACGGGGATTGGTGGTTGGGGGGACCACTAAGCACCAGGGAGTTATTTTATTCTATCAGCGATGGATATCAGAGGGTGGGGGGACCACTAAGCACTAGGGAAGCATTTTATTCTAGCGGGGATGGGAATCAGAGGGTGGGGGGAGCCACAAGGCACCAAGGAAGGCTTTATTTTAACTGGGACAAGGATTGGAGTGGGTGGGGCCAGCCACAGGAAGGGTGCAAACCTGCCGCCACGTCCCATGCAGATGAGCCCATAATGGGCACACATTTGGCCTCTTAGTGCCTTGCATGCCCAATGGACTCATTTACATGTTGTCAGCTGAGTGTCGCGCCAGGGTCTCCTGGCACTATTAAGTCTGGTGGCGCTGTTTCTTGCACTGCCAGGATCCATAGCGGGGCAGCACTACTCAGCTTAGCACCACCATGCCTTTATATTCAGTCAGATAGCATCAGTGGGCTATCCAACTGAATATAGCATTTTTGGGGTCATGAGTTATGGGCAAATGCAGCACAAACCTTTGCACTCCGCTTTGCCCATTTTTCAATATCAGATCCCTGTTTTAAATAAGGGTTGTTTTCCCTCGGTCTCTCTCTCTCTGTGTCTCTCTGAAGTCCCCTTCTCTCTTCAAATGTTCCCTATTTAAGCTCACTGCTTTGCGCCTTTCACCGTACCTGAAGAAAAGCTGCCTTTTCCTCTTAAAACATGTTCTTTTTTACTTCATTTGTTAATTTTTTTCCACATTATCTCTAGCATGGAAGTTCTGCAATGGATTATCAATGTATCCTTCTGGATCCAGTAGGTGGTAGTGTGTATTTATTTATTTATTTATTTGCTTTTGCTAACTGGATAGGTGCACTAGGCAGGACCTGCCTATTTTCAGGCACGACCCGGCAGACATTTGGTTGGGAGACAAAAGATAGACAATAACTTTGGGATTCCCAAGATTGTGCTTGCACGTTAGACTACTCTGCCTCCAGATTCAGTATGAGAAGGTCCATATCAAATTAGAAGACATCACTGAGATCTAGTGGTTTGGAAACTGAACTGTGGAGCAGGAGATTCTCGTTTTGAACCCCACCATAATAACCACTTCCTCTCCACATGAAACATGAGCATGAGCAAATCATAGGATCGTCCTGCACTTCAGACTTTCCTGTTGTAAAGCTGGCCCTGCAGCAGCAGGAGCCCATTAAAATCGAATCTTGTGTTGCAGTTGTGCCACCCTTGGAAATTTAATTGAAAAATAGTTTTTTTATGAAAGAATCCATTAGTATTGATGTGCAGTTTTTCAGGAACAAAGATCTGGAGGTAATTAATTATGTCCAACAATTATACTTCTCTAGTGTTTTTAAAGCTACTCTGCTGCACCTTGTGCCTAACTACACTTCCGAGGTATATGATTACTGGACCATTATCCCACACCCTGCCATGTTTTAATTAGTGATACTTAAGTTGGGTTATTTATATATTGTATTTGAATGTGGGGCCTTATTCGCAAAGGTAGCTGAGATATGTATAAATGACACAGAAAATATACATTGTGCTATGCACTGCATAGGAACTGTGCACATCACCCAGTTCACCAATATGATGGGAATGGCTGCCATTCACTTACTTGGTGCAGAGAAGTGTGATTATGTTAGCTGTGGATAGAGAGGTAGGACTGCACTGGAGTACTCCACCTAATGGACACCTGGTGAGACATGCCGGTACTGGTGAGAGTGTTATCAGCACTAGATGTAGCTGGGACTAGTCCATAGGGTGTTCCTGTCATATCAATAGCCCCACAGGTACACATGCATCACAAGGATGAAGACAAGATGTGCCACAACTGTGCAGGGCAGTACAGAAACTGTATTATACGGGGCAAACAACAGGTTATGTGAGACAGCACAGAGGGCCGTGACTGACTGCCGTCAGCACTTCCTGGAGCAGAACCACAAACTAGCACATGTGCTGCATCTAGCACAAACAATATGCAATGTACACAATGATGACCTTCCTGACCTCTACACATATGCAAAACAATCCTCACCCACACACCAGCACAAGGGTCAACCCTACAGCTGCACAGTGGCCATACACTCCAGTACAAATCCCATCTACAAGTGCATTGGTTAGAGTACTGCACATATGTCATCAGGTACATCCCCTATTCACACCATGACAACACATGAAATATGCAGACGCATACAGACAGCAGTGGGATAATTTACTGCATACTGTGCAAAGGACAGTAAAGAGAACAGTACTGTACCATAATGCAACACTTAAACAGGTAGTTGATAAAGGTGTTGAGAGGGCCATTGCACTAGGAGATGGTCTGGTACAGATAATGTGGTGCACACCCAGCTTGGTCACTTGGTCAATCAGCCTTATCCACTTCCACTGCATTGGAGGTCAGGGTTCACACTCTATGACTGTTATTGTAAGTCTGAAAATAATGGCAGCATTCAGAAAATGGCACAAGAGAGAAACAAATCGCTGCACTCGGGAGTCCAAATGTTTGCAAGTGTTTAATACTGTAGCTCATGAAGTGCTTTATTTTGAATAGAGTCCAAAGGACCTTGTGCCCCGGTGCTTTGACCCCAAATTGTTTTTGTCAGGGGGTACAAGCCTGCCCACCCTGCTGTGACTATATCCACATAATGAACACATCTATCTACTATGTAGCAATCAGTGTAAACCAACCTACAAAGAACCCTACTATTACCTACAATGGTATACAGATCATTATAGGCCTCCCTGCCCAGTACGTTCATGAGAAAGGAGGGATTGGTTTTCTACCCTGAAGAATGGAGTGGTGGTGCCCAGCAACACATTGCCCTGGGGAGGGATGGGCAGCTGCAGTATAAGGGCTGCTAGCTGCACAATAGAGAAGACTTGATAGACCATAAGGCCTTTATCTGCTGGCAATTTTGTATCTTTGTATGTTCATATATCCTCATTTTTTCCCCACAATGTTTGGCTAAGAAAGGCACACTGAGCCAAAGCTGATTTCTAGGTGAATCCTGGGATCCTAACAGGGAGGTTAAGTGACTTGCTCAGGGTCACACAATATGCAAGTGGAGATTGTGATCTGTTGGATGTACCATGCTCATTTGTAACTCAGTGCTTTAACCTCTAGGCTACACTGTCAGCCTACAGTGCCATCATAAGGCCCCGATATCAAACTGAAAGCTCATGAGGGATGTCACCTGTCAGTGATGTCATACAACCCTTCACGTACCATATGTAGTGCAGTACATTATTAGTGAAGCCTACTTCTAGTGTAGAACATCATCCTCCAGTTGGAGCGGGTGTTAGCATAATCAACCCAACATCTATATGGCCCATAATGGGTGAGGGTAAAGTGGTCTGGGAGCTTGGGACAGTTGCCTGCTGCCATCCTTAAATCATAATTGGGAATGCTGCAACCTTGCAACACTCTGTTCCCTATGGATGTATGGTTACAACATGTCTACTGTATCTTGCCAAACAGGTGTAAAAGGTCATAGGACACTCAAGGTCGTGTAAACTTCTCATGCAGTTATCCTCACTCCACTGTAGTGAATGTACAGGAGCAATCAGTGCATCAACTGGGGTGGGGGCAGTGGAGGGTATGCCCATGATCATAGTGACAGTGTTGCAGGGGTCACTGGCAGTTTCCCATTGTTGACCCATGTCAAGATCCATGTGGGCAACATGACACATGGCCTGCTTGTTGCTGATATAGAGGACATGCGAAGGTTGAATAAGCTGTCAGTGGCAGTAATTACGACTCATAACCACTCATTGTACAATAACATAACTGTGTGATTATTGTGCCGACTACACTGCAGCAAGCACTACTGACATAATTATGCAGTGCCTGGCTGGGTCATTGACTACGGTTCTATGTGATAATAGCATACTGCACAAAGGCGATCGCTATTATCTTGACCTGCATTATTGCCGAAAACAATTTCAGCGATATGCAGAAAAGGCTACTGAATTATGAGCGGGGATAGCCCCCGCCCACCCTAAATAATGATTCTCAACTCCAGGGGGTGCATGTCGGGAGGGGACATCCCAGCTCCAAAGAAACACTAAGTCCCACAGCTGCGGGAATCGCAAAATGAAGCACATGCCCCTAGTCCTGAACCCGGGACCTGCTCCGTCGGAGCCATGCACCCTGCCCACAACACCACATGGCTGGCTCGGCGGAAGCAGGTTCCCTGTGTGTCACAACCCTGTCCCCCATCCCTCCACATCCTGTCACCCACCCTGTCTTCCTGTCGCCCATCCTAGCTTCGCGATCAAAGCAGTCTCCATCCCAGTACAGTCACCCACGATGAAAGCGCCGTTATATGGGTTGCCATTATGACGGTTGCCCATATGCGGTCTCCATCATCATGGGCTACCATTGACTATCCTTGCTCTGGAGGTACAGGCAGAAAATACATGTCTGGCACATTAATGATTTGGCCTGCCAGTCCATGGTGCAACATCACCCTGGGCATCTCTTGTTTAAACAGCAACAAACACATTTTCAGCATTGGGTCATGTGGATGTCTGCCATTGTATGGGCCTATGCACCACTCATGGCAATCCTGCTGGGCTACACCATACCCATAGGTGTGACTCTGTAGACCAGACATTTAAGTGCAGGCCTGACTCTGTGATGTTCCTGACCATTGGTCCTGGGTGGGGGGGTAGCTGGGCTCTCTGTACTGTGTGATTGTCGTGGCAGTATAAGCTCGCCAGAGCTCAATATGTGGAAGACAAAAAACAAAGCTGAAGCCGTGTCTTATCAGCCCTGACTGCCCACAACCCTCACCCTTGGCCATGGGTTCATGGACCAGGACAGATGTATTAGAGGATATGTTTTTTATTTATTTATTTATTTACATATCTGATTTACAGACCTTTGAGTCAGGGACTCATTTACAAAGGCACCTCGTCAAGACTAAGACAAAGACAATACAGTTAACAGGTCATAAAAAACAATAGCTCGGAGAGCAGACAGTTATAACAATTATTCACTGGAGATACATAGGTAGCAGTGGTTATACAATACATAGTTTAGGCACACAGGCACCACGTCAAGAGAAACCAAAGCAGTTCAATAATATACAATAGATATGAGCAATAGACATCAGGAGTCACAGGGAAGCCCAGAATGTCCTCATGAGGGCTACAAGTGGTCAGAGGACCATATCATGACAGTGGATGACTGTCTCGGGGGGGGGGGTTATGTACAGGTGCAGCAGCGGGAGTCAAGCAGGTGGCTTCTGAGGGCAGCCTTGAAAGGATCTAGCTTAATGGAGTCTGCTATGTAGGATGGGAAGGAGTTGAACCATGTGGGTGCTCTGTAGCTGAAGGATCTCTGGGCTAGAGATGTCCTGGCCCTGGGGACTGGAAGTGAGATCTTGACAGTGCTGCGAGTGGATACTGAGGGGGAGGCCCAGTGGAGGGAGGCAGAAACACTGGGGGGAGAGACCAAGCAGAGTCTTTCTTGTTAGGAGGCAGGTTTGGAAGCACAGTCTTTCCTCAAGATTGAGCAAATTGGTGGTGGAATACAACAGACAGGTGTGAGTACACCTCGGGGTGCCAGCCAGGAGAATGCAGGCCTTGTTTATGGAGAGCTGGATTTTAGCAAGGGCAGTATTGTCGGCAGCAGCATAGATAGGCAGACCATAGTCTACTAGAGACAGGACAGAGGAGGTGATTGCTAACCTGAGAGCCTCAGGGTGGAGACAATCTCTATGGTGGTATAGGAGTCTGATCCTGACATTGGTGGCAACAGAAAGGGTGCTGATGTGGGAGTGGAAGGTAAGAGCCGAGTCAAATGTGAGACCCAGGTACTTGTAGGAGGAAACCTGCTCGATGGGGTGTGGTGTGTTGGGTAGTATCACGAGGGGGGCGCCACTGGCTTTGCTTTGGTGATGTGAGAAGAGCATAGTCTTGGTCTTTTTTAAGTTCAGGACCAGTCTATGGGCAGTGAACCAATGTTCAGCTTGATGACATGTGCATTGGAGAGTGGTCTGTAGTGTGGTGGGGTTGGGATCTGAGGCAAAAAGCACTGCATCATCTGCATAGAGGAGGAGCCTACTAGAATAGGCAGAAGGGAGAGTGTTAAGATAGAGGCTGAAGAGGAGGGGGCCGAGGATTGAGCCCTGTGGGACACCAGAGTGGACAGAACGGGGGTCGGATAAGGTGCTGTTGATTTTAACGCACTGTGCTCTGGCAGAGAGATAGCTGGTGAACCATGCGAGGGGACCAGGGGAGAAACCAAGGCATCTGAGGGAGTCAAGCAGGAAGGGATGGCAGACCATGTCAAAAGCCTTGGAGAGGTCGATGAACATGGCGCCGGCGGGGTTGCTAGCGTCAAGGGCAGAGTGTAGGTAGTTAGAGAATTTGAATAGGGCAGTAGTGGTGCTATGACCAGCATGAAAGCTCCGCTGCTCCAGGCACAGAATACCATGCTTGGCCAGGTATTCTGTAAGTTGGTTGGCTACTACTTTTTCCAGAGCCTTAGAGAGTGAGGGGGGATGGAGATCATCCGGTAGTTACCGGGAAGAGACCAATCTCCACTCTTAAGGATGGGTGTTATGATGGCAGTTTTCCAAGAATTGGGGAACTGACCCAGGCACAGAGAGCAGTTTAGTAGGTCAGTAAGGGGGACCAGAATAACATCTAGGACCAGGCATAGGAGTCTAGTGTCCAAAGGGTCGGTACTGGGGCTATTACTATTGACGGCTTTTAGGAGATAGGGTCTGGCTTCGAGCGGGGAGATGGTGTGAAGGTAGAATGGTGGGTGATGGAGGGTGGGCAGCTGTGAGGCTGCGACAGGGTCAAAGAAATTACTGGGTAGAACGGAACTTAGGTCTGAGAAGGTGGCGTTAAGGCAGTCTGCAATGCCAAGGGGATTGGGAAAGTTGGGAGGAAGGGGAGAGCGGGACCTCCAATTCAGCTCTTTGACGTTGTTCCAAAGGCTTCTAGCAGACTCCCATGAGGAAGCAAGGGTGAACTGGTAATACTGAGCTTTAGCCTGCCGGATAGCCTAGGTGCATTTATTGCACTCTGCATTATACGCTTGCCTGTCAACTGGCTTGCCGGATTCTACGGCGATGTGCTACAGGTTGCCCCTCATTTTAAGTTTCTGGAGAAGGGAGGGGGTGACCCAAGGTGCATTTAGTTTTTTGGTGCATGTTCTAGTGAAGGGGGCAAAGAGGTCTCAGGCTTTACTAAAGGAGTGCATAAAGAAGTTGAGGGCCTCATCTATGGATGGAGCATGTCTGATGGGGGACCAGTCAAGTTGGGCAAGGTACAGTTTAAGGTTACAAAGGCCACCAGAGAGTAGACGCCGGCGCTGGATGGTTCTCGGGGCTGGCTTACTGTCGGTAGAGGACCAGGAGAATAAGACTGGTGTAGGATGTTGATATCCAGTACTTTTTGTGGGTGGTTGGTAATAATGACGTCAAGGAGGGTGCTGGTACTGGTAGAGGAGTTGTGCCTAGTGGGGGTGGGAGACTAGCTGGGTCATGTCGAGGGCGACAAAAGAGTCGCTGGATTGGGAAGCAGATTCTGAGAGTCAATTGATGTTAAGATCTCCAGTAATTATCTGTCCTGCTTTGGGCGGTAGGCCTGAAAGTTAATCAGTAAGTGACTGGATAGCGGGTCTTGCTTTCTAGGGGGAATATAGGCAACAGTGAAGAAGAGCAGGCCCTTAGCAGGATCAGGGGAGAGTTTGAGCATAAGGGCTTGTGCCCAGCTATCTAGCTTCGGAGGTGGCCGTGCATGTCCAAGAAGGGTGTCACGCATGTAAACTGCACAACCAGCCCCGCGCTTGCCCATCCGGTCTTCCCTGAAGAGGGTATACAGTATCTTGGGAGGGAGCCAAAGCAATCAGGGGTGGATTTGGATAACCAGGTTTCCACGAGGGCGATAATGTCTGGCTGATGCTGAATAACCCAGCATTAGAACGCCACAGCCTTTTTGAGGAGGCTGCAAATATTCATGGAGCCGATACAGAGACCTTGAGCCAGGGTGGGCTTGTTTAGGTTGGTGGGCATAGGGCCTGGGTTAGGATGAATGTTTCCAGACAATAGCAATAGGAGGGTGATTAGTCAGATTAGGTGATGGTAGTGACTAATGCACCACACCCTGTCCAGATGCAGATGCAGGGGTGGTAAGGCACGGAGGGTGGGAATGGCGGAGAAAAGCAGAGTCCAGTGTAGGCAAAGGATGGAGGCGGTGGCTGAGGCAGTGGTAGGAGGGGTATGGGGGGTGGAGGTGTCAAGCGTGGGGGAAGTTGGGAAGAGGTGGTAGATAAGTGGGGGGAGTACTGTGTGTGGTGTGTGTGTGTGTGTGTGTGTGTGTGTGTGCCCAAGTTGTGGTGGGGCTGGTAAAAGGAGAATAAAGATGACCATAGGTAGTACCAGTGCACATGGTGCATTGAACAATGATGAGGACAGGAGATGCATCATGCTGGACTTGAGTGTGACTGCCACTATGGAGTAGTGGTAGGGCTCCAGACTTTGCCAGCAAAGGTACCAGGTTCAAATCCTGGTGATGGAGGGGGAAAAACAAGCCTGATGGAGGGGACCCAGGGGTGGGTGGAGGCCTGAGCGGGGTGTTATCTGGTGACAGAACGGAGGGTATGATAGTGATTCCTAGTAGTCAGCAAGGGCTGGTGCAGGCTGGGGGCTGGGAGCAACCAAGGCAGGAAGGAGGAACTTTGAGTGAGGTGATGGAGGGGAGGTTTGCTAGAGGGAGATGTAGGAACTGGGGCAGTAGAGATGAGGTGCAAAGAGAGTGCCTATAGGGAGGTAGAGATCAGAGAGGGGAAAGACTGTCAGGTACAGGTAGACAAAATGGGAGGACAAGCGTGCACCCTCTGGTGGACGTTAAGTATGAGCTGGAAATGGAGAAGTGGGGACTTAGGACAGGCAGAAAGTCACATGACAGGGGTGGGTTTGTAAATTAAGGGTCGGCCTTGGCTGGGGCAGTTGATGTGAAGTGTCAATGGGCTAACACCCCCAACAAACAGCCTGGAAGGGAGGTAGCCTTTGCCATGGAGATGTGCCCTGCCCCTGGGAGAGTGATGCTGCATCTGGCTTGCTAGTGACTGGGGAGGGGAATGACTCTCAGAGGCCTATGAGGGGAACAAAGGACCAAGACTAGTATGCACTGGGAGTTAATTTGCCTAGAAACTCCTACTGCGCATGTGCAGGCTGTTGGGCTCTATCTTGATAGTGGGACCGACATGTGCATGCACATACCCTCAGGCCAAGATGGCGAGAGGATGCCTGGACCAGCGAGCAAACAGGTAGGAGTACTTAGAAATGCAGAGCTCCAAGCAGACAAAAACCCCTCCCAAAACACAATAACAGATTAAACAATGCAGATGTAGATACATGCAGCAGGGATCCCGTGTTACCATCGGTTAGCACAAGACACAGCAGTCCTTAAGGTACCCCCTTAGAAACCACAAAAAACAGCAGAGAAATGCTCAAATAAGTAGTTCAGAATTTAATCAGTACATGTGTGGGAGCATTAAAGCTGGGTCAGGATCTGAAACCCCCAACAAACAGTCTAGAAGGGAGGTAGCCTTTACCTCTTGTGCCCATGGAGATGTGTCCTGCCCCTTGGAGAGCGATGCTGCACCTGGCTTGCTAGCGATTGGACCAATTTGTGGGTAAAAAACCTGGCATACTACTATACACCAGCATGTTAATATGTGTGTGGCTGTGCACAGTGCAGTAACAGCCACCTCCTACTGTTGTTGCAGGGGGACAGGAGATCAGTGGACACTATCATGCTGCAGAAGTGAGGCCAGACCATGTCCTGGAGGTGGCCACAATCAGCGATCAGTATGACCCCACCCTGGACAGAGACCCAGACAACTGGCCAGGACTGGGCCCTGTGTCATGTGGGCTGGCCCCCAGATCCATCTGCTAGGAGGACCACCATTGGATGGTGCAGGAGGTATGATGGGTACAGCCACACAGAGTACACTGCCCAAGGTGCCATGTGGCCTGTGAGGGACCATGGTAAGCTGCATCCCAGTCACTGGGAGTAATAGCTTTTGCCACTGCCAGTGTTACCCTTGTGGGCTGTGGGAACGGCCCAGGTGTGACGCATTCCAGAGGCCATAAAAAATGCCAATAGGCTGACCTTGCACATCTACAGGCAAGATATTTAATGCAGGTATTTTTGTACATCCATTCCTGTGTCTGTGCACTGTTTGGTGAGTACGCAGTGAGCATTTTCCAATGGTGGGATACAGTGCTGATCAAGAGTCACAGCTGTAGGGCTCCAGACTGTCACCCATGGGCTGGGACAAATGCCTGGGAAGAAGTACTGTTCAACGTGCATGGTATGCTGGTATGGGTTTGAATGTGATGTGCAATTTGTGGGAGAAATGTGCCATGGCTACTGCAGCCCCCCCGGTGGTGTAGCTTTGGACCTCAGAATCTGCATATGTAAACTAACAAAAGCTGTGGGTCAGCACTGGGATGTGCAAATCATACCTATGTATAAGAACATCCATGTGCAGAGCACCGCCGATACACAGTTTGGATGTTTGGATGTGCGGACATGTCTGATTGACCTCCACAGCTTTGGCACAAAAATCACTATGCATTGCTGCTGCCTGTAACGTGGCCATGTACGATACCCAGACCCTTTGTGGATTAGGCCCTTTGTTCATATCTTGTGTTAAGTAATAATTTTGTAGTACTGCCATGTATCCAAACATATATAAAGCATTTATACTGTATGACATAATATGAAGTGTTACTTATTCTTTCTACAATTTTCAGTTAAGTTATTTACAGGAGAAATGCATCTGAAAGTTCTCTATGGTTTGTGCACTGGCTTCTGTCCTAGAGCTCGAAGGGCAGCTCATAGTGCAAAATAAAAGGCAAGACCACTGGTTTATTACACGACACTTGTTTTGTGTCAAACTCATTCACACCAAACATTGGGTATAACATAGGACACTGCTTCCAGAAGAGTGAACTTTGTAGTCCTTGGACAAAAAATGCAAAGTGTTTTAAATTAATATATCCATTATGGAGAACTGTGTTGAATCTGTAGGTCATTTTCCCAGTTGAAGCTGAAATATTGGTTCCAGTTCTGTTAATGCTCCATATATACAGGCCAATTGGTAATCTCAGGGGTTGTTTCTGATTTACACTCTGGTGTTAAGTATCATTTTAAACATAGAAACAGAGAAATTGTCAGCAGATAAGGGCCTTCAGCCCACCTAGTCTGCCCTAATACAACTAACAATTGCACTCTATCCTGCACTACTGGCATTAGGTTGTACCCCCCCCAACTACCAGCAATCCTCTATGCCTATCCAAAGCATGTTTAAAACCTGTAATTGTTTCTGCCACCACCACCTTCACTGGCGGGCTATTCCACTTGTCCACCACCCTCTCTGTGAAGAAGTACTTCCTCACGTTCCCTCTGAACCTCCATCCTTCCAGTTTCATCTTGTGCCCCCTCGTCCTTGAGCATCTTTTTCTTTGGAATATATTATTCTCCTGTACTTTATTCTTCCCTGTGAGGTACTTAAATGTCTCAATCATATCCCCCTCTCCCTCCTCTCTTTCAGGGAGTACATATTTAATTCCCTCAGCCTATCCTCATAGGGCTTGTGATGTAGTCCCTGTACCATGTTGGTTGCTCTCCTCTGAACTGCCTCCACCCTATCTATGTCCTTACGTAGATGAGGCCTCCTGAACTGGACATAGTATTCAATGTGCGGCCTCACTAATGTCCTGTATACTGGAATTATTACCTCCTCTTTTCTGCTGGCGATTCCCCTACCTAGGCATCCCAGCATCCTGTTTGCCTTTCCTGCCTCCTTGTCACACTGCCTACCTACCTGAGGTCATCGGAGATGATCAAGCCCAGGTTTTTTCTTGCTTGGAGCATGCTATTTCTCCCCCACCCGTTCATATGTACAGTAGCTCCTGGATTTTTTGCCCTATATGCATTATTTTGAACTTATTTGCATTGAAACCTAACTGCCAATCCCAAGATCAGTCCTCTAGCTTCCTTAGATCTCCCCTCATTCTATCCACTCCCCCTGATGAGTCCACCCTGTTGCAGAGCTTAGTGTCATCAGCGAACAGGCACATTTTCCCTTTCACACCCTCTGCAATATCACTGAAAGACAATGAAGAGGACTGGACCCAGCACTGATCCCTGTGGTACCCCATTGGTCACTTTACCCTCTGCAGAGTGAATGCCATTTACCACCACACTCTGGGTCCTATTATCCAGCCAATTCTCAACCCACTTCACTACTTCCCCCCCATGCTCTCCAGCTTGCTCAACAGCCTTCTATGTGGCATGATGTCAAAGGCCTTGCTGAAATCCAGGTAGGCCACATCCACTGCCCTTCCCCGATCCACCTCCCAAGTTACTCAGTCGAAGAACTCAATGAGGTTAATCTGGCACGACCTCCCACCCGTAAAGCCAGGCTGCCTTGGGTCCTGTAGACCATTGACAACCAGGTGTTCCACTATTCTTTCTTTTAGTAGTGTTTCTATGTCCTCTTCCATTACTGAAGTCAGGCTGACTGGTCTGTAATTACCCCCTTCCTCCGTTTCCACTTTTGTATAGAGGGATCACATCAGCTCTCCTCCAGTCCTTGGGTACCTCCCCTGTTTCCAATGACAGGTTAAACAGGGTAGTAATAGGTTCTGCCAACTCTTCTCTTAGTATCCTGGGGTGCACCCCTTCTGGTCCCATAGCCTTATCAACTCTTATTGCCTCCAGTTCCTTGAGGACCCTTTCTTTTAGAAAGGGACCTGGGTCCATTTCTGTGCCCTTCCTGCCCTTATTAATTGCTGGCTCATTTCCTGCCCCCTCCTTTGTAAAAACTGAACAGAAGTATTTGTTTAGTATGTCTGATTTCTGGTGGTCATCCTCTACACTACCACCATCCTCCACTTTCAGTCTTACAATCCCTCCCCTTGCCTTCCTGTTTTCACTGATGTACCTGTAAAATGTTTTATCCCCCCTTACCAGTGAGTTTGCTATGCATGCTTCTATTTGTGCTTTGGCTTTCCTAACTGTCTTCCTCACCTCCCTTTGTTTTTCCTGGTACCTCTCCAGATCCCCTCCTCCTGTGTCTTTCTGTATTGCTTAGAATCATAGAAATCTGATGGCAGAAAAGGACCTCTCTGGCCCTTCAAGTCTGCCCCTTACTACCCCCCCCACACATACTACTGCTTAAATGCTATTTTTTTTTGTTTTAAGCTTTTCTGCTACCTCCTTAGAAAACCATAGTGGCCTCCTCTTCCTCTTCTCCTCGCTCACCTGTTTGGCACAGAGATGTTTTGCCAATGCAATCCCTGTTTTGATTGTTGCCCACTGTTCCTCTACCCCTTTCTGCTCCCCTACTCTGACCAGTGCTTCTTCTAGGTATTTTCCCTTCTTTCTGAAATTCACCCTCCTAAAGTATAGGAATCTTGTCTTTGTGTGGCTTGGTTCCTCACCCTCTGTTATTTCAAACCACACTGTTCGATGATCACTGCTCCCCAGGTGTTCTCCTACTGTAACCCCTGCCACGCTGTCCACATTTGTGAGCACTAGGTCCAGTAGTGTCGTCTCCCGTGTGGGTTCTATGACCAGTTTTTTAAGGAATGCCCCCTGCAGGGAATCCAAGATATTCTTGCTCCTAGCTGTTGCTGCTGTGAGGAGGCTCCACTCCACGTCCGGTAGATTGAAATCACCGACCAGCAACACCTCTTCCTTTTGTGCCATCCTTTGGATTGCTAACATCATCTCCTTATCTACCTCATACTCCTGAGATGGTGGTCTGTATGTTGCCCCTTGTGTGGATGGTTGTCCCTTTACCCCTTTCTAGTGTAACCCACAGAATTTCCCCTCCCCCCAGTTCCCCTTGAATTTCTGTGGCCTTTATATTTTCCCCTCACATAAAGAGCAACTCCTTCCCCTTTCTTGCCCACTCTGTTCCTCCTGAATAGATTTTGTTTTATTTTGTTTTAATCATTTTTATTCTGTATAACCAGTGAGCAACAATCTGCCCATTTTCACTGGCGCCCAGTCACAACAACAAACATATAACAATTACATTTACAAACATACAATAATACAATATCATTTAACAACAACACTTTGATTCATCTAACAAAATTTTTTTTAAAACCCTCTTAAATACCGGAATTGTAATACATTGTACAATATGACTAGGTAAATCATTATATAGTTTTACTGCATAAAATGTTAAAGAATTCTGAGCAAATGTACTTTTACATAAAGGAATCCTATACTTAAAATTATCCTGTGACCTTGTCCTAAATTCATTTACCATCTTTGGAAACATTTCACAAATAATACTCGTCAAAATTCTTAAATTAATTTTTTGTAAAAAAACTAATATACGTAATCTGAATCTATCAATTAATGAATGACACCCTAGAGAACTATAAAGTAAACAATGATGAGTTCTCCTATTCTGACCTGTTACAAACCGAATAATATTATGATAAGTTATTGTAAGCTTATAACGATTCTTTCTGATGTAAAAATATATTACTAAACCATAATCAATAACTGAAAACAGCAAACTATTAACCAAAATTACCCTAACTTCATATGTTAAATACTTTTTAACGGTATAACATTCCTAATCTTTGATGCAATTTCCCAATCAATTTCTGAATGTGTGTATCAAATGATAAATTACAATCAATGACAAGCCCAGGTAATTAATTTCAGAAACCATTTCAATATTATTTCCATAATTATCTTTTAAAATCAAATCAAAATTCACATTAGATCTAACATTACTAAAAACCATGCATTTAGTTTTAACATGATTTAAGACCAAATTATGCCTAATAAACCAGCTATGCAATGAACTAAATTCCATCTATAACTGTTGTTGCACAGTTTGTTCCATATCACCAATGCACAATAAAACTGCATCATCTGCAAATAAAATAAGTTCTGTAGCCCTACATATTTTAGATAAAGAATTTAAAAATAAAGAAAAAAGCAACGGACCTAAAACTGACCCCTGTGGAGCACCACAAATCAATTTTCACTTATCTGAGGTTACACCATTCAAAGTAGTATTCTGCACCCTACCAGTTAAATAATCATTAATCCATAGTATAACTTCATTAGAAAAGTTTACCTCTAATAAACTCAATAACAACTTTCTATGATCTACCAAATCGAATGCCTTGGTGAGGTCCACAAAACCAGCAGCCACCACTTTTCCCTCATCTAAAGCTTTATATACCTGGCCTGTGAACCTCACCAAGGCAGTCTCAGTATTGTGTCCCTGCCGAAAACCATGTTGAGAAGGGGACCATAATGAATATTCATTCAAATAACTTTTTAATCTGATCAGAGACTATTCTCTCTAACAATTTGGATAAAGGAGCTAAAAGTGTAATAGGTCTATAATTATTGACACAAGTCTTACTACCTGTTTTATGTATGGGTCTTACTATACCACATTTCCATTTTGTAGGAAATACGTTATTATCAAGGGAAAAATTAAAAATTTTAGTCAACATTGGAACAATCAATGACCCTGCTTTTTTAAAAATCCTATAATCAATACCATCAACCCCCCAAATAAGGCCTAGGATCCATCTTCTGTATATACATCAATACATCTTTCTCAGTAAGTACCTGAAAATAAAATTTAGGCAGTCCACTCTGCACCTTAGTATCTTCGACTAACAATTCCTTTAAATCTGGACTAACCACACATCCTTGTTTATTAAACCTCTCTAAATCTAAAAAATGAGAATTGAATCCATTAGCAACTTTAACTGGGTCATTAATCAATTGCCCATCTAATTGCAAAGTGATATTATCCGATTTCTTACTCTTCCCATTATCTCATTCAAAACTTTCCAAAGGGCCCTAGTATCACATAATTCATTACCCAATTTATTTTCCAAATAAACTCTTTGCGCTTTCCTGACTTCAACTTTACATAAATTACGCAATCTCTTATATTCCATTTGAAAACCTACTGTCTTATGTTTCCTAAATCTACACCAAGCCTTATTTCTATCACTCAACAACTACCTCATTTCAGGTTTAAACCAAATTTTATCCTCTGCTTTTATTTTAACAGTTTTAATAGGTAATAACTTATCGCAAATACCAATGAAGTAACAACAAAATTTGTGAAATACTTCATCAATATTTGAGATAATATCTAGGAAAGACCAATCAATTGACTGGACTTCTTTTAAAAAAGACTGATAATGAAAGTCAGAAATTTTCCGGTAATGTATAATCCTTTTTGGTTCATTTACATTTTTAGCTGTCCATCCACAATAAACAGCACAATGATCACTTATGCAATCAGAGTTAACTCCCCATGTAGTAACATGCCCAGGATAATTTGTAATAATCCAATCAATCAAAGACTCATATCCAGTACGATAATTATATCTAGTAGTATCAGTCACCAATTGGGTCATTCCCATCCCTGATACTAAATTCCTAACATCTAATGCTTGTTTAGATAACCAATCTAAATTAAAATCCCCTAAAATTAACAATTCCCTCGAAGAAGGAACAGTCAATTCCTGAAAAAAGGCTTCAATTCCCAGATTAACATTCCGAGGTGGCACATATACCCCAATTAAGGTTAACAATTTATTCCCTCCCAAAACCAAATCAATTACCAAGGACTCATAATAACCATTACCCTGACATCCTTGATGAATATTAGCAGAAAGATAGCTCTTAATATAAAATAAACAACCTCCCCCCCTTTTACCTTCTCTATCCTTCCTAAAAGTAGTATACCCTTCAATCCTCACTTCATCATCAGTTATTTTATCAGTTAACCAAGTCTCTGTCAATGCAAGAATATCAAAATGATTTTCAACTAACCACCCCTCCAATAAATCTTTTTTAGGCATTAAACTCTGAATATTTAAATGTCCTATTTTTAAAAAAGTATTCTTATCCTTATCTGATTGGTTAATTGGCCCAGGGTTTGATGACAGTACCTGATAACATTAACAACATCAATATTAACCATTTAACCCCCAACCTTTTATTCCCAGTCCTTAAAAGCAGAGAAACATATTTAATACCACTATTGACTATACACTTTTTCCCCACATAATAACAAGTCTGTTGATAACACAAATTAATCAATTTCTTAACCATATAATGACTACCTAATACAGAACACACTTTACTGTAATGTATAGGATACAAATTAAATTCAGGACATAATTGCCCATCATTAGTAACATCATGTGTGACCAAAATCCTATTCAATAAAGTGTCATCACTATTGTCAGCATTAAATACATCATTAATCAACATTTGTTGAAAAATATAACAAATAAATATCAATAATTTCCCCATCTCCTTTCCAAGCAAGATTCAATATTACTAAATAACTCTACTCCTATATCCACTAAATAAATTTCCTTATATCGAGTGGCGCTTGTGCCACTCACAACGCTCGCGCTACGCTCGCACTTGCAAGCAGCTCGTCTTTTTTAAAGTGCTTTAGCCCCTCCTCCTTCTCTGACCTCACAGCACACTCCCCAGCCTTCCTCCGTGATACAGCTGCTTCCAATGCTTTTTAAACTTGGGTTCTGCAATAGTCTCTCACCCTTTTGCACCCTTCAAGCAGATGAAAACGCTTTTAAAGTCACTTTTAGCAGCAGTCTCTCAAATGAGTTCACAGACGATCTAGTAGAAAACACTCAGGCAGCGTGTAAGAAAGGGTACAATTGTAAGATTGTAATCTTGTAAAATTGTTAGAGCAGTATGATGTCATTTATGTCCCTCTGGACCACAGAGCTCTATAGTAGAATATGGATGCATTGTGCCAACAATGGAAGAGTTGAGCAAGAACATAATCTACATCATACAGTTCTAAAATGGTACTTGCCACCTGTGTGTAAATCAAAAATATCCACTAGGATAACTAAAAAGCCTATGGAGATGGAACTGTAGCAGAACTGGAATCAATATTTTAATATCAACTTCTACAGGGAAAATAATTTTTTCCCTGCAGAAGTTGATCACATAGAAACACAGAAACATAGACAATGATGGCAGAAAAGGACCAGAGGTCCATCCAGTCTGCCCAAGTTCCCTTTGTCTCTGGAACCTTCCTTGGTAACTATTGTTCCTCCATGTTCACTGGTTCCATTTTGGGTACTGTCCCATCTCCACAGGCTTTGTAGTTATTCTAGTGGGTGTTTCTGATTTACACACAGTTAGTAAGTGCCATTTTAGAACTGTGTGATGTAAAGAACTGTACAATGATACAGGTTCAGTGCTGTTCTCTTTTAAGACACAAAACAGCCAGGATACTGAATGGGGTACTCCTCCAAGGTTGGCAGTTTGGCTGAGTGGTTACAGTACAGCGCCCTTACCCTGGAGATTGATGTGTGAGTCCCACCACTGCAACTTACTTTGTGACCCTGAGCAAGTCATTGTGTTCATGCACTTTTACTAGGCTACCTGTTGAAGCATGTGAGTGCAAAACATTTGGCTGTCCTGCTTAGGAATGTTGAAGCTGTGTTGGTCTCTTGCCTGTTTTTGTTGCTTGCATGTTTTTGTCTGTAGCTGGAAAACATTTGGATTGAAACCATTGTCTAGTTACTTCATTTGCAGCCTGACTGATAGGTGTAACCTGGAGCACTGAATACTGATGCTGGACTTCCTCAATTTAAAACAGCTGCACAGGTACATTCTGTAGCGCCAACACACTTAGTATTATTTAACTGCAATCATGGCCAATAATCTCAGTTCTCCAGTGCGTTTAAAGGCATACATCTAAACCATGTGCCTAACAACACATAAGGCATGCAATTATTTGCCCAAAATTACATGCTCTGTGGTAGCTTATTGCTTACTTACCCATCACATGTAGGAATGGAATCTGCATACCCTGCTTCTGTGCTGAAAGTGTAGGCTACTCAGGGATAATAGATTGCAGTGTTCTATGTGGTCAAATTTCAACTCATGGATTCATCATACTGTAATATAATTAAGTAAATTAATATGTCATGATAATGTAACCCATATCCATTCCCCTTTTGCAATGTCATCAATGTTGCAGGCAGAATGGTGTTGGTTTGACCTCGATGGCAGCACGTGTGGGTGGCATAATTTCTCCTTTGGTTAGACTCCTGGAAGAGTATCATCCTGCCATACCCCTGGTGATTTTTGGAAGCACGCCCCTGCTTGGAGGAGTACTGTGTTTTCTCCTGCCCGAAACACTTAATAAAGAGCTACCAGACACAACTGAGCAAACAGAGATAAACCACAGGTTAGTCATTTATGTGTATGTGTGTCATATGTATGTGTATATAAGGGATACGTAACAGGGACCTGTGCAATAAATGATTTATTTTCACAAGAGCTGTTTGACCTTGGGTAATCTCACGAGTGGCGTAAGCCACGAGTGCTATGCCCAAGGTCAAACAGCTCTTGTGAAAATAAATCATGTATTCCACAAGGTCTCTGTTATGTATTTCATTTCTGCAATAGGGATTATTTAGGATGGTATAAGGAGTTTTGTTTTAAATTGTTTATTTAATTGTTCATGTTAACATACATGGACTTTTTGTAGTTTTCCCAGGGCAGCTCAGCTTAGCATAGTGGTTGCTAAGCAGTTGCCATGGATGCTCCAACTTTACATTATGGACAGTACATAATGAAAAAATTTGATGCACAATTCTTTTGTTTATACATTTTTGGGGGGAATTTGTTCATCAGAAAAAGTAAATAAAAACTGAATTGTCTGCCATTTTTTGCTGATTATAAAAAAATCTAAAAGACATCTGTATATGAAACACCTCTCATTTTGTAGATACTTTTGTGCTGAACAACCTTTGTGCTCTATGTACAATGCTATCAGTTTTCATTTTAAAGTTATTTGTATTTATTTGTCAAAAAAGTGCAAAAAAACTTAACTTTCTGCTGCTTTTTGCTAATTCTACAAAAACTAAATGGTATCTATAAATGAAACACCATTCATTTTGTAGATATTTTTGTGCTGGACAACTTTTGTGCTCACGGTACCATTTTCATTTTAAAGTTATTTGCATTTGAATATGATTAGTACTGCTACTGAAGCCGAACATTCTAAATTGGCTGATGACATAGCAACTGTGTATATAAATGAGTGATGACATAGTAACTATGTACGTAAATGAGTGATGATATACTTACTATGCACATAAATGGTTTTATTTACACAGTAGCTACAATACACTCTGAAGTGGACTAATAATATTTGCCTCTTATGAGGACTTGAATTATTCCCTCAGGACTTTACAGCGTTGATTCAAATATTGATATTAGTTAAATGCTGAATTTCTGCTTTTCTTCACTAGCACTGAAGTTATTTATTACGTTTTTGCTAGTTATAAGATGGCCAACTGTTTAATACTAATACATATTGAGCTCGGGAGGGGGGATCTGTTACACGCAGCAACTTCCAACTAATCTGTGCCAGCCACAAAGGCATTGTTGATAACCGCTACCTTATTGAGGTAGTGATCTACAACCTCCATTTTGAAGTGATGTCATGCACTCGCTGACTACTCAGCATTAGAGTCCTCACCATCCATTTGGGGCTCAAAGGAAGAACTACTGCTTGAAGTAGCAGGGGGTAACTTCCCATCTCCCAAGTCTGGTGACCTTCCCTTAGGGACGGAACAGCAGGCAGATAGAGATCTATGTATAGATAGGTCTCCACTATTGGAAGCCAAATGTTTGAGTTAATTGTTAGCAAAGTTACAAAAGTTAATAGTTTTAACCAGTTTTGGTATGTAGTTTTAGAGGGATAAACTTCTTGTTTTGTGCCTATGTTTTTGTCTAGAGATATATTGGAATTGACTCTAGCTTTAAGCAATAGACTAATAATATGCAACTTAGTTTTTCTGACCATTCCCTACGGATGATTCCAGCACTTTAATAATATCATACGTTAATGTTTTAACTCATCCCATTAAAAGAAATCGTGTAATATCCTACTTAAAGAAAACTGGAGCAGCGTTCATGATACTGCAAGAAATGCATATGAGCAGGACAGAACACGATAAACTGACTACGTTTGGTTTCCAGAGGGTTGTCTCTTCTTTGTATGGGAAGGCACATAGATGGGGAACAGCAATCTTGATCCCCCATAAGACACAATTTGAATTAAAAGATTCCTTAGTAGATAAAGATGGTCAGTTTGTAGGAATTAAGGGTCGACACCATGGCTCTCTGATCACTCTGATTTCGCTCTATGCCTCACTAGGCACGGACTACTGTTTTTTTCAGGAATTCCTTCTTAAAATCATGGATTGGGCTGAGGGACACCTAATTATTGGAGAGGACCTGAATTTGAGACTTAGTCCCAGCTTGGACTTCTCTGCACTACCAACCATGTGAGAAAATGGGGTGGCCAGTAAAGCTGCAAAGCTTTTGGGGGAATTGGGAGTTATAGACATATGGTGCCAGCACCATAAAAATGGCAGGCAGTATACTTTCTTTTCCCACCCACATCAGACTTTCTCATGAATGCACTACCTTCTGGTCCCCAAGAAATCTATGGGAATATGTAAATCCTCAGAGATAGGGGCTGGAGCTTTATCAGATCACTCTCCCATATTGCAAAAGCTTTCAGTGGGCCCTCCTAAATGCTCCACCTTTTGGAGGATAAATATTTCTCTGATGCAGAAAGAAGAAACACAAGAAATAATTAAACAAACTGTTGAGCAGGCCATTCAGTTAAACCAGCACCCAGATATATCTCCTAGTATTCTCTGGGACACGGTAAAGGCTATGGTAAGGGGGAGGTTCATTGAGCTCTCAGCTCGATTTAAGACACAAAGGGACCAGAGAAGCAGGGATCTCCAGGCCCAGATAAAAGAATTAGAATTATTACAACAACAGAAACCTGATAAAGAAAGGGGTAAACAACTGACGAGGTTGAAGGAGGAATTCTTTAAAATCCTAGATTACCAAGTAGAGCAAAAGCTGATGTATTTATGGCAACGCTTTTATGAGGGAGGCCCCAGGGCACTTAAATTACTCACAAGCAGACTGCGACAACACAGAGTAAGAGCCACTATAACAAAAGTCAAGGACCCAGTTAAACATACAATGCAGCATACTACTGAAGGTATAGTGGAAGCATTCAGAGTTTATTATGAGAAACTTTACAGTGGGGAGCCTACTCCTACCAAACAGGATATCCAAGAATGTCTGCAACCTCTGAAGCTTCCACACTTAACACAGTCACAGAGGGAAACCTTAGTTTTACCTTTTACAGAGAGGGAAATTTTAACAATAATTCAGAGACTGAAAACGGGTAAATGTCCAGGCTCAGATAGTCTGCCAAGTGAATTTTTAATCATTTTAAAGAAGAAGTAACCCCTTTGCTATGCCATGTGTATCATTTTGTTCGTTCTGAGAAGGGTAAGATGCCCCCTTCATGGACACATGCAATCCTTTCTGTTATTCCGAAGCCGGCCATGGACACCACCAATTGTTCATCCTACCGCCTCATTTCTATCTCGAATACAGACTATAAAATCATGGCAAGACTGTTGTCCAGGAGAGCAGAGCAAGTACTTCCTAGACTCATCCATGAAGATCAGTCAGGCTTTGTCCCGGGGAGACAGACAGTAGATAATATTAGGAGGTCAGTTAATATCATAGAACACTTACAGAGCTCAGCCCAACCAGCATACATTATGAGTCTGGATGCTGAAAAAGCTTTTGACCAGGTCTCCTGGCCTTTCCTTCAGGGCTCCCTGGCCAACTTTGGACTCCCCCAATTCTGTCAAATTATAGCAAAGATGTACACTAACCCCATAGCTTATGTCAGGACTAATGGCTGTTTCCCAACCCTTTGGGCTTGCCAGGGGAACTAGACAGGGGTGCCCCCTGTCAACTCTCCTCTTTGCTTTATATATCAAGTCTTTACCTCAGAGTGTTAGATTGAACACAGATATAGAGGGAGTGGCCTGGGGTACTACCTGTCATAAAATAGCACTATATGCAGATGATGTTTTGTTATACTTGACAAACCCTGAAACATCACTGCCTGCAGTCTTTGACCAAATAGAAATTTATTCCTGGCTCTCTGGGTACAGATTAAACTGGTCTAAAATGGAGGTATTGAATTTAACGCCTCAGATACCGGAAAACGTAAAAGCTAAATATCCCATGAATTGTGACTGTATGACTATTAAATATCTAGGGGTTCACCTGGGTAAGTCAACACACACTCTTTATAAAGATAACTACCCCCCCTTCTCAGAACCATATGGGCAGACCTACATAGATGTCATCTCTGGCCCCTCCCTTTTTACTCTAGATTACAGACTCTTAAAACAAACATACTTCCAAGATTTATTTATTTATTTCAGGCTGTCCCCTGCCCAATCCCACAAAGAGACATCATGGTCTGGCAGAAAAAGATAACAACTTTCCTCTGGGCTCATTTACGCCCCCAGAATTTCTAGGAAAACCCTCCTTCTACCTAGACAGGAAGGAGGCAGAACTTGTCCCAGCCTGCTGGACTATTGGCTAGCAGTTCAGATGAAGATGGCCCTCCTTTGTACACACCCTAACTATAATCCCCATTGGAAGCAAATGGAAACTATGAATAAAGCTGGGACACCCCTCTCAGCAATCTTATTTAACCCCCGCTCCCAAATAAACCCAGAGAATTATCAATAATTTGCTGTCCAAACAACACTACGGGGGATGGGTCCAGGGTACTAGAAAATGTTTCACAGCCCAAACCATGTGAAAATATAGATGGTGGTGTTATGATGAGAGTTTCGTGCCAGCCATTTAGTCAGGTTAGTATAGCAGGCAGAAAGTGAAGGGTTTGTGTGCTCTCTGGCAGGTCCTCAAAGGTGAAGACATTCTACCATTTGAAGTGATTAGAGCCCAAGCTGGATGGGGACCTACAGATTGTATATATTTTTATCAGATCAGGGACCACATTCAAAATAAATTTCGTCACATTATGAGCTGGCAGGATGAAAGACCCTTTCCTGAAGCCTTTGAGACCATCTGGAAGGGCACACATGGAAAAGGGGCAATAACCATTCTATACTGGAACCTAATAGCTGATAAGACCCATAACATACAACAGATACACCAGAAATGGGAGGGAGAGCTGGGTCTTACTCTGAACTCATGGGAGTGGAATAAACATTTAGAAATACAAGAAAGACCACCTCCTCACCAGCCTGGCGAGAATACACCTGGAGGGTCAGGATTATGTACTTTTACACCCCACACAAATTATTCAAGGTGGGCTCAATACCGAGGACAACCTACTGGAGGCACTGTGGCAGACCAGGCACATATATTCTGGCACTGTGCAGGGATCCAGGGGTTTTGGAACCAGATCATTACCCACCTGACATATTTATTTGGGCTAACCATTGAAGTGGGCCCTGAGCACTTAATACTGGGCTTATATCCGGTTGCAATTAAAGGTAAAAAAGGACGTTATCTATGGGTGATTCTTACAATAGCAGCTTTGAAAGCTATAACAAAAAAGTGGCTCCAGCAGACTGCTCCATCCATTCAGGACTGGTTGGGAATAATTTTGCAAATCTATAATATGGAAAGAGTCACTTTTGCTGTAAACCATCAAAAAGAACAATTTACCAATAGAACAGATGGGATATTCATAAAGATAATATACATTAATTAATTCATCATGAACTGTTATTCGAAATGAATACACCAGTATCTCCCCCCCTTCCCCTCCATTCTTCTCCCCACCCTAGACCCCTTCCTCCCCAACCCTCCCTCCTTCCTTCCCTTACCTATTAACCTCCCTGACTGTTTTTCTATTCTCCACCTGGGCACAAAATTAACTCTTTGTCTAGATGTTTATTCTCCCTATTTATTGTACAAAAGTTTTCTCTTTTTATCTTCAGTTTGTTTTAAAAAGACTGTTATTACTGTTAAGAAATTATCACCATTTTAGAAATTGTTAAAAAAAAACCTAAGAAATTGTTGAATTTCCAGAAATATGTCTGTACTATGGAATTAATCAATAAACAAGTATAAAAAAGAAAAGCACAGGGACATGTGGATCAGATGGGACTCCGTGGGTGCTTGGGTTGGAGGGCAGGCAGGAGAAGAGGAGGAGTGCTGGGACAGTTAGGGCCTTGGGGGTGAGAAGAGGAATTTAATCCTGGACATCTCCCACTGACAGAGAATATACACCCGCATCCATTTCCTACTGTACCTAGGAATTGCATTCTTAAATATATGAGTCCCGGTACTATAAGATCCACACCTTAAGAAAGTCTTCATTTGAACAACATCAACGCTGAATAAGTTGCAGACTCCTGTTGAGTCAGATTTTGAATTTACAGTGTTTTGGTTACCCCCTCTAAGAGGGTATTAGACTAAGCATAGCAAAGCATCTCCTACAATGTGGCTCATACGGTGAAGAAATGTTAAAACCTTTTATCTGCATTGCGGAGAAATTAGTTTCCTCCGGGGTGGATTGGTTTCAGATAAATTAACAAAAGTCTGTTAGTTTAATTGGGGGCATGTGCACGTAATATTGTGAAAATGTGTTTTGAAATGCCCTATACTGTATCTTTTTGTCTACAATGAAACTAAGTTTAAAAAAAATAGAAGGCCGATAAAGATTGAACAATAGTGGAATGCAAACCAGTATTTCAAAAACAGTTTCTACTGAAGAAAAATGACTTATAGGTTCTATGCAGTTCTTCTTTAAAGCAGAGTAAAGTTTGCAGTGATGCATCTACTTGGGCACTGATGACACAAAACACAGCGGAGCCAGGACAGGAGTACTCAAATCCAGAAGGCCCGTCAGCTAAAGTGGAAGGGCAGGTCACTGTGTCCCAGCAGGCTTCTTGAAGCCCTGTGTCTGCTCCCTTTTCCTCCTTTTTTTCTCCCGGAGACATAGCAGCACAGACAAAGCATGCACATAGTAGTGCACATGCATTACAGAACCACAGCTCCTTCCACCCCCAGACTTATATCTTGCCTCCCATGCATCAATGCTACCTCCAGGCCTCCACCTTGTAGCAGCCAAGAGCCAGGAAGTCCCGCCACCCCAGTCTGAGAGAGGAGAGCTGCCAGACGACTGCTCATCCCTCTCGTGGCCCTCCCCCCCACTGGCTCCCAGTGATCCGAGGTTGTTCCTGAACTCAGGTTACTGGTGTGGGAAAGGGTAAGGCATGTATATTACCTCAACTCTCTATGCCATGGGGCCAGCTTCTAATTTGATTTGCCATTTTCAACTAGATTATGGGGACCACCCCTCCCTTTTGTGAATTACAATGACTGCATTTCTTCCTTCTCTTCAGTATATGTCCTGTGGTAAATGATAAATTGCAGATTCTTGCCATGGGGTGCAATTTCAGGGACTCCTTACAGACAATGGTTGTACATAAAAACATGGAATCTGTCAGCAGGAAAAAAGGCCCATTGGCCCATCGTGTCTGTTAATTCCTACCTAACTAATCTTGAATGACATTAGGTACCAGAGGATGTGAAAACAGTCAGTGTCATTCCCTTGTTCAAAAAGGAGGCAAGGCTAGACCCAGATAACTACAAACATTTAGGACTTATTTATGTCAGTGCTTGGTTAAAATCATAAAAGATATACTGATTCAGCACAAGTGAAAATGGGCTGTTCTCTAACATACAGCATGGTTTCACAAAAGGTGGATCCCGCCAAACCAATCCCATTGCCTTCTTTAAGGAAGCAACTAGGGACTGGGGTACAGGCAAGGCAGTGGATGTAATCTGTCTGGACGTCAACAAAGCTTTTGACATTGTACCACTTGGAAAACAAATGCAGTAAGTAGCACAATATGGAGTTCACTATGTGTTTAGGAGACAGGTAATAAAGAGGTCTTTGTGGACCTCACCAAGGCTTTTGATTTAGTACATCTGAATTTATTACTGGAGGTTGTTTAAGAATTTGGGGGTTTGACTGATGTATGTGAATGGTTCAGACATCACCTTGCCTCTCCACCACAGAGGGTATGAACAGGGAATAGTTATTCCTCATTCTTAACCAATGATTTGGGTGTTCCCCAGGGATCAATTTTAGGGCCCCGTCTTTTCAGTCTTTTTTTAACTCCCTTCCCCAAGCCAGTTCTCCTATAAATATGATTCTGTACGCTGAATATGTGGTCCTTTACTGTGAAGGGAAGGATTGAATGTGTTTAAATACAGTAGAAGCTGCTTAATTGGGATTCCCTGATGGCAGGGGTTTCATCCCGATTAAGTGGCCGTCCAGGTCACTGGCATCACAAGTGGTCTTCTACTATATTCTGTTGGTGTTTCTGACTAACAAACAGGTGGTGAGTACCATTTTAAAACCTCTTGATGTAGTTTGTGTCTCTTCTAGCCACAGACTTTGTTCCACAGTAGACCATGGATGCACTGTGACAACAATGGAAGAGCTTAACTAGGGCATACATTTTCTCATTCAGCTCTCAAATGGTCCTTACCAGCAGTTTGTGAAATCAAAATAGTCATATAATTTACTAAAGAGCCAGTAAAGATGGAATAGTAACAGAACTGGACACGGTATTTTACAAAAAGGAAAAAAAAAACAATTTCTACAGGAACAAGCAGTTGTCAATGCTGAATGTTGTCTTGCTGGCATTGGCATTGGTAGTGCAGGAGTTAGCGGGATGCATGACTAGAATGGCAGTGAAGCATTGAACTGATGCCATCCCCACCCCCACCCTGCAGAGACTGACAGGCATTGGGGTGTGCCTTTGGGTCATCGGCCATATCGGTCACACCATTTCACCTCACCCTACCCTGCAGACACTGACAAGTGTCAGGGTGTGCCTTAGGGTCTTCAGGCCTTATACTCACCCCATTCCATAAGGAAATACACTGAGATGGGTGCAATATAGGAGAATGGGGTGTACTTTGGGGCTGAAGACTCAAGGCACACCTTGATGCCTGTCACTGGCTGCAGAGTGGGGTGGAATGGTGTGAGCATTACAGCCGATGATCCCAAATCACACCCTGACACCTGTCAGTCTCTACAGGGTGGCGGTTATGGTTGGAAACCCTAATGCCCCAGGTGTTTGTTTGAATTTTCACTCCACATTTTCAACATGGGCTTTTTAGACCCCACCTCATGAACAGTGGCACTATCAGTTCATTAGCGGAAAGGTGATTTTGCACAGCTACTGCGCCATTTGGTGTCACAGGTGCAAAAACACATTTTGGGCAGGATGTTAAAAATGACAACTGTACTGTTCATGAGGAGGTGTAAAAAAAATGGCAATGTTGAAAATCTGGAGTGAAAATATGAAAAATTGGTGAAGTCACGAGCATGTGTAGAAACTGCGCAACGCACGCCCATAACACAATTATTTTTGGGATTTTTTGAACCACAATTTCAGCATAGCATTTTGGGACCTCCCCTCATGAACAGTGGCACTGTGATTTCGTTAATCTGTTCCCAAAGTCGATTTCCCACAGTTATTGTGCCATTCTGTACCACATGTGCGAAAACACATTTTGGGCAGGATGTGAAAAATGACAGCTATAATGTTCATAAGGAGGTGTGAAAAAATGGCAATGTTTAAAATCTGAAGTGAAAATATAAAAAATTGTCGTAGTTATGAGCGTACGTGGAAACTGCGCAACGCACGCTTGTAACACAGTCATTTTTTAGAATCTTTTCACCAAATTTGCAACATGGGCTTTTTGGGACCCCACCTCATGAACAGTGGCACTGTCATTTCATTAATCTGTCATGAAAGGTGATTCCACGCAGTGACCATGAAATCACCTTTAGGGATGGAGTAACGAGCTGACAGTGCATATGTTCATGAGGTGGGGTTCCAAGAACCCCATGTTGAAAATCTGGTACCAAAATTCTCAAAAATGGCTGTGATATCCACCTACTGTAGGTTGAAACCCTCCATTGCCTGCCATTATAAAGCTTACCACATTTTGTTCAGTTCCTGGGCGGCTTTGAAGAGTTCAGACATGTTCCTGCTCCACAGAAGACCGCAGTATCAGCGCCTGGAGGTAAGTATGGGGTGAGAGGGGAGGTGGGAGGTGGGGTGCACAGAGGGTGGGTGCAGGTTGGGATGAGGTGCTGCAGGATGATTATGATTTTTTTTACTGGTAAAAACAAACAACAACTGGACTTTGGGGAAGGTTTTCTTTAATTACAGGTAAAAAGATTTTTGGCACACTGGGGTGGGCTCCCAATGTATTACGAGTTTTGGGGGGACATGATGCCGATGGGGATTGGGCACCCCAGTCAGCAAAGAAAGTGTGTTGGGGGGGAACATGATGCTGAAGTGGATTGGGCACCCCCATCGGCAAACAAATTGAACTGAAGGAGGGACATGCCGACACGGGGATTGGGCATCCCTGATGTCGGCTTTGTGGGGATTGTGTGGTGGGCGGCAGGAGCCACCATATTTATTGGAATGTTTCACCAGGAAAGGTACATATCGGAGCCTTGTCATCTGACACTCCAATGAGGAAATTGCATTTCATTGGAGCAGCAGATTTCTTTCAACTCTATGGCTCTCTTTGAAACTGCTGTCCTCGCCAGCGTGCTCACTGATTGTCGTCTGAGGGACGCACCCACTAAAGCATCCCCTGCATTGGTCACAACACTGAGGCACCTCTGAAAGTGCTACTATAGCAAGACGTTGCTTACGCATGCACAAGCAAACATAATAAAAATGAAATGCAGGTTTAATGCAGTTGTCTTTTAAACTGTGTTCCCCCCAAAAGCAAATATGTTCAGAACAAGAGTACTCTGGTGCATAGGATTATTGTAAAAACAACCCTGAGTCACTCTCATACTTACTGGTACTGTACCAAATAAAGCAATTACAAGAGAAATATGGGCCAAAAATCCTTCTTAAATATAGCAGCCTAAATATGGAATGACTTGCATCTTGATTTGAAACAAATTGAAACTCATGAACAGTTTAAGAATACTAACTTGAATACTTCACAATTCAATGTGTAACTGTCATTGAATTGTTCTTTTGTTAATTCTATCTGGTGCATTACTTATAAACCTTTGTGATACTGTGTGCACCATCTTACATGATTAAACTTGGTTTTATTGAGGTGCTGCACTGAGATACAAGCTAGAATCAGTTCTAGCCAGGGTGAACCCCCCCCAGCTCCTAATATGCATAAACCGAAGTGGCTCAGTATGTCCCTTGTGTCTACTAACATTATTGTGTTTTTTCCTTTTGATATAGTTAGTACTCTTTAACATCCCGCTCGTCCTGTAAAAGGAACTTTTTTTAGCCTCCAGTATGCTCATCCTTGGTAACCAAAGATTACATCAATCAATCAATCATCAATACATACATAGACAATATTGCAAGTGACCCATACAGGGACCATTTTAACTCCACTGTTATCCTTAAGTGGCCCCAGAGATTTTTTCCAGATTCACACCCTCCAGATACTTACCTATTAATTCTGGCACTATCAGCGCTGCCTCCTGTCTGGCCTGCACCTGTCTCATACCTTCCACTTGTAGTTGGACATTCCCCCTTTCTTCTTATTTGAAGAATGACACAAAATAGTTATTCTGTGCCTCTGTTTTAGTATTCTTCCTGCCTCGCTTGATGGTTTCTAACTTCCCCAGTGAGCAGCAGCCCCACCTTATGTTCCCTATGTATTTAAAACTTCCCTAGTTAGCTTTTGGCAGACAGCAGCAAGAGGAAGGAGGCAGCTGCTAGAACTCCTCTACTGGGACTAAAGAATTAGAACTCTACTACTGGAACCTTCAATTTGGGTAAAAAACCAAAAAACAAAAACAAAACAAGAGTTGGTGTGCTTGTCTGAATTAGGGGAAGGGAACTGTTATCTGTGCTGTTAGCTAGGTGAACAGAAGAGCTGTAAATTAAGGTGTGTGGCTTAGGCAACAGAACGCCATGTGTCTGTATTTAAAACTTCCCTAGTTTCTGTAGCTTTTGGCAGAGAGCAGCAAGAGGAAGGAGGCATCTGTTAGAACTCCTCTACTGGGACTATATAGTTCTCCCACCACCTTTAGCCAGTTCCACTTTTATAGGCACTGGATTTGACTGACAACAAGAACTTCCTGTTTGGGAGAAGGAAGGGAGTGATCACAGAGGCACAAAAGACTCACCATCCTAGAAGGAAAAGAATAGCTCTCCCTCACCCCCTAGCTGCTGGAGGTATGTCTCTGAGCAAGTAAGAAGGAGACTACTGAGGAATACAGGAACTTCCTGTCCCAGAACAGGAATGGCAGGAGCTGTAAAGCCAGAGAGGCAGTAGGAAAGTAGGGAGAAAAAACAAAACAAAAATATTAAACGGAGAGAGGAAAGAGTAAGCATACAAAACAACAGTTGAGGGGCCACAAATAAGATATGATGGGAGTGGTGCAGTGCAGTGGCCGTGGAGCGGCAGTCTTCCAGGAGACATTCTGGAGGATGCGATGTTGTCCCATCTGCAAGCACCTCTCTGGGCTGAGGGAGGAGGTTGCTCGTCTCCAGGCTGAGTTGACCAAGATTTGGGAGACCTCCTCTCCCACCCAGGGACCACCAGGGCAGATGCTGCTGCCTCAGAGATTGCCAAGTAAAAGGAGTGGTTGGACCATGGTGGGCTCAGGGAGGGTGTGGGTGGAGGAACAGAGGCACATCCCTCCAGTTGTACCTCTCCACAATTCATGCACCATTCTGACACAGCGTGGTTCCTCTATGGAGGTGCCCACAGTGGAGACCAAGGAGGATGCTGGGAACCTCCACAAATGAGACCCACAGGAGAGTGGCATGGGACCCCACAAGGGAAGGTAACAACTCCTGATGGGGGACTCAATTGTTAGGGGGGTAGAACTGGGGGAGGAAGGGGAGAGGGTGGTAAGGGCCTGCCCGGCACCATGGCTTGGAGGGACAGGGAGCGAATCCTCAGGATCACGGGAGAAGCTGCACAGGGGAGGGAGCTGGACATCATTGTCCACCTAGGGACAAATGACCTGGCTGGGAATGGGATCAGAGCAGTGCAGGAGGAGTTTGTGGAATTGGGAAGGGGCCTTAGACAAGTAGCATGCATGGTAACCTTCTTGGAGGTGCTACCTGTCTATGGCATGGGTGAGACAAGGGTGCACCGCACCATGGGATTCAATTGGAAGGCTTAGCCTGTAGTTCAATGGACAAGCAGCCAGCCACTCCCACTTTCCTGAGCTATATAAGCAGTTCCTCTCAGCCTCCTTCTAAAGCACTTTTTTCTTTGCTAGCTGGAGGCTCTGTCTGTCCTCTGCAGCTGGTTATGGCCTTCCTTGGGGCCTGCCCCCCCGCCTTGCTGCTTCAGTTTGTCTCTGCTGGATTTCTGCATTTGCTTTCCTGCTTCTGGTTTGTATTTTTCCTCTGGCTGTGTACTTCTTTCTGTGTTTGTGTGTCTTTGTTTTGGGCCTTGTTCACTGTTCTCAGTGCTTGTGTGTTTTGGTTTTGTCTTTTGGGGCTTTGTTTCTAAGCTCCTAGCATATTGCTACTCCAGTGCTCATATTACTTGCTCTCAGTTACTCACAACTCTCAAATTACTTGCAATGCAACTGCAACAACTATCTGTGTGTTTCAGCTCAACTATAGCTGCTCTCCATGCTGCACTTAATTGTTTTCACCTGATTCAGGCTCACTCTGAACCCCAGCTATGCAGCTCAATCATGCTCTCTCAACTCATTCTACTTACCTCATTGCTACAGTTTCATTGCACTGCCAGGTGATAGCTGCTTCAGATCATGGTGTCTCCTTTCTTTCTATGTTTATTGAAGTTTACAACTCTGTGTACTCAATACAGATGCTGCTTCTATGTTTGTACACTCTGTTATACTCTGAGGTCAGCTAAGCTACTGCCGATGCTGTCAACTAGTTTCAATACCTGCATGTGGGTCTCAGCCCTTCCATCACTTTCTTGTTTTTCCTACGGCGGGGACTTGGAAGTTTTTGGGGAGTCGTGGCCCTGTGTGGCTAATTACGTATGTTCTAAATTCTGTCTCCACTGCCGACAAATCCTGAGAGTATGTGTCACCTTTATTGGCTTTTTGAATGCCTGGCTCATTTGCTCCACTATTCACAGTGCTTCTTAATTGCTACTATGTTTTGCAGACCTACGTGCAGGTCCAACTACTGCTACACTGTTACTGTCCTACATGCAGGTCCACTCTTGCTTATGCAATCTTTGCTTCATGCCTACCACAATCCCCTCAGCTTCAGCCTCTGGGATGCCTGCTGAACTCACTATTGCATCCAACCTTTGCAAGGTCTCAGCACTTAATGCTCATTCAGCTCCTTATCAGTTCTGGGGCATGCCAGCCATACGATTCTGGTGCAGGGTTTCCCTGCAGCCGAAGGTCTTGCTCTGAATTTTAAGTCCACATCTTGAGCTTGCCCGACTTGGGGCAGGGTCCTTCTCACCTGGCCCATAGCTGGGAATGTCCTCACTCAGGGCTTGGCTTTAGCTGTTCACTGATGTGACAACAGCTCCTGGTGTAGAATTTAAGACAAGCTGTAAAGGGTGGTTACTCCAATCTCCTTTGGCTCTAGTGGTTCCACTATAATGGTTATCCATTGGCTTTAGTGGTTTCCCTAGCAAGGCACCTTCACCACATACTCCCTATGACTGCCTCTGGTTCACCTGGTTTGTGTTTAGGGTGAGTAGGCCAGGTGAGTGCCTCAGCAGTCATTACTCTCCTCTTCCCACCTTGGTTGCCCCCGATATTGCAGAGAACTCTCACAACCTTCCACGGCATTCCCGCTAGAGGGATCGAGCGAGAGGTTTCCACCAAATTGGAATATTTTCCACCTCCCTTTAATTGCGTTTCCAAATTGCAGCTACAGAGCTATCACAAAATAAAATATCCCAGCCTGGAGGGAAGGCAAGCTAGGCCTTGGATCCCCAGAGATTTCCTCCTCATAGGGTTTTTTCTCTCCACCGTGCCTCAGGTCATAAAAGTTAGTTAGCTGTAGTTAGTGTTTCCTAGTTTTATTAGGTAGGTTCCACTGTTGGATGGAGGTGGATGGTGTCCCTACTTGCTGTTCCCTCTCTCCTTAGAAGGTCCCCTCATTCTCTGGCGCTACCCACCAAACTCATGCTATTGCTAACCTGTGCATCTCATTACATTATCAAGGCATCTCATTATGTTATCAAGCTGCCTGATACTTTATCTACTACTGCATCACAGCTACTGCTTGCTTATATGCTTCGTACTACTTCATTCTTTTTGGGGATCCTTCCTAAGGTACCTTTAGCCAAGGGAATCGTCCTGGCACCTCTAAGGGTGGAACCCTCTTTGAGGGTTCATTGCCTTTGGTACCCCTACAGGGTCACAATTCCTTTGGAATAGAGAGTGTGAATGGCCAAAACCAAACTAACACAGTTGCACAAGCATAACACTATACTGGCTGCATAGGCCATTGAATTGGAAGGCTTGGCCTGTAGTTCAATGGACAAGCAGCCAGCCACTCCCACTTTTCTGAGCTATATAAGCAGTTCCTCTCAGCCTCCTTCTGAAGCACTTTTTCTTTGCCCCACCATCCTCCCCTGCTCCTCCAGCGGCAGCACTTTTCTTCTTGGGATCCTTCCTAAGGTACTTTTAGCCACAGGAATCGTCCCATGGCACCTCTAGGGGTGGAACCCTCTTCAAGGTTTTTTGCCTTTAGTACTCCTACAGGGTGGTAATTCCTCTGGAACAGAGCATGTGAATGGCCAAAACCAAACTAACACAGTTGCACAAGCATAACACTGTATTGGCTGTGAAGGCCTTTGAATCAATGGTTGAAAAACTGGTGCAGAGCTCAGGGTTTTGGCTTCACTGGGGACTGGGGGTCCACCTGGAGGGATACAGGCCTATACTGGTGCAGTGGTCTGCATCTGTCCAAGAGGGGAACCAGGATCCTAGGTGATAGGTTTAAATGCTTCTTTGGCAAGCATTTAAACTAGCTGGGGGGTCACTGAAAAGGAGCAGGGAAGTCGCAGCCCCTCCAATAAAATAGAGTTGCTAGTGAGGTAAATACCAAGATAGAGAAGTCAATAGGGAGAAGGGCTGTGATAAATGGTGACATAGGCAAAGGCAGTAAGGACAGGGCTGGGGCTAAAAGGAGCAAGGCCATCAGAAAATGGAGGGCAATGAGTATCAAAGTCTGTAGTCTGGGTAACAAGCTTTCTGAACTAGTGGCCTTGATGGAAGAGGGATGCCTGGATATCGTGGCAGTCACAGAAACATGGTACACAGAGAACCATGACTGGTATGTCAACATACCAGGTTACACAGTCTACAGGCATGACAGGGAGGGTAGAAGAGGAGGAGGAGTAGCTCTCTATGTAAGGGAAGGGATCAAAGCAACAGAACTAAAGGGTAAACAAGGAGAACAGGAGGCACTGTGGGTCACCCTGGAGACCAGAAATGGCACCACAATCTGCACAGATGTTGTATACAGACCCCCATCTCAGGGAAGGAAATGGACAAGGAAATAATAGAAGGCATCCTTAGGATGACAGAAAAAGGGGAGATATTGTTGATGGGGACCTGAATATGCCAGATGTTAACTGGAGCACCTTTGCTGCAGCCACATCCTAGAGCAGGGTCATTCTCGATGCCCTGCAGGGGGCATGCTTCAGACAGCTAGCATTGGAACCCACTTGGGAGGGAGTAATCTTAGACCTCATACTCTTAAACAGGGATGGAGAGAGGATCTCAAATTTAGAAGTGGGTAGCCATCTGGGAACAAGTGACCACCAAACAGTGTGGTTCACGATAAACACAGCCATAGAGTCAAGCCACAAAAGTGACGGTACTGGACTTTAGGAGGGCTGACTTTGTCAAAATGGGAGAGTGTCTCAGAAAAGCACTAGCAAACAGGCAAGAAGGAGGGGTGGAGGAACAATGGGGAAACATCAAAACTGCCATCACAGAGGCAACAAGCCTTTGTGTGAAGCAAATAAATCAAAATGAAGGAAAAAAACACTATTGTTCTCAAAAGAGGTGGTGGGGAAGGTTAGGGAGAAAAATATAGCATTCAAGAAGTATAAGGAAACACAGAAATAACAGGACAGAGAACTGTACCAGTTAAAGCAGAAGGAAGTGGGGAAGGCAGTCAGAATAGCAAAGGTCCAAACAGAGGAAAAGATAGCCAACTCAGTTAAGAAGGGGGATAAAACCTTTTATAGGTACATTAGGGAGCGAAGAAATACCAAGGAAGGGATAGTGAGGCTTAATAAAGGGGAGTGTGGGTGGGCAGAGGGTGACAGTGAAAAAACAGGGATATTGAATGAATACTTCTGCTCAGTATTCACAAATGAAAAGGAGGGGGAGGTACCTAATCCAGTCAAAAGAAACACCTGGATAGGGGGGTCGATACCAGTCTATTCATAGAAGAAAGGGTTCTGCAAGAACTCCTAAAACTTAAGGTGGACAAAGCAATGGGCCCTGATGGGATTCATCCCAGAATTCTAAAAGAACTAAGGGGAGAACTAGTGACACCACTGACTGCCCTTTTTAACAAATCATGGGAGGATGGTGTGGTACCTAAGAACTGGAGGAGGGCGGATGTGATCCCCTTTCACAAAACTGGGAGAAAAGCAGAGGCAGGAAACTACAGACCTGTTAGTTTGACCTCAGTGGTAGGTCAAATGAGGGAATCACTTCTGAAAGAAAGAATTGTTCAGTATCTAGAGGCCAGCGGGGCACAGGACCCAAGGCAGCATGGATTCACAGCAGGAATGGCATGTCAGACAAATCTAATAGATTTCTTTGACTGGGTGACCAAGGTAGTAGACCAGGGAGTGGCTGTGGACATAACCCACCTAGACTTTAGCAAGGCATTTGACACAGTCCCACACAAAAGATTAATAAACAAATTAGTCAGCCTGGGAGTGGGTCCCAGGGTGGTAGACTGGCTAAAACATTGGCTGGACAACAGGACACAGAAGGTAATAGTAAACGGAGTCCATCCCAGAAAGCAAGCATTAGTGAGGCAAATTAGGTTCAGTATTTGGAGCGGTCCTTTTCAATGTCTTTATAAGTGACATTGCGGACTGACTGGAAGGAAAAGTATGTCTCTTTGCAGACGGCACAAAGATCTGCAACAGGGTTGATACACAAGGTGGGGTGTGGAAAGGATGAGAAGGGACTTGGCAAGGTTGGAAGAATGGTCAAAAGTATAGCAGCTTAAATTCAATGCAAAGAAGTGCAAAGTAATGTACCTGGGAAACAAAAACCCAGGGGAAGAGTACACATTGGGGAAGGGGGGGTACTAACAACAACAAAAATGGAAAGGGAACTTGGGATAGTCATAACGGGTGACCTAAAGGCAAGCAAGCAATGTGAGAAGGCAGTAAGGAGGGCTGGGGGGTTACTAGGATGTATAGGAAGAGGCATCAGCAGTAGAAAACAGGAAGTTGTTATCCCTCTGTACAGACAGTTGATGAAACCCCATCTGGAGTACTGCATGCAATTCTTGAGACCCCATCTCTGCAAGACATAGATGGATGGAGGCAGTCCAGAGGAGGGCAACTAAAATGGTGCAGGGTCTGCACCAGAAGACATATGAAGACAGACTAAAACAGCTTAATATGTATACCCTCGAGGAAAGGAGGGAGATGGGGGATATGATAAAAACTTTCAAGTACCTCAAGGGAATCATCAAAGTCCAGGAGGGTAGCATCTTTTAGAAAAAGAGATGTGCAAGAACAAGGGGGCACATTTTGAAGATAGAGGGGGGATGACTTAAGGGAATGAGGAAGTATTTTTTTCACGGAAAGGGTGGTGGACACATGCAATGGCGTTCCTGAGGAAGTTGTGGGGTCAAAAACAGTGGGGTAATTCAAGAATGCATGGGACAACATAAGGCAATTCTGGTGAGGGTAGGAAGAAGCAGGCTGTTGGTTAACTAGGAGCTGCAGCTTATCCAATAGGTAGGAAAATGGGCAGACTGGGTGGGCCAAGTGGTCCTTATCTGCCGTTAAAGTGTATGTTTCTATGTAAAAAGGTATTTATCATTACCTTTGACCCTTTGCATGATCTAGTCTTCCAGAACAGTAATCTTGGTCCTGCATTTTTCCTGTGATGCCCTGTACTTTACTTCTGTTTCTCTACCAAATGTGGGTGGGATTCTGTCCCTTGAAATGTGACGAAGGAGTCTTAGTATGGTACCCATCATATCATGGATGTTAAGTTCAGAATACTGTGGAAACAAATAGTCTGATGTTTACAAAGTTCACTGTTAGCTGAGTAGCATAAAATTGTCTGAGTGTCTGCTGTAAAGTCTCAGTGTACAGAGCAGGACAGCTCTCTCCATGTGGGACGAGGGGTTCGTAAGTGGTAATGATTTCTCCCTGATGGGTACTGTTGAGCCTGCATGGAAGAATAAAGCCAGTCTTGATTTCAGAATATTAAGGACCAAGCTTATTTAAATACTGTACCATGTTGATAAACTGACATTTATTTATATATATATATTTTTAGGTCCATGGAAAATATAAATGACTGTGCTGAAGTGGGAGATCTTCATTCAACAGAAAATATCACAGAACCTGTGCACAGTACTCGCATGTAACCCCCACCTTCAGAGTTCGGTATTTAGAGAAAACCAATGATATGAGCCCTTGTATGAGCCCTTGTTTTTCAATGATCTATTGCAAATACAGAGTCAGTTTATTTGATAGTGTTATAAAACACTTTTTGTCATGTCATGTTATACAATATGTTATTATTTTAATTTAAACCACGCCTAAATCCTGTAAATCTATTAGAAACATAGACACAGGCAATGATGTCAGAAAAAGACCCAAGGTCCATCTAGCCTGCCTGTAGTTCCCTATGTGCCCCAGAACCTACTGTCCATATGGGGTGCTATCCCTGCCTGTCCACCCGTGTTCCCTTCCCTACTGTTACTGACCTGAGTGTCCAACAAACCCTTCCCTCTGTCCCAGCCATGTCTGAAACCATTTATGATCTTGGCACCCCCTACATCGGCTGGCAGACTGTTCCCCAGCTCTGCCTCCCTTTGCGTAAAATAGAACTTCCTCCCATCCCTCTTAAACCTTCCCCTGCCAGTTTCCACTCATGACCTCAGGTTCTTGAATTGTTACTCCTGCTAAATAGTTCCAACCAGTTCACCTTGTTTGTTCTCTTCATAGACACATAGTAACATAGAATTTAGGGGCTGGCAGTATAGCCTATTGATTAGAGTAACAAGCAGATCTGGGTTTGATTCCCACTACTTCCAGTTGCATACTGTGACACTCTGAGCAAGTCACTTAATCACCCCAGTGCTCTTCGGTCGCTTCTGAATACAGGCAGTTGTGCCTAGTGGGTCTTACCTGGTTACTAAAAACAATAAAAAAAAATTTGACAGTAGATAAAGACTGCTTGGCCCACTGCTCGGCCCACCCAGTCTGCTTATTTCTCCCTGCCTGCAGCATCACTGCAGACCCTTGTTGATCGCTGACTCTTTCTCCCTCCCATTCCTTTCCACTACAATTCCCTTATGCCTATCCCATGCATTCTTGAACCCCCACCCCTTTTTTCATTCCTATTACCTCTGCTGGAAGTCTGTTCCAGGAATCTACCACTCTTTCTGTGAAGGTGTACCTCCTCACATCTTTCCTGAATCTACCCCCTCCAGCTTTATAGCATGTCCCCTTGTTCTTGAGCCCCTTTTTTGTCTGAAAAATACTTCCCTTCTGTACCTTACTTACCCGCATGAGGTATTTAAAGGTGTCTATCATATCCTCCCTCCCTCTGCTCTTCCAGGGTGTACATGTTGAGGTTCTTTACCCTCCCTTCATAGGGCTTTTGGTGCAGACCATGCATTTTAGTTGCCCTCATCTGGGCCGGTTCCACAAAGCAGCATCAACAACTTCGTTGTCGAAGTGCAGCACAACTAAATCCCCAATGTCAACAGCGAAATTTTGGCTGTCAGACATTGACTGTTTTTTGTGGCAGCTGAGTCCCCTGCACCTCCGAATTTTAATATAACAAACTTTGAGTCAGCATTTGTTCAAAGCGGGAGAATCACTGGCAAAATCAGTGAAATTTCACAGTGGACCATTACAGTGACAACTTTGAATCCTGCCAAAATTGTCACTGTAATGGCTTTTAACTGCTGAAACTTCATTGTTTCAACTGTATACACTCTGGGCCACCTCCACTCTGTCTATGTCCTCCAGGGATGTGGTCTCAAGAACTGGACACGGGACTCTAAGTGGGGTCTTACCAGTGACCTATATGGGGCAACACCACTTCCCTCCTTCTGCTGGTGATACCTCTCCCTATGCACCCCAGCATCCCACTAACCCGCCTAACTGCCTTGTCACGCTACCTGCCCACCTTTAGGTTATCTGATATGATTACCCCCATGCCTCTTTCCTGCTTGGTAATTGTCAACACCACTCCACCCATTTTGTACTCCGCCCTGGGTTTCTGTGCTCTACGTGCATTATTTTGCACTTTTTCACATTAAATATCAGCTGCCATACCCTTGACCACTCCTCGAGTTTTCTCATGAACTTGATGGTCTCAATCATATCCCCCTTTTCTCACCTGGTCTCCAGTGACTACATGTTCAGTGTCTTGAGATGATCCTCATAAGATCTACCCTGTTGGTCCTGAATCGTCTTGGTCACCCTGTGTTATACCATCTCTGTTCTGTCTTTACCATTCCTTAGATGAGGACTTTAGAGCTGAGCACAGTATACCAGATGTGGCCTCACCAGTGACCTATATAAAGGTAGTAATACCTCCTTCTTCCTGCTGTCAGTACCCCTTCTAATACACTCCCAAATTCTATTAGCATTACTATAGGCCTGCTACATTGGCATGGGTGTTTGAGGGAGTCTCTAATGATGACTCCCAAGTTGCTAGTTACCCTACCACAGAACTTCGTGTCATCTGCGAAGAGACACAACTTGCCTTTCCATGCTGCTGATGAATCTACTGAAGAAGACAGGACCCAGGACAAATCTCTGTGGCACCCCACTCATGTCCTCATTCTCCTCTTATTTGACCCCATTTACCACCACCCTCTGATGTCTCCCCTTCAGCCAGTTTCCTACCCATCTAACTATGTCCCTGGCCACTCCTAGGTCCTCAAGTTTCTTCAGCAATTTTCTGTGTGGCACCAAGTCAAAAGCCTTGCTGAAATCTAAGTAGAGTAAATCCATAGCATGCCGTTATCTACTGCATTTGTTACCCAGTCAAAGAAAATGATCAGGTTGGTTTGACAAGACCTCCCTGCCATTACCCCATGCTGTTTACTATCCTTTAGAACTTAGCTCTATGAGTAGTTCACAATGTCCTCTTTGATCAGAGACTCCATCAGTTTACCCACTGAAGAGGTAAGGCTGACAGGTCTGTAATTCCCCGGTTGCTTTTGGCCCCCCCCCCCAACAGGACTACATCCACTACCCTCCAGTTTGTCGGAACTACCCCTGCCTAAACATAGCTATTGAATAGCCCTACTACGAGTTCAGCCAGTTTCTGTACCAATTCCTTGAGCACCCTGTGGTGCATCCCATCCATTGTTGGGGTCTTATCTATCTTTAGTGCTTCTAGCCCCTTCTGGAGACTTTCTCTAGTAAATATTGGCTGCATCATTTTAGGAATGCCCCTGACAGTTGCCTTGATGCTACTTTTAGTAAGGGGACCAATGTCTTCCCTTGTGAAGACAGAGCAGAAGTAATAATTAAGAATGGCTTCTTTTTGTTCATCTCTCTCTATTTCCTTCCCCCTTGTAGCCTAACAATACCTCCTCCCTGCTTCCTTTTTTCTTAATAGTTATGAAGAATTGCCTTTCTCCACCCATGACCCCCCCCCCACAATATGCAGTTCCATATCTGCCTTTTTTCCCTAACCAGCCTCTTTGCATCCCTAGTTCTCATTTGGTACTCTCCTCGTTCCTCTTCCTCCTGCTTTTCCTTATACCTGGTGAATGCTTTTTCTTTGTCTTCACTGCTTTACTGACCCATTCCGAGAAACATACTGGTCTGTTGTACCTGTTACATTTTGTAATAGTTCTCATGCTTGACTATATTGCTTCAAGAATGGTCCTCTTGATTGTTCTCCCAATTTTTCCTCTATACCTCTGATGCTGTCCACCCTGGTCAGTTTGTCTTAGACATGCTCCCTCTTCTGGTTAAAGTCTGCTCTTCTGAAATGCCCCTGGTCCTAGGGGCCAGCCTAAACTAAATTGGATTATGGCTGCTAGAACACAGAGGCTCCCCTATCCTCACTCCACCTACCATCTCTGAGTTAGTGAGCACCAAATTGAGAATGGCTGCCTCTCTAGTGGGTTTCTTAAGCATTCATATTCATAAGCATCAAGGCATGGCATGGGTTTGAGTTACCACAAGTTAAGCTATCCCTACAGGAGCCAGAAGGCATGAGTCAAAGGCATTATGTCCCTAGTGTCCCTAGCTAACGAAGGTAACTCTGGGCAGGTTAGCTGGATCTCTGGCCTTTTTCAGCCGCCATTGCTTATGTTTCTATGTTTTTAGGACAGCTGAACTCCTGGAGTATCTTAATTTTTTAACTAAACTAAAATATTTTTGAAGTGGTTTTATAGTTTAAATTCTAATTGTTATTTTTGTACATAAGAGTTTCCAGCAATGAACACAACCTAACTCAACCAATCAGAAGGCTACATTGCCAGATGTTGTTTTTAATTGTTCTAAATGGTTTGTCAGCAAAGTACTTAAAGGTAATGATCAGGCCTATAAAATGGTAAAATATTCACACTAATAGTAAAGGATACCAACCTGTATGTTATAATGCGTCATCCTCTTTGTTTTTCTCTGTTGCCTCATTTTTTATGTTCTGATGTTTTTGCTGGCATTACCTGTAAAAGCATTGGAAGATTTTGGGGCTGCCAAAAGGAGAAACGATGATTTCAGGTAATGTGATTAAACCAGTTTGTAAATACATTTTCATACCAAAGACTATACCATTGTTATTTGTTTTACTTCCATATGAACAAAAAAAATCCAAAAATGATACCAAGCCTTTAAAAAAAAATACATTTTTAAATGTCTTTTCATCAAAATGATTCCAGTACAGCAATACAAGGTACATCAACAGGATTATTGATAAGCACTGATCCAAGTTTTTTTTTTTGTTTTGTTATCTTTTTACCTTCCTCCTACACACTCCGGTGTCCAACTCTCCTTCAGGCCACCTAGTGCTCCATGCCACTGGCAATCCTCCTCAGGAGCGCTCCCTCACACACACACATTGCAACCTAATCCCCCGAGTTGCCCCAGCATATTCCATCGCCAGGCAGGTCCCCCTTCTCCGAAGGGAAAGGCACTGGATGGCAGGGAAGCCTAGCACACTATTTTTTCTCGGTCCGAGGGTGCTGCTATGTTGGAGGAGGGTCCCAGAGGTTCCGGGGGAGCTTGGAGAATGGCAGCTGTCATCCAGTGGCACCAAAGCTGTTTTCCAGCTTTCTTTCTTTAGTCCCTCCTGTGCTGCTATGTGCAGTACCCCTGGTCTCCACCAGGGGCCACTTGCAGAGCAGAGCTACCCCCCAGCCCTCCCCAGGAGAGGAGAGGAGAGCAGTCCTTTGGACACTCGATCCTCTCCTTCCCCCTGCCAGCCTCCAGCACCTGAGTCTGTTCCCGAACCCGGGTCGCCGGCGTGGTTTGAGGTGTGGCATCCAGAGCCTCAACCCTCTGCACCACCAGGCCGGCTGATCCAAGTTTTAATCTTAATTCCTCTATGACATTCCAAAATTTAAACTGTAAGTGCTAAGAACGTAATTCCTTTTAAATGAAAGCTTGGAATCAGGTCAATATAGAGTGATAGATAGATAGATAGATAGATAAAAATCTTTATTTTTTATCAGGAAGCAACTTTTAGGACTGTGAGGCTCTGTTTTACAAAGTTGTTCTGAGTATAAGCAAGCGGTTACATAATGTACAGGCTTTGGTTATGACAGACTCATGACACACATTTAGGTAATAGCAATTGTACAGTAAAAACACAGGATATGGGATACATGAGGATATACATGGGATATGGGGTACACATAGGATATGGGATACACATTATTTTGTCCACCCCCCCACCAGCAAATCATTTTTCCTTAAGATAGTACTTTGTTTTGGGTCCAACATACCATATTAACAGTGTTAATTCTAATATGCACAGTTGCAGGTCCCACCCCAGACTCCCCATCCCGCCCACTACCACAACACAACTGTCCATAGGCAGCACCCACTGTAGGACATGGCCCCAAGTGAAGGGCCAACACATGATCACAGCAAGTAACTATGCTCACACATTAAAGCAGGAGCAGTTTTCTTTCCAGATGTCATACAGTCTTTGTGTAAAGTGGACTACATTTTTCACAGTTCTGATTTCAGCGGCTGTCTCGTTCCAAATCTTTGATGAATAAAATATTTTTTGCATCCTACTATATATGTTGTTCTCGAATGGAATTTCCAGACATCTATGTCTTAAGTTTCTTAAATTGTATTTTTTGGAAATTTGTATTTTATTGCTTTTATCTAGATTGTGACCTCCAAATTCTACATATGCCTTTAGCCCTATATGCTTTTTTCTTCGAGTTTCTAGAGAATCCCAATTTAGCTGTTGCAAAAGACTACAGTGGTGGGTAGTGTAATGGCATTTTAACACAAATCTCGCCATTCTATAATAGGTTTTGCTTAATTTACTTAGTAAAGTCGTAGTGGCATGTTGATAAATTATACTGCCATATTCTAATACTGGTAATAAGAATTGTTGTGCCACCCTTTTCCTGGTTACTTCGGGCAGTACTGATATTTTTCTTCAGAGTACACCCAGGCTGACACTTACTTTTCCTACTGCACTGATCACATACTCTTTGAAGGTTAATCTATTATCTATAAGCACCCCAAGGTACCTATAGGTTGTTACCTCTTCTAATTTTTGTTTATCCAAGGTGCAAATGGCCAGGTTGGTGTTCTGTGCATTAATTTTATGTCTAAAGTCAAATTTCATTATGTGAGTTTTTTTCTGACTTAGTACCATTTTGGAGTGCAAGAGCCAGTACTGCAGGATATCAAAGTCAGACTGGAGGACTCTGCAAACTATCATTATCTTTTGCTCTTCCTATTAAGGCCATATAATCGGCATAAAGATACATCTTACTTATTTCAATTAATTGTGGTACTGGATTTATGTATATATATCTATATATATAGATATATACTGTGTGTGTGTGTGTGTGTGTGTGTGTGTATATATATATATATATATATATATATGAAACAAAAGGGGGCCCAGGATCGAGCCCTGGGACACCCCCCCATTGTTACCCTCTATCTGATAAGATTCCATCAATACATACCTGCTGCATTCGTTCTTTTAGGTATGATGGCATTCATGTCTGCACCCATTCAGACATGCCAGCTATTGCCAGTCGTTGTGCCAGAATGTTATAATTAACCAAATCAAAGGCCTTTGAGAGATCAGTGAACACCACGCCGATGGACTCCCCTACCTCCAGCTCACTTGCTACTGTGTCAACGAAGTCCACCAGACCGGTGTCAGTTGACCTCCTCGACCTGATGCCCGCCTGGCTATCAGTTAACAATTTATACTTTTCAAGATATTTATATATTTGGGCACAAACTAGTCTTTCAAAGACCTTCGAGATGGTGGATAATAATGCTATTGGGTGATAATTTGTTAAATTTTCCTTCCCCACCCTTAAGGATGGAGATAACCTTTGCATTTTTCCAAATATCCGTAAGAATGTTTTGCTATAAACTTGCATTAAATAGGCTAGTTAAAATTGAAGTTATTTGCTCGGTTGAGTATTTTAAAAATTTTATTTCAACTAGATCGGGCCCTGTTGCCTTTTATGAGTTTAATTTATTAGTTTGGCATCGCACTTCCTTCAATGTAATGGTTCGAAAATAGAATTTAGGCAGTTTGCTATCAACATTTGGTTCCTTTTTTATGTTTTGTTGAGGAATACTGGCATCATCTACTAATTTGTCTATTTTTATGTCTGGAAGATGACAAAAATAATGATTTAAGCTATTTGCTACTTGGTAAGTTGACTGTTTCATTCACCTTTCATCTTTTAGGGAGATATTTCATTCTTTTTTGGTATTTCCTTCTAGTTGCTTTATAAGCTTCAAGTACTGGGCAGGGTTTTGAGTCTGATTTATTTTGTTCTGATAGTACTTCTTTCTGACCTTTTTTATCATGCTTTTACACTTGTTTCTTACTTTCTTAAACATGTCCCAATCTTCAATTTTTGGGGCTCAGTTTGCTTTTTTTCCAGATCCTATCCTTCCATCTTATTTGCTTTTGAATTTTTTCATAGAGTAGCTGCAAAATGTTAATACACTGAAAAAAGTAATTTTGCTGTACCAATGTATTAAAATGATTGTTATTGTATTGATACACTGGAAGTGTATCAAAAGGAGTTCTCCATCTTGCTCTGACTCCAAGCTTTCATTTAAAAACATGTGTTCCTAGCCTTCATGGTTCCTCAGACAGCCCTTTCTAAAGATAGTTTGAGAAGGTTGAATTTTGGAACCATATGGGGAAGGAGTTTAGGGCCTAATTCACAGATGCAAGCGACTATAGCAGTATCATTGTGACAATCATTTTTAGAGAGCCTCTTGCCTATGCTACTCTCAAGGGGGTCTCAGCCCTTCCCTGCATGGTTGCTATTCCATTGTGGCCATGCTGGGAAAGGGGCATGGGTCAGCATTCAAATAGCATGCAGTGACATTCCCAAAGCATGATGACCCTCACATGTTTGGTCAAAATTTTAGTGGCACACCATCCTAGATGATAGGTTTAAATGCTTCAATGGCAAGCATTTAAACTAGCCAACGGGGGAGGCACTGAAGAGGAGAAGGGAAATCCTAGCCCCTCCAAAAAATCAGGTTAATTAGTGAGGTAAACACCAAGATACAGCAGTCAATAGAGAGAAGGGCAGGGGTAAATGAAGAAAAAGACAAAGGCAGTAGGGATAGGGATGGGGCAAAAAGAAATAAAGCCATAAAAAAATGGAGGGTAATGAGTACCAATGCCCATAGTCTAGGTAAAAAGCTCCCTGAAATGGTGGCCTTGATGGAAGAGGGATGCCTGGATATTGTTGCAGTCACAGAAACATGGTACACAGAGAACCATGACTGGGATGTCAACATACCAGGGTACACAATCTACAGGAGGGACAGGGAGGCAAGAAGAGGAGGAGTAGCTCTCTATGTAAGGGAAGGGATCAAAGTAACAGAACTAAAGGTTAAACAGGGAGGAGAAGAGGCACTGTGGGTTACCCTGGAGACTGGAAATGGCTCCACAATCCGCATAGGGGTTGTATACAGACCCCCATCTCAGGGGGAGGAAATGGACAAGGAAATGATAGAAGGCATCCTTGGGATGGCAGAGAAAGGTGAGATATTGCTGATGGGGGACCTGAATATGCCAGATGTTGACTGGAGGACCATTGCTGCAGCCACATCCAAGAGCAGGGCCATTCTCGATGCCCTACAGGGGGCATGCCTCAGACAGCTAGTTTTGGAACCTACTCGGGAGAGAGCAATCTTAGACCTGGTACTCTCAAATGGGGACGGAGAGAGGATCTCTGATCTTGAAGTGGGTAGCCATCTGGGAATAAGCAACCACCAAACAGTGTGGTTCACTATAAACTTAGCTATAGAGTCAAGCCACACAAAAGTGAAGGTACTGGACTTCAGGAGGGCTGATTTTGTCAAAATGGGAGAGTCCTCAGAAAAGCACTAGCAAACAGGCAAGAAGGTGGGGTGGAGCAACAATGGGAAAACATCAAAACCACCATCACAGAGGCAATAAACCTTTGTGTGAAGCAAATAAACAAATCAAAATGAAAGAAAAAAACACTATGGTTCTCAAAAGAAGTGGTGGGGAAGGTAAGGGAGAAAAAGATAGCATTCAGGAAGTATAAGGAAACACAGAAGGAGCAGGACAGAGAACTGTACCAGTTAAAGCAGAAGAAAGCGGGTAAGGCAGTCAGAATAGCAAAGGCCCAAACCAAGGAAAAGAAAGCCAACTCAGTTAAGAAGGGGATAAAACCTTTTATAGGTACATTAGGGAGTAAAGAAAGACGAAGGCAGGGATACTGAGGCTGAACAAAGAGGAAGGTGGTTGGGCAGAGAGCGACAGTGAAAAAGCAGGGATACTGAACGAATACTTCTGCTCAGTATTCACAAAGTAAAAGCAGGGGGAAATAACTAATCCGGTCAATAGAAGCACTCTGGATAGGGGGGTTGAGATTAGTCCTTTCACAGAAGAAAGGGTTCTGAAAGGACTCTTAAAACTGAAGGTGGATAAAGCAATGGGGCCTGATGGGATTCACCCCAGAATTCTAAAAGAACTAAGGGAAGAAATAGTAACACCACTGACTACATTTTTTTAATACATCATGGGAGGATGGTGTGGTACCTGAGGACTGGAGGAGGGTGGATGTGATTCCCCTTCACAAAAGTGGGAGCAAGACAGAGGCAGGAAACTACAGACCTGTCAGTTTGACCTCAGTGGTAGGGAAAATGATGGAATCACTTCTGAAGGAAAGAATTGTTGAGTACCTAGAGGTCAGTGAGGCACAGGACCCAAGGCAGCATGGATTCACAGCGGGAAGGTCATGTCAGACAAATCTAATTGATTTCTTTGACTGGGTGACCAAGAGAAAACTGACAGACAGGGCGGGGCTGTGGACATGAGCCTACCTAGACTTTGGCAAGGCATTTGACACAATCCCACACAAAAGATTAATAAACAAATTAGCCAGCCTGGGAGTGGGTCTCAGGGTGGTAGCCTGCATAAACACTGGTTGGACAACAGGACACAGTGGGTAATAGTAAATGGAGACCACAGTGAAGAAAGGAGGGTTACTAGTGGGGTACCGCAGGGTTCAGTACTGGGGCTGGTCCTTTTTAATGTCTTTATAAGTGACATTGCAGAGGGACTGGAAGGGAAAGTATGTCTCTTTGCAGATGACACAAAGATCCACAACAGGGTTGATACACAAGGTGGGGTGGAAAGGATGAAAAGGAACTTGGCAAGGTTGGAGGATTGGTCAAATGTATGGCAACTTAGATTCAATGCAAAGAAGTGCAAAGTAATGCAGCTGGGAAACAAAAACCCAGTGGAAGAGTACACAATGGGGGGTGAGATACTGACAACAACAAAAATGGAAAGGGACCTGGGGGTAGTCATATCAGATGACCTAAAGGTGGGCCAGCAATGTGAGAAGGCAGTAAGGAGGGCTGGGGGGATACTGGGATGCATAGGGAGAGGCATCACCAGTAGAAAACAGGAAGTTGTTGGCCCTCTGTACAGACAGTTGGTAAGACCACATCTGGAGTACTGTGTACAGTTCTAGAGACCCCATCTCTGCAAAGACATAGACAGGGTGGAGGCTGTCCAGAGGAGGGCAACCAAAATGATGCAGGGTCTGCATCAGAAGACATATGAAGAAAGACTAAAGGAACTAAAGATGTATAGCCTTGAGGAAAGGAGGGAGAGGGGGGACATGATAGAAACTTTCAAACACCTCAAGGGAATCAACAAAGTCCAAGAGGGTAGCATCTTTCAGAAAAAGAAATGTGCAAAAACAAGGGGGCACAATTTGAAGATAGAGGGGTGACGGCTCAGAGGTAATGTGAGGAAGTATTTCTTCCCAGAGAGGGTTGTGGATACATGGAACAGCCTTCCTGAAGAGGTTGTAGAGTCAAAAACAGTGGGGGAATTCAAGAATGCATGGGACAGACATAAGGCAATTCTAGTGGGGGGTAGGAGGAAGTACGCTGTTGGTTAACTAGGATCTGCAGCTTATCCATTAGGTAGGGAAATGGGCAGACTAGGTGGGCCAAGTGGTCCTTATCTGCCATCAAATTCTATGTTTCTATGTTTCTATGTTACCTTTATAACTGTTCAGAGGTGTCTCTAGAGTGTGCTTGAGGCAGCATTGGATAGAGATCAGTGAGGAACCAGGCGAAGAAGAGTTGCATGTGTAACAATGTGGCTAGGATAGGTGAACTACTGGACACCAGGGACACGTTAAAAGCTAGCGTTTGTGGGGGGGGCACTGGGCACTTGAGACACTTTACAAGCAGGAGCTAGGGAGGGGGATCCACTAGACAGCAGAGACACCTTACAAGCAAGGGCTATGGAGGTGGATCCACTAGACACCTGGGGCAGCTTACAAGCTGGGGTTGGGGAGAACCACCAAGAAAGCTAGAGGAAGGTAGGAATAATGAATGTTATATTAGCCCAAAAGTGGGCCTCAAGGTACAGTTTTAAGGGGGTTGGGGGAAAATTAACAGCACCATGCGACTGGTGCTGTGTTATCCACAGAAAGCTGTGGGTGTCACAAGGTAGGTGTTAATGTCTCCATTTACACATTTTAACATTTGAGGACCCTAATTTGCATTGTGACTCAGTTGTTGATGGAATCCCTTCTCCTGGTGACTAAGTCAGCCATTTGTGGATAGCCACAGCATGAGGGATTGCAGCAGGGAGCTTTGTTTCCCCAAGTTGTTACTGAATATCAGGCCATTACTTTTTTTTTTTTATCAGGTCAGCATGGTTGTATTCAGGCAGTATAGTGCAGTGGTTTAAGGCTCTGAGCTGCAAACCTTGAAACCTGGGTTTGAATCCCACAGCTCCCACTTGCATACCGTATGACCCTGAGCAAGTCACTTAACTTCCTTGTGCTTCCAGGTTGCACCTGTAAACAAGCTTTCAGCTTAGTGTGTCTCTCCTGGTTAACAAAACAAAAAAAGACTTGTGCAATATTAGCTGCTGCATTGGAAGATATTAGTGATATTTTGTTAAGGAGAACCATATTTGTTTTTCCAGATTTTTCACAAAATAAATTACTCAGTGTAGTTAAGTGACTGTAATAGAGAGCCCAGTCAAAATGCATCACATAGAGAAAGACTTAACAGCCTAAAATAACATTTGCACTATTCTAACCCTTAAATATATAGTGCCGACCTTCCACAACATGCATGTATCTTTTCCCTTGACTACTGTTGAAATACATATTATTCAGTTCATGCTGTCTTTTTATAATAATGTCTGTAGATGATAATATTAAAAATAAACAAATGTTTCTGTTTCAACATTACATGGCAGTCTATACTGTGTTGATGCCTTTTTTGATGCTACCTCAGTGCAACAGCTACTGAGCTGTAGGGTATGTTGAACTGTAGTTTTATGAACTTACAGGGCCCATGCCTGGCTAACAGTGGCAAGGTCTAAATGAGGTTCACATCCGACCTCCTTAGGCATTGTGCTCATGTTGATCACATGCTTGCACCCCAACCTGCTTAACACACAAACGGTTAACTCTTGTAGGCCAAGGCTGAATGTTCCACTGCACAACAGGTTTATGGTGCCACCCCATTCTGAAACAACATTTCCCTCCAGGCATTCCCACACTCCACTAGCCAAAAGCTAAAATGGGATCTATTTGTTTGCAAACTAATACTGGACTCTAAACAGTCTCTAATGATTCTCCCAGTGAATGTAATTTGATGTTTATGGCAACAAAATATAAATACCAATGAATAAATCAGTGAGCACTACTCCTTTATAATATCACCTTTCAAAATAAACTGATCAGCAACATGTGCTATCAATAATTAACCACCGACATCTGGTGGTACACACAACTTTATTAAAGAAATTGGTAGTTATCCAATGGTTTTGTTCATAATCTTATACGTAATGCATAGACATTTTATAAGGTAATTTGGTTTATCTATGACTTGGATGCTGTAGCTGGCTTCCCCACCATTAGAAAAGCTAACCAGCTGCAGCATCTGAGTCATGGATAAAACATCCCAAGGGTACAGCCCAGGAGAGGTCATAAGAAGGAGTTGCAGCTCTGAAAACTAAATTACCTTTTAAGATTTTCATGCATTACATTTAGTATGACATAATGAACAAAATAATTAGATGACTACAACTTTCCTTGGTAAAGTGGTGTGTACCACGAAATGCTGGTGGTTAATTATTGGTGGTACATGTTACTGATACATTTATTTTGAATGGTGATATTATAAAGGGGTAGTGTTCTCTGATTTATTTGTTGGCACTTGTTGTTGCTATGAAAACTCTTCTGCTGTCCTAGTTTGTTCACATCATCTGAGTGTGGTAGCATCAACCCCACATTTTTTCCTTAGCAAAATATAAATCCCAACAGTGCATCTATTTGTAAACTGTCACTTCTGGCCTTCTGCCCCAAGAAAGAAAACCTTAGCACAACAGTCAGTTTGGGAAATAGTACTTAGGGGTGTTGTTCTTAGACAGTAAGTGCCTACTGTAGGTTTACTTATAGCCAATGGACCTTTTCATAGCATAGTGCCTCCATCCCAGAAGCTCCTTCTTAGGCTACACTTCTAAGGGTGTTGTCTCTGGAAATGTCTCTCAAGGTTGGTTACTTGGTGATCTGCCTATTTACTGTGAGAGACCAGAGAACCCACCACTATTACTATTATGTTCTGGTCCACTTACAAGGAATGGGTGCCTGGTTTAGTGCTCTTGCACCCAGAGCTAAAATTAAAAAATAATTATAAAGTCTGAGAATAAAGTTGATTGCAAACAGTGTAACTTTCAATACAGTAACGTTTACATTCCTTGGTAAAAGCAGTGCTGTGCTTCTGTCATGAGAGCATACAAATCAAAAAACACTGAACAAACGCCTAAAAAACACCAGAGAAATAAATTAGTGCTCAGTGGTGGACATGAACCTTTCTCCCTCCAGACACTGCTTACACTCCAGGAGGGAGCTGATGGAAATTGTTGGGATTTACTCAGTGGGAAGTTCCATACTCTCCAGACCCTTCGTGCCTCAAGGCAAACCTTAATTTGGGTATGTACTCTGTAGGCATCTCACTCACCCTTGGTCTTGTGATCGGCTTCACAGCAACTCTGGCCTGACTCTGCACCAGAGATGCAGCAAAGTTTTAATTCTCCGGTTAAATTCTATCGATGTTGCCGGCTCCGCCTCCTCAGAGCAAGTCGCGAAGTCAAGCGCCTTACCCAGAAATTCGCTTATGTGACTTCGCTGGTAACTTCTCCGTAACTTTGCCTTTAAATGCCGCCAACAAAGTCGACACAAACTTGTCAGTTTCCTGCCTGGAAAGATCTTGGTCACATGATAAGATCTCTGGTGGTCACGTGGTACACTGTGCCTGTGGTAGTTTCACTTTTGCAGTTTAATCAGGAGTGGAAGGAAGCTGTTTTACACAGCAGAAAAAAGAAAAGAAAAAGTATAGCTTTCTTTTGACTTCATTTTTGCCAAATTCATAACTCCTATATTGTTAATTAACTTTTAGTGAGTTTACTGATTTCAGCAGTGTTTATTTAAACACTTATTTCAGTGTATTTGTTTCCTCTTTTTGTGTTCTTTTTTCACCTCTTTCAGTTTTCTTTTGTTATTGAAGATGATGAGTGAGAGAGAGAGAGAGAAGAGAGAGAGAGAGAGAGAGAGAGGTGGGGGGCTGCAGGCAGCCGGGGCTAAAGGTCCGGGTTTTCATTTGAGAAAGATGTTGTTCACCAGTAGCAGCAGCAACAGCACCCAACCTCCTCCCCACAGTGCAGGACCTCCAGCCCCAGGAGGTGATGGCACTACCACCACCATCATCACTGCCCTCACCCTCAAGCCCCAACTCCCAACTCCCAACTGTTACATGACCACCAACACCACCAGTAGCACGTTCCCAGCAGGAGGAGGAAGACCAGCAGCAGCAGCCAGGATCATCCAAAGCAAAGACTGGGTACTACAAAACCTTGCTCACCACCACATGGGGCTCAGGTCACAAGTTTTGGGGCTCACTCAAAATGCTAAGTGGCAAAGCCTCCACCGCTTCTCTTACCCAGATCAGGGCCAACGGGTCTATCACCACAGACCCAGCCCTTATCGCAGATGCACTAAATGACACCTTCTCCGACCTTACTGGTGTTCTCCCCCAAAATTGTTTATACCCCACCCACCCTATACTGCACTGCTCCCTCTCCAACTCCTCATTCCACTTTAAAGCAGTTTCTCAGCATGATGCTGCCTCTCTTTTACTTAAAGTCCTCGGCAAATCTCATTTTGGCAGTGATACACTAGACCTTAAACTGCTTAGACTCACCTTCAATGAAGTTCTGCCCCCCACCATGCTTCTGAACCGCTCCCTTTCTCTGGGTCAGTTTCCCTCCAAATGGAAATCTGCCCTCATCATGCCTATCCTTAAAAGTGGGGACCGCACCCTGCCTGGGAACTATCACCCTATATCAATCCTGCCTCCCTTCTCAAAAACCTTGGAGAAAATCATGGCCATCCAGCTAACTGACTACCTTTCTAAATATAGCATCCTGTGCCCTGAACAACATGGCTTCTGTCATAACCATAGTACCACCACTGCCCTCTTAGAATTTACAAACACCCTCCACACATCCCTGGACACTGGCTACATTGCCGGCGTTGTCTTCATAGACCTCTTTAAGACGTTTGATACAGTGCACCACTCGCTTCTCCTGGACTCCCTCACTCAGATAGGTCTCTCCCTTGAGACCACTGACTGGTTTGCCAGCTACCTGTCTGAGAGAACCCAGACAGTCTGGATTCCCTATTCCCTGTCCTCCCCCCTCCAAGTCCGGTCCGGGGTCCCTCAGGGCTCTATTCTTGGCCCACTACTCTTCTCCCTGTTCCTCAACACCCTGCCCAAAGTCTGCTCTGGGAAACTTCTATTTTATGCGGATGATGCCGTCCTCTACAGCTCACACACTGATCCAACAACCCTCTGCTCGGCACTCCAGAAATCCTTCTCAGAAGCTGAATCCTGGTTCATTCAGCATAGGTTAGTATTAAATTACTAAAAAACTAAATCCATGATGTTTGCACCCCCCCAAAACAAGAACCTAGGACAACCCTTGATCATTCTGAACTCACTAAATGACCCCCTCAAACAGGTTACCACTTTCAAATACCTTGGTATCACTCTATACTCTGGTCTCACCTACCATGACCACATCCAGATACTGAGCACTGCTGTCAATGTACGTATTGGTCTCCTTCACTGCTATAAGCACTGCCTCCCTCCATAATCTCTTTACCTAGCCATCTCTGCATCTGTTCTAGCTCTAATAAACTATGGAATCATCATTTATGGTGCAGCCAACAACACACACCTACACAAGATTAGACTGGCCCTTAATAAGGCCTGTAGACTTGCTACAGGCTGTGCTAGGCTTACACATACTTGCACCCTTTATGCCGTGACAAACTGGCTCAACTTTGATGGGAGGCTAAAATACCAGGCCTGCCTCTTCGCTAAGAAAATTACATCAGGGTTACTCCCACCTGCCTCTCCCCACTACTTCAGGCACCACTGTCTACCTGCCTCACACGGCAATCAGTGACAACCCACTTCAGGGTACCTTTCTGCAAGACCACCTCGGGCCAAAGAATGTTTTGATATCTGGCCCCACACTGGCTCAACTCACTCCCAAACTCCCTCCTCACTGAACCCAAACTTGGTCGGTTCAAGTCCCAACTAAGAGACTTAATCACCCAGGAATCAGTATGTGACTGCCCCTAAACCAGACCTCCCATTCTTCCACCCCACCTTCCACGACTATGGACCCAACACTGGTCCAGTCACCCCAGGGCATGCCTATACCATGACAGTGGACTTCTCTGTCCGGCCTTGGCCAACAACTAACCACCTGAGCATGTCTAGTGCCATCGCCCTGAAGTGTATGCTTGTACCTGCAACCTTTTGCACTTTGCACCTTTGTTTAGCAGTACTCTGTTACTCTGTATTCTCAGCTGCTATATTGTATTACTCTGCAAACATTTTGTAACCATTCTGTAACAATTGTCTGTAATTATGTTACTTGTTACTTTGGTTACTGTCGTCTCTGTTTTATGTAATGACATGGAACCTTTGTAAAGAAGTCTTTGATTCAAAGGTGTTATCTGATATTTATCAATGAACAATAAACAATCTAGCTCCTTCCCTCAGAAGCAGCAGGCAAGTCCCTTGAATGGGACTTTTTTGAGAAGGACCCCAATGACAACAGTGTGGCAATGTGCAAATTGTGCTGCACTGTTGTTCACTGTGGGAAACCTGGCACTCACATTGGTACAGGTGGTCAGCACACCCACCTGCGGGGGAGGCACCCAAAGGAGTGGGCCAACCATTTAAGAGAGAAAGGTGGTCAAAGGGGTGCAGGTGTTGTCCCTAAGGAGTTGGAATCGGGGAAGCGGCTACATAAGTGATGTGGTAGTGAGGAGGATGGGGGGAAAAGAGTAGGACTGCGAGACTGATCAGCAGTCGGGTGGTACAGTGGGGGGGCGCCACCTGAGAGATTGTCTGTTGCGCCTTCCAGATCCACCCTGAAGTGCAGAAGCTCCACAGGGAGGTGAGAGAGCTCTCATACCAGGTTTTGAAGCTAAAGGAAATGGCAGCAGATACAAAACAAATAATCATGGGTCTTTTGGCATCCTTTCTCCCCATGCTACAGCCCTTGATAGCCCTGTCCTGTTTTATCTTCTTATAGTCTTTACTTCTGTGCACACTGTATTTCTTTGCTGTCACTTTTCTTTCTACCTTCCAAAAAAAAAAAGCAACAAAAAATATTATTTCCTAAGCCTATCAATGTTTATTTTTGTGAAACTTTCCTGTCTCCTCTTCATTCCATTTCCTTTCCTCCTGTTTCCAAGTCTTACTATTTTTTCTGAGATTTTTCTCAACTGCTTCCAAAATAAATATGTCAATCAAGCGGCTTAATAGAGACCGGTGAAGTGGGGAAAATTTGCTCTGTGAAATATTTTTCGGATTTTCCTCATTTCATGAAGTGTGCAAAGTGGCCCCTCGAACTCCGCAAAATGCAGAGTTTGGCAACTCTGCCGGTGGAGTTCAAACTCCGCGTTTTGCAGAGTTCTTTTTCTAGGGTTTAGTCTGTGCCCCCCACTGATCACTGCCACAGCTAGAATAAAAGTTCCCTGGTGTCTAGTGGTTCCCCGCTGATTGCCCATCCGTGTAAAATTAAAATTATTAATTGCAATCCTTGATGTCTAGTGCCCCCACCTGATCGCCGCCGGATGTAAAATTTGTAGCTGTGCCAGTTGGGGAGACCCGATCCTTTGAGTGTACTGTCGTTGCAGGTGTGGGGTGCAGGATTCTTCTCATCTACCATCCACCCGGGGGTGAGAAGCAATTTCTGCAGGAAGTCGCAGACTTCGTTGTCGACATGGTATTGGAGTCCCCCAGATTGATGATTCTGGGTGATTTCAATGTTGGGTCAATGATGAACTCTTGCAATTTGATCAGGACTTCCTCCAACTTATGAATTCATTGGGCCTCACACAGGTGGTTGCCTCTGCGACACATAACTGTGGTCATTCATTGGACTTGGTCTTTCTCATGGGTATGGAGATTTCTGATATGGTGGTGGAGCCAGTCTGGTGGTCTGACCATCACACTATAAGATTCAATTTCTGAGCTCTCCCTAATAGACCTACCCATGTGGAGATGATCTGATACTGTCCTTTGAGAGGTTTGACCCTGGTGGTCTGATGACAGTGCTGGATCTATTGGGATTACCGAATGCAAGCATGGGTCCAGACAATCTGCTGCTAGCCTATAATAAGGCTGTGATGGAGGCTCTGGATTCCATTGCTCCTGTCCGCGTTCATCCCCTCACCCGTCACCCTTGGTCCCCTTGGTTTGATGGGACTCTGAGGGAGTTACAGCGAGTGGGAAGAAGGTTGGAGCATTACTGGCGAAAATAGGGCCTTTATGCTGACAAACTTAGATTGATGGACAATTATAGGGAATATCAATCAGCTATCTCTAGTAAGAAGGCAGAGTTCCTGTCCAGAGAGATAGCCGCAGCACAGAATTGACCAGCCCAGCTCTTCTGAACTGTGGACAGACTGTGCAAGCCCATCTGTCTGCAGATCCAGAGAGCATTTTCACAGGAAAAGTGTTATGAGGTTGCTTGTTTCTTTGCTGATAAGGTGGCCGACAGCAGCTCCGAGATTCAGCTGTCTAGCTCCAATGGGGGTTACAGTGGTCGGTGGGAGGTTACAGTTTCTCAGTTTGAATGGTCTGACTTTGACCAGTTGGAGATTGTAGATGTCATGCAGATTGTCCAGAGTATGTGGCCAACCTGCTGTGGTTTGGACCCAGGCTCAACCTGCCTCCTTGTGGGGTGTGTTGAAGTCATCAGCCTGGTCCAAGCAGGGATTATCCAGTGTTCATTTGAGACAGGTGAGTTCCCGGACTCCCTGAAGGAGGCGGTGGTGATCCCCCCTCCTTAAGAATCCTTCTATTGACCCGGATTGTCCTGCCAACTACAGGCCAGTCTCTAACCTCCCCTTTGTGGGGAAGGTTATCAAGAAGGCAGTGGCGCTGCAGCTGGAGAATCACCTTACCATCCATGATATCTATGATCCTCTCCAGTCAGGATTCCAGAAGAGGTATAGGATGGAGATTGCCCTTGTTCAGGTGCTCAGTGATCTTCTGACAGCGAGAGATCAGAAGAGCCATTCTATCTTGGTTCTTCTTGCTCTCTCTGGAGCATTCGACACCATGGACCATGTGGTGCTGCTGCAGCGCCTTCGGATGATTTGTGTCCTGTCTGGTACAGTCCTCAGATGGTTCCATTCTTTTCTCACTGGCAGATCTCAGAGGGTGGTGTCTGAGATTATTTCCTCTGTCCCATTCTCTCTGCCGTATGGGGTTCTGCAGGTCTCTGTGCTTTCTCCCATGTTGTTCGTAGTGTACATGCTGCCATTGGGAGACATAGTAAGGTGGTATGGGTTGGGTTTTCACTGCTAAGCAGATGATACCCAACTCTACCTGTCCTTTGTACTTGAGCAGGATAGTGTGGTCTCAGTGTTTAACAGCTGCCTCACTGAGATCCAGGACTGGATGAATGACAACTGATTGAGGTTGAATCTGGAGAAGATCGAGCTTCTGGTGGTGGATCTGGGTGGTCGGGTAGAGAGGCTGGCAGCTGGCTCTGCCTCTGGGCTTTGGCTTGGTGGTAGCCAGCTGTTGACCTCTGAACAGGTGAGAAACCTGGGCATTATTCTTGATGATGGAGTGACGCTTCGTTCTAATGGTGTCGGCCGTCATCAAGTCCTCTTTTTACCATCTGAGGAATATCACCCAGATTAAGCAGCTTGTTCCACCTGGCAACCTTTCTACACTGGTCCACGTCTTTGTGACCTCCTGCCTTGACTGCTGTAACTCCCTGTACTTAGGGTTACCTGGGGTTGATATCCGCCACTTGCAGCTGGTGCAGAACGAGGCAGCCAGGCTGTTGATGGGGCTACCTCAGTCCAATCATGTTATGTCTGTGCTCTGTGGTCTGCATTGGCTACCATTTCAGTGGCAGATCACCTTTAAGATTGGTTTGTTGACCTTCAAGGCCCTACATGGACAGGGGCCGAGTTACCTGCAAGAGCTCTTGTGTCCCTACTGCCTCTGCTGACCACTCTGCTCCACTGATGAGGGAATGCTAGAGGTTCCCAGGGTTCGGTTGAAGACATCTGGGGCCTGGGTTTTTGCATTTGTGGCCCCTACCCTGTGGAACTCTCTACCTCATCGGGTACTTGAGTGCCTGACTGTGGAGAACTTTAAAACTGCTCTAAAAACACACCTGATTGACCTGGCTTTTCCAGACCATTGACTTTTGCTGTAGGATTGCTGGATTAATTGCATGTTTTTAGTAAGATATTTATTCTGTTTTTACTGTTTAATCGATATGATCAGTGTAAATAGTGCTTTGTAAATAAAGCTGACTTGAATTGAATTGAAAATTGTATTCATTATTAATTCAATCCCTGGTGTCAAGTGCCCCACCCCACTGTTTGCCAATTGATATAAAATTAAAATGATTAATTCTAGTCCCTGGTGTTTGGTACTCCCCCATCATCAACCTGATGCTGAATAACGTTATTTCTCTAGCGGACCCCTTCCTATACCATCCCCAGATGTTGCCAATTTCCTGGTGGATAGTGGACCCCATCCCATCAGGTAGTGCCACTCCACCCGTTCTCCCCATCCCTACCCCAAGTGGGCGACCAGCACAGCCCTCCACTCTCCACCATGGCTAGCTAGCCATCCGACTGAGCTGGAATGAATGAGCACATACTTGTACAAGCACAACTCATTTATTGACAGCCAGGCCAGATCACTCTCATTCATTGAGCTCTTTTGGGGGGGGGGAGTGGGGTGGTGTGGTAAGGAGTGATCTGGCCTGGCTGTCAGTAAATGAGTGTGTGCTTGTACAAGTATGTGCTCATAGGGTAGGGGGTGGAGGGTCCAGAGAAGAGAGGAGGGTTGTTCCAGTCACCGTTGGGGGGTTGGAATGGGGAGACAGCATTGCGGACCCCCCTACCAAGGTCCACAATGCCATTCACCCCCATCCCGACCCACCACTAGTGACAGGAACAGCTCTCCATTCTTGTCTGTGCCCCAAAAGGCTCAAGCGAAGCGTGTGGCATGCAATGCGCGCTCATTCCAACTCAGTTGGGCTGCCAGCCATGGTAGAGATTGGTCAGCTGTGCTGGTCACCTGCTTGGGGCTGGGGTGGGGAGGAGTGGGGTGGTGTGGCACTACCTGACAGGGTAGGAGGTGGAGGGTCCAGGGAATTGACAATGGCAACATTTGGGGATGGGGATAGGGAAAGGGGGGTCTGCTATGGAAACAATGTTATTCACCATCTGGTCAGTGATGGGAGGACCACTAGACACCAGGGATTAAATTAATTATTTAATTTTACATTGGGGCCGGAGATCATTTGAGGGGTGGGGCCACAAGCACGCACTCATTTTATGACAGCCATGGTAGAGAGAGGAGAGCTATGCTGGTCACCCACTGGGGGTCGGGGTGGTGGGGCACTACCTGACAGGGTAGGGGTCTGGTAGACATAGAAACATAGAAGTTGATGGCAGATAAGGACAGCAAGGCCCATCCAGTCTGCCCATTTCTTTTTCTGCCTGATGAATGTGCCATTGGCCTTTGCTCTGTCAATAGCCCATCTATTTATACTCATCTGTATTGCTTCCTCATGCCTATCCCATGCCTGTTTGAAGCCCTGCACTGTATTCATATACACCACTTCCTGAGGTAGGCCGTTCCATGCATCCACCACCCTGTCTGTGAAAAAGAACTTCAGCACATTACCCCTTAATCGGCCTCCCTCTAATCTCATGCTGTGTCCTCTTGTCCTGCTATTGTTCTTATATTGAAACATGTTAGACTCTTTCACCGTGTTAATACCCTTAAGGTGTTTGAATGTTTTGATCATATCACCTCTGTCCCGCGTTTGCTCTAGGATATACATATTGAGCTCTGTTAATCTGTCTTCATATGTTTTCTGATGCAGTCCCTACACCATTTTGGTTGCCCTTCTCTGGACTGCATCAATTTGGTTAATGTCCTTGTGAAGGTGTGGCCTCCAGTACTGCACGCAGTACTCCAGATGGGGCCTAACCAGTGTCTTGTAAAGAGGGATTATTGCCTCCCTCTTCCGACTTGTGATACCCCTACTAATACACCCCAACATCCCTCTAGCCTAATCTACTGCTTTAGTGTTCTGCTTGGATGACTTCAGGTCATCGGTGATGATGACACCCAAGTATCTTTCTTCCCTAGTGACTGCCAGCAACTCCCCTCCCAGCCTATAGGTGGCTTCAGAGTTTCTCTTCCCTATGTGCATGATCTTGCACTTCATTGAGTTAAACTCCAGTTGCCACTCTTCCAACCATTTTGCTAGTTTATCCAGATCTCTTCTCATTCTGCCCACCCCATCTGGATCATCTACTCTGTTGCAGATCTTGGTGTCATCTACAAACAGATAAACCTTAGCCTCCAGTCCATCTGCAATGTCACTGATGAAGATATTGAAGAGGACTGGCCCCAGGACTGATCCCTGAGGTACCCCACTTGTGAGCTGCATCTCTTCTGACTATATACCATTTACCACCACTCTCTGTTTTCTGCCTGTCAACTGGTTTGCCACTCAGTTAACCAACTTCTGAACCACCCTGAGCTTACCCAGCTTATTAATCAATCTTCTATGTGGAACAGTATCAAAAGCTTTGCTGAAGTCAAGGTAGGTGACATCAACTGTTCCCCCTTGGTCCACCACTCTGGTTACCCAGTCAAAGAAATCTATGAGATTAGTTTGACAGGACCTTCCTGTTGTAAACGCATGCTGTCTTGGATCCTGTGCTCCTAAGGATTCCAGGTGTTGCACTATTCTTTCCTTGAGGAGTGCCTCCATAATCTTGCCCACTACTGAGATAAGACTGACTGGGCTGTAGTTTCCTGCCTCCTCCCTGCTACCACTCTTGTGGAGCGGGATCACATGAGCTCTTCTCCAGTCTTCTGGAGACACCAAGGAATTGGTAATGGCAACATTTGGGGATGGGAATGGGGGGGCGCTAGGGAAATAATGTTATTCACCATCTGGTCAGCGATGGGGAGACAACTAGACATCAGGGATTGAATTAATAATTAAATTTTACATGGGGCCGTGATCGGCAGGGTGAGGGTCACTAGACACCAATGATTAGAATTAATCATTTTAATTTTACATTGCTCGTCGATCAGTTTGGGGGGGCCACTAGACACCAGGGAATTGAATGGAGGAGGACTGGTGTGGGGGGGGATTTGCCATTTCTAACTTCTCCTTGCTTTGTTTTTTTTTTAAATTAAATTTGCACTTAAAAAAAATCCAAAAGCAAAGTGAAGTTATAAATGGCAAATTTTTTATGAAACAGGACAACTACGTAAAATAATCTGTGGAGGCGGATTTGGCAACTTCATGGAAAATTCACTGGTGAATTAAAACTTTGCTGCATCTCTACTCTTTAAGCACTGGCCCTCTTGGACAGTCTGTGCTGCCAAGCACTATTGTACACAGAAGTACTGCCAAATATATAAATGTTATCAGTTACTGCACTGTAGTATGACAGAACAGTAGTGCTACAGAAAAAGAAAGTAGGCCAAATTCCAGCACTCCCAAGAACCACATGAAAATGTATGTTGCTGCTTAGCATAAGATAATGCTAAGCAGTGCCCCCACCCTCAGAGTAGAACATAGTGGAAATGCTACAGAAAAACAAGCATTTGTCATTGTTGAATGTTTGCTTGCTGGCATTGGCATTGCTAGTGCAGGAGTTAGAGAGATGTTTAATAGGAATGGCAGTATTGAACTAACGCCATCCCCCATCCCCACCATGCAGAGACTGAAAGGCGTTGGGGGTGTGCCTTTGGGTCATCAGCCATAATGCTTATGCCATTCCACCTCACCCCACCCTGAAGACACCAACTGGTGTCACGATGTGTTTGGAGTCTTCGGCCCTTATGCTCAACCCATTTCATGAGGAAATAAACTGAGATGAGTGCAGTATAAGAGAATGGGGTGAACTTTAGGGCAGAAGACCCCAAGGCACACCTTGATGCCTGTCAATGGCTGTGGGTTGGGGGTAGAATGCTGTGAGCATTACGGCCGATGACCCCAAGTCACACACCTGACGCCAGTCAGTCTTTACAGGGTGGGCGTTATGGTTGGAAACCTTAATGCCCCGGGAGTTTGTTGGTATTTTCACTCCAAATTTTCAAAATGTGCTTTTAGGGACCCCACCTCATGAACAGTGGCATTATCATTTCATTACTCCATCCTGAAAGGTGATTTCGCACAGCAACTACACCATTTGGTGCCACAGGTACGGAAACACATTTTGGGCAGAATGTGAAAAATGACAGCTGTACTGTTCATGAGGAGGTGTTGAAAAATGGCAATGTTGAAAATCTGGAGTGAAAATATAAAAAATTCATGAAGTTATGATCGTGCATAGAAAATGAACAATGCACACCCGTAACGTGGTCTTTGTTTTTGATTTTTTCACCAAATTTTCAACATAGGCATTTTAGGACCTCTGCTCATGAACAGTGTCACTGTGATTTTCTTAATCTGTCCTGAAAACTGATTTCCCACATCGACCGCGCTATTCTGCGCCAGATGTGTGAAAACACATTTTGGCCAGGATGTGAAAAATAACAGCTGTACTGTTCATAAGGAGGTGTGAGCAATTGCCAATGTTGAAAATCTGGAGTGAAAATATTATAAATTCACAAAGTTACAAGTGTGCGTGGAAACTGCGCAACGCACGCTAGTAACACAGTCATTTTTTGGAATTTTTTCACCAAATTTGCAACATAGACTTTTTAAGAGCCCACCTCATGAACAGTGACACTGTCATTTCATTACTCTGTCCCAAAAGGTGATTCCATGCAGTGACTGCAAAATCACCTTTCGGGACCGAATAACGCCATGACAGTGACTGAATTCATGAGGAGGGGTCCCAAGAACCCCATGTTGAAAATGTTGTGCCAAAAGTAAAAAAAATGGCCGCAATGTCAACATAAGTTGAAAAAACCCTGTGCCATTATACAGCTTACCAGCATTTCTTCAGTTTGCAGTTGGCTTTGAAGAGTGCAGACGTGTTCCCAGTCCACCGAAGATCGTCATGCTGGGCTCCAGAGGTAAGTATGGGGTGAGGGAGGTGTGGAGAGGTAGGGTACGCAGAGGCTGGGCGCGGGTTGGGGGAGGGGGTATTTTCTTTTTTTTACAGGTTAAAAAAAAAAGACAACACACGACTTTTGGCATGCTGGGGTGGGCTCCCAGCATACCACCTGGAAGTTTGTTTTGGGGGGGAGTGGAGCCGACGGGGATTGGGCACCCCCATCAGCAAATGAACTGGAGTGGAGGCATGCCAACAGGGGGATTGGACACCCCTGTCAGCTTCACCAGGGACTGTGAAAGGCAGCTGCTGTCTGTCAGCTTCCTGGGGACTCTGAGAGGCTGACAGAGAAGCCGTTGCCATGTTTATTGAAAGGGGACACCAGACAATGCAGCTGTAATTGACTGCTGCATTCAGGGACCGCCCTGCAAACACAGCTGATTGTGTAGTGATGGGGTGCTCCCTGATTGCAGCGGTCAATTTCTTTGAGAATAGTGGCATGCTCATTAACTGCCATCATCAACAGCATGCTGCTCCATTCACCACGGCAGAGACCAGCCCCAAAACGGACTGCTGCCGTTCGCCACAACAATGCCATGCTTCCACCACCTGCTACTGAAGCAAAGTGTTTCTTGCGCACATGCAAGCGAACACAATGAAGTAGGCCAAATTCTGGCGCTCTCAGAACATGAAAATGTATGTTGCTGCTACATGGCATAACATGGAGCTGTGCTGGCCCCCATATGCTTTCACTGCACAAGTTTGTGCAAATGTCACTGAAAATTAAAGCAGGCCAAATTTCAGGTGGGTAGTCCCACAATTATGTGACCCAATTGAAGAAGTGGAATGAGCACTTATCTATCACTTTACATACTGTATCCCAAAGCACTCTACAAGCTACACAAGATGAGTACAGTAAGGCAGTGCTTCCCAGGGCTCCAAAAACTGGATGGAACTGAGCTGAGCTTTCAAACAGAAGCATTGTCCTGGACCCAGGTGATGTGTGATAGTTAGGTGTCGTGATTTGTGGATCATGATGGAAGCGATTCAAAAAGAAAAATTCTTCATGCTGCTGTTGATTAAGTCAGGACAAGAAGGACGCGAAGGAAATCTTCACTATATTGTATTAAGAAATTGTCAAGATGATGTCTGTACATGAGAAATCTTGACAAGAAGGTTCCTTGCTGCTGTTGCTAGGGGTGCTGGACTGGTGAGGTGATGCTGCTGCTGTTGTTTGAACACATTATGGTGAAAAATGTTTGAGAAAGAGAAGTTGTCTATCTTGTCCTGGTGTTGTTGTCCAAACAAGAGACAACAGTTGAAAGGAGAAGTTGCTGCACTGCTGCTATGTGCTGCTGATAGCTGGTGACTGGTGTGGTTGTATCACACATACTGCACAGATAAGTATGTTTTGTTTTCCTTTTCTTTTCTTTGTAAGGGGGGTTGTTACCGCCTTATGTCTAACCACATCTTCTTACTAGTTTTCCATTTTCAGGTATGGGTGATGACATCATGTAGCTTCATTGCGCCAGTCTGGATGTTGGAATTCAGGATGTTTTCCAACCATGGTAAGGTAAGTATGGGGTTATTTTTTTCTGGGGAGGGGGTAAGTCTGAAAGGTTTTGCAGATGTCATGGTAAATGTTTTTTTGTTTCTGTTGGTCAATTTTCAGGTAGTTTTCAGCATCTGTCTCTTGCTTGCTGGGTGGAGAGAAGCTGGCGATGGCTGGAATGCTGGTCTGGATCAGGAGACAGCATTGCAGTATAGGTGACGCATGAAGACAATAACAAATTATTTGGAATCTATTCAAAGAAGTCCCAACTGTAGAGGTGGCTGCATGGTGTCGCTGTACATGTTGTGGTGTCGACTTGACCATGTCCTGGTGGCCACCCAGTATAGCTGTTGTCGAATCCCTGTCCTACTCCATCTGTCACCTGTGAAGAAAAAAGAGAAAATATTTTGCCTCACTCACCTACTGTGGTGGCCACCCAGTATAACCATTGTCGACACCACGTACTATTATACATGTCACCTTTGAATAAAAATGAGAAGTTATTTAGTCTCCCTTTGGCCACTGTAGCACACTGTGTACCTGTAAAAAAGGAGAACAAAAAAAAAAGAAAATCATGATGCTTACCCGTATGTTAATGCTTCTGGTCATGCTGTGCTGTGGTGTGTGCCACTGAGATGGTGTAGAAAGGTGTCATGTAACTCCTCTCTGTTTCTTAAGGGTATCTGGCTTTGCAACTTCCTTTGGCAATTGTCCCTGTGAATGGTGAAACCTGTAGGGAGACAACAGGAAAGAAAGAGACATTTTAATGTGAGAGTAATGAAGGCCTTTTGTCCTCTGCGAGGCTGAGGACTGGAGTCAACCATCATGTAACTGAAAGAGAAATAAAGACAAAACTTGTTGCCAACAAAAGTGCTGAATACTACTGTGTTATTATCTAACTTGTCACATTTATTCTGATTTGAAACATTTCTCAGTTTGACTGTCAGTGTTACTGAATCTTCTGTTTGATACCACTTAATGTTTGGGTGCAAACCTATTGGTTGAAATGGGGCATCAGTAGCATTCTTGTTTATACTGCATATACCTATAGAGAGAGTGTTTCCAGGGCTGACATAATACATGCTTTGAATGTCTGGTGTCTCATTCTTTACAGGACTGTGCTCGCAGTATGCTTTGAGTTTCAGCACAAAATTACCTTTCTAAGGGTGATATGCAATTAATTCAAAACAATTAATTTTTCCATAATAGCCCCCCCAAAAAACTGACATTTTTGTATTAAAAAAGCAACTTAAACCATTTTTTTGTGAAAAACATTAAACATAACAACACCAAATTATGTACCGCAGTACTATCAAACTCGTCGCATATATTGTGATTGGAAACACTTCACAGGTTCACTTTCACTGTGAGTAAAACTCAATTCATTTTTTGGTGAAAAACATTAAATATAACTCCAAAGTATGTGTGCAAACATACCAGAACTAGTGAAAGAATTTTGTAGTGTTCCAGAAGGTATTGTACTACCAATAAAAAGTTTGAAGAAACAAACAATTCATAACATTACAATACTTACAGGTAGGGCAGAGCTGCACACTGTTTGTCTACCACTGGTTGTGCCACCCACATGGTGTGTGTGCTTCTCAACAGGTGGTGCTAAGTGTTCTAACCTGCAGGGGAGACCAAAAAAGAGAGAGAGAAAAACATTTAAATATCTGAGTTTCGGAAGACCACCTCCTCTGCATGAGTCTGAGAGACAGATAAGCACAAATACAAGTTGTTGCCGGAAATTATCAAACTCGTCACATGTATCGTGATGTGTGAAACATTTTCTGTGTTTGACTTTCAGACACTGAATCCTCTCTATGATGCCCTTTTGCCAAAAACACACTAAACATTTCAACGCCAAATTATGTGTATCGATGCAAACAGTTAGTGACAGAATTTTTTACAATTGTATCAATCAGTCTGTCTAATTGTGAGGGAAAAATTCAATTTATGATACTTACATCAGAGCTACAGTAGTGCTCCTGAGTCCTGTGTGTGCCAGCCAGGTGCCACTCAGATGGTGTTGGTGTAGAATCTGGACCAGTTGCTGTAACCTGCAGGGGAGATAAAAAAAGAGAGAGAAAAACATTTAAAGATCTGAGGTTCAGAAGACATGTTGCCCTCTGCATGACCCAATGGTGACTGAGAGACAGATAAACAGAAATACAACTTGTTGCCCACAAATGAAATAGTGGAGTGGTACTTACTAAGTACTGTCAAACTCATCATATCACGTGTATTGTGATATGAAACATTTTCTCCGTTTGACTTTCTGACAGTATTGCTGTTCCTCTCTTGTCTAATTGTAAAAAAAAAATCATAATGATTCTTACGTCCAAGCTACTTGTCGTGTGCGTGCCACTCAGACGGTGTAGGATTGGGGACACGTGTTCACCTGCAGGAAGACCAAAAGACAGGCAAAAAAAATTTTTTATATCTTTTGGCCTCTGTGAGGCAGAGGTCTCCAGTCACCATAGCAGCAACGACAATAAGGACTGAAAGCCGAAGTGGCAGTGTCTTACCTTCACAGTGGTGAATGGTAGGCCTTGCTGGGGCTGAGTGAGGTCTTGCTCTCCTTGATGTCTATGCTGGTTATGAACTGGTAGATTTAATGACTGAGAGCCAGTAATTCAGTTATAGCACCTTAACCCATCTCTAAAAAAACATGTAGTCATGAATTTCTATAACGTGCTACATAGCTTTTTAGGGCTGCAGGTAGGCGGTGCCTGCAGCCCTCTTGCATCAGCTCTAAAAATCAGCTACCGGATTCAGACTGTGGAACACTGCCTTTGGAGTTTTCCAATGATCCGTCCACTTTTTGCAGCCCTTCAGTTTAACCTTTGCAGTGCTGCAGACTAAACATCTGTGCACAGCTCAGTCAAATAGAGTCATTCTAGTTATTTTGGCAGCCTCGTAGTTCTTCAGTGACTACAAGAAACACTTTTTCTTTTCAATCCAACTTGGTAAGCAGCATTTGTAGAGCTACTGCAAGACAGATAACAGCGCCTAACTGCAGAGCAGTCTCAAATTACATGCTTGGTCATCTCTCCCAATATGTGTGTGTGTGTAGCAGTGATTTACAGTACTTTTGAAACAAAAAGTCAGACTAGCACAGAGACTGTTGTCCCCCATCCAAGTTACATCTGAGGTCTCTCAGGGGTTGATCCTTGGCCCCCTGCTATTAACCCTATTTCTTAACTCCTTGCCCAAGGCCTGTTCTGGGAATCTTCTCTTGTACGCAGATGATGCAGTGTTATTCAGCACTCACACCAGCCCTGGTACTCTCCAATTAACCCTTCAAAGGGCATTTAGTAAGGCTGAGTCCTGGTTTGCTGGCCATAGGCTTGTCCTGAACTATAAAAAAACAAAGTCCATGCTGTTTGCGCATGCCGAAAACAAGTTCAGTGGCCATCCCCTGCTCATTCATAACTCCCGCAATGAAATCTGGAACAAGTTGCTACATTTAAATACTTAGGTGTTACCCTGGACTCCAGACTCACCTATCATGAGCATATCCGCTGACTTGGCACAGCTGTCAACATGCGTATCAGTCTTCTCCACTGGTACAAGCACTGTCTTCCCCCTGAACCACTGCAACTAGCCATTTCCTCCTCTGTCCTGTCACTCATAGATTGCAGTATCATTATCTATGGTGCTGCTGATAGGACATCCCTCAACAAAATCAGGGTTGCTCTGAATAAGGCCTGCAGACTGGCCACTCGCTGTGAACAGTTCACGCACACCTGCTTGCTCTATGCCAGTACCAAGTGGCTAAACTTCAATGATCATCTAAAGTACCAGACCTGTCTTTTTGCCAAGAAAATCACAGCTGGCCTCATGCCCACTGCCCTTGCTACACTGCTTCTACTGCCTCCTAACACCAGATGCACCAGTCACTCAGAGAAAACTCCTTACCAGGTCCCTCTTTGTAAAACCTCCATGGGTCAAAGAACCTTTAGGTACCAGGTTTCCCTCTGGCTGAATTCACTTCCCAAAATGACACTCACGGAACCTAAACTGGGCCTGTTCAAATCCCTCCTCCGTAACCACATCTTGCAGGTTTCAGCCTGTGACTGCACCTGACCCCCCCCACAACCTTTGCTGTACTATGACAATGGGCCCCTCTTGGTCCAACCAGTAGTGTACTTGTCTCTTGCCTCTGTTTTTTACTCAGGCCACTGTCTAACTGCCACACACTAGCCTGCACTGTATAGCACCTGTCTTTGTGTGGTGCCACTGTAACTATTGTACATTGTTAATTCTTCTTGCACCAATGTTTTGTTGTGCACCTGATTGTTGTAAATATCCTGAACCACATTTCCTGTATGGACTATACTCTGTATCTATTGTATGGTGTGATATTTTCTCGCACCATTATTTATACCTTGTAATGTCTGACAATGTCTTACTATTGTATTCTATGATGTGGAGCCTTTGTAAAGGAGTCTCTGACTCAAAGGTATTAATTCTGATATGTTCAATAAATAAATAAAATAACAGAAGATTATGTCAGAGAAGCTCATTAACACCAGTATGCTTTTAGCTGAGAAGCCCCTGAAGGGCAAAGTTTATCAAGAATTATCAACGAGCAGAGAGTTCTTCTCACATAAATTTTAAACTGCCTCAGTAAGTTTCCAAAAAGCATTCTACTGATAACAAAACCATGGGATACTATTCTCCCTAATACATGTAAGATGAGCTTACAACTTGTATTGCAAGTGTCCTTGTGTTTTAAAGAGCACAGCCAATGAAAGGCAAAATGCTGAAATGAGGCCTAATTGAAAGCTGAAAACAAGCCCCAAATTAAAATAAAAGTATACATATACGTGTGTGTGTGATATATATATATATATATATATATATATGTATATATATAAAAAATACAAAATCACACATGCCCCCACAATGCAAAGCATCATGGGCTGCATATGCAAATCACCACAGAATGTTATGCTGGTCCAACTTTAAGCAGAATTGCATGGTGCGGAAAGGCCTCTCACACATTTGCAAGGGTGCTAACAGAATGTCTTCTGTTAGCACCCTTTGCAAATCAGTGAGGCCTTCTCGCACCATGCAATTTGCCAAAGTTGGACCAGCTGCAACATTCTGTGGTGATTTGCATATGCAGCCCATGATGCTTTGGCATTGTGGGGCATGTGATTTTGTATTTTTTGAAATTTGGCTTCCCAGCCAAATGCCCTTTGGGTAACCCTTGCCCTCAGTGTTTTCGCACAGAGGTTCTTTGTCTTATATATATATATATATATATATATATATATATATATATATACATACATACACACACATTTACATACACACATATCTAGTATACACATACACATATATACTACATATAAACATACATATAAATCTATCTATATAATATATATATAGGTATACATACACACACACACACATACATACCCACAGATCCACACAGACACATATATATATACACATACATATACATATGTATATATATATATACACACACACACACACACACACACACACACACACACACACATACATACACACACAAACATATACACACACATACACATATGGCATACAGAGGGTTTAAAGTGATGTTTACTCAAAGTAAGCAAATGTTTCACACAAAATGTAATACAGAACTTAGCTTGAGACATTTTCCCAACTATACTCTCAACCAGTTAATACAGTACACTACATAAACTTTAAAGCCTTCAGTGTAGTAACAGGATTTCATACATGATAGTGTCAATTGTAAGTATAAGTGCCAAATTAAAAAAAAAGCTACTTATCAAGGACCCCCAAGAAAATAAGACAATGAGCCTGATATGTACAGATTTCAATACAGTGTCAATGTATAACAAACATGTACAGAACCAGTCTAAGGAATGCAAATAAAAATTCATAGTAATAAAATCCCCCAGCCCCTTTCCCTGGGAAAGGTAACTAGTAGGAATGAAATATATGTACATGAGTTCTAATACATCATCATTCACACCAATCTTTGCAATATTTACCCAAATGAATTGAAGAGTTGATTTATAGTAACTTTTTCAGGACCTATGTAATTAATGGCATTGGAACTCTCATGTTTTATACTTGTAGGAAGGGTAAATAAATGCTAGGCAGTCAATGTTTCTGAGGTTTCAAGGTGCATCCTAGGGAATTACAAAAAATTATAGCGGTGTCAACTGCAGTGCTCCCAGATTGAACAAAGCATTTCCCTGTAAGGCAGCCTCCTTTTCCCTGTATTTTCCCTGTAAAACTGTTGGAGTCTCTCAAGCTTTGCTCCCAATGTTCTCATAACTCCAGAACCTCTTGATGGTATTATAGCATTGTTGCAATATACTGACACAGCCGGATAGCCTGGCTGAGATGCAGTATGTCATATTCAGTGGGGTCATACTTTCATCCATTTTGGCAATGTACTGACACAGGATAGCATTGATGAGTTACAGACTCTAATTTTCAGAGGGGACCTAATTTTACCCATTTCTACAATGTACCGATACAGGTTAGCCTGGCCAAGATGTAGTATCTCATTTTCAGTGGGGTCTTACTTTTACCCTTGTTTGAGTTCCAACAGAGGATACAACATCTAACTGCAGAGCAGTTCCAAATTATATCCTTGGCCATCTCTCCCAATGTGTGTATGTGTGTAGCAATGATTTACAGTATTTCCTCTGAAAAGTTGATTTATGTTAACTCTTTCAGGGACCTATCTAATTAGTGGCATTGGAACTCTTATGGTTTTATATATGTAGAAAGGGTAAATGTAAGCATTATGTACTGTACTGTTTTGTTTGCTGTGATGTATTGTTCTCTTGATGAGGTGCCTTTGTAAATGAGTCTTTGACTCAAAGGTCTGTAAACCAATGATCTAATAAATAAATAAGAATGCTAGGCAACTAATGTTTTATGGGGTTTCAGAGGTTGCAAGGGGCGTCATAGGGGATTACAAAGAAATCATAGGGGTGTCAACTGTGGTGTTCCCAGACTGAACAAAGAATTTCCCTGTAGTGCAACCTCACTTTCCCTGTGTTTTCCATGTAAAACGAACAAAACTCCTGTACATTTTCCTGTATGCTCAAATCAAAACATGTACTCAATTAACTTCAATATGCCTGTCAGTAAAATTGCTATAACGAATGTTAAGGCTGTTTTATGTGCTCTTTAGCCCTATTACAATGTACAGACATAAGATAGCCTGACTGAGATGCAGTATATCATATTCAGTGGACTCATACTTTTATCCATTCTGGCATAGTACTGACAAAGGTCAGGTTTGTTGAGATGCAGTATCTCATTTTCAGAGGGTCCTAATTTTACCCATTTTTACAATGTACTGATACAGCTTAACCTGGCTGAGATGCAGTATCTAATTTTCAGTGGGGTTTTACTTTTACTCATGTTTACATCTGCATACAGTGTACTGACACAGGATAGATTTGCTGAGATACTAATGGCCGCTGTATGCAACAGGGCGGTGCTGACTTAAACTATGCATATGTATCACCCACATGTAGTTATGTCAGTGCTGCCATGACATGGCTGACTCTGGAGCAAACTGCACAAGTGCGAGTATCAATCATGTTCAGTTCTGTAATCACAGCAGTATCAGTTACATCTGACTTTGGTGTGGCAAGAGCATGGCATATTCTTTTCAACACTCTTGCCACTCCTAAAAGCTCTCCACAGCTGTATTGGCTCAATGCTGGCAAAGGCTAATGGATGGATAACACTGGGGACCACTCAACTGTCTTCATGTCCACCGGCTGTATTGGCAGGTCATTTTAGAAGGCCACCACCTTCTGGAACAAAATATGCTTCCTAATGTTACCCCTAAACTTGCCATCTATGACCTTCAGAGCATGTCCCTGTGTCCTGCTGGAGAACATATCCATATGTTCAGTCCTGTCAATATCCCTGAGATTTGGAAGACTGAGCTCATGCCCCATCTCAGTCTGCTGTTCCACAGGGACAAACAAAAGGATGAGGAGCACCCACATATGCAGAAAGCACCAGGACCACAAAAATATTCAGAGTCCTTTTAACTTAAGTAGATAGCACTCCACATATAGTGAGCATAAAAAAGTGGTGACTGAGCCTTTCTGCAACTAACATTTCTCCTAACTCGTGCCAGGTGTCATCAGAGTGATTCACTCTGATGATGCCTGACAGAGGCCAGGAGAAGCATTACTTTCAGAGTGGCTCAGACATCACTTTTTCATTCTCACTATATGTGGGTGCACTATGGACTTTACTTAAACGAAGAACTCTGAATAATATTTTTGTGATCCTAGTGCTTTCTGCATATGTGGGTACTCCTCATCCTTTTGCTTGTTTCAGTTTTTTCGTTGCTGAGCACAATATTACTTGTTCTGCTGCTCCAGATCCATTTTTGCTTTGTTCCACTTGGAGAGGGCAGTAATAACTACTAGTAAAAATAAATGTGGATATTATCTGTTAGACCCTTCCAGGTATTCCTATTTTGAAAATGCAGCTTCCCCTTAACAAAGGTATCTAAACAGAAAGCCCACCAACAAATGTATTTTTCTTTTTAGTACTGAACACATTCTCTTTACTACTGCAGCAAATGTAAACACTGGAGGAAATATGAAGAAACTGATAGAGGGAAGCTTACAAAGGGTATCAGTTTGCATTTTACTGTATGGGACTGCATAAATATACAGAACTAAAAAATGCTACATAAATTCACTGCCACTAAGTAAGTGGCAGATGATGGTGGTGGTGGTGGTGGGGGGATTTGTCAACACAAAAAGGGGGGCTTGGTTTGCACTCAGAGAGGAGTGAGAAGATCAGTTTTCCTATGTGAGACAGTGACCCACAGGGTGTGAAAAGTTGAAGTTATTGAAAATATGATGGATCATAATAAGCTACATAACCCATTTTCTTAAAGCAGCAATTTTGTCATCAAAGAAGAAAAAAGGTGGGTTGGAATTGACAACTATCTGACATTTTTCACAATCCCCCACTCAAAAAAGAATACCGACACCAACTTGCTGCACTCTAAGACCACACCAAAGAATTTAGCATCTATACCAAGCTCCATGCTGGATTCTTTCAGCAAGGTCTTCATAGAGTACAGTACCACAATAAATTTTCTTGATCTTATCCTCACTTTCATCTGAATGTACCCTGACCCACTTTCTGCCCTGATATCATTATATTTAGGGCTTGATTAAGTCAAGCTGTTTCCAAAGTTCCTCCCCATGGACCAAGTTAAACTTTTTCAATGCCAAAAAAGACTAGAAGTGCATTCCATGGCTTTGAATAAATGTAAAATGGGGTGGTATTGTGGTATTATACTTTGCACATTCTTGTTTTCTATGATTCTAGTACGTTCACCTATTAATTTATGAGGCTATGTTGAATTTTGCAAATGTGGGCTCATAACTTTTGTAACATTCAATATTTTTGCCACAACATTTCAATATAGCCATTTTGAAACAGTGACTCGTGAATGTGACAGCTGTCATTTTTCAGCTCCTGCCCAGTATGTGTGTTTACAGCCCAAAGTCTGATTTTGCATTCCCTGCACAACATCACCTTTAGGCTAGGAGTTCAACATTTTCTCTGCCCTTCTTTATGAGGCAGGTTCATCACAAGACTGTGTTTAAAATTTGGTGTAAAAATATTTAAAAAAATAATAATTTTTAATATTTTACACCCAGATTCCTCTCCTGCAGCCCTATTGGCTCTGGCCAGATTTTGTTTCTAAATGTTTTTCATTGTAATGTTTTTTATACAAATTGCTTAGAGTTTGAGTGCTGTGGTTCAGCATGTACATTGTTTATAACTATTTGTTAAATGCACTAGTGTAGTTTATCTACTCTTGTATAATGATTAGATATGTGTACAAACACTTTTTAATAGTTGTATAAATTCATAAGTTTTTAATTGTTACATTGTGTCTTTAGGTTTGTACCCCACAAGTGCCTGCAACTGATGTTTGAATAGAATTTACGTTTTTTATTTTATTTATTTTACAGTGGAAATCCTAGAGGCTGAAACAATTGGGGGTTCAAGAATGCATGGGATAGACAGAAGGCAACCCAGGTGGTGGGAAAGAGAGGTTAAGCTGCTGATCATTTAGGATCTGGAGTTTTAAGTAGGTTGGGGAAATGGGCAGACTAGGTGGACCAGGCTGTCCTTATCTGTCATCAAATTCAATGTTTCTATGTTTCTAGAAGCTCATTTACAAAGGTTCCACATCATGACAGTTACAATATACAAGTACAGGTAGACACAAGATAAAACAGAGAACAAAGAATATTATAGTACTTAAATTACATTTTTATATACAGAGAAAACTAGAGTGGAGAGCAGTCAGAGGTTGACTTTGTTTATATACAGAGGGAACTTGAGGCAAGGCAAGGCAATTTTATTTTTAGGGCGCCCAATCCCGGAGGCTCTGAGCACCTTACAAACATTAATAGAATGAACAAAGATTTAAAACACTAGGAGAAACTATAAAATTCCAATAATACAGAATACAAATGAGAGTTCAGAACATTAAAAAAAGGCTTAAGCTTGCCATGATCAAGGGACTGGACAACAATGATGGAATCGGCAGTCTGTGAAAGCCAAGCTAAAGAGGTGGGCCTTCAGTCTCCGCTTAAACACTTCAATTGAGGGAGCCTCCCAGACTGCAGGTGGAAGCAAGTTCCGCAGGATCAACCCAGAGACACTAAAAGCATGATCTCCTGAGGTCCTGAGCCGAACCCTGAGAATGTCCAGGAGGCCCCTCAACGAGGAGCGGAGGGAGCAAGCAGAGGTCACCGGTGTCAGGAGCTCTGACAGGTAACCAGGACCCAGTACATATAGGGCCTTAAAAGTGAGTGAACCCACCTTGAAAAGGACCCTCCACCTGACTGGCAGCCAGTGCAGGGCACACAGGACCGGGGTCACGTGACTGGACCTTGAAAGAAAGGCCTGTCAGTAACTGGACCTCTGTGTTCTGCACCAGCTGCAATCTGTGTAGGGTCCCTCCCATGACCCTGAAATACAGAGAGTTGCAATAGTCGAGCCTAGAGGTAACAAAGGCATGTACTAGCATCGACAGGTCCTTGGGCAGAAAAAGGGGGCTTAATCCGGGCAATGTTCTCCAAGTGGTAAAAACCACTGCTGACAACAGATGACACCTAATCTTCAAAGGTCAATCTGCTGTCAATGATCACTCCCAGATTTTGCACCCTTGGGGAGGCCACCAAAGGGGAAGATCCCAGTACAAGACCTGTATCAGCCCCAGGTGGCAATCCATCATGCCCGCAACAAGGCTCGATCACCAGAACCTCTGTCTTGGCTGGGTTAAGTCTCAGTCAGCTGGAAGCCATCCAATCATTGATTTTAACCAGACAGTTATTAAGCACATTGTCAGCTCCGGATGTTCCGGGGGTAAAGGACAAAAACAGATGGGTATCATCTGCATAGCAGTGAAACTCAGTGCTGTACTGTCGAATGATCTCACCCAGGGGCAGCATGTACACTGCGGAGAGCATCGGTGAAAAGATTGAGCCCTGTGGCACTCCACAGGACAGAGGTATTGGGGAGGAGCTGAAATTCCCCATCACCACCTGCTGCACCATGTCTGAGAGATTGGACTCAAACTATCTGATGACAGTACTGACAGGTCCACAAAACTCACAGAGCTGATTAAGAAGCACAATGTGATCCACAGTGTCAAATGCTGAGGAGAGATCGAGGAGAACACGAACTGACCTGTCTCCTCTATCTCTAGCCCTGAGCAGATCATTATGCACCCTCACTAGAGCTGTTTCTGTGCTGTGTCTGACCCAAACACTCAACTGAAAAATCTCACAGATACCAGGTGATCCTCGAGCTGCTGTGCCACTAATTTCTCAACAACCTTGCTCAAAAAGGGCAGGTTGGAGATAGGAGGGTAATTTGCCAGGACATCTGGGTTGAGGGAAGATTTCTTATGGAGGGGCCTCACCAGCACTTCTTTTAAAGCAGCTGGGAAAACCCCCTTCTCAATTGAACACCTGGCAATCCTGGCAAACACTGGGCCAACTGCCTCGAAACATCCCATTAAGAAATGCGTCAGGGCCAGATCCGGTTCACAAAAAGTGTGCTTCAACTCTAAGATCACCTTAGTCACTTCAGACACCTCCACTGACTTACTCTCCTCCCAGACAGACGGAGTGCCTCTGAACCTCCCAATCTGGTCACTGTGAGCCAACTGCCTCCCTGGTGAGATCCCTGACCAGATGACCGATACTCTGCTGGAGAAAAAACAGAAAACTCTTCACACAGAGTGGATGAAAAAGCTTTCTTCGGCTGCAGAGAAGCAGGGTGTAAAAGCCTGTCTACAGTCCGAAACAGCTGAGATGGACTGTTTTTCCCTGCAGCAATTTTTCTGGACAGGAATTATGCCTTCTTATGGGAAATGGCCCCGTGGTACTCAGCATAGTAAGCATGCAGGGCCAGCTTGTCGGTCTCCAGCCGGATCTTGCATCTGCAACTCTCCAACTTCCGACCCTTGATCTTCATCACCTTGAGAGCCCCATCAAACCAAGAGGATCTCAAGTGAGAAGATCTGGATCATATATGAACTGGTGTGATGGCATCCAGAGCTTTGGAGACCACCCTATAATAGGTGGCCGCTGCCTCTCTCCAGAGTCAATCGCACATATGGCATCAACCCTAGATAGGTCAGCTAGTGCCAACAGTCCCTCAGGGTGCAAGTCCCTTAAAGGGCAATAGCTGACCATCTCCATAGGGGAGGGACTTTCAGGGGGGCCCAAATGTGAACTCCATGGTACAATGATCAGACCAGATGACCTGATCGATCTTGAGGTTATCAACCTCAAGACCCAGCTGGAACACCAGACTGAGAGTGTGGCCATGCTGGTGGGGTTCAGAAGCAACAGCATGTGACAGGACCAGAGACTGCATCAACTGGAGGAGGTCGTAACTGAAATGTGAGGATTCATCGTCAATCCAAGTGTTGAAGTCCCCCAAGATTAAACACCTGGGAGACTCCAGTACCTGGTCGATAACAAAGTCTGCTACCTCCTGAAGGAATTCTCCCAACTCCCCAGGAGGGCGGTAAATGATGAGAATCCTGCAACCTGCACCTGCACCCCCATGCACAGCAATGCACTCAAAGGATTGGGTATTGCCAACTGGGTGCCCCATGAAGACCAGGCTGGATTGAAAAATTATAGCCACACCCCCACCTCTGTGATCCTTCCTCAGGCAGTGCACTACAGAGTACCCAGCGGGGATGGCAGCCTCAAGAACTGGGCCCACATCATCACCCAGCCAGGTCTGTGTAATGCAAGCTAGGTCGACAGAGGAAATCAAGTCAGCAAAAATGGTGGTCTTGTTCTTTGTCGACCTTGCATTGCATAGCACCACCTGAAGAGGATTAGAGGACTCGGCTGCCCCTCTAGCTATCTGCCCACTCGGTCCGGTGGGAACCCTGGGTACAGAGATCAAACATGTCTGAGATTAAGAGCAGTCTGAGGTAGACTTTGTCAGAGGTGGCAAAGGGGAGAGAAGGAGGGGGTGGGAGGTAGTAAAAAGGGGGAGGTTTTAGACAGTTGGGAGGTCAGGAGAAGAGGGGAGGAGTTGTTACTTGGTGGTTACAGGAGATGTAGAGAAATAAGGATTTAGGGTAGGGTGAAGAAAGTGGGAGTGGATGGTGAAATGAGAGTGAGGTTCGGTAATTAGGGCTGGCAGTTGCAGGTACTTAGTGTGGTCAGGTGTTGGTGGAGTTTTTACGTAAAGGGTCCAGGTTTTGGCTTGGTAACAGTATCTACAGGGAGATCATTGATCCTGCTTGGTGCTTTGTAGGCAAAGGAATGCTGGGCTAGGGCTGTGCATTGAAAGGGGATGTTTAGAGAATTTCTAGCCTTACCTCTTGTCTGGTACTGACTGGCTGTGGGAGTAAGGAGGTTTTGGATGGATGGCGGGGTTTGAACAAGAATGGATTTTTTCCCCAGAAGGAATACCTGGTACTTAATTCTCCCCTGCAAGTTAAGCCACTTAGACTGGGCATATAGGTTGCATAGATACATAGACTTTGACAGCAGATAAGAACCGCTTGGCCCACCTAGTCTGCCCATTTCAAACACCATGAAGTCTTGCTTATATTAGGACCTTTGCAGTATGCCCCTGGCTTTTGACTGCCCCGGAGATGAAATAGTTAACTCCAGATAAATCTGGAGTTCCACAGCGCGAGGGCGCTTATTGAAAGCTCTATCTGGGTTGTTTGAACCCAAACTGTCAGATTCTTTACTCCGCTTTCACTGAACAGACGCTCCGGAGACCAGCTCCTTCATTTCAGCTCGCTTTGCGGTTTAAAGTATTTTTATCGGTTCATTTAACCGAGAAAGTGTTTAAAATTACCGCAGTTTTCCGCTTAAAGCTCTATCTGGTAACCGTAGTAAAATAATTTTAGTCTGTGTGGAACTCATTATCGGTTCGCTCTGAACCGATCAGTTTTTAAAAATTGTTTTGCATTTAGAGTGAGGTACTCGTTCTTATCGGTCCCAAAAACCTGCAATTAAAAGTGGTTTTTCAAATACCCGTGGACACGTTAGGGACCGATAAGGGTGTCTTGTCCTGGCAAGGCCTGAAACAAAGGACAAGTTTGGTTAGGCTGGCATTATGTCTGAGAAACCCAAAAGAAAAACTGGGCCCACTGGGTTTCAACACTGTGATGTCTGTGGGGAAGCCTTTGCCAAGGCTGACCCACACACCACTTGTGTCTATTGTCTGGGGGCTGACCACCTCCTGTCAGACTGCCAGATATGTAAGAATTTCCCTGCAGCCACCCTGGAAAAGAGATTGGGCAGGCTCAGGGAACGAGAGGCCAAAAAGTCCGCTGACCCGGATGGCCAGCCCGGCCCAGCTACGGCTGGACCAGAGGGAGTGCCCTCTGACCAGGGCCATACTTCGGCAAAGAAAGGCTGGTCCTGAGGAACCAGTCAAAGCAAAGGACAAAGAAATCAGCTAGTGTGGAGTCCAGTTTTGTCTCCTTCTGCTGTAGAAATAGCTAAAGCCATACAGATTGTCCAGTCTTTGTCTCAGGGACTTGTTGAACCCTCTCTGGTTGGAAAAAGGGGTCTCTGTTCAGGTCCAGTGGTTCAGGATTATGATGTTGGGGATTTTATGAACCACAGGAGGGGAGGAAGATTTTGATGATTGTAATTGTGATTGGGAAGGTCTGGAAGTGCCAATAGAACTGGACATTTCTCCAGACAGACCCTTTGAGTCTCCCTTTATTGTCTGAGTCCCCATCTCATTTCAGATTTTATAAGAAAGTAGCAGAAACTCTCCAGCTCCCCTTAGAAGAGGCTGTGGATGAGCAAGAGGAGCCTGACTATGTGGAAATGATGGATATTCCAGAGGCTAGAAGGTTGTCTATTCCTTTACATAAGTCATTTAGAGACAAACCACTAAGATTTTAAAAATCCTTTTCTGTCCCTCCTGTAGATAAAAAATGGACAGAAGGTATACGTTGTCAGGCCCTAATACAGACTTCCTTACTGAACAGTGTAGTCATGTAGGTGTGGTGCAAGCTGCAGCCTGTAACAAGACATTATTCCCTGGCTTCACATCCTCCTGATAAGGATTCCAGGAAGATTGATGCCATGGCGAAAAACAGTATGTGGCAGCTTCTTTGGGACTCAGACAGGTTAATTATATGGCTTATGTGGCTAGATATCAGAAATCTAGATGGGACACTATATGTAGTTGGCCAAGCAGGCCCATGGCCAGCTGGCTAGTGAGTTGGAACAGGTGGCTGCTGATGGCATTGAAGCCTCTAAAGTTCAATTTCATGCTGCTGTTGATGTTAATGATGTTTCCTCTAGGGTCATGGCCACTTCTGTAGCTCTCCGTAGGTTGGCATGGCTCAGATGCACTAATCTGTCCCAAGATACCCAGTCAAAGGCTATAGATTTTCCTGTTATAGGAAATTCTCTGTTTGGAGAACAAACAGAAAATTACATGAAAAGATGGATGAATACAGAACTACTTACAAAAGTGCCTAAGCTAAGGAAAGGCATGCCACTCAACATAGGCATGCCTCAGGGTAGGGGCAGGCCTTACAATAGGCCTTTTACCAATTCCAGGCTTCTTCTGCTTTTGCACAGAGAGGATTTTCAGAGGCAGAGGCAGACGGGCACAGGCAGGCCCTCTCCCCAACTCAAAGCTGCTCCTGCACAGGCACCCTGACGGGGTGTCTGGGGCCGACTCCTGTAGCCGGTGGGGGCAGACTGGTTTATTTCTGCCAGAACTGGTTGTCCCTAACCTCGGACAAATGGGTTCTGGAGGTGGTAAGCCAGGCTTGGTTCTCAGTTTCAAACAGTTTCCCAAGATGAGAGCCAGGCACCTTCCCCTCAAGTCTTTTAGAAACCCTCCACTAGAAGCGAGGTTTTCCTTTGGACTGCAAAGCAGTGGAAAGGGTCCCCCTTGCCACCAGAGCAAAGGGTCTTTACTCAAGGTACTTCCTGACCCCAAAAAGACAAGAGACTGGCGCCCATCTTGGATTTAAGATTTCTGAACAAGCATCTTGTAAAACCAAAGTTCAAAATGCTGACTTTAGTAATGATTTTGCCATCCTTGAGGCCATGGGACTGGCTAGCTTCCTGGACCTCAAGGACGCCTACTTCCATATTCTAATCAGGGCTCTCACCGAAAGTACCTCAGGTTCGAACTGCCCTCGGCCACTACCAGTTCAGGGCAATGCCCTTCGGACTCACTTCTGCTCCAAGAGTTTTCACAAAATGTCTAGCTGTAGTAGTGGCCCACTTAAGAAGACAAGGGATAGCTGTGTTTCCCTACTTGACGACTGGCTTATTGTGGGTCAGTCATCAGAGCAGGTAAAATCCCACTTGCAAATCACCCAGGAACCTCACCTTCTGGGGTTCCTGCTAAATGTTCCAAAGTCAGTTCTCGAACCAGTTCAGGTACTAACTTTATAGGTGCAGAGCTGAACACAGTTAGCCAGGGCATTCCTCCCTCCGAAAGAGTGGACAAACTCATTGCCCTGGCATCTTCTTTCTCCATGCAGGTCTCTCGACCAGCAAGGCACTTTCTGCAACCCCTGGGGCACATGGCTGCCTCTACAGCTGTTGTGCCAGGGGCAAGATTTCAGATGAGGGACATTCAGTTCCACTTGAGGTCCTATTGGTCTCAAAGGAGGGACCCCTTACAAATTGGTCCCAGTGACCAAGACTCTGATCCTAGCTCTCCAGTGGTGGCTGGATCGGAGCAACCTGTCCTCAGGGGTCCCATTCCTTCCTGTCCCTCACTCCCTCATCCTCACCACGGATGTCCCTGTTGGGTTGGGGGCTCACCTGGGCGACCTTTCAACTCAGGAGTTTGGTCCCCTCAGGAATCTCTGCTTCACATCAATCTGCTGGAGCTCAGAGCTGTCTTCCTAGCTCTCCAGGTTTTTTCAGAAAACTGTCCAGAACAAAGTTGTTCAAGTCAGGACAGACAATACCACAACAATGTGGTACATCAACAAGCAAGGGGTACTGCTTCAGCCCTATGCACTGAAGCAATGAAGTTGTGGTCTCTGGCCTATTCCTGAACACCTCTCTGATAGCGGTTCACCTCCCAGGGAAGGACAATGTCCCAGCGGATGCCCTCAGCAGGATTTCTCAGGGCCATCACGAATGGGCTCTGAACCTCAAGTGCTGGGGTCAATCTTGCCAGCTGGGGCACTCCTCAGATAGATCTTTTGCAGCCCCAGACAACCACAAACTTCCCTGTTTTGCTGCAGGCCCCAGTTCTGGGGTCAGTCCCCTGGATGCCTTTCAGCTGGATTGGGAGGGAAAGTTCCTCTATGCTTTCCTCCGTTCCTCTACTCTTCAGGGTTTTAGTAAAAATCAGAACTCAGCCTTGCAGGGTGATTCTGATTGCTCCAGACTGGGCCAGGCAGCCTTGGTACCCTCTTCTTCTGTCCCTATCATTCCACCCTCCCCTGACCTTGCCCAGGGCTCACGACCTGCTGACCTGTGCACAGGGGAGAGTGTGGTATCCGGATCTCAACTCCCTCCACCTCAAGGCTTGGTTCTTGAGGAGTTAGAGTTTGCTCATTTACACCTTTCTCAAGGTGTCTTGGATATTTTGAAGGCCTCCAGAAAGCCTTCCACTAGAGCCACTTATAATTCTAAATGGAAGAGATTCTCATTTTGGTGTTCTGAGAGGCAAATCACCCCAGAATCAGCTGACCTGCCTATTTTGTTGGACTACCTGGTTCACTTAAATTCCTTAGGCCTCAAACCAGCTACCTTAAAGGTTCATTTGGCAGCTGTTTCAGTTTTTATTTCTGCAGGAAAACCAGTTTCTCTTTCTTCTCACCCTGTGTTTGCCACAAATTTTCAAAGGGTTACTTCATACTAATCCTCCTTTCGGGAACCAACCCCTGCATGGGACTTGAATATTTGCATTGCCCAGCTAATGCAACCTCCTTGAGCCTCTGGATTCAGCAGATCTCAAGTTCTTAACTTGGAAAACTGTTTTCTAGTGGCTATCACTTCTGCTAGGCGTATAAGTGAATTGCAAGCCTTGTCAGTGGAAGAGGATTTCATTTCTTTCCACAGAGATAAAGTGATCCTCAGGACTAACAGAAAGTTTTTACCTAAGGTGGTTTCAGATTTTCATCTTAACCAATCCATCTCTTCCAGTATTTTACTGAGCACTCTCTTCTGGTGAGAGAAGCTTGCACAGTTTGGACATAAAAGAGCCCTTAGCTATTATTTGGATCGTACCAAGGGTCACAGGTTCGAATCCTCCAGCTCTTCCTTACCTATGGAGAGGTGGGTAAGGGAGGCCTGCTACTAGGAGGTCGATTGCTAGGTGGATTGTCTCTTGTATCCAGTTCCGTATCAAAACTGGGCAAGGAGCCGCCTCAGGCCTGAGGGCTCATTCCACCAGGGTACAGCTGCATCTCTAGCGGCTGCTAGAGATATTCCCATTTTGGAAATCTGTCAAGCTGCTACCTGGAAGACAGTCCACACTTTCACTAAGCATTATTCCCTGGACATCCAGTCCAGGAGGATGCTCAGCTTTGGCACAGCTGTCCTGCAGAGCCCTTTCCTAAGTAGGTTCTGACCCTCCTCCATGGGGTACTGCTGTGTACTCTGCAAAGGTCCTAATATAAGCAAGACTTCATGGTGTTTGAAGAAAAATTACTCACCTTAGTAATTGCTTTTTTCTCATGGAGTCTTGCTATAATAGGACAACCTCCTCCTACCCTCTCAGAATCCCTACTTGGGTATGGGGTTGCAAATTGGTGCAATCACTGTGTCATGCCTGTTTAGCTTCTAGTCCCCCTTTTCTTTCTTGGGTTAGGAACTAGATAGTTTCTGTTTTTGTTAATTGGTAGCTGGGCCCTCTCTGGACTTGAGTCTTTGGGCAGAGGGGCCTTAGTAGTGATTGTCAGAGGTTATCCTAACAATAAATCGTGACACTGTTTTTCTTTATTGGTGTTGTGTTTTGTGGTTCTACTGTTAGTAGGTAGCCAATGGCTAGTGTAAGGCTTTTCCACACAGACTTGCTATGTTAGTTTAGCCTCGTAAAGAACCTGACAGTTTGGGTTCAAACAACCCAGATAGAGCTTTCAATAAAGCGCCCTCGCTGTGGAACTCAGATTTCTCTGGAGTTAACTATTTCATCTCCGGGGCAGTCAAAAGCCAGGGGCATACTGCAAAGGTCCTAATATAGCAAGACTCCATGAGAAGAAAAGCAATTACTAAGGTGAGTAATTTTTTCTTCTCTACCTAGAGGATAAGCTGCAAATCCTATTTAATCAACAGCCTATTTCTTCCTACCCCCAACAAAAATTGCCTTATGTCTGTCCCATGCATTCTTGAATTCTCCCACAGTTTTAGACCCCACAACCTCCTCAGGAAGGCTGTTCCATGTGTCCACCACCCTCTCTTTGAAAAAATACTTCCTCACATTGCCCCTGAGCCGTCCCCCTCTATCTTCAAATTGTGCCCTTGTTCTTGCACATCTCTTTTTCTGAAAAATGCTATCCGCCTGGACTTTGTTGATTCCACTGAGGTACTTAAATGTTTCTATCATGTCCCCCCCTCCCTTTTTTCCTCAAGGGTATACATATTAAGCTCCTTTAGTCTCTCCTCATACTGCTTCTCTTGCAGACTTTGCACCATTTTAGTTGCCCTCCTCTGAACTGCCACCATCCTGTCTATGTCCTTGCGGAGATGGGGTCTCCAGAACTGGACGCAGTACTCCAGATGGGGTCTCACCAACTGTCTGTACAGGGGGATAACAACTTCCTGTTTTCTGCTGGTGATGCCTCTCCCTACACATCCCAGTATCCCCCCAGCCCTCCCTACTGCCTTCTCACATTGCTTGCTAACCTTAAGGTCATCTGATATGATTACCCCCAGGTCCCTTTCCATTTTTGTTGTTGTTACTACCTCCCCCCCATTGCGTAATCTTCCCCTGGGTTTTTGTTTCCCAACTGTATTATTTTGCACTTCTTTGCATTGAATCCAAGCTGACATACTTCTGACCATTCCTCCAACCTTGCCAAGTCCCTTCTCATCCTTTCCACACCTCCTTGTGTATCAACCCTGTTGCAGATCTTTGTGTCGTCTGCAAAATAGCATATTTTTCCTTCCAGTCCCTCTGCAATGTCACTTATAAAGACATTAAAAAGGACTGGACCCAGTACTGAACCCTGCGGTACCCCACTAGTAACCCCTCTTTCTTCAGCGTGGACTCCATTTACAATTACCTTCTGTGTCCTGTTGTCCAGCCAGTGTTTTACCCAGGCTACCACCCTGGGACCCACTCCCAGGCTGGTTAATTTGACTATTAATCTTTTGTGTGGGACAGTGTCAAATGCCTTGTTAAAGTCTAGGTAGGCCATGTCCACAGCCCCTCCCTGGTCTACTATTTTGGTCACCCAGTTAAAGAAATCAATTAGATTCGTCTGACATGACCTTCCCACTGTGAACCCATGCTGCCTTGGGTCATGTGCCCCACTGGCCTCTAGGTACTCAACAATTCTCTCCTTCAGAAGTGATTCCATCACTTTTCCTACCACAGAGGTCAAACTGACAGGTCTGTAGTTTCCTGCCTCTGTCTTGCTCCCACTTTTGTGCAGGGAATCACATCAGCCTTCTTCCAGTCTTCAGATACCGCACCATCCTTCCATGATTTGTTAAAAATGGTAGTCAGTGGTGTCACTAGTTCTCTGCTTAATTCTTTTAGAATTCTGGGGTGAATTTCATCTGGGCCCTTTGCTTTGTCCACCTTCAGTTTTAGGAGTTTTTTCAGAACCCTTTTTGTGAAAGGACTGGGATCAACCCCCCTCTCCAGAGTGCTTCTGTTAATTGGATTAGGCACCTCCCCCACTTCCTCACTTGTGAATACTGAACAGAAGTATTCATTCAGTATCCCTGCTTTTTCACTGTCACTGTCTGCCCACCCACTGTCCATTCAATTCAGCCTCACTATCCTTCCCTTTGTCTTTCTACGCTCCCTGATATATCTATAAAAGGTTTTATCCCTCTTCTTAACCGAGTTGGCTATCTTTTCCTCAGTTTGGACCTTTGCTATTCTGACTATGCTCCCTGCTTCCTTCTGCCTTAACTGGTACAGTTCTCTGTCCTGCTCCTTCTGTGTTTCCTTATACTTCCTAAATGCTATCTTTTTCTCCCTAACCTTCACCGCCACCTCTTTTGAGAACCATAGTGGCTTTTTCTTTCATTTTGATTTGTTTATTTGCTTCACACAAAGGCTTGTTGCCTCTGTGATGGCAGTTTTGATATTTCCCCATTGTTGCTCCACCCCTCCTTCTAGCCTGTTTGCTAGTGCTTTTCTAAGGCACTCTCCCATTTTGCCAAAGTCAGCCCTCCTGAAGTCCAGAACCCTCACTTTCATATGGCTTGACTCTGTAGCTGAGTTTATCGTGAACCACACTGTTTGGTAGTCACTTGTTCCCAAATGGCTACCCACTTCTAGATCTGAGATCCTCTCACTGTCCCCATTTGAGAGTATGAGGTCTAAGATTGCTCCCTCATGAGTAGGTTCCAAAACTAGCTGTCTGAGGCATGCCACCTGAAGGGCATCAAGAATGGCCCTGCTTTTGGATGTGGCTGCAGCAAAGGTGCTCCAGTTAACATCTGGCATATTAAGGTCCCCATCAACAGTATCTCCCCTTTCTCTGCCATCCTAAGTATGCCTTCTATCATATTCTTGTCCATTCCCTCCCCTTGGCATGGGGGTCTGTATACAACCCCTGTGCGGATTGTGGTGCCATTTCCAGTCTCTAAGGCAACCCACAGTGCCTCCTCTCCTCCCCTCCCTGTTTACTCTTTTGTTCAGTTGCTTTTATCCCTTCCCTTACATAGAGAACTACTGTCCCCCTCTTCTCCCCTCCCTGTCTCTTCTGTAGGTTGTGTACCCTGGTATGTTAACATCCCAGTCATGGTTCTCTGTGTACCATGTTTCTGTGACTGCTACGATATCCAGGCATCCCTCTTCCATCAAGGCCACCAGTTCAGGGAACTTGTTGCCCAAACTATGGGCATTGGTACACATTACCCTCCATTTCTTGATGGTCTTACCCCTTTTTGCCCCATCCCTGTCCTTATTGTGTTTGTCACTTTCTCCATTTACCCCAGCGCTTCTCCCTATTGACATCTCTATGTTGGTGTCTACCTCACTTAGTACCCTGATTTTTTTGGGGGTGGCTAGGATTTCCCTGCTCCTTTCCAGTGCCTCCCTACTTGGCTAGTTTAAATACTTGCCAATGAAGTATTTAAACCTATCACCTAGGATCCTGGTTCCCCTCCTGGACAGATGCAGACCATCATGCCAGTATAGGCCTACATCCCTCCAGGTGGACCCCCAGTCTCCAATGAAGCCAAATCCCTGCACCAGTTTTTCAACCTCTGATTGAATCCCATGGTGTTGAGCACCCTAGCCTCACCCGTGCCATAGACAGGCAACACCTCTGAGAAGGTTACCGTGTGTGCTATTTGTCTAAGGCCCCTCCCCATCTCCACAAATGCTTCTTGCACTGCTCTGATCCCTTTCTTAGCCAGGTCATTTGTCCCTAGGTGGACAATGACATCCAGCTCCCTCCCCTGTGCAGCTGCTTCTGCGATCCTGAGGATTCGCTCCCTGTCTCTCCAAGCCATGGCACCAGGCAGGCACCTTACCTCCCTCTCCCCTTCCTCCCCCAGTTCTACCTTCCTAACAATGGAGTCCCCCACCAGGAGTTATTTCCTTCCCCTGTGGGGTCCCATGCCACCCTCCTGTGGGTCTCCCTTGTGGAGGTTCCCAGCACCCTCCTTGGTCTCCACTGTGGGTGCCTCCATAGAGGAACCACACTTTTCCAGAACGGCATAGAAATTGTGGAGAGGTACAACTGGAGGGATGTGCCTCTGTTCCACCACCCTCACCCTTCCTAAGTCCACTGTGGTCCAACCGCTCCTCTTTCTTGGCAAACTCTGAGGCAATGGCAGTGGCCCTGGTGGTCCCTGAGTGGGAGAGGAGGTCCCACAAATCCTGGCCAACTCAGCCTGGAGATGAGCAACCTCGTCCCTCAGTCCAGAGAGGTGCCTGCAGATGGGACAACACTGCATCCTCCATAACGTCTCCCGGAAGACTGCTGCTCCACAGCCACTGCACTGCACCACTCCCATCATGTCTTTTTTCTGTCCCCCTAACTGTTGTTTGGAATACTTACTCTTTCCTTTGTTTTTTTGTTTCTTTTTTTTTCTCTCCCTACTTACTTACTGTCTCTGTGCCCTTTTAGCTCCTGATCTTCCTGTTCTGAGACAAGAAGTTCCTAGAGGATGTGTGGGTAAGCCTATGCACTCCTAGGACCAGCCTGCAAGATTTATTTAATGTTGTTCTTACCCTTTTTAGATTCGTGTTGGTGGCAGTGCCATACACAACTAGCCTACAGTCTATGACAGAGAATTGAGCTTTGACTATGAATGACAAGGCTTCAGAGGTTATGCTATCTCAGTGTCTATAGAGCAAGCCTGTTCTGGTGTTGACAGTCTTTACAACATAGTCAATAATATTGGGCATAGGAGCGAGAACTATCTAGTGTGATGCCTAGGTACTTAAAGATGTTTACCCAGTCGAGGGGATCTGGCTTGTTGTTAAGTGTTGTCAGTTGGTAGGATTTAGTTTACTTTGGGGGGTTTGCAAACAGCTTTACTCTGTTGTTTGCTTTAATTCAGGAGGAGTTTGGTGGGGACAGAAGGTTGTGGGTACTTAAGAAAGGGGTTGTGCACCAGAGACCCGCCCCCTGACAAAGGCCAAGTGTCGAAGCACTGGGGTGACTGGTGTAGTGCTGCCAGCTTTAAAATCTTCACCAACACGCTTTTGTTATTTTGCTTAATAAAATCTTTTCACTTTTGCAATTTGGTGATGTGTGCCTGATCTTTGAGAGAGTGCAGGGCTCCTTGCTGCTTTACCTTTGGTTTTTGGTCTGACTGACCTGCCCCGGCACCTCAAACTCATTTGCATCTGTGCACAAGCTGCTTTTTGTTTCTATAGTCCCAAATTGGGCACTGCTGCTGCTGCAATGGACCTGCTGTGATTGTACTATCCCCAGTATTGATTCTGAATTGCAAAACTGTTTCTAGGTGCTCCACATCCACAAACTGCTTTCTCTCAATACCATGACTTCATCAGTGCAGAGTGGACCATGCTGTTTAATGCAGGTCCCAAGCTGACCAGAGGAGGAGGAGGAGGAGGAGGAGGAGGAGGGGGAGTCGGAGGACCCAGCACTGTGTATTGCTGCCTAGAGCTGGCATTCTTTGCCTGACTGTTAAAATGTAATTTTTAGGAGGAGGAGGAGGCGGTGAGGAGTGTTTCTGGTGGGAGCAGGCATTGTCTATACTGTATTGAAATCTCACTGTGGTGATGGTGGAGGAGGTATGTAATCAATTAGGTGAGAGGAAGCAGCAGCACAACAGTTTGGGAGGGGGAAGAGTAAAAATAATGAAAATAACAGAAAATCATGAAACATTCTATCAAGAATTACACTGAGGGTGGGGAAAGGAGGGAAACCAAAAATCATATTTTTTTAATCCATCAACATCTTCCAGGAAGCAGCCCTCATAGTCTTCCAGACTGGAGTTGCAACCAGATGGGAATTCGTGCTCTACTAATGAGTCATCAGCCTCGGTAGTTGTAGACAATTTCCTCTTTCCAGTTCCAAGCACACCTTACTCTTCATTGTCCTCAGAAGGTCCACTGTCATGATGTGGTAGGAACATGGATGTCATTGTTTTATGCTGAATGCGGGTCTGATTCATTTTGATGAATGTTACAATTTCAACATTTTTGGGTGACAGGTTAGTGTGCCTGCCACACACAATGGCACCAGCAGAAATGAACACACGTTTAACACTGACACTCGAGGGTGGGCAGCTATGGTTTTTTATCGCAACTGAGGTCAGTGCTGGCCACTCAGTGACCTTGCTTGCCCAGTACAACAAGGGCTCATCAGCAATGGCAACGTGTTTTTGGTTTGACAACTAACAGTCAACCATGCATTGTGCTGCTCTCAGTCCTGCTGCCTCGTCGGGCTCCTCCTCCTCCTGTTCTTCCATGGCAGCAACTCTAACCTCGCTTAATGTATTTCAAATGGTATTGGTGATATTTTGTTTTGTGCTTCATGTTTTCTCACTTTGCCATGTGATGTCACTGATGTGGTGGTAGTGGTGGTAGCAACAACACCTGGTGACCTATACATATGGGTCTTCAGCATCTGTACCCTGTGCACTCTTCTGACAAGAAGCTCAGTCAAGTTTTTTACCTTCTGGTGATGATTTTCTATTATTGACTCCAGCCCACGCTTATAGCATGGGTCAAGCATGGTGGCAATGCCAAAGTTCTCAGACTGCATAATTCAAAAAATATGCATGTTGGAGTCCAACATGTAGAGCATGTCCTCCATCAAGGCACAACTCACCCTGTCACCACCTGCCTCCAGTGATTGCTGCACATTATTCAGTGTCCACCTCAGCACACGTAACATGGGAATGGACTGACTGATACAGGCAGTGCCCCCACTCAATGCCTGTGTTGCATGTTAAAAAGGCCATAGAATCATTATCAGTCCATCCATTAGCTGTCACTGTTCTGAAGTCAGAAACATGGACACTTCAGAACTGTCATGACTTGTATCTAGCAGCAGATAGTCTGATACAGATTCGTACTGTGCAAGTTCAATCTAAGGAGGACATCGGGGGTAGGAGAGCTGGACTGGTCCTCGCTGGGACCCCTTCCTCCCCCAGCCAGCTGCATTGACATAAAGGACTCTATTCTTTTTTAAGTCATCTTGGCATGACCCTGACCTGCTCCGCTGCCAATGGGAGCAGAATCCAAGGTCACACCGGCAGAATCTCCGTTGTGCTCCTGTTTTGCTGGAGCCAGCCCGGAAGAAAAAGGTGCCAGTTTTAAACTGCTGGGAGCAGTTTAAATTGTCCCAAGAGCAGCAGCACCAATTCAGTCTACGGAGGACATTGGGGATAGGAGGTCTGGACTGGTCCTCACTGGGACCCCCTAATCCCCCAGCCTGCTGCATTGACAAAAAGGACTCTTTTCTTTTTTAAGTCATCTCGGCACGACCCCGACCCACTCCGCTGCCAATGGGAGCAGAATCCAAAGTCACACCGGTGGAATCTCCATTGTGCTCCTGTTTGGCTGGAGCCAGTCAGAAGAAAAAGGCGCCAATTTTAAACTGCTGGGAGCTGTTTACATTGGCCTAAGAGCAGCAGTGCCAGTCAGTCTACAGAGGACATCAGGGAAGAGAAAAGCCCCCTACCTGCTCCCTCCATCTTGACTTCTTAAATGCCCTTGAAAAGTCTGTGGTTGGTTGCTAAGAATGGGAAAGGTGGGGCTTTCCATAAGTAACTGAGTATATTTGACTGTAGTAAAAAACTATGTTTATTTCTGTTACTATTGCAGCCTAAAGTGGTTATGTACTTGACCTTTCCAGCAGTGAAGTGTACCTCCTTAGTAACCCAGTAGTGTAGTGAACCATATTAAAAATCTTGCAGATAGAACTCGTTAGACATGAATTTGTTCACTATCAGGAAGAGACTGAGTGGGATGGAATTTGGTGCTTTTTTTTTTTTAAATGATGGGGTATGGAGTAACAGTGGGAGGAGACAGATAGAGGGCTACAATACCCAATCAGGGTGCTGAAGCACGAGCAGACTTGATAGACCAACAGGCCTACTCTGCTGGCATCTAGTATGTTAGGTGTTAGTACTGTTACCTAGTAGTCAAGCACACAATTACAAGTAGCAGTGACTTGTTAACATTCCTAATTTGAAACTGGGTATGAGAAGCTAATAATGAGGCTCATCTAGGTTGTTTTATCATTACCTGGCCCCATTTCTGTTGTTTTTGCCAGTCTTGTTTCTGAAGGTTCCAATTTAGCTCTTCCCCTGGATCTAGGTTCATAGCTTCATAGGACAAATACAAGTTCAGGAGGCTTGCGCCCATTGTGAACTTGCCACCCCTGTTACTTAGAGGTGGTACTCATATTTTTTGGAACCCATATAAGCATCTAGTCTACTTTCAAAAGTTACTATATTGTTACTCTCCACTATTTGTTTAGGTAAGGTATTCCAGATACTAACTATTCTTTGAATGAACCACTTTCCTCTCCTGACAGTTTTATTAATCTCTCCCTTTAATTTCTTATCATGTGATCTAGTATTTGATTTGGTCTTATAGTTAACCAGTCCTATTGTCTCCATAAGTCCTTGGTCCTTAAACGCTTTATATACCAGACATAGGTCTCCCCTGGTTCTTCTATATTCCATAGAGTAGAGGCCCAATTTTTTAATCCTTTCTGAGTAGCTCAGATGCTGCATATTTTTAATTTTTTTGGTTGGTTTCCTCTGTACTCTTTCAATTCATTTTTTTCCCCTTATGTTTTGGGGTGCACTAAACTGTGAACAATACTCTAGATGGGGTCTGACCAAACTGCAGTATAAAAGAACAATGACCTCTGGCTCTCTACTCTTAATTAAGCTTAGTATGCATCCGAGAATTTTGTTGCCTTTTTGGACACTAAATTTATTATGTGTATCAAATGTCAATTTATCTGTCACTAGTATGCCTAGGTCTTTCTCATCTTTTATTGTTTGACGATTATATCCATTAAGGGTGTATTGGTACTTTGGATTATTGTGGCCTAAGTGCATGACTTTACACTTATTCTCATTGAACTTCATCTTATTGTGCTTAGCTCACTCGTTAAGATGGTTAATATTCTCTTGGAATTTCTTTCCAGATTTTGGATCAGTCACTATAGCCCCAATTTTGCAGTCATTGGCATATTTACTTATCCATGCAGTCCTGTGTGTCTGCATGGATGAAATTAAAATATTAAATAGGGATGGCCCCAGGACCAATCCCTGGGGGACACCACTTGTCACCGGTCCCTATGCTGACAAATGATCTTTGATAACTACTCTCTGTGTTCTCTTACTGAGCCATGAAATTATCCAGTTTATAATGTTTTGGTGGAGTTGAATATCACTTAAATGTTCAATAAGGATTCTATGTGATACTGAGTCAAAAGCTTTGGCATAGTCTAAAAAGAGTACGTCTACTGGCAATCCATTATCCAGCGCTGCACTTACTGATTCAAAAAAGTGCAAGAGATTAGTAAGGCAGGATCTACCACTAGAGAAGATGTGTTGTGTTATATCTTGTAGCCCCTTTTGATTTAAGTGAGCGATTATTCTTTTCTGCAATAATCTTTCTAGCAGTTTACCAATAACCGAGGTTAGGCTGACAGTCCTGTAGTTATTTACCTCTGATTTTTTCCCTTTCTTAAATATTGGGGTGACAATAGTTTCTTTCCTTTCCAATAAAGTTCTTCTCTCTTTGAGTGAAGCATTGAATAATCTTGTGAGAGGACCCCGGATAGCATCTCTTACTTCCTTTATAATTTAGCCGGTATTTCATCTGGTCCTGCTGAGCTATTAGATTTAATGAAATCGATAACTTCAGAAACTTCCTTAATTGTAAAGGGGGTGAAATTATCTACATTAATTATATTAGTATTGTCTACTGTTTCTTTCGGTTCATAAACACTATTGGAGTAATTATTTAATTCTGTAGCAATATCTGCATCGTTGCTTACAATTCCTGGTGAAGTTACCAAGGGACATATTCCTGTTTGTTTTCCCCTCATTGAACCAATATAATTATAAAATTGTTTTTGATTGTCTTTAACTATGCTTGCTAATTTCAGCTCATATTCTTTTTTTGCCTTATTGATTGTGGTTTTGATTTTTTTATCAGTCAATTGATACTTCCTCGGTCTATCTTCTGCTGGGTTTTTCTAATATTTTTTGTAAAGTTATTCTTCTTGTTAATAAGTTTCTTAATTTTTTGGTTCCACCAAGATGGAATCCTGCAGTTATTACTATATTTATATCTATCAGGAACCCAATTCTTAACACAGTAGTCTATTTGTTCCTTTAGTTTTTTCTAGATGTTTTCCATATTGTCATTTTCTAATTCTTCCTCCCAGTTCCATGTAGCGAACCATTCCCTGATTTTGACATAGTCAGCTTTAAAATGATTTTTCAGTTTGGTTATACCCTTCATATTACTACATGTGAGCGTAATTTCCATTTCTAACATTTTGTGGTCGCTGTCACCCAAGGGGGTGGTAACTAATGGTTCTGATATTCCCATTTCTATATTTGTAAACATTAAGTCTAAGATTCTGTTTTCTCTTGTTCCTGCCTTTACTAATTGATCAAGATTATTTAAAAACTGTAAAGTCGATGAATCTGTTCACAGCTGGACATGTGCTCTCTAGCTTTGCCCAGTTTATTGCTAGGAAGTTAAAATCTCCCATCAAGATGGGATCTCCTTTTATAGTCATGTTTTCAATTTCTGTCAAGAATTCATTAGTGTCAGCACTGTTTAGACTTGGTGAATGATATGCCAGTCCTACGGTTAAGTTTCTGTCCTGGAGTTGTATTAGAACCCATACAATTTCTGCTGTATTAATGTGGCCATCACTGGGGCCAATTTCATGTGCTTTATATTTGTCTGTGATATATAATATTATTCCCCCTCCTCTTTTATCTGTTCAATTTTTCCATATCCTTGTGTATCCTGCTATATTAGTGTTCCACCTATCTGATTTCTTAACAGCTGCATAGGTGTGTTCCAACATGCCTTCTTTAAATTGTGAATGTTCAGCACCAGTGCTTCCCTCTGCAGTTCGCATCCCCTTGACTTGCATTATTACCTCCCTGTTTCTGATATTACTCCCTGCTGACCATTTTCCCCTCCTGGTGGGCTCCAGGGGAAATCCGGAGCAACTCCCAGAGTTTGATTTTACCTTCTCTAACCTCCTTACCACTGCAGACTTTCAACTCTGGCCTACCTGGTGCATGAATTTCAAGTCTGTCATGTTCTCCACAAAATGGGTCAAACGATTCCTGCATAAAAGTCTACCCTTCAGGAGTCGTCACTTCCTAACATGCCTCGTTTTGCTTCCACTGTTACTGCTCATCCTGGCAGGAGACATTGAGCTTAACCCTGGCCCCCCACCTCCTCATGTCTCCTCTAACTTCTCCACTCCTCCTAGCTGGCTATCCTCCAAAGGTTTGAAAGTGGCCCACCTAAAGATTCATAGCCTCATGCCAAACCTAGCTGAACTTACTGCTTGTGTTGGTCATTATAAGCCAGATATCCTTGGTGTTACTGAAACGTGGTTGAAGACCACTACCCCTGACTCTGCGTGTGCCCTTCCTGGTTTCAACCTCATCAGGCTTGACCATGCTGGGAAAAAACAAAGCGGTGGGATAATGTTCTATTACAAAAATCACCTAAATGTATCCTCCATACCTAATCAGCAACCCTCCTTACCCTCATGTAAGTTCCTTCATGTGCTTCTTCTGCTGAGTAACACTAAAAAACTGCATTTAGTTTGCGTTTACCATCCTCCTAAGGGTGGTGTGCAAAGGCTAACATACCTCCTTGACTCCATAACTCCTATGGTCTGTGAGAATGAGTTGCTGCTTCTAGGTGACCTTAACTTCAATTGGTTAGGGGGCAAAGCTAGACAATGTGAGCCCCTGCTAACTGGGCTCTCCCTCTCTCAACTTATCTGTGAGCCTACCAGGCTATCCACAACAGGGGGAAAAAAGTACTCTCCTTGATTGGGTGACGTCCAACAGACCTGAGAAGGTGGTCTACTCTGGTACATTCCTGGATTCTATCTCGGATCACATCCCTATTTTCTGTGTCTGGAAGGTCTCCCCTCCAAGGATTCCATACAAAATTCTCCTTATGGGGGATTTCTCCAACTTTAACCTGGAATTCTTCCATGCAGACCTAGGACATACAGCTTTGTCCTCAGTACTTGATTCTCCTGACACTCTTACTGCCCTAAACAACTTTCTTGGCATTTTTCTACCCTGCAAGACAAACATGCCCCTTTTATTAAAAGAAGGATAAGGGATACTGTTACAAAATGGCTCCATGGTAGCCTACTTGCCCTCATGAAATCTAGGGATAAATGCTGGGCTAGTTTCAAGGCCTCACATGACATGTCTATATACCAGGAATATAGACATCTCAGAAATGTGTGCAAAAAAGCTATTAGGTTTGAAAAGAGTAATTTCTGCAAATCTGCCTTGTTAACCACAGCCAGAGACCCAATGAACTTTTGGCAAAATATCAAGAATATAGTCTGTGGTTTCTCCAAAGGGGATGTCTCAGATATGATTACAGGTGGTACAAATAGTAACAATCACCTCACAATTGCTAATGCCTTTAATTTTCATTTCTCTGACCTGTCTGCTTATACCTCCCTATTTCCTGATCTGGAACTTGATAAAGAAGGTGTGCCTCACAACTCCTAGTCAGAATCTGTCTCTCACCCTTCCTTTTATTTCAAGGACGTGTCCAGGAGGGAGACGCAAAGACTACTCTCTGGTCTCTCCCCTCACTCTAGTGCTGGGCACAATAACTTGGAGCCCCAACTCCTCTGTCTTGATGCCCCTTTCATTGTTTTACCCATCTCCCATATCTTTAATTCGTCCCTGTCCTCTGGGGACATCCCTGACCTCTGGAAGGTGTCAAGGGTGGTCCCGGTTCTCAAACAAGGTGACCCAAAAAATCTTGAAAACTACCGGCCCATAGCCATCTTATCAGCTGTTAGCAAACTCCATGAAAAAGTTGTTGCTTCTTAGCTTTCCGAATATATCCAGTCACACTAGTTCCTGATGCCAGCTCAACATGGCTTCTGCAAGGGCTATAGCACCTCTTCTGTCCTGGCTAAGGTTACCTCCGAGGTCAGGGTTACCATGGATCAAGGCAAACTCACTGGAGCCGTATTCATTGACCTTTCCAAGACCTTCAACCTGGTTGATCATGTGCTTCTGTGCTTGCAACTCCCATCCCTTGGCTTGTCTGCCCCTGTGCTTGGGTGGTTTTCCAACTACCTCCAAGGATGACAGCAACTCACAAAGTCCAACAAGGCTGTCTAAGAGCTCACCCCAGTTAAATCTGGAGTTCCTCAGGGGTCTGTCCTAGGGCCCATCCTTTTCTCCCTATTTGTAAACAATCTCCCCACTGTGCTGCCCCATTGCAGTGCCACCTTATACGCAAATGTCTGGCCATCCTTACCCACTCCTGTGACATTAGTGTTATTAACTGACAACTAAACATTGACTTTAGTAACATACAGTCCTGGCTAAAAGTGAATAGACTTGTCCTCAATCTCAGAAAAACACAGACCATGCTGTTTGGGTCCCTGGCAAAATTAAAAGCATCCCCTGTACCCCTGAGAATTATTGGCACTGATGGATCCCTGTGATGGTTGCTGACTGTCAAATACTTTGGAGTCACCCTTGACCCTCAGCTTGACCTCTCCCAGCATATTTACCATGTATGTAGAGCTTTGAATAATTAGCTGGGTCTGGCTTACAGAGCAAAAAACAGTCTCACCCCCACAACTCGTATTGCCCTGGTGAGGGGGTGTTTCTCCCCACGCTCTGTTATGGTCTCATCACATTTGCTCATGCTGCTAAAATTCACCTTTCCAAATGGGATGTGGCTTACAATAACATATGCCGCTTTGCCCTTGCAGCCCATCATCTCACCCACCACTGCAATCTTTACAAAGGCTTACTTGGCTTCCACCAGGCCATCATCAAAGCTTTGTTCTAGGTTGTTTCACTGACAAGGTTGTCAGAACAGCCACTCCTCCCGTCCTGGCAGAGCTCCTTAAACTTGCCCACTCCTCTTATTCCCTAAGGTTGCATGGTCCTGTGATATTTCAGGTTCCCAATACCCGCACCTAAATGGATGACAGAGCATTTGCTACTTGTGCTCCTAGATTATGGAATTCCCTTCCTGCCAATGTCGGTACTACACCCTCCCATACCTGTTTCCGAAACTCCTTCTGGGATCACTTGCTGCTCTCCTCGGCATGCAATTGAACTTAAGACGCCAGTTGCCCTTCTAACAAGTGTCACACATGATACCTTGGTCCTCCTTGTGGGGCACCTACCAGAGCTCTGCGTTTGGTTGTCCTCCCAGCCATAACTGCTCACAGTGTTCCTTGTGTATGTATTCTATGTTATTTTGAATTGTCTCTCTGTCTCATCTTGAAATGCCTGTTTATTGTTTACCAGAGCTCTGTACAACCTTGCCCTGTTTGTAATTGTTTCCTTAGTTCCTTGTAACCTCCCGGGTCGCACCCGAAAAGAGGCATCTGTTTTTGTCTAGTGTGCTTACCTGGTTAACAAAAGCTAAATAAATCAATACAACTGCTCCATCGTGTACAGTGTGAAGTTCCATCTGGTGACCACATCCAACTTCTTACGGTGCTGAGGCAGTTGACTTTTTTATCTGGAGCTGGCAGAGCTGGTCACAGGTCTTCCTAGATTGGACCAATTGAACACGGTTGCAGAGGTCATGGTAAAAATGTCCTTCATATCAGAATGGATCAGAAAATGCAGGACAACAAGATTAAGGCAGCGTGTTAGGCATGGCACCCTGACAAAAAAAAAATCACTTATACATTTGACCACATTAGAGCCGTTATCACTTGCAATGAATCCGGCTTTCATGGAGTGTGGGTGAAGTCACTCATCATTCTCATCAAGGAGCCCTTCAAGCATTATTTTGCTTGTGTGGGATCCAGGTATGCTTTTCTTTGTGTCGCATGCTGCCGAATACTTGTAATGTTGCTACTGCCACAGTTTGGCTTACTACACTGTCTCCCACCATGCTCAGAGTCAAATACCACCCCAGGTGCCTGTGCCTAATATGCTGCAATGCACATGTAGGAGCTACCAGCTGTTCTACCACTGTTCCACATATCCATGCTGAAATGGATGGATGGTGATGATGAATGCTTCAGGGCATGGGCTACCACCTCTTTTACTGTCCCATGCAGTTCTGGAACAGCACGTTTGGCAAAGTACTGTATGTCCTTGATGGTACGTTCCATTTTGGACAGGCACAGGCAGTGAACCTCCAAAAGCCTTCATTCTCAGCAAAAGAGAATGGCAGCAGATATATTACAAGCACTTCCGCAGCAGCTGCACTAAGCTCACATGCAGTAGCATGATGGAATCACTTCTGAAAGAAAGAATTATTGAGTACCTAGAGGCCAGCAGGGCACAGGACCCAAGGCAGCATGGATTCACAGCAGGAAGGTCATGTCAGATGAATCTAATTGATTTCTTTGACTGGGTGGTCAAAGTAGTAGACCAGGCAGGGGCTGTGGACGTGGCCTACCTAGATTTTAACAAGGCATTTGACACAGTCCCATACAAAAGATTAATAAACAAGTTTGCCAGCCTAGATGTGGGTCCCAGGGTGGTAACCTGGGTAAAAAATTGGCTGGACAACAGAATGCAGATGGTAATAGTAAATGGAGTCCACTCCGAAGAAAGGGGGGTTATTAGTGGGGTACCGCAGGGTTCAGTACTGGGACTGGTCCTCTTTAATGTCTTTATAGGTGACATTGCAGAGGGATTGGAAGGAAAAGTATGTCTCATTGCAGATGACACAAAATGTGCAACAGGGTTGATACACAAAGGGGTGTGTGGAAAGTTTGAGAAGGGACTTGGCAAGGTTGGAGGAATAGTCAAACATGTGGCAGCTTCGATTCAAGGCAAAGAAATGCAAAGTAATGAACCTAGGAAACAAAAACCCAAGGGAAGAGTACACAATGGGGGGGGTATCAATGACAACAAAAATGGAAAGGAACCTGGGGTAGTAACATCAGATAACGTAAAGGTAGGCAAGCAATGTGAGAAGGCAGTAAGGAGAGTTGAGGGGAAACTGGGATGCATAGGGAGAGGCGTCATCAGTAGAAAAGAGGAAGTTGTTATCCCTTGGTACAGACAGTTGGTGAGACCTCATCTGGAGAACTATGTGCAGTTCTGGAGAGCCCATCTCTGCAAGGACATTGACAGGATGGAGGCGGTCCAGAGGAGAGCAGTTAAAATGGCGCAGGGTCTGCACCAGAAGCCATATGAAGAGAGAATAAAGAGCTTAATATGTATATCCTTGAGGAAAGGAGGGAGAGGGAGGACATGATAGAAACGCTCAAGTACCTCAAGGGAATCAACAAAGTTCAAGAAGGTAGCATCTTTCAGAAAAAGAAATGTGCAAGAACAAGGGGGCACAATTTGAAGCTAGAGAGGGGACGACTCAGGGGCACCATGAGGAAGTATTTTTTCATGGAGTGGGTGGTGGGCATGGAACAGCCTTCCTGAGGAGGTCACAGAGTCAAAAACAGTGGGGGAATTTAAGAATGCATGGGGCAGACATGAGGCAATTCTAGTAGGAGGTAGGAGGAAGTCGGCTGTTGGTAAAATTAGGCTCTACAGCTTATCCTGGGATGCTCGAACATACTTTGCAGCATTGGCTGTACTTTTTGGGGGGCATAGACGGCCTCATTGTGGCAGTCCACTTGGGATGGTCTTTGACTACATTAACATATGTGGTGTTGATCGAGTGACATTCCTCATTACGGGTTTTCTGCATTGGCGTTACTATGGTCTTGAGGGTACTACACAACCTGCCACTGCTGCTATGCCCACTAATAGCCACCAGCTCCACATCCTCCTCCTCCTCTGCTATGTACTCCCCCTCATTGGCCCCTCCTAATGATGTGGAGGAGGGACCATGACCCCCTGTCCCAGCTTCCTTCTGGTGCTTAAGCCAGCAGAGAAGGTGCCTGTTCTTTAGGTATGTGTGTTGCCCACCAGTGCCTAGGTGGCTCCCCTTCTTCTCCCTACTGACCCGTGCTTGAAAGAGCTGGCATATAGCCACCATTTCATCAGCTGGCTCCAGTACACAGAAGTCCCAAATTAGGGATTTCATAGGCCTTTTTTTGTCCTGCTGTCTGGACTAGGACTGCAGAAGGAAAGTGACTGGGTGGGGTTGGGGTGGGGGTAGTTTTTGAGATTGTCTCATAACATCAAGAATATTACTAGGGAGCTTAGGAGGGGAGCTTCAGTCATTAAATCAATACTGCGCACAACACCCCTGCACTGTCACCACCTTTCTGCTTTTTCTTTTCTGGCTCCCATATGGGATCCAATATATCATCATCATCATCATCATCATCATCCTCCTCATGACAGCCACTGATGTTGTCCTCCTGTTCCTCAACTTCCTGAATCTCAATGTCAGCAGGCTTTGTGGCCATCTCATCATCCACAACACTAGGGGTCTGACCCATGTTTTGTAGCTTTCCAGCCTTGCCTTCAACCACTGACTCCACAGTATCAGGATGAACACCACCACCACGACAAGCAGCAATGGAGATGGCAACATGTTCCTCCTTCTATTCCTGGACCACTGTTACTGATCTGCTGGTGTGGCTGCTTCCACCCTTGCCACCTCCCACTACATCACCCCACCACCATGGCTGCCACAGAGGTTGTGAAGAAAATTTGCTGCAGGAAAGCCAGTGCAAACTAATCCTGCACTACTGGTACTATCCATGGTCCCGGAACCCATAGAGCTTGGTGCTGCCACTGACATTGCTTCCTTAACAGGTTCTTTAGCACCACTTTTCCCTGCAATTTTGAACCCTTTCCTGCCTCATGCACACTTCTCCCTATATTGATTCTCTTCTCAGGCATTCCTCTTCTCTTATAATATTTTGTAACCAGAAAAATTACAGGAATTGCAGCAATAGGCAACATGGTAAGAGGGGTACTTTGTATCAGTGGCAGAGCCAGGTTTGGGAGCCGGGGGGGGGCAAGTCAGTCATTTTGGGGGCTCCAAGACAGTAGCAAGTGGAAATGATAATTTGAAAATGTGACTGTTATGGCCTTTAACTATACATTGAAACAACCAGGTGAAAGCACCTAGCAATAAATACTTCCCCGTCCTAAAAATTATCTGGACCCCTGCACACAGCATATTATGACTGAAACAAAACTGAGCTGTTTATTTCATTTAGTTTTTCATTATAAATGTACCTAAACTGGACTTATCAGAACACCCATTTTAAGATGCAGTATCTCAATTACTTGGGGTCACCACAGGTCAGAATGATGTTTTCTTACAGGCACATACATTGTACTTTGCACCTACACAATGAATACATACAAGAGATAAACTACTACTGGTACAGTATATGGAGTACAAGGAAGTAATGTTGTCTAGTGGCTACAACACTTGCTTGAGAATCAAATGCTACCAGAGCCCAACACTCATCAGTCATTATATATAAGTTTGAGCAAGTCAGTCACACTACCACAGTTACAACCCACACAACTTTAGAAATGGTAAGCGCAGGATCCTACTGGAGACAAAATTTACATATTAGCTGGCTTATGCGGGTAAATTAACTGAAACAAACACTGAACACATATTATGAATTGATTTTGTATAGAATTTCTAAATCCAGTCACAGCTAAAGGCATGGTCAGATATTATTTCTTGAAATTTCTGTGATATTTCTAGAGAAATCTCCTGCTTTCTGCAGTTCTGCAGTAGGTGCAGCAGAGAGAAACTCTTTAGAAATGTTGTGAAATACGTCGGCCCACCGGTGCAGCAGTTGGATTTCCATTTGCGACGCCAGTGACCTGGGTTTGGGAACGAGTCTGGAAGCCAGAGGGCCGGCCGGGGGAGGATGCTTGAGCATCCCAAGGACAGCTCACCTTCTCTGGGGAGAGGGGGGATCCAGGGCTCAGCGCATGTCTGACCTTGGGTGGAGACCTGAGGTATGGCAAGCCCAAGCCAGCAAGAAGGGTGGCATGCTGGACGTCAGCACTCAGCACCTCAATGTCAGGGCACACAGCATGCCAAGAAACATGAAAAAACACCCTGCAGCACTGCCGGTAGATGGAGCACCATGGCCCTGATCCCCAATGCCCCTACCTTCCCTGATGATGGCATCCCAACGAGAACAGGAAGGATCTCAGGGTGCAAGGGCCCTCACCTTGTACCCCTCCTGGGGGGGGTATAACCAAGGCTATATGAGGATGGACTGTACCAGGCTCCAGGTAAGAGGGCGAGACTGATAAGGCCATATGTGTATCTCCCAAAGAGTGGGGGCGCTGCGGGTAGGGGGACTATAAAGAGAAATGTTGTGAAATATCTGGAAATATCTGACCACGTATCTGGCTACTCCAGACCCTTACCTATTAAGTAAGAAACTATCAGCAGGTAGTTTACTCCAACATTTATTTTAAGTAGCCTGTATTGAATGCTTTTTATAATGGTTGGTGTGCTGGACTGGTCTGATATTCAGGGATGAGATATGAGATAGAATGATGACTATCTCATCACATATTTTGCTTTATGGATTATAAATCTGTTGAGGATGGCATGGCTAATACTGATGTGCAAGGAGGTACAGTAGTCAAGAAATTCAGACACAACCACCAATACAACTGGAATTGTCAGCACAGCCTAATCTCTTTTAGACTGAAAAAGTAAAAGCTAGGACTGGAGGGAGTAGGGTCAAAATCTTTGTTAATTTCACTGCACTGCTGCTGCTTAAAGGACTAGTTAAACTAAGTAGTCTACCTGAGTGCTATGCCACAGCACAGACAGACGACGCCCCCCACCCAGGCCAAGGCAGAAGACTTTCTCTACTCAGCAGCACAGAGCAAAACAAGCATTTGTCAATGCTGAACATTCACTTGCAGATATCTGTAGTGGTGTTTGGCACTTGGACATGGCTTAAAAAATCAGTGACAAAGAAGTAAAATGAGGGACACAGTTTAACAATTGGTTCTATCCCCTGAAGCAGGCGCGTAAGAGTATTGGTGTAAAATACTTTGTCTGCAGAAAAGCAAGTCTGTAACTCTGTTTGACAATATTGTGAGCATACAGTATACCCACTGTTCAGTCACAGAAATACAAATTTTAGGAGGGACAGGAACATTCTGAGGCAAAATCAGGGACATCTCTGAAAATCTGGGAAAGCTGAGAGGTATGGTCCCTTTTCCCCTCTCTCACTTCCCCCCACTGTCTCTTTCTCTCTCTCTCTCTCTCCCCCACTCCCTATTCTCTCTCTCTCTCTCTTTCTATCCATCTGCCCCTCTCTCTCTCTCTCTCTCTCTCTCTCTCTCTCTCTCTCTCTCTGTCTTTCTTCCCCTCTGTCTCTCTCTCTTAATCCTCTGTCTCTCTCTTCTCCCCCTCTGTCTCTCTCTCTCTCCCCCTCTGTCTCTCTCAGCAAACAAGCATTTGTCAATGCCAAATGTTGACTTGCTGGCATTGGCATTGATAGTGCAGGAGTGAGAGATGCATAATAGGATTGGCAGTGAAGTACTGAACTGACCTCAACTCCAGCCCTACCCTGCAGAGAGTGACAGGCATTGGGGTGTGCCTTTGGGTTGTCAGCCATAACGCTCACACCATTTCACCTCACCCTACCCTGCAGACACTGACAAGTTTTGCGGTGTGCCTTGGGGTCTTCGGGTCTTACGTTCATCCCATTCCATAAGGAAATATGCTGAGATGGGTGCAGTATAGGAGAATGGGGTGAACTTTGGGGCCAAAGAGTCCAAGGCACACCTTGATGTCTGTCACTGACTGCAGAGTTGGGGTGGAATGACGTGAGCATTATATACGACAATGCCGAGTCACACCCCTGACACCTGTCAGTCTGTACAGGGTGGGGTGTTACGGTTGAAACCGTAATGCCCCAGGCATCCCGTGTTAGTGTTTCACTCCAAATTTTCAACATGAACATTTGGCGCCCATCTCTCGCGAACAGTGGCACTATGACCGTTAGGCAAAAGGGGATTTTGCACAGCGACTGTGCCATTTGGCGCCACAGGTGCAAAAACACATTTCGGGCAGGATGTGAAAAATGACAGCTGCACTGTTAATGAGGAGGTGTCAAAAAATGGCAGCGTTGAAAATCTGGAGTGAAAATATGAAAAACTGGTGAAGTCACGAGTGTGCGTAGAAACTGCGCAACGCACGCCCGTAATGCAATTATTTTTGGAGATTTTTGTAACCAAATTTTCAACATAGGCATTTTGGGAACTCCAGTCATGAACACTATCACTGTGATTTTGTTAATCTGTCACGAACATTGATTTCCCACAGCGACTTCGCCATTGTGCGCCACATGTGTGAAAACACATTTCAGGCAGGATGTGAAAAATAACAACTATACTGTTCATAAGGAGGTGTACAAAAATGGCAATGTTGAAAATATGGAGTGAAAATATGAAAAATTGAAGAAGTCACGAGCATGCGTAGAAACTGCGCAATGCACACCCGTAACACAATTATTTTGGGGATTTTTTTAACCAAATTTTCAACATAGGCATTTTGGGACCTCTGCTCATGAACAGTGTCACTGTGACTTTGTTAATGTGTCCTGAACATTGATTTCGCACAATGACCGCGCCACATACACGAAAACACATTTCAGGCAGGATATGAAAAATTACAGCTATGCTGTTCATAAGGAGGTGTGAAAAATGACAATGTTGAAAATCTGGAGTGAAAATATAAAAAATTGTCGAAGTTGCGAGCGTGCATTGAAACTGTGCAACGTACGCTCATAACACAGTCAATGTTTGGAATTTTTCCACCAAATTTGCAAGATAGGCATTTTGGGACACTACCCCACGAACAGTGGCACTGCCATTTCGTTAATCAGGCCTGAAAGGTGATTCTATACAGTGACCGCAAAATGACATTTCGGGACTAAGTAATGAGATGACAGTGCCTGTGTTCATGAGGTAGGATTCCAGGCATCCCATGTTGAAAATTTAGAGGCAAAATTCAAAAAAATGACTGAGATATCCACCTGAGTTGAAACCCCCCCCCACATTTATGCCATAATACAGCTTACCGGCATTTCTTCAGTTCACGGTCAGCTTGGAAGAGTGCAGAAATGTTTCTGCTCCACCGAAGATCATGGCGCTCACTTCCAGAGGTAAGTATGAGGTGAGGGTGGTATGGGGAGGTGGGGTGCACAGATGGTGGGTTCGGGTTGGGGAAGGGGAACCAACAGTGAGGGACCGTTTTCTTTGTTTCAGGTAATGAAAAAAAAAGAACGAACACCACTGATGGTTTTCTTTCTTTACAGGTGTAAGAAAAATGTTGCGCACACTGGGGTGGGCTCCCAGTGTGCCCCATGACTTTGGGGGGTGATGTTGGCCACACTAGGGTGGGCTCCCAGTGTGACACACAATGGGGGTGGGGTGGGGCAGGAACATGCCGACCGCTATAGGCTTCAGAACACAGGGAGGCACCCTAGGGTGAGCTCCCAGTGTGCCACACAATCTTGGGGGGGTTAAACATGCCGAGAGGGGGATTCAGCACCCTCAAAGTTGGCTTTCTGGGGATTGTGTGTGACACAAGCAAACAAACTACTGTTTTGTTGTATGTGTCTCTCGGTGCCAAAACATTTTCAGCAGGATGGCCAGCAGGGAAGAAGGAACACTAGAAAAAACCTTAACCAAACCAAATATTAAAATAATAATAATAATAATAAAAACATAATTCCAAGTTGGGAGCCTGGGACCAAAACTGGTTAACTTAAACAAGTACTAGTACTCTCTGCTCTGCTGCTAATGCTACAGTCTCATAATCTGCTTCATAAAATGAGAGTGTAGAGTAGTAAGTAAACATAATGAAATGGTATACAAAGAGAGCCTGAGGTAACTTTGATTTTATTTTGGCAGGCTCACCAGGCTGCTGCTGTCTGAGTATGTATTTAGTCGGTAGGTGCTTACTTCTAGGTAGGATGAGGAGGAGATGAAGGGAAACTGGAGCTGTTCTGTAACTTTCTTTTAGCCTGCTGCTCCTCAATTCTCTGTCTGTTCTCTCTCTCTGTTGCCTGCCCTGTGGGGCAGTACTAATATAGTTGGCACTTCGACAACTCCCGACCACTGGACAAAAAGGAGTCACTGGGAGGAAAAACATGGATCGGTCTGTCGCCACATAGGTAGCTAGATTAATTAGCAGTAGCCATGTAGTTAGGGGCTCCGATCACTAGTAGCGGTGCCATGTACCCTAACCTCATCCAGACAACAGTCAGTTGCAGACATGTTCAGAAGGGAATTCAAATGATCAGTCTAAGTCTGATCACCTCGAGATTCGAGAGGGTTGGTTGGTGTGGTGGTTCCCTTTCGATTCGGCTTGCACCTTGCTGCCTTTTTGTTTTCTCGTTCTGAGCACTCTCTCTTCGGACTGGCTGGCTGCTGCCTTCAAATCACAAGCCAGCCAGCTAAGCGCAACTGCTGCACAAATCGGAGCTGAGCCTGGTGGGGGATGGGGTGGAGCGAAGAAGTCAGACTGGAGGACTGGAGGGGAGGGGAGGGGGGAGGCAAATGCAAAAGCAGCTGGCTGACACTCCCTCATGATTGGCTGATGGAGAGTGAATAACAGGAAGCTGGCAGCTGAGCTCCAGTCCAGAGAGACTATTACTTGTCTCTGTGAGTCTGTGTGTGCTGTGTGGATTTTAAGGCCCTTCCTACTGTGTGCACTGCTCACTCCTGTCTACTCATCCAGTCTGGAGGAGTGTGTAAGTCAGTCAGTCCCATTTTTAAAAATGAATAAACAACAAGGTTTTCCTGATCAGAGCTGACTGGACACACTCACTGATGCTATAGTCCTCCATGGGGGCACCAGGTGTGCCGTAGCGGTTCACAACAAAACAAGCATTTGTCAATGCTGAATGTTGATTGCGCTGGTGTGTTAAGCTCACTCACTGCCCCTCTGTCACTTGCTCAGTCTGTTTCTCCGGGTGCTGCAGGCTGCTGTTCTGTACTGGGCTCCTGCCTGCATTGCACCTTGTTCTGCCCACTAAGAAATCCGCAGCTGTCCCGACAGAGCTATGTTGAGGTGGCTCACTCCCCCTCTCTCACTCACTCATTCTGTTTCTCCTGGTGCTGCAGGCTGCCCTTTTGTACTGGGCTTCTGCCTCTGTTGGTGGCTTTTTCTGCCCACAAAGAAATCTGCAGCAGTCCCAACACAGGTCTGTTGAGCCTGTTGAGTCCCCCTCTCTCACTCACTTGCTCCGTTTCTGCCGGCGCTGCAGGCTGCCCTTTTGTACTGGGCTCCTGCCTGTGTTGGCACCTTTTTCTGCCCACAAAGAAATCCACAGTGGTCCCGACAGAGCTCCGTTGAGGGCGCTCACTTCCCCTGTGTCACTCACTCATTCAGTTTCTCCTGGCGCTGCAGCCTGCCCTTTTGTACTGGGCTCCTGGCTCTGTTGGCGCCTTTTTCTGCCCACAAAGAAATCTGCAGCAGTCCTGACAATGCTCCGTTGAGCTCACTCAGTCCCCTTCTCTGACTCGCTCATTCTGTTTCTGGTGGTGTTGCAGGCTGCCCTTTTCTATTGGGCTCCTGCCTGTGTTGCTGCCATTTGCAGCAGTTACAATACAGTTCTGCTGAGCTCGCTCAATCCCCCTCTCTCACTCGCTCATTCTGGTTTTCCTGCCACTGCAGGCTGCCATTTTGTACTGGGCCCCTGTGTGCATTGCTGCTTTTTTCTCCCCACAAACAAATCTGCAGCAGTTCCAACAGAGCTCCATTGAGCTCACTCATTCCCTCTCCCTCACTCCCTCATTCTGTGTCTCCTGCTGCTGCAGGCTGCCCTTTTGTCCTGGGCTCCTGCGTGCATTGGTGGCTTGTTCTGGCCAGAAAGAAATCTGAAGCAGGCCTGACACAGTCCATTGAGCTCGCTCACTCCCCCTCTCTCACTCACTCATTCCATTTCTGCCCGCGCTGCAAGCTGGCCTTTTGTACTGGACTCCTGCCTGTGTTGCCGCATTTTCTGCCCACAAAGAAATCTGCAGCAGTCACAATAGAGCTCCGTTGAGCTCGCTCAGTACCGCTCTGTCAAGCACTCATTCTGTTTCTCTTGGCGCTGCAGGCTGCACTTGTGTACGGGGCTGCTGGCTGCGGTGGCACCTTTGTCTGTCCACAAATAAATCTGCAGCTGTCCTGAAAAAGATCCATTGAGGTTGCTCGGTCTCCCTCTGTCACGCACTCATTCTGTTTGTCCTGGCGCTGCAAGCGGCCCTTTTGTTTGGGGCTCCTGCCTGCATTGGCGTCTTTTTCTGCCAACAAAGAAATCTGCAGCAGTCCTGATAGAGCTCCATTGAGCTCGCTCAGTCCCCCGTCTCACTCACTCGTACTGTTTCTCCCACCGCTGCAGGCTGGCCTTTTCTACTGGGCCCCTGCCTGCATTGACAATTTCTTCTGCCCACAAAGAAATTCGCAGCAGTCCTGACAGTGCTCTGGTGAGTTCGCTCACTCCCCCTCCCTCACTCACTCTCTCGTTCTGTTTCTCCCACTGCTGCAGGATGCCCTTTTGTACTGGCCTCTTGCGTGGGACCTTTTTCTGCCCACAAATAAATCTGGAGCAGTCCTGACAGAGCTCAGTTGAGCTCGGTCACTCCCCCCTCTCACTCATTCCATCTTAATCTATCCCAAACACTGATGTCCCACAGCGACCGTGCTATTCTCCGTCAGGAGTGCAAAAATGTATTTTAGCCAGAATGTGAAAAATGACAGCTGTTCTATTCATAAGGAGGTGTGAAAGAATGCCAGTGTTGAAAATGTGGCATGAAAATATTACAAATTTGTGAAGTTACAAGGGTGTGTGGAAACAGTTGAACGCACGCTTGTAACACAGTCATGTTATGGAGTTTTGTCACCAAATTTCCAACGTAGGGATTTTATGACCTCTGCTCATGAACAGTGCCACTGTCATTTTCTTTATCTGTTCCGAACACTGATTGCCCACAGCGACCACGTTATTCTGTGCCACAACTGTGAAACCACATTTCACTCAGGATGTGAAAAATGACAGCTGTATTGCTCATGAGGAGGTGTGAAAAATTGCCATTGTTGAAAATGTGGCATGACAACATTATGAATCTGCAGAGTTACAAGGGTGTATGGAAAGAGTGCAACGCAACTCATTTGATGGGCTATCATCACCAAATTTTAAACATAGGCATTTTAGGACCTCTGCTCATGAACAGTATCACTGTCATTTTATTACTCTGTCCCAGACAGTGATTTCCCACAGCGACCACTCTATTCTGCACCAGAACTGCGAAAACACATTTCGGCCAGGATGGGAAAAATGACAGCTGCACTGTTGATAAGTAGGTGTGGGAAAATGGCAATGTTGAAAATCTGGACTCATTCTCAAAGTTACGAGCATGCGTGCAAACTGCGGAACGCATGCTCATAACACAGTCATTTTATGGAGTGTCATTACCAAATTTTCAACATAGCCATTTCAGGACCTCTACTCATGAACAGTGTCACTGTCATTTTCTTAATCTGTCCCAAACACTGATTTCCGACAGCGAACGTGCTATTCTGCGCCGGAAGTGCGAAAACACATTTCCACCAGAAAGTGAACAATGACAGCTATACTGTTCACAAGGAGGTGTGACAAAATGCCAATGTTGAAAATCTGGCATCAAAATATTTCAAATTCACGAAGTTACGCGTGTGCGTAGCAACTATGCAGCGCACGCTCATAAAACAGTCATTTTTGGGATTTTTTCTACCAAATTTGCAACATAGGCTTTTTGAGAGCCCACCTCATGAACACTGGCACTGTCGTTTCATTAATCGGCCCCCCAAAGGTGATTCTGCACAGTGACCGCAAAATCACCTTTCGGGGCCGATTAACGCCATGACAGCTCAAGCATTCATGAGGAGGGGTCCCAAAAAACCCATGTTGAAAATTTGGTGAAAAAATTCCCCAAAATGCCCGAGATATACACTAAAGTTAAAAAAAACCCTATTCATTACATTATACAGCTTACCAGCATTTCCTCAGTTTGTGGTCGGCTTTGAAGAGTGCAGACATGTTCCCGGTCCACCGAAGATCATTGCACCGGACTCCGGAGGTAAGTATGGTGTGAGAGGGGATGTGGGGAGGTAGGGTGCGCAGTGGGTGGGTGCGGGTATGTGGGCAGCACGCAGACTATGAGGGACCGTTTTCTGCTTTTCAGAGGAAAAAACAAACAAAAGACTTCGCAGGACAGTTTCTTCTTTTACAGGGGCATGTAGCACGCTGGGGTGGGCTCCCAGTGTGCCACCCACAACTTTCTTTGGGGGCCAGCAATAGCTGACAGAGGATTGGGCACCCCCGGCCTAAGAGGGTGGTTATTATGCCGACGGGATTGGGGCAATTCTGTCGGCAGGAATAACAGCATGGGGGTACCAGCCGCTTTTTGTTGGCGGGGGCAGCAGTACCCGACGGGGGATTGGGCACCCCCCTCGGCACACAAAGGGAGGTCTTCATTATGCTGACGGGGATTGGGCACCCCGTCAACAGAAAATGAAAGCATGGGGGGCTGACAGAATGCCGATGGGGACTGGGCTGCCCCATCGGCAAAATGAGCAGGGGGGCACCGCCTCGATGGGGATTGGGGCTCCTGTTGGCACATAAACACGGTGGGTGGGGTTATATTTTTTGTGAAAATGGCGGCAACCCACCGCCATGTTCACAAGCAATATCAGGCTTGCTAGATCCGCCCTGCAATGACTGGTCGTTTCCTCATTGCAGCGGATGGCTGACGCTGCAATGACGAGGCGGCTCCTGATTGCATTGGCTGATTTGTCACAAGTTGGTGCCAACGTTCCAAACTTGTGTCACCAGCAGTCTGCAATGGCATTGGGGGAAGTGGGACAAGCCTTTGCAGACTGTGGGGGCATTGGCCACAACAGTGCCGTGCCTCCACAGCCTGCTTCTCAGCATGCTGTGCCTATATGTTTCTTGTGCTGCGTGCAATCAACATAAAAAGGAAGAGGGACAGCGGGGGGCACAACTGACAGGTAAAATGATCTGAGGGGGATGCCCTCCACCCCAGCTGTGTCACTGCTTTGTATAACACACAGTTCTTTTTTTGCCTGTTTTTTACAGAACAGGGAGTATAACGACAGGGCAGCTAGGTTAGGAGGGTTAATTTATGAAGGTTTATAAAGGTTTCTTTTGCACACAGAGCAGTACTACAACACAGGGTGGAATACCAGGGGTATTTACTACATTACACCTCAAGATCAATCAAGAACACAGTTAGGGATGCATGGGGGGGTGGAACTACAGGCTTGATTTGAGATAGCTGACAAGCACAGATCACTACTACAACAACACAAGGATAACAAGGGTATTTACTTTACAGTATAACACATCAAAACACAGTTAGGTACATGGGGGGCATTGGCTTGCAAAAAAAAGACAGAACATGGTGGAACACAAATCCACTGCTAACAGGGGTATTTACTAAAACACACAGTCAAAGACAACACAAATTTTTTTGGTTTTTTTATTAATTTGTTTCTTTTATCAGCATATGGATTACAACAACGGGGGCAGAATTACTTGCTAAACACACGTGGGGATTACAAACAAAGACTCACTCCCAAACATTACCTCCCTCCCCACACATTGATTCAAACAAAAGTAAAACTGAAAGAGTACTAAACTGAACACAACACTACAAAACTGCACTCTAAATTAACTCTAAAGTAAGGGTATATATGGTTAGTAAACGTTTATAAAGGTTTATAAATGAGTATAAAGGTTTGTTTTCTGGATCAAGCACAGAATTACACACACTGCTGTGTCCTCTCTGCTCCCTTTCTGAACACTGCACTGAGGAATGGCCCCTTCAGCTTTCTATAGGCTGTTCAGCAACATGTGACCCCCAATCCCACAATACAGTGCAAACTTCACCTGTAGTAGCAAACTTCGCCGGCAAAGTTGAACTTTTGCTGTGCTCCCATGCTCGGCATCTGTGGCTAGCACCATAGTGAAGTTTTGCTTCGCACTTGATGGCGAAATTGGTTTTCTCTGTGAAGTGCGAACTTCACCTGGAGGAGTAATTCATGAAATGCCATGAATTCGCAAATTACTACACAAAGCAAATTTTGCCCATGTCGCACATCTCTACTCTACACATCTACTGTACCTGCTTCCTACAGCCTGTCACTGATAAACTATAAAGGGATTATCTGATATCCATATCTATGCAACCTCTGGGTGCTTACTAATTAAATTCTGGTTGCTAGGGGGTATCTAGGCAGACAGCGAGCTAGTGGTGTCGCTGAGTCTGGGATGTGGTGCTTCCTTCTGACTGCAGGTGGGGCCCCTCCATGTGGGGTATAAATATCAGGGGATTTTGGCACTAGAGAGGAGATCTAGGGAGAGAATCGGGGAGAGAAGAGATAGGGGCTCAGCCTGCAAGTTCAGCTGGAGGGCCGTGGTGGGGCCTGGGTTGTCCGCTTGCCAACTGGCCCACCACCCTTGAAGACCTGTAATGTGAGAGCAACAGTTCGAGTGTGCAGTTAAAGGGGAGCAATGGAGCACAGAAATGGAGCAGAGCAGAAGGGACCTGTCAGTGCATTTGTGAGTTGAAGCCGTGGGAGAAGAAATGAAAATGGAGTCCCACCAGGTGAACTTTGGCACCTTGGTAGGGTAAGCACTGATAGGGCCTAAAAGCCCAAAAGAAAGAAAGAAAGATTGCCCGTGGGTAGTTCAGCTTTTGGGTTGGAATGGTTTACTGTGGGCGGGTCTGCTATGGCAAATAGGGCCTGGAGTGCGGCTTGGAAGTGGCAGCCCAAGCAGTTGAGGGTGTAGCGGTGGCAGTGTTATCCCCTATTCCCAGGTTGGAGGCCGCCGCAGAGTTGGGACCCACGGTGTGAGCCAACTACGGACATGGGGGAAGTCCATTTGGGGAAGTAATGTTTGGGACCACAGCAGGGTGGCAGCCCATTGGGTGATCTATGAGGCACTGGCAGAAGTCCTCCCTGATGAGTAAGTTCAGAGGTTGGAATCGCTGCATGAGCAGAGCATGCTGATTAGGACTGGGATCAGGTCTCAAGTACCCAAAACCCCAGAATAAGGCCCAGTCATCAGCCGAGGCATCAGCAATTGGATGTCTGAAAGGGTTCTGGTGATTCAGTTCTTGCTTAAGAACATCAATTGAAAAGTATGAAATTTAAGACTTAGAAGGGCAAGAAAAGTATGCTCCACTGAGAAATATCCCTTGGGTGTAGAAGGTATACGATCAGGCTGCGGAACTGAATTGAAGAGAATGAGAAGATTTGGGACAGTAGAAATGTCTCAGCTGTCATAAGCCAGAGTGAAGGTATAGGAATGGAATAACCTGAAGGGAAAAGAAAAAGGAAAGAAATGTAATTGCTGCAGAGAGAAAGATAAAGGACTGAGACATGGATTCGTGAATTGTTTCAGTGTTACGCTACGTCACGTAGTGGCCTTTTCGGCCCTATCCAGTGCTGCCAGGAATTCTAGCCTTTTCGGCTGAAGGGAGATCTGCAGGAAATAAATAGTCTGTTATCACAAGAGACTTTTGTAGTAGGTGTCCCAGCTGTGTCTGAGGAAAGAAATCCACTGTTTAATACCTCCTGCTCTATGGAGTAGCTGTTACTGTTTTTCAAGTTTAATTAAATCTTTTGTTGCACTTTGATTCTGGAGTGGACAATGAACTGAATCATGCAACTGTGCATGCTTGTCTTGCTAACCAAAATTCCCCCAGTAGCCTCTGGAACACCCAGCAGCAGTTTGGTTCCCGTGTTTACTATGATATCCAGTCACACCAACTCCATAGACCCAGGTAATGAGTTGCTTTTATTTTTAATTCTTTGTACTGTATTGCTTACGTTTGTCAAGTGCCCCCCTCCCAACAACTTAACACCTGGATACCCCTAGACAGGGAGGGGGGTGCTTACACATATTCCACAGGAATACATATCTACTTCTGAAAATGGAGCGGGCCCAGACTGGCAACCAGCAGTCAACTGGTGTCACCCCCAGCCCTGGACCAAGTGTTACTCCCTGAGTCAGAGAAGTCCTTACTGGTAAACCTGAAGCCCCCTCTAAACCTGTGGAGACAGTAACAGGCTCTGAAATGCCCCATTGCTTGCTAATCATATCTCTCAAGCTGTTGGAAATGCTGAGTAGAATCTTTTTTTCATGTAGCAGAACTGCTCTTGGCTGCTTCACCATGGGTGGCCAGGCTCAGACAGATCTAGGGAGACACTTTGTCACAGCCATAGTCCTCATATGCCTGATCTCTTCTTTCCCTGGACAGGGACTGACCCCAAGATCCATTGGGTATCATTCTTGAGGGAGACCCCTCTTGCAGTACTGTTACATAGAAACATAGATGATGACACCAGAAAAAGATTGGTGGTCCATCCAGTCTGCCCATATTTTGCTATCATACCCCAGGATCTATTGTCTCTGTGGGGTCTTCGCATACAGTATTTCACCTTTTGTTATCAGTGTTTCCACACACCCTGCTTCCCGCTGAGTAGCTAATATCTCCTTGACTCTATCCCAACCTTGTTTGATGCCATTTATGGTTTTGGCACCCACCACCTCTGCTGACTTATCTCTTCTGGACTGTTTCTCCCACCTCTCTTCCCTGGGTTTTCATGTGCACCCCTTTATACCCTGGAACCAAACCAAGCAAGGACCAGCCTTACAAGCAAAGGGGAACCCACCCAACCATGCCAGTAAGTCCCACATTGAGGGATGGGGGGGGGGTTATATATGGTTTCTTTCTTTCTTTCTTTCTTAGAATTTTGGTAACCGGGTAAGTCCACTGAGACCATGCAGTCCATTTTTCAGTGACGACCCGGGTGTCAATGGTGAACACAGTACAATAGATAAATACAATAATAATATACAGGATACAGAGAGATTTAACAATATTGCAAAAATTATTACAGTGGAAAGCCAGGTAAGTAACTTAAAACAGATCAGGCATTAAGCATATGTAAATAAACAGGATAACTAATATTATACAATATATACATAGCAGGAACACGAGAGCAGGTGGATTAAAAGATACATCTATCAGAATAACATAGACTAGGCATTAACAATGCTATGAGGGTTATTTAAAGCAATTGCAGAGGAGGTGGGTTAGAAGGAAAGAAGTAAGCTCTTTTTGGAAGGAGGATAGGGTGGGGCAGGGGAATAAGTTAGGGGGAAGGAATTCCAATCAGAGGGAGCTGAGAAGGTGAATGAGCACTTACCTGATAGGTTTTACGTCTTCTGGATTGCTAATAAGGGTAAAGAAGTAGATCTAAGCTTGCGTGTGGGTGCTTTTTTGTAAATGATTCCCCTTAGGCAATGGGGATTAAAGAGCTTGGTAAGTTTGAATACAAGGCATAAGGTGTGAAACTGTAAACTTGAGTCATAGGTAGGCCATTGAAGAGAATACAGGGCCTCACAGTGGTGTTTTCTGGAGTCCGCTCCAAGGGCAAGACATCCAATTCTATGATAGAGTTGACAAACCTGTGCAAGGGATGAGGATTGGGTGGAGAGTAGTAGAGGGACACCATAGAACAAAATAGGGAGAAGGGGATGTTGATGCAATCTTTTTACAGGCGGCGTTGGATAAAAGAGGCGGAGGGGGTATAATAACCTGAGCTTCTGGTTTGCTGTTTTGGTAAGCCGAGTTACATGATCCTCCATTGAGAAGGAGGCATATAAGTGAACCCCAAGGTATTTAAAAGTACTAACTACCTCTATGGGGTCTCCTGACTGTGTACTGATCTGGAGCTGTTTGGTAGGTTTGGGGGACTGGTTATGGAAAAGCATAGCTTTTGTTTTTTACGTATTTAGAATTAGGTGATTGTCAGAGAATCAGATCTCGAGCACAATGAAAGCAGAGTTAAGGCTTTGGTTAAGCCTATTGTTAGATGAGCGGTATAAGATTACATCATCAGCATATAATTGCACGAACGCACTGCCACAGAAGTTGGGGAGCTCGTTGATAAAAAGTGAGAATAGTATCAGGCCAAGAATAGAACCGTGGGGTACTTCGTGTGAGATAGGCCTTGAAGAGGAGAGTGAACCAGACCATTTTACCCTTTGCGATCTTCCAGTGAGGTAGTCAAGGAACCATGTGACTGCTAAGCGATCTAGATCTAATTGATGCAATTTACCAAGGAGAAGGCGGTGTTCGACTAGATCAAAGGGGTTAGTCAAGTTGACGAATATTCCACTGGTTAGAAGACCAGCATCACTTGATCTCTAGGAGTCAATAAGGCTGTCAGGGTTCGATACTCCTGGCTCTGTCCAAATGTAGTGTTTAATAACATAAGTTTTTTCTGAGCTTGGGGAAAAGTACATCACTGTAGTCAGCTGCCACTTGTAAGGCACACATTTGAGTAGTATTGAGTTGATTTTTCCAATCAACATCACTCTTTTCATTTTTCACCACAAAGTCAATGTCAAAGACTCCATCCTCTGGACCTACGTCAGTTGCTTGACCTGTTTCTGTCACCTAACCTGACACCTTTATTTAAGTCAGTAAACAGCACCTCTCTGGTTTTCCAATGTAACCCCCAGGCCATTTGTAACTAATTAGCATCCCCCCCATTAAAATCTGGAACACTGGTACCCACATACTGACATACCATTTACTTTACAAAAGGTTGGTTCCACCCTTGGCATTAGGATGTATACCTGGCTCATTTTCCAGAGAAAGAGAGGAGTGAGGGTACAAGAACAAAACAACATGAACCTTGTGTAAAAATCACAACCCAGGTCCTGCGTGGAGGCTGCTAGGCATATACTAAATCTAACCTGCTGAGAGGGGCCCAGTAAATCCAACAACCAGAAGCAATAATCGAGTTGTCCAAAACAGTAACTGGGATTGTGCAGTATGGCTTTATTCAACAGATGGACATTTAAAGCAGAAGTGGATCCCCAAGGGTTGGTCTAGGCAGGACAGGTACATTTCACAAACTCTCCTTGCATGCAGTACAGTTCACGAACACACAAAAGAACATATTTTTCCCATTTTTCCAGTGGTACATTGAGTGGACATCTGGCTACGCACCCGAACATTTTCCTCCCATGAGTGCCATTTTGTGAAACTCAGCCACACACTCAGAACTCTTCTTCAAACACAGGTACAATTATGTAAAACTCAGCCACACACCTAAACCTGCAGCACTGGCCCTGGCTCAGGTATAACTGGTGCCCTTTATGAACCAGGAAGCCCTGCCTTGTAAGCACTTAAATGGTGTTCCTCCCTCCCTTTCGCCCCAACAGTCAGTCTCTGACATTCTTCAGGGTTACACCATTGAAACCCCATTCCCCACTGAAATGCTAGAAGTCCCACACTTTCCATATCCTTCACTCACTGGGGTGACCAAAGAATAAACTTCACTCTCCTGGGTGAACAGTTTTACAGAACATTCACTCTTCTAGGTGAACTAGGGGCACTGACAGGTGTGATCCAGCCTCATCTATGGGCACACACACCCCAGACAACAATTCCCCTAAAGTATGTGGAGATCTTGTCTCCTAGAACAGTATTCACAAACTGGTTGTCCCATCCACTGGGCATTTGACAATAAAGGCATTCTCCTAGGTAGCAGATCAAACAGTCTCTAAAGGTTCTTTTCCAAGGCAGCTGAAACACATACAGATTCTTTAGGGGATTGCCCCTTGAGTCCACTGAGAACAAACAGTTCCTTCCACTTCACTGGGTGTAGAAATCAAGAAATCCTGCTTTAGACTGGTCTCCACAACTTTACTGCAAGCTGGAAATGACACTTCACTGGGGGGAGAAATGCTGGGCCCTCACCTCAGAGCCCAACTGGCAGTCCTTATGCACTCTCACCTCCTCACTCAACAACTCACTACCATCGACTGAACATTCTATGCTCCCCAGAGCAGCTGTCCACACAGTGTGGCTTTTGGTGCTGCGAGAGTTCTGAATAACCTAATCATTCTTCCCTCAGGCTAGCTGAGTAAACAATGTCATTATGTAAGAAACCCCTAATGAGCTCCCTAACAACTGCCTGCTACCTTTCTAACAATAATACTGATAGAGTTATAGTAACCCCAGGGGACTTGGTGATTATACTCACCACGGCCAGACCACTGGCTGTTCGCAGCCAGTACATGGCCTAGTACCAGGCCATTCTACCTCTGTGCTCCCTATGGGGATGGTTGCACAAGTCCTCCCCTACCATGTGCCAGGCACAGGCAGGTAACACTAAAGGATAGAGGCCCATGGAAGAAACTTCAGTTCCTAGCCTTCTACTGTACTATCTATGGATTCTCAGTGGCTCTAAGAAACTGCCTGAAGCATGTCCTAACAGACAGTATTGGTGACCCCTATTATGAATCAGGACCAACAACCTGTCTTTCCCCCAAGCCCTCTAGAGAAAAGCTATCTGACCTATGCCACCTTCCAGGCACCCAAACCCAAAAAAACATTTTACACCAACTCACCTGTAAAATGAAAACAGTTAGACATTGTACTACACAGTCACACAAGCCTAACAACTCTACACAAAGGAGGGCTCCGATGAGTCCCCAAAATCCTCTTCAGGTCTTCTTATTTTCGTCCAGGAACACCTGCCAAAGAAAACACTGCAAAAACACATTTCTGCACACAACTGCTACCTGTAAAAGCCAAAAACAGTTACCAAAACCCTCCCACTGGATACTGCACAAGCCCAAAAAGCATTTTAAAAGGATTTTCTACTAAAGTACAAAATTAGAAAACATAAAAACATGTTTTTGGGGGAAGGGGGGGCCTGCAAAGTCCAAAACTAAGGAACAGTTCAGAATGCCAAGACACTACAGAAAGAGTCTCTCCTAGGCCAGAGCCTGCCGAAGCACAGTTCTGGAGCAGGCAAGAAGCCTGCAAGCACTGCAGTCTAGATAGATAGTCTGTTGGAAATTACAGTTCCATGGTTATCTTCAATTGCAGGAAAACAGTCAAATTAAAAATTGAAAGAGTTTCTTACCAGTTCTAGGCAAGAAAAGGATGTCAACATCATCTTTCTGGACCTGCGGCCTGAAAATCTTCAGTTGCTGGGTAAATGAAATCTTCAGATCAGATGCTTCCATGACCTCCTACTGGATCTGGACTGGAAATCTCTGACTGCTGGGCTGATGAACCTGGATGTTACCACAGACGAACCTGGATGCTGCTGGAGCTGAACCTGGATACTGCTACAGATGAACCTGGATCACCAGAAGAAAGATACCCCCATCCTGGGTTGCTGCCTCTTTAGTGGCAGATGCCTGAGCTGTCATGGCGGCATTCACTTTTGGCAAGCGAGCACAATATCACAGAAATGGCACCGATTTCAAGGGTAGTACCACTCAGGCTCTGGGGCATAGACTCACCCCATCTAGATACACCATAGGAACACTGTAGAATGTTTCTTGGCCAGCTTCATCCACTACTCTCACAGAACTGATTAACAGGGTCCTGCCACACTTCAAGAATTGCAGTCTATCATTACACACTTTAATTCAAACCCCCTTGTTTAGGGTGCAGGTTGGCACAAGCTTCCTCTCACAACCAGGCATGCCTATCTGTTTGTCTCAATTTCTTCCCATATTTGGTGAGAGAAGAAAGGGTATGATGGTCCATACTTGGTCACAGCTCATCTATGAACAATTCTCTCTGCTTTGTTTCTTTTAACTAACTCCAGTACAGAAGCATGGCTTGGAGGTGGTCACTCCTGGATGAGCCAGTTATGAACACTTAGTGCAGAGCAAAAGCAGTCCACCTCTGCACTCAGGGGCACATTTCTTAAATGGACATTGGGAGGCTCCATGGAAACTAAGGCCAACGGCGACTCACTGGGTCTCATTTCAGCCATTGCAGCGTTTTCCTCTTCCACACATTCCACCCAGGAGCTGGCGATTGCATCAACCTCCAAAATTTCCCACTCTCCACTGTACTTGGAGACACTTGGCTCCCAACAACACGCTTCCTTCACCTCAGTTGCTCCCACAAGGCTTAGACTTGGGCCTTCCACTCATGGATCTGTTGAACCTGCTGCTGCAGAATCCAACTCCACCATCTGCAGTGTGGAACACTTAACTTCCTTTGGGCCTTGCAAAGCATCGACACGGACAATGTCCACGAACTCCTTTACAAACTCTATGGGGTCTCTCTGACTGCACCCAACCTGTTGCTGTTGTTCCAATTCTACACAGTCCCCTGTCATTGTCCAGGTTGGAGCTAAACGGATGCGTTGTGTTTTAGTTACCCTCATGCCACCTGACATGCTCATCCCAAATCATGTTCTACAGTCTGTGCAATGTAGACTTGGCAAAACATCTCTTCCTGGCTTTAAGCATGCTACACACACATTAACCGAATAGTTCGGCAAAGCCACCTCGGCGAATGCTGATGAAATGAACAGTCATACAATTTCTCAGAATTACCTAGTTCTTGTTCTTGTTGGGCTACCCACGCCCTGGCATGGAGCAGGTAGTGAGGGGGTTACTGTGCCATGTTCTGCAAATCAAACACACAATTCTCAAAATTACTACTTTTGTAATCACTCTGAGATTTGTTTTTAACACACTAGTAAAGTTCAGTAACAGGCTGCCTGGTTGCTGCAATTGTATTCCAAAACACTTATCAAGAAACCATTTGAAACTTTGTTTTGGGTTTGAAAACACTGGTCTAAAATGGTGCTACTTTGTTTACATTGCTGGCTACACCCCAACATGATGACTGTAACAGCATCACACTCAGTTTAAAATTGCTAGGATTCTGGCTGGGTATTTTGCATTTCAACTAATTTTCTCTAAGCACAAGTTCAGTTTACTTTTTTCTCAATCCATCACTTTACTAGCACTTGGACCAGAGGGATCATTTGTCTTAAAGTTCACTCTCTTTGAAAATAGTACTTTCACACACACACAGCCCAAGATTTAAATGTTCAAAACACTTTCTCTTTCAGTACTTTTGCTGCATTTGCTCAAGTTCTTACACAGTTTTCCGACCTTAGCACCACAGTCATTTGCTTTTGCACAGGGTACTTACAGGCAGTAGCTGGTTTCCACCATCAATGTAATACGGCCTGCTGCTGACTCAAGGAAGGCCTCTGGGGTGAAACGGGCTGGCAGTCCCTATGATCATCGCTACAATCTCCTCGATCACTCTCCAGTCAGTCGGAATACAGGTTGAGCCCTGTTTAACTATTAAAAAGTTAGAAAACCTGCTGGTACAGAGGCGCTTCTGATGTAAGCAATTCCTCCTGCCTGCTGCATGAACTACACATTGCTCACACACTGCAGGCTGCTCCTCCACTAATGTTCCACAATGCTGAGACTCAGGCAAGGGCAGGGCTTAGGTGCACTGGGACCAATCCCACGACACCATGCAAATGAGCTCTCTCTCACTCAGCCACACTCCTGCATGGTGATCATCGAGAAGGCAAAATTTAAACTGCAAACTATCACCTTTTTCCTCGGCTTGAAATTTCAGTGGGGCAAGCATTTGAATGCATTTTCACTTGGTACTTGGTGCATTTTCCTTAGCGAATCCCCCAATTTTTACTGTACAGAGTTGAAACTTTCTGAGCACTTAGAAAACACTTTCCTTTAAGTCCACAAATACTTTTCTATGGAAATTTGAAACTTTTAAATAGTTTTTTAAGCACTTTCACTGCAAGGCAAGGGCAATCATTGCTCAGTCCACATTTTCAAGGTAAACACATAAGCAGCATATTTTTCCTCTTTCTTTTCCACAGATACTCAGGCAGCAAAATACTTTCAGGTGACATTTTTCTTCACACAATTTTGTTTTATGGTAAACAATCTTCTGTTTGGGTGCACCACCACCAGACAGGAAGATCCTAGACATATCCTCAGCATGCCTCTCACCCCAATACATATTTCATTTGGACAAGCCACATATTCTTTGTAACTCTTGTCCAAATTAAATATCACCAGATAAGCCCCCATTTGTTGTGACTCTGACCCAAGCTAAACATCATTGGATGAGCCCCCATTTTTTTTGTAAACCCCAGGCCACTTTTCAACTAGTTAGCACCCCTCCATTAAAATCTGGAACACTGGTACCCACATACTGACATACCATTTACTTTACAAAAGATTGGTACTACTCTTGGCATTAGGATGTGTACCTGGCTCATTTTCTAGAGGAAGAGAGGGGTGGGAGTACAAGAACAAAATAACATGAACCTTGTGTAAAAATCACAACACAGGTTCTGGATGGAGGCTACTAGGCATATGCTAGATCTAACCTGTTTAGTGGGCCCCAGTAAATCCAACAACCAGAAGCAACAATTGGAATGTTCAGAACAGTGACTGGGATTGTGTAGTATGGCTTTATTCAACAGATGGAAATTTAAAGCAGAAGTGGACCCCCAAGGGTCGGTCTAGGCAGCGCTTGTACATTTCATAAACTCTCCTTGCATGCAGTACAGTTCACGAACACTCAAAAGAACATCTTCTTCCCATTTTCCTAATGGTGCATTTAGTGGACATGTGGCCAAGCACCCGAACATTTTCCTCCCATGAGTGCCATTTTGTGAAACTCAACCACACACTCATAACTCTTCTTCGAACATAGGTGCAATTATGTTAAACTAAGCCACACAACTAAACCTGAAGCACTGGCCCTTGCTCAGGTATAACTTGGTGCCCTTTATGAACCAGGAAGCCCTGCCTTGTAAGCACTAAGATGGTGTTTCTCCCACCCTTGGCCCCAACAGACCGTCTCTGACATTCTTCAGGGTTATATCATTGAAACCCCCATTCCCCACTGAAATGCTAGAGGTCCCACACTTTCCATATCTGTCACTCACTGGGGTGACCAAACAGTAAACTGCACTCTCCTGGGTAAACAGTTTAACAGAACATTCACTCTTCTAGGTGAACTAGGGGCACTGACAGGTGCAATCCAGCCTTATCTATGGGCACACACACCCCAGACTATGATTCCCCTAAAATATTTGGAGATCTTGTCTCCTAGAACAGTACTCACAAACTGGTTGTCCCGTCCACTGGGCATGGCACAACAAAGGCATTCTCCTGGGCAGCAGATCAAATAATCTCAAACATTTCCTTTCCAAGGCAGCTGAAACACACACAGAACCTTCAGAGGATTGTCCCTTGAGTCCACTGAGAACAAGCAATTCCTTCCACTTCAGTAGGAGTAGAAATCAGGAAATCCTGCTTTAGACTGGTCTCCACCACTTCACTGGAAGCTGGAAATGACACTCCACTGGGGTGAGCAATGCTGGGCCCTCACCTCAGAGCCCAATTGGCAGTCCTTCTGCCACTCTCACCTCCTCACTGAACAACTCACTACCACCGACTGAACATTCTAAGCTGTCCAGAGCAGCTGTCCACACAGTGTGGCTTATGCTGCTGTGAGAGTTCTGAATGACCTAATTATTCTTCCCTCAAGCTAGCTGAGTAAACAATGATGTTGTCATGTAAGAAGCCCCTAATGAGCTCCCTTCCAGCTGCCTGCTACCTTCCTAACAATAATACTGATAGGATTCTAGTAGCCCCGGGGACTGGGTGGTTACATCAATATTTTAGCAAGTTCTCATGATATACTGAAGTGAACTGATAAAACTGTTTTTTGTTTTTCTTTTCAGATTGCAAAATCTCAATCTTTGAGCCCCTTCCTCCAGAACATTTAGTATGGCCCTTGTTACTTGGCTAGGAGTTTACTCTCTAAACTAAGTAAAAGGAGCAACACTTTATCTGTAGGGAGGTATACCATCCTCCTAGCATCATGGTCATAGTGCAATGCCTGGACACAGTATGGTGTACACACATTATATATTCTTTGGCAAATCTGCTCACTGTATCTAGTTTTTCATGCATATTTAAAACATACTGGAGAAAAACAGGTACACTATGGTCCTGTTCCTCCCACATCTCCTTTACGAGATGTAGGATTCCTAAGGATTATCATCCATACAGCAACTTAAAGGGTGAGAAACTTGTGGATGATTTAGTCACCTCGTGAACAGCAAACAACACATACAGTAACAGTTGGTCCCCCTTTTTAGTATTTTTGGCTACAAATACAAGTGACCCTGATCCTTTTAACTTGGAACACAAACTCCAGGACAGCTTTACTGCAGTTGAGAGATGGTTCAGAGAACATAAACTCATTCTGAACTATAAAAAAGACAAGATCTTGTTGTTTTCCAGTCCCCAGAGTAGGCATTGAACACATCCACTCAACATAACAAACAAATCTGGGACTACATTGGAACTCGTCCAGCATTTCAATATTTGGGGAACACAATAGACAGCACTATGTTATATGCCTATCACACTGAAAATGTTGCAAAGGCTGTGAATGTCCGTATTGGTCTGCTTCATAGGCACAAGCAAAGTCTTACTCCAGAGGCTCTAAATCCCGCTATCCAGAGTTCAATGGTCTCCCTTGTTGATTATGGCATCATAGTCTATGGCTCAGCTATGGACACAGCCCTTCACCATATAAAGGTCACCCTAAATAAAGCCTGTCGACTCTTAACTGGTTCCCCACAGCTTACACATACATGTGACCTATATGACCAGGCTAACTAGCTCCAGTTCACAGATAGGCTCAGGGTACAATCGTGCCTTCTGGCCAAAAAAGTGAGTCTGGGCCTCATGCAAAAGGGCATACAGAAGCTCCTTACTCCCTGTGATAACAGCTGTTCCACCAGAAGCTCAGCTAGCACGGTCTTTAAAATTCCTAGGTGTCGCACCTCTCTTGGCCAAAGAGCTTTTGCCTGCCGTGCTCCCACTTGGATTAATAATCTTCCTCCTGCCATCTCCATGATAACAGCATTAGACCCCTACAAACATGAGCTCTGAAAACATCGCAATGCTAACGCTATCTGTGACTGCTTGCCTTAGCCCCTCAATGCTGTTTTTCCATGTCCCTAAGCAGCTCTCCCTGATGACCACATGGCCGCTTAAATCCTGCACTTGTTACTTTCCTTCGTCATGTGCCTTAATGTTATCTATCCCTCCCTCCCCCTTCCTTCCTTCCTTCCTTCCTCGCTCCCTCCCTCCGTCAAACTCCCCTCTTCCCCACCACCCTCTCTTTTCTCCTACTATCCTCTCCCATCAGCCTTCAGCCCCAACCCCCCCAAAAAAATGGCTTCGACAAGGCCTTCCTGGGCTGATGCTTCCCTACTTCTTGAGTGGGTGTTGGCCACCCTGGGTTGCTGTAACCCCCTGAACATAGCCCTCCATCCTGATAACTCAGTCTGCTGCAGTACTACCCTCTGCCTCACAGGCACCCCCAGTCTGAATTGTCCTCTCTTCCTTAAACTGTCTTAACCCTCTCACAGACTTGTGGCACTTATAATAACCTGCTGACTTAGTCTGTTTGTTTATGTTTATATTAATACTTAGTCTCATACTTGCTAATAGCCTGTACTTACGGCTCTACTGTATTCATATATATATATATATTTTTTTTAATCACTGTTAATGTAATTCTGATGTGGAACCTATGTAATGAGCTTGTTCTCAAAGGCGTTAATCTGAGATCACAATAAATAAATTAAAAACAAATCTGCAGAACATACTTTTAACAGTTAATTTTGTTATTCACTTTTTCTGCCCCTTCTGCCACTTGCTTATTTTTCATACCTCCTTCTTTATCAGCCTATTAAATTGATCTTTCCACCAGATTCTCTGTCAAGTGTCAGGCCTCATTCTGACTACTATCAGGAACTACATCACAGGGATGGCCATCCTGGATGGCTGGCACTGATGGTTGGGAGAAGATCCCCTAGGTTACACACAAGTTTTTTCTATGCCATGGAGGTTACAAGCTCTTGCCTGGAGATTGTGGCATGGGTCACATTTGTGTAATATTCATCCACATGGTTTGGCCATTTTCTTTCTTTTTTGTTTTACCTTCTTCCTGGACTCATGCTATTGAAGCATTCCAGATGCTGGCCTGTAGAGTGTGAATGAAGGACATTGCATGGCCGCTGAAGATGTTCATGCCTTCCTTGATCCCCCACAGGAGGTACTAGAAGTTTGGACAGCCAAAACGCTACCCGCCAGGATTCAAGAATGCTGCTTTGGCATATCACCAGACCACACTAGATGAGATTGGATAAGCGAATTCCAGCAGTGAATCTGGGTTACCACATTGAAACCTGACTGACTTCTCTAATACCGGTGGGCTGGGCTACTTTTAGGATTCTTAACAAATCATTCCACTAGGCCATTGATCTGTGGGTGATATTTATTTATTTATTTATTTTATTAAATTTTTGGTGACCGGGTAGGCCCACTGAGCCCCGAAGGTCCGTTTTTCAGGGGCGACCTGGGATAACAATACAAGTTATAAGAATGAACAAGGACATAAGGAACATTTGAGGCATTGTGAGTTACGTCATGAGGTGGTTACAGTAAAGAAAAATAGTGGATACAGGCATGGTTACAGGCATGGTAAAAGAAAAGCAGTGGATAAGGGCATGGCTTACAGGCATGGTAAAAGAAAAGCAGTGGATGCAGGCATGGGTACAGGCATGGTTATCATCATGACATGTAAGCAATTGGTAGTACTTTGCATATAGTTTATTCAGGGGTTACATGTGGCCTCTGGCGAGCAGTCTGTATAAGGCAGGTAGTAGGAAGGTTAAGCTAGGAGACGGGAGTTGGAGAGGAGGGGAGTACCTTAAGAGCTTTAAGTGCCATGACAGTGGCATGCGCTTGAGGTCAGCAGATGGGACTTCAGCCTGGTGTGGAAGTTCATGAGTAGGGAGGAGGCCTGGACCTGGGGAGGGAGCTTGTTCCATTGGCAGGCTGCTTGGGAGGAAAAGGATCTTCTGCCAGCATTTGTCCTTACCTTAGGGACTTCTAATAGCATTCTATCTGAGGTCCTTAGGTTCCTTGGGTTGTGTTTGAGGGTTATGGTCCTGGCAATGCTTGGCAGAGTGTGGTGTTTGAGAAGCTTGTAGGCCTGGACAAGCAAGGGGTGTTGGAGGCGCGGGTGACCAATGTGGGCCAACGAAGATTGGCCAAAGTGTCACAGTGGTGACGTCTCGGGTGGTCTAAGGTTGCAAAATGAACTATTTTATTATATAGGGTTTGCATCCTGGTAATCTCTTGTTTAGCCATGCCCTGTATAATAGGGGCCGCAAAGGTCAGGTTGGGTAGAAGGATGCTGGTAGCTATGGAGTGCCTGGCTTCAGGGATGAGTTGGTCCCTGAGTCGGTACAGGGTGCCATGTAGGGTCCTGGTGACCTGGTCCACGTGTTCCTTGTATGCAATATTCTGATCCAACGTGAGGCCTAAGTATTTAAGGGAGGGGGACTACGTTAATGGCTTTACCAGAGAATGAGGTTAAGGAGAGGGATGAGGACCTGTCAAATCCCAGGGATCTTGGCCCGAATAGCATTGCCTTGGTCTTGTCGGCATTTAGTACCATTCTGTTCTTACATAGCCAAGTCTCTAGTGAAGTGAGATCCTTTTGGATTAGAGGGCCTAGGGCAACCATGTCACGCAGGGGTCGGAAGATGACAGTATCAACAGCGTACTGCACAACCAAGCTCTCCCCACAGTGGGTACGCAGGTCATTAGTAAACAAGGAAAACAGGAGGGGGCCTAGAATTGAGCTCTGAGGTACACCCTGGTTTAGGGGTAGTGGGTCAGACATGGTCCCTTTCCATGAGACCCTCTGTGCCCTGCCTGATAAGTAGCTCCCAAACCACTTCAGGGCATGATTGTCTAGGCCTATATTTTGCAGCTTCTGTAGCAGCAAGTTGTGGTCGACTTGCGTCTAATGCCTGGATAAGTCTATAAAGACTGCACCAGTGGGTATCCTTTGTCCATTGCCCTGAGAACTTCATCTGTGAAGTTAATGAGGGCAGTGTCAGTACCATGGTTTGTTCTAAATCCATGTTGGGAGGGGGCAAGGAGCTGATGAGCTTTCCAGGTAGTCCCTGAGTTGATTGTAGATGACTCTTTCTTGCACCTTAGCAAGTGAGCAGAGGAGGGAGATGGGCCTGTAGTTGTTGAGTTTTTCCCTGAGCCCCCCTTTGTGAATAGGGACAACATTGGCATATTTCCACGGGTCAGGGACTGTTCTTTTCCTCAGTGATCGATTGAGGAGCATGGTTATAGACCAGGCTAAGGAGGTAGCTCCTGCCTTGAGTAGCCGAGGGTTGATACCGTTGGGCCCCCCTGACCCTTTCGGTTTCAGGTTCCTTAGAAGGTTTAGTACTGCAGTGCGTTTAGCCAGTCTCAGGTGAAATGGGGGTCTTTCCATGTGAGGTGGTTCATCTGAGGTAGGAGGGAGCGTCTGGGGAGACAGGCAGGTCTTGTAGGCCTCGAGGTCTGAGAAGTGCCTGTTAAGGGCAGCTGATATTTGAGAAGGGTCAGTTGTGAGCTGACCGTTAATCTCCATGGGACAGGACTCAGGCTTTTTCTGCCCTTTGATCAGGTCATTGATATGATTCCAGAATTGCTTGGGGTTGCCCAGGCTGGTTTTCTGGAGGTGTGTTATAATCTCTAAGCGAGTTTTATGGCTCTCTTGGCTTTGTTCCTCAGAGCTTTGTATTCAGTGAGATCTGCTGGGAGGGAGGAGAGCCTAAACTTTTTCCAGGCTTTTTCCCGAGTAGCCATTAGGGCTTTGAGGGAGGGAGAGATCCACTTGTAGCAGCTGCCTTTAGCCCTCATTCTCTTCATTGGAGCAAAGAGGTTGGCCGCTGTGGTTAGTTCGTCCTGGAAGTATTACACAGCCTCAGTAAGAGTAGGGAGAAGATTTATGGGGTTCCAGTCCAGACTACCTAGGTAGCGATTGTATTGTAGTTCAGAGAACTTGGAAAACTCACAGGCGGAGAGAATTCTAGGTTGGACCTTGGGTGGTTTGTTTTTCCCATATACAGAAGATTGGGGAATAGTCACTCAGGGAGTCTGCCATTGTGCCCGCACTCTGTATATTAGTGGGGTTAGACACCAGAGCCCAGTCAAGAGTGGTGTGGTTCCCAGTTTTGTAATTAAGTCTGGTCGGTTCAGAGATGACCTACGTCAGACCTGCTTCATGGGTAAGTGACTTTGAGGCATGACCAGGGTCCTGGGCCCAGTTAATGTTGAAGTCACCCAGGATTAGTTGCTCCATTTTTACCTTGATAGCCGTATTGTTTGTGATGGCTTCAAGGAATTTGAGGGCTGATTTTGGTGGGTGGTAGACAGAGCCGATTGTTAGTTGTTTGGCATGCCCTAGGGTTATCCGGATGTATATGCTCTCTCCCTCAGCAGTAGGATTAGTATGCAGGGGTAGAGGTGACACGGAGAGGTCATCCTTAGCATAGATTAGGACCCCCCTTTTTGGTTTCTCAGTCATGAAGTATTGCAGCCTACCACTGGAATCTCGTGGTCATGGATGTGGGCTTTTAGCCAGGTTTCAGAGAGATGACTAGTAAGTCCGGTTTGTAGAGGTCCAACCAGGCCTGGACTTCATGTATTTTTGGTCTAAGACTACATATGTTCATATGTACTATCTTCAGACCTTTGGTGGCCGCCCATTGATGGTTCTGGGGAGATGCTACCAAGATATTGGGTACGTATGGGCCAGGGTTAGGTTGGCTATCACCTGATAGGAGAAGTAGCAAGACTAGTAACCTGAGCAGTTTAGTGCTAGGTATTGAGATGAGGTGTCTTCGACATATCCTGCTCATATTGTAAAGCAGGTCATAGCATACACCCTTTTTTATGATCTCATGCTCTGTTAAGAGACTAGATATACTTGAGATAGGGTAGCTGCTAAGGAAGTCGTGTGGGGGGATATTATGTAGATTGCTCACTGGTTCTGGGGGGAATGGGTCTATGAGCCTGTCCACCCAGAGTAGGGTCAGTGAGTAGATTATGGCAAGTAGTACACCCCTATTAGGGGGAGGGACACTTGGGTTCCTAGCACACCAAGGAGGGTGGAAGGAAGCATATACTAAGTAAAGCATTATTATTGGATGATGTCAGCGTAGCGTAGGTAAGAATAGGGTGCTCAGAGTCTATCTGACTTGAGTCTGAAGGGTGGATGGCAGACACTGAGTGCTTCCTGTTTTCAGCTGCAGAGCTGTCGCACAGTCAGTTTTAAGGAAGTTGTCAGCCTGTTCAGTGAAGCTTAGGGGAACCTCAAACTTCAACCTCCCCTTGTAGCAGCACCGGGAAAGAAGTAGAATGATAATGCAGGCCATATTGCCCATGACTGAGTACAGTGATTTGTGTAGAAAGACCAAGAATCCCTCTAATGGCAGGTCTGTATAACCTGCTAATGGAAAACTAGCCACTTAAAAAAAAAAATAAAAAAAGTAAAAACTTCTATTACACAGTTTAAATGTGCTTAGTTCTATCGAAAATCTATTTGTAACAAGTGCCAGGTGGCTGAAGCAGGGGAAAAGTCCTGGCCAATCACAGCGGGTTTGCTGGAAGCACCCGTGTTCCGATTGGCTGCGCTGTACCTTCCAGGGAGCTGCAGGCGGGCGTCCTGGTCTCAGTCAGTGGCTGACTGGGTGCCGGCCGACCGTGGGGGAGCTGAAGCAGCCCTGTTCAAGGGCAGGCAGCTTCCAAGGAGCTGCAGGCGGGCGTCCTGGTCTTGGTCGGTGGCTGACTGGGTGCTGGCCGACCGTGGGGAGCTGAAGCAGCCCTGTTCAAGGGCAGGCAGCTTCCAAGGAGCTGCAGGCAGGCATCCTGGTCTCGGTCGGTGGCTGGCTGGGTGCTGGCTGACCGTGGGGAGCTGAGGCAGCCCTGTTCAAGGGCAGGCAGCTTCCAAGGAGCTGCAGGTGGGCGTCCTGGTCTCGGTCGGTGGCTGGCTGGGTGCTGGCCGACCGTGGGGGAGCTGAAGCAGCCCTGTTCAAGGGCAGGCAGCTTCCAAGGAGCTGTAGGCAGGCATCCTGGCCTCAGTTGGTGGCTGGCTTGGTGCCGGCTGACCGTGAGGGAGCTGAAGCAGTCTAGTTCAAGGGCAGGCAGCGGGAGAGAAGGAAAAAGAGCAGGTCTCAAATAGCATAGAGGTTAGGATGGGTTAGATCTGAGCAGTTTAGTAAGACAAAAGGTAGTTAGACTTTTCGACGCCAAGGCAGAGTGTATTGGATGGGGGGACTGCAGGAGGAGCACTAAGACAGAAGAGGTGTAAGCACTTTAAAACACTAGTAGAAATTATAATCCAGCTAATACAGTTGAAAAACTTCTATTACACAGTTGAAATGTGCTTAGTTCTATCAAAAATCTATTTGTAAAAAGTGCCAGGTGGCTGAAGCAGGGGAAAAGTCCTGGCCAATCAGAGCGGGTTTGTTGGAAGCACCCTTGTTCCGATTGGCTGCGCTGTCCCGTACCTTCCAAGGAGCTGTAGACAGGCATCCTGGTCTCGGTGGGTGACTGACTTGGTGCCAGCCGACCGTGGGGGAGCTGAAGCAGCCCTGTTCAAGGGCAGGCAACTTTCAAGGAGCTGCAGGCGGGCGTCCTGGTCTCAGTCGGTGGCTGGCTGGGTGCCGGCTGACCATGGGGGAGCTGATGCAGCCCTGTTCAAGGGCAGGAAGCTTCCAAGGAGCTGCAGGTGGGTGTCCTGGTCTCGGTCGGTGGCTGGCTGGGTGCCGGCCAACCGTGGGGGAGCTGAAGCAGCTCTGTTCAAGGGCAGCAGCTGAAGAGAAGAAAAAAGAGCAGGTCTTAAATAGTATAGAGGTTAGCATGGGTTAGATCTGAGCAGTTTAGTAAGACAAAAGGTAGTTAGACTTTTCGGCGCCAAGGCAGAGTGCTTGGTTGGGGGGGCTGCAGGAGGAGCACTGAGACAGAAGAGATGTAAGCACTTTAAAACACTAGTAGAAATTACAATCCAGCTAATACAGTTGAAAAACATCTATTACACAGTTGAAATGTGCTTAGTTCTGTCGAAAATCTATTTGTAAAAAGTGCCAGGTGGCTGAAGCAGGGGAAAAGTCCTGGCCAATCAGAGCGGGTTTGCTGGAAGCACCCATGTTCCAATTGGCTGCGCTGTCCAGTACCTTCCAAGGAGCTGCAGGCGGGCATTCTGGTCTCAGTTGGTGACTGGCTGGGTGCCAGCCGACCGTGGGGGAGCTGAAGCAGCCCTGTTAAAGGGCAGGCAGCTTCCAAGGAGCTACAGGTGGGCATCCTGGTCTCGGTCGGTAGCTGGCTGGGTGCCGGCCGACCGTGGGGGAGCTGAAGCAACCCTGTTCAAGGGCAGGCAGCTTCCAAGGAGCTGCAGGCGGGCATCCTGGTCTCGGTCGGTAGCTGGCTGGGTGCTGGCCGACCGTGGGGGAGCTGAAGCAGCCCTGTTCAAGGGCAGACAGCTTCCAAGGAGCTGCAGGTGGGCGTCCTGGTCTCGGTCGGTGGCTAGCTGTGTGCCGGCTAACTGTGGGGGAGCTGAAGCAGCCCTGTTCAAGGGCAGGCAGCTTCCAAGGAGCTGCAGGCGGGTGTCCTGGTCTCAGTCGGTGGCTGGCTGGGTGCCGGCTGACCATGGGGGAGCTGAAGCAGCTCTGTTCAAGGGCAGGCAGCTGGAGAGAAGAAAAAAGAGCAGGTCTTAAATAGCATAGAGGTTAGGATGGGTTAGATCTGAGCAGTTTAGTAAGACAAAAGGTAGTTAGACTTTTCGGCGCCAAGGCAGAGTGCTTGGATGGGGGGGGGGCTGCAGGAGGAGCACTGAGACAGAAGAGGTGTAAGCACTTTAAAACACAAGTAGAAATTACAATCCAGCTAATACAGTTGAAAAACTTCTATTACACCGTTGAAATGTGCTTGGTTCTATCGAAAATGTATTTGTAAAAAGTGCCAGGTGGCTGAAGCAGGGGAAAAGTCCTGGCCAATCAGAGCGGGTTTGCTGGAAGCACCCATGTTCCGATTGGCTGCGCTGTCTCGTACCTTCCAAGGAGCTGCAGGCGGGCGTCCTGCTCTCGGTCGGCGGCTGACTGGGTGCCGGCTGACCGTGGGGGATCTGAAGCAGCCCTGTTCAAGGGCAGGCAGTTTCCAAGGAGCTGCAGGCGGGCATCCTGGTCTCGGTCGGTGGCTGGCTGGGTGCCGGCTGACCGTGGGGGAGCTGAAGCAGCCCTGTTCAAGGGCAGCCAGCTTCCAAGGAGCTGCAGGTGGGTGTCCTGGTCTTGGTCGGTGGCTGACTGGGTGCCGGCCAACCGTGGGGGAGCTGAAGCAGCCCTGTTCAAGGGCAGGCAGTTTCCAAGGAGCTGCAGGCGGGCATCCTGGTCTCGGTCGGTGGCTGGCTGGGTGCCGGCTGACCGTGGGGGAGCTGAAGCAGCCCTGTTCAAGGGCAGGCAGCTTCCAAGGAGCTGCAGGTGGGTGTCCTGGTCTCAGTCGGTGGCTGGCTGGGTGCCGGATGACCGTGGGGGAGCTGAAGCAGCCCTGTTCAAGGGCAGGCAGCTTCCAAGGAGCTGCAGGTGGGCGCCCTGGTCTTGGTCGGTGGCTGGCTGGTGCCCGGCTGACTGTGGGGGAGCTGAAGCAGCATTGTATACCAAGGTACAGATGATTTTTACAACAGGGTACACACCTCCTTCATCATCATGTGGGGTATGAAATTTGCCTCCACCAGTATGTCAAAATTTCTCTAGGCAAACCAACTTGTGAAAACCCTTTTAACAATTGTTTTGTCACTGACCATTCCATTGTGTAATGCAAGGGATAGCTTATGGGTATCTAGTAGTATAGTCCATAATTACCATGATATATTGATGACCTCCAGCACGTTTCACCAGTGTCCCAACCATGTCTACCACAGGTGTTTCAAAGGATATATCTGGGAAAGGCATGGGAATCATGGATGCTTTCTTAGTATCTGTCAGGGTAACCATGTGACTCTCAGGACAAGAGGAACAATTATCTGTTACCATGAACATTTAGAACTCTTGGAGTGAGCATACCAAAGAGGCAGTTTGCAAGAAGAGTAGTTTAAGGGATCTGTAAAGTAAGTAATAATACCCAACAGGGTGGGTGTTATTGGGATATAACGGATTGCCCAGCGAAGTAATGAGGCCCGATGCCGCAGGTGGAGGGCCTTATAGCCCCTGGAAGGTCCATTATATCCCATAATGCCCACCTTGGAGGGTATTAGTACACTTAGATAATGGGATTACATTAGTTTTTTTTTTAATAATGTTTTTATTAAAAAAAGAGTGTCAAATATTATTAAAAATGAACAGAAATGTGGGTTTGTAAAATAGTCCCCTGCCACTAGAGGATGCTGTTGTTTTTATAGGTAGGAAGGGAAGTGACTGTGAGTTTGGTCGGCAGACTGACTAAAATGGCACTGATGTATCAGAAGAGGAGCGCAGCTACAAGGTAATACTTGCCGCAGTAAAGTAATTTTTTGTTTAAGAGAGAAAAAAGAAACTGAGTTTGGTGTTTCTGCTGTTTGTTTTGTGTCCAAGCGTTGTCACAATGAAGGAGACCAGGGAACGGAGTGGGTGGTGAAAGGACGTACTGTAAATGAGTGCAAGCGGATTGGGTGGACTGCCTGAAATGCTGTTGGCGGGTGAGAAGCAGAACAGAGCTGTGAGGCAGGAACGTGTTTTTGTAAAAAATTGAATTATTTAGTTTTTGGTGCTGTTGTTTGTGTTGAAGGCGAGCGAGGCGAGTGGAATGAATGCAAAGTGGGTTATGTCGGCGAGCTGCTTACTTAGTGAGGAAAAAGAAATGGCGCTGGTGAGTTCCAGAATTGGAACTTGTTTTAGAGCTGGCTATTGTTTAGTTAACAGCGTGACAGGGTGTGTTATCGATTTAACGTCACTCCTGGGGTGGCTGAAGCACGAGGCGGCCGAGTGCTTCCACCACCCCAGGAGTGACGTTATTACACGATAACACACATCCCTGGAGTGCCTTATTGCTATTATACAATGGCTCGTGGTGAACAAAAATAAAAAGAAAAAAGTATGTTTTTATTTATTTTATTAGATTTTTCTGTGGGTAAGTATACATTTCAAAAAGAAACTCTATTTTTTGTACCACTGGGTGGCGCTGTTGCTTGGCTGATGCTGTGTGCACAGTCCTGAAGCACTTGTCATTGAGGTTCTCTTATGTGATGCGAGGGACGTTGAAATGCCGCTTCATGTCAGAGCTTTGTTTCACTTTTGAATGTCTTCAAAGTAGCTGTGGGCTCTGGTAAGCAACTAACAATTCACCGAATGTCACTGGAGGCTGGTAGTTTTTATGTGAGTTCCGTTGTTTTAGTTGCAATGAAGAGCGAGGGCAGAGGGAATGTTTGAAGCTGCTCCGGACAGTCAGCGCGGGTTAGCTGCCGCCGGTTTCGCACGAAATGCTGGCAGCAAATCCATTGATTGAATTCTGTGACTCAATTGTGGTGGTTGTTTTTAATCTGAGAGGCTAAGAAAATGGGGGCGGCGCTAAAAGTGTCACGGATTAATGAGGCTTCACAGCAGCAGTGTCTGTAGGACTGGTAGCATGATTTGTGTTATGCGGTCATATGTGTGTGCCTGGACTTAATACAGTGATGTTATAGCTTAATATCATCACTGTCCGAGGCACACACTGACCAATCAGAGTCCAGAAAATTTTCTTGCCATTGTATAATAAGAAATAACGGCCTGGGTGGTAGGGTGTTTGAGCCAGTGAGGAAGCGAGTTTTACTTTCCCCATTATCTAAAGGATCCTAAGAGAAGAAATAACAAAAAAGTCATGTTTCCAAACCGCACAACACTCTAAATCATCAATTCCAGTGCAAGGCATCATGGGTGAGAAAATCTTTGTGAGACTTTGCCTAATAGGCTTCATCAGAACAGACATCACCTACTTCTAATATCCTTCTGCCACTTTATGTATACCTGGACAGTAAAATCATGCTAGAGCCCCTCCTGGGTTTTATCCCTTAGACCTTACACTTGTTGGCCAGTCTTCTGTTTCATCTTCTCCAGATGTCTTAACTGCACTATCTAGTTTCATTTTTCAAATCTCTTTACTGCAGGAGGTACATGCCCCATTTATTTGTATTTTTTTAATTTAAGTTTATTTTATAATTTAAAAAGAAACCCCCCAAAAATCCATAATAAACAAACATCTCAACCAACAATAACTGTGTACACAAAGTGAGTGCTTAATGCTGAGAAAAGACCCACCTAAGAGTAATACAGAAGGTAAAATGATGATGCAAGAGGAGAGCTATTAAAAAAACATAACTATGTATACCAAGAGATATTCTCTAATCCGACAATATAAAGAATATATAGCTCTTAAGGAGCAAGATAGAAAAGGGGCACTTTTCAAGATATAGAGTAAAGGGTATGTAGTTTTGACCATCTTTTCTACTACAAACTAAGTTTATTCTGTGTACTGCCAATAACCTTTTCCATACGGAGATTACGCAACAGTTCATGGAGCCATTCAACATACGCAAAACTGTGTTGATCTTTCCAGTGACATAAGATTAATCTTGTAACAGACATTGCAATCATTAATATATTATACTTTTGTTCTTTAGATGAAATGGGAATAAGATCAACCACCAAACAAATTTTGGGAGTAAAATAATCCTGAACGCCTAATAGGGGATCTGCCCTGATTTGAATCTCAGTCCAAAGTTTATGAACTGAAGGGCTGTCTCAAAATACATGTAACAGGGAGCCTTCCCGCACACCACATCTATTACTGACCATCGAATCACGTTTCCCCATTTTATATAATCTACAGGGTGTATAATATAGACTGTGTAAAATAAAAAAAAATGAGTCAGACGGAGTCTATCCTGCGTTATATAATCAAAAGCCGACTTCCAAATCGTATGCCAATTAAGTTCTGATTTGAAAAGAGACTCTTGTCAGTATTTACCTTGTATGTAAATGTCTTATAAAAATCTGTCAACAAGCAGGTATGGCTTTTAGATATCATGTGGTGATAGTGCTAAATCCTTTAAAGAGGAAAAGAGAGGTTCACAAGTACTTCTCCAAGGAGCGTATCCCATTTATCATTTCACTGCATGTTGAAGTTGAAAAAACTTAAAACACTTGATTACCCGACCAATGAAATTTTTCTTGTAATTGAGCAAACAAAATGAATTTACCACCTAATATGTCCCATTTACTACAGCAGGTTGAAGGGCACAGCAGGTAAGTGACCTTACAGCAACCATCTCTCCCTCTGATGAAGGCTAGGGAAAAGTGCTGGTCTACATTTAAGACCACTTCATGAGTAACTGATTGGATTAAATACAGAAGATGGTCACATTTTATTTTAAGTGTCAGTTTCAATGCAATTTCAAGGTAAGTAATCTTTAATTACATGCCACAGGGGTAATTACATGTGTGTTGCATGTAACTACATTATGATTGCAATGCAGTTACAGTGTAGTTAAGGGAACTTAAAGTGTTATCCAGAAGACTAAGAAATGCCTGTAAAAATGCTATTCATGCTGCCAAGAGCAGTTACTGCAAGAGTATCCTAATGAATTCTGCTGGAGATCCTTTAACTTTTGGCGTGCCAAGGGCCTTATAGTTGGCACTACCGACCAACTTTCACAAATTATTATACGAGGTGGAATAACTGTAAAAACCCTTTAACATTTGTGAATGATTTTATAAATATTTTAATGACTTCACTGCATATACCACTGCTTCTCCTAGCCAATCTGAGACGCTCTGTAACCACCACCTTCCCCTCATCCTCCTAGTCATCCCCAACTTATCTAAACATTTTATAAGTAAAGGATATTCCCAAATTGCTTAACAGCCTCTCCTTTTACACTAGTACTGGTCACAATAGACTGGAACCAAGATAAGAAAATCCAACACACACATGCCTTGCAAGAAAAACACAGCTAGCTTGAACTGTGCTTAAATGTTTCACATTCAATGAGCTGAGTGCAGCAAACAGTGCAGAGACAAACTACAAAGCAGCCTCAGTGTTTTGCACTAATATTACTTTTTCTAGCGATGTATTGAGTCCCCTACTGTACACCTTATTTATACACATATCTTAAAGATATATTGCACATTTCTTTTCAACAAGCAATGCTACACAAGGATCACAGCAGTGCAAATCTCAATTGCAAAAAGTTCAGTTACAAATGAAAAACACCTATAATGTGCTTATTCAATCACATTCTAATGACCAACAAGGTAACCAGATCACCACATTTCACCCTGTGTCCCAGTTCATGACTCCTGGTAACCCTAGAGTTTTTATGTTTCAAAACGCCTGTGGACAAGATTTGCAGGTGCTTGTTAACCACGGTCTTAACACTAATGTTATCAATATGTCCAAAGCTTAATTTAAGGCGATGGAAAGTCTAAGCAGGATCACTGTAATTACAATCAAACCAACAGATAAAGGGGGCAGTGTCATTGTTCTGGACACCAGTGCTTGTGAGGCTGAGGTCAAGCACCATCTTAATGATACCATATTTGATAGAAAGGTGTGCAGTGACCTGACTCTGTCCTTTAAGAAAGAAATTGATAGGTTTATCGAGGGGCACACCAGCAAGGATTTATTGATGCAACAACAAGGCAACAAGGGATTTTTTTAATAACACCACACCTTGTGAGCCCAGCAATCTATATACAGTACTCCCAAAGGCATGTAACAGCCTCTTTACTCCCAAAGGCACATAATAGCCTAGTGTTACCACCAGAGCAGCCCACTATATCTGTGATTGATTCACTGACAGAGTCATTATCCCAATATGTGGATAACTATATTAAACCTTTTGGTGGGTCTGAGGTATTATCTTAGGGACACAACTGAGGCTATGTGTCTCCCAGAGGACCCCCGTATCGAGGAATCACATTATCCTTTTATCCTTGGTGTGGATGCCCTCGACACCTGAACCTACGGAGGAGCAAAATGGCCACCAGGCTGGGCTGTTGTCTACAAGGACTCTGAAGGGAGCCCAAACTCTCCATTATTTTTGACTATTTTGCTCCCTTAACACTTTCTAATACATCCCTATTTTATTGCACGAGCCTAGGAGAATCCATTCACTTTGACACTAATACACTTATTATAGAGTCCCGAGTATAATATTAAATCAAGTTATTGTATTTTACTCTAAGCTTTAGCTAGAATTAAGGGGTAGGGCATAAAGGTAGGCAGGGCTGGGCAGTGAGTTAGCGTAGGAGTCAGCTTTTTTATTTTTAGGGAGGGCTGTTTAATGTGCTGCACAGGAGTGGAGGAGTTTTCTGTTTTAACAACTAGTTTGCTGTTATTGCAGTTCTCCATTGTTTGGGAATTTGAATGTGGGAGAGCCCGCCTGGAGGACTGCGTACTGTGTCACAAATAGGAAAACAGTTCACCTGAATAGAGTAACAGCTGTCCAGACTGGACTGGGAAGTCTGTTGCTAAGACTCTTGTTGCTGCTTTCTGTGAATTTGTTTCCCTGGCTAGACACACAGTTAACATGTAGCAAATGTACGGACTGGGATAGCAGTAGTCACTGATCCACAGCTGCAGGGTCAGAGCCAACAGAATAGGCAAAGCATAATCAGCAATCTAAGTGGTCACTCTCAGCATGTTGAAGCAGTTCTACAGTTTATAGCCTTCTGGATCTTGAGCGTGAGAGCTCTGTTTTCTAGCTATAGCCGAATTGTGGTTTGCTGTCCATAAGCTGCCAATGAACTACAAAAGAAAACAAAAAACCATGCGCTTTGCCAGCAACCATATTAAATTCAAGTGAGCCTCCATAACAATTCAGAATACCTCAAATTAGCCTCTTGAGGCAGCTCAAGAATTTAAATACCTCGGAATCACACTAGATAGCCCACTCTCGTACACCCAACATATCAACCAAATTACCAAAATGGTCAACAGCAGACTCAGAGTCCTGTACAGACATAGGCACTGTCTTGCACTGGCAGCTCTAAAACTGGCAGTCACTAGCTCGATCCTGTCTATTATCGATTATGACTTGGTCATATACAATGCGGCCACTGAAACTGCCCTCAAACGTCTAACGGTCACACTAAATAAAGCCTGCAGGCTTGTAACTGGTGCAGCAAAACATACCCATACCTGTGGCCTTTACTTGCAACCCAAATGGCTAAATCTGCAGAGAAGGATCGCCTATCAAGCCTGCTTACTTGCTCCCAAAACTGTGCCTCTCCCTAACCCCACCAGCCACTCAATCCCTGCTTCTTCCATTAGCTAACCTGTGGCTCACACGTAGTATGAACAGACAGACTTTCCTCATCCCATGCTGTTGTACCTCGCAAGCCCAGCACACTTTCAGCTATACAGCACCATCCTGGCTAAATGCCTACCAGTAGCAGTCCTCTCTGAAACAAAACTAGGCGCTTTTAAATCTATGATCTGCCTATACCTCACAACACAGAGCAAATGTGACTGTGTACACTAGACTCCAGTGCCACTTCCCTGGCCCCTCAGGCCTTATCAAACCTCCTAACACACCCCACTCTTGACTTTCTACTCTATCCTCCCCATTGCTTTGCCGTCTTCCCTTCTCCCAACCCTTGTTGCTCCACTCTCTCCCTTACTCCCCCCTTGCCGCTTCTCACCCTTATGAGCCTCACTCAGCTCCCACAAACGACAAAGTCTATTTTGGACTGCACTCCTGTAATGATTGTTGTATTTGCTTTTTTTTTTTTTATTTTATCTTTTTCCATGGCCGGACCCCATCATTGATCAGCCCTGGTCACAGCCCCTGGAAGCCTCCACCACCATCTATGGCTGCCGAGGTCCCCCAGTCACCCCCGGCTTGCCCCCCCAGAGGGCAGGGCTGCGGCCACCTTCTTCGGTGGCCACGGAATCAATATCTAGTCGGGGAACCTGCAGTGATGGTGGAGAGTCGAGGTCTTCCGGGAGGGCTTCATGTAGATGGAGGTCCTTGCCCGCCTTGTACCTACCGTTTTTCCCTTACGGAGGCAGGGGCGTGCAATGATGCCAGCGTCACCCGCCTCCCAGAACTGTGGCGTGGTCACCTGAGATCCCCGGCCTCTGCCAGAGTCCTCAGTGCGCCGATAGCTTCCCCACCCTCCCCGGAAGGAGAGGGTGTTAGGACACTCCATCCTTCTCTCCCAGCCGGCACTCCGGCAATCCGGTCTGTTCCCAAACCCGGGTTGCCGGTGTCGCAAGCGGAAATCCCACTGCTGTGTCAACGGGCCGACCTGTATTTGCTTTCTTTACAGTACTTGCCTAATGTAACCTTATGTATTGCCTCATGTAACCTTATGTATAACCATCTGCTGTATCTGAACTGTATCTATCCCATTGTTGATTACTTGATCTATGTGTCTTTTCTTGTCTGACACTTGACATGGGAGCTTTGTAAAAGAATCCCTGGTTCAAAGGTATTTGTAATCCTAGTTATTAATAAATAAAAGCAAAATAAATAAAGAACTGCTTGATCTTTGAATGGCCATGTTTAGTGTTGATAAGCTTCAGAAGCACCTCCCTTGAATTCTCTTTTACAGCCTTCGGGATCCTGAGAGTGAGAGCTCTGTTTTCTAGATATAGCCAAACTGCTTGATCTTTGAACTGCTATGTTTCAACACTGATGAGAGCAGTGCTGATAAGCTTGAAGAAGCGTCCCCCTTAAACTCTCTGTGTGTTTGAGATTTTCATCTTATTATAGCAGCTTATAACTTTGCACCATTTTTGCAGTCTCTCGGTTATGGTGGTGAGAGCACCATTTCCTATTTGTAAGTCATTATTTCCTTCCTCTGCATTGGTGAGAGCAATGCTGGAAAGACCTGCCAGTGAGCTACTGAGACTTTAGCTCTTTGATTGCTAATTTTGTGGATATTCACTTTCAGTTAAGACTGGACATTGTTCCTCAATAGAGCTGAACTTCTTGAACTTTTCTCCTCCACAGCACCTTATTACAATTCTCCTATTGTATCATTTATTGTTTTACTATTATTTTAAGTAAAACAAACCAAAAAAAAAAACAGTTCTGGGTAGTGGGGGGTGGGAGCGGGGGGTGGCAGGTGAGGCTTGTGTGAGTTAAGGTTTTATTTTGTAATAGTGTAGTTGAGTGGTTGATTTTGTGTATGGTGGTTAGAGTTTTTATGTTATTTATTTTTGTTTTACTGTTGATTTTACGAGGACTGGGGGTAATTTAACATTTTGATTAACGGTTTTGGAAGAGGATGTGCACCGGGTTCAGACCCCATAGGATCACCTACTCAGCATCCCTGCTGTGGGACCTCCATCCCTTCACTGATCCCCTTCTGTCACCTGCAGCTATTAGGCACTGTAGGATGCTTGGGATTGTGCACAGTTGGAATGATAGGCGGTGGGGTAATGGGGTTGTAGTGGAAGAGAATTGCATTCGGGTGGTCAAATCCAGGAGGCATCCTAGGACAAAATGGGACCTTGGGAGAGGTCAGACATGGTTGGTTCCCATTCCCAAGGTTTCTGCCAGATCAAGTGGACAGGTAGCCATTGGACCGGCAGCCTCAGCCAGTTCCCTGCGGGCAGTGTTGTGTAATGCGAGTTTAATCAGAAATAAGACTGCAGTTATAGTGGACTTGATTTCCTCAGCTGATCTGGCTGGCATCTCAGAGACCTGGCTGGGAGATGACGCTGGTTCAGTTTTGGAGGTGACCATCCCAGCTGAGTTTTCCATGGTACACTGCCCAAGGAGGGAATGCAGGGGTGGGGATGCGGCTATCTATTTTGGATCCGACCTGAACTTCTCTGCTCACCCAGTGAGATCTACTTTGTCATTTGAATGCATGGCCATGTGCGAGGCTCCAGGTGCAGACTGCAGAGTCCTTGTGTACTGGCCTCTGGGGCACGAGAAGGAGTTTTGCAGTAAGTCACGGAATTCATCACCAAGAGAGCATTGGAGTAACCCTGGTGGCTGATCCTGGGTGACTTCAGTGCTTGGATCGATGATGAATTGTTGCAGTTTGGACATGACTTCCTCCAGCTGATAAAATCAATGGGCTTTGCACAAGCAGTTGCTTCTGTGACCTGCAGCCATGGTCTCGCCTTGGACCTAGTATTCTCATTGGGGTTTGAGATTTATGATCTCAAGATTGATTCAGTCTTTTGATCAGATCACTGCACAGTGTGGTTCTCATTTTGCACCCCCCCATAAGCCTGTCCCCTGTGGAGCTGGCACATTACTATCCTTTAAGGGGACTGTCCCCAGAGAGCCTGATGGTGGTAATGGACCTCTTGACAGTGAGTGCTGCCTGCACAGTAAACTCAAGTGAAGCAGTCGGTGGTGGCCTATAATAGGGCTGTCACTTCGGTGCTCAATTCTGTTGCGCTGGTCCATATACGACCTAGGTGCTCTTGAAGGGGATGCAAGGAGATGAAGACCAAAGGTCAGAGACTGGAGCATCATTGGCATAAATCACCATCAGAGGAGGACAAGCTAGCCCTGAGAACTCACTACAGTGAGTATCAGAGGGCAAACTCTCATAAGAAGGCAGCTTACCTGTCCAGGGAGATATCTGCAGGAAAGAACAGATTGGTTCAACTCTTCCAGACTGTGGACAGGCTGCTTCATCCAGTATGTTTGCAGCTAGTCAGAGAAGTCTTCCTGGCAATGTGCAAGGAGTTTGCTCTGTTCTTCTGTGACAGAGTGTCTACCATCAGAGCTGTGATTTCCTCAAATGTGCTTTCTCGGCCAGCCCGGCAGTGGTGCGCTGGACAACCCTGAGAGCACTCCTCTTGCCTGGAGTGATTTTAGACTGGTGGGGGTGAAGAGGTCTATGAGGTGATTTCGAAGTTGTGGACCACATTTTGTGAACTGGTCCCGGGCCCAATCCATCTCCTAGTGGGATGCGAGGATTCTGTTGACTCAGTGCTTGCAGAGATAGTTTGGTGCTCACTTTCAGTGGGGCTGTTTCCTAATGCCTTGAAAAAGGCACTGGTAAAGCCCCTTCTGAAAAAAAATCCCTCAGTCTGGATATCTTGGCAAATTATAGACCAGTCTCTAACTTCCCTTTCTGGGTAAGGTTATTGTGAACATTGTGACTCTGCAGCTGAAGGTACACCTCACGGCCTTTGACTTCTATGAGCCCTTCCAATCAGGATTTCGATGTGGACATAGCACTGAAACTGCACTGGTCAAAATGCAAAATGATCTCCTCAGGGCTAGAGATAGAGGAGAGTGTTCAATACTTGTTCTCCTCAATCTTTCATCAGTATTTGACACTGTGGAGCATGTGGTGGTATTGGATCATCTGAGGTGCTTTGTGGACTCACTGGTACTGTCATCAGCTGCTTTGAGTCCTTTCTCACAGGCTGGACTCAGAGTGTGGTGATGGGAAGTTTTTCCCCCCTCCCTAAGCCCCAGCTTTGTGAAGATCCCCAAGGATCTGTCATCTCACCCATGTCATTCACAGTGTAAGTGCTGCCCCGGGTGAGACGTTACAGTGTGGAGTTTCACTGCTATGCAGATGATACTCAACTGTACATGCCTTTTGTACCTGGGACATGTGATGCAGCGACAGTGCTAAACAAATGTCTTGCTGAGATCCAGGTCTGGTTGTCCTCTAACTGGTTGAGGCTCAACCTAGGTGAGACAGAAGTGCTGGTGATCGAGCTGGGCCGCCAGAGGGAGGCGGATGCTTTGAGGGCTGAATCAGGCTTGATGTTTGAGACAGTTCCTCTTCTGGCCTCTAAGAAGGTGAAAAATCTGGGCATGAGCATGATCCTAGAGAGCAGAGTGACACTTGAGGCTCACGTGTCATTTATTGCACAGACTGTTTTTACCATTTTAGGCATATTGCCCGGATTAAAGCCTAAATCCCTCCTGGTGACCTGCCATCACTATTGCATGCTGTCATGGGGTCCAGGCTTGGAGGCAGTATAGCACAATGATTTAAGGCTCTGAGCTGCAAACCTGGAGACCTGGGTTTGAATCCCACAGCCCCCACTTGCATACTCTGTGACCCTGAGCAAGTCACCTAACTTCCTTGTGCTCCCAGGTCACACCAGTAAACAAGCTTCAGCTTAGTGTGTCTCTCTTGGTTTAAAAAAAAAAAGGCTTGACTACTGTGACACTATATCTCAGGATCAGTGGAAGGGTCCTGTGCCACCTGCACCTGTTTCAGAAGGCAGCAGCCAGGTCACTCACAGACCTCCCAAGGTTCCATCATGTGTCCCCAGTACTGTGTGGCCTGCAATGGCTACCGGTAAGGTAGAGGATCTCCGTCAAGGTGGGTTTGCTCACCTATAAGCCCTATGGGTTTGAGTCCAGGCTATCTGCAAGACCTGATTTGTGCCCTCCCCTTTGCTCTCTCTCTCTCTCTCTCTCTCCGTTCTGCTGAGGAGGGCCTTTTAGTGGTTCCCAGAGCCCATCTGAAAACATCTTGTGATCCTGCCTTTGAGGTAGAGGTACTGGTCTTGTGGAACTTGCTTCCAAGATACTTGAGGGAGGCTCGCTCCGTGGAAGTCTTCAAATGGGGTCTGAAGGCACACTTTTTTAGACAAGCCTTTGGGTCTTAGCATATTTTTTTGATTTATTGATTTTATTGCTGATATTTATTATGTTTTGCATTTATTATAATTTTCTCATCTGCCTGTATTCTGTTCATCACTCTGAGCCTCTGGGAAAGGGTACTGAATAAATGAAACTTTGCTTGCGTGCTTGCTTGGATGAATATCCCAAACAGGGTTGGGCAACAGGCCATTAAACAATAGGAGAACTCTGAACTCCATGCCACCTACAGAGTTTTTGGTGGAACTACCCAGGTATGTTCTTGAATGTAATGTGTTTTCTTTCTTATGACAATAATACCTAGTGTAGTGGTTAAAAGCACTGAGCCGCAAACCTGGGTTTGAATCCCACAGCCCTCACTTGCATACTGTGTGACCCTGGGCAAGTCACTTAACTTCCTTGTGTTCCCAGGTCGCACCTGGAAACAAACTTCAGCTTAGTGTACCTTTCCTTTCATATCTGCAGGTCAGTGACACAGCAAGGGGGGCAGCATTAGTGCCCAATTTTGCCAACTTGTATATGGGGCTCTGAGAAGAGTCTACAACATACAATGAGGAAACCAACTACTTTTTTTTCAAAAATTGTCTTATGGAGGTGCTTTATAGATGATACATTGATGGTGTAGTGGGAAACTGCAACTGAGCTGAAGGATTTTATTTTATTTATTTGTTTAAAAATTAGTAACTGGCAAAGGCACACTGAGCCGAGGCTTGTTTCTAGGTGTGACCCAGGGAGGGGAGCAAGGGGTAAAATCAATATATAGCATAAACAAATTCAGTGTAATAAAAAAAGTGCAAAGTCAGAGGACGCAAATATCATATAACGTGCATTATATGCAAACAAGTTGTAAGCAAGGAGTTGAGGATTACAGCAAGTATATGGTGGAACTATTAACTGGGGGAACAGGAGCAGGGAGGGGAGGGAAGGCATCTCAAATGATATCTGAGGGAGTTAAGAGAAGAAGAGTGAAGAGGGAGCTGGTTCCAAAGTGAGTGGAGATGATAGGTGAAGGCTGATTGGCCAACTGAGCTATGGGGATGTGACAAAGCAAAGGTGCGATGGTCCCTGGAGCAGAAGGAGCATGAGGCAAAGGGGACAATGGAGAGGAGTGATGACAGGTAGGAGGGAAGGGACTCAAACTAGTATTTAGATGTAAGGGCTAGTGTAACCCCCCTACAAATGGGGGTTCCTAAAAGCCTCCTAGGAGCTTGCCTAAATGCTCCCCTGCCTGCTGGCGTTCAGCGACATGCCACTTAAATGTGGGCACTGTGAGTGTTTGTAGAGCCTCCATGTACTGTCTCTTTAAGAGCTGTCTGCTTGCAGACATAATTAGTTATATGGGGGGAACTGTGTGTTTAATACTCGAATCCCGCCCAAGCTGCTGTCTGATCACTCCATTTCTGCAGTCGCTAAAAGCTCAGAGGGAGCCCACCTGAAAGGTGTAACTGTTTGCCTGAAATCATTTAGAGCATTAGTAAAATTGCAGTTTGTCTAACCTGCCTTTATTGCAGCTGGGACTCTGTGTGTGTTGCCCCTCCATTTTGGACCTGAACTGCTGATCTGGGTCAATTGGGTTAGGGGTGCCCTAAAATGGAGACTGCTTGGGCCAACCAGAACTTGGACTCTCACGCGGAGCCTGCTTAAAGGGGAATGTATGGCAGGTGCTTCTGAGAATTGTAGTTTGGACCTTGGCACCTTTTTGCACCAACAGATGGACCTCTGCAGTGATTGACAGCTGAATCCACCAACCGAACTTGTGTGGAGCCTAAGGGAAATGCCCCGAACTGTTGCTGGAGAGCCAGATGCGATTTGACTGTAAGGAGAAGGAGCTCTGTTTCTGTGGCGTATAGTTCATGCGGGAAGCGTGTGGGAGGCTCTGTAGTCGGCCTGCAGCCGTTAGAGTGAGTGAGTCGGGCTGAACCCGAAGTCGGAAGAGAAAGCAGAAGTGTGCAGAACCAGGCTTGCCCGTAGAAGACCGAAGGTTTGCTGAAGTGCGATCAGCCTGTCGGGGACTGCTGATGCTGATGCTGTGTGTGTTCCAGGGTAATTTGCAGTGTTTGCGATTGGGATCGAGAAGGAGCTGCCTGGTATAGTAATTTCCTTTACATATGAATGTGTCTAGTACTTGTGGGGAATCGTGATTCCAGTTCCCTGTTACTGTGAGCTGAAGCTGGAAGCTGAACTCAATTTAATCGGACTGAATCTGCCTGCTATTCAAAGCAGTGGGCTCTGTCACGAGGGCCTCATCTCCATGCCCTGTTTTCTGGCAATCCAGAACAACCACTTCCTTCAGGTTCTCTACTTGGGTATCGTGAGTACAAATCAGGGAATCTCCCTGCACCTTTCATTTAATCAAAGTGTGTCAACTGATTTCTGTGTGTTTTCTTTCTGTGGACTGAGCCATCCGGCTCCGGATTACAATTGTGTGTTGTGCATATATTTCCTTTCTACAGGGCCCCATCCAGCTGCACCAGCCAGCCAACCCCAGGCAATGGACCTGACTGCCCCCCCCCATCCTGGGTACCCAGAGTGTGACTTTTTTGGACCCTATATGTATGTACAGTACTGTGATTTGAACATAACCAATCACCCTGATTTTCCCCTCCTGTGTTCCAGTCCCCTGAATAAACCAGATTTGTTGTTATTGAACTTCATACTGTCTGAGGTGTCAGTACACAGAGAACCAGCATTATATTGTGTTGTGTATGTTGATTAACCTTGTTTTACAGGGGGTCCTCAGAGACGTGCTGCAGAATCAGTCTCGAGGGTAAGTGGTACAGTATCTATATGTGTAAACAGTGTGCATATGTGGGGTATTGGGACGGTAACTCCCGTGTGCAGTGTGGGCCACTAGTGGGAACAAAGGGGGGTCACAGTGTCCCAGAGGGCTGTACCTGAGCTAGTTTAACCACTACCAACCCTGACCTCTGGGTGGAGGCACCCATCACTGGACCTAGGCCCCTTAACCTGTCACTAGCCATACAGGCAGGGATAGTAGCCCTTAGGATAGTGCCACCTAGGGCTTACACTAGGGTTTCCACCTGTCCTGATTTTCGCAGGGCAGTCCTGATTTCGGCAGCTATGTCCTGCAAAAAAACATGATAAATACTACATGTCCTGACTTTTTATTTCAAAAAATATTTTCTAACTTTCCACTAAATGTTGCAGAAAACTATAATACCTTAACTAAAATACATTAAAATGATTAGAAACAATAGAAGCAACCAAGAAACTACAATACTTTGCCTTAATTCTGATTATATACAGAAAACCAGCCTGTTGTATTGGTTGAGGTTACTACTGACCTGAGAAAATTCATGTTTCAGTGAGAAATGTCCCACTTTGGGCTTCTTAAAAGGTGATAACCCTAATAAAGGCTAGGTAGTGGCAAAACTCATCCTATTTTCTGCAACCCTGTCTCAGGGTGACTGGTTTAGGAGAGTTATGCAATCTGTGCACTCTGTCCTGTCTCTGGCCCTTTCTACATCTGCCCACGAGTATCTGCTATCACTGAATCAGTTACACAATTCCTGAGAGTTTCTCCGTTAGTCAAATTCAGTACTGCAATTCCTATGATCACAGATTTCATAGGCTTTTTTGAGCTGAGCAGCAGTAACTTAACATTTTGCTCTGATCCTTGACCTTGGAACAATTTCTTTCTTGGATATGCACATTTCCAAGAATGATTTAATGATTTAATGGGCCTGGATACTGACCTGTTCCATAAATCAATGGACAGAAAAACAATCTTTTTGGTCAGCTCTAGTCATCTTCAGCAACCCAAGGACCAAGAAAAAGGCTTTAAAACAATTCATGATTTCCTATCAGATTTTCGACAAAACACCAAACTACTTATAACGGGAGATTTCAACATCAATTGGGCCTCACAGGACATTGGCCCCATTAAAGATACCCTTGCGGCACTCCACATCACCCAAGTAGTTAACTCCTCCACACGTATCAACTACCGTACGGGTACTAGCTCTATAATAGACTGGCTAATCACTAACCGTCCGGATAGAATCACCAGTACCTCTGTACTCCCTGATGCCCTGAGTGATCATTCCCCCCTCCTCTGCTACTGGTCTAATAAGTCCCCCAAGGCCCCACCTAAAACTGTTGCAAACAGACTACTCAAAAGAGGGAAGTTAGAGGCCTTTAAGACCCACTTTTGCCTCCAAAACCGGTGCTTCATTTACTATGCCAAAGATGTTGACTCTGCCTTAGAAAATTTCATACAAAAATTTAATAGGTCCTGTGACTTATTTGCCCCCCCCCCCAACCAAACGGAAGTTACGAGACACCGGAAATACCTGGATTACCCCTCAGCTCCTACAGATGATGAAACACAGAGAAGAGCTGTGGCTCATAGCAAAAAGTAGAAACTCCCCAGCAGATCTGCATAGATACAAAGAAGCTAGAAACAAGTGCACATGGGCAATCCGTAAGGCAAAAAGCCAGCACTTCAAAACGGAATTAGCAAACTCCTGGGGAAACAGCCGTAGGTTCTGGGATTGCAGAAAAACCTTGACAGGAAAACCCAGTAAAGCCCCTCCTACTATGTTAAACATCCAGGGTACCCCTACAGTGGATCCTGAAATGATTGCGGGCACATTCAACAATGCTTTCATCGACCTCAGTGGAATCCTGCCCCCTGACCACCCAACACCTCCGGATGACTTCGCCCACATATGCAGCCCCAACCAACACTCTCTCTCCCCACCCCCCTTCTACTTGAAAGTTATCTCCCCTGCTAAAGCAAAAAAATACCTCTCCAAAGCATTAGGCAAGTCCAGGGCTAGCAGCGACGGTCTTGATCTCAAACTTGTCGAACTCACTCTGGATACCATCCTAACCCCCCTTACCAAAATTTTAAACCTATCCCTAACCACTGGCAAATTCCCTCAGCTGTGGAAAGCTGCAGTGTTCATACCTGTTCACAAAAGTGGCGACAAGCTTAACCACTCAAGCTACAGGCCAATATCCATACTTTCGCCTCTCTCAAAAGCACTTGAGCACATAGTCGCTGATCAACTTGTTGAATACCTGGAGAAGTACCAACTTCTGTGTCTGCAACAACACGGCTTTTGAAAATAGCATAGCACCACTACTGCTCTAGTTAATTTTACTGGCTATATCCACAATGCTTTAGACCAAGGGCAATTGGTGGGGGCAACATACATTGACCTCACCAAAGCCTTCGACACTGTTAATCATGAACTCCTGCTAAGCCAACTTACCACCACAGGACTCTCTCCAGAGTCCATTGCTTGGTTCAGAAGCTACCTGTTCAAAAGGGAACAAAAAGTTAAAATCCAAAACACCCTCTCAGATAGCAGGCCGGTTACAACAGGTGTGCCACAAGGATCCATTCTTGGCCCTCTTCTCTTTGGCCTATTCCTTAATACCCTCCCTCTTTCTGTAAAAGACAACATTTTACTATGTGCAGATGATGCAGTACTGTACACAAGCCATGCTAACTCCATTGTGCTGGAAAGGCAAATGCAGGCAAACTTCTCAGCAGCTGAGAAATGGTTTATCAATTCAAAGCTGCTATTGAACTATAACAAGATGAAAACTATGCTTTTCGCCTCTTCCCAAAACAAACACAAGTCCTACCAACTACATATACTCAACAACCTTAGTTCTCCCATCGAAATAGTACCGCATTTCAAATATCTCGTTATCACTTTAGACAGCATCCTGTCCTATAACTGGCACATCGACCTAGTTGCCAAAAATGCCAGCGCCAAACCGGGCCTGCTCTACAAAAATAAATCCTACCTTACCAAAGAGGCCATAAAAGCTGCTATCACTAGCTCTGTTCTGTCAACTATAGATTATGGCCCGGTGATATATGGTGCTGCAGCCCCTACAACTCTAAAACGAATTGAAACCACTCTTAACAAGGCCTGCAGGCTTTTACTAAATGCTGATCCGAGGACCCACACAAATGACCTTTACTCCCTTTCGGGCTGGCTAAATCTCAGCAATAGAATACAATATCAAGTCTGCCTGCTAGCTAAAAAGTACATCCTCGGACTAACCCCACCCTGCTTACAGAACCTCCCAAGATCACATGACTCCACCAGACTCACCAGGGGCTTAAACACCCGCTCCTTAAAAGTCCCCTACCGTCACACCTCCCAGGGGCAAAGATCCTTTGAATACCGGGCTCCTCTCTGGTTAAATACCTTAGGCAAAGATATCCTTAAGGAAGCCAAGCTCAGTTTGTTTAAATCTAAACTTCGTGCTCACCTAAGTACGGCCAGCTACAAAGGGCATGTGATCTAACATAGTCTCGTCCTACCAATCAACCCTAGGAGCACCCAACCTAACACAAACCTCCCGCTTGAACTCAACAACCCCCAACCTTACTATTCTTTAAAAAAAAAATGCCTACCCTTGGACAACAGAGCTGCTCTATAGCAGTTCTTGCTTTACCTTTCACCCTCCTCGCTTCTTCCTACCTCCCCATCTTGCTATCACTACCCCTTCTCTCCCTACCATTCTAATGCTCTAAATTTTATGTTTGTGTCATTTAGTTTAGTCTACTGTACAGATTTTTACTTGACGTGGAACCTCTGTAAATGAGCCTCTGACTCAAAGGTATTTTCCGAAGAAGAAATAAATAAATAAATAAAACATATCCCTACCAGTCAGTTCCTGTGTGATCCTGTGTGGATCTTGATTTACAGGTTCTGTTTGACTATTCTATGTTCGTCCTTGATCATGTATGATTTGAATAGTCTATTATTTTTACAAAGTTGCTTCAATTACAATAAATTCAAAATTTTGTTTATTAAAATCAACAAACCTGGATGCTTACAGGTCATTTGAGCTCAAAAAAACACATGCTCATTGACATCTAATTTATACAACAACAGATGTGTTACATTAAATAACATTTACAATGCACAGTTAAATATAAAAATTGCACAAATACTATCAGATAATAAATACTATAAACACAAGCAGTGGTCCTGTTCATTTTCAGTTAGTTAAGATTGTCCTTAAAGGACGCCGAGGAGCCAAGATCTTACCGAAACTCAGATGGAATGGTACTTCCCAGGTGGGCCCTTGCAGAAAAAAGAAAACCAGGAGGAATCTGGTCCTAACAAGCCTACAAAACCTGTCTCTAGGTTAAGACAGACCCACTCACCAAATGTACAGTTCTTTATATTTTATTAGATTCATATAGTAGCTAAAATCCAATCTTTTCACGACAAACACTGCTCAAAACAGTGCCAAAGTATCAAGGAACAACAACATTAAGGGGATAATTCTATGTTCTGTATAGGGGATAATTCTAGTACTGTTCAAAACACTGTCAATATTTATTTATTTACTTATTATTTTTACACTTGTAAGCCAATGAGCATCAATGCCTGTTTCATCAGCGACAAGTTTTACATAAAAAATTAAAAACACATTGAATTGTACATACAGATACAGTCATATCAATACTTTCAACCCATGTCGTAACATTGACATGAAGCTTTTAGCCATAGATAATTGGAAGGCCCTGCCATTGCTTATATGGAGGAAGAGCTCCTCCCTCATAACCTATTTAAGCAGCAGAGCCCTGCTGTTCTGCTTAGAGTGAGACGCACTGGCTGCCGTGCCGTTGCTGGTCCGTGGCTGCTCTCCTGTTTCTCCCCCCCGTCTGTTCATTCTGCCTGCTTGGTTTGTTTCTGTTGTTCTCTCCTTGCCTCCCTTCTCACCCGTTCCTGTTGTTGTTTTGTCCCTGTGCTTAATTTTTTTTTTGAGGGGGTGGTTCTGTGGCTCGTTCCTTGAGCTCTGTGCTTCCTGCTTCTCACTTGCTTTGTTCTGCCTTTGCCTTACCTCTCCTCCATTTCCTTTCGAGCAGCCCGCTCCATGCCAGTCCTTCACCACTTTCGGTCTCCTTCCTCCTGTTGCTACCTAGGACCTTCCTTTCCAGCCTCACCCTCTCCGCCTATTGATTCCTACCTCCTGCCGATCTCCACTTGCTGCTCGTACCAGCTGAATGACTCAAGGCTATTTACAATGTCCCTTCCTAGTCCGCGTCGCCTCACTATGACTGCCTACCATTACAGCTACTTGCTATGTCCTCTGCCTTGGACGTCTTCATTCAGAACCCTGTACATTCTTTCCGACAACACATCACTCCTTTCACTTACTCTGTTGTTACTGCTATTCTTCAGTCATACAGTGCAACCAATTCCGGATTTACAATCATCACTCCATGACTTCACTACTTCGAACCGTTCCTTATCATGAACTATATGAGACCTACTGGAACCATTACTTTGTAAGCAGAACATTGCTCCACCTTCTGGCCCTTTACTATAATTATTGGCCAGTGCTATGATGTCATGCTGGATGGTCGTTAGTATGATTTGTCTGCTGCTTCATCTACCTCTGTATTCATCCATTTAATTCATATATGGCATGTTCACGGCATTCAAGATTTGGCAGAACAGTCGTTTTAAAGTATGCTTCCTGCTACTTCCTCATTTGGAGATACCAACTCACAAAGCTGATACAATACAGAGCTTAGTAAGCTGCATTTCTATGGAGGAACAAGTCTGCAATTTTACTATCGGACAATTATGCTTCCATACTTCCACAGTTCAGTCACTAAACAGACAAAATCTAGATGCGTCAGACTACTCCCCTGCATTTATACATTTCTCATTGCTCTCCATCATGTACCTTATGCATTTATGCAGTACTACCCCGCGCGCTACTTTATCTGTAATTCATGCAAATCCAATGACTACTACTACTACTGACCTATGTTCAACTCTCAGTGCTCATTTAGTTGCTTCAAAGTTGCTCTCCTACTCCACCTGCATCACTGCGTCGCGGCTTGGAGGTTTGACGTTTCGTACACTATGCCTGCCTCACCCAGCATAGGGCCTGGAGGTTCATAAATTCTGTCAGCCTGCCACACCCAGTCTGTGCTTGGAGGTTCATATACTTCTACCCATACCTGCTTCGTCTTCAGGTCTGGAGGTTCGACTATTCGTACACTATGCCTGCCTTGCCCAGCATCAGGCCTGGAGGTTCATAATTCTCTCAGCCTGCCACGCCCAGTCTGGGCCTGGAGGTTCCTATTCTTCTACCTCGTACTTGCTCCGTCCTCAGGACCTGGAGGTTCATCAAGAGCATCGCATGCTTACAGACCTGCTTCACTTGTCTGGGCCTGGAGGTCTTCAAGCTCTACTTCTACTCATATATCGAGTTCCATTGCAAATCTACTCCCATCTGTTCTACCCCAATCAGGACCAGAGGTTCCTTCTGCTCTGCCCCAGCCTCACAGCCTGCATCTAGCTTCCTTGCTTCACCAAAGAACTTTCCTACCATAATTTGGCATCGAATTCAAGACCATATTCTTCTACCGGACCCAAGTCATTCATTCAAGCTCATCTCCTCCTCAGAAGTAATTCCTCATTCCCTAGAATTGCTCGACAGGTGCAGCTTGACCTATGCAGATCGCATATGCTCGCCTTTGGATTTGACTGTTTCTCATAGAAGTCGCCATGGATATACTGTATACCCTCACAATTCATTTATGCTAATTCCAGCTGACTTACGTGGGCTCCACTGTACCTGCTAGCCCTTATGGGCTTAACTGACTTTCTCAACTACATATTATTACTCATCAGCTGACCTAAGTGGGGACCAACTGCGCATACTAGCCTATGAGGGCTAGTTGCCACTCTACTTACTTACCAGCAGACCTACGAAGATCTGGCTGTGCTTACAATCTACCTGGAGCTAGCCACCACTCTACTTACTGTACCTCACCAGCTGACCTACGAGGGACCAGCTGTGCATCTTAGCTGTGGGACTAGCTGCCACATTCTACTACTTATCAACTGACCAACCTGGTCCATATTACTTGCTACTTACTACCTCATCTCCTAACCTACAGTCCAGCCACACATCCTTACCCATTAGGGCTCGCCCTGTTATACTCCCCTTGGATGCTTCCTAACTATACACTGTATTGCTTCAGTTTTACTACCCTCAAATCCTGACAGGATTTCAGCTCAGCTCTACTACCATATGCCTTCTAAATCATGACTTAAGCATAAATTTGACTCTCTTCGTGATAGTAACTTAACTGGGTTCATCAGTCATCAGCTTCATTTCAAGCCTTCTAACATTCCATGAAATTCATAAGCCTTCTATCAGCAGAAGCCTGGAGGTTGGACTACTTCTGTTTCATCCTGCCTCGCCTGCATCAAAACCTGGATATATATTTACTCAATATTCACCTATCTATCATTTGCTAGCCTTAGAAGCTCCTCACTTCTAGCCCCATCCTGAACCTATTAGACATATTCTAACAGTGCTCACCTCAGTGCATATCTACCTGGATGCTTCACGTGTTCATACAGCTACCTGCTTCGCTCAAGCAAGACTTGGAAGCCTGTTTCTGACCTTTCATCTCTTGCTACGAATTGTTCCACTGGATCTGTAATCTGCAACTTGGACTAGCCAATAATTAATTAATTTAGGATTATGCTCCTTTAGTATGCCCAGAAGGATGGGCAGGTTGGTAGCCATGGGTTCTCAGAGGTTTCTCCCTAAGGGGGGTTTTCCTCTCCTGCGTGCTGCCGGCCATACTCTCCGGAGTTGGAGGAGATAATCGTGAGATGTCATATATTTTTTTGGGGGGTGTCACATCCTAATCAACTAACCATCCTTCCTACGGTGGGATACAGAGCAAAGCCAAACCATCAACTCATAATGAATCACTCATCTGTTCCAGCATCTAGCACTATCTTACTTCAGCTCATCACGTACCATAATCACTGACTTACTTATGTCCATGCCTAAGTACCTAAGCACTACTCATCCGTACAACTATACCTTGGAAGCATCATTTAACTTACTGGCCTGGCCTCTGTATCCAAACTCAAACCTACATTATGTAGATGCAATATGTAACACAAGCACTGAGCTCTGAACCACATATAATTGGAAGGCTCTACCTGTGGTTATATGGGGGAAGAGCTCCTTCCCCATAACCTATTTGAGCAGCAGAGCCCTGGTACTCTGCTTAGAGTGAAATGCACTCGCCTTCCATCCTCCCCTTACACCTCCTCCTTCTCCGGCACTCTTATCCCACCGGGGGGGTGTCACATCCTAATCAACTAACCATCCTTCCTATGGTGGGATACAGAGCAAAGCCAAACCATCAACTCATAACGAATAACTCATCTGTTCCAGCATCTAGCACTATCTTACTTCAGCTCATCATGTACCATAATCACTGACTTACTCATGTCCATGCCTAAGTACCTAAGCACTACTCATCCGTTCAACTATACCTTGGAAGCATCATTTAACTTACTAGTCTGGCCTCTTTATCCAAACTCAAACCTACATTATGTAGATGCAGTATGTTACACAAGCACTGAGCTCTGAACCACATATAACCATTTACTAGGCCTTTGACGATTGAAATGAAATTTACATCCCTATTCTCAACCGTAAGTAAATTGTAGTATAATGGAGCTCTGTATAAAAGAGACCTCTGGCTTTGGTATTTTTTAAAACAGGGGACAATATATTGTCTAAGTGGACCTGATCTAGTTTCACGAGAATATAAATTAGTCCTGAATAAGGCTGAAATTGATTTGGGAAGGAAACCTAAAGAGATTTTATGGATTAACATAATCAAACCAGATTTAAACCTGTCATCCAATAACAAACAGCCAGCAGCGGAATATAAGTCACAGTGATGAAAATGTCTTGGTAAATTCATTATAAGGAGAGATTAACCCATGATAGCATATAGGTTTACTGAGCATTAATCCACACCTGGGGGGGGGGTTTGGAATTATGAGGTGAGGCCGAGTGACTTCGACCACCCAGGCATGGATTAATGTTCAGTAAACCCATACCCTGGAGTGGGTTAATCCTCTTATAACATGGGCAATGTTTTGTTAGAGTTTCAACTAAAGAAATAGTAAAATAAAGCCCTGTGAACATGCCACTGTGGATATATCAGGGATTAATCAATGGTCAGGTGACCTGTTTGTAAGAACTGGAAGACAGTATTTTAGGAACCCATGTTATAAATCTGCATAAAGGCACTTCTAACCTTGAACCCTACTAAGGGTAAGTGCCCTGATGGCCTTGACCCCAATCTGCTATATCTCTCAGCCCATGCTATCACTTCTTCTCTGGCCTCTCTCCTCAACCTATCCTTTACTCGGTCCACTGTTCCCTCCAACTGGAAACACTCTAAAGTCATTCCACTCCCCAACGGTGGTGATCCCATTGCCCCTGAGAACTACCAACCAATCTCTCTTCTCCCTATTCTAGCCAAGCTCCAGGAACACATTGTTCTTGCTCAGCTCACCCCTTACCTCGACTCTACCTCATTTTTCACCACTTTCCAGTCTGGTTTCATATGTCCCACTCTACCACTACCTCCTTCCTGCATCTCACTGACTCTGTACACTCTAATATGAATCAGGGACTTGTTACCTCTGCCATATTTGTCAATCTGGAGAAAGCCTTCGACACTGTATCCCACTCACTTCTCCAAAATCTTACTGCTGCTGGGTTAAACTCCTGCGCTACAGTGTGGTTTCAGTCTTATGTTTCTGGCAGATCACAATCAGTTAAGATTACCTCTTCAATCTCCCCTCCTCTTCCCATCACTACTGGCGTTCCGCAGGGTTCCGTACTTGGACCAATATTATTATCAATTTTCCTTAATTATCTCCCTTCAGCCTGCTGTACTTCCCAAATCCACATGCATGTGGATGACATGGTCCTCTACACATCTAGTAGCTCACCCGAAGACGCTGAGGCTAGACTGCAATATGGTTTCAATAAGGTCCAACAATGGCTCCAATCCAACTAATTGTTCCTTAACGCCAAAAAGACTGTCTCTATGTCCTTTGGCACAAGACAGAGACCTGATAAACTTAAATCCCTCCCCACCTTCCACACCTTGGACGGCTCCACTATTGAAAATGTCTCCACCTTTAGATACCTTGGGATCTGGTTAGATCACCATCTCGACTTTTCAGCACATGTGGATGCAATTCAAAAGAACTTACACCCCAAGCTCAGTGCCTTATATAGAAATAAGGATTGCATCCTTTAATCAGCATGACATGCCCTTATGCAAAAAGATGATCCTCCCCACTTTGGCTATGCTGATATAGTCCACAGTGCCGCCCCCAAAACCCTGCCTGGCCAGACTGGACACCCTGTTCAACTCTTTCTGTCATTTTGTGCTTTCTTGTCCACTTCGTACTCATCACTGTGACCTGTTTAAAGCACTGTCTTTCTCATCTCTTGAGTCCAGATAACTCTCTCTCTCACACTGCCTCTTTCATTGCCAAGTTCTGGTCTGGGAATCTCCTCCCCTACCTTTTTTCTGTCATCTGCATTACTTCCCAATGCTCTTTTTTCCCCCTGTAACTCTGACCTTCGATCTTTTGCAATTCCCCACCATTCTACCACCATTGGCCAATATCCTTTGGCTGCCCTAAAATGCAGAATGCCCTCCCTGCGTCCACCCACAATGCCATCCTTTCCTATACCCTCTCCTCCCTACTAAGAGACTTCACAACACCTACCTGCTCTTGTCAAACCCCATTGTCTCTTCATCCATCTGTTGTTCATGCCCCCCTAAATCGAATGCCTCAGAATAGGCTTTCTATGACTAGATTTACCTAGACATAGTCCCAAGTTGTCCCAAATCAGCTAGTGCATTTTCTCCTGGTTCTCACTGGGACGCTTACACGGCCTTCATTTTTCATATTCATATACCTGCTACTCACTATTATTGGGAGTTTGACTGCTGTCTTTATTATTTGTTACTAGCACACAATGTTCTCACTGCAATATGCAATTTGCCATTTCTTTATGTTCCAATTGTGTTATTACCAATGCAAATTGCCATTTCTTGTGATAGAGAGTTATCTGGACTCAAGAGATGAGAAAGACAGTGCTTTATACAGGTCACAGTGATGAGTACGAAGTGGACAGGAAAGCACAAAATGCCCTGCACACTAAGTAACTACTGCACTATTTCTGTTATTGTCCAATTATATAAAATGTCATGTTTTACTGTTCCTACTGTGATTATTTATATCTGTTTCTGTCATTAATACTTTTTGATATCCCTTAATGTACCTGCTGCACTGCTTCTGATATTGTTAACTATGCAAACTGTTCAATTATTTATACCAAAGATATTTCCTGTTTGTCTATATTGTTGCATTCCACTTCCCCTTCCCATTCCCCTCAGGACACATCTGGCAACATGCTTTCTGCTCAGTATGCATTCCTGGTGAACCTCTTTAATAAATAAATAAAATATATTATTATAATCCACTTTCAGCTTTGAGATAACAGTAGCATTAGCAGAATAATAAACAATGAGTCCATAATCTATCATAGAGAACAGGAAACTATTAGCCAAGAGTTTCCTGGACTCTGGGTTGAGAGAGTTTCTAATACTAAACAAGCATTTGTCAATGCCAAATGTTGTCTTGCTGGCATTGGCATTGGTAGTGCAGGAGTTAGAGAGATGCATAATAGGAATGGCAGTGAAGTATTGAACTGATGCCAACCCCACCCCCACCCTACTGAGACTGACAGGCATTAGGGTGTGCCTTTGGTTAGTCGGCCATAATGCTCACACCAATTCTCCTCACCCTTCCCTGCAGACATTGACAAGTGTCGCAGTGTGCCTTGGGGTCTTCGGGCCTTACGCTCATCCCATTCCATACGGAAATGCACTGAGATGGGTGCAGTGTAGGAGAATGGGGTGTACTTTGGGGCTGAAGAGTCCAAGACACACCTCGATGCCTGTCATTGGCTGCAGAGTGGGGTGGGGGTGGAATGGTGTGAGCATTACATCCGACAATCCCAAGTCACACCCCTGAAGCCTGTCAGTCTCTACAGTGTGGGGCATTATGATTGGACACCCTAATGCCCTGGGCGTTTGTTGGTATTTTCACTCCAAATTTTCAATATGGGCTTTTTGTGACCCCACCTCATGAACAGTGGCACTATCAGTTCATTAGCCAAAAGGTGATTTTGCATAGTGACTGCACCATTTGGCGCCATATGTGCGAAAACACATTTCAGGTAGGATGTGAAAAATGACAGCTGTACTGTTCATGAGAAGGTATAACAAAATGGCAATGTTGAAAATCTGGAGTGAAAATATGACAAATTGGTGAAGTCATGAGCTTGGATAGAAACTGCACAATGCACACCCATAACGCTATTATTTTGGGGATTTTTTTAACCAAATTTTCAACATAGGCATTTTGGGACCTCTGCTCATGAACAGTGGCACTGTGATTTTGTTAATCTGTCCCAAAAGTTGATTTCCCACAGCGACTGCGCCATTGTGCACCAGATGTGTGAAAACACATTTCAGGCAGGATGTGAAAAATGACAGCTGTACAGTTCATAAGGAGGTGTGAAAAAATAACAATGTTGAAAATCTGAAGTGAAAATATTAAAAATTGTCGGAGTTTCTAGCGTGCATGGAAACTGCACAATGCATGCTCATAATGCAGTCGTTTCTTGGAATTTTTTCACCATATTTGGAACATAGGCTTTTTGGCATGCCAACTCATGAACAGTGACCCTGTCCTTTTGTTACTCTATCCAGAAAGGTGATTCTGCGCAGTGACAACGAAATCACCTTTTGGGACAGAATAACGAGATGACAGTGCATGTGTTCATGAGGTGGGGTCCCAAGAACCCCATGTTGAAAATTTGGAGCCATAATAAAAAAAATGGCTGAGATATCCACCTAAGTTGAACCCCCCCCCCATTGATGCCATTATATAGCTTACCGGCATTTCTTCATTTTGTAGTTCGACTTTGAAGAGTCAAGATGTGCTCCTGCTCCACTGAAGATTGCAGCATCAGACCTCCAGAGGTAAGTATGGGGTGGGTATGTGTGTGTGGGGGGAAGTGGGGTATGCATAGGGTGGGTGTGGGTTGAAGAGGGGGCCGCCGTGGACAACGGACCATTTCCTTTTTTTCAGGTACAAAAAAAAAGAAGAAAAAATGGACACTGTGCCACGGGACAGTTTTCTTTCTTACAGGTGAAATAAAACAAATGTTGGGCACACTGGGGTGGGCTCCTAGTGTGCCCCATGACTTTTTGGGGTGATGTTGGCCACACTGGGGTGGGCTCCCAGTGTGCCACACAATGGGGGTGCGGCGGGGAGAGGAACATGCAGGCATGGTCAGCTTTCTGTGAGTGGAAGCACACTGGGGTGGACTTCCACACAATGTGGGGGGGGGTGGCAGACATGCCAACATGGGGATTGTACTTCCGATGTCAGCCTTCTTTGGGGATGGTGTGTCAGCTGCAGGAGCCACCGCCATGTTTATTGAAATGTTTCACCGGGAAGACACGTACGGGAGGTGTGTCATCTATGCTGCTGCATGAATAGCTTGTCTCTGATTACAGCTGCACATTTATTTCAAGTTGGTGACACTTTACATAATACTTGTGTCAGCACTAGCATGCTGACTAACTGGGGAATGAAGGACGCACCTACTAAAGCGTGCCTTGCATTCACCACAACACTGACATGCCTCTGAAAGTGCTACTACCCCAATATGTTGTTTGCGCATATGCGCAAGCCAACATAAAAAGGGCACCCAACCTCTGGTGGACCTTCATCACACCAAGATATTTAAAACAATTCACTTATTTCAGTAAATTACCGTTTAGATCACAAATAACTTTTTCTATAGGCCTAGCCAACTTGATCCTGAAAATATCAGGTATTTTCTTTTTTTGGTATTGAGAACCATTTTTTTGTTTATTAACCATACCTGAAGTGAATTAAAAACAATGTGTGCTTGATCAATAGCTTTATTTACACCTGAATTGATGTTTATTATTGCCACGTCATCCGCGTACAGAATTACTTCTGAGTCCTTGCAAGAAGTTGGCAAAGAGTTCAGAAAAAGGGTAAATAAAAGTCAACCCAAAATGGATCCTTGCGGTACTCCACATTGTATTGGTAATGGGTCAGAGGAGTATCCTAATACAGAAGTCTCTTGGTATCTTTCTGTAAGGTAACCTAAAAAACAGTAGTACAAATGGAGAAATGGCTTTCAATCAGTGTTTCTACCAACAAAAAATGACCTGCTAAATCGAAAGCCTTGGTGAGGTCAACAAAAATTCCAGCCACAAAGTGACCTTTGTCAATGGCACCCTATATGCTGCTTGTTAACCTCACCAAAGCTGTCGTGGTACTGTGCTAGGACCTAAAACCATGCTGAGTATCTGAAATGATGTTATTATCCCTTAAAAAGGCTATAATCTGATCAAATATTATTCACTCAAATATTTTGGAAAGTGGAGATAGTAGGGAGATAGGCATATAATTAATTACGTCATCTCTATCTCCATTTTAAAAAATTGGTCTAATAGTGGCCAATTTCCATTTTGCAGGAAAAATGCTAAACTTGAGAGAATGGTTTAAAAGCATGGAAATTGGTTTCATTAGTTCAGAAACTGTAAATGTAAATATTTTGAAATTTTGAGTGGACAATTCTAAAAAAATTAAGATGTCTTGCAAGTCACACTGTAGGTACAACTATTTCCAGAGCAAAACCACTTATACTGAAGAAAGCCAGGTCCTTGAGAAGCTGGTTAGTGTATTCTGCCATAAGGCCTCCACTAGTGAACAAGAAAATTTCTTAGCATTAGCCCCCCCCCCCCAGTTAGAGGCAGTTTCTCATGAGGACATTGCTCAGCATTAGCCCCCCAGTTAGAGGCAGTTTCTCATGAGGACATTGCTCAGCATTAGCCCCCAGTTAGAGGCAGTTTCTCATGAGGACATTGCTCAGCGTGACCCCAGTTAGAGGCAGTTTCTCATGAGGACATTGCTCAGCATTAGCCCCAGTTAGAGGCAGTTTCTCATGAGGACATTGCTCAGCATTAGCCCGCCCACCCCAGTTAGAGGCAGTTTCTCATGAGGACATTGCTCAGCATTAGCCCGGCCCCCCCAGTTAGAGGCAGTTTTTCATGAGGACATTGCTCAGCATGCTCAGCTACTCATAGAGCAAAGGTTGTCCACAATATTGTGGGGGATGAGAATATAGAGACTATGCCACTGATTACCTGCCAAACAACATACGTTGTGCAAATATTAAAATGTCAAACATACAAACATATGAATGTATACTATGGATCATACTAAGGATAAAGGAGGAACAAAAGGCTAATTGGCCCATCAAGCTCCTAGAATTACATATAGTAGGTTAAAGATTTGTTTGTAATCAAAAAACCATCCAACCTGTTTTTAAATGTATTTAACATATGACCAAGGAAGCAGAATAAGGCCATTAGGTCTATCTAGACTGCTTGTATTGCAGGGTCCTCAGCATAAGTTACTCCCCCCTCACCAACCCACCCTTCCCCTCTGTCCACCACTCCCTTTTCCCCTTAACTCTATCCCAGCCTCTCTTGAAGCTGCTGTCTCTTTTCAATGAAATCACCTCTTCTGGAAGCATATTCCAACCTGCCAGTGCCATCTCCATGAAGAAGTGTCTCCTAGCCTCTATCCTTAACCTCCTCTCTCTAACCTGAGATGGTTCCCATTGTGTTTTGGTTCCCACTAAGCATGAAGAGACACTTCTAGTCCACCCTGTTTACTCCTTTCAAATATTTGAAGGTCTCAATGTTGTCCCTTCTCTCTCTCTCTCTCTCTCTCTCTCTCTTCCTCTCTTCTCCTCTCCTCTCCTCCAGGGAGTACATGTGCAGGGCCTCCAACCTCTCCTCGTACATCCTACCCCGCTGGCCCATGATCATCTTTGTTGTCCTCTTTTGGACCATCTCCAGCAGGTTTATGTCCCTTTTAAGGTATGGGTACCAGTACTTACCCTGTGATCCAGATGTGGCCTCACTAATGACCTGTACACGGGCAGTATTACCCCCTCTCGCCTACTTCTGATCCCTCTGGCAATACAGCCCAACATTTTATTTGCCTTTGCTGCTACTTTCCTTTTTTCTTATAATTGAAGGTCATTCAATTTTTTACTTGAAAACACAGGACATCATGCTGCAGTAAAATAGATTATACAGTAAGTGCACAATTAATCATAGTTAGGTGATATCATTTTGATGGTTATACAGATGGTATAAAGTCCTTTGTCAGTAAGGGATTTAAGGCACAAAGTCATTACACTTAGACGTTATATCCACTACCCAGCAGCAGCAGCATCAGAGCAACTCACATTAGGGTAGTGTATGCATAATTTTGCCTGTAAGCATTTCAATTGTATATACATCTATCATGAAGTTTTGCTACAGGTTTATAGTGGGTACAACATTTGAAAGTCAGTTCTTAGTTATTGCTTTCTTGGCTGTTAAATGCAAATGGATATAAGTTTCTTGGTAGGCTGTTGTCTATAACCCACTGGCATTTCCAGAAATAAAGCTAATTGAAGGGGGGGGGGAGCCATCTGTAATATTGGTTAGAAAATGTCCTTTAAATTTTGCTGAAGGTGATCCCAGAACATCCGTCGGTAAGGACAAGTCCATAATACATGGGTATGTGGCATGTGCTGAGTGAGGTTCCCTGTGCGATCTCCAGCAAGATGCATCTACCTAAGATACATATTTGGCCTGCTTGATGGGGTACAAAAGAAACAACAAAATCACTTCCAAGAAAATTCCTTCCAATAATAAGAGGATGTGGATTTCTGGAGGTACATCAAGTACTGAGTCCATTGTTGCAGAGAGATATCTATTCATAGATAAGCTTGCCATCTCTGACAGAGGTAATCTGTAGTGTGTCCCTCCAGGTCAATGAGGGAGGTGTAGCTTCGAGAGATAAGAGAATGCAAGGGGTCAGCAGCTAGTACTGAGAGAATCAAAAAGATGAGGCCTAGAGTGGATTGGTTTCAGGGACAGCCCCCTTTCTGCTTTTGGAGCAAACTTTGATGTTGGAGGTCTGCAGTTATTTGCTGGTTGCTAGTGGTATCTGGTGGCCAGGGTATTAAAGTCTGCAAAGTTAGGGCCTTGCATACAGTGTATCAGGAGGTAGAAACCTAGTCTTTCCCAGTGTCTGTAGGTTGGGTCCACTTTAGCAGGGTGAAATTGAAGATTATAAGCAAAAGGCAATATCAGATATTGAAAAGAGTTAAAATTTGAGTGCTGAAATATGTTGCACCAAATCTGGTATGTGTCTTCAGTAAAGGGGTTAGTTTCATCTGGGGGTATATTCAGTAGCTGCTGGGAGAGACTCCCTTTAGTAAGTAGGATAAGATCTCCTTCAACTACTTCAATTGTTTTCCACAGGGCATTTTAATCAGACGAAAGCCAGTACACTTAGAGTAACAAATCTAGTACAGGGTCAGGAAGTGGCCTATAAGAACTGGGAGGTCATCTTATCCCAGAGCCAAAACTGTGATTTCTGTGGAGTTGCAGGAAGAGTCTGAGCAAGGTACAAGAGTCTGGGTAGTAGGTTCATCCTAATACAGTCGACTCTTCTCAATTCTTAATCACCATGTTGAGTTTCTCTAGAGTGGTGATGACAGCTTCCAGGTGTGTTATCTGTGCCAGGGTTAGTTTAGGAAGGTGCACTTTTGTCAAGAAAACTGCAGTGAGAGAGGGATCAAATGGGTGTTCTGGGGTGTAGAGTTGTGAGTAGTATGTGTGAAATGTACTGAAGATCTGATTCAGGCCAGTGTGATATACATTATTAATTGGGTCTTTGATATGAGTTGCAAAAGAAAAAAATGAAAGGACCAGTAGTCCTTCATTAATGTCAGCACAAATCTCAGAATAAAGATGTCAGTACAAGGGCAATTACCACAAGACAGACCTTTATTACAATATCATATAAAAAAGCATAAAAAAGAAAAAAGCTTTTGGCTAAAGTACACAATTCCTTGAAGTGCAAACATAATTAGCATGTGCAAACAATGCTTAGAAATGCAAAACAAAGCATCCACAGGGAAGGCATCCATAGAAAAAAAGCAGAGAAAACGCTGTCCCCACAGCTGCTATACACCAAACAAACTATGCTGTAGGCTGTGTGTTAAAAACAAAAACTACCTGACTGTAGTCAAAAGTAAATGTCCTTCTTCTGCAATAATCATTATGGACCACTGACCGCAGTTACAATGAGTCCACCGTATGGAGAGAAAATAAGGATGCCAGAAACCAAAAAGGTCTCAGTGGAGAGCTACACTTGGTTTTACCAAACTCAAACGGATGCCAAAGAACTGCATGGTGCAGCGAGGACAGTGTAAAACACACTCTGCAGGCTTAAAGAAACGAGAAATGCTCATTTCTATCAGCCTGCAGAGTGCATTTTCCACTGTCCTTGTTGCACCATGCAGTTCTTTGGAGTCTGTTTGAATCTGGTAAAACCAAGTGTAGCTCTCCATTGAGACCTTTTTGGTTTCTGGCGTCCTTATTTTCTCTCCATACGGTGGACTCATTGTGACTTCAGTCGGCGGTCCATAATGATTGTTGCAGAAGAAGAAAGACATTTACTTTTGACTACAGTCAGGTAGTTTTTGTTTTAAGCACACAGCCTACCGTATAGTTTGTTTGTTGTATAGCAGCTGTGGGGGATGGTGTTTTCTCTGCTTTTTTCTGTGGATACCTTCCTTGTGGATGCTTTGTTTTGCACGTCTAAGCATTGTTTACACATGCTAATTATGTTTGCACTTGAAGGAATTGTGTACTTTGGCCGAAAGCTTTTTTCTTTGTTATGCTTTTTTATGTTGGCTTGCCGCGCTTGCACGCAAGTCATTATGTTGGCTTGCCGCACTTGAGCGCAAGTCAACATATTGGGAGAGTGGAGATTTGGAGGCGCGGCTGCTGTTGGGCGAATGCAGGGCACGCATCAGTAGGTGCGTCCCTCATTCCCCAATAAGCCAGCATGCTAGCACTGACACCAACATTATGTAAAGTGGACATAACTTGTAAACAAAGTGCCGCTGCAATCAGAGACAATCTCGTCATAGAGCGGCATAAAGACACACCTCCCATACGTGCCTTTTCAAGTGAAACATTTCGATAAACATGGTGCCGAAGCCGCCGTCACTAAATCTGAAAGGAATCCAACATCGGGGGTACAATCCCCATGTCAGTATGTCCGGCTAGTCTGAGTCCCACGACTCCCCCCCCAAGCCGTCCCCATGCCACGCTGGGTGCCCACCCCAGCGTGGCAAGTCATTGAATTGCCGATGGGGGTGCCCAATCCCCCGTCAGCTCCACTGTCCTCTCCCCCGAGTACAGGGTGCCACGCTAGGAGCCCACCCCAGCGTGGCAACTGATGCCATGGCTGACGGGGGTGCCCAATCCCCCGTTGACTCCGCCCCCCACCAGCCATCCTTCTGCCATGCTGGGAGCCCACCCCAGCGTGGCAAACGTCCGCATCGCAATTAAAAAAGTACCTGAAAATTAAAAACAGTCCCACGCAGTCTCCCTGCCCCCCCACAACCCGCACCCACCCACTGCACACCTGCCTCCCCACACACCCCCTCACCCCATACTTACCTCTGGAGTCTGGCGCGACAATCTTCGGTGGACTGGGAACACATCTGCACTCTTCAAAGCCGACCGCGAACTGAGGAAGTGCCGGTAAGCTGTATAATGGAGTGAATAGGGTTTTTTCAACTTTGTTGCATATCTCAGGCATTTCTTGGAATTTTTGCACCAAATTTTCAACATGGGGTTTTTGGGGCCCCTCCTCATGAGTTCTGTCACTGTCATGGCGTTTATCGGCCTCAAAAGGTGATTTGCAGTCACTTCGTGAAATCAATTTTAGGCCCATTAGCGAAATGGCAGTGGTGTCTCATGAGGTGCCCTCTTAAAAGCCTGAGTTCCAAATTTGGTGGAAAAATCCAACAACTGCCTGTTTTACGAAGTGTACGCTTGTGCAGTTGCTACGCAGGGCTCAGCAACTTCGCCGCATTCACACTATTTTACTGCCGGATTTTCAGCATTGTCATTTTTGTACACCTCCTTGTGAACAGTACAGCTGTCATTTTCCACATCCTGCCCGAAATGTGTTTCCGCACTTCCGGCGCACAATAGTGCAGTCGCTGTGGGAAATCAGTGTTTGGGCCAGATTATGAAAATGACAGTGACACAGTTCATGAGCAGAGGATCTAAAATGCCTGTGTTGAAAATTTGGTGATGATACTCCATAAAATAACTGTGTTACGAGCATGCGTTGGCAGATTGCACGCACGCTCGTACCGTCGTGCATTTGTGATATTTTCAGTCTGGATTTTCACCATTGCCATTTTTCTACACCTTTTGATGAACAGTACAGTCGTCATTTGACATATCGTGCCCAAAATGTGTTTTTGCACTTCCGGCGCAGAATAGCGTGGTCGCTGTGCGAAATCACTTCTTGGGACACTTTGAGGAAATAACAGTAACACTACATGAGCAGAGGTGCTAAAATGCCTATGTTGAAAATTTGGTGCCGCAACGCCTGTAAAATGGCAGTGTAGTGTGTTTGCATTGCATATTTCCCACGCACTTGGGTGGCTTCAAGAAATTTGGTATATTTACATGCCACATTTTCAACACTGGCATTTTTTCCACCTCCTTATGAACTGTGCAGCTGTCATTTCTCATCCTGCCCGACATGTTTTCCACTGCACTACAAACCCAAAGGGACACCCTAATGCTTGTCACTCTCTGCAGGGTGGGGGTGGGTTGGCATCAGTTCAATACTTCACTGCCATTCTTATGATGCATCTGTCTAACTCCTGCACTACCAATGCCAATGCCAGCAAGCCAACATTCGGCATTGACAAATGCTTGTTATATGATATTGTAATAAAGGTGTGTCTTGTGGTAATTGCCCCTGTACTGACATCTTTATTCTGAGATTTGTGCAGACATCAATGAAGGACTACTGGTCCTTTCATTTTTTTCTTTTGCAATTTTTATTCTAGCTCCAGAGGTAATGTGCACAGTCCTGTTTTGTGAGCACCCCACAGACATGCCCCGTCAGGTGACTTTTTTTTTTTGTATCTTTGATATGAGTAACAGCTGAGGCTGCTATTTGGTGTCTTAAGTGAAATGTCAGTATTTTGGTAGCTCCACTCTGCCATCATAATATTTTTGACAAAGGTAGTATAGAGCAGCCTTGGTTTTAGTATTATCTTGGATTTCACACTGCACTTTCCTGAGGGCAGGTATCACTGAGGCAACCCATTGCATATGCTGGGTTTGAAGGGTGTTTAAGGTTTGCTGACAACTTAACAGTTTTTCCTCTCTCTGTTTCTTCAGCCTGGTGGAATAACTAATGAGTTCTCCCTCAAGAAAAACATTGAGTGTTCCATAGAATACCTGGAGAGATGTCAGGGTGTGAATTATTGTGTACAATCTGCTTAATATGATCCTGTACCCATTTATGAAATGTGTCACTTTTAAGAAGAGAGTTGGTAAAGCACCAGAGGGTACGGGATCTGGTAGACCCCCAGCTGAGGGTAAGCACTATAGGGGCATGGTCTGACAGGGAACTAGGTAAAATATCTTAGTGTGAGATCAGGTGTTGGCTTTCCTTGGTAATGTGAATATAATCAATCCTTGTATATAGCTTGTGGGGAAGGTCGGGTAATGGGTAAAATGACGTTACTTTGGTTGAAGAACACACCAGGTGTCAATCCAAGCATAGGTATTAAGTAAGAGTCAGCTGCGTTTTGCAGCTCCCTAGGTGTTTGGAGGGGATGGATTAGTGGGATCCAGATCATCGTATGTCATACAGTGATCTCACTCAAGAATCAACAACCTTTTTTGAAACTGCAAAACTTTACCCAGAAGTTGGTTTACTGCAGGGGTGTCAAGTTCAAGTTCAAGTTCAAGTTTATTGCAGGAAAACTCCATTGAGCAAGCTCATTCACAAGGAAGTCCTGTGACATACACACTTAAAGTACAAACACAGATAGGTAATAACAGTATATACATGAAATACACGTTACATGATACAGGCTGGATATACATACAAGGGTACCACATAGGGTGACCGCAGGTGGTAAATATTGATATGAGACAGGAAGCGACTTATAGGTCGCATACTGATAAATGAAACATGATGACTGGTGTGATTTGATTTAATCAAATCAAATCAAATCAAATATACAGTATTTTGGCAGCTAGAACAAACAACAGTCTACAACTGATATGGGAGGAGGAGAGTTGATAGAGTAGCAGTGGAGCGTAAGCAAAGATAAAGCCAGGAGTAGAAGGGAAGGAAAGCAGTTAATATGACAAATCAATTATACCTTACCAGTGGATAAATATGGCACACATGGAGAAGGAAGAGACTTAATGACAGTTACAGGTGTCTTTTATTTTGGCTGAACTCAGCGATTTGTAGAAGTTTATTGAAACTGTGCTAGTTAGTTTCAGTCACGGTTTGTAATTGGTTCCAAATGGAGGGAAGGGCATATGCATAGCACGTTTACTAAAGGAAGTTCATGCCTTTGGTATGTCAAGCATAATAAAGTCAGATTTTCTTAACGAGTATGCACTATGTGAGATTCTAATAAGGGAAGAGAGATAGCTTGGCAATTTCTGCAGGAGCAGTTTAAGAGTCCATAGCCCAGCATGGAGCAGGCGTCTAGTAGTAAGGGATGTCCAACCAACAGCTGCATATAAGTCACAGTGGTGCGAACGGGAAGGGGAGTTGGTAATGAACCGTAACGCACGGTGATAAAGGATGTCCAGTTTACTTAGATTTGCAAGAGTGATGGAGGAATAGATTACATCGCCATAGTCGAGTAGGGGGAGAAAAGTGGCCTGTACAAGCTTGTTTCGAGTTTCAAGGGGGAAAAGGGGCCTATTTCTGTAGAAGAAACCTAACCTTGCTTTTAATCTTCTAGAGACATCTTCGATGTGGTCACTGAAAGATAATTGTAATAGATCCAGATACCTAGATATTTAAATTTGGTTACAACCCAGAGGCTTTCGTTTAAGCGTGGTGACAATGAAGTCTTGGGCAAGAGTATTGGGGGGCCTGAGACAGCACTGCGGGAGAATATCATCGCTTTGGTCTTCTTGGCATTGAGCAGAAGCTTTGCCTTTATTAATTATGCTCAGGTTGTGTGAAGTCCGGCAAAACCTCATTGACTTCTGATAACGATGAGCCAGTAAGTATACAACACAGTATCATCTGCAAAAAGTGCAGATTGGACGTAGATATGTTAGCATCTAAGTCATTGATGTAACAGAGAAAACAAGATAGGGCCTGAGATGGATCCTTGGGGACTCCTCTTGCAACTGGCAAGGCAGCAGAAAAAGCCTTCTGCCTTTACTTTTGGAATCTTCCAGTTAGGTAGGCTGAAGAACCACTGGGTGGTATGGTATGTGGCACCCAACTTGCAAGGACAATTGACTAATAGTTTGTGATCAACAGTATCAAAAGCTTTGCTGAGGTCCAAAAGACTGCACCAGTTACCTTCTTAGCATCTATAGCAGAGATCCAATCATTGGTTACTTTTGCTAGTGCAGTGATTGGGCTATGATTAGCCCGAAGCCAGATTGAGCTGGGTTAATGAGTGAGAAGGTTTCAAGTGAGATTTTAACTGAATATGGATCGTTTTTCGAGAACTTTAGAAAGGATAGGCAATATGGAGATAGGCCTATAGTTGTTTACATCGCATGGGTCACCAGATTTAAATAGAGGGAGGATATGTGCTGATTTCCAGCAGGACGGCACAGCAGCAGATGTAATGGAAAGATTGAAGATGTGGAGAATTGGGGCAGTGAGATGGGCATAGCCTGACCTTAGGAAAAAGGGTTCCAGCCTCGTCCCCTGCGCTTTTTGGTGTCTAAGTTAAGAAGAGAATCTTCTACTTCTTTATAAGTTATCTCGCAGGTTGGAAGGGACTGGGTGCAGGACTAGATGTTGGCGGGAGGGGTATGCTGGCTCACTGCAGCACCAGCATAGAGTGACGAGTCAAAAGCTAATCCAGCTGTGGCAAAGTGGGAGTTAAGTTCCTCCAGGATTAGGGACTTGTTTTCCACAATCTTGCCACTTCATGCTATCTTTGTTGGGACAGAGGGGCCATGGGCCATCCTTCTATAGCTTTGATAGTCTTCCATATTTTATGAGGGTTACCTTTAGCTTGTTCGAGAGTAGAAATATAATAGTTAGCTTTAGCAGACAGTTTTCACAGTTATTCCTGGCTGTTCTAAAGGCCTGCCAATCCGAAGATTCTTTGGAATGTCTAGCTTTAGCCCAGAGCTTATCTCGAGCTATAAGGGCTGCCTTGAGATCCGAGGTGAACCAGGGATTGAATTGTTCCGACCCTTACTTTGATGAAAGGGGCATGCTTATTATTATTGTAGTGAGTTTGTCATTAAGGATGCAAGCTGCCTTGTTGACATCTTTGGCTAGGTAAAGATCTTGCCATCTGATCATGCTCAGGTCAGATAGGAAGTTTCACTGAATTGCGTAAAGGATCTTTTGTTATAAAGATGGGTGTGGCTGGGCCTTAATTTGAGATCTTATGCAAGCAACAATTCCATGATAGCTCATGTCGTGTGAAACACTGCCAAATGAGATATTTTGTGTGGATGGGTGGTTAGTACCACATCTAGAATGGAACTGTTGGCAGTATTTAGAGTGTTGTTCCTAGTAGGTTCTCTGACTAATTGCCCAAGACCTAGCTCGTCACAAGGGATTTGAGGCCATGTGATTTAGGTGACAGCCAGTCCATATTTAGATCTCCTAGAAATATTTTTCAGTTTTGCATCTACGAACATGGATTTCAAAGATTAAGGACTTCATCACCACCAGACGGGGTCTATAGCCACCTAGGATAGTGATACATTCCGAGGAGGGAGATGAAGGCTCTGAAACTAACTCAAATTCCTTGGCTAGAGATTTGCAACTAATATTGGTGACCAAGTGCACTGGATTTGGATAGATAACCACACCCTACTTAGACTCTCTATACTCTACCACTAAATAAATTGTAGCCCTGCAGTGATATTTGTTGATCAGTGTTAGCTTTTAACCACGACTCAGTAATTATGATAAGGTCTGGGTTATGTGCAGCCCAGGCTTGCAGCTGTACAAGTTTTTTAGGCAGGCTTAAAATGTTGACCATCATCATTTGAGACCTGTGGTCTCAGCAAAATCGATAGAGACGAGGTAAGTTGTGGGGGTGGGGGGCAGGCTGAGCTCCACATTTCTGAGCAGAGAAGAAGCAGAAGTATAACTTTCTTTAAGGAGCTTATAAGAATGGAGACTGCTTTTTATTTCTTTGTGGCAACCCATATCGTTACATGCTAAGAGGTGGCGTCACTGTAATGACAGTTGATTGTGAGTCAATGTAAGTGCTTGGGTAGACATAGGTGAGGACAGTAGTGCAAAGGGTGTAGGCTAACCGGCGGAATAGGCTTAAAGGGAGAGGAGAATGACAGAGTGTCTGCACGGTAGACTGTTATAACATTAGGTATTGATAAGGTACATTGAGAACTGAATTGCATTGAGGTACTTCAAATTGCACTGTATTGCTGAAACTCTGCACCTTAGGAGCAATAAAAACACAATAAGAGCCATGGTCCCAGATTGAGTGGTCTCATGATTTGTATTAGTACAATATTTTCTAGGCAAGAAATTTGCCCACCTAGGTACCCATTTAAAACCTAGATGAGAAAATACAGCAGAAAGGGGAACAAGGAGATCAGGAGCAGCTTAGTTAGTGGCCATCCACCCTTCAGACTCAAGTCCCTTGTAGCAGAACCGGAAAGAAGTAGAATGATAATGCAGGCCATGCTTACCAGAAAGAATACGGTGATTTATATAGAAGACCAAGAATCCTCTAGTGGCAGGTCTGTATAACCTGCTAATGGAAAAAAAAAAAAAAGGTAGTTAGATTCTTATTGGAGCCAAGGCAGAGTGCTTGGATGGGGGGGCGCTGCAGGAATAGCAGTCAGACAGAAGAGGTGTAAGCAATTTAAAACAGTAGTAGAAATTACAATCCAGCTAATACAGTAGAAAAACTCCTAATAACACAGTAGAAATCTGCTTAGTTCTATGGAAAGTCTAACAAAGTGCCAGGTGTCTATAGCAGGGGAAAACTCCTGCCAATCCAGAGTGGGTTTGCTGGAGCGCCCGTGTTCCGATTAGCTGCGCTGTCGATACCTTCCAAGGAGCTGCAGGTGGGTGTTCTTGGTCTTGGTCGGTGGCTGGCTGGGTGCCGGCCGACCGTGGGTGAGCTGGAACAGCCCTGTTCAGGGACAAGCAGCTTCCAAGGAGCTGCAGGCGGGTGTCCTGGTCTTGGTCGGTGGCTGGCTGGGTGCCGGCCAACCGTGGGTGAGCTGGAACAGCCCTGTTCAGGGACAAGCAGCTTCCAAGGAGCTGCAGGCGGGTGTCCTGGTCTTGGTCAGTGGCTGGCTGGGTGCCGGCCGACTGTGGGTGAGCTGGAACAGCCCTGTTCAGTTCCCAGTGGGATGCATAAACTCGTTAGGGCACCGCTCTTACCTACATACTACTCTGTGACCACTGCAAGTTGAACATGAGTGTCTGTGTAGGATCCTGAGGGTTGAAAGGTTCTGGGGACAAAGACTGTGATTCCTCTATGTTTACCCTTTCCATATCTAGAGGCTACCACTGTGAGAAAGCCACATTTTTGTAATTTGGTATGCTCAGCTTCAGAAAGAGGAGTCTTGTAGAGGAATAAAAACAGGATGAGATTTCTTAATGTGACTTTTTCCTTTTAATGGGATTATTAAACCTGCTAACATTCTGTGAATTAATAGTGGTAAAAGTTATAGTAGCCATGGAAAAAAAGATGTGCAGGAAACTGGAAATGCCCCAGGTGAGCCTCCCTGCCACAGATGGGAAAGCGGGACCTAAATAAGGCCAGTATGTAGTACCACTAGTCCACTCACCTCCTTTAGAGGGTGCCCCCATCCACAGCAGTGAGCTTATCTACCAGCCACTGTGGTAACTTATGCATAATATCTAATATAAACATTGTGCAAGTGTCAGAATAGCAGCAAGGACGTAATACAAGATAACATTTTGAACATGAACTAGAACAAACCATTATCAAGAAAAAAAAAACAATTATGTAAATGGGAAACATTAAGTAGGGAGCCAACAGCTAGCATATGACTAGCTAATAGGCCCTCCCAGGGGACAAGAACCAGGTGTGTAGGGCTAAAGTTAAACCTCAGATAGCTAAGTTTAAAATAACAGGATCTGTGAACATGGGCAATAAGGTAGGGGAACCATCTATCAGATTCCCTAAAAAACTGGGTGGCAAATTTGTAATGGTCTCGGCTGCTTACAAATAAATGAAAAGTTGCCTTCTTGGTAGGGGGCAGGTCTCCTATCAGTGGGGGTGATCCACCAAGTGGGAAAATATCAATACCCAGATATAGGCAAGGGCTTACATCACACCACCCGATAAGGCTGATAAGGCAGCCATGTGATCAAAAAGCAGGAGCCATATCTAGAGCGCTACATCCCAAATTTAAAACTCTGCTTTTTAGGAAGAGGTGAAGGCTGATGGTAATCTGTAAGGCAGGTGAGGAAGGTAAGGGCACATTTGGGAGACTATTAACAGTGTGCAGATAATACAGTGTTTATGTACTGGCATTGATTTGAGTTTAAATTTAGTACAACTTCAGATCTCCAAGTAAAATGAAAACCAAGTGTTCTACAGTTTTCTGTTTAAGAGGAAAGACCTTGTTTAAGTCCCCAAGATGCTGAAACCAGAGAAAGGGATGGGGGGGGGCTTCAACTGCATAGCATTATAATCACAACAACTCATGGTGAATCACCCCCTCACCCATCACCACAGTGCAAGCTCCACAGAGCATCTGGAGTCCTAGAGGTAGGGTCAATCTAAAACCTTTTTTGTACAGAATGTGAACCTTATATGAACTGCAAAAAATCAGAGCCCACTTCTCGAGATCAGTTTAGTACATAACCACCACACACTGTGCTGAACTGCACAGGAGTGACAAGAGGGGTGATCTGTTAAAAATTAACCTTGCAGGGGGGCGTGGCTTCACCCCAATCATGATGGCCACCTGATTACAGAGCTCTGCAGACCTGGGGACTGCTAACCATGAGTTGCACCTTTTAAAAAATAAATATTTACTGGCTACACACAGAATCCGACTCAACTATCTCTCAGGAAGGCACCCAGCAAGACAATATCTCTCCCTGCCGCATTTTCTGTTTGCTACAAGTTGCTGACTGATATCGGAGCTTAGCTATGTCACAGTGTAATAGGCCTGAGGTGCCTGGGAGCCTCTCTACACAGCAGATCATGGAAATGTTTGCTGCACTGATGCAGCGAATGACCAAAGTGACTATAGCCTCTAATGACACCACCTCGGCAATACAGCAAATGGACTCCAGGATGTCCAAAACGGAAGCCCAAGTAAACTGGAATTTGGACAAACTTGACTCTCTCACAGTGTTAGTTCGGGAACAGGAGTGCACAATTCATAGCCTGCAGAATAAAATGGCCGATATTGAAAACACAAGCCGCCGGAATAATCTCTGTATCTTAGGCTTGCCCGAAGGGGTTGAGAGGGGGCGACCAGTTGATTTCTTATACGATGTCCTACTGGAGATACTCCGACATGATCTTCCACCAGGCTTCACGACTGAAAGGGCCCATTGAACTCTTAATCCTAAACCGAGACCCTGTGAACGGCCTAGGCCCCTTATGGTACGCATTCTTAACTTTGCAGACAAGGAATGGGTCTCCTCTTGGGCCTGAGAGTTTGGGGCACTATCAGGGCAGGGCCACAAAGTCCATAAATTTCAGGACTACTCTAAAGATCTGGCTGCCAAACGCAAAGCATACACTGAATGTCGCCGATTGATGCATGCCAAAGGTATTCAGTTCACACTACGATACCCTGCTATGATGCAGCTGGAGGTAAATGGGGCATCTATATCTTTTGCTACCCCCGAGGCCCTTAAGGAATACAACAGCAATGCACCGGCTAGGAATACTACCACTGGCCACAGCAACACTCCATATAAAGGTTAGTCTGTCAATGGGGTACTGACCACTTCTACACCGAGCACAGATCCTGGAAGTAGCTATCAGTTCCAAGGCCTACCAGCCAGATCTCAAAAGCATCAGCAATCTGGGAAACATGTCAGAAGGAGCCACCCGCATGATTGAGCAATGGAGCCAGGATACCCGAATACCCGAAACGGAAGACTCATGCGAGCTCACCCTTCAGAAGTTTGCCTCACCAAATCGATATGCGGTTCTTTTTTTTTTTTACATTTTCTACTCTTTATCCTGGAGAGTCCTCTGTCGGGCTTCAGCCCTGGTCATGGCCCCTGGAACTTCCACCTGCCATCCATCGCTGCTATCTCCCCAGTTACCCCCAGCTTGCCCCCCGGAGGGTGGGGCTGCGGCGTTGGACCCCCATATCTGAGCCACGGGACAGTATCTGGTCGGGGAGTGCGGCGATGGCAAGCTAATCGAAGCCCCCAGGAGGGCTTCACAGAGACAGAGGGCTCTCCCCTCCTTTTTCCATTTTTCTTGGAGGCAGGGACGTGCAATGACACCAGCGTCCACCCCGCCTCCTTGTGTATTGAACGCCGGTAGCGTGAGTGACTCCTGGCCTCCGACAGGGGTCCTCCTCGCACCAGACACTACCCCACCCTCTCCCCGGAGAAGGAGAGCCAGCCATGGGATGCTCCTTCCTTCTCCCCCGGCTGGCCCTCCACTGTCCCAGGTCCATTCCTGAACCTGGGTTGCCGGCATCGCAAGCAGAAATCCAATCACAGTGCCGGTGGGCCGATTGATATGCGGTTCTAACACCAGAAGATCAGTTCAATACAGCAGAATTTCCCGAATATCCTGAGGCAGAAATGGTACAAGAGGTCACGGTGTCTGAAATGGCTTACACCAATACAGCTGCAGAGGAGCCTAGTGATATACCCACCTCCTTTCAGTTCCAGAAGAAGAGCGTGGACATTTAGACACTAGCACAGATAAGCTGGCACCCTCTCCAGCGCTGTACACTTCGCCTCTCCATGTGGAACCCCTCACGGACGGAGACAGATAAGTGTCTATTTTGTTCTTTTTCTGAGGGCAGGGTAGGGGTTTGGACATTGGGGAATGCCCCCTTTTGTTAAATGGGAAGGTTTAAGGCTGTTAGTTTTTCTCCTCTGCTATTCTATGTCCTGATACCCTTACCTTGTCACCTGAGGAATAATATCCGGGACACCGGAATTCAGTGTTTTTAAATTACAAACAAAATGTGTTTAATGTAAATAACAGCATAATGGAAGGTTGTACTTCATAACTTACCTCCTAAGCAGCTACCCCTCTCCAACCCAACTCACACCCCATCCGGGAGGGATCCCTACAATGGGAACCCCTTCCCCTCCCCGTACACGGGTAAGCAACACTCAGGAAATAGCTGCATTTAACATATGGGAGAGTCAATATCTCAGATAAAACACCGTGCCATTATCATTAGACAGATTCCTTGCTCAGCCACTCCTAAGGCTTATAAACCCACCCAATAGACTGGAATGCCGAACTAGACACCAGTATAGGTGCTAACCTCCTTTTCTCTGTACACTCCCCCCAGGCAGTGTTGGGTAAGTTACTTTTTCTATTACTTGCTATTACTTTTGAAAACTTGTTCCAGAAAGCTCTGTGCTGCCACTAGCAAGGAAGGAGAAGTACTGGAAAATGTAATACACCTTACAGTTACAATTACTTATGTCTTTTTATACAGAAGAAATATGTAGCTGTAACTGATTACATTTATTTGAAAGTAACTAGTAACTAACCTATTACTTTCAAAAAATGTAATCTATTATAGTTATTTATTATTTTTGTATTGTTTTAGTATAAAAATAAATAAGTAACTATAATTGTAAGGTGTATTATTTTTTCTAGTACTTCTCCATCCTTGCTAGTGACTGCACAGAGCTTCCTGGAACAAGTTTCCAAACATTATAGAAAGTAATAGAAAAAGTAACTTACCCAACACTGACCCCAGGTCTAGCCAGACCAGTACAGTGCTGGCATCATGATTGATTTTATGCTTCCCTTCTAAAATTGTTAACTTACTAGACCTCCATTTACCCCCCCCCCCCAATGAATAGCCGGCTGAAGCCAATAGAGGATAGCTTTTCCTAGCTCCATAAACTGACTGCTACCATTGCACATAGTGCAATGTGTGTAGATAATTTTTCTGTTAATGATTTTATATTAGAGTCATTGTTTTTTTATAAACAATATGCTGTAATCTCTGTTAACTTCAATTCGCTATGTTGTAAACTGCTGGAAGAATTTACTTAAAGTGTTAACACTTGTGGTTATCTGGGATTTATGTCCGATCTTGTCTGGTGATTTTGACCCCTGGAGCCCTTCAATTGTTTCGAGCACAAGTTTCAACATTTTGCTTGGACCCCTGGACTATGGCTGAAATATCCTTCATAACATGGAATGTTAGGGGTCTAAACACTCCGGTAAAATGAAAAAAGTGCTGACACACTTGAGGAGATTGAAGACTCAAGTCGTCTTCCTGCAGGAGACAAAACTAACCAGACACGATCACGCACAATTGGTAAGAGATTGGGTGGGGCAGAAGATCCACGCAGGTGTCCCTACAAAAAAAAGAGGTGTAACTATTTTGCTCCATAAAGCTTTGTCATGGAATATATTACAGAGTATAGTTAACCCCCAGGGCCATTGGGTTATAGCCCAAATTGCCACCCTGACTGGCAATCTTCTGGTCAACATATATGCCCCAAATGAGGATAACCCCCTTTTCTTTGTCTATCTAACTGCTAAGATAGAGGCCATTATTGCTCCAGACACCCCTATTATAGCTAGTGGAGACTTTAACCTTACTCTGATCCCTATACTAGACAGCAGCGACCTGAGCAAAGAAACTCACAATAGGGGAGCCCAAGCCGTCCACATCTTATGCTTCGAATACCAATTGGTGGATATCTGGCGCCTTACACACCCCAAAGAACAGGATTACACATTTCATTCTGGAGTTCACGGTTTCTTTAGCAGGCTAGATTTTTGGTTGATTTCGCAAACTTTAACACATTCGGTGACCACTTCCAGCATTTTCCCCACGATCATTTCGGATCATGCCCCAGTCCAACTACTTATAGCATGGGTGACCCAGCTCCTAAATCCTCCTCCTGTGGGCTTCACCCCCTCCTCATGCAGGACCCAAACTTTTTGTGCTGGCCTAAATCCGAAACTGAGCTTTTTCTACTCGAGAATCCCATCTCGGATACCTCAGTACAAAACACCTGGGAAACTTACAAGGCCACAATGAGGGGGAAGATTATAGGGTATGCTGTCAACAGAAGAAAGGAAAGGGAAAAAGAACAGACCAGGCTAGAAGGACAGCTGGTTCTTAAAGGCCTGCCCACACCCCACCTAGTAATCCCATATGGGCAGACAGGTTCTAACCCTCAGACTCAAGTTAAATGAACTCATGTCCCGAAAGGCTGATTTAGCCATGCTGAGAGTCCGGCACAGCTATTGGGAGGGAGGAGACAAATGCAGGAAAATGCTGGCCAACCAGATTAAGCAGCAACAGGCAGCTAGGTTTACTGCTAGTTTATTTTTTTTTTTATACTTCCTTTATTGAATCAATGGTTAAACTTTTTCCATTACATTCCTCTACACATTCTTAGGTTTCAACAGCTTATATCTGTTCTGAAATATAGTACATCGTACGTAGATATTTTGACAATCTTTTCAAATATGCATAAACCATAAACCTTTACACATTCTTAGGTTTAACCGCCTATCTCTTTTCTGAAGTGAAGTTCATCATACATACGTGTGTTGTAGATCATATCCAGTCTATATTAACAGTAAAACTTAATGAAAAAAACACACACTTTATATTCAAATAATTGAATACTAAATAAATACTACCAGGATTAATTTGTGGGATGAAGACAGTCATTGGGCATTTAGAGACAGATCAGAGGGACCATAATAGCATATGTTATTGTTCAATTAGAAAAAGAGAGAGATACATTTTCTTTTCTGTATTTCATTTCCTACCAGATGAAAGGGCTTCTGGGGGGGAAGGTGATGCAAGCCCAAGTTGTCAGTTTGCCAGTACTTATTTTCCCTTCTTGTCATTAAAGAAACCCCAATAATTATTTACTGAATTTGCTCCTGAATTAATTCCCATCTGGTCCATCTTGTAGTATAAATTTCCATTCTGTTGTTTAGAGCATGTGATATTTGTTCATATGTATGTTCTGTACTACAGCTTTCCATTCCCTTACAGTAGGAGAGGTGGTTTGGAGTCATTTTCTAGTAATTGTTTTATATGCTGCTCCCAACAAAATAGCCCATAAATATAATGTGTGTTTGTCCTTCATTCCTGCTGGAGGTATACCCAACAGTAGGTTAATCTCTGTCATTTGAGAATGATTACCAAAAATCCTTATTATATGACCCAATACTAGGGACCAAAAAGTATTTATTAGTGGGCAATCGTAGAATATATGTTTATATGAGGCTTTACTCTCTCCACACAACCTCCAACACCTTTCCGGCACCCCCAGGTTTCTCCGCGCCAGAGTTGTGGGTACTAAAAGAAATCTTGCTCTAACCTTCCACATAAATTCCCTCCACAAGGGAGAGGAGGTGGTAGACCAAGTATTCTTCCATACTTTAGGCCAGTCTTGAGCACTAATTACTTGTTTAAATTCTTTTTCCCAGTTTGCCTTTACCGGGTCCATCGAATGTTTATGTAACAGAACTAAGAACTTATAAATTATTGAAATGGCCTTTTCTCCAAGACAAGAGGACCAAATCTGTATAAACGGAGATTGATCCTCATAAAGTTGTGACTCTCTCCCCCTTGCTCTAAGTTGGGTTATGGTGTAATCTCTCATTTGGTAAAAGAACAATCTGTCCTTTTCAGTCCAAGTAAATTTCTCCTGGGCCTCTTCAAAGGTTATGGGGATATCCCCTCTCATTATTTGCCAAGGAGCTACTATACCTTTCTTTATCTGAGAGTTATACCAAGACGTAATCACAGGAGAGTCAAATTGCTTCTTTACTAGGAACCATTGGTATTTCCAGAAATGGATTAGTATCTGTTTACTCTTGGTTCCTCTCCTCCAACCTTCCAATATAGTAGAGGTAGTTTTTGAAGTATTATGTAGGGTTCGTTGCAACAAGGGGGAGGAGAAGAGTATTGCAGGTAAGGGAGGGGATTGTTCCCTAGTTAGGTCTATTTGTTTCCAGGCAGCCTGATATGTGTGGGTTCCCCAGAGCAATGCCAGGCGCATTTGAGCTGCAGCCCAGTAGTCAGCTAGAGAAGGGAATGATACTCCCCCCATCGTTTTAGGGAGTGAAAGTTTCCTAAGGTTTAAACGGGGTTTCTTGTGATTCCATTGGAAGGCCACAAATGATTTTTGCCATGATAGAATTTCTTTCGGATCAACTGTGCATGGAATGCACTGAAAGAGGTATAGGAGACGGGGCAGTGCATTCATCTTCAAGGACATAGTGCGAGTATAAAAGGAGGTTGGGAGAAGATCCCATCTTCTCATGTCATTCTGTAACGTGTTTATTAGAGGGATATAGTTTTGTTTATACAATTGGGACAAATCTATGGGAATCCATATTCCCAGATGCTTCAGGGAGGATCCATCCCATTTTATTGGGAATTTATTTCGAAGTCCAGTTGAAGGGTCATATTTTACCTTGAGACCCTCTGTCTTGTTGATGTTAAAGTGTATCCTGATAAGTATGAAAATAATTGAATCTTCTGCATGACCGATGGCATTAAGAATTCTGGATTAGTTAAGTATAATAAAAGATCGTCCGCAAACAACACCAGACTATGCTCCACTCTAGAAAAAGTAATGCCACTGACATCTGGGGATTGTCGGATATATTGGGCTAAAGGTTCAGTATAGTAGGCAAATAAAAGTGGGGATAAGGGGCAACCTTGCCTGGTTCCCCTAAAAAGGGAAAGTCGTTCAGTTAGATGCCCATTCACACGGATAGATCCACCAGGACTTTTGTAGAATCTAAATACAGTTTCTATAAACTGGTCTGGGAATCTGAAGTGGGCAAGGACCTCCCTTAAAAATCTCCATGATACCATATCGAACGCTTTTTCTGCGTCTAATCCTAAGAAAAGGGATGGTATGTTCTGAGTCTGTGAGTGTTCCACTAAGTATATCGTGCATCTTACATTGTCCTGGGCCTGACATCCCGGAATGAACCCGCATTGGTCCATATGGATTTTTCTGGGGGTAAAAGATATAAGCCTCCTAGCCAGAATAGATGTTAAAATTTTGTAATCTGTGTTTAGTATGGATATAGGTCTGTATGACTCACAATACGAGAGGTCCTTGCCCGGCTTCGGAATGACTGAGACTATAACCTCATTCCATGAAGGAGGGACAACTCCTCCCTCTGATGTGACGTATGCATAGAGTCTATTAAGTAGGGGATTTAAAACTTTAGAGAAGGATTTATAGAATTCCCCTGGGAGTCCATCGGATCCCGGACATTTCCCTGTTTTTAAGCCACCTATTGCAGTTTCGATTTCTTTCGATGTTATCGGGGCAGTCATTTGGGAGCTTTGCTGTTCTGTAAGAGTCGGAAGATTTAACGAGTCTAAAAAATTTCTTATTTCCTGTATTGACAAGGAGTCTTGGGCCTTGTAGAGCTTTGAATAGTAATTAAAGAAAGCCTCGGCTATACCTTCTGTTGTATTATGAGTTTTACCTGTTTGTGGATGCCTAATCTTCATTATGTTTGACTTTGTTTTTTGTATTCTCAACCTTCATGCTATTAGTCTGAGGGATCGAGGGTCCCCATCATAATAGGTATGCCTTAAGAACAGTAATTTCTGCTCTATCGAATAATCTAATATTTTATTAAGTTCACTCCTTAGGTGGGTAAGCTCTTTACTTCTAGCCTTGTTTTTTTGGATAGCCTGTAAGTCCTCCATTTCTTTTATTTTGTTTTCAAGAGATGTTCGTCTAGCCTCCCTAAGTTTTTTCTTGTTTGCTGATATACTAATCAGTTTGCCCCTTGTAATTGCCTTAATAGTATCCCAAAGAATAGATATTGATGTATCAGACATATCATTTTGCTCTAGAGCTTGAGCTATTGTGTCTTCTATACATTTAAGGACCTGTTTATCTCTTAAAAGAGAGAGATTTAGTCTCCAGAAAGTTACTTTCTTTATCGCTTGGGGGCAAAACTGACAAAAAATCGGGGCATGGTCTGATATTACAAAATCTCCTGACCAAATCTTTACCATGTCCCCCATTTGTTCTTTAGGGGCTATAAAATAATCTATACAGGAGTAAACATCATGGGCCTGGGAGTAGTATGTATGTCTAGGGGCCATGCCATGAAAATATCTCCAGATGTCTTGAAAACCTAGTTCTTGAAGTAGTTTCTTGACTTGACTTGTAGTTTTCTTCCTTTTCCCTTGATTTTGCGGTGTATCATGATTCTCGACTATATTCAAATTTAGATCTCCCCCACATATCATTTGTCCCTCGGCCCATTCTGCTAGTTTCGAAAAAAAGGATCTATAAACCTCGAATCCTGAAGCAGGGGGACTATATATGGATGCAAAGGTTGTTAGTTGACCATCTAAATGACCCTTAACCATGGCATATTTCCCTTCTTTATCAATTACTTTGTCCTTAATTTCAAATTGTGTTCCCTGTTTGATTAACACTGCTGTTCCCCTTCTTCTCTCCCCTTGATAAGAAGAGGCCACGACATGCGAGAAACCCAACCTTTCAAATTTTTTATGTTCAGATTGAGAGAGGTGCGTTTCTTGTAGCAGAACAATATTAACCCCAGCCCTTTTCATACTCTGAATAATTTTGCTTCTTTTAATGGGGTTCGTGATTCCGTGCACATTATATGTGCAAATAGTATATGGTGTCCCCTTAATCATAATTATACCTTAATTGCTCTCTTATTATCAAATTATCTGGTTTGATTTCCAAGATATCGTAGCCTCTCTTCCAGTTACTGCTAGTTTAAAAGACCCGGGTATCAGGAACAATAGCAACCAAGGCGCCTGAGGTGAACAAGATTATGACTAACTTTTATGCTCAACTCTATGCTTCATCCCGCGCAGCCGTACACTCAGATACCCAAGCATTTTTAGACGAATTAACCCCCCCACATTGTCCCACGGCCAAAGAGATAGATTAGATGCTCCCTTCACTGCCCAGGTAATAACAACCGCTCTACTGGCTTTAAAACTGGGGAAGACACCTGGAGGGGACAGATTCCCGGTGGAATTTGTGCAAGCCATGGCCCCCATGATAACTCCCATCCTGGGTCAAATGTTTGCCAAATCCAAAGACAAAGGAATGTTGCCCTCCTCCCTCAGAGAAGCCACCATAACAGTCTTGCCTAAGAAAGGTAAATATTCTACTGCCCCCTCTAGCTATCACCCTATTTCCTTAATAAATTCAGATAGCAAGGTTTTGGCCAAAGTTTTGGCTAATAGATTAAGCCCCCTTCTCCCTTCTCTGATCCACCCTCCCAAGTAGGTTTCTTTTCAGGCCGATATAGTACTGACCATACGCAAACTCTTCTTAACCTTATTCACATAGTTAAACAACTTAGTACCTCATCAGCCGCCTTGGCAATTGATTTCGAAAAGGCATTCGACTCGGTGGAATGGGACTACCTGCATACTGTACTGGATCATCTTGGCTTTGGATCGCAGTTTCTGGCTAACATCCAGGCCTTAAACGCACTCCCACAAGCTTGGATAAGAACCAATTCTTCACTGTCCGATCCCTTACCATTCTACAGAGGTACCAGACAGGGTTGCCCTCTCTTCCCTCTACTTTTTGTTCTGGCAATTGAGCCCCTAGCATTTGCCATTCGGCAAGCTAAAAATATCACAGGGATTCAGCTGGGAGACTCCTATTTCACAACCCTGATGTACACAGATGATCTGCTAGTGACTCTGGCAGATGTCAGCACTTTCATACCCCCCTTACTATCTCTTTTAGACCGATACACACACATCTCAGGCCTAAAAGTCAATCAAACAAAAACCAAAGTTCTTCCCCTTAACTCAGCCTGCCATGAGGGCTGCATCCCCCAAAAGGCCTTAAATGGTCCCCAACCATTATTACTTACCTAGTGGTCAAGATAGGTGCCAACATTGACAAATGGTGGGATAATAATTTGAACCCCTTGATATCCGAATGTAAGAGAGATCTGGAGCGCTGGACCCACCTGCATCTCACCATGGCTGGGAAAATTGCAGCTTTCAAAATGTCCATAGCACCAAAAATTTTCTATTTTCTTCCCCACATCCTCCTTTTTCTTCCCCATCACTGGTACCAAAAACTAGACAAGATGGTAGGCTCCTCTCTTTGGGGTTCCTCTCGGCCCCGCTTTAGTAGGAATGCTCTTAGAGCACATTGGAGTCAGGGGGGGTCAGGGCTCCCATGGCTGGAAGGCTATAAAATGGCATACCAATGTTCCCAGACTTTGAAATGGTTTCAGCCTACCTCTAATAGCTCCCTCAATGGCAAAAAATAGAACAAACGATTGGCCACACATCCATGCTACCTTCTTTATTATGGCTCCCCAAAAGCCTCACTCTCTCGAAGCATCCCACTATAGCCCCCTCTATCCACTACTGGATAGTGGACCACAAGAAGCTTAAAAAACATCCACACCCTCTGTCTTATACCCCTCTATGGCATAATTCTCATATACAAGTAGGCGGCTGCCCAGTATCCTGGCAGTCCTGGTATGATAAAGGTATACATTTCCGCAGTGATCTTCTGCTCCTCAACACTGGGACAATTGTGACTTTTAAATACCTGCAGGATCACTGGTCTCTGCCTAATTCAGACTTCTGGTGCTACCTGTAGTTAAGGGATGCAGTTTAACCAATTCTAACGCATGGTAAACTCCGAACAGCAGAGGAATCTCCCATTTGGAAGTGGACCCTACAAAAAGGAGGAGTAGCTGGAGCTATCTACACCTCACTAAGAAACACTTTACCTAATCCAGCATCCCCACTCAAAGCTAGATGGGAGGCGGCCTTGCATGTTCAAATATCTGACAGCCAGTGGAGAAAGTGCTAGAACACTGCCCATACTGCCTACAGGGACACCCGTAGTAGACTGATTCAAAATAAAATCATATGTTTTTGGTACAGAACCCCCACAGTACTCTGTAATGCCAAGGTCCTCCCACATGACAAATGCTGGAGATGCCTCCAGCCAGGAAGTGATCTTGTTCATATACTATGGGAATGTCCCTTGATATCACCTCTCTGGATAGCCATAGCGCAGTTAGCAAGTCAAATCCTAAACTAGAATATTGCACCGGTGGCCCCTCTGATGCTGCTCGGACTACAGCTCACTACCCCACTTCTCCCTCCACCCCAATTTAGATGGCTGATGCTACTATGCATGCAGGTAAAATGCTCCATTCTATGAAACTGGAGAAGCCCAACTATACCTTCACTGGCAGATATTATACCCTCTCTTACATCCTTGTACAAATTAGGCAGACGTTCCCATGTATCCTTAGGACAAAGGGACAAGTTACATATGTGCTGAGCCCCATACATGGCATACATAGACTCCAGAGCGGGAATAAGGTGAAGCATATAGTCAGAACCTTTTGTTTCCTCTTGTTAATGAACCAGCAACGATGAATTGACCTTTCTTTGAACAGCAAACCTTTTTAAATTCTCTTGCTTTAGATGTAGCTATTGTTAATAAGTATTTCTGCTAAGATATGTTTACAGCAGTTTGTGTAAATAGTTGTCACTAGGACATTTTAGTTGGTATCTGATTTTACATTTAGATGCATACTGTACCGAGGTATCTTATCTATCTTAAGTCTTGTTACTCTGTGGTACTCTTTTTTCTTTCATTATAGAATGGGACCTCATTGACCACTGGAAGGTATCACTTTCTGAATGTAGAAGCCCTTTCTAACCTCAGCAACGGTACCTCCTACGTAGTCCAGACCATAAACCTTTGGAGCATTGAGGTATTTCTCCTGTGTGGCCACTGGAAGGTACAACTTTCTGATCCCTAGGCCTTGTCAATCAGCGGCAGTACCTCCTCTTGGTCGCACAGTGCCTCATACTGAAGGTAGGTCCAACCTGTTTTGTTTTCTCCAGATTGCAGAAATGACACTCTGTGTTTAGTTTAAACCTCCTGGTGCAGAGTATATAGCTAGGGATCCAGTGGTGCAGTCACAGTCTGGTTGCCACCAGTATGTATTTAATAAGATCACAGACTACAGATATTCTGTTTTGTGTTTCTGATTTCTACTTATTATTTCTGTAAATATGTTCCATGTATCTGTTCTTTTTAAAATTAATAAAACATTTAACAACAACAACAACAAAAATTATCCTTGCAGACAGTAGGGAGCAGTAGGGGCCCCAGTCCAAACTTCTCAGCGGTAGTGAAATTATAATCTGAGCCTGGTGGTGAAGGTGACCTCCCCTCCAGTGCCTGCCCATCAACACACTTTGGTTCTCTTGGTCTATACAATAAGTTCCCTCTAACCAGCATGGATTAAATATACTTACATATCCCTGGAAGATTCAATGGATATAATTATGCTGTAGGGAGAATTCCAGAGGTCCTCACAGAGAACCCACAATACCCCGGGTAGCCCTCCAGCCTGCATTTAAACCTCCAGCTAGGCACTGTCATTATGGTCAATGAGGCAGGCACCAAGTGAGTGCCCCCCCAACCATGGTCACACTTCTAGTAGCTGAACTTGGGCCAGCTCCCCAACACACATATTTACATATCCCCATCTTAGGCAGCAACAACTCAGGCAAGCTATACATTACCAGTCCAGCAGAGGCTTAAGTAAAGGCAGCAGAAAGTGTGATAAGCTCACACCAAAGTTTGTTCAGAGAGGCAGTCAGGTTTTGGTAAAAGTCTGAAGCAATTCCTGGATGTCTCCTCAGGGTAGCCACTGAGTGTGTTTTCCAGGCCTGTAAGGTCTGCGAATCCAGGGGGAGGGGTGTCTTTCTTTTTGTCCTTGCAGGAGCATTGGCATGCGGTAAGACAGGAGCAAGTCCTTTTTTCTGTACGTTTTGTAGACTTCCTCTGGGGTATCACAGAGTATTGCTCCTTCAGAATAAAAATCACAGAGCTTTGCTGGAAAACCTCTTTTTTTGGCACAACCCCAGAAGCACTTTTTGTTTAGTGACATATTACATGAACTGGAGAACTGTTGATCAAGGGTGCTGCTGGTTATGAGTCAGTGCTGGTCTGAAAGTGCAATGAGCTCTTTCAATACGAAATGAATAGTCCTCCAGTAAGTCAAGTTTTCATCTAAAGAATTGCTCCAAAATGGTAATAAGATCAGTACCCTCTATGGACTCCCAAAATCTACAGAGTCACATGTTTTTACAGCATGACATGCCCTCTAGGTCAACATGTACAGTATAGCTGAGAGCTGTTGCACTTTTTTAATTGCCTCTAGTAGCAGTCTATCTGTTTTGTCTGCCCAGGAATCCAAATGGGAAACTGTGGATTGATGCTCCTAGGTCTGTTGCTGTGAGGTTGCAATCTCCATATGCACCATGGAGAAATAATTTTTTGTCTCCATTCAAAAAGCATGGAGCTCTTGCAGAATTAGTTTGAGCTTTGTTTTTTCAATGTGATGGCTGTAGTTGATGTCCTACCCCCTGCCATGTTGGGATTAGCAGAGATCTTGATATTTGATTCATATGAGAGCCATCCATCTGCATCAATTGTATTTGTGTCCCATTTTTCAGCCGATCTCTTCCCCATGTAATAAGGTCAGCTTAGTGAAACAAGTAAGTCTGTATTTTGATGAAAATTGGTCAAGCTGAAACTATTTTGTGGAGATGGAAATGGAAAGCATGGATTAGGCAGCCATATTGTATGGTGACGACACCAAAAGTCCTCTGCTGCCACTTTCCTACATTGCTCGGAGTGTTTCAGGTCATAAGCGATCATCACTCCAAGGTCCTTCTCGTCCTCTGATACAGATACCTGGACCCCTCCCAGGCTGTATTCAGTCCTTAGGTTCTTGGCTGCAATGTGCATAACTTTGCATTTCTTTGCATTGAAGCCAAGATGCCAAATCCTGGACCACATCTTTAGTTTTTCCAGATCCTTCTTTAGGTCTTGTATCCCTTCTGCTGTGTCCACCCTCCCACAGAGCTTAGTGCCATCTGTGAATAGGGAAATGTTGCCTTTAATGCCATACTCCTTAATGTTGATGAAGACAATAAACAGCACTGGTCTGAGCACCAAGCCCTGTGGGACACCCACTGGTGACCTCACTAGTGCTGGGAAGTTCCTCTCCCACAATCGCATTCTGTGTCTTGCCCCCTCAGCCAGTTTTCCACCCACCTGGTCAACTTCTGGCCAACCCCCTAAATCTGCCAACTTCCTGATCAACCTCCTGTGGGAAACAGAGTCGAAGGCCTTGCTGATGCCCAGGTAAAGGATGTCCACTGCTTGGCCCCCATTCACTGTTTTAGTGATCCAGTCAGTGATGTCAGTAAGATTTGTTTGGCATAACCTCCCTCCCATAAACCCAAGTTGCCTTTCATCCTGGAGACTATTCTCATCCAGAAACTCTACTAACCTGAACAACAGATGTTGTTGGGGGGGGGTGAGACCAAGATGGCAGGCAGCTGAACGTCTGCAGCATGGAGCTCTAACACGGACAGCAAACTGCTATAGAGAGTTACTTTTTTGGTAAAATTTGATCAATTATGGTAGAAAACTCCCTATAAGATATTCTGCAAACTGTAAGTAACTGTTTGCAATTAAAATATTTGTGGTGGTGATGAGTAGCAAACTGAAAAATGGAAGAGAAATTAGAACATATTTTGAGGACCATTCTGTTAAAGGCATAGCAGAGAGAAAGCTGCACACCCAGAAAACCCATAGTGGCTCTAACTCACCAGAATGAGGAATGAATGAAACTGAAATAGGAGTGTTTGTCCCCCTGCATAGACCACAAGGGAAAGGTTGATGTAGGTTGCTAGACTCTAGGAGAGCAGGAATGTTTAAAAGTCCTCCTGATGCTCAAGCTCAATACAAAACTGGGGGTGAAGGGGATGTTTCTGCACCAGATCCCTGTAGAAAAACCTTAATTTGTGTAAATGAAAAACAGTGAGAGGAAGAGAAAGGAGAAAATAACCCCATATCTAACAAAATCTCGATAAGCGGGGTAGCCCCAATTTCAAATCCACTAACAAAAATGAATGCAGGTGGAGCAGCTTGATTACCCAAGGGGAAATCCCTAGTATTGGTAAATCAGAGAATAACATCTAACCCAGCAGCACTGAGACTGAATAGAGGAACAACAGACCTTGCGGAGCAAATTGATTCAAACCTGGATACAGGTTTGGAAGACAGGGACATGGACTTTTGCAGTAATGTTACCTCTCAGGTAGAATTGGATAAACAAGAACTAAAGGGGGGGTGGAGGGGTTGATTTAACAGGGGACTGGGACACTGCACTCAGCCCAGCAAAATTCAGTTCTGAAGAATTAGAAAACTAGAAGGCAGTCATGGACAATAACCCCTCTGAAGATATTTCTTAAGCCCTACCTTCCCTCAATACAGAACATCAAAGTAAGGAGACACTTACCAGAGTTAAGACTCCAGAAGTGGCTTAGAAATGGCAAAACAAATCAGAATGAACTCAACCCTTAATAACCCCTGTAGAAATGGTTCAGGAGCAAACTGCTCCTATGAAGAAGTTTAAAGAGGTATACAACACAGAGGATTCTGAATTAGTAGATACTGCTTATAGTGGTAACCAGCTAAAATGTTCACCCCCCCCAAAAAAAAAACAACAACAATGAAAGTAAATGAAATTCCAACTACAAATAAAGAAGCATTTGAAAAGTTGGGGGCTAGTCCCAAAGAAAATAAAACAACAAACTAAAATTCAGAGAAACCTGGGGAACACCCTCACGATTTTGCTAAAGACATTTTAGAAGACATCAGAAATGGGCTTTCTAGATTGGAAATTAAAATAACAAATTTTATTTATTTATTTAAAAGTTGATAACCGGGAAAAGCACCAATGAGCCAAGGCTCATTTCCAGATGCGACCCAGGGGAATGCACAGGAAGAAATGAAAAGTATTAAAAGTGAAATTCAGGACTTAAACAATAGAATGACGGAGAATGAGAAACCCACCTCTGAAATTAAAGATGTAGTCCCTGTTATTAAGAAAGTCATAAAAACTTGAATAGAAGAACTGGGGAGAATTCATGACAAGACTGCTGATTTAGAATGGTGATCCAGAAGAGACAATTTAAAAATCTTAGACCTCCCAGAAGGAATAGGAAAAGAAGACATTCTGGATTTTTGTGAGAAATGGTTTACTGAAATGGTGGGAAGTAAATACCCAGAAAATAAAATTGAGCTAGAGAGGGCTCATAGATCACCAACAATGCGTAATTTAAGAGTAAGATACCCCAGGATAATTTATGTGAAATTTCACAAATTCTAAGAAAGAGAATGGGTTTTGAGGGAGCCAAGGAAGAAAAAAAAAAACATTAACTTTTCAGGGTTCCGGAACTGCAACAACAAAAAAATACCTATAGAGCAGAAACAAATATTATGGAAAAAACAAATTCCTTTCTTGCATCCATCACCTTCCTTCCACATTAAAAATTATTTACGGAGGAACAGCCAAAATTGCAAACTCTCCACAAAAAGCAAAGGAATACCGGCACCAGATCATGACCAGTGGAACAGAAAAGGATGAATGCCAGAAGGAAGAAGTGAATAATTAAAGAAACTTAACTTTATTGAAAGATGAAAAAGGGAAAGGGAGAACATGAAAAGAATAATGAAGGAGAAGAGAGGAGGAAAAAAATATTTTTTCGACATTACACCATTGCTTCACAGGGGAGATAGTTATACTAGGAAACCAGGTACTTGGTATTTAACTTCTAGCAGTGATAAAACTAATCTTTTATAAATTAAAGGGCTTGGGTATAACTGCAGACTGGGAAGGTAGGACACCATTTTGTTTGGAATACAACTTGCTTGGGTTTATTATTGTATAGACCAGGGGATAAATAGGAGGGAAGTATTAGGGAGGCAGATTAAGATAGTGTATGTATGTGTGTGTGTGGTGGGGCGGGAGGGGGGAAGAATGGCAAGAAATTTATGAGAGAAAACTGGAGGCAGAATTTGTAAAGTCAATAACCAAATTCAGGATATGGGTTTAAGTCAGATAGACCCTAAATCTTTTGACTATAAGCAAATAATGGGGCTGATCATTTTAAAGCACATAATTTATTCTGATGGGTGGATTTAATATAGTATCCTGGAACATTAATGGTGTTAAGAATCCTGTTAAAAGAAAAAGAATTGTCTCATATAAAAAAGCTTAAAACAGACTGATTGATTTTACAGGAAACTCATTTAACAGAGACAGAATTTAAGAAGTTCTGTAAATTCTAGGATGGATAAGCATTTCATACTGGTTCAAATGGGAAATCCAGAGGGGTAGCAATTATTTTTGACAAAATAGAGGTATTAAATAAAATAATAGATGCTAACAACAGGTATGTAATACTGCAAGTTAAAATTAATGATATATTGACAATTGCTGGGGTCTATAGTCCAAATGAAGATACACCAGGGTTCTTTGTAGAATTTTTTGCCACATTAGCTCAGTTTTCACATCCAATGATTATACAGTAGGTGGAGACTTCAGTACAGTATTAAACCCCACACTAGACAAATCTGGCTCACGCCTGACCCTATCAAAGTCTGCAGGGGTTACCGCCAAAAGTATGGAGGCTATGGGCCTATTTGATATCTGGTGATATAATAACACTCATGATGTTGAATTTTCCCACTTTTCACACAGATTTCAAACTTATTCTAGGATAGATTGGCTAATTGGATCACTTGGTATCATAATTAAAATAAACAAGATAGGTTATGAGGATATTAATTTAGCTGACAATTCATCCTTAACCTCTTCTATGGAGTTAAATATGAACTCTCCAAGTGCTAGATGGTCAATGGATCATATTCTTTATAAAGATCAAATGTTTACAAATTACATTAAAGAACAATTGGAATTTTTTTTTAACCTTTAGTTGGAATAGAGATACAACTTTGAATAATATACAGGATTCCTTAAAAGCTACTATGAGAGGACATATTATTAAATATAAAGCATTGTTAAATCAGGAAAGGAAAAATAAACTTGATAATCTGGAAAAAAGATATAAAGAGGGTAGAAATGACACATATACATACTAAACAGGAGAAAGATCTAATTATATTGAATAATTTAAAACAACAGTATAATATATTAATGAATGAAAAATGGAAAGAATTATTCTCAAAACGAGGGCAAAATACTATGTGCAGGCTGATAAATTGGGGAAAATATTAGCTTACCAACTTCAGAAGGAGAGAACAGAGAGACAGATAGAGGAGATTCTAATGGAAAACAAATCAGTGAATGATCCACAAATTATTAGTGAAGAATTTGAAAAATATATTCATCTTTATAGACAGTACTTCAGAAATTAACAAAAATACTAAGAATATTCCCTTCCAGATAGAAATCCCCAAATTAGTGTGCCCCAGAGAGAATTATTAAGTGAATCTAAAACCAAAGATGAAATTAAAGAAGCTATTAAAAAAATGAAAACTGGTAAGACCCCAAATCTAGATGGACTGTCTACTGAACTATACAAAATTTTAGGGGAATGTATCCTTCCATTATTAACATAATTATTTAACTTATTTAGTCAATATAAGCAGATACCTGATACATTTAGGGAGGCGGTATTAATAGTATTACCCAAAGAGGGAAAGGATTCAAGACTTTGCACATCATACCACCCAATATTTTTACTTAACTCTGATTATAAAATCTTTACTAAATTTCTAGCGTCAAGATTAGAAAAGGTCATGCCGGCCCAGTGGTGCTGAGGGTTGAGGCACTGGACGCCACACCTTGTGCCACGCCAGTGACCCAGGTTCAGGAATGACCTTGGCCCATCGGGGGTTGGCAGGGGAAGGGGAGAGGATTGAGCATCCGTAGGACTGCTCTCCTCTCCTGGGGGGCGCACCACCTTCCGCAGCTTGAGTGATCTCTGGTGGCAGTTGTGGATCATGCACTGCAGAGACTGCAACAAAAGGGGTATGGGAGCTTCAGCGAACGTCCTGTGAGTGAGTGCGGCATCACACCCGTCATGTGCTGGATGTCATTGCACATCTGAGCTCCCGGGGAAACCAAGAAAAATAGGATAAACCATGGCACCCGGGTAGGCAAAAGCCTGCTCATCTAGCCCATCCACACTCAATGTTGGGCCCGCCCCATCTGTCTCCGATCCTCCACTCCCCTGGCGGCAACTTGGCCCTTAGATAAAGTGCCAGCAGAGTTGGTGGCCCTTACCTGGGGGGCTCAGAGCCAGGTAGTTGGCCTCTAGGAAGGAATTGGGGGATGTGCCTACTGGAGGTAGGACATTAGAGGGTCTCAGACTGAGAGGAACAGTGGGTTGGAACCTGGGCAAAGCTGGAGAGAGACCTAAGGACCAGTGAAGAGGAGTATAGAAAATGTACAAAAAAAAAAAGATTGGAAAAGATCACTCCTTCTTTGATTCACAGAGATCAAGTAGGTTTTGTGAAACAGAGAAGGTGCTTTAATAATATTAGAAATGCTCTGTATGTTATTGAAGGCTATAAAGACTCAGAAACTGTAGTGCTTTCCCTGAAAGCAGAAAAGGCTTTCAGCAGGGTTGAGTGGGAATACCTATTTAAAGTACTAAGTCTAGCTGGAGTGGGGGAAATATTCCTGGGCCGGATCAAAATGCTGTATAAGAACCCAGTTGCTAAAGCTATAACAAATCATAATAGTTCTCAAAATTTCAATGTTTTTAGAGGGACTAGACAGGGTGCCCTTTATCTCCTTTACTTTCTATTTTGGCTATAAACTCCTTGCAAACAGGATTAGAGCAACAGAAGAGACTGAAGGGGTACAGATAGGGGGTAGAACTTTAAAATTGTCACTTTATGCAGATGACACTATGATGTACTTGACAAATCCAGTAACCTTTATTCCTAAGATTATAGAAGTTATCCAATCTTTTGGTGAAGAATCAGACAACAAAATAAATTGGAAGAAATCAGAGCTATCAAGATTAAGTATTAAAGCAGCAGTACTAGATAACAAAAACTGGATCTTTTGCAACAGTTTATTCCCTGTTCTCTGTTGAGCATTTACCTGGTAATCTTTCTTGTTTCCGCTGTACCATCACCCTGTAATTTTCTCTGTTTTTTTTTTTTTTTGTTTTTGTTTACATTTCTTCCACCCACCATATTGACCTGGAATCCTGTGCTGCTAACCTCACATTTTTATTTATTTATTTATTGAAATGTTTCACCAGGAAAGCACACTGAGCAACAAGTTTCTCATCTCTCGGTGTGACCTGGGGGGAGGGGAACAATGGAGAAAGTGAAATAATACATACAAACACTCAGTACATACAAGTTATACTGTACATACACATGCGCATGACTCACAGTACTACACAAGGACAGCAGGAATGTGCAGCACAGGGTCCCACAGAAAAAAACAAAAGGTGTGATGTGACGTGGGGGGGGGGAACTCAGCTGAAAATTAGGCAGCAGCCATATTTAATGTGGTTCCACAAAAATGGAAATACATTTTAAATATCTAAAAAACTAAAGATCGCTAGCAAAAAATATTTACAGATATGGAAACTGGAACTATGGCTGTGTGCTTCCAGCTAAAAAGCAGAATTTTGATAATCACTTCCTGATTATCCAGTACTGCTGCTTTAAAGGAAATCCACATCAGGAATTTAACAAAGTTGCTATTAATACAGAGAATATTAAGTATTTTGGGGTATATGTAACTAGAAATATTAATCCAGCTCTGGACTATAACATGAAATTAACATTGGAAAAAGTAAAACAGGATTTAGAAAAATGGACACATTTACCAGTGACCCTAATGGGAAGAGCCCAGGTAATCAAGATAAATGTCCTACCTAGGATCCTGTATATTCTGCAATCACTGCCAACAATAATGACAAATAAATAAATCAAACAATTATAAAAACAACATACAAAGATTTATGTGGAAAAATAAAAGGCCAAGACTTACACTTTTGAAACTAGTAGAAAAAGAAGCACATGGGGGTTTAAACTTACCGGCCCAGATATTCAAACTGCGCCAGTCTGAGGCGCAAGCCCCTGCGCTGCTCAAAATAGTTGCGCAGGGTGTGGCGGGTGATATTCAAAGGAGTTGCGCTGTTGAGCAACTCCTTTGAATCTCCTTGAACCACAACACTTGCGCGTAAGCGCAGTGGAACTCTTGCTTCTGATTGCCAGGAGTTGAGCATTAAACTGCGGTGGCACAAGCACCATTGCGCCATTGCCGAATTTCCGATATTCAAAAGGTGACATGCAAATGGGGCCATAATTTATGCAAAGCGCCCAGGGGTCCATTTGCATCTCTTTGTAGCCCCATTTGCATGCCATTTGCATGTAGGTGCGCCGATCGAGGACTTGCTCCTGGCTACCCTGCCAGGCAGCAGCCGTCGAGGACCGAGCCTAATGCAACCCGATCGCGGGCATCACAGTTATGACCCCCACACATCACCCATAGCCCGATCGCGGGCAGAACCATACATGTGGCCCCCACATCACCCATAGCCCGATCACGGGCAGAACCTACATAAACCCCAGTGCCCGATCGCGGGCAGAATGTAACCCTCTCCCCAACCCGAATAACTCCCTGGTGGCCCAGTGGACCGTAAAGCCCGATCGCGGGCAGAATGTCTAGCAGAACCCCCCAAACATCTCCCTGGTGTCTAGTGTCCCCCACCCACCACAAGCCCCTCACCGCTCCCCCGCGGCGGCGGGCGACAGCATCCACCGCCTGCCGCCCGCCGCCTGCCGACTGACTGTCGGTAGGGCTGCCGCCCATTGGTGCAGAGCTACAGCCAATGGGCATGCAGCCCATCCGTACATGACAGTCCAGATTTGTGAATGATCATTCACAAATCTGGACTGTCATACTCGCGATATGAGCTACTGCCCATTGGCTGTAACTCTCTGCACTAGCTGAACATCAGTCGGCTCGGGCAGCGAGGCGGCAGGCGGAGTGGGATGCTGTCGCCCGCCCGGCTGCGGGGGAGCGGTGGAGGGCTTCATGGGTGGGTGGGGGACACTGGACACCAGGGAGATGTTTGGGGGTTCTGCTGTGACATTCTGCCCGCGATCGGGCTTTACGTCCACTGGACCACCAGGAGTTATTCGGGTTGGGGGAGGGTTATATCTGCCCGCGATCGGGCACTGGGGGGTTTATGCAGGTTCTGCCGCGATCGGGCTGTGGGAGGTGGGGGGAGACATGTACCTGTACTGCCCGCGATCGGGCTGGTGGGGGGGCACAGGGAGTGAGTTGGGGGCCAGCCAGGGGTGGCAGCTGCTGTGTTGCGCCCTGCAATGCAGCAGCTCACCTGTGGGTGGCCCTCGACTTAAGCCTTTTTTTGGCTCAAGCTTGTGCGGGCGCAGGTTGGGGGTTGCGCATGCACAACTCTGCGCAACCCGACTGAATATCGGGTTGCGCAGGTTATGCATGGATCCTCCCCCTCCTGTTGAGCATGCATTCATTTGCATTGCTCTCTAGCGCAACCTGGTGCCAGTGGCGTAACTGCCTCCTGCTGAATATCGCAGAATGGCGCATTTTGGACTTGCGCATGGCGCAACCCTGTTGCGCATGGCGCAACCCTTTTGAATACCTGGGCCACCAAATTTTAGACTATACCAATATGCTGCATTACTATCCCATACCTCAGAATATTATTCTGATAACCCCTCCTTGTGGATACAGTAGATTATAAGAGGTTCTTTTTTTAATGGCAGAAAAAATTACCACCATTTGTACAAGGAATATAGTAAATCTGAATTAAAAAATATAAATAATATTTGCATTAGATCCACCCTTATAACCTGGGACTTGTATCATAATGAAATGAAGGAGAACATTAGAATAAATATACACAGCCCCATTAAGATTGCAGAATATGGAAAGACACAGTAGTTGAAGAGTGAAATTAATCCATGGGGGAGATACAACATCTGTGATACAGGTGATCTTTATAGAAGGGAACATTTCCTAACGTTTACAGAGCTAAAACATCTAATACAACCTTCCAGATACAGAAAATGTTAACTACCTTAGAATTTGGGCTGGTCTTGTTGGGCGAATGGGAAGAAATCTACATATTCCTAAATTAACAAACTTAGATATCTAACAGAGATCAAAATTAAAAGCTCATTGCTAAAACTTACAAAAATTTAAATTCAGTAACAACATATGTAACAATCAAAACTTTAACAAAGTTGGAAAAGGAATTTCAGTATGAGGTACCAGAAACTAGATAGTTAGAAGCCATTAAAATGATTGTCTACTATTAATAATAGGCTTAATCGACTTCAATTTAACATAATACATAGAATCTATTATACGCTCCATCGGCTCAACAAGAACCCTATGATCCCATTAGTGTGTAATAGATGTAAAAAGCACAGTGGAACATTAAAACATGTAACAGCCACATGTAAAAAATTAAGCCTTTATGGGAGAGAGTGTTTATACACTAAATAAAATTCCAGGTATAGATTTAAAATTTCAGCCCAAATTGTGTTTGTTGGTAACTACCCAATACCAAATATTACCATCACGGCATTTGTGGAAGATATTAAATATCGGATTAATAAATGTAAAAAGATGCATTGCTAGATTATGGAAAAATGAGGATCCACCAGAATATATGCTGTGGAGAAATTTATGTGTAGATTGTATCGACCTTGAGAGACAATACTGTATGGATAAGAAAGCTATGGAAAAATGTAATACATCCTGGGCTCCGGTTTTAAACTTGATTAAATCAATACAGATTTAATTTTTGGGGTTGGGTGTAGCTAAGGCAGGGGTAGAAGGATAGATATATAGGGCGGGATATTCAGAAGGGTTGCACATGGTGCAACACAGTTGCGCCATGCACAACCCACTGATGCACCCTGGTGCGATATTCAAAGGGGGATTGAGCCTGGCACAAATCCCGATGCACCGGAGCGCATCAGTAATGTATGTGGTGCAGGTGGGGGTGTGCCATGCACATACTCCATTACATCCGATATTCAGCCGGGATGTACTGGTATGCATGCATAACCCCTACCTGTGCTGCACATGGGTGAGCCAAAAAAAAAGGAGCAACAGCTGGCCACCCACAGGTGAGCTGCCATATTGCAGGGCGCAATACGGCAGCTGTCACCTATGGGTGGCCACCCGAGCTCCGGCTGCACCTTCGTGGCGGCGTCCCCCCATGCCCGATCGTGGGTATACATAGTAAAAGTATAGTCACATATCTCTGGTGGTCCAGTGGACCGCTCACAGCCTGATCGTGGGCATAAGTCGTAAAAGTAATAGTCCAATATCCCTGGTAGTCCAGTGGACCGCTCGCAGCCCGATCGCTGGGCATCAGTAAAATCCCATGATGAACCAATGCAACCCTGCTGGTCCAGCGGTACCCCCTTCCCCACCTGCCCACTGAGACCCACTGCCCTGCTCCACCCCCATCAGCAGTGGGTGGCAGCTCCCACCCACTCACCTACCACTCCCGCTGACTGACCCCGCATGGGTTGTACGCCCACTGGTCCACAGCGTGAGCCAATGGGCATGCAGCCCGTACCATACTACACAGTTCAGATATGTGAAAACAGCCAGCTTTGGAGCGCTTCCACTCACCTGCGAACCTGCACACATAGTGGAGGATGCTGCTTGTCTAATGTCTGGTAAACCCCTTTAAACTGAAACACAGAAAAGAGATTTTTACAGTTGATTGAAAAACAGGTGAACGTTTCAAACTGCTTTTCTTGATGTAAATTTTATTGCAGAGTAGCACTGGCTGAGTGGTTATAAAACATGAGAATATGCAGGAAAGGAACATAACTAAATGAAGGTAGAAAAAATGATGGCTTTGATGTTTTGATTTGCAGTTTGCTTTTTTTTAAATTTGACAGGGATTCAGAAGTCATTATGTTAAATAACTAAGAGTCTGTTACAAGACTTTTTTGTAGTAACTTGAAAGTATTACTAACTTAAATGAGTTTACATGCATGAGCCACTTTGTACTACTATAGACTGGTTATTTTATTGTCTCTTTACCATTGTATGTGCATGAGTTTACTAAAATCAGTTTGTATTACTTGTTTTATTTATTACAGTGAAAATCTATATGCTTGGCCACAACTGGAGGTTTGGGCACTAATGTCTGAGCACTATAAGGTACATGTCAGAATCAATTGTGCCCCATCATATGTTTATAGTTACTGTATATGTGTCTTAATCTATAGACCAAATATTGAAAACAATGGTGGTGGTTTTGTGTTTATGAGTAGATAAGGGTAAGGGGTCATAGTCAGCCAGATGAGATAATCATAAGGTGCTTCTTAATGTAGAGAGAAGTGAATACCCTATAGTTACTTTATTATCTAACATGTTGGATTGTGTCGTACATTTTTCGTAGTTCACATACTTCTTCCCTAAGGAAGAGGATAGTTCCTTGAAACATTGGCAGTGTTTTGAGCAGTGCTTCTAGTGAAAAGATTGTATTTTTAACTACTATATGAATCTATTAATATATGAAGAACAGAACATTTGGTGAGTAGGTCCATTTGTCCTACTCTAGATGCAGGAAACTTAGACGTCATAGTGTTCTGCAGTTGCTGACCATGGATGTTAAAAGCACACTGCTGCTCTTGTGTTCAGTTGTATTGTAATTTGCCTGTTGACTTTTACTATAATGTAATGTTTGTCATTGACATTTCTGGGGTTGTACCCAAAAATAGCATTTATTTGTCTAGTGCACCTACCTGGTTAGCAAAAAATAAATCAATAAATGCCGAGAAAGGGGAACGGCCTGAACCAAATGCAACATCTTATTTCTTGCAGCTCTTGGGACTATTAACTGGTACCTAAGGGCTGCTGTATTTTGGGGTTGACTCTATATAGCAGTTCGAGGAAGTTGGATATGAAGCCCACTTATCAATATAATTATTTATTAAAAACAAATCACACCGATCGTATGAATAGGGTTGCAAATTTCTGTAGAATTATTGACTTAAGCAAGTTTCATATACTGAAAATATAATACCGTAGGGGAATTATCCTCCTTTTTATAGAATAAGAAGTGAATTTATATATGGTATTTATAACTGGTTTTAAATATTAATTTTAAAAATGTGTGGATTTCTTTGTGTCTTGAATGTATGTTTTTGTGAACATTTTTGTAATGACAAAAGATTTTCTTTGTCAAACAATAAACTTCTACCTACCTACTGTTATAGGCTAGGCAGCTCATCTTTTAGCTCAACATGGGGGAACTGCTCACCTGATGGCCTTGGCCATTACCACGACCACTTGCTGAAAGGTATTGTATTTCATAGTGTCATTTTTTTTTGGCTTTTCAGTTCTTTTTGTCTCATCTTCTGTTTAAACACCTTTGTTTCTATGTCTGGCCCTTTTTGCAGCTTCCAGATAGACATTTGTATGCTACCTTGGTTCCCTCCCTCCCTCCAGGTGCATTCAATTTGGGGTCTCATTCATCAGCTAGCCCCAGTTGGATTTAACTTCTGCAGTGCTGTTTGGCTTTCTCTGTAAGTATAATCCAGTCAACGTGGCATTGGTAGACCCCGTTTGACTTCCCTGACACCTACAGCTTACTGTATATGTTAGCCCCACCAATGGAAATATAAAGTGAAGAGAAATATGAAGAATATAGGGGTTGTAGACCCCATCACACCATTCTACCTGAGATGGGGAATATTCAGTAGGATCTACTGCTACTGTTTCAAAGATGCAGATATGAGTGGCAGCTGATTTTTCTACACATGAACAGAGTTGGTTGGGGGTATATCATATATTATCTATAGGCAACCCCTTGGAATAACAAGAACCATCCCCAAAAAGCTGTATTCATTTAAAATGGTAAACCAGGTAAAATCTGATGAAATGGTAACATCTGGTTTCCATGAGAGAGGATACAACAGTAGTAGATACTTACTGCATTGATATATCAACACATGCATTATTGAACCACTGTAAAATAAATTTCTTTAAAATACTTACATGAAAATAAATACAGTAGTCTTGCTGTGTTGCACAACTAGATGGCTCAGCAGTACCGTACATTCCAATGCAAGCTGGTTCACAGTCATATAGAGAGGAAGCCTGCTATAAAGGACACATCCATGCACCCAACTTTGTCCATTACAGACAGTGTTCATTGTGTCAAGAGAGGGTGGAGCCTATGTGTTGGGTGTTTCATCTGAGCTCTTTTCTTCTAGGTTGCTTGAAAGGACAGAGCAAAGAACCTTAACAGAGCAAGGATAAGGATTAAGGCATCTTTTGGCTAGGCAGATTTACTGTGTGTTGTTATTTTTATTTTGTACTCACAGGGATTGTTACTGTTTGTTGCTAACATTTTATTGCTTTATTTTTCTCTGATTCAAATTGTTGTTGCTGGGTATTGTGTGCTTATAGATTACTGCTATAATCTTCTGATTCAAATTGTCTTTTGCAAGGTATATCTTCTGTTACTGCTTCATTTTTCTGTGTAGCAAAGTGTTTCTTACAGGGTATCTTTTCTGTGAAATTATTACAGGTGGTGCTTTACAGATTTTACAGTTTTATCTATCATTAGGATAAGCTTTCAGGGCTCCTGCATTTGTTGCTGGCTGATTGTTTCTGCTCATACCTCCTTGTTTCTTTCATCTGTGGTTCTTCTTTTCAGAAGAGCATGACCACCCACCCCATCCCCAACCACCCCACACCACACTCCTTTTATAAGTAGCACAGTCGTGACATTCCTAGCAAAGCAGGAAGGGGTGGATAAGAGGGTATCCACACAGTGACCTCATTTACAGGGGCACTAGTAATTTAACTTGCTATAACAAGTTATACAAAAACAAATAAAACACAAAATCAAACTTTTGCTTTCATTTTCTTCCTTCTAATTACTCTGACCAGGTTATAAACCCAGCAACTTATCTGGAATGGATATCATTAACTGCAGGACCTGCAGAACACTTTTCAGAAGGGCAGTTTTACAGGATTTAGAACACTGTCCTACATGCTGGGCCATTGGAGATCTAAGGGCTCAGCTCCAGGCAGCATGGGCAGAGATTGCACCATCAAATCGCATATTCAAGAGGAAATATATTATAAGAACTGCCCGCCATTTCCCCCAACATCCAACAGAAGCACCTTGACTGCAGGGGTAGTTGGTCCAGGAGGTTGGTCAGGTGTTAGAGGCAAATCGGTGCCCCATCACTGGTTGCTCTCCAACATATCACCTCCACAAACCATATAAAACTACAAACAGGTATCTGCCTCTATCTCGAAATCAAACAAAGGGGCAGAGGACACTGCAGAGCAGGACACTGCAGCACAGGAGCTAGCACAACAAAACTCACCCAAAACAGGAACCAAAACAAAAGCAAAAAGGAAATCAAAAAACTTGATCATAGGAGACTCCATGATTCGGGAGTTGATATGTATCTCCAGCTGGGTAATGGTCAGATGTCTCCCAGATACATCAGCATGGAGACACTGACCACATTGCTAAAATTGTTCAGAAAGCAGGAGAAAACATTGACATCCTGGTACACATAGGGACTAAGGATCTTGCCAGCCGGCCAGTTGGGGAGACCAAGGAACACCTGACCAGGCTGGATGATAAACTATCATCCATTTCATCCGGCATGTCCTTCTCTGAGATCCTGCTAGTCTGGGAGTGGGGGGGCAGATGGACAAAAGGTCAGAGAAGGAAGATGAGAGTTTAACATGTGGCTCAAGGGCTGGTGCCAGGAAAAAGGACACAAATTTGTAGGGAACTGGCAACAGTTTTGGGAGAGAAAGTTCTTTAAATTTGATGGACTGCATCTGACTAAGGAGGGAGTCAGTGCATTGGGGCAGAAGTTTGACGTCTTTGCAGAATATTTAAACTAGCAAATGGGGAGAGGGGTGCAGCATCCCATACGTCGGATGGGAAGAACACCCTTCCCCCCCTCAGCTAGTGGTCAAACAGGAGTTCAGCATGTTTGTAATTCGTTTGCATCACCAGGTAAGGAAAAAGGTCTGGCTCCGCATACGATGCACAGGGGAAATGCTGGACCTTGCCCAACAACTAACACACTGAAATCTGGCCAATGGAAAATCATATACACAAATGCTCGCAGTCTGGGAAACAAGATCCCAGACCTGCAGGCAATAATGATAGAGGCTAAACTGGACATAGTAGCCATTAGCAATACATGGTTTACTAGTAACCACATTTGGAAGACTTCAGTACCTGGCTATGTACTGTTCAGAAGAAACCGAGGTGCAAAAAGGGGGAGGGTTGGAGTGGCCCTTTATGTCAATGAAAATATCAAAGCTACAGAAATTCAGAATACACATAAGGAGCCAGAAGAACATTGGGTCACCCTGGAAACAGGAAATGGGACAGCCTTGCGAACTGGGGTTGTGTACAGGCCTCCAGACCAGGGGGAGGACATAGACATGTTACTGTTAGAAGATATACAAAACATGACAGCTAAAGGGGAGGTTCTGATAATGGGAGACTTCAACATGCCAGATACAGATTGGTCAATACCAGCAGGGACATCTGCCAGAGCTAGACACATGGTGGATTCCCTGCAAGGGGAGGGCCTCAAACAACTGGTACAACAATTGACAAGAGGCAGGGGTATCCTAGATCTAGTACTGATTAACAGGGAAAGGATCACAGCTCTCCAGGTAGAAGTCACCTGGGTGCCAGTGACAGTCACATGGTATGGTTCAATTTGGCCACTAGAACAAAATCATCCCATTCCAAGGCAAAAATATGGGACTTCAGAGGAGTTGACTTTGATAAGATGGCCAACAGAGTTAAGCTAGCCCTGGCAAAAAGAAATACAGGTGAGGGGTACAGGCAAAGTGAGCAAGCATTAAAGATGCAATACTTGAGCCACATCCCATTGTGTTAGTGAGAAAAGGAAGTGCAAAGAAGAAAGAAATGAAACATAGAAACATAGACTTTGACGGCAGATAAGGACCACTTGGCTCACCCAGTCTGCCCATTTCCCTCAGAGGATAAGCTGCAGATCCTATTTAACCAACAGCCTATTTCTTCCTACCCCCACAAAATTGCCTTATGTCTGTCGTATGCATTCTTGAATTCTCCCACAGTTTTAGACCCCACAACCTCCTCAGGAAGGCTGTTCCATGCGTCCACCACCCTCTCTGTGAAAAAATACTTCATCACATTTCCCCTGAGCCATCCTCCCCCATCTTCAAATTGTGTCCCCTTGTTCTTGCACATCTCTTTTTCTGAAAGATGCTACCCACTTGGACTTTGTTGATTCCACTGAGGTACTTAAACATTTCTATCATGTCCTCCTCTCCCTCCTTTCCTCAAGGGTATACATATTAAGCTCCTTTAGCATCTCCTTGTATAGCTTCTCTTGCAGACCCTGCACCATTTTAGTTGCCCTCCTCTGAACTGCCTCCATCCAGTCTATGTCCTTGCGGAGATGGGGTCTCCAGAACTGGACGCAGTACTCCAGATGAGGTCTCACCAACTGTCTGTACAGGGGGATAACAACTTACTGTTTTCTGCTGGTGATGCCTCTCCCTATACATCCAGTATCCCCAGCCCTCCTACCACCTTCTCACATTGCTTGCCAACCTTAAGGTCATCTGATATATGATTACCCCCAGGTCCCTTTCCATTTTTGTTGTTGTTACTACCTCCCCCATTGTGTAATCTTCCCCATGGTTTTTGTTACCCAGGTGCATTACTTTGCACTTCTTTGCATTGAATCCAAGCTTCCATACTTCTGACCATTCCTCCAACCTTGCCAAGTCCCTTCTCATCCTTTCCATGCCTCCATGTGTATCAACCCTGTTGCAGATCTTTGTGTCATCTGCAAAGAGGCATACTTTTCCTTCCAGTCCCTCTGCAATGTCACTTATAAAGACATTAAAAAGGACTGGACTCAGTACTGAACCCTGTGGTACCCCACTAGTAATCCCTCTTTCTTCAGAGTGGACTCCATTTACAATTACCATCTGTGTCCTGTTGTTCAGCCAATGTTTTACCCATGCTACAACCCTGGGAACCACTCCAAGGCTGGTTAATTTGACTACTAATCTTTTGTGTGGGACTGTGTCAAATGCCTTGCTAAAGTCTAGGTAGGCCATGTCCACAGCCCTTCCCTGGTCTACTACTTTGGTCACCCAGTCAAAGAAATCAATTAGATTCATCTGACATGACCTTCCTGCTGTGAACCCATGCTGCCTTGGGTCCTGTGCCCCATTGGCCTCTAGATACTGAACAATTCTTTCCTTCAGATGTGATTCCATCACTTTCCCTACCACAGAGGTCAAACTGACAGGTCTGTAGTTTCCTGCCTCTGTCTTGCTCCCACTTTTGTGAAGGGGAATCACATCAGCCTTCTTCCAGTCCTCAGGTACCACACCATCCTGCCATGATTTGTTATAAAGGATAGTCAGTGGTGTCACTAGTTCTCTGCTTAATTCTTTTAGAATTCTGGGGTGAATTCCTTCTGGCCCCATTGCTTTGTCCACCTTCAGTTTTAGGAGTTCTTTCAGAACCCTTTCATCTGTGAAAGGACTGGGATCGACCCCCCTCTCCAGAGTGCTTCTGTTAATTGGATTAGGCACCTCCCCCACTTCCTCTTTTGTGAATACTGAACAGAAGTATTCATTCAGTATCCCTGCTTTTTCGCTGTCACTCTCTGCCCACCCACCATCCATTCTATTCAGCCTCACTATCCCTCCCTTTGTCTTTCTACGCTCCCTGATATACCTATAAAAGGTTTTATCCCCCTTCTTAACCGAGTTGGCTATCTTTCCTCAGTTTGTGCCTTTGCTATTCTGACTACCCTCCCTGCTTCCTTCTGCCTAACTGGTACAGTTCTCTGTCCTGCACCTTCTGTGTTTCCTTATACTTTCTAAATGCTATCTTTTCTCCTTAACCTTCACCACTTCTTTTGAGAACCATAGTGGCTTTTTATTTCATTTGATTTGTTTATTTGCTTCACACAAAGGCTTGTTGCCTCTGTGATGGCAGTTTTGATATTTCCCATTGTTGCTCCACCCTCCTTCTAGCCTGTTTGCTAGTGCTTTCTAAGGCACCTCCCATCTTGCCAAAGTCAGCCCTCCTGAAGTCCAGAACCCTTACTTTTGTGTGGCTTGACTCTGTAGCTGAGTTTATCGTGGACCACACCATTTGGTGGTCACTTGTTCCCAAATGGCTACCCACTTCTAGATCTGAGATCCTCTCACTGTCCCCATTTGAGAGTATGAGGTCTAAGATTGCTCCCTCATGAGTAGGTTCCAAAACTAGCTGTCTGAGGCATGCCACCCGAAGGGCATCAAGAATGGACCTGCTTTTGGATGTGGCTGCAGCAAAGGTGCTCCAGTTAACATCTGGCATATTTAGGTCCCCCATCAACAGTATATCCCCTTTCTCTGCCATCCTAAGTATGCCTTCTATCATAGCCTTGTCCATTCCCTCCCCCTGACATGGGGGTCTGTATACCATCCCTGTGCAGATTGTGGTGCCATTTCCAGTCTCTAAGGTGACACACAGTGCCTCCTCTCCTCCCTGTTTACTCTTTTGTTCAGTTGCTTTTATCCCTTCCCTTACATAGAGAGCCATTCCCCCCCTTCTGCCATCACTGTCTCTCCTGTAGGTTGTGTACCCTGGTATGTTAACATCCCAGTCATGGTTCTCTGTGTACCACATTTCTGTGACTGCTATGATATCCAGGCATCCCTCTTCCATCAAGGCCACCAATTCAGGGAGCTTGTTGCCCAGACTACATGTGTCTTGTACCCTGTGGGGTCCCATGCCACTCTCCTGTGGGTCTCCTTTGTGGAGGTTCCCAGCATACTCCTTGGTCTCCACTGGGGGTGCCTCCATAGAGGAACTACACTTTTCCAGAACGGCATAGAAATTGTGGAGAGGTACAACTGGAGGGATGCACCTCTGTTACACCACCCTCACCCTTCCTGAGCCCAATGTGGTCCAACCACTCCTCTTTCATGGCAACCTCTGAGGCAACGGCAGTGACCCTGGTGGTCCCTGGGTGGGAGAGGAGGTCCCACAAATCCTTCCCAACTCAGCCTGGAGATGAGAACCCTCCTCCCTCAGCCCAGAGAGATGCCTGCAGATGGGACAACACTGCATCCTCCAGAATGTCTCCCGGAAGACTGCTGCTCCACAGCCACTGCACTGCACCACTCCCATCATGTCTTTTTTCTGGCTCCCTAACTGTTGTTTGGAATACTTACTCTTTCCTCTGTTTGTTTATTTTCTTTTTTTCTTCCCCTACTTACTTACTGCCTCTGTGCCCTTTTAGCTCCTGATCTTCCTGTTCTGAGACAAGAAGTTCCTATATTTCTCAGTAGTCTCCTTACTTGCTCAGAGTCAGACCTCCAGCAGCTGGGGGGGACGGAGAGCTACTCTTGCCCTTCTAGGATAGTGAGTCTTTGGTGGCTCTGTGATCACTCACTTCCTGCTCCCAAACAGGAAGTTCCTGTTGTCAGTTAAATCCTGTGCCTATAAAAGTAGAACTGGTTTAGGGTGGGGGGGTGGAGGGGGAAGGAGGACAATATAGTCCCAGTAGAGAAGTTTTAGTTATACCAGTAGCCCCTTCCTCCTGGTGTTCTGTCTGTTCTCTGGCAGAAGCTATCTAGGGCAGTGCTTAAATCTGGTTTTAACCTGGCTCCTTCTAGCTAAGCCACTCCCCATACTTTGCAAATCTTTCTACACTTAGTTAATTTCACAGATAACAATTCTCTTCTGACACCTGACAAGCACCTAGATAAGTACACAGATAACACAAATAACAGATAACAATTCACTTCAACTACCTCTGACAAACACACTAACTCTTTTTTTTACCCTAAATTGAAGGTCCCAGTACAAGAGTTCTAGTTCTTAGTCCCAATAGAGAAGTCTTAGTTATACCAGTAGCTCCTTCCTCCTGGTGTTCTGTCTGTTCTCTGGCAGAAGCTATCTTCTTTGATTCTCAAACACAGTAGCAGAAAAGGTCAGAGCCAAAGACTGGCTTTCAGGAAATACAAGGAAATGCAGCAGGATGAAGATAGGAGGCAGTGTGAGACTGCAACCAGGTGTTACTTGTTTGTGATTCTGCCCAAGTGAACTGAGGGGGCTAGGATCTGTATGTCCTGAGGTGTGACTCCCTATAAAACCTTGCACCTTTCATAGCCTTGACGTTGTGAGTGGCGGTGGCCACACTCGGCACTGGAAATGTTCAGCTGATACAGGAGGGTTAGGCTATGTCTTATTATGTGTATTTGAAAATGAAATGTTTTAGTTAAATAGCCTTTTATTATGTGAAGTTGAAAATCAGTCACTCTGAGGCATGGCTATTAGCAGGTTTGTTATATTTTGAAGTTAGGCTTGGTGGTTATTTTATACATAAGTTTGTTTATTATTTTTATTTAGATATTTTGAACTTGTTGTGCCTTAGAGGTATATAGGTTATATGGGAGGATCAAAAGGCTAGAATTGTTTATGATAATTTGATGCTGCGCGACCTGTGCCCTTTCATCCCCCTTCCAGTTTCTGATGTTACTATCAGACGCTGTCGGGAGATGGAGATTGGTAGGGATAGTGTTGGTCGCGCACTATCAAGAAACCCCAGTCTGGGTTATGGGAAGATTGAAGTTGTCAGGTCCAGGAGGTGCCCTGGGTTGCAATGGGAATGTGGGAGAGGCCAGTCATGCTTGGTGTCCATCCCAAGGGAGCCTATTAGACCAAATGGCCAGGCAACCTGTGGGGCTGCATTACCCCCAAATCCCCTGATGGCAGTGCTTTGTAATGCCAGATCGATCAGAAATAAGACAGCAATTATTGCTGCCTTGATTTCATTGGTCGATCTGGCTTTTATCACAGAGACTTGGGTGGGAGACGATGCAGGCCCAATTTTTGAGGCTGCAGTCCCTCCTGGGTATACCGTGGTGCACTGCCCCAGAGTGGAGCACAGGGGTGGCGGTGTAGCCATCTGTTTTAGATCCAGCCTGACCTTCACCGTGCACCTGGTGAGAGCCCCGGGTTCTTCGAATGTGTGGCCATCCGGGGAGGACCTGATGTGGGCTGCAGGATTTTTCTCATTTATCGCCCTCCTGGGTTGATGGGAGAATTCCTGCAGGAGGTCACAGATTTCATTGACGTTGCATCATTGGAATCCCCAGATGTGTTTTTCTGGGGATTTCAATGTCTGATTCTTGATGTGAATCATGGACATGGTTATGAACTTTTCAGATTATGTCCTCCTTGGGTCTGGCGTAGGCAGTTATTCACCAACTCATCGGGATGGCCACATGTTGGACCTGGTGTTCTCACTGGGACTTGATATCAATGATCTTAAGATCAATCCAGTTCTTTGGTCTGATCATTGCACAGTCCAGTTCACGCTTAGGGCTCCGCCATAAAAGCCTTCCCCTGTTGAGAGATGATTCGCTGTAGCCCTGCGGGGTTTGACCCTTGAGGTTTTCTGGGGGCAGCGAATTTTTCTAGAGTGGGTGATGCATGCATGGAGGTGTTGTGGTCGGGTTGACACCTATAATGGGGTGTTATCTGACACCATAAACTCCGCACTCTGCCGTATGACCCAGAACTTTGTACCCGAGGTCGCCATGGTTTGATGGCGAGCTCAGGGAGATGAAGAAGATGGGTCAGAGATTGGAGCGCTGCTGGAGGAGATCTCATCTGGATGTGGACAAATTGGCCCTGCGTGCCCATTATGTTGGGTACCAGGAGGCAATCAACCGTAAGAAGACAGTGTTTTTGTCTAGGGAGATTGCTGCCGGAAGGAACCGACCGGCCTCACTCTTCCAGATCATTGATAGACTTTTACATCCAGTCTGTCTACGGCTCGGGAGGGTTTTTTCCAACACCTATTGTGAGGATTTCACTCGGTTCTTTTCGGATAGGGTGTCCGCGATCTGGCGGGTGGCTCCTTCAGCCAGCAATGACATAGCTGGCAGTGATCGCCTGATGTGTTCTGAGTGCACTCCGTCTGGTTGGGGAGAGTTTAGACCAGTGGAGGTTAGTGAGGTTATTGAGGTAGCAACCAATGTGAGGCATACCTTCTGTGAACTGGACCCGGTGCCAGCGTGTTTTTAATGAGATCGTTGACTCTGTTGGCCGGTGTTTGCCAGGATTATGCAGGTGCTCCCTCTCGAGGGTGTCTTTCCGGATGCCTTGAAGGAGGCTCTGGTGAGACCCCTCTTAAAAGCCATCTTTGGACCTGGAGATCAAGGCAAATTACGTCCAATCTCTAACCTTCCATTTTAGGAAAGGTTATTGAGAAAGTGGTAGCGCTTCAGTTGGAAGAGCACCTCATATCTCACGAAGTTGTATGAACCCTTCCAGTCGGCTTTTCATGCCAGACATAGCTCCGAAACTGTTTGGGTGCAGAATGACCTTCTCAGGGCTAGAGATCGGGGAGACAAGACAATTCTTGTTCTCCTCGATCTCTCATCAGCATTTGACACTGTGGACTATTGTGTGCTGCTTGCTCACCTTGGGGACCTATGTGGACTCACCGGTAATGTCATCAAATGGTTTGAGTCCTTTCTTACTAACAGGAGGCAGCGGGTTATGATGGCAAATTTCTCATCTACACCCAGTCTGCTTCTTTGTGGAGTTCCTCAGGGATCAGTATTGGCTCCAATGTTGTTCGCAGTGTATATGCTGCCTCTGAGTGGGATCATTAGGAAATATGGCTTGAGTTTTCACTGCATACTGCGATGATACTCAGCTATATTTTCCTTTGCCCCAGGAACATCCAATGCAGTGGGATGTGCTTAATATCTGTCTGACCGAGATTAATGACTGGATGGCCTCCAGCTGGTTGCAGCTGAACCCGATAAGACGGAGGTATTAGTAGTGGAGTCGAACAGAGTTCGTGATAGGATGGCCTCTGACACAGAAACTGGGCTTGTCCTAGGGTCTGTGCCATTGAAAGCCTCCTCTTGGGTGCGAAATCTTGGTGTGATTCTGGACAGAGATTTAACCATGGAGGCTCAAATATCCTCTGTGGTTCGTACCTGTTTTTACCATCTTAGAAACATTGCCAGGATTAAGTCCCTTGTTCCGCCTCTGGACCTCCCTACTCTGATACATGCCTTAGTCACATCTAGGCTTGATTACTGTAATGCACTGTATCTCGGGGTCACGGGAGGATCTCTCCGCAGAGTGCAGCTTGTGCAAAACGCAGCTGCCCGGTTGTTGATCGGGCAGCCAAAGTTCTGTCATATTTCACCGGTTCTGCGTGAATTGCACCGGCTGCCAGTCAGGTGGAGAGTCCTCTTTAAGGTGGGTCTCCTTACCTATAAGGCCCTACACGGGCAGGGCCCTGGTTACCTTTTAGACCTTCTGTCACCTGCCTTCTCCTCGCGCCCTCTTCGTTCCTCCAGTGAATGCCTCCTGACCATTCCCAGAACTAGGCTGAAATCCACTGGCGATAGAGCATTTAGCACCCGGCCCTGTTCTGTGGAACTCCTTACCAACTATGGTCAGAGAGGCTTCATCAGTGGATGTTTTTAAGGCCCAGCTAAAGGCCTTTCTCTTTTCTAAGGCATTTAATGTTTAGACAAATATTTATAGTTAAGGCTTAGTTTTTGTAATGGTTTGTATTTATTATGTGTAATTTATATATTTATTATGTTTAAATGCTTGTTTTAATGTTTTGTACAGCGCCCAGAGCCTCTGGGATTGGGTGTCTTTTAAATAAACTTTGCCTTGCCTTGCCTTGCCTATATCAAACTTCCCCAAGGGAAGCAGGGAAGGCAGTAAGGCAGGCAAAGGCCCAAACTGGGGAAACAATAGCACGAACAGTAAAAGAAAGTGACAAGACTTTCTATAGATACATTAGTGGAAGGAGAAAGTCCGGAGAGGGTATTGCTAAGATCAAAGGCGATAAGAGGGTATGTGAGGAGGAGGACCATGTTTATTTATTTATTTATTTGTATTTCGGATGACACCTTTGAGCCGAGGGCTCTTTTACAAAGGTTCCATGTCAAGGCAATAAGGACAATAAACTACAAAACATAACATGATCATTACAATGGAACTTACAAAAAAAAAGACAAATAATGTTGCAATAATAGCAGCCAAAGGCATTGTCAAGGAATTGTGTTGCGAGTTAATTATACAGTACAAGTCATAGGTGGCTCAGTGAAGCTTTGTTAGGAGTGGGTTAGTGGGAAAAGAGAAAGAAGAGTGGTGGTGAGGGGGTGGTATGGGAGACAGAGAGAGGAGGAGGGGAGAAATGGGAGGCATTGCATTGGGTATGTGGTAGATGGGAAACAGCAAGGGAGGAGAAAAGGGGATGAAAAGAAAAGGAGACAGATTCATCCTATACCCAGTAATGGGGGTAGAGAGAGGAGGAGCTGAGGCAGTGAGGATGGATGCTTGAGGGTAGTATGCCTGGAGGATTATAAGAAGCAATCACAGAAGGCACTAGCCACGAGGTGTTGACACAGTTTACACTTAAAATCACCAGTCGTGGCAATGTTGGAGATTTCTGTAGGTAGCAAGTTGAACCAGGTGCAGGCTCTGACAAGGTAAGAACGCTGAGCTTGAGAGGTCCGACAGCGAGGTATTGTAAAGATTAGACTGTCTGATCTTCTACTTAGGTGGCGGACATGCTGCAGGGTCAATATTGATTGGACTCCAGGTGGCATAAGGCCCAGTGATGTCTTCTTAGCTAGGATGCAGGTCTGGTACTTTAGCCTGCCAGATATTTGGAGCTAGTTAGCCTGCTCATAAATGTCACACATGTGAGAAAGGCAGGCAGCTGAAATAAGGAGTCTACATGCCTTATTAAGGGCTACAGCTATGCGCTGGAGTGCAGTATCAGTAGCGGATCCATAGATAATAAGCCCGTAGTCAATAGTTGAGATAACAGAGCTCTGGATAGCGAGGTTCAAGGCTTCAGCCGTTAGGCAATGTTTATGCTTGTATAGTAGCCCTATACAGGAGTTCACAGTTTTAGCTATATTGTCAATGTGTTTGGTATATGAGAGGGAGCAGTCAAGGGTCAGGCCCAGATATTTAAACATATCCACCTGCTTAAGAGTGACGCCTTCGTGGTTGTTAATTATGAGCTCATGGTCCTTGTACTTGTTGTGGGTTCCATGGAACAACATTGTTTTAGTTTTTTTGTGGTTAAGGATGAGTTTATGTGAGCAAAACCAGTCTTCCACTTCTGTGAAATGTTTCTGTAGTTGAGACTGAAGGGAGGTGGGGTCGGTGTGGCAAGTGAAGATTACTGCATCATCTGTATACAGTAACATTCTGTCATGGCAGGAGGTAGGGAGATTGTACAGGAATCTGCTGAATAACAAAGGACCCAGGATAGAACCTTGGGGTACTCCAGAGTGGATTGGTAGGGATGGTGAGAGGAATTCACCAATCCCAACCTGTTGGGTCCGGTTACTGAGGTAGCTTTGAAACCAGAGGGTAGTTTCACTTGTAAGACCAAGGAGGGATAATTGTCTGAGGAGAATGGAGTGATTGACAGTGTCAAATGCCTTAGTCAGGTCAATAGAAGAGGTGCTGACCAACTGTCCCTGATCAAGTGCATGATGGATATGTGTGGTGAATTCGAGGAGTGCCATGGTAGTGCTGTGTCCTTTGCAGAAGCCATGCTGCTGGGAACATTGCAGGCTGTATTTTGCAAGGTACTCTCTGAGCTGATCAGCCACTATCCATTCCAAGGCTTTGGATAGAGGAGGGAGGATGGATATAGGCCTGTAGTTGTTCGTGAGAGTCTTGTCACCACTTTTATGGACTGGAGTCACCACTACCAGTTTCCACTTTTGGGGGAACTGGGAGAGCAAGAGGGAACGGTTGAGAATTTTGATTAGTGGGAGCAGGACTTTGTCAATGGTGAGGGCGAGAAGTTTCATATCCAGTGAATCTCCACTGACCCTAGACTTTCCAAGCACTTTAAGAATGTGTTTTTTAGCTAGACTTTCCAGGATTGCTTTGAAATGGAAAGGAGGGTGCCCTGGTGGCAAACCTGAACTAACAGGAGCTGGGTTGACTGTGGTGGGATCAAAAAGTTAGGGGTAGCACATGACTAAGGTCAGCAAAAGTGGTGTTAAATCGAGGCAATGATTACATAGTCAAGAGTGATGGTACCATCTATGTTCAACATTGTGGGTGTTGTTTTAGGATCCTTTCCAGTCACTTCAGCAAGGTTATGCCAGAATTTACTCCCGTCATTCCAGGTGCTGGCTAAGGTGTTCCTGTAATAGTTAGTCTTCTCATGGCAGATTGCTCTGGTACATGCATTCCTCGCTGTTTTGTAGGCCTGGATATCAGTCTGGGTGTCAGTAGCCTTAGCACAATACCAGAGCTGGTTTCAAGATTTCATTTGTGTAAGGAGGCCTAGTGTCATCCATGGGTTATTGACACCCTTGATCTTACACTTCTTGAATGGAGCATGAACATCGCAGGCTGAGTTGAAACAGGTGATAAAGTATTCAAGTGCTGTGTCTACATCGGGGGCTATATCAATTGGTAACCAGTCATGTTCACGAAGGAGTGTTTTAAGTGACTCAAGATGACCGGGGTCCAGCATTCTCCTCTTAATAGTTTTGGGGGAGTTTGGTGTATTTGTTGGTCAGATACAGAAGACAGGGAATGATTACTTAAGGAGTCTGGGAGGACTGTTGCTTCAGAAATGTGCTCTGGAACATTAGTTAGCACCCAGTCTAGAAGTGTACAGGTTTCTGTTCTGTAGTTTACTCTAGTAGGTGATTTGACCATTTGTTAGAAGTTAGCAGCAGCTAGGGCATCCTTATAACTATTCAAGCTGGAGGCCAGACAGTTGATGTTGAAATCACCAAGTAGGATAACTTCTGTATTCTGATCCAGGAGTTGATACAGTCAAGGAGGGAGTGAAAGCCCAGATTGCTCAACTTGGGTGGTATATAGACAGAAACAACAGTCAGGATCTTATAGAGTTCGAGAAGTACTTGGCAGCAAGGATTTGGATGTCATTTCCGGGATGGGCACGGGCATGACATGACCCATGAGGGCTGTTTAAGGCAGAGGCACAGCCTCCTCCTTTCTTGGTAAGTCTGTCTTGTCTGAAAACTACATATCTGGGAATTGCTATTCTTGAGTCAGGTATCTTTGGAACAGCATGTTTCCAGCACTGATAGGATGTCTGGATTGTGCTGAGAAACCAGAGCAGAGAGGTTATCAGGTTTGGAAGGGAGGCCAGATGTTAATGCTTACAAGAGAACGACCGGCACTGCTATTAACCTTGTAGCCAAGTTGTGGTGGCCGGGGTTAGTGAATATGTTGCCTGAGAGGAGCAACACAGCAGCACTATTAGATGTTTTAAAAGGAGTTGAAAGTTGCTTCTGTAAAAGCATGTAAAAGCATCTATCCTAAATAGATACTTCTGCTCAGTATTTACTGACGAGAAGGCAGGGCAGGGCCCACAGCTCAGCACCATGGACACAGGGAGAGGGAGGTGTGGACTAGTTCCTTCACAAAGAAAGGGTCCTACAAGAGCCTCGATAAGCCCAGGTGGACAAGGCAATGGGACCTGATGGCATACATCCCAGGGTACTAAAAGAGCTAAGGTGGAACTAGCAGAGCCATTATCAGAACTGTTTAGTGAGTCTCTGAGCACAGGAGAGATCCCAGAAGATTGGAGAAGCGCTCATGTGATCCCACTCCACAAGAGTGGTAGCAGGGAGGAGGCAGGGAACTACAGACCAGTCAATCTTACCTCAGTAGTGGGCAAGATTATGGAGACACTCCTTAAAGAAAGGATAGTGCAACACCTGGAATCCATAGGAGCACAGGATCCAAGACAGCATGGGTTTACAAAAGGAAGGTTCTGTCAAACTAATCTCATAGATTTCTTTGACTGGGTAACCAGAGTGATGGACCAAAGGGAAGCAGTTGATGTCACCTACCTTGACTTCAGCAAAGCTTTCGATACTGTTCCACATAGAAGATCAATTAATAAGCTGGGTAGGCTTGGGTGGGTCAGATGTTGGTCAACTGGGTGGAAAACTGGTTTACAGGCAGAAAAAAGAGAGTGGTGGTAAATGGTATACAGTCAGAAGAGATGCAAGTCACAAGTGGGGTACCTCAGGGATCAGTCTTGGGGCCAGTCCTCTTCAATATCTTCATCAGTGACATTGCAGATGGACTGGAGGGTAAGATTTGTCTGTTTGCAGATGACACCAAGATCTGCAACAGATTAGATGATCCAGATGGGTTGGGAAGAATGAGAAGAGATCTGGATTATCTAGCAAAATGGTTGGAAGAGTGGCAACTGGAGTTTAACGCAAAGAAGTGCAAGATCATGCACATAGGGAAGAGATACCCTGAAGCCACCTATAGGCTGGAAGGGGAGTTGCTGGCAGTCACAAGGGAAGAAAGAGACTTGGGTGTCATCATCACCGATGACCTGAAATCATCCAAGCAGACCACTAAAGCAGTAGGTAAGGCTAGAGGGATATTGGGGTGTATTAGTAGGGTATCACAAGTCAGAAGATGGAGGTAATAATCCCTCTTTACAAGACACTGGTTAGGCCCCATCTGGGGTACTGCATGCAGTACTAGAGCCACACCTTCACAACGACATTAACCAAATTGAGGTAGTCAGAGAAGGGCAACCAAAATGGTGCAGGGACTGCATCAGAAAACATATGAGGACAGATTAACTGAGCTCACTATGTATACCCTAGAGCAAAGGAGGGAGAGAGGTGATATGATTGAAACATTCAAACACCTTAAGGGCATTAACAAGGTGAAAGAGTCTAACATGTTTCAATGTAAGAAAAATAGCAGGACAAGAGGACACAGCATGAGATTAGAGGGAGGCCGATTAAGGGGTAATATGAGGAAGTTCTTTTTCACAGAAAGGGTGGTGGATGCATGGAACGGCCTACGTCAGGAAGTGGTGGATATGAATACAGTGCAGGGCTTCAAACAGACATGGGATAGGCATAAGGGAGCAATGCAGATGAGTATGAATAGATAGGCCATTGACAGAGCAAGGGCCAATGGCACATTCATAACGTAGAAAAAGAAATAGGCAGACTGGATGGGCCTTGCGGTCCTTATCTGCTGTCAACTTCGATGTTTCTATGTTTCTGTGTATGAGCTACAGCTCAGCATGAATAAAATCTGTTGTAAATTTTAAGAGATTACTTGACATCCTGCCTAACAAAGAGGCTTTTGCATTTATGTCTGTTTAAAGTTATTTTACTGTCAGGTAGCATGTGTTTGTTTTCTAACATCTTTTCTTTGTATGCATTTAAGTGTATTCAATTAACTAAAGGACAGCCTGTTGAGCACTGTTTTGTAGATATTAAATCTCTGTAGCTCCCTCTTCCCAGTTCTGTACATGCCCACATTCCCTGCCAGGTCTGCTCTTCCCCTTTCTCCATACTGTAAAAGCACTAGAAATGCCCATAAAAGCTTCTTTATGTCCATTGTAAGTGATGTTTCTGTTAATTATTGCTAGAGAATAATGTATTGGATTCTTTCTTCTTGGACTCCGTCCCTAACTCATGGAAACAGGCTTCAATCTTCCCATTTCCCAAGGGAGGCTCGAGCCCTCCTCCAGCAACTACTGCCCTATCTGCGCTCCTCCCTACCCAGGCTAAAATCCACAAGCTTCTTGGTCATTCCTACTCTCCGCATTCCTTGACTCATCCTCCTTCTTCAAGTCTCTCTCCAGTGTGGCTCTAGAAGACTCATTCCACCTTCCTCATCTGGTTCGCTGATGCTATCTTTTCTGGCATGGCACAGGACTGGTCACCTCTGCCATCTTGTTGACTTGGCCAAAGCTTTTGACAGAGTGCACCACATTCTCCTGGAAGAGCTTAAGACAGTGGGACTCTCCAACTCCCCAGTTTAGTGGTTCTGCTCCTACCTTGAGAACTGGTCTCAAGCTGTCTGGATTGGAGATTCCCTATCCTACCCACTCCCAATCTGCTCAGGCACCCACAAGGGTCTGTCCTTGGCTCAATTCAGTTCTCCATTTTTCTGAATGCCTCCTCACTGCCTGCTCCCTGCATCCATTCACATGTAAGCAGATAACAAAGTACTCTTTCTTCTGGCTCCTCTGCCCTGACCTCACAGCCCACCTCCAGCTGGATTTTAACAATGTTCAGCACTAGTTCATGGGCAATCAGCTGTCCCTCAGTTCCAAGAAAATTATCTCTGACTTTTGGCACTAGGCCAAGGCTTGCTGAGCTCTCCTCTTCTTCCATACCCTTGATGGTGCAGCAATTGAGGATGTCTCCTCATTCAAGTACCTGGGAGTCTGGCTGAACCATCATCTTGACTTCTCTGTGCACAAGGATGCCATCTACCAGGCGCTGTACCCCAAACTTGGTGCTCTTTACAGGAATAACAGTAGTATCCTGCTTTCCTCCCACAGAAAGATCATTTTGAAGATGATACTGCCATCTTCGACTATGGTGACATTGTTTACTGTGCTGCTCCCAAGTCCATCTAAGCCACACTGGAACCCCTCTTTCACTCCTTCTGTCAATTTTCCCTGGATAGTCCCCTAATATCCACCACTTTTCATTGTACACCTCCCTCTCCCATCCTGTCCTTGATGACTGGTGCCTTGCCCACTGCACTTCCATTATCTCCAAATTCTGGCTTGGCTCCCTCTCCTCTTACCTTGCCTCACTCCTCACTTCTCTTCTACTAGCTCCTACACTCTTTGCAACTCTGGCTGTCACTCTCTCACCCTCCCCCCAATGAAATCCTCTGCTGACCAAGCTTCATTCTCCTTCCACTTCCCTAAGCTGTGGTGCTCTCTTTCTTCTTTCATCTGCTCTGCTGATTCCCATCACTCTCTATAATCTGTCCTCCATGATTTTACTACTCACTGCTGCAGTTTACACTGACATCAGACCCTAGGCTTTTGCATGCCACCTTTGAATTCCTGCTTCCTCTTCACCCTGTGCTTACACTAGTGCCGCCCCCCAACTTTCTTTCACTCCCCCACCCAGAACTTAATATGGCTTTGTTGCACACTGGTTATTGTTCTTCTTATGCACTTTATTGTATTGTATGTTAAAGCATTGCCTGTGTCATTGCTTATTTTTCTGCACTTCACACATACTATTTTAATGCTTCTCATTGTATTTGTACTGTTGTACTCTCCCTTCCCCTTCCCCAGGACACATGTGGAAAAGAGCTGTTACCAGCTCAGTATGTTCTTCCTGGTAAAATTATTTAATTCAATCAGTCAGTATTTGGATTGGAAAACCAGACTGTGTCTGTTTTAACTGACTGTACATTACTACCATGTCTGCTATAAGTGGAGTACACTGAATCATCAGAGAGTGGTCAGTTATAATAACCACAATGAGGTGTTTAGATAGAGCATTTGGAGGTAACGTACCAAAGACTATGGCCTAGTATTAATAGTGTAGTGTGATATGCTACATTATTTGAGCTAGTTAGGGTTGCAATGTTTCTTTTGTCAAATTTGTTTAACTTGTGGGACTTGTGACAGGGTTGAATAAGGCCCTATTCCATTTGTTATGCAGAAAGAGTTTAAATTCAAAGATCTTCTTTTCTGTCTCTTCTCTGTCTGGTTGTGCAACCAAATTTTCTTGTGAGATCTAGGAACTGATCACTCTGATGGTTTCACAATTCTCCTCCTCTCATTGTCTCTCTACCTTCCTTGCTGTTTCTGTCTTTTCTTCCCCTTGCATATCTGCAGTTATAAAAATATCAGACTAATACTGGGAATCCTTTTGTTTAAAACCGTATATAGTTATACTGTTGACATGATTTCAAAGCTATTTGTACTCAAGGGGTTAACCTGAATGCAGTCTTTAAGTCTTTGCAGAGCTGTGAACAAGAGGTCAGTTCAGGGTCACTGTGTTCTGTTTGTTGCACCTGCAAGAAACTGGCAAGAACATTCTGTGAAAACAGGACATCTCTTAATGAGGGTTCCCAGGCAAGACTTATAAAAACAAGCAATGCTTTTGCTACAAAGGCAAGGAGAGTGAGAGAGTCTAATATTTGAAACTGAGAAGAAACACTCAGAAGAAAGACTGTTTTCTCTGTACTGCCTTTGTAAATACTTATACTGAAGACATTTTTATTTTTATTTTGCTGTTATTGAGAAAAATGAAATGTTATTTGGGAGTTTGAAACTGCTCCTGGTGTTCTTATCCTTCCTGACCTGTGCCTTGTTGACAGGACTCTGCTCCAACACCCTGTGTTGGTTTATTTCTAAAGGAGAACAGCCTGACCTGTGTCCGATGACAGATGGTGTCAGCCTAAGTGGGATTTATGCCGTGCATACTCTAAGCCAGAAATATTGTCCATGGGTACTAGGCCTGGTACCAGGGAAGAATAGAAGAAAGGTATGGATTCTGCAGCAGCAAGTCCAGGAATGATTACCAAAAGAATGGCAGTCAAACTAGAAGCAGAAACAAAAGTTCAAACTGAGACTGTACAACCAGCACCAGTCATGGTAAAAAAGAACAAGCAGTGACAGAAAAGCCTGCCTGCCTTTTTCCAATGGTGGGCTATACAACAAAAAGAGATGGAGAAACAGAGAATAGAGGAGATGCAGCAGAGAGAAAAAGAGATTCAACATTAAGAGACACAGAGAAAGAAGAAATGCAACAACTCGAGCAGCAAAGAAGAGAAAAGATGCAGCGATGGATGGATACATTGCAAGTTATCAAAGCTGGAGGATCTGGCACTGGTCCAGCAGAGCAACAAGACACAACCAACTAAAAGACATTACTCTTACAAATTTGTGTCCCTCGGATGACATTGAAGCATGCCTGACAACTTTGGAAAGAGTTGCACCAGTCTGACAATGGCCACGAGGGAATGGGCAATCAGACTGGTACCCTACCTGACAGGGAAAGCCCAACTTACCAACAGCTATATGGACACTGCACAGTCAGAAAACTATGACCTGGTGAAAGAGAGGTCCTTAAAAGGTATGACATCTCAGGAAAGACCTACAGGCAAAGATTCCAGTCCCTGAAGTACAATGCATTCAGCAATCCTCAAGAAGCCTTTAACCGGATTCAGAGAACTCTTAATGAAATGGCTCCAACCAGAGGGTAAAACACTCCCACAGATCACTGAAACATTTGGAATGGAGCAGTTCATCAACATCCTACACACAGACATTCAGCTTTGGGTAAAAGAACACTGATCAGAAAGTGGGGAAAAGGCTGTTTCTTTGGCTGAAGACTACCAAATGAACAGACAGATGCTACAGCAGTGAGGTAACTTCAAGCACTGGTAAGACACTCTTTTTCCCATTTAAAATCCAAGTCTGATAAGAACTCTGGTAGGGTAACAAATCTGCACCCAAAGACTTCATTTGATAACTGTAATGAGCCAGGTCATATTGCAATAAATTGCCATAGTAAGAGGAGTGAGACTGGAGCAGATTTGTTCTTAGAAAACTGGGGCAAGTACTTAACAGATGTGAAGGTGGGAGATAAGTCTGTGAAGGGGCTTATAGATTCAGGAAGCAGACAGACCCTAGTTCATATTGAAGTACTGGGAAAACAATGTCCAAAAGGACCAGGTACTGGTATCATCTGCATACATGGGGACACTTTATACTAGCCAACCAGCCAAGTGACTCTGATTATTAATAGTGTATCACACCAAATAAAAGTGGGGTAGCACCTAAGTCACCTGTTCCTGTGATTATTGGAAATGACTTTCCGGGATTTACTAAGTTAATCAAAGAGGGAGTAAATCCTGATATTTCAGCAGCTGTGATGACAAGAGCTCAGGCAAAGAAAATTTCAGATGAAGGGGACTCTTTTCCTTTAGCTGATTTTGATTCGGACTTGTTTGAGCACAGCTCCAAGATCTATATGTCCAGGAAAAAAAGAGAATACCTGAAGAAACAGTGGCAACAAAAGAATGATGGACATAAGGGGTTAACATATGAAAATGCTGAAACTAAACTGATCACTGATTGTGATTTTCTTTCAGAACAAGCTAATGATGTTTTTCTCCAGGGTTATTTTAAGCAGCTGGGAGTGAAACCAAAACAGGGTGAACTTATGTTTAAAAAATGTACTTGGCTACTGTAGAGTTTGGGTTAAGCCTCAGATACAGGACCAGATAGCACAATTGGTTATACCACAAAAGTATAGATCTGAGTTGTTACAGATAGCACATGATAGTCCTATGGCTGGTCACTCAGGGAGGGATCTTACCTTTGCCAGATTGCTGTACAGATTTTAATAGCCTGGAATTCATGAAGATATTGCTACCTATTGCAGTTCCTGTGCTGAGTGTCAGAAAGTAGCCTTGGTGATTAAAAAAGACACGGTTCCTTGGTGCCCCTACCCTTGATAGATGTGCCTTTTGAGAGAATTGCAATGCATGTGCTTGGCCCCTTAGACAAAAGTAAAAAGGGTAATCGATTCATTTTGGTAGTATGTGACTACGCTACTCTATAGCCAGTGGCAGTTCCAATGCATACTATCATAGCCCCAAAAGTGGCAGCAGAGCTTGGCAAAATTTTAAGCAGTGTGGACACACCTAAAGAGATTATTACTGATCAGAGTAGTAATTTTGGTGCTGCATTACTGAAGGAGCTGTACCTACTACTAAGTATCACTGCCATAAGAACCTCTCCTTATCAACCTCAGAAAGATGGTCTTGTTGAGCATTTTAATCAAACCCTAAAAATCATGTTTAAAAGGTCTGTGAAAGGGGAAGGGAAAGACTGGGACCAATACTTACCTTACTTATTTTTTGCTTACAGAGAAGGGCCACAGGCATCAACAGGTTTTTCACCATTTGAAATGCTATATGGTAGACAACCTAGAGGGCCACTAGAGGTAATGAAAGAAACATGGGAAGATAACCCCCATCAGAAACAATCTATTGCACCTTATATGTGTGCCCTGAGAAGGAAGCTGGCAAAATATGTTGATATTGCCCATAGTAATCAGGAAGAGGCCCAAAACCAGCAGAAAGTGTATTATGACCATGAGGTAAAAGAAAAAGTTTTGGAGCCAGGTGAAAATGTCTTGCTAACTGTTACCCACTACAGAAAATAAACTGTTAATGAAGTGGCAAGGGCCTTATGAGGTTCTTCGACATACTGGCACAGTTAACTATGAGTTTGGGACCCCTTGTAGGAAAAATCCTACTAAAATATACCATGTTAACCTCCTCAAGAAATGGGTTTAAAAAACACCAAAAACTGTTTTGCTGGTTTTACCAGAAACTGACAAAGAAGATATTGCTGTAGCTTATGACAAACTGGAAAAAACTGTAACTGCTGATGCTGTAAAAGCGAATGTTTCCTTAACCTCTGAACACACCTCAGAAAGCTGTAACTTACTAAAGACATTTAACAGTACTCTTACCATATTACCAGGCTGAGCAAATGGGGTTGAGCATGTAATAGTGACAAGGAATGCTCACCCTATTAGACAAAAAGACATACAGATTACCAGAGTGGTTAAGAGCTGACATGGTTAAGGAAATACAAAAAATTAAAGAATTGGGTATTATAGAAGATTTGAGAAGTGCTTGGTCATCACCAATGGTGACTGTAAACAAAAAAGAAGGGGGTGTAAGAATCTGCCTTGATTATAGGATACTTAAGTGTCAGAATGTGACAGTTATCCAATGCCCAGAATAGATGATTTGGTGGACAGACTGGGGAGTGCCAAATATATCAAGTACCCCTTGATCTCACCAAGGGTTACTGGCAAATCCCACTGGTGAAGGAATCCAGGGACAAAACTGCATTTGTCAATCCTATAGGATTCTATCTGTTCATGACCATGCCATTTGGTTTACATGGCACACTCGCTACATTCCAGTGGTACAAGGATGTAATTTTGTCCTCTCACACTGGTTATTGTGCTGTGTACCTGGATGATGTCGTGGTGTACAGTCCAGACTGGAAAAGCCACCTGGAAGACCTACGAGCAGTTATCTAGTCGATCAAAAAGACAGGTCTGACAATTAATCCTACAAAGTGTGCACTGGGCATGCAGAAAATCAGATACTTGGGCTATGTTTTGGGAATGGAGAGTCAAGCCAAAGGTTTCCAAGATTGAAGCTGTAGCTAACAGCTGTCCCCAAAACTGAGAAACATGTCAGGGTCATTTTAGGGCTAGCTGGTTATTATCGAAGATCTGTTCCCAGCTTTGCTGAGTTAGCTACTCCCTCACCAAACTCACAAAGAAACGGTTCCTGAATAATGTGAAATGTACCCCAGAGTGTGACAAGGCTTTTCAGGTCATTAAGGCTGCATTATATTCAGTCCCTGTTTTAAGAAGCCCAGACTGTGAGAAACAATTTCTGTTACAGACTGATGCATCAGAGGTAGGCCTAGGTGTAGTCCTGTGTTAGTATATAGATGGGAAAGAACATCCTTTTATACATAAGTAGGCAATTGCACACAGGGAGAAAAGGTACTCCACCATTGAAAAGGAATGCCTTAGGCAAAGTGGGCCTTGGAGTCCCTTAAGTTTTACTTACTAGGAGCCGACTTTGTACTTGAACAGATCACAATCCTCTGTTGGCTAAATCAAATGAAGGATAACAATTCTAGAATCACATGGTGGTACCTGGCACAACAGTCATTTAAATTTAAAGTGATGTATAACCCCCTTGTTACGCGGGGTTACTAGAATCCCAGTAAGACCTAGTGGTAGGCAGGGAAAACAGCTTGTGAAACTCCAGTTAAATGGGTTTCATACTGCCTCACTCTGTTCTCAGTCTCAGCTGAGACTGAGGGATGACATCACCAATAGAACTATCGTAGCTGCATGAGCCACAATGGAATCTGCAGCAAGGGAGTTGGAATAGAATGTTGGGAGGTTTGAACAGAGTCTGTAGTTAGTTGGAGTTGGGAGCTTGCTGAGGTAGCAGCACAGCAGCTCAGTGTAGGCTCTTGGAGTCTCAGCCCTGACAGACGGCTACTTTTAGGTAAAAAGGGTATGTGTCTCCACCAAAAGAGAGACACAGAAGATAACTGAAGTGGTGGAGACCACTGTTTCAGGTCTCAGTGCCCCCTCCCTCTGGGGATGGGGGCAGGAAAGGGTTTCCTGCAAATTCCTCTGGCAACCCCCTAGTTCTGCTATTAAGGGAGAAGCTGCCTATTTGTTCCAGAGTTGTTTGGGAGAACAAGAAGACTTGTGAGTCACCTGTGGGGCACCTGCAACCAGAGGGTGAGTGTCTGCTGTTCCTGAAAGGGCCTATGTTTTTCACCCTGGGACTTGTGTGACAATGTGGGGATTGAACTACTGAGAGAGTGGGAGGCCTAGAGTAATAGGTTTAGCCAACAAGTAAAAGTAGGTTCAAGACCAGTGCTTATTGGGATCAAAATGATATGTAGAGGAGATATGACATACGTCTACCCAGGAATCTACATTTGCAAGTTTTCAGTAAAGGAATTGTTTAGTTCCCAGAGAAATGGCCGGGTATGGGCTGTGGGAGCTGGAGGTGGGAGACCCCCCATCTTTAGTGACCAGGTCCACCTCTATGGATTTGCTCTGTGTGTTTCTACTTTGCCTCAGGCACTTGGCCAGTGATGAGGGAAGTACCCAGATGCTGGATTGGAAGGAAAATTCCCTCTAGGAGTCGAAGGCTCTAGTGTGGTTTGGGGAGCCACAACAGGATAATTGGTTCATTTCCCAAAATGGACCATGGATCAAGTGGCCAGCGGGGGAGCCGGGCCAGTAGGGGAAACCCAAGTAGTGTACAAGTTGGGCTGTGTACCCAAAGCTGCATGCAAGTCCGGGCTGTGTGCTTGGTGGGTTCAGAGCCTGAGGGCTGGAAATAGTGATGAAGTGTTCTGTTGTCTCTAATCTGCATTACCAGGAAATGTAGCCCCATGGGGGTCCGTCTATGCTTTGTTTGCTCATCTTGGATGTGAACAAAAACCACACTGTAGAATCCAATTCCTGGTTCTGGACATTACAGTTATTGTTTCCTGTGTTCGGATTTACTTGGGTGCCCCTGTGCAGAGTAGCCAAACCTAGGTCCCCTGTGCCGAGTAACCTCATCCTCCCCGAACCCAGTCCCCACCAGGTACTGCTGTCAGCTTCAACACCATGCCACCTGTCATTTTTGCTAAAAAGGCAGGGGTGAGGTGTTACAAAAATGGAGGCACCGCTGGGATTTTATTCAGGGAGGAAGGTGCTCGGGCAAGGGGCTAGCATTTTGGCTATCTGGCAGTGGGTAGCCCAAAAGCTGAAGCAATTTAACTAGTGTGTTGCTGTGTGCTGTGAATCTTGTGCTGCTGTTTAAAATGCCAACTGTTTACCAAGGAGCAGTAAAGCCAAAGAGTGTGCCCTTGTCCTGCATCAAATTGTTTACAGCATTTTTGCCTGCTTTTAAAATGAACTGTGGTAAAGAAAAGTGTGGAAGACTAGGGGTAGCAACAGGAAAATTGTGCCCTGGATGTTGGAAATGCTTTCTGAATGAATGAGAGACTTGCAGATATAATGGCTATGTTAAATGGCTGAAATGGGCTCCCGCCATGGAGTCAGTTAGAAAAAAAAAAGTTGCATTCTGCAGTTTAAATTTGCCTGCTCGATGATCGCCATGAGGAGAAGAGCCCTCGAGAGGAAGAAGAGGCTCATTTGCATGGCATTGTGTGATTGGTCAGGCTGTGATCAGTCCCACCCTCAGCCAGCTCTACAGTGACTGCCCCAGCATTCGAGAGGGAGTGTGAGTGGACTGTATGTACTGGCTAGTGGAGGAGCATCGCGGAGTGTTAAAATCACTGTAAACTTTGTAAAAATAGACTATCTTGTTTAAAATCGGGCTCAACCCGCGAATCGATCATCGGAATTGCAAAAGAGGTGGTCGAGAAGACGATCGGCAGGACTGCCCGCCCGTTTCTGTTCTGAGGCCTCCAAGAACTGGCTGCAGGCCGTTTTTCCCCATTGCAGCAAACTGCTACTGATAACAGTAAGTACCAACATAAAAACTGCTTGAACAGTGATTTTCTGCCCAATGCCATATAAATGTGTGTGCAGCAGTGTAGTCGCTTTGCAAGTAACGACTGTGTCAAGTCCTGCCAGCAAGTACAAGTCTGTTAAGCCATTGACTGTGTGCATAGTAATAAATTCAGCCTCAGTTTAAAGTTTAAAGCCATAGAGAGACTGTGAGTTGTAGCCAAATGTGCAGCACTAGTTATACAGGCAATCCTGTGCTTAAAAACCTGAAGCTTTAAGGGACTGTGAATCAAGTAAATGTTTCCAGCATGTGAAGAGTCCGTGGAAAATCCAGTAAATGTGTTTAAAACAAGAACAGAGCAAGTTGTGCAGTCTGAGCAAAAGTTATCAGTAGTTTGTGTAAATCAGGTGCGCAGTGGCTTGACCCAATTTCTAAATGTTGATGCACAGGAGTGCTGCCGCTGCCATTACAGGGTGGGGTAGTAAAGTAAACACAGCAGCAGAGGAGCCATTTTCCAACTAAAGAGAGTGTTCAATAAAGTGGGACTTTCAGTTACAGTGAACTTCTATTTGTTTTTCTGCAGTTATGGCCTCAGGACCAGCTCGTTACCCGGATCATGCCCGGGTTGCAGTAACAGCAACAGTGAATAGACTAAGGGATATTGAAAAGTGGTGCTATGGAGGACAACTGCCTCCTCATGTGGCAGTTCTGGGATATCCAGTGCATGTATGTCAAATATGCTTGAGAGCTGGAAGGGACGTCTTCATGATTCCTCACTGTGCTGGATGCCTAGAAAAATATGGATTGTATAAAACGCCTCAAATTTGGTTGGCTCCCACATGGACAAAGGTTCAGGAATCTGCAGTTGGCAGCACACAGCATCAGGTGGAGCCTGTGGAGGAAGGCCCCTCGGGGAGTGTGGCACAAAGCTAGAGGGTGCAGAGTTAGAGACAGAACTAGAAGTTGAAGTTTCGGATGCTGGATCGCAGAAGGAAAGTTCAGATAAAGCATCAATAGACCCCTGGAGGGGGGGCCTAGCCCAAGTCTCTTAGGAGAAGATGAGATGCGGGAGGTCTTTAGTGGGAGGTGTCAACCTCCGCGCCTAGTGATGAGTGGATAGTCTCAGGAGTGAGAACAACTGCTCACTCCTGGGCTCAGATCCTCAGTGAAAAGGAAGATGAGGGGAACCTATGTGGCCTTGTGAAAAAGGAACTGGTACACAGCCTCAAGATCTTGCCTTGGAGGAATGCATGGAAGAAAGTGGTGATGCCACTGCCCTGGCTTTGCAAGAGGAAGTCAGGGATCTGTTTCTAATTTCTTTAAAGATGCGTAGCTGGTAGAACCAGGACTGGCCACCCCAAAGCCAGGCCAAGGACCTTAGATTGACCAAAGCAAGTAAGAGGAGAAGACCGGTTCGTAAGAAGGAATGAGATCTATGGTATGACCTTTCCTACCTTTCCTCAAGAGTCTGGGAGGAGATTGAGAACAGCAGGAAATCCTGGATCTGGGACGAAGCAATGAAAGGTGTGCATCCTGGAGCCAACAAGCTTGTGAAGAACAGACTGTTTCACAAAAAGTATACCCAGTGGAAGAGAGGAGGACACTGTTTATAGACAGAGTGCGAAAAGTGGGACGGATAGGGCGTGAAATCTTTCACTGTAGCGGGTATGTGTAGATGGGGTATAATTCAAGCTCCTGACCCCGAGGACTGTTGGCCTCAGTGCAGGACCTCCCAGAAAATGTGCCTCATGCCTACTAAATGGAAAGCCAGGCAGTGGTAGTCAGTACTGCCACACCAGACTGTGAAGTGCCTTTATTGATTCAATATGGACATCCAGGACTCAGGTGCCATAGTGTTTCCTCCAGGTTATTATTATTATTAGTTGAGGGTTACAGATGCACACATCTGAGAAAGAGAATGTCAATGCTGATTTTCTGTCAAGATATGGATCAGAATTGAGAATTCCAAAGGCTAAAAAAATGTGAGTTGCAACTTCTTGGTTTGCTATGCTGCATTTGCACTGAACTGTAAAAGATATACTCTACTGCTAGAAGATAATTAATAGAACATTTTGGAAACCTGTATTTGTAAAACAGGTTTCCTCTTAAAGAGGGGGTATGTGACAGAGTTGAATTAGGCCCTGCCCCATTTGTTGTGCAGAAAGAGTTTAAATGCAAGGGTGTCCTTTTCTGCCTCTTCTATGTAAGGTTGTGCAACCAAATTTTCTTGTGAGACGTAAGAACTGATCACTCCGACGGTTTTGCAGTTCTCCGCCTCTCGCTATCTCTCTGCCTTCCCTTGCTATTTCTGTCTTTTCTTCCCCCTTGCATAGCTGCAGTTATAAAAAATATATGTGAATCTTTAAGTGGAAATGTCACTGACATTGGGAATCCCTTTGTTTAAAACTGTATATAGTTGTACTGTTGAAATGATTGCAAAGCTATTTGGAACTCAAGGGGTTAACCTGAGATGCAGTTTTAAAGCCTTTTGCAGAGCTGTAAACAAGAGGTCAGTTTTGGGTTGCTATGTTCTGTTTGTTGCACCTGCAAGGAAACTGACAACAACATTCTGTAAACTGATAAGAACATTCTGTGAGCAGTAGGACATCTCTTCGTAGGTTCCCAGGCAAAGACTTATAAAAGAGCAGCAATGCTTTTGCTAGAGAGACAAGGAGTGAGGGAGAATCTGATATTTGAAACTGAGAAGAAACATTCAGAAGCAGGACTGTTTTCTCTGTACTACCTTTGCAAATAGTTATACTGAAAACTTTTTTATTTTTTATTTTGCTGTTATTGAGAAAAATAAAATGTCATTTGTGAATTTTGAAACTGCTCCTGGTTTTCCTATCCTTTCTGACCTGTGCCTCATTGACAGGACTCCGCCCCAATACCCCGTATTGGTTCATTTTAAAGGGAGCACAGCTCTTCAATTTAAACAAATTAAAAATGGTAAATGTATCACCTGAATCTAGCACTAACTGTATCTAGCAGAAATAGTACAGCGTATCTGTGTGGTATGTTGTGCTATTAATACTCATCCATAGTCGTCCATCAATGTCAGAGGTTTGTAGGAGTGAAGAAATATCCATTTTGTTCAATTTTGTGTGCACTCTTAAGTGTCAGAACCTACTGCAAGACATCATGGGTATGCAAATCCTTGCATGAGGCAGAGTTGACAAGGCTTCAGCAGAATAAAATTCCCCGTCTGGATAGGGTTATACATCGGGACCAGTACAGGCTGAGAATAACAAACTACAGATATATGTTTTATCCTGTTGGGACACCTCTGTGCAATTCAGTCATTGTCTCAGCCAAGTTCCAAATCAGCCCCAGATCCAATCAGGGATTTCACGCGAAGTTGCATACTGAGAGGCCATTTACAGGAAAGTCAATATGTAGGAATGAGAAAAAGATGCTAGGAGAGAAAAAATAAATAATTTATTCTGCATTACCCTGGCCAGCCCTCCAAGTATTGGTTTTGTTTCTGTGCATCTCTCTAAAGCTCACATATACTTTAAAGTCTCAAAACCAGTGCAAGGCATTATGAATATGCAAATCCTTGTCATTGATAGCTTAGATGGCTACACTAAAACAGAACTCACCTTAGATGGGAGTTTACATGAGTCAGTATAGACTGAGAACATCAAACTGCAGTTGCATTTTGTCCTGCTGAGATTCCTCAGCACAGTGCAGTCACAATTTCATGCCAAGTAGGTGAGCTCATGAGAAAATTAGACTCTTTGTATACTCGGATGTAGCATACCTCACCCTTCTCATTGCAGTCTCTCTGTTATGATCATCATACGATACTTGCTCCTGCAAGCTCACCTTTTCATTCCTTATTATATGATTGCCTTAATTGTTTCCTTCCCCTGGGACCTCATTCCTGATCCCTCCAATAAGCCCTTTTGTTATTTTTTTGAATTCTTGTGCTGTGAGCATATTATTAGTAGAGCACTAAGTTTTATATTTTGTTCCAGCTGTTATTACCTTGTATGGGGACTTGGAGGACTGTGCCAGTAGGAAACCACAGCAGGTTGGTATTGTTTCCCAGGGGACTGTACTAGCCTATCACCTTGCCCACATAATCTTTTCTTTTGTGAAAGCACAACACAACTTATTATCTTTACTAACATCTTTGGGTGACAAATCTCCTCAGAAGTTTTTGTCCAGACCCCTAAACCTTTTTTGAGCCTATAAGGAAGGGTAATGAACTGTCATTCACGATGACCCAGTACATGTATTATTATCATAAATACAGTATATATATCAGCAGCTGCACCAGACCTAACACCTCACCTGCCACTATCTTACTCCTGCTCTCTCATCTCCTTACCCACCAACACTTAACTCAAGTTGATGAAGCTCAATGAGGATATCCCTCAGTTCCTCCTCCTCTGTAGTTTCTTTTCTAAGTCTAGATAAAGCAGGTGACCACTGCAAATAATGCCAGATGGTAGTAGTGCCCTGGCTGGTACTGGAGCTGACCCTAATTATTTAAACAGAGTAGCCTGCAGCTGAGATGCAGACACTCTTCAGCAACCAATGAAAAACAGAAACTGATATGTTCTTTCAACTAGCAGGCATATGTTTCTGTACCAGGAAGTAGAAAGGGAGGAGGAAGATGAATTGTCTTTTATTGCTGTACACAGGGCCACTTTCAGTTTAAATTTGCTGTTGATGGGGAAGCTTCCTACTTATTCCCCTTTGCTGCTGTTTTCAAAGGATTCTGCTGTTGCTAACAGTTTTTATTATTCCCCCCACCCCTTTGTCCTTCTGGCATCGTACTTTGATGATCAGGACTGTCTTGACTGCGCTATTTTTTTAATTGCTCTTTTTCATCTCCCTGCTCTGGCTAGTGTCCCAAAACCACCAGTACCACAGACCCATCATCCCACCATTTTGTACACTAACCTGTCCCCATTGCCCCATGGTGTACCCTCCATGGTAAGGTTGCCAGGGTGGGACCAATGCCCGGCAGTGACCGAATCCACGATTGGGACAAAATCTGGTCAGCGGGTGTGGGGCTTGTGGAGTGCTGTAGTCATCCTGCATCCTTGCCTGTAGTTTTCTCTCCAGTTACTCCCTTTCCTGAGCTGGCTGCATAAACACATCCATTCATGCAAGCCATCCACCTCCGCCAACCCTCCAGCAATTTGGGCTCATTCCTGAAGCTGGATCACCAGTGTCATGAGTGGCAGTTCTACTTTGCCCTAACTTGCCATCCATCCACACTGTTCTTTGACTAGCAGGGCATGCAGCCGATTTAACAACTAATGTCAACACCACTGCGCACTGTCCTACAAAGGGTGCAAAACAGTCTTCTTCCTTAAAAACTGCACTTCACTAGAACAGTGTACTCAGCCCCTTCAGTGCTTCAGTGTGGGAATCTGGGACTTGCACATAAACCTCAGTCTCCCAGAGGGCAACATGACATGCTGCCACCACACCACTAGACTAGTCTCTAGTTGTACCTAAAAACACCCCAAAAGCAGTACATTATAAGCAGTTGTGAGTCCTACTGAAATTAGCGTTGTGTTATTGTCAGTAGGACTGACAACTGCTTGAATACTGTTATCTGAAAGACTGACTATTGTTTATTAGCAGTACTTTCTGGCATAGTACTTCACACAACTGTATAAAAACTATTTTCAGACCTATCAACACTATAAACCAAATACAGGTAGGACTGATGACAGTTGCTTAAATACAGTATACACTGGGCCATGCAGTGGAGGCCTTCATGGTACAGTGATATTCCATCGGTGTACTGGATGTGACTGAGTGTGTGCTGCTGTATTCTGATGGGACATGGATGCAGCTGCAATGGGTAGCTGGTGTGGTGCTCGATTACTTGCTATACACATGCACATTTGTCTGTTGGATGTAGTACTAAGCTACAGGTTACAGTATGCCCAACCATTGTGTCACATAGAACACCATACCCACAGGATGTGTAGCATGGTGCGCACTAGTGCTGTCCTGTCTGCAGTCTGTCCAGTCATCCATGGGCATGGTATGGTGGGGTACAGCTATCAACAGGATATGGACATCCATCCAGGGTTGTCTGAAGTAGTCTCAACCATGCACCCGCTCCATACTGTCCAATGTGTTGGATTTCACTGTCATCCACTGTTGCCTTGCACTCCTGCCTAGCCAGAACATCTGGCCATTTCTGTTTGTGCTGCATGCTGCAGGTGTATGCATTGTAGAGCATGCACAGCAGCAACACACCTTGCTGTAGTGTTTTCTCTGATCTTCTTCAGTCATCCGGTCACACTGTAGGAACTTCACCATTGGTGAAGCAGGATCCACACGGAAGATTTTCAGCAGTAGAACTGGGGTCGCCCACCCTGTCGACGTCTGTCAACATCACCAACCCTATAAAGGTGTAAGTGGCCCTGCTCCCTCCTCAGTTCTTTCCTGCCGTTGACTCAATCACATGTGTCTAAACAGAAGCTCCAACGCAGTATTTGCGCCTTTTTAGTCTATGGCTTTTTCTTCTGTTATTTTTCAGAATCTCTTTTATTAAAGAGATTCCTTCAACCTGTTTATGTTGAGAGTTAATCCTTCAACTTCTCTCATCTGTCACTGCTGCTGTAGAAAGAAGATTGCCTCCACAGACAAACATTCTCTCTGTGTCTGCTGTCTTGGGCCTGACCATGAAGTTTCTGGATCTGAGCTCTGCCAGAAGTTTAACCAAACAACCTTCAGGCAATGCAGAAAGGCTCTTAAAAATGTCCTAATGTATCAACAGGTAGCCAGTTCTGATCAGGGGTCCTCCAGGGTCCCAGCCTCTCAGTCGCCAATGGGGTCATTGAGCTCCCAGGCTGCCAAGGCCTGAGACAAATCCTTGGGGAACAGTCATAAAAAAGGCAGAGATCGCGACCGCTCACCCCGACAGCAATCTTGTTCTCCAATGGCCTCTTCTCCTTCTTCTGCAAAATCCTTGTCGGCTGTGGTTGCACCAATGAGCAAAACCACTGTCCAGGTCTCTGTGCCCTCCAGACCCATACGGACAGCATATCTGCCCGATTCACAGTGCTGCTGTCTGTCCACCTCTGGGTCATCGGCCCCTCCTTCGAGGAAGAAGAAGAAGAGATCCTGATCCCTGACAGGTTCACAGCTTCTTCTGTCAGTGAGGACTCAGTTAAGCATACTCCTAGGTCTCCTCCTGAGGACCCACATTTTCAATGTGATGAAGCAGCTATCCTTGGCTATGGGCTTCCACACCAAGGAAGAGGATGCCACCAAGAAAGAGCTGCTGGACTTCCTGGAGATCCCAGAGTCTCTCCCAAAAATCATTCCTCCAGTCTTACCTGCCTTGAGGAATGTAGCCACAGCAGCCTGGCACAGAGCAGACATGGTGCCAGCTATGCCCCGCAGGGTGGATGAACTTCACCACACCCCTCAGGGATTCCCCTGCCATGCTGCTTAACCCACAACAGACTCAGTGGTCATTAAGGCAGCCCATGACAGGACCTTAGTTCCCTCCCCCCCAGATAAAGAATCTCTCAGAATTGACCTCTTGGGTAAGAGGGTGTATGCCTCCTCCACCTTGGGTTTGAGGATTACAAACTACCTGTCTCATATGGTGAAGTACCAAAATTTTAACTGCAAGAAGGGCAAAGCTGCTTCCAGGCCCTCCCAGATGGACACACAGAAGCAGGAGCTTTTTCAGTGCCTCTGCAAGCAGCTAAGAACATTAGCAAGCCCCTCCTTAGGGTCTCTCTGACATGGCTGCACAAATCTGGACTGTCATGTACGGTATGGGCTGCACGTCCATTGGCTGTAGCTCTGCACCATCGGGCGCAGCCTACCGACAGTCTGTCATGGGCAGCTGGGGCGGCAGGCGGGTGGGATGCTGTCGCCGCCGCCGCGGGGAGCGGGGTGGAGGGGTTCATGGGTGGGTGGGGGACACTAGACACCAGGGAGATGTTTGGGGGTTCTGCTGTGACATTCTGCCCGCGATCGGGCTTTACGTCCACTGGACCACCAGGAGTTATTCGGGTTGGGGGAGGGTTATTCGCCCGCGATCGGGCACTGGGGGTTTATGCAGGTTCTGCCGCGATCGGGCTGTGGGAGGTGGGGGGAGACATGTACCTGTACTGCCCGCGATCGGGCTGGTGGGGGGCACAGGGAGTGAGTTGGGGGCTGGCTAGTGGCAGCTGCTGTGTTGCGCCTGCAATGCAGCAGCTCACCTGTGGGTGGCCCTCGACTTAAGCCTTTTTTTGGCTCAAGCTTGTGCGGGCGAGGTTGGGGTTGCGCATGCACAACTCTCGCACCCGACTGAATATCGGGTTGCGCAGGTTTATGGATCCTCCTCCTGTTGAGCATGCATTCATTTGCATTGCTCTCTAAGCGCAACCTGGTGCCAGTGGCGTAACTGCCTCCTGCTGAATATACTTCAGAATGGGCGCATTTTGGACTTGCGCGTGGCGCAACCTGTTGCGCATGGGCGCAACCACTGAATACCTGGGCCACCAAATTTTAGACTATACCAATATGCTGCATTACTATCCCATACCTCAGAATATTATTCTGATAACCCCTCCTTGTGGATACAGTAGATTATAAGAGGTTCTTTTTAATGGCAGAAAATTACCACCATTTGTACAAGGAATATAGTAAATCTGAATTAAAAATATAAATAATATTTGCATTAGATCCACCCTTATAACCTGGGACTTGTATCATAATGAAATGAAGGAGAACATTAGAATAAATATACACAGCCCCATTAAGATTGCAGAATATGGAAAGACACAGTAGTTGAAGAGTGAAATTAATCCATGGGGGAGATACAACATCTGTGATACAGGTGATCTTTATAGAAGGGAACATTTCCTAACGTTTACAGAGCTAAAACATCTAATACAACCTTCCAGATACAGAAAATGTTAACTACCTTAGAATTTGGGCTGGTCTTGTTGGGCGAATGGGAAGAAATCTACATATTCCTAAATTAACAAACTTAGATATCTAACAGAGATCAAAATTAAAAGCTCATTGCTAAAACTTACAAAAATTTAAATTCAGTAACAACATATGTAACAATCAAAACTTTAACAAAGTTGGAAAAAGGAATTTCAGTATGAGGTACCAGAAACTAGATAGTTAGAAGCCATTAAAATGATTGTCTACTATTAATAATAGGCTTAATCGACTTCAATTTAACATAATACATAGAATCTATTATACGCTCCATCGGCTCAACAAGAACCCTATGATCCCATTAGTGTGTAATAGATGTAAAAAGCACAGTGGAACATTAAAACATGTAACAGCCACATGTAAAAAATTAAGCCTTTATGGGAGAGAGTGTTTATACACTAAATAAAATTCCAGGTATAGATTTAAAATTTCAGCCCAAATTGTGTTTGTTGGTAACTACCCAATACCAAATATTACCATCACGGCATTTGTGGAAGATATTAAATATCGGATTAATAAATGTAAAAAGATGCATTGCTAGATTATGGAAAAATGAGGATCCACCAGAATATATGCTGTGGAGAAATTTATGTGTAGATTGTATCGACCTTGAGAGACAATACTGTATGGATAAGAAAGCTATGGAAAAATGTAATACATCCTGGGCTCCGGTTTTAAACTTGATTAAATCAATACAGATTTAATTTTTGGGGTTGGGTGTAGCTAAGGCAGGGGTAGAAGGATAGATATATAGAGGGCGGGATATTCAGAAGGTTGCATGGTGCAGCACGGTTGCGCCATGCACAGCCCACTGATGCCCACAGTGCGATATTCAAGGGGGATTGAGCCTGGCACAAATCCCGATGCACGGAGGCGCATCAGTAATGTATGTGGTGCAGGTGGGGGTGTGCCATGCACATACTCCATTACATCCGATATTCAGCCGGGATGTACTGGTATGCATGCATAACCCCTACCTGTGCTGCACATAGGTGAGCAAAAAAGGAGTAATAGTTGGCCACATTATTATGGTGAGCTGCCATATTGCAGGGCTTAACACGGCAGCTGTCACTCAGGTGGCCACCCGAGTTCGCTGCACCTCGTGGCGCGCCCCCATGCCCGATCGTGGGTATACATAGTAAAAGTATAGTCACATATCTCTGGTGGTCCAGTGGACCGCCTCACAGCCTGATCGTGGGCATAAGTCGTAAAAGTAATAGTCCAATATCCCTGGTAGTCCAGTGGACCGCTCGCAGCCCGATCGCTGGGCATCAGTAAAATCCCATGATGAACCAATGCAACCCTGCTGGTCCAGCGGTACCCCCCTCCCCACCTGCCCACTGAGACCCACTGCCCTGCTCCACCCCCATCAGCAGTGGGTGGCAGCTCCCCACCCACTTGCCACCCCGCCACCCGCTGACTGACCCCGTATGGTAGGGCTGTACGCCCACTGGTCCACAGCGTGAGCCAATGGGCATGCAGCCCGTACCATACTACACAGTTCAGATATGTGAAAACAGCCAGCTTTGGAGCGCTTCCACTCACCTGTGAACCTGCACACATAGTGGAGGATGCTGCTTGTCTAATGTCTGGTAAACCCCTTTAAACTGAAACACAGAAAAGAGATTTTTACAGTTGATTGAAAACAGGTGAACGTTTCAAACTGCTTTTCTTGATGTAAATTTTATTGCAGAGTAGCACTGGCTGAGTGGTTATAAAACATGAGAATATGCAGGAAAGGAACATAACTAAATGAAGGTAGAAAAAATGATGGCTTTGATGTTTTGATTTGCAGTTTGCTTTTTTTTAAATTTGACAGGGATTCAGAAGTCATTATGTTAAATAACTAAGAGTCTGTTACAAGACTTTTTTGTAGTAACTTGAAAGTATTACTAACTTAAATGAGTTTACATGCATGAGCCACTTTGTACTACTATAGACTGGTTATTTTATTGTCTCTTTACCATTGTATGTGCATGAGTTTACTAAAATCAGTTTGTATTACTTGTTTTATTTATTACAGTAGAAAATCTATATGCTTGGCCACAACTGGAGGTTTGGGCACTAATGTCTGAGCACTATAAGGTACATGTCAGAATCAATTGTGCCCCATCATATGTTTATAGTTACTGTATATGTGTCTTAATCTATAGACCAAATATTGAAAACAATGGTGGTGGTTTTGTGTTTATGAGTAGATAAGGGTAAGGGGTCATAGTCAGCCAGATGAGATAATCATAAGGTGCTTCTTAATGTAGAGAGAAGTGAATACCCTATAGTTACTTTATTATCTAACATGTTGGATTGTGTCGTACATTTTTCAGAATTCACATACTTCTTCCTAAGGAAGAGGATAGTTCCTTGAAACATTGGCAGTGTTTTGAGCAGTGCTTCTAGTGAAAAGATTGTATTTTTAACTACTATATGAATCTATTAATATATGAAGAACAGAACATTTGGTGAGTAGGTCCATTTGTCCTACTTAGATGCAGGAAACTTAGACGTCATAGTGTCTCTGCAGTTGCTGACTATGGATGTTAAAAAGCACACTGCTGCTCTTGTGTTCAGTTGTATTGTAATTTGCCTGTTGACTTTTACTATAATGTAATGTTTGTCATTGACATTTCTGGGGTTGTACCAAAAATAGCATTTATTTGTCTAGTGCACCTACCTGGTTAGCAAAAAATAAATCAATAAATGCCGAGAAAGGAAACGCCTGAACCAAATGCAACATCTTATTTCTTGCAGCTCTTGGGACTATTAACTGGTACCTAAGGGCTGCTGTATTTTGGGGTTGACTCTATATAGCAGTTCGAGGAAGTTGGATATGAAGCCCACTTATCAATATAATTATTTATTATAAAACAAATCACACCGATCGTATGAATAGGGTTGCAAATTTCTGTAGAATTATTGACTTAAGCAAGTTTCATATACTGAAAATATAATACGTAGGGAATTATCCTTTTATAGAATAAGAAGTGAATTTATATATGGTATTTATAACTGGTTTTAAATATTAATTTTAAAATGTGTGGATTTCTTTGTGTCTTGAATGTATGTTTTGTGAACATTTTGTAATGACAAAAGATTTTCTTTGTCAAACAATAAACTTCTACCTACCTACTGTTATAGGCTAGGCAGCTCATCTTTTAGCTCAACATGGGGGAACTGCTCACCTGATGGCCTTGGCCATTACCACGACCACTTGCTGAAAGGTATTGTATTTCATAGTGTCATTTTTTTTTGGCTTTTCAGTTCTTTTTGTCTCATCTTCTGTTTAAACACCTTTGTTTCTATGTCTGGCCCTTTTTGCAGCTTCCAGATAGACATTTGTATGCTACCTTGGTTCCCTCCTTCCCTCCAGGTGCATTCAATTTGGGGTCTCATTCATCAGCTAGCCCCAGTTGGATTTAACTTCTGCAGTGCTGTTTGGCTTTCTCTGTAAGTATAATCCAGTCAACGTGGCATTGGTAGACCCTGCTTGACTTCCCTGACACCTACAGCTACTGTATATGTTAGCCCCACCAATGGAAAATATAAAGTGAAGAGAAATATGAAGAATATAGTGGTAGACCCCATCACACCATTCTACCTGAGATGGGGAATATTCAGTAGGATCTACTGCTACTGTTTCAAAGATGCAGATATGAGTGGCAGCTGATTTTTCTACACATGAACAGAGTTGGTTGGGGTATATCATATATTATCTATAGGCAACCCCTTAGAATAACAAGAACCATCCCCAAAAAGCTGTATTCATTTAAAATGGTAAACCAGGTAAAATCTGATGAAATGGTAACATCTGGTTTCCATGAGAGAGGATACAACAGTAGTAGATACTTACTGCATTGATATATCAACACATGCATTATTGAACCACTGTAAAATAAATTTCTTTAAAATACTTACATGAAAATAAATACACAGTAGTCTTGCTGTGTTGCACAACTAGATGGCCAGCAGTACCGTACATTCACAATGCAAGCTGGTTCACAGTCATATAGAGAGGAAGCCTGCTATAAAGGACACATCCATGCACCCAACTTTTGTCCATTACAGACAGTGTTCATTGTGTCAAGAGAGGGTGGAGCCTATGTGTTGGGTGTTTCATCTGAGCTCTTTTCTTCTAGGTTGCTTGAAAGGACAGAGCAAAGAACCTTAACAGAGCAAGGATAAGGATTAAGGCATCTTTTGCTAGGCAGATTTACTTGTGTGTTGTTATTTTTATTTTGTACCTACAGGGATTGTTACTGTTTGTTGCTAACATTTTATTGCTTTATTTTTCTCTCTGATTCAAATTGTTGTTGCTGGGTATTGTGCTTATAGATTACTGCTATAATCTTCTGATTCAAATTGTCTTTTGCAAGGTATATCTTCTGTTACTGCTTCATTTTTCTGTGTAGCAAAGTGTTTCTTACAGGGTATCTTTTCTGTGAAATTATTACAGGTGGTGCTTTACAGATTTTACAGTTTTATCTATCATTAGGATAAGCTTTCAGGGCTCCTGCATTTGTTGCTGGCTGATTGTTTCTGCTCATACCTCCTTGTTTCTTTCATCTGTGGTTCTTCTTTTTCAGAAGGGCGCAGCCACCCACCCACCCCATCCCCAACCACCCCACACCACACTCCTTTTATAGGTAGCACAGTCGTGACATTCCTGTAGCAAAGCAGGAAGGGGTGGATAAGAGGGGTATCCACACAGTGACCTCATTTACAGGGGCACTAGTAATTTAACTTGCTATAACAAGTTATACAAAAACAAATAAAACACAAAATCAAACTTTTGCTTTCATTTTCTTCCTTCTAATTACTCTGACCAGGTTATAAACCCAGCAACTTATCTGGAATGGATATCATTAACTGCAGGACCTGCAGAACACTTTTCAGAAGGGCAGTTTTACAGGATTTAGAACACTGTCCTACATGCTGGGCCATTGGAGATCTAAGGGCTCAGCTTCAGGCAGCATGGGCAGAGATTGCACCATCAAATCGCATATTCAAGAGGAAATATATTATAAGAACTGCCCGCCATTTCCCCAACATCCAACAGAAGCACCTTGACCGCAGGGGGTAGTTGGTCCAGGAGGTTGGCCGGTGGTTAGAAGGGGCAAATCGGGTGCCCCATCACTGGTTGCTCTCCAACATATCACCTCCACAAACCATATAAAAACTACAAACAGGTATCTGCCTCTATCTCCGAAATCAAACAAAGGGGCAGAGGACACTGCAGAGCAGGACACTGCAGCACAGGAGCTAGCACAACAAAACTCACCCAAAACAGGAACCAAAACAAAAAAGCAAAAAGGAAATCCAAAAAACTTCTGATCATAGGAGACTCCATGATTCGGGAGTTGATATGTATCTCCAGCCAGGGGTAATGGTCAGATGTCTCCCAGATACATCAGCATGGAGAGACACTGACCACATTGCTAAAATTGTTCAGAAAGCAGGAGAAAACATTGACATCCTGGTACACATAGGGACTAAGGATCTTGCCAGCCGGCCAGTTGGGGAGACCAAGGAACACCTGACCAGGCTGGATGATAAACTATCATCCATTTCATCCGGCATGTCCTTCTCTGAGATCCTGCTAGTCTGGGAGTGGGGGGGCAGATGGACAAAAGGTCAGAGATGGGAAGATGGAGAGTTTAACATGTGGCTCAAGGGCTGGTGCCAGGAAAAAGGACACAAATTTGTAGGGAACTGGCAACAGTTTTGGGAGAGAAAGTTCTTTAAATTTGATGGACTGCATCTGACTAAGGAGGGAGTCAGTGCATTGGGGCAGAAGTTTGACGTCTTTGCAGAATATTTAAACTAGCAAATGGGGAGAGGGGTGCAGCATCCCATACGTCGGATGGGAAGAACACCCCTCCCCCCCTCAGCTAGTGGTCAAACAGGAGTTCAGCATGTTTGTAATTCGTTTGCATCACCAGGTAAGGAAAAAGGTCTGGCTCATGACCGATGCACAGGAAATGCTGGACCTTGCCCAACAACTAACACACTGAAATCTGGCCAATGGAAAATCATATACATTAATGTCAGTAGTCTGGGAAACAAGATCCCAGACCTGCAGGCAATAATGATAGAGGCTAAACTGGACATAGTAGCCATTAGCAATACATGGTTTACTAGTAACCACATTTGGAAGACTTCAGTACCTGGCTATGTACTGTTCAGAAGAAACCGAGGTGCAAAAAGGGGGAGGTTGGAGTGGCCCTTTATGTCAATGAAAATATCAAAGCTACAGAAATTCAGAATACACATAAGGAGCCAGAAGAACATTGGGTCACCCTGGAAACAGGAAATGGGACAGCCTTATGAACTGGGGTTGTGTACAGGCCTCCAGACCAGGGGGAGGACATAGACATGTTACTGTTAGAAGATATACAAAACATGACAGCTAAAGGGGAGGTTCTGATAATGGGAGACTTCAACATGCCAGATACAGATTGGTCAATACCAGCAGGGACATCTGCCAGAGCTAGACACATGGTGGATTCCCTGCAAGGGGAGGGCCTCAAACAACTGGTACAACAATTGACAAGAGGCAGGGGTATCCTAGATCTAGTACTGATTAACAGGGAAAGGATCACAGCTCTCCAGGTAGAAGGTCACCTGGGTGCCAGTGACCGTCACATGGTATGGTTCAATTTGGCCACTAGAACAAAATCATCCCATTCCAAGGCAAAAATATGGGACTTCAGAGGAGTTGACTTTGATAAGATGGCCAACAGAGTTAAGCTAGCCCTGGCAAAAAGAAATACAGGTGAGGGGGTACAGGCAAAGTGAGCAAGCATTAAAGATGCAATACTTGAGCCACATCCCATTGTGTTAGTGAGAAAAGGAAGTGCAAAAGAAGAAAGAAATGAAACATAGAAACATAGACTTTGACGGCAGATAAGGACCACTTGGCTCACCCAGTCTGCCCATTTCCCTGCCTAGAGGATAAGCTGCAGATCCTATTTAACCAACAGCCTATTTCTTCCTACCCCCCACAAAAATTGCCTTATGTCTGTCGCATGCATTCTTGAATTCTCCCACAGTTTTAGACCCCACAACCTCCTCAGGAAGGCTGTTCCATGCGTCCACCACCCTCTCTGTGAAAAAATACTTCATCACATTTCTGAGCCATCCTCCCCCATCTTCAAATTGTGTCCCCTTGTTCTTGCACATCTCTTTTTCTGAAAGATGCTACCCACTTGGACTTTGTTGATTCCACTGAGGTACTTAAACATTTCTATCATGTCCTCCCTCTCCCTCCTTTCCTCAAGGGTATACATATTAAGCTCCTTTAGCATCTCCTTGTATAGCTTCTCTTGCAGACCCTGCACCATTTTAGTTGCCCTCCTCTGAACTGCCTCCATCCAGTCTATGTCCTTGCGGAGATGGGGTCTCCAGAACTGGACGCAGTACTCCAGATGAGGTCTCACCAACTGTCTGTACAGGGGGATAACAACTTACTGTTTTCTGCTGGTGATGCCTCTCCCTATACATCCCAGTATCCCCCCAGCCCTCCCTACCACCTTCTCACATTGCTTGCCAACCTTAAGGTCATCTGATATGATTACCCCAGGTCCCTTTCCATTTTTGTTGTTGTTACTACCTCCCCCATTGTGTAATCTTCCCCATGGTTTTTGTTACCCAGGTGCATTACTTTGCACTTCTTTGCATTGAATCCAAGCTTCCATACTTCTGACCATTCCTCCAACCTTGCCAAGTCCCTTCTCATCCTTTCCATGCCTCCATGTGTATCAACCCTGTTGCAGATCTTTGTGTCATCTGCAAAGAGGCATACTTTTCCTTCCAGTCCCTCTGCAATGTCACTTATAAAGACATTAAAAAGGACTGGACTCAGTACTGAACCCTGTGGTACCCCACTAGTAATCCCTCTTTCTTCAGAGTGGACTCCATTTACAATTACCATCTGTGTCCTGTTGTTCAGCCAATGTTTTACCCATGCTACCACCCTGGGAACCACTCCAAGGCTGGTTAATTTGACTACTAATCTTTTGTGTGGGACTGTGTCAAATGCCTTGCTAAAGTCTAGGTAGGCCATGTCCACAGCCCCTCCCTGGTCTACTACTTTGGTCACCCAGTCAAAGAAATCAATTAGATTCATCTGACATGACCTTCCTGCTGTGAACCCATGCTGCCTTGGGTCCTGTGCCCCATTGGCCTCTAGATACTGAACAATTCTTTCCTTCAGATGTGATTCCATCACTTTCCCTACCACAGAGGTCAAACTGACAGGTCTGTAGTTTCCTGCCTCTGTCTTGCTCCCACTTTTGTGAAGGGGAATCACATCAGCCTTCTTCCAGTCCTCAGGTACCACACCATCCTGCCATGATTTGTTATAAAGGATAGTCAGTGGTGTCACTAGTTCTCTGCTTAATTCTTTTAGAATTCTGGGGTGAATTCCTTCTGGCCCCATTGCTTTGTCCACCTTCAGTTTTAGGAGTTCTTTCAGAACCCTTTCATCTGTGAAAGGACTGGGATCGACCCCTCTCCAGAGTGCTTCTGTTAATTGGATTAGGCACCTCCCATTTCTCTTTTGTGAATACTGAACAGAAGTATTCATTCAGTATCCCTGCTTTTTCGCTGTCACTCTCTGCCCACCCACCATCCATTCTATTCAGCCTCACTATCCCTCCCTTTGTCTTTCTACGCTCCCTGATATACCTATAAAAGGTTTTATCCCCCTTCTTAACTGAGTTGGCTATCTTTTCCTCAGTTTGTGCCTTTGCTATTCTGACTACCCTCCCTGCTTCCTTCTGCCTTAACTGGTACAGTTCTCTGTCCTGCTCCTTCTGTGTTTCCTTATACTTCCTAAATGCTATCTTTTTCTCCTTAACCTTCACCGCCACTTTTGAGAACCATAGTGGCTTTTTATTTCATTTTGATTTGTTTATTTGCTTCACACAAAGGCTTGTTGCCTCTGTGATGGCAGTTTTGATATTTCCCCATTGTTGCTCCACCCCTCCTTCTAGCCTGTTTGCTAGTGCTTTTCTAAGGCACACTCCCATCTTGCCAAAGTCAGCCCTCCTGAAGTCCAGAACCCTTACTTTTGTATGGCTTGACTCTGTAGCTGAGTTTATCGTGGACCACACCATTTGGTGGTCACTTGTTCCCAAATGGCTACCCACTTCTAGATCTGAGATCCTCTCACTGTCCCTATTTGAGAGTATGAGGTCTAAGATTGCTCCCTCATGAGTAGGTTCCAAAACTAGCTGTCTGAGGCATGCCACCTGAAGGGCATCAAGAATGGACCTGCTTTTGGATGTGGCTGCAGCAAAGGTGCTCCAGTTAACATCTGGCATATTTAGGTCCCCCATCAACAGTATATCCCCTTTCTCTGCCATCCTAAGTATGCCTTCTATCATAGCCTTGTCCATTCCCTCCCCTGACATGGGGTCTGTATACCATCCCTGTGCAGATTGTGGTGCCATTTCCAGTCTCTAAGGTGACACACAGTGCCTCCTCTCCTCCCTGTTTACTCTTTTGTTCAGTTGCTTTTATCCCTTCCCTTACATAGAGAGCCATTCCCCCCCTTCTGCCATCACTGTCTCTCCTGTAGGTTGTGTACCCTGGTATGTTAACATCCCAGTCATGGTTCTCTGTGTACCACATTTTCTGTGACTGCTATGATATCCAGGCATCCCTCTTCCATCAAGGCCACCAATTCAGGGAGCTTGTTGCCCAGACTACATGTGTCTTGTACCCTGTGGGGTCCCATGCCACTCTCCTGTGGGTCTCCTTTGTGGAGGTTCCCAGCATACCTTGGTCTCCACTCGGGTGCCTCCACAGAGGAACTACACTTTTCCAGAACGGCATAGGAAATTGTGGAGAGGTACAACCGAGGATGCACCTCTGTTACACCACCCTCACCCTTCCTGAGCCCAATGTGGTCCAACCACCTCTTTCATGGCAACCTCTGAGGCAACGGCAGTGACCCTGGTGGTCCCTGGGTGGGAGAGGAGGTCCCACAAATCCTTCCCAACTCAGCCTGGAGATGAGCAACCTCCTCCCTCAGCCCAGAGAGATGCCTGCAGATGGGACAACACTGCATCCTCCAGAATGTCTCCCGGAAGACTGCTGCTCCACAGCCACTGCACTGCACCACTGCCATCATGTCTTTTTTCTGGCTCCCTAACTGTTGTTTGGAATACTTACTCTTTCCTCTGTTTGTTTATTTTCTTTTTTTTTTCTTCCCCTACTTACTTACTGCCTCTGTGCCCTTTTAGCTCCTGATCTTCCTGTTCTGAGACAAGAAGTTCCTATGTTTCTGAGTAGTCTCCTTTCTTGCTCAGAATCAGACCTCCAGCAGTTGGGAGGGACGGAGAGCTACTCTTGCCCTTCTAGGATAGTGAGTCTTTGGTGGCTCTGTGATCACTCACTTCCTGCTCCCAAACAGGAAGTTCCTGTTGTCAGTTAAATCCTGTACCTATAAAAGTAGAACTGGTTTAGGGTGGGGGGTGGAGGGGAGGGGAAGGAGGACAATATAGTCCCAGTAGAGAAGTTTTAGTTATACCAGTAGCCCCTTCCTCCTGGTGTTCTGTCTGTTCTCTGGCAGAAGCTATCTAGGGCAGTGCTTAAATCTGGTTTTAACCTGGCTCCTTCTAGCTAAGCCACTCCCCATACTTTGCAAATCTTTCTACACTTAGTTAATTTCACAGATAACAATTCTCTTCTGACACCTGACAAGCACCTAGATAAGTACACAGATAACACAAATAACAGATAACAATTCACTTCAACTACCTCTGACAAACACACTAACTCTTTTTACCCTAAATTGAAGGTCCCAGTACAAGAGTTCTAGTTCTTAGTCCCAATAGAGAAGTCTTAGTTATACCAGTAGCTCCTTCCTCCTGGTGTTCTGTCTGTTCTCTGGCAGAAGCTATCTTCTTTGATTCTCAAACACAGTAGCAGAAAAGGTCAGAGCCAAAAGACTGGCTTTCAGGAAATACAAGGAAATGCAGCAGGATGAAGATAGGGAGGCAGTGTGAGAGACTGCAACCAGGTGTTACTTGTTTGTGATTCTGCCTGAAGTGAACTGGGGGGAGCTAGGATCTGTATGTCCTGAGGTGTGACTCCCTATAAAACCTTGCACCTCTCGCAAGCGCGAGCGTTGTGAGTGGCGTGAGCGCCACTCGGCACTGGAAATGTTCAGCTGATACAGGAGGGTTAGGCTATGTCTTATTATGTGTATTTGAAAATGAAATGTTTTAGTTAAATAGCCTTTTATTATGTGAAGTTGAAAAATCAGTCACTCTGAGGGCATGGCTATTAGCAGGTTTGTTATATTTTTGAAGTTAGGCTTGGTGGGTTATTTTATACATAAGTTTGTTTATTATTTTTATTTAGATATTTTGAACTTGTTGTGCCTTAGAGGTATATAGGTTATATGGGAGGATCAAAAGGGGCTAGAATTGTTTATGATAATTTGATGCTGCGTGACCTGTGCCCTTTCATCCCCCTTCCAGTTTCTGATGTTACTATCAGGCGCTGTGGGAGATGGAGATTGGTAGGGATAGTGTTGGAAGTAGCCTTTATCAAAACCCCAGTCTGGGTTATGGGAAGATTGAAGTTGTCAGGTCCAGGAGTGCCCTGGGTTGCAATGGGAATGGGAGAGGCCAGTCATGCTTGTGTCCATCCCAGGAGCCTATTAGACCAAATGGCCAGGCAACCTGTGGGGCTGCATTACCCCCAAATCCCCTGATGGCAGTGTTTTAATGCCAGATCGATCAGAAATAAGACAGCAATTATTGCTGCCTTGATTTCATTGGTCGATCTGGCTTTTATCACGGAGACTTGGGTGGGAGACGATGCAGGCCCAATTTTTGAGGCTGCAGTCCCCCCTGGGTATACCGTGGTGCACTGCCCCAGAGTGGAGCACAGGGTGGCGTGTAGCCATCTGTTTTAGATCCAGCCTGACCTTCACTGTGCACCTGGTGAGAGCCCCGGTTCTTTCGAATGTGTGGCCATCCGGGAGGACCTGATGTGGGCTGCAGGATTTTTCTCATTTATCGCCCTCCTGGGTTGATGGGAGAATTCCTGCAGGAGGTCTAGATTTCATTGATCGCTAGACATTGGAATCCCCAGATGTGTTTTTCTGGGGATTTCAATGTCTGGTCTGACGATGTGAATCATGGACATGGTTATGAACTTTTTCAGATTATGTCCTCCTTGGGTCTGGACGAGGCAGTTACTTCACCAACTCATCGGGATGGCCACATGTTGGACCTGGTGTTCTCACTGGGACTTGATATCAATGATCTTAAGATCAATCCAGTTCTTTGGTCTGATCATTGCACAGTCCAGTTCACGCTAGGGCTCCCATAAGCCTTCCCCTGTTGAGAGATGATTCGCTGTAGCCCTTTACGGGGTTTGACCCTTGAGGGTTTTCTGGGGGCAGCGAATTTGTCTAGAGTGGGTGATGCATGCATGGGAGGTGTTGTGGTCGGGGTTGACACCTATAATGGGGTGTTATCTGACACCATAAACTCCCTCGCACCTGTCCGTGTATGACCCAGAACTTTGTACCCGAGGTCGCCATGGTTTGATGGCGAGCTCAGGGAGATGAAGAAGATGGGTCAGAGATTGGAGCGCTGCTGGAGGAGATCTCATCTGGATGTGGACAAATTGGCCCTGCGTGCCCATTATGTTGGGTACCAGGAGGCAATCAACCGTAAGAAGACAGTGTTTTTGTCTAGGGAGATTGCTGCCGGAAGGAACCGACCGGCCTCACTCTTCCAGATCATTGATAGACTTTTACATCCAGTCTGTCTACGGCTCGGGAGGGTTTTTTCCAACACCTATTGTGAGGATTTCACTCGGTTCTTTTCGGATAGGGTGTCCGCGATCTGGCGGGTGGCTCCTTCAGCCAGCAATGACATAGCTGGCAGTGATCGCCTGATGTGTTCTGAGTGCACTCCGTCTGGTTGGGGAGAGTTTAGACCAGTGGAGGTTAGTGAGGTTATTGAGGTAGCAACCAATGTGAGGCATACCTTCTGTGAACTGGACCCGGTGCCAACGTGTTTTTTAATGAGATGCGTTGACTCTGTTGGCCCGGTGTTTGCCAGGATTGTACGGTGCTCCCTCTCCGAGGGTGTCTTTCCGGATGCCTTGAAGGAGGCTCTGGTGAGACCCCTCTTAAAAAAGCCATCTTTGGACCTGGAGATCAAGGCAAATTACCGTCCAATCTCTAACCTTCCATTTTTAGGAAAGGTTATTGAGAAAGTGGTAGCGCTTCAGTTGGAAGAGCACCTCATATCTCACGAGTTGTATGAACCCTTCCAGTCGGCTTTTCATGCCAGACATAGCACCGAAACTGTTTGGGTGCAGAATGACCTTCTCAGGGCTAGAGATCGGGAGACAAGACAATTCTTGTTCTCCTCGATCTCTCATCAACATTGACACTGTGGACTATTTGCTGCTTGCTCACCTTGGGACCTATGACTCACTGCAATGTCATCAAATGGTTTGAGTCCTTTCTTACTAACAGGAGGCAGCGGGTTATGATGGCAAATTTCTCATCTACACCCAGTCTGCTTCTTTTGTGGAGTTCCTCAGGGATCAGTATTGGCTCCAATGTTGTTCGCAGTGTATATACTGCCTCTGGGTGGGATCATTAGGAAATATGGCTTGAGTTTTCACGCTATGCCGATGATACTCAGCTATATTTCCTTTGCCCCAGGAACATCCAATGCAGTGGATGTGCTTAATATCTGTCTGACCAGATTAATGACTGGATGGCCTCCAGCTGGTTGCAGCTGAACCCCGATAAGACGGAGGTATTAGTAGTGGAGTCGAACAGAGTTCGTGATAGGATGGCCTCTGACACAGAAACTGGGCTTGTCCTAGGGTCTGTGCCATTGAAGGCCTCCTCTTGGGTGCGAAATCTTGGTGTGATTCTGGACAGAGATTTAACCATGGAGGCTCAAATATCCTCTGTGGTTCGTACCTGTTTTTACCATCTTAGAAACATTGCCAGGATTAAGTCCCTTGTTCCGCCTCTGGACCTCCCTACTCTGATACATGCCTTAGTCACATCTAGGCTTGATTACTGTAATGCACTGTATCTCGGGGTCACGGGAGGATCTCTCCGCAGAGTGCAGCTTGTGCAAAACGCAGCTGCCCGGTTGTTGATCGGGCAGCCAAAGTTCTGTCATATTTCACCGGGTTCTGCGTGAATTGCACCGCTGCCAGTCAGGTGGAGAGTCCTCTTTGCAGGTGGGTCTCCTCACCTATAAGGCCCTACACGGCAGGGCCCTGGTTACCTTTAGACCTTCTGTCACCTGCCTTCTCCTCGCGCCTCTTCGTCTTCTCCAGTGAATGCCTCCTGACCATTCCCAGAACTAGCTGAAATCCACTGGCGCTAGAGCATTTAGCACCGCGGCCCCTGTTCTGTGGAACTCCTTACCAACTATGGTCAGAGAGGCTTCATCAGTGGATGTTTTTAAGGCCCAGCTAAAGGCCTTTCTCTTTTCTAAGGCATTTAATGTTTAGACAAATATTTATAGTTAAGGCTTAGTTTTTGTAATGGTTTGTATTTATTATGTGTAATTTATATATTTATTATGTTTAAATGCTTGTTTTAATGTTTTGTACAGCGCCCAGAGCCTCTGGGATTGGGTGTCTTTTAAATAAACTTTGCCTTGCCTTGCCTTGCCTATATCAAACTTCCCCAAGGGAAGCAGGGAAGGCAGTAAGGCAGGCAAAGGCCCAAACTGGGGAAACAATAGCACGAACAGTAAAAGAAAGTGACAAGACTTTCTATAGATACATTAGTGGAAGGAGAAAGTCCGGAGAGGGTATTGCTAAGATCAAAGGCGATAAGAGGGTATGTGAGGAGGAGGACCATGTTTATTTATTTATTTATTTGTATTTCGGATGACACCTTTGAGCCGAGGGCTCTTTTACAAAGGTTCCATGTCAAGGCAATAAGGACAATAAACTACAAAACATAACATGATCATTACAATGGAACTTACAAAAAAAAAGACAAATAATGTTGTAATAATAGAGCCAAAGGCATTGTCAAGGAATTGTGTTGCGAGTTAATTATACAGTACAAGTCATAGGTGGCTCAGTGAAGCTTTGTTAGGAGTGGGTTAGTGGGAAAAGAGAAAGAAGAGTGGTGGTGAGGGGGTGGTATGGGAGACAGAGAGAGGGAGGAGGGGAGAAATGGGGAGGGCATTGCATTGGGTATGTGGTAGATGGGAAACAGCAAGGGAGGAGAAAAGGGGATGAAAAAGAAAAGGAGACAGATTCATCCTATACCCAGTAATGGGGGGTAGGAGAGGAGGAGGAGCTGAGGCAGTGAGGATGGATGCTTGAGGGTAGTATGCCTGGAGGGGATTATAAGAAGCAATCACAGAAGGCACTAGCCACGAGGTGTTGACACAGTTTACACTTAAAATCACCAGTCGTGGCAATGTTGGAGATTTCTGTAGGTAGCAAGTTGAACCAGGTGCAGGCTCCTGACAAGGTAAGAATGCTGAGCTTGAGAGGTCCGGCTAGCTAGGTATTGTAAGATTAGACTGTCTGATCTTTCTACTTAGTGGCGGACATGCTGCAGGTCAATATTGATTGACTCCAGGTGGCATAAGGCCAGTGATGTCTTCTTAGCTAGGATGCAGGTCTGGTACTTTAGCCTGCCAGATATTTGGAGCTAGTTAGCCTGCTCATAAATGTCACACATGTGAGAAAAGGCAGCTGAAATAAGGAGTCTACATGCCTTATTAAGGGCTACAGCTATGCGCTGGAGTGCAGTATCAGTAGCGGATCCATAGATAATAAGCCCGTAGTCAATAGTTGAGATAACAGAGCTCTGGATAGCGAGGTTCAAGGCTTCAGCCGTTAGGCAATGTTTATGCTTGTATAGTAGCCCTATACAGGAGTTCACAGTTTTAGCTATATTGTCAATGTGTTTGGTATATGAGAGGGAGCAGTCAAGGGTCAGGCCCAGATATTTAAACATATCCACCTGCTTAAGAGTGACGCCTTCGTGGTTGTTAATTATGAGCTCATGGTCCTTGTACTTGTTGTGGGTTCCATGGAACAACATTGTTTTAGTTTTTTTGTGGTTAAGGATGAGTTTATGTGAGCAAAACCAGTCTTCCACTTCTGTGAAATGTTTCTGTAGTTGAGACTGAAGGGAGGGGGTCGGTGTGGCAAGTGAAGACTGCATCATCTGTATACAGTAACATTCTGTCATGGCAGGAGGTAGGGAGATTGTGCTAGAATCTGCTGAATAACAAAGGACCCAGGATAGAACCTTGGGGGTACTCCAGAGTGGATTGGTAGGGATGGTGAGAGGAATTCACCAATCCCAACCTGTTGGGTCCGGTTACTGAGGTAGCTTTGAAACCAGAGGGTAGTTTCACTTGTAAGACCAAGGAGGGATAATTGTCTGAGGAGAATGGAGTGATTGACAGTGTCAAATGCCTTAGTCAGGTCAATAGAAGAGGTGCTGACCAACTGTCCCTGATCAAGTGCATGATGGATATGTGTGGGAATTCAGGAGTGCCATGGTAGTGCTGTGTCCTTTGCAGAAGCCATGCTGCTGGGAACATTGCAGGCTGTATTTGCAAGGTACTCTCTGAGCTTGATCAGCCACTATCCATTCCAAGGCTTTTGATAGAGGAGGGAGGATGGATATAGGCCTGTAGTTGTTCGTGAGAGTCTTGTCACCACTTTTATGGACTGGAGTCACCACTACCAGTTTCCACTTTTGGGGAACTGGGAGAGCAAGAGGAACGGTTGAGAATTTTGATTAGTGGGAGCAGGACTTGTCAATGGTGAGGCGAGAAGTTTCATATCCAGTGAATCTCCACTGACCCTAGACTTTCCAAGCACTTTAAGAATGTGTTTTTTAGCTAGACTTTCCAGGATTGCTTTGAAATGGAAAGGAGGGTGCCCTGGTGGCAAACCTGAACTAACAGGAGCTGGGTTGACTGTGGTGGGATCAAAAAAGTTAGGGGGTAGCACATGACTAAGGTCAGCAAAAGTGGTGTTAAATGCGTAGGCAATGATTACATGGTCAAGAGTGATGGTACCATCTATGTTCAACATTGTGGGTGTTGTTTTAGGATCCTTTCCAGTCACTTCAGCAAGGTTATGCCAGAATTTACTCCCGTCATTCCAGGTGCTGGCTAAGGTGTTCCTGTAATAGTTAGTCTTCTCATGGCAGATTGCTCTGGTACATGCATTCCTCGCTGTTTTGTAGGCCTGGATATCAGTCTGGGTGTCAGTAGCCTTAGCACAATACCAGAGCTGGTTTCAAGATTTCATTTGTGTAAGGAGGCCTAGTGTCATCCATGGGTTATTGACACCCTTGATCTTACACTTCTTGAATGGAGCATGAACATCGCAGGCTGAGTTGAAACAGGTGATAAAGTATTCAAGTGCTGTGTCTACATCGGGGGCTATATCAATTGGTAACCAGTCATGTTCACGAAGGAGTGTTTTAAGTGACTCAAGATGACCGGGGGTCAGCATTCTCCTCTTAATAGTTTTGGGGGGGAGTTTGGTGTATTTGTTGGTCCAGATACAGAAGACAGGGGAATGATTACTTAAGGAGTCTGGGAGGACTGTTGCTTCAGAAATGTGCTCTGGAACATTAGTTAGCACCCAGTCTAGAAGTGTACAGGTTTCTGTTCTGTAGTTTACTCTAGTAGGTGATTTGACCATTTGTTAGAAGTTAGCAGCAGCTAGGGCATCCTTATAACTATTCAAGCTGGAGGCCAGACAGTTGATGTTGAAATCACCAAGTAGGATAACTTCTGTATTCTGATCCAGGGAGTTGATACAGTCAAGGAGGGAGTGAAAGCCCAGATTGCTCAACTTGGGTGGTATATAGACAGAAACAACAGTCAGGATCTTATGAGTTCCGAGAAGTACTTTGGCAGCAAGGATTTGGATGTCATTTCCGGGGATGGGCACGGGCATGACATGACCCATGAGGGGCTGTTTAAGGTAGAGGGCACAGCCTCCTCCTTTCTTGGTAAGTCTGTCTTGTCTGAAAACTACATATCTGGGAATTGCTATTATGGAGTCAGGTATCTTTGGAGACAGCCATGTTTCCAGCACTGATAGGATGTCTGGATTGTGCTGAGAAACCCAGGCAGAGAGGTTATCAGGTTTGGAGAGGAGGCTGCAGATGTTAATGCTTGCCAAGGAGAATGACCCTGCACTGCTATTAACCTTGTAGCCAAGTTGTGGTGGGCCGGGGTTAGGGTGAATGTTGCCTGAGAGGAGCAACAGCAGCACTATTAGATGTTTTAAAAGGAGTTGAAAGTTGCTTCTGTAAAAGCATGTAAAAGCATCTATCCTAAATAGATACTTCTGCTCAGTATTTACTGACGAGAAGGCAGGGCAGGGCCCACAGCTCAGCACCATGGACACAGGGGAGAGGGAGGTGTGGACTAGTTCCTTCACAAAAGAAAGGGTCCTACAAGAGCTCGATAAGCTCAGGGTGGACAAGGCAATGGGACCTGATGGCATACATCCCAGGGTACTAAAAGAGCTAAGGGTGGAACTAGCAGAGCCATTATCAGAACTGTTTAGTGAGTCTCTGAGCACAGGAGAGATCCCAGAAGATTGGAGAAGCGCTCATGTGATCCCACTCCACAAGAGTGGTAGCAGGGAGGAGGCAGGGAACTACAGACCAGTCAATCTTACCTCAGTAGTGGGCAAGATTATGGAGACACTCCTTAAGGAAAGGATAGTGCAACACCTGGAATCCATAGGAGCACAGGATCCAAGACAGCATGGGTTTACAAAAGGAAGGTTCTGTCAAACTAATCTCATAGATTTCTTTGACTGGGTAACCAGAGTGATGGACCAAAGGGAAGCAGTTGATGTCACCTACCTTGACTTCAGCAAAGCTTTCGATACTGTTCCACATAGAAGATCAATTAATAAGCTGGGTAGGCTTGGGTGGGTCAGATGTTGGTCAACTGGGTGGAAAACTGGTTTACAGGCAGAAAAAAGAGAGTGGTGGTAAATGGTATACAGTCAGAAGAGATGCAAGTCACAAGTGGGGTACCTCAGGGATCAGTCCTGGGGCCAGTCCTCTTCAATATCTTCATCAGTGACATTGCAGATGGACTGGAGGGTAAGATTTGTCTGTTTGCAGATGACACCAAGATCTGCAACAGATTAGATGATCCAGATGGGTTGGGAAGAATGAGAAGAGATCTGGATTATCTAGCAAAATGGTTGGAAGAGTGGCAACTGGAGTTTAACGCAAAGAAGTGCAAGATCATGCACATAGGGAAGAGATACCCTGAAGCCACCTATAGGCTGGAAGGGGAGTTGCTGGCAGTCACAAGGGAAGAAAGAGACTTGGGTGTCATCATCACCGATGACCTGAAATCATCCAAGCAGACCACTAAAGCAGTAGGTAAGGCTAGAGGGATATTGGGGTGTATTAGTAGGGGTATCACAAGTCAGAAGATGGAGGTAATAATCCCTCTTTACAAGACACTGGTTAGGCCCCATCTGGGGTACTGCATGCAGTACTGGAGGCCACACCTTCACAACGACATTAACCAAATTGAGGTAGTCCAGAGAAGGGCAACCAAAATGGTGCAGGGACTGCATCAGAAAACATATGAGGACAGATTAACTGAGCTCACTATGTATACCCTAGAGCAAAGGAGGGAGAGAGGTGATATGATTGAAACATTCAAACACCTTAAGGGCATTAACAAGGTGAAAGAGTCTAACATGTTTCAATGTAAGAAAAATAGCAGGACAAGAGGACACAGCATGAGATTAGAGGGAGGCCGATTAAGGGGTAATATGAGGAAGTTCTTTTTCACAGAAAGGGTGGTGGATGCATGGAACGGCCTACGTCAGGAAGTGGTGGTTATGAATACAGTGCAGGGCTTCAAACAGACATGGGATAGGCATAAGGGAGCAATGCAGATGAGTATGAATAGATAGGCCATTGACAGAGCAAGGGCCAATGGCACATTCATAACGTAGAAAAAGAAATAGGCAGACTGGATGGGCCTTGCGGTCCTTATCTGCTGTCAACTTCGATGTTTCTATGTTTCTGTGTATGAGCTACAGCTCAGCATGAATAAAATCTGTTGTAAATTTTAAGAGATTACTTGACATCCTGCCTAACAAAGAGGCTTTTGCATTTTATGTCTGTTTAAAGTTATTTTACTGTCAGGTAGCATGTGTTTGTTTTTCTAACATCTTTTCTTTGTATGCATTTAAGTGTATTCAATTAACTAAAGGACAGCCTGTTGAGCACTGTTTTGTAAGATATTAAATCTCTGTAGCTCCCTCTTCCCAGTTCTGTACATGCCCACATTCCCCGCCAGGTCTGCTCTTCCCCTTTCTCCATACTGTAAAAGCACTAGAAATGCCCATAAAAGCTTCTTTATGTCCATTGTAAGTGATGTTTCTGTTAATTATTGCTAGAGAATAATGTATTGGATTCTTTCTTCTTGGACTCCGTCCCTAACTCATGGAAACAGGCTTCAATCTTCCCATTTCCCAAGGGAGGCTCGACCCCTCCTCCAGCAACTACTGCCCTATCTCGCTCCTCCCTACCCAGGCTAAAATCCACAAGCTTCTTGGTCATTCCTACTCTCCGCATTCCTTGACTCATCCTCCTTCTTCAAGTCTCTCTCCAGTGTGGCTCTAGAAAGACTCATTCCACCTTCCTCATCTGGTTCGCTGATGCTATCTTTTCTGGCATGGCACAGGGACTGGTCACCTCTGCCATCTTTGTTGACTTGGCCAAAGCTTTTGACAGAGTGCACCACATTCTCCTGGAAGAGCTTAAGACAGTGGGACTCTCCAACTCCCCAGTTTAGTGGTTCTGCTCCTACCTTGAGAACTGGTCTCAAGCTGTCTGGATTGGAGATTCCCTATCCTACCCACTCCCAATCTGCTCAGGCACCCCACAAGGGTCTGTCCTTGGCTCAATTCAGTTCTCCATTTTTCTGAATGACCTCCTCACTGCCTGCTCCCCTGCATCCATTCACATGTAAGCAGATAACAAAGTACTCTTTTCTTCTGGCTCCTCTGCCCTGACCTCACAGCCCACCTCCAGCTGGATTTTAACAATGTTCAGCACTAGTTCATGGGCAATCAGCTGTCCCTCAGTTCCAAGAAAATTATCTCTGACTTTTGGCACTAGGCCAAGGCTTGCTGAGCTCTCCTCTTCTTCCATACCCTTGATGGTGCAGCAATTGAGGATGTCTCCTCATTCAAGTACCTGGGAGTCTGGCTGAACCATCATCTTGACTTCTCTGTGCACAAGGATGCCATCTACCAGACGCTGTACCCCAAACTTGGTGCTCTTTACAGGAATAACAGTAGTATCCTGCTTTCCTCCCACAGAAAGATCATTTTGAAGATGATACTCGCCATCTTCGACTATGGTGACATTGTTTACTGTGCTGCTCCCAAGTCCATCTAAGCCACACTGGAACCCCTCTTTCACTCCTTCTGTCAATTTTCCCTGGATAGTCCCCTAATATCCACCACTTTTCATTGTACACCTCCCTCTCCCATCCTGTCCTTGATGACTGGTGCCTTGCCCACTGCACTTCCATTATCTCCAAATTCTGGCTTGGCCCTCTCCTCTTACCTTGCCTCCTCCCTCTCTTCTACTAGCTCCTACACTCTTTGCAACTCTGGCTGTCACTCTCTCACCCTCCCCCCAATGAAATCCTCTGCTGACCAAGCTTCATTCTCCTTCCACTTCCCTAAGCTGTGGTGCTCTCTTTCTTCTTTCATCTGCTCTGCTGATTCCCATCACTCTCTATAATCTGTCCTCCATGATTTTACTACTCACTGCTGCAGTTTACACTGACATCAGACCCTAGGCTTTTGCATGCCACCTTTGAATTCCTGCTTCCTCTTCACCCTGTGCTTACACTAGTGCGGCCCCCCAACTTTCTTTCACTCCCCCACCCAGAACTTAATATGGCTTTGTTGCACACTGGTTATTGTTCTTCTTATGCACTTTATTGTATTGTATGTTAAAGCATTGCCTGTGTCATTGCTTATTTTCTGCACTTCACACATACTATTTTAATGCTTCTCATTGTATTTGTACTGTTGTACTCTCCCTTCCCCCTCCCCAGGACACATGTGGAAAAGAGCTGTTACCAGCTCAGTATGTTCTTCCTGGTAAAATTATTTAATTCAATCAGTCAGTATTTGGATTGGAAAACCAGACTGTGTCTGTTTTAACTGACTGTACATTACTACCATGTCTGCTATAAGTGGAGTACACTGAATCATCAGAGAGTGGTCAGTTATAATAACCACAATGAGGTGTTTAGATAGAGCATTTGGAGGTAACGTACCAAAGACTATGGCCTAGTATTAATAGTGTAGTGTGATATGCTACATTATTTGAGCTAGTTAGGGTTGCAATGTTTCTTTTGTCAAATTTGTTTAACTTGTGGGACTTGTGACAGGGTTGAATAAGGCCCTATTCCATTTGTTATGCAGAAAGAGTTTAAATTCAAAGATCTTCTTTTCTGTCTCTTCTCTGTCTGGTTGTGCAACCAAATTTTCTTGTGAGATCTAGGAACTGATCACTCTGATGGTTTCACAATTCTCCTCCTCTCATTGTCTCTCTACCTTCCCTTGCTGTTTCTGTCTTTTCTTCCCCCTTGCATATCTGCAGTTATAAAAATATCAGACTAATACTGGGAATCCTTTTGTTTAAAACCGTATATAGTTATACTGTTGACATGATTTCAAAGCTATTTGTACTCAAGGGGTTAACCTGAGATGCAGTCTTTAAGTCTTTTGCAGAGCTGTGAACAAGAGGTCAGTTCGGGGTCACTGTGTTCTGTTTGTTGCACCTGCAAGGAAACTGGCAAGAACATTCTGTGAAAAGCAGGACATCTCTTAATGAGGTTCCCAGGCAAAGACTTATAAAAAACAGCAATGCTTTTGCTACAAAGGCAAGGAGAGTGAGAGAGTCTAATATTTGAAACTGAGAAGAAACACTCAGAAGAAAGACTGTTTTCTCTGTACTGCCTTTGTAAATACTTATACTGAAGACATTTTTATTTTTTATTTTGCTGTTATTGAGAAAAATGAAATGTTATTTGGGAGTTTTGAAACTGCTCCTGGTGTTCTTATCCTTCCTGACCTGTGCCTTGTTGACAGGACTCTGCTCCAACACCCCTGTGTTGGTTTATTTTAAAGGGAGAACAGCCTGACCTGTGTCTCGATGACAGATGGTGTCAGCCTAAGTGGGATTTATGCCGTGCATACTCTAAGCCAGAAATATTGTCCATGGGTACTAGGCCTGGTACCAGGGAAGAATAGAAGAAAGGTATGGATTCTGCAGCAGCAAGTCCAGGAATGATTACCAAAAGAATGGCAGTCAAACTAGAAGCAGAAACAAAAGTTCAAACTGAGACTGTACAACCAGCACCAGTCATGGTAAAAAGAACAAGCAGTGACAGAAAAGCCTGCCTGCCTTTTTCCAATGGTGGGCTATACAACAAAAAGAGATGGAGAAACAGAGAATAGAGGAGATGCAGCAGAGAGAAAAAGAGATTCAACATTAAGAGACACAGAGAAAAGAAGAAATGCAACAACTCGAGCAGCAAAGAAGAGAAAAGATGCAGCGATGGATGGATACATTGCAAGTTATCAAAGCTGGAGGATCTGGCACTGGTCCAGCAGAGCAACAAGACACAACCAACTTAAAAGACATTACTCTTACAAATTTGTGTCCCTCGGATGACATTGAAGCATGCCTGACAACTTTGGAAAGAGTTGCCACAGTCTGACAATGGCCAACGCAGGAATGGGCAATCAGACTGGTACCCTACCTGACAGGGAAAGCCCAACTTGCCAACAGCTATATGGACACTGCACAGTCAGAAAACTATGACCTGGTGAAAAGAGAGGTCCTTAAAAGGTATGACATCTCAGGAAAGACCTACAGGCAAAGATTCCAGTCCCTGAAGTACAATGCATTCAGCAATCCTCAAGAAGCCTTTAACCGGATTCAGAGAACTCTTAATGAAATGGCTCCAACCAGAGGGTAAAACACTCCCACAGATCACTGAAACATTTGGAATGGAGCAGTTCATCAACATCCTACACACAGACATTCAGCTTTGGGTAAAAGAACACTGATCAGAAAGTGGGGAAAAGGCTGTTTCTTTGGCTGAAGACTACCAAATGAACAGACAGATGCTACAGCAGTGAGGTAACTTCCAAGCACTGGTAAGACACTCTTTTTCCCATTTAAAATCCAAGTCTGATAAGAACTCTGGTAGGGTAACAAATCTGCACCCAAAGACTTCATTTGATAACTGTAATGAGCCAGGTCATATTGCAATAAATTGCCATAGTAAGAGGAGTGAGACTGGAGCAGATTTGTTCTTAGAAAACTGGGGCAAGTACTTAACAGATGTGAAGGTGGGAGATAAGTCTGTGAAGGGGCTTATAGATTCAGGAAGCAGACAGACCCTAGTTCATATTGAAGTACTGGGAAAACAATGTCCAAAAGGACCAGGTACTGGTATCATCTGCATACATGGGGACACTTTATACTAGCCAACCAGCCAAGTGACTCTGATTATTAATAGTGTATCACACCAAATAAAAGTGGGGTAGCACCTAAGTCACCTGTTCCTGTGATTATTGGAAATGACTTTCCGGATTTACTAAGTTAATCAAAGAGGGAGTAATCCTGATATTTCAGCAGCTGTGATGACAAGAGCTCAGGCAAAGAAAATTTCAGATGAAGGGACTCTTTTCCTTTAGCTGATTTTGATTCGGACTTGTTTGAGCACAGCTCCAAGATCTATATGTCCAGGAAAAAAGAGAATACCTGAAGAAACAGTGGCAACAAAAGAATGATGGACATAAAGGGTTAACATATGAAAATGCTGAAACTAAACTGATCACTGATTGTGATTTTCTTTCAGAACAAGCTAATGATGTTTTTCTCCAGGGTTATTTTAAGCAGCTGGGAGTGAAACCAAAACAGGGTGAACTTATGTTTAAAAATGTACTTGGCTACTGTAGAGTTTGGGTTAAGCCTCAGATACAGGACCAGATAGCACAATTGGTTATACCACAAAAGTATAGATCTGAGTTGTTACAGATAGCACATGATAGTCCCATGGCTGGTCACTCAGGGAGGGATCTTACCTTGCCAGATTGCTGTACAGATTTTAATAGCCTGGAATTCATGAAGATATTGCTACCTATTGCAGTTCCTGTGCTGAGTGTCAGAAAGTAGCCTTGGTGATTAAAAGACACGGTTCCTTGGTGCCCCTACCCTTGATAGATGTGCCTTTTGAGAGAATTGCAATGCATGTGCTTGGCCCCTTAGACAAAAGTAAAAGGGTAATCGATTCATTTTGGTAGTATGTGACTACGCTACTCTATAGCCAGTGGCAGTTCCATGCGATACTATCATAGCCCCAAAAGTGGCAGCAGAGTTTGGCAAAATTTTTAAGCAGTGTGGACACACCTAAAGAGATTATTACTGATCAGAGTAGTAATTTTGGTGCTGCATTACTGAAGGAGCTGTACCTACTACTAGGTATCACTGCCATAAGAACCTCTCCTTATCAACTCAGAAAGATGGTCTTGTTGAGCATTTTAATCAAACCCTAAAAATCATGTTTAAAAGGTCTGTGAAAGGGAAGGAAAGACTGGGACCAATACTTACCTTACTTATTTTTGCTTACAGAGAAGGGCCACAGGCATCAACAGGTTTTTCACCATTTGAAATGCTATATGGTAGACAACCTAGAGGGCCACTAGAGGTAATGAAAGAAACATGGGAAGATAACCCCCATCAGAAACAATCTATTGCACCTTATATGTGTGCCCTGAGAAGGAAGCTGGCAAAATATGTTGATATTGCCCATAGTAATCAGGAAGAGGCCCAAAACCAGCAGAAAGTGTATTATGACCATGAGGTAAAAGAAAAAGTTTTGGAGCCAGGTGAAAATGTCTTGCTAACTGTTACCCACTACAGAAAATAAACTGTTAATGAAGTGGCAAGGGCCTTATGAGGTTCTTCGACATACTGGCACAGTTAACTATGAGTTTGGAACCCCTTGTAGGAAAAATCCTACTAAAATATACCATGTTAACCTCCTCAAGAAATGGGTTTAAAAAACACCAAAAACTGTTTTGCTGGTTTTACCAGAAACTGACAAAGAAGATATTGCTGTAGCTTATGACAAACTGGAAAAAACTGTAACTGCTGATGCTGTAAAAGCGAATGTTTCCTTAACCTCTGAACACACCGCAGAAAGCTGTAACTTACTAAAGACATTTAACAGTACTCTTACCATATTACCAGGCTGAGCAAATGGGGTTGAGCATGTAATAGTGACAAGGAATGCTCACCCTATTAGACAAAAAGACTACAGATTACCAGAGTGGTTAAGAGCTGACATGGTTAAGGAAATACAAAAAATTAAAGAATTGGGTATTATAGAAGATTTGAGAAGTGCTTGGTCATCACCAATGGTGACTGTAAACAAAAAAGAAGGGGGTGTAAGAATCTGCCTTGATTATAGGATACTTAAGTGTCAGAATGTGACAGTTATCCAATGCCCAGAATAGATGATTTGGTGGACAGACTGGGGAGTGCCAAATATATCAGTACCCTTGATCTCACCAAGGGTTACTGGCAAATCCCACTGGTGAAGGAATCCAGGGACAAAACTGCATTTGTCAATCCTATAGGATTCTATCTGTTCATGACCATGCCATTTGGTTTACATGGCACACTCGCTACATTCCAGTGGTACAAGGATGTAATTTTGTCCTCTCACACTGGTTATTGTGCTGTGTACCTGGATGATGTCGTGGTGTACAGTCCAGACTGGAAAAGCCACCTGGAAGACCTACGAGCAGTTATCTAGTCGATCAAAAAGACAGGTCTGACAATTAATCCTACAAAGTGTGCACTGGGCATGCAGAAAATCAGATACTTGGGCTATGTTTTGGGAAATGGAGAGTCAAGCCAAAGGTTTCCAAGATTGAAGCTGTAGCTAACAGCCCTGTCCCCAAAACTGAGAAACATGTCAGGTCATTTTTAGGGCTAGCTGGTTATTATCGAAGATCTGTTCCCAGCTTTGCTGAGTTAGCTACTCCCCTCACCAAACTCACAAAGAAACGGTTCCTGAATAATGTGAAATGTACCCCAGAGTGTGACAAGGCTTTTCAGGTCATTAAGGCTGCATTATATTCAGTCCCTGTTTTAAGAAGCCCAGACTGTGAGAAACAATTTCTGTTACAGACTGATGCATCAGAGGTAGGCCTAGGTGTAGTCCTGTGTTAGTATATAGATGGGAAAGAACATCCTATTTTATACATAAGTAGGCAATTGCACGACAGGGAGAAAAGGTACTCCACCATTGAAAAGGAATGCCTTGCGGCAAAGTGGGCCTTGGAGTCCCTTAAGTTTTACTTACTAGGAGCCGACTTTGTACTTGTAACAGATCACAATCCTCTCTGTTGGCTAAATCAAATGAAGGATAACAATTCTAGAATCACATGGTGGTACCTGGCACAACAGTCATTTAAATTTAAAGTGATGTATAACCCCCTTGTTACGCGGGGTTACTAGAATCCCAGTAAGACCTAGTGGTAGGCAGGGAAAACAGCTTGTGAAACTCCAGTTAAATGGGTTTCATACTGCCTCACTCTGTTCTCAGTCTCAGCTGAGACTGAGGGATGACATCACCAATAGAACTATCGTGAGCTGCATGAGCCACAATGGAATCTGCAGCAAGGGAGTTGGAATAGAATGTTGGGAGGTTTGAACAGAGTCTGTAGTTAGTTGGAGTTGGGAGCTTGCTGAGGTAGCAGCACAGCAGCTCAGTGTAGGCTCTTGGAGTCTCAGCCCTGACAGACGGCTACTTTTAGGTAAAAAGGGTATGTGTCTCCACCAAAAGAGAGACACAGAAGATAACTGAAGTGGTGGAGACCACTGTTTCAGGTCTCAGTGCCCCCTCCCTCTGGGGATGGGGGCAGGAAAGGGTTTCCTGCAAATTCCTCTGGCAACCCCCTAGTTCTGCTATTAAGGGAGAAGCTGCCTATTTGTTCCAGAGTTGTTTGGGAGAACAAGAAGACTTGTGAGTCACCTGTGGGGCACCTGCAACCAGAGGGTGAGTGTCTGCTGTTCCTGAAAGGGCCTATGTTTTTCACCCTGGGACTTGTGTGACAATGTGGGGATTGAACTACTGAGAGAGTGGGAGGCCTAGAGTAATAGGTTTAGCCAACAAGTAAAAGTAGGTTCAAGACCAGTGCTTATTGGGATCAAAATGATATGTAGAGGAGATATGACATACGTCTACCCAGGAATCTACATTTGCAAGTTTTCAGTAAAGGAATTGTTTAGTTCCCAGAGAAATGGCCGGGTATGGCTGTGGGAGCTGGAGGTGGAGACCCCATCTTTAGTGACCAGGTCCACCTCTATGGATTTGCTCTGTGTGTTTCTACTTTGCCTCAGGCACTTGGCCAGTGATGAGGAAGTACCCAGATGCTGGATTGGAAGGAAAATTCCCTCTAGGAGTCGAAGGCTCTAGTGTGGTTTGGGGAGCCACAACAGGATAATTGGTTCATTTCCCAAAATGGACCATGGATCAAGTGGCCAGCGGGGGAGCCGGGCCAGTAGGGGAAACCCAAGTAGTGTACAAGTTGGGCTGTGTACCCAAAGCTGCATGCAAGTCCGGGCTGTGTGCTTGGTGGGTTCAGAGCCTGAGGGCTGGAAATAGTGATGAAGTGTTCTGTTGTCTCTAATCTGCATTACCAGGAAATGTAGCCCCATGGGGGTCCGTCTATGCTTTGTTTGCTCATCTTGGATGTGAACAAAAACCACACTGTAGAATCCAATTCCTGGTTCTGGACATTACAGTTATTGTTTCCTGTGTTCGGATTTACTTGGGTGCCCCTGTGCAGAGTAGCCAAACCTAGGTCCCCTGTGCCGAGTAACCTCATCCTCCCCAACCCAGTCCCCACCAGGTACTGTTGTCAGCTTCAACACCATGCCACCTGTCATTTTTGCTAAAAAGGCAGGGGTGAGGTGTTACAAAAATGGAGGCACCGCTGGGATTTTATTCAGGGAGGAAGGTGCTCGGGCAAGGGGCTAGCATTTTGGCTATCTGGCAGTGGGTAGCCCAAAAGCTGAAGCAATTTAACTAGTGTGTTGCTGTGTGCTGTGAATCTTGTGCTGCTGTTTAAAATGCCAACTGTTTACCAAGGAGCAGTAAAGCCAAAGAGTGTGCCCTTGTCCTGCATCAAATTGTTTACAGCATTTTTGCCTGCTTTTAAAATGAACTGTGGTAAAGAAAAGTGTGGAAGACTAGGGTAGCAACAGGAAAATTGTGCCCTGGATGTTGGAAATGCTTTCTGAATGAATAGAGACTTGCAGATATAATGGCTATGTTAAATGGCTGAAATGGCTCCCGCCATGGAGTCAGTTAGAAAAAAGTTGCATTCTGCAGTTTAAATTTGCCTGCTCGATGATCGCCATGAGGAGAAGAGCCCTCGAGAGGAAGAAGAGGCTCATTTGCATGGCATTGTGTGATTGGTCAGGCTGTGATCAGTCCACCCTCAGCCAGCTCTACAGTGACTGCCCCAGCATTCGAGAGGGAGTGTGAGTGGACTGTATGTACTGGCTAGTGGAGGAGCATCGTGAGTGTTAAAATCACTGTAAACTTTGTAAAATAGACTATCTTGTTTAAAATCGGCTCAACCTGCCGAATCGATCATCGGAATTGCAAAAGAGGTGGTCGAGAAGACGATCGGCAGGACTGCCCGCCTCGCTTCTGTTCTGAGGCCTCAAGAACTGGCTGCAGGCCGTTTTCCCCATTGCAGCAAACTGCTACTGATAACAGTAAGTACCAACATAAAAACTGCTTGAACAGTGATTTTCTGCCCAATGCCATATAAATGTGTGTGCAGCAGTGTAGTCGCTTTGCAAGTAACGACTGTGTCAAGTCCTGCCAGCAAGTACAAGTCTGTTAAGCCATTGACTGTGTGCATAGTAATAAATTCAGCCTCAGTTTAAAGTTTAAAGCCATAGAGAGACTGTGAGTTGTAGCCAAATGTGCAGCACTAGTTATACAGGCAATCCTGTGCTTAAAAACCTGAAGCTTTAAGGGACTGTGAATCAAGTAAATGTTTCCAGCATGTGAAGAGTCCGTGGAAAATCCAGTAAATGTGTTTAAAACAAGAACAGAGCAAGTTGTGCAGTCTGAGCAAAAGTTATCAGTAGTTTGTGTAAATCAGGTGCGCAGTGGCTTGACCCAATTTCTAAATGTTGATGCACAGGAGTGCTGCCGCTGCCATTACAGGTGGGGTAGTAAAGTAAACACAGCAGCAGAGGAGCCATTTTCCAACTAAAGAGAGTGTTCAATAAAGTGGGACTTTCAGTTACAGTGAACTTCTATTTGTTTTTCTGCAGTTATGGCCTCAGGACCAGCTCGTTACCCGGATCATGCCCGGGTTGCAGTAACAGCAACAGTGAATAGACTAAGGGATATTGAAAAGTGGTGCTATGGAGGACAACTGCCTCCTCATGTGGCAGTTCTGGGATATCCAGTGCATGTATGTCAAATATGCTTGAGAGCTGGAAGGGACGTCTTCATGATTCCTCACTGTGCTGGATGCCTAGAAAAATATGGATTGTATAAAACGCCTCAAATTTGGTTGGCTCCACATGGACAAAGGTTCAGGAATCTGCAGTTGGCAGCACACAGCATCAGGTGGAGCCTGTGGAGGAAGGCCCTCGGGAGTGTGGCACAAAGCTAGAGGGTGCAGAGTTAGAGACAGAACTAGAAGTTGAAGTTTCGGATGCTGGATCGCAGAAGGAAAGTTCAGATAAAGCATCAATAGACCCCTGGAGGGGGGCCTAGCCAAGTCTCTTAGGAGAAGATGAGATGCGGAGGTCTTTAGTGGAGGTGTCAACCTCCGCCTAGTGATGAGTGGATAGTCTCAGGAGTGAGAACAACTGCTCACTCCTGGGCTCAGATCCTCAGTGAAAAGGAAGATGAGGGAACCTATGTGGCCTTGTGAAAAGGAACTGGTACACAGCCTCAAGATCTTGCCTTGGAGGAATGCATGGAAGAAAGTGGTGATGCCACTGCCCTGGCTTTGCAAGAGGAAGTCAGGGATCTGTTTCTAATTTCTTTAAAGATGCGTAGCTGGTAGAACCAGGACTGGCCACCCCCAAGCCAGGCCAGCGGCCTTAGATTGACCAAAGCAAGTAAAGAGGAGAGACCGGTTCGTAAGAAGGCGAATGAGATCTATGGTATGACCTTTCCTACCTTTCCTCGAAGAGTCTGGGAGGAGATTGAGAACAGCAGGAAATCCTGGATCTGGGACGAAGCAATGAAAGGTGTGCATCCTGGGGCCAACAAGCTTGTGAAGAACAGACTGTTTCACAAAAAGTATACCCAGTGGAAGAGAGGAGGACACTGTTTATAGACAGAGTGCGAAAAGTGGACGGATAGGAACGTGAAATCTCCCACTGTGTGAATTATGTGCGCCCAGATGGGGTAATAATTCAAGCTCCTGACCCCCGGTACTGTTGGCCTCAGTGCAAGGACCTCCCAGAAAATGTGCCCATGCCTACTAAATGGAAAGCCAGGCAGTGGTAGTCAGTACTGCCACACCAGACTGTGAAGTGCCTTTATTGATTCGCCAATATGGACATCCAGGACTCAGGTGCCCCATAGTGTTTCCTCCAGGTTATTATTATTATTAGTTGAGGGGTTACAGATGCACACATCTGAGAAAGAGAATGTCAATGCTGATTTTCTGTCAAGATATGGATCAGGAATTGAGAATTCCAAAGGCTAAAAAAATGTGAGTTGCAACTTCTTGGTTTGCTATGCTGCATTTGCACTGAACTGTAAAAGATATACTCTACTGCTAGAAGATAATTAATAGAACATTTTGGAAACCTGTATTTGTAAAACAGGTTTCCTCTTAAAGAGGGGGTATGTGACAGAGTTGAATTAGGCCCTGCCCCATTTGTTGTGCAGAAAGAGTTTAAATGCAAGGGTGTCCTTTTCTGCCTCTTCTATGTAAGGTTGTGCAACCAAATTTTCTTGTGAGACGTAAGAACTGATCACCCGCCACGGTTTTGCAGTTCTCCGCTTCTCGCTATCTCTCTGCCTTCCCTGTTATTTCTGTCTTTTCTTCCCTTGCATAGCTGCAGTTATAAAAATATATGTGAATCTTTAAGTGGAAATGTCACTGACATTGGGAATCCCTTTGTTTAAAACTGTATATAGTTGTACTGTTGAAATGATTGCAAAGCTATTTGGAACTCAAGGGGTTAACCTGAGATGCAGTTTTAAAGCCTTTTGCAGAGCTGTAAACAAGAGGTCAGTTTTGGGTTGCTATGTTCTGTTTGTTGCACCTGCAAGGAAACTGACAACAACATTCTGTAAACTGATAAGAACATTCTGTGAGCAGTAGGACATCTCTTCTCGAGGTTCCCAGGCAAAGACTTATAAAAGAGCAGCAATGCTTTTGCTAGAGAGACAAGGAGAGTGAGAGAATCTGATATTTGAAACTGAGAAGAAACATTCAGAAGCAGGACTGTTTTCTCTGTACTACCTTTGCAAATAGTTATACTGAAAACTTTTTTATTTTTTATTTTGCTGTTATTGAGAAAAATAAAATGTCATTTGTGAATTTTGAAACTGCTCCTGGTTTTCCTATCCTTTCTGACCTGTGCCTCATTGACAGGACTCCGCCCCAATACCCCGTATTGGTTCATTTTAAAGGAGCACAGCTCTTCAATTTAAACAAATTAAAATGGTAAATGTATCACCTGAATCTAGCACTAACTGTATCTAGCAGAAATAGTAAAGCGATCTGTGTGGTATGTTGTGCTATTAATACTCATCCATAGTCGTCCATCAATGTCAGAGGTTTGTAGGAGTGAAGAAATATCCATTTTGTTCAATTTTGTGTGCACTCTTAAGTGTCAGAACCTACTGCAAGACATCATGGGTATGCAAATCCTTGCATGAGGCAGAGTTGATAAGGCTTCAGCAGAATAAAATTCCCGTCTGGATAGGGTTATACATCGGGACCAGTACAGGCTGAGAATAACAAACTACAGATATATGTTTTATCCTGTTGGGACACCTCTGTGCAATTCAGTCATTGTCTCAGCCAAGTTCCAAATCAGCCCCAGATCCAATCAGGGATTTCACACGGAAGTTGCATACTGAGAGGCCATTTACAGGAAAGTCAATATGTAGGAATGAGAAAAAGATGCTAGGAGAGAAAAAAATAAATAATTTATTCATGCATTACCCCTGGCCAGCCCTCCAAGTATTGGTTTTGTTTCTGTGCATCTCTCTAAAGCTCACATATACTTTAAAGTCTCAAAACCAGTGCAAGGCATTATGAATATGCAAATCCTTGTCATTGATAGCTTAGATGGCTACACTAAAACAGAACTCACCTTAGATGGGAGTTTACATGAGTCAGTATAGACTGAGAACATCAAACTGCAGTTGCATTTTTTGTCCTGCTGAGATTCCTCAGCACAGTGCAGTCACAATTTCGCCAAGTAGCAGGTGAGCTCATGAGAAAATTAGACTCTTTGTATACTCGGATGTAGCATACCTCACCCTTCTCATTGCAGTCTCTCTGTTATGATCATCATACGCATACTTGCTCCTGCAGCAAGCTCACCTTTCATTCCTTATTATATGATTGCCTTAATTGTTTCCTTCCCCTGGGACCTCATTCCTGATCCCTCCAATAAGCCCTTTTGTTATTTTTTTGAATTCTTGTGCTGTGAGCATATTATTAGTAGAGCACTAAGTTTTATATTTTGTTCCAGCTGTTATTACCTTGTATGGGGACTTGGAGGACTGTGCCAGTAGGAAACCACAGCAGGTTGGTATTGTTTCCCAGGGGACTGTACTACCTATCACCTTGCCCACATAATCTTTTCTTTTGTGAAAGCACAACACAACTTATTATCTTTACTAACATCTTTGGGTGACAAATCTCCTCAGAAGTTTTTGTCCAGACCCCTAAACCTTTTTTGAGCCTATAAGGAAGGGGTAATGAACTGTCATCTACGATGACCCAGTACATGTATTATTATCATAAATACAGTATATATATCAGCAGCTGCACCAGACCTAACACCTCACCTGCCACTATCTTACTCCTGCTCTCTCATCTCCTTACCCACCAACACTTAACTCAAGTTGATGAAGCTCAATGAGGATATCCCTCAGTTCCTCCTCCTCTGTAGTTTCTTTTCTAAGTCTAGATAAAGCAGGTGACCACTGCAAATAATGCCAGATGGTAGTAGTGCCCTGGCTGGTACTGGAGCTGACCCTAATTATTTAAACAGAGTAGCCTGCAGCTGAGATGCAGACACTCTTCAGCAACCAATGAAAAACAGAAACTGATATGTTCTTTCAACTAGCAGGCATATGTTTCTGTACCAGGAAGTAGAAAGGGAGGAGGAAGATGAATTGTCTTTTATTGCTGTACACAGGCCACTTTCAGTTTAAATTTGCTGTTGATGGGAAGCTTCCTACTTATTCCCCTTTGCTGCTGTTTTCAAAGGATTCTGCTGTTGCTAACAGTTTTTATTATTCCCCCCACCCCTTTGTCCTTCTGGCATCGTACTTTGATGATCAGGACTGTCTTGACTGCGCTATTTTTTTAATTGCTCTTTTTCATCTCCCTGCTCTGGCTAGTGTCCCAAAACCACCAGTACCACAGACCCATCATCCCACCATTTTGTACACTAACCTGTCCCCATTGCCCCATGGTGTACCCTCCATGGTAAGGTTGCCAGGGTGGGACCAATGCCCGGCAGTGACCGAATCCACGATTGGGACAAAATCTGGTCAGCGGGTGTGGGGCTTGTGGAGTGCTGTAGTCATCCTGCATCCTTGCCTGTAGTTTTCTCTCCAGTTACTCCCTTTCCTGGAGCTGGCTGCATAAACACATCCATTCATGCAAGCCATCTACCTCCGGCCAACCCTCCAGCAATTTGGGCTCATTCCTGAAGCTGGATCACCAGTGTCATGAGTGGCAGTTCTACTTTTGCCCTAACTTGCCATCCATCCACACTGTTCTTTTGACTAGCAGGGCATGCAGCCGATTTAACAACTAATGTCAACACCACTGCTGCACTGTCCTACAAGGGTGCAAAAACAGTCTTCTTCCTTAAAAACTGCACTTCACTAGAACAGTGTACTCAGCCCCTTCAGTGCTTCAGTGTGGGAATCTGGGACTTGCACATAAACCTCAGTCTCCCAGAGGGCAACATGACATGCTGCCACCACACCACTAGACTAGTCTCTAGTTGTACTTAAAACACCCCAAAAGCAGTACATTATAAGCAGTTGTGAGTCCTACTGAAATTAATAAGTAGTTATTGTCAGTAGGGACGACAACTGCTTGAATACTGTTATCTGAAAGACTGACTATTGTTTATTAGCAGTACTTTCTGGCATAGTACTTCACACAACTGTATAAAAACTATTTTCAGACCTATCAACACTATAAACCAAATACAGGTAGGACTGATGACAGTTGCTTAAATACAGTATACACTGGGCCATGCAGTGGAGGCCTTCATGGTACAGTGATATTCCATCGGTGTACTGGATGTGACTGAGTGTGTGCTGCTGTATTCTGATGGGACATGGATGCAGCTGCAATGGGTAGCTGGTGTGGTGCTCTGATTACTTGCTATACACATGCACATTTGTCTGTTGGATGTAGTACTAAGCTACAGGTTACAGTATGCCCAACCATTGTGTCACATAGAACACCATACCCACAGGATGTGTAGCATGGTGCGCACTAGTGCTGTCCTGTCTGCAGTCTGTCCAGTCATCCATGGGCATGGTATGGTGGGGTACAGCTATCAACAGGATATGGACATCCATCCAGGGTTGTCTGAAGTAGTCTCAACCATGCACCCGCTCCATACTGTCCAATGTGTTGGATTTCACTGTCATCCACTGTTGCCTTGCACTCCTGCCTAGCCAGAACATCTGGCCATTTCTGTTTGTGCTGCATGCTGCAGGTGTATGCATTGTAGAGCATGCACAGCAGCAAACACACCTTGCTGTAGTGTTTTCTCTGATTCTTTCAGTCATCCGTCATTACTGTAGGAACTTCACCATTGGTGAAGCAGGATCCACACGGAAGATTTTCAGCAGTAGAACTGGGGTCGCCCACCCTGTCGACGCCTGTCAACATCACCAACCCTATAAAGGTGTAAGTGGCCCTGCTCCTCCTCAGTTCTTTTCCTGCCGTTGACTCAATCACATGTCTAAACAGAAGCTCCAACGCAGCATTTGCGCCTTTAGTCTATGGCTTTTTCTTCTGTTATTTTTCAGAATCTCTTTTATTAAAGAGATTCCTTCAACCTGTTTATGTTGAGAGTTAATCCTTCAACTTCTCTCATCTGTCACTGCTGCTGTAGAAAGAAGATTGCCTCCACAGACAAACATTCTCTCTGTGTCTGCTGTCTTGGGCCTGACCATGAAGTTTCTGACTGTGAGCTCTGCCAGAAGTTTAACCAAACAACCTTCAGGCAATGCAGAAAGGCTCTTAAAAATGTCCTAATGTATCAACAGGTAGCCAGTTCTGATCAGGGGTCCTCCAGGGTCCCAGCCTCTCAGTCGCCAATGGGGTCATTGAGCTCCCAGGCTGCCAAGGCCTGAGACAAATCCTTGGGGAACAGTCATAAAAAAGGCAGAGATCGCGACCGCTCACCCCGACAGCAATCTTGTTCTCCAATGGCCTCTTCTCCTTCTTCTGCAAAATCCTTGTCGGCTGTGGTTGCACCAATGAGCAAAACCACTGTCCAGGTCTCTGTGCCCTCCAGACCCATACGGACAGCATATCTGCCCGATTCACAGTGCTGCTGTCTGTCCACCTCTGGGTCATCGGCCCCTCCTTCGAGGAAGAAGAAGAAGAGATCCTGATCCCTGACAGGTTCACAGCTTCTTCTGTCAGTGAGGACTCAGTTAAGCATACTCCTAGGTCTCCTCCTGAGGACCCCACATTTTTCAATGTGATGAAGCAGCTATCCTTGGCTATGGGCTTCCACACCAAGGAAGAGGATGCCACCAAGAAAGAGCTGCTGGACTTCCTGGAGATCCCAGAGTCTCTCCCAAAAATCATTCCTCCAGTCTTACCTGCCTTGAGGAATGTAGCCACAGCAGCCTGGCACAGAGCAGACATGGTGCCAGCTATGCCCCGCAGGGTGGATGAACTTTACCACACCCCTCAGGGATTCCCCTGCCATGCTGCTTAACCCACAACAGACTCAGTGGTCATTAAGGCAGCCCATGACAGGACCTTAGTTCCTCCCCCAGATAAAGAATCTCTCAGAATTGACCTCTTGGGTAAGAGGTGTATGCCTCCTCCACCTTGGGTTTGAGGATTACAAACTACCTGTCTCATATGGTGAAGTACCAAAATTTTAACTGCAAGAAGGGCAAAGCTGCCGCCCAGGCCCTCCCAGATGGCACACAGAAGCAGGAGCTTTTTCAGTGCCTTCAGGCAGCTAAGAACATTAGCAAGCCCCTCCTTAGGGCTCTCTCTGACATGGCTGACACCATTGCCATGGCTGCTGCCATGGCATATGCCTACTTAGGCACTTCTAGCTGAGGGTTTCAGGTTTTGCTGTGGATGTTTAGCAGAAGGTACTTAATGCCCCTTTCAAAGTTACTAAGCTGTTTGGTCCTGAGGTTCAGGATATTATTAATGATCTGTAGACCTCAGGTAGGGCACTCAAGTCTGTCCACTCTCTCTACCATACTTAGCTAAGAGGTAAACAGTGCCACCCCCTCCTTTCGAAAAATGATCAACAGGCCCGGTGCAGCTTCTCGTACCCAAGGGAAGCGCAGAGCCCCAGCTGCCTTGCCTGCCCCCTCCAATGCTAGAACTGTGGCCAAGCATCCCAGACATGAGGGACCAGCCCCCACGGCTGGATCTACCTCTGCTTGACTCCTTGCCAGACCCCCCTCTTTCAGTCCCTGACCAAGAGGTGCTGGTTGGAGGTCCGTTCTCCCTCCATTTGAATCAATGGAGAACCATAACTTCGGATGCCTGAATTTTGCAGATCATAGAAAGGGGGCACACTCTGGAGTTCATCAGATCCAGAAACCTCTTCCTTCCCTTCCCCTCCAGTTACCCCCCAGCTCACTTGTCTGTTCTCCAGGAAGAGGTACAGTTCCTTTTGCACAAACAAGCCATTGAGCCAGTACCCAGGTGCCAGAGAAACAAGGGGTTTTATTCCAGGATTTCCTGGTCCCCTGAAAAAATGGGGATTTGAGGCCCATTCTGGATCTAAAGGACCTCAATCTATATGTCCAGTACAAGAAGTTCCAGATGGTAACTTTGCCAGGCCTTCTGCCATTCCTCAAGATGGGCGATTGGCTATGTTCGCTGGGCATGCAGGACGCTTACCTGCATATATTGGTCTTTCATCCCCACAGGAGGTTTCTCTGTTTTGCATTCCAGGGTGAGCATTATCAGTTCAAAGTGCTACCCTTTGGCTGTCATCTCCGCCGCAGGTCTTTACCAAGTGATTAGCTTACCAAGTGATTAGCAGCAGTGGAGGCAGCTCTCAGAAGGGAGGGATTGTATGTTTTGCTTTATCTGGATGATTCTAAAGGCCGTCTCCAGGGAACAGTTCCTGCTAACTCTGGAGAGGACCCTCCAGTTATTTCTCTCACTGGGCATCACAGTCAATCTGCCCAAGTTGGTTCTAGTGCCATCCCAAAGGTTGTAGTATATAAGGGCGGTTCAAGACTCTGTGCAGGGGAAGGCCTTTCTGCCCCAGAGCAGGTCAGACTGCCTTATAGCGCAGGCTCAGGAAGTTGCTCAAAGCTGCTATGTTCCTGCTAGGGTGTACCTGAGACTGCTGGGCCTCATGACAGCTGCTGTACCACTGTTCCACTGGCAAGGCTCCACATGTGCATCCTCCAGCAGACCATAAGGGGACAGTGAGACCAACGCACAGATGAGTTGGCTCATCCAGCCCTGGTTTCTTCCACAGTCCGCAAAGTGCTGTAGTAGTGGATGGACCCCTTGAATCTATTGCAGGGCGCCCCATTCCAGATCTCCTCCCCACATCAGATCCTCACCACGGATGCTTCCGGTCTGGGCTGGGGAACACACCTGGGTCCCTTTCCCACCCAGAGCTCTTGATCCCAGATAGAAATCTCCCTGCATGTCAATGTCCTGGAGATGAGGGCAGTTCTGTATGCCATGCAAGCCTTTCAGGAACACCTTGCTCCGGGTCAGCTGCTGGTGCAGTCAGACAATCTCAATGCAGTGTACTACATCAACAAGCAAGGGGGAACTCACTTGTGCCCCCTATGCAGGGAGGCCACGAGCATACGGTACTGGGCTTTGGATCATGGCCCGTCACTCTCAGTAGTCCACTTGCCAGGTGTGTTAAACACTCTGGTTGACAGCCTTAACCAGGCTCAGTCCAGCATGCATGAATGGGAGCTTCTCTCATTCATCACAGATGAGCTGTTCAACAGATGGGGTCATCCAAAGTTGGACCTTTTTGCATCCCCACTCAATGCAAAACTGCCCAGTTTCTGCTTGCTAGATCCAGGGCCTAGAGTCCTCTGGCGAGATGCATTGTCCCTCTCCTGGAGTGGGAGGTTCCTTCTTTATGCCTTTCCGCCATTTCCTCTCATTCAGAAGGTGCTAATCAAACTGCAGATGGAGGGGGCCAGCATGATTCTGGTAGCTCCATTCTGACCTCGGGAGATATGGTTTCCTCTGCTGCAGGAATTGGTGGAGGAGCCTCCAGTCCCTCTCCCCCTCTACAGGAACCAACTCACCCAGGATCAGGGGACTGTAGTCCATCCCAACCTCAGATTCCCCCATCTGCATGCTTGGCTCCTGAGGACATAGCCATCACCAGATCTGGGGTCTCTAACAGGGTAGCAGACATCCAAAATGCAGCCTGAAAGCCTTCCACTTGAGCTTCGTATGCCATGAAGTGGAAGTGGTTTGCCATCTGTGCTGCCAAACATAACCTGGACCCTTTCACCTGCCTGGTGAACCACATCCTGGCCTACTTGATCTCTCTGTCTGGCTCAGGTCTCCAGTACCTCTCCCTCAAGGTACACCTTTTGACTATTTCTGCCTTCCATGAACCCATGGGTGACTGCACGATTGCTCAGCTGGATGTCTCCTGTACTTTTTTAAGGGGCATCCTGCATCTGAAACCCCCAATCTGTTCTCCTGTCCCAGCTTGGGATTTGAATTTTGTTTTGGAGAAGCTGACCCTGTCTCCTTTTGAGCCAATCTCGACTTGCGAGTTATGCTTACTCTCTCTTGGAAAGTGTTATTTTTAGTTGCCAGTACTTCTGCTTAAAGAATTTCAGCGCTTCAGGCCCTCTGATGTGAGGAGCCTTATTTTATTTTTAACAAAGACAGGGCGTGTTTGCACACAAATCCTAAGTTTCTTCCTAAGGTGGTTTCTGAGTTCACACTCAACCAGTCTATCCACCTTTCTGTTTATTTTTGTGAGTGTGCCACTCCAGGGGAAGCAATGCTCCATACGTCAGATTTGCACAGAACTTTGAAGTACTACCTGCTTCACACCAAAGAATGCAGAAAGTCAAAGCAGTTGTTTGTTTCCTTCGCCCCAGGTAGTGAGAGCACTTCAGTTTCTAAGCAATGTTTATCCAAATGGTTGGCAAATTGCATTGTGTTCTGCTACAAGTATGGCAAAGAATTGCCTGGAGCTGTTAAGGCTCATTCCACAAGAGGCATGGCTACCTCTGTGGCTTGTTGGGCTCTCAGCCACTGACATCTGTGCACCTGCCACCTGGAGTACTGCCCATACTTTCACCAAGCACTACAGTCTGGACATTGCCTCAAGAGCCCGTGCAGGTTTTGGCAGGGCCGTGCTATCGGGCCTCCTGTCTTAAGTTTATGGTGAGCTCTCCTTCCATATTGTCTGTTTGTACCTGTATCTCCTTGGAACTTGTTCCTACAGTGTGACCTGATGACTGAGATACCCCCATAGAAGATAGAACAGTTATGTAAGAACTTACCAGTAGATCTTCGATGGGATCTCAGTCATCAGGTCTGCTTTCTCTCCCACAATCCACCTTCTTGTTGCTCTTGGCTTGGAACTGGCTGTCTGGTGTATTCAGCCTTTCATATAGATCTGAGCACCTCTCTCTCTCTCTCTCTCTCTCTCCTCGTTCCCCCATGGCTAGAGGTATGCTACCTTAGTCTCCAGGGGGAAGAACTGAGGAGGGCACAAGGCCATTCATGCCTTTATAGGGTTGGTGACGTTGACGGCATGGGCGGCCCCAGTTGCAGTGCTGAAAATCTTCCATGTGGATCCTGCTTTATTGACAATGAAGTTCCTCTGGTGTGACCTGATGACTGAGTTCCCCTCAAAGATCTACTGTTACAGTAAGTTCTTACATAACTGTTCTTTTAACTGACCCATGCTGTGTGTTGTGGGTATGCAATGACTGTGTGCAGCTGTTGTCCTCTGGTGCTTGCTATGCAGTTGTGTAGTCTGCTGTACAATTCACAGAGTGCACCTATATGCAGGTGAATTCTGCTGCTAGTAATGCATTATGTGATGACACCCCACCACTCTGGAAGTGGGACTGATTATTGTCTCTTGTAAGTAAACTGTGTGTTCCACATTATCCATGTAGTGGCTGTTGGCTGCTGTATACCAGGTGTTGCCACATGGTGTTTGCCATCACACAGTCTACACTGTGGCATTGTAGCCCATAACAGACAATCTGTGCCTCCCATATGTGGTGGGGCTTTCCTGTGCACAGTATATCTGTGTCATGTCACAGGTTTTCTATGTCCCATGTGAAGATGATCTCCATGCTGGACAGGCTATCTGTGAGCTCCAGATACACTAGCTTTAATATTTCAGCAGTTATATCTGCTTATTTTTGTTTTTTTTTCCTAAATAGGTTATTTTTAGCTAGTCTTAGTGTAGTACTAGTACTAACTTGTATTTTAATACAGTTTAGGGTAAAACTCTTGAGTTACTGTAGGGCTTAGACTTTTTTTGTAGTGGTTGTAGTAAGTGGAGGAGTTAGGGTTCAGCACTAGGTCTGTGCTCAGCACTGAGCAAGCTTGTTTTGCTGAATTTACCTGCCTAGTTTGTCAGGAAATTAGGAATGCTCTGTGTTTCCTGACTATATTAAGCTGTGGACATTTGATGGCCTTATAAGCTTTAATTTCTGATTAAACTGTTTCTAGACTTTATTTATCACATTTAGCCTCGTTTGAAATCACCCAAGGGTGGAGGGCCTCATCCTAGAAACACTGCCTGTAGTCAGAAGGTTAGAAACATCTTCCAGACTGTGGTGAACTGCAGCCTGCCTTTTGTTGCGGCAGTTCTGTCTCAGTCAGAGGAGACCATGCTCAAAAACAGGGTTTCTGGCATTCTTGCAGGATTGGCATTGCTATCCAAGGTTTTTTTCTGGCTGGCAGCTATGGGAGTGCCGGCAGTGGGAAGATATGCAGAGTACAAGAAAGGTCAGCGGTGAGAGAGACGGCCCTTGAATGGGCTAAAACGGATGGTTTCCTTTCCTTGTATTGCAGTGAGAGTGCTGCCAAGGGTGTATACCTCCTGAACCAAAGCTGGGACTGAAAATGAGGAAGGTTGTGATCAGGTCAACAGCAGAGGTGACAGTCTTCCATTGGCCACCATAAGCAAGCAAGTACTCATGTTCTGTAGCTGGTGTGCTTTATGTATAGGATCCAACAACTGACGTGATAGTTTTCATTGGTGCATTTCACATGAACTAGCTCTGGGGACAGTGCTGGAAGGAGACTCCGGGACTAGACAGTGGCTTACTGGACCTTGCATACTTCATCTGGTTGCAGCAGGTGCAGTACACAGTAACATTTTAAAATGTTGAATTTGCTGTTCCTACAAATTCATATGATTGTTCACTGGTTTACTTATGCACAACTCTTTCCCCCTCCAGCAGATAGGCTGAGCACTCAGTTACAGCAAGGTCCACAGATGCACAAGCCTTATAGTATACTTACACCCTCTTGGGAAGCCCTAATGAGAGACGGGTTGGGGTGTTTTGAGTGTGTGGGGTCCTGTATGTCCATGAATTGCTGTATGACCAGAGTATGCTTTAAAATAAATGGAAGCATTTGTGTAATTATACCCTGAGTCTTGTGCATCTGTGGACTTCACTGTAATTGAGTGTTCAGCTTTTTGTTGGTCTTTGAATGTTGTTGTAGTGGCACTGTGGCTTGAGCACCCAAACTCTAGACAGTAGAGTGCATACTTCTGTTTTCTCACTCTTTCCCCCATTTTTACTTTAAGTTTTGTGATGTTCTAATTTCATTTAATATGATTCAGGAGTGTGGGTGGTAGGGCTTTTACTGTCTATATTGAGTTAGTTGGAGTATGAATGGTTGGGAGTGGGTTTCGGGTGATATGATGATTTTATGTTGATAGGATTGTTTTAGGAGTGTTTTTCAGTGTATGTGTCCCTGTGGGCCTCTGGGAGGCACATCTACTCCTCTAACCACCTTAAGCAGATCACCCTTTGGGATCCCCTCTTTGATCTGCCATCAGTGGTTCTTTTTTTGGTTTTTAACTTCCTCCTGGTCTTGGCCAGAGGAATCCTTTCCCCTTGTCTTTTCGGCTGGGCCCCAACAAACCGTGGACCCAATGTCATTCTGCACGAAACCGGGAGATTTTTTTGCCTTTGGTTTTCTCCCAGTTTGTCCCTACCCCCTGAGGGTCCTGACACAGAGGACTTACATCCAGATGGACGGCATGCTTGCGCATGCCACTGTCAAGCATCCACAGTGCCCTCCCCACCTCCGACTCCCCATAAGGAGCCGTTGTGCTTTACCACCCATGCTTCCACAGGCAGCAACGCTTGTGGGCATCGCTGCCCTGTAACCGGCCCCCCAGGAGGAAGACAGCATCTGTTAGGATGCTGAGTCCTGCCTCCCCCGGCTGACCCCTGGTGAACTGAGTCCATTCCCGAACCCAGGTTGCCGGCGTACTGCGAGGTGTGACATCCAGTGCCTCGACCCTCAGTGCCACTGGCCCGGCCCATCAGTGGTTCTGAACTATTGTGTGGATCTGAGGATTCTTAGAGGGCAGAGATGACGCTGAGGAAAGAATCAGAGGGACTTTGGGGAGGGCAAGAGTGGGGTGGTGAAGCCACAGAGATGCCCAGGAAGACATTTTAACCAGGGTAGGGCAACTCCCTGCCTGGTTCTGATATCTAGGTCTATGCCAATAACAAATAGCTAGGAAGTAACTAGACAGACTGACATTACTCCTCCCCATTGGGTCATTCTTTTTAATGCAAGGTCACTGAGGAATAAAACTGCTGTGATAGAGGGTTTCATCTTGGACTCCTCAGCTGACCGTGTTTTTATTATGAAAACCTGGATGGGGAAATCTGGCTATGTGCTGGAAGCATCTATCCTGGTCGGGTATTCCATGGTACGTTTTTCAAGTCAGACGTGCAGAGGGGGTGTGGTGGTCATTCAGACTTCAGTGCCTGAGTCGATGCTGAAGCCTTCCCCTTTTGGTTAACAGTTACTCAAGCAGATGATGTTACTGGGCCTAGAACAGGTTGTTGCCATTGGTACTCACCAGCATAGCCATGCCTTGGATCCGGTCCTTTTGTTGTGTCTTGACATAAGTGAAGTCAAGGTTGATCCCATTATTTGGTTGTCCTGGCATGTTGTTCCTGGGTGGGACCCACCATTTAATCCCTCCCCCTATGGAGATGATTTGATACGGTCCTCAAAATAATCTGGAGCCTTGCCATCTCTTGGTGGTATTGGACCTATTGAGCATGATGTCAGCTTGTGCTAGTGGGGTAGAGGAGGCCATGGAGGGCCACAGTATGGCTCTTATGTCCACTTTTGATTCTCTGACACCTTACCGTGTTTGATCCTTGGCATCCCGCCGTAGCTCTCCATAGTAATGTGAGGACCTGGGGCAGCAGTCTTGGTAGAGGTCCCACTTGTTGGAGGACAAATTGGCACTGAAAAATAATTACAGTGAGTATCAGTGACCAATCAAGGGTAATTGATGAGGGAAAGAACAGCCTGGCTTAACTCTTTTGCAATGTAAAGAGGCTGCTTAATTCCCCCCTTTCTACAGTCCAAAATAGTTTTTTTGGCTGAAAAATGCAATGAGTTTAATCAGTTCTTCCTTAACAAGGTGTCCTCTTTCCAGGACTGGATCTCTTCAAGCAGCCTGTCATGGGCTGGCAATGCCATCTCTAAGATGGGCCCAGATGATCACCCATCTTGGGGGCAGTTGTTCCCAGTTTCAAATGAGGAAGTTGCCAAGTGATCTTGGGACTACATCTCAATTACTGTCTATTGGACCCAGTGCTCACCTGATTGCTAATTGGTTGCAGGGGGGCCTCGGGCCCAAATATTTCAGAAATTGTCAAATCATCTCTTGAGGAAGGGATTTTTCCAATTTGCTACAGTTTTTCCTGCTGCTCTGAAAATGGCAGTGCTGCATTCCCTCCAAAACAAACCATTCTTGGATCATCCTTCTGAATTACTGGCCTGTCAGTCTGACATCAGTGGTGGGAAAGTTAATGGAGACACTATTGAAGGAGAAACTCATAGAGCACCTGGAGGCAAAACAGCTGCAGGACCACTGTCAGCATGGCTTCACAGGGGGAAGTCATGTAAAACTAATGTCATAGATCTCTTGACTGGCTTACCAGGGAGGTGGGTCAAGGGAGAACAGTACATGTGGCCTATCTGGACTTTAGTAAGGATTTCGACACTCTGCCACATAGGAGGCTAATTAAGAAACTAAGCAGCCTGAAGGAGGGGAGAAAGTGACAAACTGGGTATCAATCTGGTTGAGGGGTAGGAGGCAAAGGTTGATGTTAAATGGGAGTCACTCTGGTGATAGGAGAGTGACTAGTGAGGTGCCACAGGGTTTGGTTCTCTTTAATGTCTTCATAAGTGACACTGTGGAGGAGCTCGAGGGTAAGGTGTGTCTCTTTACGGATGATAAAAAAATCTGCAACAGGGTTGACAGGAAGGAGTTGAGAGAATGCAAAGGGCTGTGAGGAAACTAGAGAAATGGTCTAGGGGGTGGCAGCTGGGTTTTAATGCCAAAAAGTGCAAGGTTATGCAGTTAGGGCTGCAGAACCCAGGGACTGTGTATAAGATGGGAGGAGTGGGGCCTATAGTCACCAAGCAAGAAAGAGACCTAGGGGTCATCATATCTGATGGCCACAGGGTAGCTGGGTGGTGTGACAAAGCAGTGGAAAAAGCAAACAGGATGCTGGGGTGCATTGGTAGAGGGATTTCTAACTGTAGGAGGAAGATGGTGCTACCATTGCATTGCTCACTGGTGAGACCCCACCTGGATTATTGCATCCAGTTCTGGAGGCCGCACCTCTGCAAGGGCATTGAAAGGGTGGAGGCAGTTCAGAAGAACTCAGCCAGATTGATGAGGTGGTTGTGTGAAAAGCCATATGAGGAAAGGCTGCAGAAACTCAACATTTACTCCCTAAAGAGTGAGAGAGAGAGAGAGAGAGAGAGAGAGAGAGAGAGAGAGAGAGAGAGGGGAGAGGAGAGAGAGAGAGAGAGAGAGAGAGAGAGAGAGAGAGAGAGAGAGAACATGATTTAAACCTACAAGTACCTCACATGAGTGAACATGGTGGAAGTGGATGGTCTGTTTCAGAGAATGGAAGGCACTAGAACAAGGGACATGCAGTAAAGCTAAGGAGGGACATTTAGGAGAGATGTATGCAAATACTTCTTCATGGAAAGGGTGGTGGATGACTGGAACAGCCTGGCAGAGGAGTTAGTAGGGGCAAAGACTGTGGGGAGCTTCAAGCATGCATGCATGGGATAAGCACAGGGGCATATTAGGTAGAGGTAGGGGGGTAGAGAATGACACCCTAAGACCAACTAGGGTCAGTAGTGACGGGATAGGCAGGGATGAGGGGCAGACTGGATGGGCCTAAAGGTGATTTTATGCCAACAAAATCTATTTCTGTTTCTGTCTTGAATCTTCTCTTTTTGGGGAGGGTTATCAAAAAGGTGGTAGCAATGCAAGTAGCAATGCAGTTGGAGGCTCATGCTCACCCCCTGGAAATGCATGACATCTATGAGTCTCTCCAGTCAGGATATCTCCCTCATCACAGTATGAAGACTGCTCTCTTCAAGGTGTTCAATGATCTCATGGCAAGAGATAGAGCACATGGTTATTTTCTTGTCCTTCTTAACCTCTCACCTGCATTTGACATGGCCAAATATAGGGTGCTGTTGGAACACCTGAGTCACTATGTCAGACTCATGGGTACTGTTTTGAGCTGTACTGATTCCTACCTGTCTGGTAGGATGCAACAGGTTGTCTTGGGTAATTTTATCTCTGTGATAGCTGTGCTCAATTGTGGTGGGCCTCAGGGTTCCATCCTGGCCCCATGCTGTTTGCCGTGTACATGTTACAAGTGGGTGAGATCATTAGGTGATATAGTTTGAAGTTTCACTGCTTTACAGATGATACCCAGCTATACTTGTGTGTGCATCAGATGGGGTAGATTCAGGACCTATGCCGTTTTGCAGGAGATCAATGACTGACTTGCCTCTAATTGACTAGACCTCAATCCAAGCAAGAGTGAAGTGATAATTATTGAATCAGGTTCCCAAGAGTTGGCAATGACAAGGAGCATCACCTGATCAACACCTGTAAATGGTGTTGCCCTTGGAGCTGTGGATACAGTTAAAATCTAAGAGTCACTATGGACTACAGTCTGGTCCTGGGGTACCAGCTGTCAGCAGTCATCCATTGTGGCTTTTTACATCTGCATAACACTGCATCTTGTGACAGTAGTCCATGCCTGCATCACATCTGCGTTGGATTACTGTAACGCTGTGTACCTAGGGTTATCTGGGAATTTGATGCACCGCCTGCAGCTGGTGCAGAATACGGATGCATATTTGACCTCTGGGACATCTCATAGACATGACATTACACCAGTGCTGTGCAAACTGCACTGGTTATTAGGTGGTGTAATACATTCAAGATATGCTTTGTTAGTATACAAGGCATTTACATGCTACAGGTCCGGGTTCTGTAAAACACATTTTGACCCCACATACCTTTACCAGTCCTCTCTGCTCCACCAATGCTGGCTTAATGTCTATGCCTCAGACAAGGCTTAAGTCATCTGGGGACAGACTATTCCTGGTACTGCATCTATGTTGTGGAACTCTCTGCCTCTACACATCTGCTCTGCCATCACAGTAGAGGCCTGCCCTAAGGTTCCACCTTTTGATTTAGCATACAGCCTCAATTATTTTTTTACTAATCTTATTTAATTTATAGACCTGCAGCTAGCTGGAATGCTTTGCTCCTCAGAGCTAGTAATTATTTATTTACTTATTTGATTATTGTTTAATTTATTTTTATGTTTAGTTGGAATGTGTTTTATTTTATTTTGTATTATATTGTGCGTTTTGTTTGCTTTGTATGGCGCCCTGAGCCCCCCTTGCCTTCCATGTCATTACATACATGCACACAGTTGTGCCTGTCTGCAGTTCTCACATGCATGGCTGTGTGTGCCATGTGCCTCACGAGTCATGTGTGCCCAATGGTTGTCCATGGATGGTGCACTACAGCGTGTGCTTTGGTCACCCTGTGTGGGTGCAGGCTTGGACCCTGTACACTGCCACAATTGTTTCACAGCAGTATGTGCTCCAGTGGTTGTGTCACCACACTAACCTTTTGTATCTGTTCACTTGTCTGTGTGGATACTGCAGCATGGCCACAGATGTGTGCCCTGCATGATGGGGGGGGGGCTGTGTGTAATAAGGTCTGGCTATTACATACATGTTGTTGACATGTTGCCTTTCTGTTCTGTAAGTGCTGCACCTGAGGACCCATGGCCAGGTGACATCTTGGCACAGGAATCATCCCAGCAGCATACAAAACTCCAAATTAGCAGCTCAACCCTTGCTCATTCACAAACTTTTAATCACTTTCCTCATTAGAGGTGCAACTCGTTGTGGCACAAATCAGTTAAAACAGAGAACCCAATGCACCCCCCCATAGCAAATCATTCAAATATTACAATTTGTGTTCTGCCTCAGTTCGCTGCTTACTTATTTTATCCCAAAGGGGGGGTGGGGTCTCTCAGTGTTCAATTTAGAGCTCTGATGTGAATTTTCATGCCTTTTTCAGTTTACATGCAAAAGCAGATCTTATTGTTTGTTGGTTTCAGGGACAGAAAATTGGACAGTTTCAAGCAAAGTTTGCCAGATTCTCAGGAAAATTGTAAAATTATCATTGACAGTGCCACATAAAAAATAAACCCCCACTAATTATCTGTTTAAAAAAAAAAACTTGGTGATTAGGAAAGGCAAACTTAGCCAAAGCTCATTTCCAGTGTGAGGGTACATGGTAGAATACATCATGTATGTATAAACAAAAAATTATAGTATATATAAAGTGCAAACAAATACAAGTTATTGCATGAGGAAAAGAGTATGGACCTAAAAGCTGAAAAACATATAACTCGATATGGAGTGCAGGTTAAGCATGGGGCTTAAGATTAGCTGCCATCCCTTTAACTTGGGACAATAATGTTGTAGCCAGAGTTTTAGTCACATGTTATGCTAATTATTTTTTTTTTATCAGGAGCCTTGGAAACCCCAATTTCCTGTTCTAGTCAGTCTGAGTCTGTACCTCGTGCTGATAAGATGTCCCTGCATATGTTCCTGAATAAACTAGTCTTGTTTATTTTCTGCATCTGACTCAGTTCATTCAGTACCAAGGCGACCACTGCAGAAGCAACTGATGAGAAAGCAGAATATTGGAGAAGGTAAAGGGTCCCGTGGCAGACCAAATACCAAAATGCCTTACACGGTGGAGAATGCAGCTCTTCTTCTGCCCAGACCCCCATCTCTATTATCTGTGTCATTGGGTACCCAGAGTCATCACCGAAGTGTGCCTGAAATGTTAGCATGCTGAGTAAAGTATGGCCCTGGCAGCTTAGAGGAAGAATAAACCTGAACTGTAAAAGTAAAATTGAACTGCATCCAGGTCAATACCCTCCTGCATCTGCCTCAGGACTACTGCTATAACTAAATGTGGGACATTGCTGTGCCAGCCCTATCAGCTGCAGTACAAAAAGTAAATTTTTTAAACTTTCCCTCCATGGAGCTGCAAATGGCAACCCCCCCCCACAGCTACTACCTTGTGGCAGGGCCTGTTCAAAACCAGCTCCTATCCAGCCTCTCAGTAGGAACTCCGTGAACTGAAAAAGGCACCCAAAATTTTAAATCTGAAAGGCCGCTCCAAGAGTGACTGTATACCAAAAGAAACGTGGCCAGCCCTGCTGCCCACAGCAATCACGGCTCAACACTGCTGCTATTACTTTCCTCCAGCCTTGCTCTACCATGTGGCTGTACAAATTTAGTCCCCCCCCCTCAGCCGCACAGTGTAACACTGGAGCCCTGCTCCTCCCAGAGACCCAGACAGCTGCCGTTACCTGCCTGCCAGCTGCACTGGAACCTCAGTCCTGCCTTCAGCTACTCCACTGACCCACTCGGCCTGCTCAAACTGTAGCTTCCTTCCTCTCAGCTGCCTGGCTGCTCCACACACCCAGAGATGCAGTGCAGTCTGTCAGCATAGCCACTCCTGCAACAACAGAGCCTCTCCTCGATGAGACTCCACCCCAAGCTGCTCGGAGATCTGCTACTCTCCACCTCGGCCACTTATAAACTGGCCTTCTTCGCTAATGACTGTAGGAGCCCTCACCGAGCAAATAAATAAAACTGGGGCACCATAACTACACACAACCACTGGATCCCAAGTGGGGCAAATCAATAAATAGATGGGGACAGGAAATCAAAACAAAAAGAAATAAAACAAAAAAAAGAAAACAAATACACATAAAAGCAAAGCAAAGCAAAGCTGTCCAACAAATTCAAAGCAGGGTACAGTATAAACGAAAAAGGGAAAGACAAAGTGGATAAATAAAGCACAAACCCTGGGGGAACAACGGAAAGAACACATAAAAAACCAAACCCTCCATCAACAAAAATGGAGGGCAGCAATCTCCAAAATTCCTCAGCATTCTGCCACTCACCACAAAAGCGGAAGCCTGCCATTTGTTGGTGTCAGGGTTGGGGAAGAAGGCCTCCAGTCTGGCAAATCACGATTTCACCCTTTGCTCAGCAACCTCGTGGCAAGGAGCCTCCATCTTGTCTACTTCCAAACAGTGCCATAAGCAGTAACCTTACCCCCCCAAGTGGTGCTGTTTTGCTACAGTCAAAGCAATCAGTGGTATTCAATACATGTCAATGGCAAATCTATGCAATTAAAGGGACAGTGCACCAAATAATTGATCTTGTACTAAGACTTTATTTAAATAACAGACAACATGATGGCCCGGTGGCACTGAGGGTTGAGGCGCTGGACACCACACCTCATGCCACACCAGCGACCAGGGATCAGGAGTGATCTTGGGTGCTGGGGGTCGGCTGGGGGGGAGGAGAAGGCTTAAGCATCCCAGGGGCTGCTCTCCTTCTCGGGGGAGAGTGGGAGGGAATGACCATGACAGTACTGGCTCCTGGCGGCAGCTGGGGGCTGGTGCATGGCGCGGTCCATGGTAGAGTCGACACAGGCTGATGCCAGGCTCACTGTGTGTGGACGCGCACACGGAGAGTCCTTGGTGTCATTGCATGTCTGTGGCATGGAAGAAAATCAAGAAAAATCAATGCCAGTCCCCTGAGTGCGATGAAGGAAGGATCTGGCACTGTTGCATCAGTCACACCCAAAGCAGCTCCCCTGGTGTGCCTGCCGCCTGGTCTTCCACAGCGTGAGGGGTACGTACATGCTGCAACATGGCTAGGGAGGGGCAGGACATAGGGGTTTCAGAGCTCCTGGCTGTAGCTGGGGCAGCGGCTGCAGAGATGGCTGGATGGATGGGGGGGAACCATAGGTACAAACTCCCCAGCCGAGGAACAGGCATATAAAAGTGTATAACAAAAAAAAAAATGACTGTACTTTTGTCTACAAAAATATTTTTCTCTCTGCAATTTATTTCTTCCAAGACATCTGGTTTTCTGCATGACAACCACTCTTTCACATTCCTATGACTTCCGTTCAGTGACACACAGCTCATCTCCAACCATGAGGTCCAAGGATAATGTAGTTTCAAGCACTGCAAGTTCCAGGGCTCCATCTTCACCTGCTTCAAGAGCATGGAGTCTCAAAATTGAAACTATCCTGCACGATATTCAGTCTTCCTTCTCAGCTCAAGGGACGCCCACTATGCAGGCCTTTAAGGATGACCTCACCTATATTAAAGCTATTTCCCCACAGTCAATGGTCCATACCAGTTTACAGCCAGTACCTTTCTCAGCACTACTCCATGAAGATGCCGTCAACTGGCTCGAGCAATTTCACGCCTGGATCTCCTTCAATGATTGGACAGATCCCTTGTGAATTTCCAACACCATGCGCTTACTCCTGAGAGGGACTGCCATCTTGTGGTTCAATGCACTTCCAAACCAGATGACAGTGGACACAGCCACCATGTACACCGCCTTCAAGGACCATTTCCTACAATACATCCACCCTGGTTGTTGTAACAGCAACTGTGGGAGTGCACTATGCAACCCTCCGAATCATTGGAAACATTTATAGTGGACATTGAATCATGGTTTAAACATCTGCAAAAATCACAGTCGGATCAAATCATAGCCCTTGTCCGGGAACTGCCTCCGCAGTTTCATACTTACATAATCCAGCAGAAACAGACCACCTGGATGGACACAATCCAAGCTGCATGGCTAGCCCAGGAGTCTATTTGCATGCTGCAGCCTGTCACAGTTCAGGAGCCACAGTCCTCACAATTGGCTGCACCTGCAACTTGTGTCCAACAGCAACAAGTAATGATTGACAAGCTTATCTCACTGTCAACAGCTTACATTCCAGTACTGCAGCTTCCCCTGCAACTCCTGTTAATGTCCTGCAGCAACCTCCACAGCGACCTGAGCCACCTCCACCCTCATAGGAGCCAGTGACTTATCAGTGGTGCAGATTCAGAAGTCACACTGCTGAGGTCTGCTGCAAATGGAAAAACTTTCATAGAAATCAAGAAAGCCAAAGGTGTCCACCGCAGCACAATCAACAAAATGATAGCAACTATTCATAGGATCAGGGAAATGAACACTGGCCAACAAACTAGGGGCTTTTGTTGGGCAGGAAAAAAAAAGCAACTAACCACCCCACCGATTCTCGTAACTCAAACAAACCACACCCTCCAGCTGCTAAGTTAGGCACACTCTCACCTAAGGGAGCAAAAGTTCCTGTTATTAGGTCACCTCTCCTTGCAAATTACATCCCTTTCACCATTGGGAATAGGTCCACGCATGCCTTGCATGGAGTAGAAATCTCTGTTATCCACAGCAGTATACTAGACAATCAAGCTATTCATCATGTACCTACTGTTGCTCCAGCTGACCTAAAGTACATTATCACAGCAAGCACAACTACAGTACCTATCACAGGCATGGTCCATTTTAAGCTCAACTTTGGCTCACAACAAGCTACTGTTAAATTCTACCTAGTGCCTTAACTGCAACCAGATGTGATTCTTGGCCTGGACTTTCTCAAAGTGCACAAAGCCATCCTGGATTTTGCCTCAAACAAACTTTCCCTAGATCCCTGGAGGCAGCTCACAGCTATAGACTCAGTCACTGTGCCTCCTAAGTCATAAATGGTTTTGCTTGCCAAGATTCAATGTGAACCACTCCTACAAGGTGTTGTTGGCATCGTCATGGGATCCTCAGCTCTGCACTCCTCAGGTCTCCTTCCAGGGAACACCTTGTCTGCTGTGCATGGTGGTTCAGTATTCCAAAAATGCTGCAACTTCACAGATGAACCTGTGGTCATCTCAAAGGGTGCCAACACTGGAAAGTTTGTTTGTCTATCTTCAGGGGATCAGCTTCAGCTTCTGTATGAGCCTCAGCCTGGTTCCACTAACATTTGTGCTGTCAGTACCATCACAACCACTCCAGCTTCAAATAGGATACCCTTCAGTCAATGGCTATCTACCTCAAAACTTCCAGCATATCCAACAGGGAAACAGCAACTTGTGGAATTCCTGGAGAACTACTCAGATGTCTTTGTTGGCCCTGATAACAGACTTGGATGCTGCGATATCCTGCAACACACCATTAAGGTGCAGCCCAACCAAAAGCCAATCCATCAGCGAGCCGACAAAGTGGGACACAAACAAAAACAATTCCTGAAGGACTTAATCAAGGACATGCTTGATCAGGACATTATTGTGGAATCTACAAGTCCCTGGGGTGCACCTTGCTTGCTGGTGGTAAAGAAAGACAAAGGGTATCGGTTTGTGGTGGATTACAGAAAGCTCAATGCCTACACAGTGCAGGACGCACATCCATCACCAACCACAGAGGATGCCTTAGAGAGTCTTGGAGTGGCCAGCCCAGCTTTCTTCACCACTCTAGACCTTCAGAGTGGATTCCACCAAGTTACTATCTATCCAGCTTCACACCCATACACAGCCTAATGCTGACACGTGGGACTTTTTCAGTTCAAGCATCTGCCTATGGGACTTCAGAATAGTCCAGACACATTTCAATGCATTATGGAAGCTGCACTACATGGACTGTCTTGGAAATACTGCCTAGTTTACAATGTTATCATCTTCAGCACCTCCAGCATCTCAAGAGCACCTCCAGCATCTCAAAGAGGTGTTCTAATGTCTCAGGCAAGCCAACCTTAAACTTCGCACAGAGAAGTGTTGCTTTGCATAGCATCAAATCCATTACCTGGGACATGTGGTTAGTTCTCAAGGCATCTCTCCAGACCCAGATAAGCTCTTAGCAGTGAAAGACTATCCAGAACCTAACAACCCCACAGACCTTAGAGCTTTCCTGGGATTATCTGGCTACTACAGAAGGCAAGGCAACACAAGGCAATTTTATTTGTAGGGCACCCAATCTCAGAGGCTCTGGGCTCCTAACAATAGTTAAAACAAAACATAATGAGAAACAGCATAAATAAATAATACAACAACAATGCTTAAGTATAAACATAGCAATTTAAGATAGATTAAAAAGGGAATCAGACTATCACAGCAGGGACTAGCACAGGATGTAATTAAAAAAATTGGAAAAGCCAAGACAATTAGGTGGGCCTTGAGCCTCCACTTGAGCACCTCAACTGAGGGAGCCTCCTGAACAGAAGGTGGCAATGAATTCCACAGGGTTGGCCCACAGACACTAAATGTATGATCTCCTGAGGTCTTGAGCAGAACCCTGGGACTGTCCAGGAGGCCCCTCGAAGAGGAGCGGAGGCAGCGAGCAGAGGTCACTGGTATCAGGAGTTCTGACAGGTAACCAGGACCCAGTCCATAGAGGGCCTTGATGGTGAGGAGACTCACTTTGAAAAGGACCCTCCACCTTACTAGCAGCCAGTGCAGAGACTGCAGGACTGGAGTCACATGACTGGACCTCGAAAGACCCGTCAGCAACTGGGCTACCGTGTTCTGCACTAGCTGAAGTCTGCGGAAGGTCCCTCCCATGACCCCAAAGTATAGAGAGTTGCAGTAGTCCAATCTGGAGGTCACAAAAGCATGCACTAGTGTCAGCAGGTCCTCTGACAGAATGAGGGGCTTAATTTGCGCAATGTTCTGCAGATGATAGAAACCACTACTGACAACAGATGACACCTGATCTTCAAAAGTCAATCTGTTATCAAGGATCACACCCAGATTTTGCATATTCAGGGCAGCCACCAGTGGAGCAGAGCCCAGGAAAAACCTTGAGTCAGACCCAGGTGGCAGCCCATCATGTCCGTGACCAGGCTCGATCACCAGTACCTCCGTCTTGGCTGGGTTAAGTCTCAGCCAGCTGGAAGCCACCCAGTCATTGATTTTCGCCAGACAGTTGTTAAGCACATCAACTGCTCCTGATGTTTGGGGGCCAAAAGACAAGTACAGCTGTGTATCATCTGCATAACAGTGAAACTCCATGCTGTACTGTTGAATGATCTCACCCAGGGGCAGTATGTACACTGCAAACAGCATCAGTGACAAGATCAAGCACTCCACAAGACAGGGGCACTACCTGCTGCACCCTGTTTGAGAGATAGGACTCAAACCACTTGATGACAGTACCAGCGAGTCCACAGAGCTCACGGAGCCAATCAAGAAGCAAAATGTGGTCCACAGTGTCAAATGCTGAGGAGAGATCAAGGAGGATAAGAACTGATTTGTCTCATCTATCACTAGCCCTGAACAGATCATTATACACCCTCACTAGAGCTGTTACTGTGCTGTGTCTAGCCCAAAAACCTGACTGAAATGGCTCATAGATGTTTGAGGACATCAGGCGATCCTCGAGCTGAACTTCTCAACAACCTTGTCCAGAAAGGGTAGGTTGGAGATAGGATGGTAATTCACCAGGACGTCTAGGTCAAGAGAAGATTTCTTAAGGAGGGGCCTCACCAGTGCTTCTTTTAAAGCTGCAGGGAGGACCCCCTCCACCATTGAGCACCTGGAAATCCTGGAGAACACCGAGCCAACAGTCTCAACACATCCCATTAATAAACACATTGGGGCTGGGTCCAGTTCGCAAGAAGTGTGCTTCAGCTCTAAGATCACCCCAGTCACTTCAGACACCTCCACTAGCCTAAACTGTTCCCAGATAGGCAGAGTGCCTTTTAGACCCCTAGCCCGACCACTGCGAGGTGAATGCCTACCTGGCGGGATCCCTGACTGGATGGCCGACACTCTGTCAGAGAAAAATAGAGCCAACTCCTCACACACGGTAGATGACAATGCTTTTCTTGGCTACAGACAGGCAGGGTGCAGAAGCCTGTCTACAGTTCAAAATAGATGAGATGGTCTGCTTTTCCCCATAGCAATTTCCCTGGACAGCAATTCTGCCTTCTTATGGGAAATTGCCCCCTGGTACTCCACATACTGGCCACATAGAGCCAGTCTATCGGTCTCCAGCCAGGTTTTCCACCAGCAATGTTCCAACCTCCGACCCTTGATCTTCATCGTCTTGAGGTCCCCATCAAACCAGGGGACCTCAAGTGAGAGGATCTGGGTCATATACGAAGTGGTGTGAGAGCATCCAGAGCTTTGGAAACCACCCTGTTATAAGTGGCCACCGCTTCTCTGAAGCCCATCATACAAGCCGCATCAACCTGAGATAGGTCAGTTAGCGACAACAGTCCCTCAGGGCTCATGCCCCTTAAAGGGCGGAAGCTGACCATCTCTGGGGGGGACTACTGGGGGGGCCCCAAACATGAACTCCACAGTACAGTGGTCAGACCAAGCAACCTGATCAATCTGATCACTGAGTAAAGTCAGTCAGTAGACTTGCTGTTCCTTTTGGAAGCTGAGAAACAGGCTATACTGCAGAGAACAAACTAGAACGCATTTGAGGAACTGGTAACTTGGTAAAACATAATATTGTAGGGGACTAAGAAGGTAAGCTACACTTTCTACAGAAAGTTTCATTATTTTCTTGTTGGCGTTAAGAATTGCAGGATTACATTAAAGTGTAGTAATTTTATAACCAGAGGGGTTGTAATACAACTGAAGTTGCTTGATTTCTGTGCTAGACACATAGGATTTGGAAGGATATTTGTGCAATATTTTGGAAGTGTCCTGCTGGCTAAGCAGTGAGTTTATCCCTGGTTTCAGATAAAGGGTTTATGTGTGTATTAGAAGCAGACATAGCAAATTGTCTTCACTGAAAGGCCTGCTTACATCACAGGTGTCACTAGTCAATCAATTGATTCTGGTGGGGCTTTATCACTGCTCTGTTTAGGCATACTACACAGAGTAAAGTCAGTCAGTAGACTTGCTGTTCATTTTGGAAGCTGCGAAACTGGCTATACTGCAGAGAACAAACTAGAACGCATTTGAGGAACTGGTAACTTGGTAAAACATCATATTGTAGGGGACTAAGAAGGTAAGCTACACTTTCTACAGAAAGTTTCATTATTTTCTTACTGGCATTAAGAATTGCAGGATTCCATTAAAGTGTAGTAATTTTATAACCAGAGGGGTTGTAATACAACTGAAGTTGCTTGATTTCTGTGCTAGACACATAGGATTTGGAAGGATATTTGTGCAATATTTTGGAAGTGTCCTGCTGGCTGAACAGTGAGTTCATTTTTATCCCTGGACTCAATAGAATGGTTTGTGTAGGAGCAGTGGTCTAGTACATTGTGGTGTTGGTTGACTTACTATAAAGGGCAGTACTTACCAGGGTGGTGGAGCAGTGGTGTATTTGATTGTTTCTAACAGTCACCAGTGGTTGTGGCCTTTCCTTTATAGCCAAGGTTCTGACATCACTTCCTCAACAGGTCTTGGAGCAGAACTGTCATATTCTTAATTACCCAGCACAGTGCATAAAGCGTAAGTATACACACACAAAAAAAAAAAAAATTGTATATTACTCATTGTATATTATAAGGAAGAGGGACATGTGGGGAGTGGTGCAATGCACTGCCTGTGGGGCAGCAATTTTCCGGGAAACATTCTGGAACCTGCGTTGCTGCCCTATTTGCAGGCAACTGTCAGCTCTGAGGGAGGAGGTTGCCCACCTCCAGGCTGAACTGGCAAGGACTAAAGAGGACTCCCCCACCCAAAGAGCACCAGTTCCACAACCACTGCCTCAGAGGTTGCCATGTGTGAAGAGCAGATAGACCACAGTAGGTTCTGGGAGGGTGAGGGTGGCGGAACAGAGGTGTAGCCCCTGAGTTGCACCTCTACACAAATCATATGTCGGTCTGGCAAATCAAGGTTCCTCTATGATGACACCCTCATTGGAGACCAAGAAGAATGCTGGGGACATCCACAAGGAGACCCACAAATGAGTGGCAGGGACAACACAAGGGAAAGAAACAGCTTCTGATAGGGGACTCAACTCTTAGGGGTGTAGACCTGGGGAAGGGAGAGGAGAGGGAAGTAAGGTGCCTGCCTGGTGCCATGGCTTGGAGGGACAGGAAGCGAATCCTCAGGATTGCAGAAGCAGCATCACAGAAGAGGAAGCTAGATATCATTGTCCACCTCGGGACAAATGACCTAGCTAGGCATGAGATCAGTGCAGTGCAGGATGAATTTGTGGAGTTGGGGAGGGGCCTCAGACAGGTAGCAAGCATGGTAACCTTCTCAGAGGTGCTGCCAGTCTATGGCAGGGGTGAGGCTAGGGTACTGCACACCGTGCGGTTCAATGAATGGTTGCAAAACTGGTGCAGAGCACAGGGCTTTGGCTTCATTGGGGACTGGGGGTCCACCTGGAGAGATGAAGGTCTATACTGGTATGATGGTCTGCATCTGTCCAGGAAGGGAACCACGCTCCTAGGTGACAGGTTTAAAAGCTTCCTTGGCAAGCTTAAACCAGCCAAGGGGGGAGGTGCTGATAGGAAACAGGAAAGTTCAATCCTCCCCCCGCAAAGCATGGCAGGTAATAGGGTAAACACTGAGGTACAGAGCTTGACAGAGGGCAGGACAGGGGTAAATGGAAAAATGGACAAGGGCAATAAGAGCAGGGATGGGGTAAAAAAGGATAAAGCCAACATTAAATGGAGGGCAATGAGTACCAATGCCTGTAGTCTTGGAAACAAGCTTCCAGAGTTAGTAGCCCTAATGGAAGTGGAACACTTGGATATTGTGGCAGTCACAGAAACATGGTACATGGAGAACCATGACTGGGATGTCAACATACCAGGTACACAATCTACAGAAGGGACAGGGAGGGTAAAGAGGAGGTGGAGTAGCTCTCTACATAAGGGAAGGGATTAAAGTAACAGAACTAAAAAGTAAAGGGGGAGGACAAGAGGAACTCTGGGTCACATTGGAAACAGGGAATGGCACCACAATCCGCACAGGGGTTGTATACAGATCCCTGTCTCAAGGGGAGGAAATGGACAAGAAAATGATAGAGGGCATTCTCAAAATGGCTGAAAAAGGGGAGATACTGTTGATGGGGGACCTGAATATGCTAGATGTTAAGTGGGCAACATGGACGGCAGCCACATCCAAGAGCAGGGTCATTCTCGATGCCCTACAGGGAGCATGCCTTAGACAGCTAGTGGTGGAACCCACTCGGGAGGGAGCAATATTAGACCTGGTACTCTCAAATGGAGAGAGGATCACAAACTTAGAAATCAGTAGACACCTGGGAACAAGTGACCACTGCACAGTGTGCTTCACAATAAACACAACCATGGAGACAAGCCATACAAATACAAGGATACTGGACTTTAGAAGGGCTGACTTTGGCATAATGGGTGAATACCTGAGGAATGCATTAGCAAATGGCCAGAAAGGAGAGGTGGAAGAACAATGGAGAAAAATCAAAACTGCCATCATGGAGGCAACAAGCCTTTGTGTGAAACAAATAAAAAGAAAAGCAGAATAAAAAAACCACTATGGCTCTCAAAAGAAATGACAGGAAAGTTAAGGAGAAAAAGGCTGCATTCAAAAAGTATAAGGAATCACAGATGGAACACGACAGGGAACTGTATCAATTAAAGCAGAAGGAAGTGGGGAAGGCAGTCAGAAAAGCAAAGGCCCAAACTGAGGAAAGGGTAGCCAACTCAGTTAAGAAGGGGGATAAAACCTTTTATAGGTACATTAGTGAACATAGAAAGGTTAAGGGAGGGATAAGGAAGATTAATAAAGGAGAGGGGAGGTGGGCAGAGGGAGACAGTGAAAAGGCAGAGATAACGAATGAATGCTTTTGCTCAGTATTCACAAAAGAAGAAGAGGAGGAGTTACCTAAACCAAACAGTAGAAGCTCTAGATAGTGGGGTTGATACCAGTCCATTTAAAGAAGAAGAGTACTGAAAGAACTTCAAAACTCAAGGTGGACAAAGCAATGGGCCTGACGGATTCACCTAGAATCCTAAAAAGAGCTAAGGAGGACCTAGTGACACCACTAACCACACTTTTAACAAATCATGGGAATATGGGGTGGTACCTGAGGACTGGAGGAGGGCAGATGTGATTCCCCTTCACAAAAGTGGGAGTAAGGCAGAAGCAGGAAACTACAGACCTGTTAGTTTGACCTCAGTGGTGGGGAAAATGATGGAATCACTTCTGAAAGAAAGAATTGTTCAATACCTAGAGGCCAGCGGGGCACTGGACCCAAAGCAACATGGATTCACAGCAGGAAGGTCATGTCAGACAAATCTAATCGATTTCTTTGACTGGGTGACCAAAGTAATAGACCAGGGAGGGGCTGTGGATATGGCCTACCTAGACTTTAGCAAGGCATTTGACACAGTCTTGCACAAAAGATTAATAATCAAGTTAGCCAGCCTGGGAGTGGGTCCCAGGGTGGTAGCCTGGGTAGCAAACTGGCTACGCAACAGGACACAGAAGGTAATAGTGAATGGAACACATTCTGAAGAAAGGGGGGTTACTAGTGGAGTACCTCAGGGCTCAGTACTGGGTCCAGTCCTCTTTAACATCTTTATAGGTGACATTGCAGAGGGTCTGGAAGGAAAGGTATGCCTCTTTGCGGATGACACAAAGATCTGTAACAGAGTTGATACACAAGGCGGGGTAGAAAGGATGAGAAGGGACTTGGCAAGGTTGGAGGAATGGTCAGACATATGGCAACTTAGGTTCAATGCAAAGAAGTGCAAAGTAATGCACCTGGGAAATAAAAATCCAGGAGAAGAGTACACAATAGCAGGGGAGGTACTAACAACAACCATAATGGAAAGGGATCTGGGTGCAGTCATATCAGATGACCTAAAGGTGGGTATGCAATGTGAGAAGTCAGTAGGGAAAGCCAGGGGGATACTGGGATGCATAGGGAGGGGCATCACAAGTAGAAAAAGGGAAGTGGTTATCCCTCTATACAGACAGTTGGTGAGACCCCATCTGGAATACTGCAAGCAGTTTTGGAGACCTCATCTACGCAAGGACATAGACAGAATGGAAGCAGTCCAGAGGAGGGCAACTAAAATGGTGCAGGGTCTACATCAGAAACCATATGAAGATAGACTGAGAGAGCTTAATATGTATACCCTTGATGAAAGGAGGGATGGGGGGACATGATAGAAACTTTTAAGTACCTCAAGGGAATCAACAAAGTCCAGGAGGGTAGCATCTTTCAGAAAAAGAGATGTGTAAGGACCAGGGGGCACAATTTAAAGTTAGAGGGGGGACGGCTCAGGGGTAATGTGAGGAAATTCTTTTTCACGGAGAGAGTGGTGGACGCATGGAACCGCCTTCCTGGAGAGGTTGTGGGGTCTAAAACAGTGGAGGAATTCAAACATGCATGGGACAGACATAAGGCAATTATAGTGGGGGGTTGCAGGAAATAGGCTGTTGGTTAACTAGAATCTGCAGCTTATCCAGTAGGTAGGGAAATGGGCAGACTGGGTGGGCCAAGTGGTCCTTATCTGCCGTCAAAGTCTATGTTTCTATGTTTCTATCTTGAGGTTATTGACCTGAAGACCCAGCTGGAACACCAGATTGAGTGTGTGGCTGTGCTAGTGGGTTGCAGAAGCAACCGCTTGTGACAGGCCCAGTGACTGCATCAACTGGAGGAGATCATAATCAAAATGCGAGGATTCATCATTGATCCAGGCATTGAAGTCACCCCCAGGATTAAACACCTGGGGGACTCTAACACCTGGTCAACAGTGAAGTCCGCCATCTCCTGCAGGAAATCTCCCCCATCCCAGGAGGGTGGTAAATGAGGAGAATCCTGCAACCTGCACCTGTGCCCCCATGTACAGCATCACATTCAAAATATCATGTGTCACCAAACAGGTGACTCTATGGACTCTATGGTTTTCCAAAGAGGTAGCAAAGAAAGTGAAAGCCAAAAAGATTGCATTCAGGCAAAACAAAAAGACACAGGCAGAAGGGGATAGGGAGAAGTACCAGGAGAAGCAAAGGGAGGCAGGGAGATCAGTAAGGGAAGCCAAAGCTCAGACAGAAGAACACATTGTAAAATCAGTGGGTAGAGGGGACAAAACCTTTTACAGGTACATAAGTGAAAAATGAAAGGCAAAGGGAGGGATAGTGAGACTGAAGGAGGAGGATGGGGGCCGCATGGAGGATGACAACAGTAAAGGTGACATATTGAACAGGTATTTCTGCTCAGTCTTTACTGAGGAAGAGGAGGTTAAAGGGTCTGAAGGGAGTACAAGGGGTGAGAATGGTGCAGAAATGGACACAAGTCCCTTTACAAGAGAAAGGGTCCTGAAGGAACTGAAAGTAATGAGTTGATAAAGCAATGGGACCAGGTGGGGTGCACCCCAGGGTCCTTAAAGAACTAAGAGAGGTGGTGGCTGAACCTCTGGCTATCCTGTTTAGCCGATCACTGGAAACAGGGGAGGTACCCAAAGACTGGAGGACAGCAGATGTAGTCCCCTTATACAAAAGTGGGAACAAAGAGGAAGCAGAGAACTGCAGACCAGTCAGCCTCACCTCGGTAGTGGGGAAGATCATGGAAGCACTACTGAAGGAGAGATTGGTAGAACATCTGGTTGTCAGTGGACTACAGGACCCAAGGCAGCATGGTTTCACCAGGGGCAGGTCATGTCAGACCAACCTCATTGAATTTTTGACTGGGTGACTAGGGAGGTGGATCGGGAGGGCAGTGGACATGGCCTATCTGGACTTCAGCAAGGCCTTTGACACTGTGCCACATAGAAGACTATTACATAAACTGGGGAATATGGGTGTGGGCAGGACAGTAGTGTGGTGGGTAGGTAACTGGCTGGGCGGCAGGACACAGAGGGTGGTGGTAAATGGCTGTCACTCCACAGAGGGAAGAGCGATCAGTGGGGTACCACAGGGATCAGTGCTGGGACCGGTCCTATTCAACATCTTCATCAGTGACATTGCGCAGGACCTAGAAGGCAGAATTTCACTGTTCACTGATGACACAAAGCTCTGTAACAGAGTAGACACATCAGAGGGTGTAGACAGAATGAGAAGGGACCTGCAGAAACTTGAAGAATGGTCAGGGATTTGGCAGTTGAAATTCAATGAAAAGAAGTGCAAGATAATGCATATGGGGCACAAAACCCTGGCACAAAATATCAGTTGGGGGTGAGGATATAGCATGCACCAAGCAGGAAAGGGATCTTGGGGTTACCATCTCTGATGACCTCAAGGTAGGGAAACAGTATGACAAGGCAGCAGGTAAAGTAAATAGGATGCTGGGATGCATAGGCAGGGGCATCACCAGCAGGAAAAGGGAGGTCATAATTCCACTATACAAGACACTAGTGAGGCCCCACCTGGAGGACAGTGTACAGTTCTGGAGACCTTACCTATGTAAGGACATAGACAGAGTAGAGAAGGTTCAGAGGAGGGCAACAAAGATGGTGCATGGATTGCATCACAAGTCCTATGAGGACAGTTTAAAGGAACTGAACATGTACTCCCTGGAGGAGGGAGGGAGACAGGGATATGATAGAGACATACAAGTATCTTACAGGGAGGAACAGGGTGCAGGAATACACTATTTTAAGCGAAAAAGATGTTCCAGGACTAGAGGGCATGGGATGAAGTTGGAGGAGGACGATTCAGAGGAAGCGTGAGGAAGAATTTCTTCACAGAACGGGTGGTGGACAAGTGGAACACCCTGCCAGAGGAAGTGGTGGGGGCTGAAACAATCACAGGATTTAAGAATGCATGGGATAGACATAAAGGAATTCTGGAGGTCAGGGGTAAGGGGCAACAGACTTCTAGGAAAACATAAACTGAACTTACAAGCTCAAATGGGCAGACTGGGTGGGCCATAGGCCCTTATCTGCTGACACTGTCTATGTATCAATGTATCTAGGTGCACCGTGAAGCCCAGACTGGCTCAAAAAATAATGTCCACACCCCCTCCCTTGTGATTCTTCCTTGGGCAGTGCACTACAGAGTATCCACTAGGGATGGTAGCCACAAGAACTAGTCCAGCATCATCACCAAGCCAGGTCTCCATTATGCAAGCCAGGTCGACAGCGGAAATCAAGTCCGCAAAAATAGCGGTCTTGTTCCTTATCAACTTGGCATTGCAAAGCAGAGCCTGAAGAGGCTGAGAAGATGCAGCCAGATCTCTAACTGCCTGCCCACTTGATCTGGTGGGAACCCTGGGTGCGGGGACCAAACATGTCTGGCCTCTCCCTCTGCTCCGTTTACACCTAGGGCATCTCCTGGATGGGGCAACCTCAATGCAGCTCATCACCCACTCTTCAGCTGCTCTCAGCTCCCTGCAGATCTCTCACCTCCTAGTAATTCTGGCCTCCCTGCAGTGTCTTGCTGTGGTGGCAGAAACAGGGAGGTCAGTAAAGGGGCAAAGGTCACGGAGCCGAGTGGCAGCATAGGTAATTCTAGCAGGGTCACAGCACCAACACATCTTGCCTGGCTAGTCTAGTCCCCACCAAAATTTTGGAAATGTGAAAAGAACACACCCCACTATCACAACCACCCCCAGCCACTTACTCAAAACAAAACCCTTAAAATTAAGTCTGATGTGCTTACGCAACTGGGTGAGATAATATTAGATGATGCTTGTGTAACTTGATTTTCTTTGTGGCTTTTCACCTCACCTCTCTATCCATGGGATATACCACCCTGTAGAGGTACGACGCAAAGAACCCTAGAGGAGGGTTCCCCCCTTACAGGTGCTGGGAATGAATGCGTTGGCTAAAGGTAGGTTAGGAAGAAGCCCACAGGTATGAGAGATGAGCCACTGGAGGAGGAGGGGTGGATGGTGGGCAACAAAAAAAGAATCCTGGTGAAGCCCAGGATGTGAGACCTTTTATGCTCGATGGGGGAGTGACGTTGTTTCTCTGCCCATTGAACCTCAGGCTTAAAGCCCTCCCATTTCGATGTGCTTATGCAACTGGATTAGATAATATGAGATGATGCTTGTGTAACTTGATTTGCTTTGTGGCTTTCTGCCTCCACCCTGTAGTGGTGCGATGCAAGGAACCCTAGAGGAGGGTTACCACCTTACAGGTGCCGGGAATGAATGCATTGGCTAAAGGCAGGTTAGGAAGAAGCCCAAAAAGAATACCCAAAGATGTTGAGATTTGAAGAGGCGAGGATGATGAATGAATTCTGAGAAGAGAAGGGCTGACTTCCCAAGGAGAGAGGGGAAAGCCAGGGCCACCATCCACCTCCATCCAACAGCAGAACCTAACTAACTAACTAACCAAAGAAAGCACCAAGGAACCCAACTAATTAACCGAAGATAGCACTAACTCTAACTAATATTATGACCATTGGCAAGGAGGAGAGGAGAGGAAAAACACCCTTTGAGGAGGAAACCTCTGGGGATCCAAGGCCTAGGTCACCTTCCCTCCAGGCTGACGATGTTTGATTTGAGGATGTATGTAGTTAAAAAAGAGGGTTCAGTAACAAGAGGAACATGAGTAGGGAGGATGATCATGGAATAGGGAAATCCCCAAAAGAGAGCATAGATCGAATAGGGAGCATGAGACTGCACGCAGATTGATGAAGGAACATAAGGCAACAATGAATACTTTCTCTGTCGATGGGATGGAGTAAATCAATGTAGAAGTCAGAGGAGTAAGGGGTATCCAGATGTGTTCACAAAGAGATTCCAGATGTGCTGATGAGAAGACCAAGGACGAAGCAGACTGGCTTGACTGAGCGATGCGAGTGAGCAGACACTGAGGTTGAAGAGGCATGCTTGATTATGCGATGTGAATGATTAGACTTTGAATGATTAAACCCTGGGGTTGTAGTCGATGAGGTAGCATAGGATTCAATGATAGGAATGTTCGACTAAGTGATGTAAATAGATGAACCTTGAGATAAGGCTGAGTGAATGATGACTGGAGTTATGAACTCGATACATGCGGCAGGATGGCCGCATGCTGATAAGGTGGCATAGGAGTCATGATAGGTATGCCCAAAAAGAAAAATTGATAGCAGGCCACAAGTGGAGTGAATCCTGGATGGCCGGTATGGAATTGGAAGAGGAGGAGACAGGAACGAACTTGAAAATGAACTTGTACAAAGGAAATAAAAGGAAGTAGGCTTCTCGAAAGGAGGTCGACTCTGAGGCCAAGAAGGTAGATCTGGAACCAGAGGCAACTCAGGTTGAGAGATCGAGGAGCAAAACTGGACATGGTATGATGAGGAGTGAGCAAAATTGGATAATGTATGATGAGGAGTGAAGCTAAAAGTGGAGTGAAGCCATGATGGCTGGTACTAGAAAAGGTGCTAGGACAAGGAAGGTAAAATTAGGAAATGGAAGAGGTACAATGATGGATTGAAGCCATGGAGGCTGGTACAGGAAAGCGATGTATGAAAGGACAAAGGACAGAGGAAGGTCAATGGGGTAGCATAGGACCCAGTCGATACAGGATGAGAATGGCAGTAGGGCAAGCTGGATGAGGTGTCACGCAGGCCAGGTTTGATGAAAGGTCTGATGGAGTCAGCCATAGATGGCCCAAAGATGTGAATGGCAGAGCAAGCTAATAGAAAAACTGTGGCAGGATGAGATATAGAAGCCATGACTGGAGTGAATCCTTGACACCTGATGATGGATGGAATCAGGAACCAGATACATGCAGCATGAGGGCTGCGGATTCATGAGGCGGGCATATGAGTAATGATAGTTATGCCCAAAAAGAAATATTGATTGCAGCTGGCACGGGAGGAGAACCGCAGGAGGGATATGATTCATGAAAGGTCATGATAGGTATGCTGAAGAGAATTATTGATCACAGGCCAGATTGAGGTAGCCAGTGATGGCCCAATGATGTGGATGGCAGAGCAAGTGATATCCACAATGAAATGCAGGCTACGGGGCAGACGGAGCCCACCAGCAATGACCGATGAAACCAGATGAGCAGAATGGAAAGGTCAGATGAGCAAGGGATAGAGAGTAAGGTAAAATAGAAACTGGATGAGGCACAAAGATGGAGGGAAGAAACATTCCCAAGGGCAAACAGATGGGGCCCAGTAGTCCTAGATAGTATACACTAGAACAGAAGAAAGCACTCCACAGTAGGGCCATCCACTATGATTGGTGAAGGAGACAGCAATGGTCTACAATGCTGAGAGGTCGAGATGTATGCGAGCTAAGGCTAAGATAATACATAAAAACTGAGGACTGATGAGAATGAAAAATGCACAAATGAGGAGGAAATGGAGTCCCATTTAAACTGAGACATCAGACTCATCAAATACGAGTAAACCTGAGACAGACATACGCACTGTGACCAACAATTACCAGAGAGAGACATGTGCTCCGTCTATAATTCCGTGAGCTATAATGTGGAAGGGAGCCACGTTACCTGGGTAACCTGTGTCCTCCCCTCTACAACATCAGGTCAAGAAGCTTAGTCCGGAGCAGCCAGGAATCCTACGGCACAGGGGCAGGCAGAAGTGAAGTGCTGAGACACAGCCGAAACTACAGCTGACTGAGGAGAAGTGAGAGAGAAGAAGTTGGGAGGCACAGTAAAATGGCAAATGATGCCAGCTCACAGGAAGGAGAAGCAGAGAGGATCAATCAGAGGAGCCGGAAATGTGAGCGGGCGCAGTGGGATGAAGAGGCACCCCAAAAGAAGGGGGGGGGCTGCCCCAGAAAGAGCTGCAGGGAAGAGCCAGAAACCAAGCAGAAGAAGGAGCGAGGAAGACAGGGTCCACACAGGGACCACCAGCGAGACTGGGGAAAAATGAGCGAGGCAGTGAGGTACGGGGTGGAGGGAGGTGAGAGCCAGTGGAAGGGAAGCTGTGAAAGAGCAGCAAGACAGAACGATAAGGGAAAACAGGAAAAAATGAACCGGCTGCCAAAGGCAGCTGCCTTAATAAAAAACAAAATGTGCAGCGCAGATATAGACAAACGGGCAGTCGGAGGCAGCTGCCGGAATGTGGGGAAGGCAGAAATGCAGAGAGAGGGGATGGAGAGCAGCACCTCAGGCCCAGGATGCGAGACCTTTTATGCTTGATGGGGGAGTGTTGTTGTTGCTCCACCCATCGAACATTGGGCTTAAAGCCCTCCCATTATCCCACTAACAAAAATTTCCTTCACGTACTAGGCATACACACCCTATACACCACCCAAAAAAACAATTGCCCCACTCACTCTTCTAATACAAGTTCCCACCCACTAAAACACCACATCCCCAAAACAGACACTCACCCCTCCCACAAACCACCCATGTGTATTCCTAAAAATAAAGAAAATAAAATTTTATGGGAGAATTTCAAAAGTGCAATGTGCTGCAAAATAAAGCTATCTCCAACAGGGGAAGCAGATTAGAACATTTAAAAAGCAAACAAAGGCTGTAAAACTGGCATAAAATCCAGGTCCGGGTAAATGGGCCCAAAAACACGAGTGCAAAGTCTCAGAAAAGCACAGAGAACAGTAATCAAATAACTAGCTTTCCAGCAGAGAACTTTGACAGTTTACTAAGTGCAAGTTAAGATTTCTTCATAACGCGCAAAGTCAGCCAAAGATTAACCAAAGATGAACCACTCCTCTCATGAGTGGTAGCCAAATAAGTTGAAATATAACTCCTACTGGATGGACATTCAAAAAGCCATCTCTCACTGGGCTTTGAAAATGGCAAAAGAGCGGTTTTTAGACAAAATTGGGAGCTGAGTCAGCACACCGGTTTATACAGATGGATCGAGGGGAGATTCTTTGTTCTGGCCGAAGCAGATCATATCTTGGCTGTGAAGAACTTCAGGCAGTCACAGAAAAGTTTGGGTCACAGGACAGCCTCTCCTCACACCCTGTAGATGGAACAGATGACTCTGGGACTAGGAAGAACAGTGGATGACAAGTGGGGTCCTCCCGAGGGGCAACAAGGATCTCATCCTCGTGCCACTTCGGTTACCCCCACTGCCTGCCACTGCCCCTCCAGCCAATTATGTCATACAGGAACACTCCTCCACTTCTCCACCGATGAAAACACCACGGCCTAACCACAGCAAAGTCTCCATCTTTCTCGGAGACACCACAGGTAAGTTCCACACACCAGTCACATGCCAGCCAGCCGACTTCCTCCTCGAGAACACCCCTTGACTCTACATGGTTCTTCTCCAGCAGCACCAGGATCGCCAGTCGGTAAGAGAGTGTCTAAAGTGGCACTTTACAAATTCAAGAAACATTTGCAGCACAGAGCGCTCAGAGAAACCTCTCTAAAATTAAAACCTAACCTCCTGTTCTATCTCACTGTTTTTACCCTGCCTACACTGTGCCCCTAAACTTAGCTAGATAAAACAATAACTAAGATGGCAACACTAAAATTTACAATAAAATTTAGAAGTTAAACTACTTCTGTTCTCCCAAATTGATTCAGTAAAATACCAAAACAGTTAGCACAAATGTTTTTAAGGCAAACCAGGAGCTCCGTTAGAGCTGCTGCTGACGGCATTTGCAACTATGCCTCCATTGCAGCTCCACTGTACGCTGTCACTAAAAAAGGATGTGACTACATATGGACTTCCGAATGCAAAGAGGCCTTTGAAACCTAGAAAGAAAAAATTATTTCTTCCCCTGTACTGGCCTATCCAAGGTTCGACCAACCATTTCAGCTCTACACTGATGCTAGTTCCTTTGAAGTGGGCGCTGTGCTATGTCAAATCCAAGACAGAACAGAACAAGTTGTTTCCTATGCCAGGTGCTCTCTTTCATCAGCTGAGCAAAACTATGGCATCACAGAAAAAGAATGCCTAGCCGTGGTCTTTGCTGTAAAGAAGTTTGACTGTTACCTTCGCTACTACTCCTTCACAGCTATCGTGGATCACTGCCCTCAGATGGTTGTTCAAAATGAAGGAACCAGTAGGAAAGTTTGCCCAATGGATTGCCATACTGCAATGCTACAATTTTGAGATACAATATTGACCAGGTCGAGTTCACTCTAATGCTGATGCTGTAAGCTGGAGATGGTATCCCTCTGCATCAGCTTCTCTAGATGAAGATTCCTGCCTACAAGCTCTTCCTTTTCAGTCCACAGATGTGCTCCCTGTAGACCCCACTACTTCAGCACCTCAAATTGCTTTGCTGCTGCTTAATGCTTCTACAGAGAAAAGCACCAATCTTCAACTATTGCAAGCAGCCAAAGAGCTTCTTAGCTCTGCTACCACCGATATCTCCCTGGCAACAGTAAAAATGTAACAAAAAAATGACCCCAATTTACAGATATAATCACGTACTTAGAGACTGGAACTTTACCACAACAAAAGCAACTCCGCCAGGATGCCCCTTTCCTTGCTTCACAGTATTTTGTCAACGACGGTGTGCTTTTTCACATTTGGACCAAGGAAGGCAAGGTCCATCACACGGACAGAACTCGTGTACAGCTAGTTGTGCCAGCCTCGCTAGTCACCGAAGTTCTTCAATCCACTCATGCCTCTCCACTTTCTGGAGGTTATACGGGAATCCACAGAACTCTCAAAAAGAAAAGGCTTCACTTCTTCTAGCCTCACATGAACAAGGACATCCTGCAGCCCTGTTCCCAAAGAAAGCCTCCTGCCAAACCAACAAAGGCACACATATCATTCCAATGCCTGTAGCCACTGAACCATTCCAAAGAGTCAGCACAGACATTCTTGGCCCCTTGCCTACATACCCCGACTCTGGCAACAAGCACATTCTTGTTTTTGTGGACTACCTTACAAAGTATTTGGAACTAATCCCCCTAAAAGACATTAAAGCTGCCACAGTGACAAGTGCCTTCCTCAGTACAATCATTTGTCATCATGGTACTCCAGTGTACCTGCATTCAGACAGAGGCACTAACTACCTTTGAACTATTGTGCAAGAAACATGCAGACTTCTAGACATCAGACAGACTCACACAACCAGTTATCATCCACAATGTAATGGACAAAGTGAGAGAATGATGTCTACCATTCTTAATACACTATCCAAGTGCCTGGATGAGACACACGACACTTGGGATTGTTTTGTTCCCTTCATTCAATTTGCTTACAACACCAGCCCTTGTGTTGACAGTAAAGAGTAGACACCATTTTTTCTAGTTCATGGACATCACCCAAGAATACCTCTGTACAGGGATCTCTCACTGCTAGAGGTTCCAAAGTCGGCTTCATCCTGCATCATTCCAGTGTTGGAACAGCTTGAACTTGCCAGATGTGTTGCAATTGACACACTGGGCCAGAGGAAATCTGCAATGCAGAAAATGTCAGCAGTCAAGTCACATGAATCTTCATTTTCTGTTGGGGACATTGTATACTTGTACTGACCTGTCCTTGTTCTGGGAGCCACCAAAAAACTGCTTCGCCCTTGGACTGGTCCCTTCTATATTGTGGAAAAGCTTCCTCCTGTTCATGTTCACTTGAGCCGTAAGTCCGATGGAAAACTGGTACACAATAAAATCCACTTCAACAAACTGAAACATGGGCATCTGAATGATACCCTCCCTGATGATCCCAGTCCCCCTAACAATGAAGCTGCACTTGAACCTGTGATACTTTCAGAAGCTGAAATTCCTGAAGACAATTTGAGACCAGTTCCTCCACTACCCCATGGTCCTGACAATCAGCCAGATCCTGTTTTGCCAGTTCAGCCTGATGGAGTACCGGGAACTTCTCAATCATTTGTTGATGCATCTTCTTCTCAAAACTCTCCTGTATATCCGATTGAGAGGATATTGCGCAAAGAAATATGCCAATGGATCCTGAACTTATCAGATAAAATGGTGTGGTACTGACAGCTCCCAGAACTCTTGGGTCCCCTTTTTTGAGCTGACCCCGTCCTGTCAGGAACTGGTCCAGTCCACACACAAGTCCATTCTAACTGTCCACAAAAGTCACAAAAACCTGTGAACTTTAACTTTGGACTCAGTGGTCAATTCTTATCTGCCTTATAACTCTGTATGCTTATTTATTCTTGCATTTTCATAATTCACTTAATTATTGTAGCCACTGTTTAAAGAATTTACTGCCTTTGCACTAACCATTTTTTTTTCTCCTAGGGTTAGACATAATTGGGGTTTGCAATAATTCCTATAATTAACCCTTAGGCTGCCGACAGAATTAGAACGTAAAGGAATTTTGGACTGATATATCAGTCCATGACTCAGCAAGTGAGTTAAAGTACAATGGGTAATTCTTGCTGTTCCCCTTTCCTTCTTCTTCCCTTTCCCACACTTTAGCGCTTGTGGCATGGCCAAGCCTCAAGTGCTGTCGAATCCCTCCTCCCCTGACACTTCACTGACTGGCCACCAGTGTAGTCCAGGTTCTTTTCTCCCATCCTCTGCAGCAATGTATTGTTGTTTTCTATGAATTGATTAATCAATCAATTAAAAGTCTTCTTAATACTTTACTCCACGATGCTGATAACTCTTTATATTAATGTTTAAAAAGGTTTTGCTAATTCTTACTGTTGTTTAATTCCATGCTCTTACTTTTACTTGTTTGAGTGGTACTCACACTTACAGTCCCCGGGGTGATGTGGAGTGCAGGTTAAGCATGGAGTTTAAGATTAGCTGCCACCCCATTAACTAGGAACAGTAATGTTGCAGCCAGAGTTTTGGTCACATGCTATGCTAATTATTTTCCAGCAGGGGCCTTGGAAACCCCAATTTCTTGTTCTAGTCAGTCTGAGTCTGTACCACATGTTGATAAGATGTCCCTGCATATGTTCCTGAATAAACTAATCTTGTTTATTATTTTCTGCATCTGACTCAGTTCTTTCAGTACCAAGGCGACCACTGCAGAAGCATCTGATGGGAAAGCAGAATACTGGAGAAGGTAAGGGATCCCGTGGCAGACCAAATACCAAAACGCCACACTTATAAAAAATGTCCTTATAACTCATTTCTCCCCTTCCTGCTCCTGCCCCAATCCTTTTCTGATCTAGTACCATTTCTGCTACTAGCCTCTGATCCTCTGCAATTTTTGTACCTTGAACCTCCTATAAAATACAGATTGTAGCTTCTGGTCTTTTACAGACAGGCATTTACAAGTTTATACATGTTGTACACTGGTGAATGTAATTCCATAGATTGCGACAGCTACAGTGTCTGCTTTTCACGTAATTGCCATTTGAATTTGTAATTTTCATTTATACTTTTGCATCCATTATACTCTTTCTATCGTGTTCTGTACTATATACTGTACAATCACTGACATCTCATGGAGCTGAACAAGGCACAGGCGGGGAGTATTTTTCAGAGAAAAAGAGGCACGAGAACAAGGGGACATGGAATGAAGCTGGATGGGGGAAATTTAGAAGAGAGGTGAGGAGGTACTATTTTATTGAGAGAATGTTGGAAGCCACCAACAGTGTTCCAGTGGAGGTGGTGGGCTTCAAGCATGCATGGGATAGGCACAAGGGAATCTTAGTTGGGAAGCAACAGAGAAAAGGGAACCAGAGATCAAGTAGGGTCTACGGTGACAGCATAGGCAGGGACAAATAGACAGACTAGGTGGAACATGTGGTCCTTATCTGCCATCAAATTTTATGTTTCTGTTTCTGCAACACTTTGTCCTTTGTATTTTATTATTGTTATTTACATATGTCTGTACTGCTTGCACTTGTTCTACCCCTCTGTAATCCTTTCCCCCAGGTTATACCTGGAAATGCCTTGGCTCAGGGTGCCTCACTCAGTCATCAATTTTCAAATAAATAATAAAATATCATTTAAAAAACATGAGTTTTCAAAATGCACAGTGTTATCACTAAAACCATAAGCAAACTAGCTCAAATATATGCATTTGTTTAGCTCATATGAGGTTGAAATGGGGAGGGTATGTGTGATTTCGTACAGTGTATTTCTTTGAAACATGGCCTTATTGATTTTAGCATCACTGGGTAACCCTTACTTCCAAGTTGTTGAAGGATGGTTCATCTAGTTGAAATTACTTTCCATCGTTGCTGTCATGATGACCATAACATAAGAACATCACCAGGTTGCATTCCTTACTTGAATCTGAGGACACTGGTGCAGACCTTTGTTGCCTCATGTACTTGTAGGGTGCTCTGTCAGGGCCTGCCCTTTTGCAAGATCTGACACCTGCAGATTGTACTGAATGCTGCAGCTCACCTTCTGACCTCCTTGTAGAAATCAAACATATAATGTTGGTACTCCTCACATTATTGCTGTTTATGGCTTATTTAAATTATTTAAATATTTAAACACTAGACTACATTTACTATGTTGTATTGGGAATAGGTCCCTGCCATATGACATTATACAGATAAGGGTATTTAAGCCATCCATGGTCCACATTTCAACGACATGCCCTGATGAAGAGGGTTTCCCCCTAAAGTGCTGGGATACTTGGGATTGGTTGTTGTAAGGTGTTGCTATGGTGGAGTCCTGATGGTGTATCTAAAACTCTGTATTGGAAGTACTGTTTTTTTTGTGGGTACTTGGCATTAGACTTTTCCATTTGGAAATTATTTTGCACATATTTAACACGTTATCAACTTAAAGCAAGGTACTTTATGATATTAGCTATTTTACTTTATGATATTATCTATTTTCTGCTATTTTTGCACAATTAGAAACATAGAAACATAGAGGTTGACAGCAGATAAGGACCGCAAGGCCCATCCAGTCTGTCCATTTCTTTTTCTACCTTATAAATGTGCCATCGGCCTTTGCTCTGTCAATGGCCTATCTATTCATACTCATCTGTGTTGCTCCCTTATGCCTATCCCATGCCTGTTTGAAGCCCTGCACTGTATTCATAGCCACCAGTTCCTGAGGTAGGCCACTCCATGCATCCACCACTCTTTCTGTGAAAAAGAATTTCCTCACATTCCCCCTTAATTGGCTCCCTCTAATCTCATGCTGTGTCCTCTTGTCCTGCTATTTTTCTTATATTTAAACATGTTAGACTCTTTTACCTTGTTAATGCCCTTAAGGTGTTTGAATGTTTCGATAATATCACCTCTCTCCCTCCTTTACTCAAGGGTATACAGATTGAGCTCTGTTAATCTGTCCTCATATGTCTTCTGATGCAGTCCCTGCACCATTTTGGTTGCCCTTCTCTGGACTGCCTCAATTTGGTTAATGTCCTTGTGAAGGTGTGGCCTCCAGTACTGCATGTAGTACTCCAGATGGGGAGCTAACCAGTGTCTTGTAAAGAGGATTATTACCTCCCTCTTATGACTTGTGATACCCCTACTATACATGTTAACATCCCCTAGCCTTACCTACTGCTTTAGAGGTCTGCTTGATGATTTCAGGTCATCGGTGATGATTTTTTTTTATTTAGCTTTTGTTGACCAGTTAAGTGCACTAGACAAATCCTGCCTATTTTCAGGCATGACCCGGGGGAGGGGGATACAGATGAATGCCAACTGACCTTGAACCAGATTAAGCTGTTGGTGGTATTTTTAGTGAATGAGGGAAATTTGGCCAGGACACGGGGAAGTTCCCTACTCTTTTCGATAAGTGCCATGGGATCTTTAACATCCACCTGAACTACCACCAATCCAGGCAGATGGGACCTCGGTTTAACGTCTCATCCGAAAGACGGCACCTCAGAAATGCAGCACCCCTCTCATGCTGCATTACAGTGTTAGTACTGGGATATTAACCCAAGTGCCAGATGTGGGAACTGAACCCACAGCCCTCCGATCTCCCGGCCTCAGAGGTGAGTGTGCTACCTACTGAGCCACTGACACTGACACTGACTTGTGACTGATGATGCCCAGGTCTCTTTCTTCCTTTGTTACTGCCAGAAACTCCCCTCCCAGCCTATAGGTGGCTTCAGGGTTTCTCTTTCCTATGTGCATGATCTTGCACTTCTTTGCATTAAATCCCAGTTGCCACTCTTCTGACCATTTTGCTAGTTTATCTAGATCTCTTCTCATTCTGCCCACCCCATCTGGATCATCTACCCTGTTGCAGATCTTGGTGTCATCTGCAAACAGACAAGCCTTACCCTCTAGTCCATCTGCAATGTGAGTAATGAAGATATTGAAGAGGACTGGCCCCAGGACTGATCCCTGAGGTACCCCACTTGTGACTTGCATCTCTTCTGACTGTATACCATTTACCACCACTCTCTGTTTTCTGCTCATCAACCAGTTTGCCACCCAGTTGACCAACTTCTGACCCACCCCGAGCCTACCCAGCTTATTTATCAACCTTCTATGTGGAACAGTGTCAAAAGCTTTGCTGAAGTCAAGATAGGTGACATCAACTACTCCCCCTTGGTCCACCACTCTGGTTACCCAGTCAAAGAAATCTATGCAATTAGTTTGACAGGACCTTCTTTTTGTAAACCCATGCTGTCTTGGATCCTGTGCCCCTATGGATTCCAGGTGTTACACTATCCTTTCCTTAAGGAGTGCCTCCATAATCTTGCCCACTACTGAGGTAAGACTGACTGGTCTGTAGTTTCCTGCCTCCTCCCTGCTACCACTCTTGTGGAGCGGGATCACATGAGCCCTTCTCCAGTCTTCTGGGTCCTCTCCTGTGCTCAGAGACTCACTAAACAGTTCTGCTAATGGCTCTGCTAGTTCCACCCTTAGCTCCTTCAGTACTCTGGGATGTATGCCATCAGATACCATTGCCTTGTCCACCCTGAGCTTAGCGAGCTCTTGTAGGACCCTTTCTTTTGTGAAGGGAGTAGTGCTCACCTCTATCCCCCCTGTGTCCTAATTAAATATGTAATTAACTTGATTTCCTTGAGTACTCAACTTTTTTGAAATTGGTCAGTATATATAATTCTGAGGAATGGCTGTTTTAGAGTGTCGCTGATTCTGGGCCAGTAGCATTTCTGCAGTTTTTTTCAACTGTACTGCTCTGGCTATTGCAAGGAGCATGAAGTGAAGTTTTCCCATAGCCAGTCCCCAAAATAGCTTGAAAAGTAACACATTGAAACAGTACCAGCAATAATCTTAAAAATAAGAAAAGATTTAAGATGAAAAACAAAGGCAAATGAGCCAACAAGGGGTACAAGTGGTGTTTAAGTTGACCAGTACATTGTTGGCTGTCAGTAGTGGTGTTACTGGTTACAAACACTTTGGAAATATAAATGAGCAAACACCCGATACAGATATCCAGATTTGTAGCACATTTCTTAGACTGGAAAAATTAGTACTAAAAGAAATCAATTTGCAATGTAATATGTCATTATTAAAAACCTATTTGGAAAAAGGATGGACTCCAAGGGGATTAAGAGTAGAAAAATACCTGCTTGCAGACTAGAAAATCTATTTCACAAACAACTATGGGAGAAGAATATAACTAACAGCCCAAATCAATTCACTGAAACACTTATCAAACAGTATGAACACCATAGAGAGCTAATACTAAAGGACATTGAATTAATTCATTCTGAACTGGCAGAATTCAACAGCCTGGTCCTAATTCAGGATTTGGATAAGAAACTTATATCAAAGGCTAATACAATAGAGATAGATGTGAAGGAAAGAAAAAAGAAAAATACAAAATAAAAAATACAACAAGATGAACAGTATTACTTTTCTGATAAAATCCACAGTTGGGACAGACACTCATGTTCACAAAGCAGAGGGAGATAACCAATATGAGGAGGTCAAATAAAAGAAAATGGGGACAGTCAATCAGATTTAATAAGGAAAGGGCAACCAGTCTCTCATGGTCCCCCTCAAATAATCATTTGGTTGATTTTTTAGAAGAAGATCCAACCAACGCCTAAAGCAAGCAAACAAAAACACCTGCGATAACACCAAAATTAAAAAGGACAAGGAGAGGGTGTAGAGGTAGAGGGTACAAACGGGATGAAAAAACAACCACCAGTAACAAGAAATCAATCTTATCAGATACTGTAGTAATCAACCTTTCATAATGTATTTTAGCACCAGCCCAACTGAAAGTCCATGTCATATGGGTTATCATATGCTCCTGCTCAGGGTCGGACTGGAGTACAGAGGGCCCACCTGGAAAGAAGATACAAGGGCCCACCTGGAAAAATCAGTAGAGGAGGACCCAGGTTGACACACTCATATCAATATTCCACTTCAACCTGATACACTTGCTCTGTGTTTGCATCTTACATTTATCAGCAGTGTCCCAGATACCCCATTTAATTAGGAAAAAAGAAGATAAATGCAAAGGTTTTCAGAGTTTAGAAGGTAAACACTTATCCAACTAAGGGGGGGCCCACCTGGAAATTTCCAGGTATCCAGGTGGGCCAGTCCGACCCTGCTCCTGCTACAAATGTGAATGAATTAAATGTCCATAGTGATTAGTTTAAATGGTTGAGAAGACTACATCTGAAGAAACACTTGAATAACAACTTGGGGGGAGATACTCTAAAAATTGGAATTGTCACTGTCAAATAATTTTTGCTATATTCGCTGAAGCAGTATTTTGTGCTAAAATTAATTTGTGCAAATTCATGTTATTAGCATGTTTCCCATTATAATGTATGTGGTCCTAATAGTTTAGTGCTAAATTTAATTTATGCAGTTATGGTTGCATTTGCGTTTGCGCTAAAAGTACTTTGCATGAAAATAACTAGTTTTACAGCACTAATCAATTATTAGAAATGTGGTCAGAAAACTCAGTTGACAAACAGGTGGATGCTTCTGAAGTACTGGATTCTGTTGTGGCAGTAACAAAATGTGAGAGACAGTGGGATGATTGCATCATGAAGTACTATAGAGTTGCACACTGCAGCCATAATATACCAGTTTAATGAGAAGGAATTTGAAGAGCTTCTAAATTAAGGTACTAATGAAATCAACAACACTGTAGTGGTAAATTCTAAAATAATGAAACGGTCAATCTACACACCAAACAGCACTGGCAGTGTAGCAATTCAAGCTTTTCAAAAAGCAGTCTAAAAGGACACAGCTAATGTGATACAACAGAACAAAGAAAACATTATGCAAATGTAAATCATGATGAACAAGAAGCACTAGAAGAACTAGCGGAAATGATAGACATTGTGATAACACTCTGATAAGAGAGCAATGTTGTATGGCTTGATGCAGAGTATTATTTATTTATTTGCTTTTGGTGGCCAGGTGAGTGAACCAGGCATAAGGATGCCTATTTTCAGGCACAACCCGGGAGGACACAAGTCGAATACAATGAACAACAACAATGAGACACTGCACATAACAAGTGATACAATGTGGAGGAATCAGAAATACAATCAACTTAGCGAATCAGAGAAGTACATAGTTTGACCAGATCAATAATAAACAATACATTAAGGTATTCAGAACAAACAAGTGCAGGAAGTACAGGGTTGTATTGTACTATATACATTAAGTGCTGTTATGAGGACTGTACACCTAAAAAGAGTAGAGGGGTTGAGGGGGAGAAGGTGAGAGAGTACAGATAGGGAGGGGAAGATGATAGCAAGTGGAGGAAGGGTTGAGATAGGCAATGCAACACCTAAATAATGCAACAAGTTATCATAAACTCAGTGCTAACCTCATGGACATTTTTCAATCACAGCTACTTATGTTCAAAGAAGTACTGGTTTAAATAAGCTGTATCACAGAAACCAAGAAGGAAGCACTGCACCTTGCTTTTCCTAGGACACCTGTATTTTTTCATACTCTTACACTTCATAAGGACAATTGTTTTCCACCTGGTCACCCGATAATCTCAGGAAATGGAGTGGTCTCCAAGAAACTGTCAGGATATGTAGACCAGATTCTGCAATGAGTTTGTCAGACTGAAGTCATATTTAAGAGACACTACCACTATACTGCAAAATTTTGAAGGGTTTGTATGGCACTAGAACTATATATCTGTCTTACAATAGATGTAACAGCCTTGTATACATCAATCACTCATGAGCTAGGTTTGCACACAGTTCAAATAATGTTAGAAAAATTAAACATTAGTTTTCCTATACCTTTCATTCTCGAAGCCCCAGAGATCATTGTAACAAGTACTAGTAACTTTTTGTTGTTTGACAGATGGTTCTTTTTGCAAGTCAAGAAAATGGCAATTGGTACGTTGATTGCCCTCTCCTATGCTAACCTGTTAATGGGGTGGTGGGAGGAGAGCACCATTGCTATTGTCATACCATTCCATGACCATGTATAAGCCCATTGCCATCCCATTCCATGATAAAATAACAAAGTAGACAAGGTATATAGATGATATTTTACATGTTAGTGCAGGTACAGTAGGAGAATTGCAAAACTTCATGTCGATGAATAACAAACAACAATGTGGTACTAAAGTTCACATGTAATTATGACAGTTTTGACATTCTATTTCTAGATCTGATGTTGCATAGAAAAGATGGAGAACAGATTTCATCCACTGGGTATAGAAAACCAACATCAGGAAATACCATGCTCCATATCTGCAGTAATCACCCCATGCATCTGAAACAGAGTCCCCCTTATGTCCAATTACTGAGATTATGGAGAAATTGTACTAGCCTGCAAGATTTTGAAGGTGGAAGCAGGGGAAACAATTGGAAGGTTTTGAATTATACGTTATATGGAAAATGTACTGATGGCAGCATTAGAGAGAGAGAGAGAGAGCAAGCAAGGAGACTAGACAGGCAGTTTCTGTTGTCTAACAAAACTAGAAATCAAGAAAGAAACAAGATATCTTTCATTATCACATACAGTAGCAGCCACAGACACTGCCAGCTATTTCTTGAAATTTATGTGATATTTCCAGAAATATTTCCTACTTTCTGCATTTCCACAGTAGTGGCAGCAGAGAGAAACTCTACAGAAATTTCACGAAATATCTGGAAATAGCTGGCAATTTCTGTGGCTACTACTGTATGGTCTGATAGCTATGGATTTAAGGAAAACTGTACTGGACAACTGTCAGACTGGGAAGGGGTCGAGAGAGAAGCTTCCTGCTGTTTCTGTGCTGCTACCCCCAAACGATCGCCTCTCCATGCCACTGCAGAAGCAAACAAAGGACTCTCTCATCCTCCAGCACAGATCTGAGCTCCAACAATTAGGGAGTCATCTCAAGACAGAGGGCAGGACAAATGGCTAGACTGGGACTTTAAACTTTGTAAAGCTCCTTAAACCACTTCTTGACTCAGAAGCACATTGGACAGGAAAGGGGTCAAGAGAGCAACTCCCTGCTGTTTCTGTGCAGCTCTCTGCCCAGACCATCACCTCTCTGTGCCACTGCAGTGGCAAACAAAGAATCCTTTCATCCTCCAGCACAGAGCTGAGCTCCAACAATCAGGGAGCCAGCTCAGAACAGAGGGCACATCACTCCTACTCCTACAAAAGACCTCCAGCCAAGCGGCCCTCCCACTTGCGGCCTGCTTGTGAAGAGCATGCACAAAGGACAGCAGGAATCTACCTGGAAGGCAGCCATGGAGTCAGCTGTAGAGGACAACCTGCAGAGCTGTTTACTGAACTTATCTAGCTAAATGTGAGTAATCCCCACAAAAGGTCTTACTGTTACCAGGTAGCCTGCATTAGTTCCTCTCAACTATTACTATTGCATTGTATCTTCTAATGTGTTATATGACAATACTGCACAACTTGTTTTATGACTCTGCCACAATCTGGGAAATGTTTGTTTGACTGTAAATCTCTAGGACACAGACACCCCACGGCAGCAGCACTGGCCTTCTGTTATTGTGTGGAAGTAGTGTGCAAGGACTCAGCAAGGACCTGGTTTAACTACTGTCTTACTCTTTCTCTGTTACTCTTTCTAAGAGGGTCCACTTGCAGGGAGTTCCTATAACACAGGTAGCTCTTTGTCTGGTGACACATATTAAACTGCCAGATGTGGTTCCTTGTTCTGCCTATACAATAATTTAGATGTTATAAGGCAGTGTGGGAAAATCAAGCTTGCTGAACATGATACAGTTCATTATGAGGAGTCTGCTCAGGCCATCTCTGTCTGTTGCTCTTCTGTACTATGCCCCATTCCCCTTACAAGTCTACACAGAGTGGTCTATTTACCATTATCTGTTCCTTGCTTGAAGGTAGTACATAAAGTTGATCTACAATGTCTGCTAAGGGCTTTGCTGTGCCTCTAGGCTTTATTGCAACATTTGTATGTATGGCCCTGCTTATTGTCCTTGGCTGTAATTCACCCTTTGTTCAGCACAGCAAGTTGTCCTGGATACCAATTACTGGCCCACTGGTTAATAGGTCTACTCCCACTCAACTGACACTCTATGGCCTCAGCAAAAATGGTAATTGCTATCTTCTGATCTTCTTCTTAAAGACACCCAGATTAGGACTCCACAATTTGTCTCTAACTTAATTATATAAAACTACTCATTCTCCTATCTGGAGATATGGAAAGCAATCCTGGACCAGAGAGATTACAGGGTCTCCTCCACTCTGGACCCTATCTGGGCTAGCACAAAAGGACTAAAGCTAGTACACATGAATATCTGTAGCCTCAGACTCAAGGCACATGAGCTAGAGGCATGGGTTAACCTCTCCTCCCCCCCAATGTTGTTCAGTTCACAGAAACCTAGCTGAAACTCCAAATCCTTAATTATGAATTTGACCTTCAAGTTCATTCCAGAAAGATAAGCTAAGCAAAAAAGGTGGAGGTATACTGATCTTTGTTAATAATACCCTAAAAAGAAACAGAACTTACGGTACCTGTACAATCTGTTGACTCCATGGAGTTCATTCTGGATAAAGTGCTTCTTGGAGGGACTTATCTTGTAAATATTGGGTACGTTTACAATTCCCTCAGTACTGCCAAAGGTGGCCTGGTCTCTCTAACTAGCTATGTGGTAAACAATTCACTGGGAGAGTTAATTGTGTAAGGTGACTTTAATATCAACTGGAGGATTGAGAGTGTGGGTAAGTCTGCACTATCAGAGATCCCTTTCACTCAACTAATAATTGAACCCACCCGAGTAAACTTCAAAACAGGAAACAACTCCACTATTAACTGGATATTGGTTAATAGGCCAGGCAGAATACTCCCAGATGCCCTTAGTGACCACTCTCCTGTGTTCTACATCTGGAAAAATAACTCACCTAAACCACCTCCAAGAATCATAATAGCTCGTGACCTCAGTAGGTTTGATGAAACTGACTTCTGTAACAGCTTATCTAAGATACACTGGGGTGACCTGGCCACACTGCCTAATATTGTCCTCGCACTAGATTTCTTTAGTAACACCTTCCTTAGTATCCTTAATAAACATGCCCCCTTGAGACAGATAAGGGTGAAAGGCCATGGCTCAAAATGGCTAGATTGTGAACCAAGGAAGAATCTAAAACTCAGAAATAAGGCCTGGGGTCAATATAAACTCTCAGGTGGAGCTACTAACTAGAATCTATACCAGGATCTAAGAAACTCTTGCAAGTAGGACATACAAAATACCAAAAGGAGATATATTAGAAACCTGTGGGCCAAGAATCTTTCTGACCCTAAAAATGTCTGGAAACAGATAAACTGTCTCCTGAAAGGTTACTCAGAGAATGCTGTGTAAGACATCATAGCAGACAGAAATGTGCTATCCAAACTGATAGCCTTGGTAAATGCTTTTAATAATTTCTTTATGAATCTGGATAGATATCTAGCACCCCAATCTGCGACCAGAAGCCATTTACCTAATGATAATAATCAGTCTCCTCATTTTCACTTCTGAATGATTACGAGACAAGAAGCTCTTACCCAATTAAGAAGTATCACACCAGAAAGCTCAACAGGCTTCAACAAATTAGAACCAAAATTTTTAAAAATAGCAGCCCCTATCATAGCTACACCCCTCAAATGTCTTTTTAATAATCCCCTTCTCCTGAGCTCCTTTCCTCGCAAATGGAAAACTGCCGCAGTGGTTCCTATACATAGAAGTGGAGCAAAAGACCCTGTCAAAAACTACAGACCCATGCCTCTCCTTAGCAGTCAGGCTAAGATCCTAGAGAAGTTGGTGTATACTGAGCTCCAAGACTACCTGGAGCTATATCACATATTATCTGATACCCAGCATGGCTTTAGAAAAAAAAATATGGTACAGATACTGTGCTTGTCTGTATCACCTCTGATGTACTTAGGGCAAAGGACTGGGGGCAATTGACTGGAGCTGTCCTCATAGATCTAACCAGGGCATTTGACCTCATAAACCATGAGCTTCTGCTCTCTAAAGTTAGGCATATACAGTAGGTCTAGACAACCTGGCATGCATGTGGTTCAAGCACTATGTAATAGACAACATGCAGCTAGTGAAATGGAAGGGTAGTATGTCAGATCTTAAACCAATATCTGCAGCGATACCCCTTAGATCCATCCTGGGCCCATTATTGTTGTTCTTACTCTTTATCAATGACATGACTAACAGATGGGGGGGAGGGCAAGCTTCAACTGTATGTGCAGAATGCCGTACTGCACAGAAGTTTAGCAGATGTGGCTCAGATCAGCACTGAATGCTGATTTTAGGAACTTGGAAGGCTGTTTAGCTGAAAATAAGTTTGTTCTTAATCTCAGGGGGTCAGGGTGTGCTCTGACTTGCTGTTTTTGTTGATGTATACATATACAGTAACACCCCTCATTTAGAATCCCATTTAGTATGTGAATGAGCAAGGGTGAGCAGTCAACATTGGATAAGGTTTGTAAATGGAGAAGTGTGGCTTTCTCATTTAGCTAGCTCCCCACCAGTTATCTGTACATTGGCTGGGAACACACCTTAATTAAACCAATTTTAGGCCGATGCACCCTATAAAGGTAAACCATTTGAGGTATCTTCAGTTTAGAGAAGGGACCCAGCTGATGGGTGGTCTACCTCAACGTTGGTAGCTGGGTGACTTTACAGCAGGGCCCTGAGGTGAATACCAAGAGAACCCCACTCCTTTGGAAATCAAAATAGTAAGTTGTCAATCCAGGCTGAAAAAAATATGTTTATTGTTACATTTACCCTTGAGGGGGAGGTCAGAGTGTGCTCTGATTTGTTGTTTTTGTTAATGTATGTCATATAGAGTAGCACCAGTCATTTAGAATCCCATTTATAGTTTGTGAATGAGCAAGGGTGAGCAGATAACATTGGATAACATTTGTAAATTGAGAAGTATGGCTTTCTCATTTAGCTATCTCCCCACTAGTTCCCTGCACATTGGCTGGGGACCACACCTTAATGAAGTCAATTTTAGGCTGATGCACGCTATAAACATAAGCCATTTGAGGCAGATGCAGTTTAGGGTAGGGACCCAGCTGATCGGTGGTCTACCTCAACATTGGTAGCTGGATGACTTCACAGCTGGGCCCTGAGGTGAATACCAAGAGACCACCACTTCTTTTGAAATCAAAATAGTAAGTTGCCAATCGAGACTGAAAAAATATGTTTATTGTTACATTTACCCTGGGGAGAGGTCAGGGTGTGCTCTGACTTGTTGTTTTTGTTGATGTATGTCACATACAGTAGCACCCTTCATTTAGAATCCCATTTATAGTTTGTGAATGAGCAAGAATGAGCAGTTAACATTGGATAAACTGAGATCCAGGACTACCTGGAGCTATATCACATATTATCTGATGCCCAGCATGGTTTTGGAAAAAGAAAACATGGTGTAGATGCTGTGCTTGTCTGTATCACTTCTGATGTACTTGTGGCAATGGATCGGGGGCAATTCACTGGGGCCATCCTTATAGACCTAACCAAGGCATTTCACTCCATAAGCCATGAGCTTCTGCTCTCTAAAGTTAGGCATATAGATCTAGACAACCAGGCATGCATGTGGCTCACGCACTATGCAATAAACAGAATACAACTAGTGAAATGGAGGGGTAGTATGTCGGACCTTAAACCAATATCTGCAGTGGTACCCCATGGATCCATCCTGGGCCCATTATTGTTGTTCTTACTCTTTATCAGTGACATGGCTAACAGTTGGTGGGTGGGGCAGGCAAGCTTCAGCTGTATGTGGACAACGCAGTGCTGTACAGAACTTCAGCAGATGTGGCTCAGATCAGCACTGAATGCTGATTTTAGTAACTTGGAAGGCTGTTTAATTAAAAATAAGCTTGTTCTTGACCTCAAGAAGGCCAATGTCATGCTGTTTTGTTCCAGGCTGCTAGGCAAAGAGCAAAAGAAACTCCTTCAGATAGCTTCTCTGAGTGACTCACAGATTGAAGTGATGGACTCCATGAAATACCTTGTTGTCCTTCTTGACCAGGAACTCTCATTCAAACCTCATGTCGAGGTTGTAACAAAATCCTTGCACCAAAACATGGATCTGCTTTCTAGACTCCGTGGGTACCTTGGTAACAAAGCAAGGCTGGCCATAGCTAATGGTACAATGCTGCCTGTGTTACTATATGATGCCCCACTTCTACAGTCCCTCCAGGTCTCAGGGCTAAACAGACTCCAGGTTCTGTACCACAAAGTGGCATGCTTTGTGGCTGGAGTTCATCTCAGAGACCACCACTGTGCTGTGCTAGTTGCCCTAAACTGGCCCTCCCTTGAGGCAACGTTATTATATCCAGTTCTTTGTCTTACCTTCAAGCTGGACAAAATGGCTGCCCCTCCCCAGTCTCCAAGTCTTCCTACAGCCTAAATCTCAGAAAAGGTCACTTGGGTCCTCTACCTGTCTACTGCTAGAGGTCCCGAGGGCTTGGTCTTGCACAGGTGACAAGTCAATTTTTAATGTCTACACAAATTCTATGGAACAGCCTACCACCTGATGTCTTAAAATGCTATATTTTATGTGCATTCAAAACCACCCTCAAGGCACATTTGCTTGTTGGTAACTGCTGTAACTATAACCAATGATTCTTGCACTTACAAATTATGCTGTAGCCTAAATCTGATTCTATCTGCATGTCATGTAATGTATGAAATGTAAAGTGTAATTAACCCTGTATGCCTCATTGTATTGTGACTTAATATCTGAGTTGTTTTGTTTTTGAGTTTATGTACTCTGATCTTCTGCATCATGGATGTATACCCTTATACTACTGTACTTTATTTTAACTAACTCCAGGTGGCTCCTGAAAATGGGACACTAGTCTCAGTGGGCCCACCCAGTCAACAAATTTCAGTAAATAAATCTGTTAGGACTGGATAATGGTTTAACAGATGTAGCTGAGCAGCCCGGTGGTGCTGAGGGTTGAGGTGCTGGACGCCACACCTTGTGCTGCACCGGCAACCTGGGTTCGGGAAAGAGCCTGGTTCCTTTGGGGTTGGCAGGGGGTGGAGGGAGGAGCTAGATTGGGCTGCTGTTATGCATCTCTCCTGTCTGAGAGAGGGTTGGACACTGATCCAACCAGTGGATTGTGCCAGGAGGGGAGGGTGTTGTTAGGCACTTGGTGAAGCCGTGTCTCCACACGGTTTTCTGCCTGGATACCAGTCCTTTGTGCCATCACTCTCAGGGGGGAATTAGGGCTTCCCACAGCTAGTAGCCCTGAGGAAAAAAAACATACCCCACTGCTGTGCACTGTGATCCCTGCAAAAAGGTGGGGCGGGGTCGGTATGCCACCACCAAGCCTTTCTGGCAGTTAGAGGATAAAAACATCAGTATAAAAAAAAAAGATGTAGCTGCGGTGGGACCCCTGGTATGCTTCAGAAAAGCAAACAGCATAGAAGACAAAATTGAAAGTAACATTTTCACCAGTCCAAGATGTACAGATTGGTTACCAACAAGGCCACTGGGATTTATTTTCTAGCTGAAACTGTATCACATGTAAATCTTCAAACAGCATGAAGTCTTGCTATATTATAACAATTGCAGTATGACCGCAGGTTAGAACTGCTCCGGAGGTGAAATAGTTAACTTTCCATGCAGGCATGGAACTTAGAGCACGAGCTCGGTAGAAAACTCTGTCTGTTGTGCTTCAAACGCAAACTGTCAGATTCTTTACTCCGCCTCACTGAACAGTCGATCCGGAGATTTCTCCTTCTGCCTGGTTCATTTTGTCAGTTTAAAAGTATTACTTTTCGTTTTTTAGCCGAAATTAAACCGCAACCGGTCGGTTCAAGCTCTGTCTGTGGTAATGTAAGTAATCGATAGGTTTTGCATTTATTTTTTCTGTGTGGAACTTATAATTCTTTATCGGTTCAGTTTGAACCAATCAGGTTGTATTTAAAATCTACTAGTCGTTTTTTAGAGTGCGGTTCCCGGTTCTTATCGGTTCTAAAAAACTGGATTTCATTACGGTTTTTTCCACGACCCGTGACACAGTTGGGAACCGATAAGGGTGTCTTGCTTGGTGGATTTCCATAAACGGGCAAGTTGGTTAGGCTGGCATTATGTCTGAGAAACCCAAAAGAAAAACCGGACCCACTGGGTTTCAACACTGTAGTGTTTGTGGGGAAGTTTTTGCTAAGGCTGACCCACACACCACATGTGTCTATTGTCTGGGGTTTGACCACCTCAATTCAGACTGCCAGATTTGTCACAATTTCCCTGCTGCCACCATAGATAAGAGAGTTGGTAGGCTCAGGGAAAGGGAGGCCAAAAAGTCCGCTGACCCGGATAGTCAGCCCGGTTCGGTGCCAACCGAACCGGAGGGAGTGCCCTCTGACCAGGGCGATACTTCCTCGGGCAAACAAAGAGCCGGTTCTGAGGAGCTGGTTCCAGCAAAAAGGACTAGAAAGTCAGCTAGTGTAGAGCCAAAAGTTCTCTCCCCAACTGCTGAGGAAATAGCTAAAGCAATTCAAATTGTCCAGTCTCTCTCTCCGGTTCCGACCTAACCGACACCTTCAGGTAAGCGTTTGGTTCGGCCGGTTCCACCGGTTCAAGATTATGATTTTGAGGATTTTTATGAACCAGGGGAGGGGGAAGAGGAATATGAGGAGAGTGAATATGGTTTTGAAGATCTGGATGTGCCCATTGATCTGGACATCTCTCCAGATAGACCCCTAGGGGTTTCTCCTACAAGGCTTTCTGAGTCCCCTTCTCATTTCATGTTTTATAAAAAAGTTGCTGAAACTCTCCAGCTCCCTGTTGAGGAAGCTGTTGATGACCAAGAGGAGCCAGACTATGTAGAAATGATGGATATTCCAGAGTCTAGGAGACTGTCTATTCCTTTGCATAAATCTTTTCGAAAACAGACAGTAAAAGTTTTAAAAACTCCTCACACTATACCTCCTGTGGATAAAAGGATGGACAAGAGGTATACCTTATCAGGCTCCAACACTGATTTCCTCACTCAACAATGCAGCCATGTGGGGGTAGTGCAGGCTGCAGCCTGTGACAAGGCTAATATTCCCTAGCTTCACACCCCTGAGAAGGACTCCAGGAAGATTGATGCTATGGCAAAGAAACAGTACATGGCAGCATCTTTGGGACTCAGACAAGCAAATTATATGGCTTATGCTGCTAGGTACCAGAAATCCAGATGGGATACTGTGCTGCCCTAGCGAAACAAGTCCCTGACCAGCTTGCCAGGGAGCTGGAACAGGTGGCTATGGATGTAAGGGCATCCAAGGTGCAATTTCATGCTGCAGTGGACTCTAATGATGTTTCATCAGAAGCCATGGTTACATCTGTGGCACTTCGCAGGATGGCTTGGCTCAGATGTACTACCCTGTCTCAGGATACCCAGTCTAAGGCCATGGATTTTTATGTTGTGGGAAATTCTCTATTTGGGGAGCAAACAGAGAATTACATGAAGAAAATGGATGAATATAGGACCACCTATAGGAGTGCACAGGCCAAGGAAAGGCAGGCCACTCCTCAAAAGCAGCTTTCTAGAGGCAGGGGCAGGCCTTTTCATAGGCCTTTTTACCAAGCCTAAGCTTCCTTCTCCACCTATGCTCAGAGGGGGTTCTTTAGAGGGAGAGGCAGATGGGGTACAAGCAGGTCTGCTTCCACCCCTCAGCCCAAAGCCCCTGCCAAGCAGGCACCCTGATGGGATTGCCAGGGCCGATTCTCCTCTACCTGTAGGGGGCAGGCTGGCTTACTTTGTCCAGGACTGGAAATCTTTAACATCAGACAAGTGGGTCCTGGAAGTAGTAAGCCAGGGACTGGTTCTCAGCTTCAAAAAATGTCCAAAGCTGAGAACCAGATCTTTTCCACCTGCAACTCCATCAGAGGCACTCGCCCTAGAGGCAGAGGTCTCTACCCTCCTGGCTCTCAGAACTGTGGAAAGGGTTTCTCCCCTACACCAGGGCAAAGGTTTGTACTCCAGGTACTTCCCTACCCCAAAAAAGACAGGAGAATGGTGGCCCATCCTGGATCTCAGATATTTAAACAAGCACCTTTTAAAGCCAAAGTTCAAAACGGTGACTCTGGGAATTATCCTACCCTCTCTAAGGCCAGGGGACTGGCTAGCTTCCCTGGACCTCAAGGATGCCTACTTCCATATTCCCATCGGAAGCTCCCATCGAAAGTACCTCAGGTTCGAGCTGCCCTCAGGCCACTACCAGTTCAGAGCAATGCCCTTCAGCCTCACTTCTGCCCCAAGGGTATTCACCAAATGCCTGGCTGTAGCAGTTGCCTACCTAAGAAGGCAAAAGATTGCCATCTTTCCTTACCTGGACGATTGGCTCTTAGTAGGCCAGTCCCAGACCAGGTCAATTTACACCTTCAGATAACTGGCAACTGCTTATCTCTCTAGGTTTCCTTATGAATCTCTCAAAGTCAGTTCTAGAGCCGGTCCAGCTTCTTACCTTCATAGGCACAGAACTGAACACACAGGAAGCCAGGGCCTTCCTCCCCTGGACAGGGCAAAGACCCTAGTCTCCTGGCCTCCCTCATTTACCCTGCAGGTCTCCCGGCCAGCAAGGCATTTTCTGCAGCTCCTAGGACACATGGCTGCTTCCACAGCAGTTGTGCAAGGAGCAAGATTTCAGATGAGGGACATCCAGTTCCATTTGAGAGCTTTTGGTCTCAAAGAAAGGATCCTCTTACAAGCTGATCCCAGTAACTCGAACCCTGATCCAAGCCCTACAGTGGTGGCAGGATCAGAGCAACCTGAGACAAGGGGTTCCTTTTGTCACTCAGTCTCATTCTCTAATCCTTACTACAGATCGTCCCTCTTGGGCTGGGAGCTCACATGGGCGACCTCACCACCCAGGGTCTGTGGTCTCCCCAGGAATCTCTGCTCCACATCAACCTGTTGGAGCTCAGAGCAGTTTTTCTATCACTTCAAGCTTTTTTCAAATCTGTTCAGAACAAAAGTATTCAGGTCAGAACAGACAACACCACTACAATGTGGTACATCAACAAGCAAGGGGGCACTCAGTCTACAGCCTTGTGCACCGAAGCGATGAAGTTGTGGTCTCTGGCTTACTCCCTGAACACCTCCCTTATGGCAGTTCACCTCCCAGGCAAGGACAATGTCCTGGCAGATGTTCTCAGCAGGATTTCTCAGGGCCACCACGAATGGTCACTGGATCCCCTGGTCTTGGGAGTAGTATTTGCCAGATGGGGTACCCCTCAGATAGATCTTTTTGCAGCCCCAGACAATCACCAACTTCCTCTTTTTTGCTGCAGGCCCCCAGTGTTGGGCTCACTCCCCCTGGCTGCCTTAGCCCTCAGTTGGGAGGGGAAGTTTCTCTATGCCTTCCTTCCCTTTCCTCTCCTGTTCAAAGTGTCAGTCAAAATCAGATCCCAATCATGCAAAGTCATTCTGATAGCTCCGGATTGGGCCAGACAGCCCTGGTATCCACTCCTGCTGTCCTTAGCAGTTCATCCTCCCCTGTCCCTTCCCAGGAATCACAATCTGTTAACCTATGCCCAGGGAAGGGTCTGGTACCCGAATCTCAAATCTCTCAATCTCAAGGCTAATTTCTTGAAGAGTTAGAGTTTGCTGATTTACACCTTTCCCAAGGTGTAATGGATATATTAAAGGCCGCAAGGAAGCCTTCCACCAGGGCTACTTACAATTCCAAATGGAAAAGGTTTTCCATATGGTGCTCGGAAAAGCATATTTCCCAGTCTCTGCTGATCTACCCACAGTCCTGGATTATATGGTCCACCTGAATTCTTTGGGGCTGAGACCAGCTACCCTGAAGGTGCACTTGGCAGCTGTGTCTGCTTTTATTTCAGCAGGTAAATCCTCTTCCCTTTCAGCTCTCTTGTATTTTCCAAGTTTTTTAAGGGGTTGTTTCACACCAACCCTCCATTCAGGGATCCTGCCCCTGCCTGGGATCTTAATGTTTGCATTGCTTAGCTTATGCAACCCCCTTTGAGCCCTTGTCTTCAGCTGAGCTTAAGTACTTGACTTGGAAAACTGTATTTTTGGTAGCCATCACCTCTGCCAGACGCATAAGTGAATTACAAGCGTTGTCAGTGGAGCAGGAGTTTATCTCTTTTTACAGAGATAAGGTGGTCCTTCGGACTAACAGAAAGTTCCTGCCTAAGGTGGTTTCAGATTTCCACCTTAATCAATCTATTTCACTTCCAGGGTACTTCACTGACCACTCCTCCTCTGGGGAGAGGATTCTTCACAGCCTAGATGTGAAGAGAGCCCTTAGTTACTACATAGAGCGTACCAAGGGTCATAGGTTTGACTCCCTTCAACTGTTCCTCACCTATGGCGAAGTTGGTAAAGGGAAGCCAGCCACTAAAAGATCCATTGCCAGGTGGATTGTCTCTTGTATCCAGTTCTGCTATGAGAAGTTGGGTAAAGTTCCCCCCTCAGGCCTGAGGGCTCACTCTACCAGAGGTACAGCTGCTTCTCTGGCTGCTGCCAGAGACATTCCTATTCTAGAAATATGTCAAGCAGCTACCTGGAAAACAGTTCACACTTTTACCAAGCATTACTCCCTGGACATCCAGGCTAGGAGTGATGCTCAGTTTGGCACAGATGTGCTTCAGAGCCTATTTCCTAGGTAGGTTCTGTCCCTCCTCCATGGGGGTACTGCTGTGTAGTCTGCAATTGTCATAATATAGCAAGACTTCATGTTCTTTGAAGAAAAAATTACTCACCTTAGTAATGTTGTTTCTTCTAATGGAGTCTTGCTATATTATGACCTCCCTCCTACCTGCCCTCTCAGAACCTCTGTTTTGGGGATGTGGGTGGGCAGTACAGGTTGGCACTTTTTTTTTTTTTTTTTGATGCCCACCTTGTTGTTTTTCACCTACCTTTATGGGTGAATTGGTGTTGTGTTTTTGCATTTTTGGGTCTCCTGACTTGAGTCTTTGTTTTAGGCCAAAAATGAGTGTTTATGTTAGTAGCCAGTTGGCTAGTGTAGGTTTACAGCTTCCACACAGAACCTTAGTGAGTTTTAGCTCGTAAAGATCCGACAGTTTGCGTTTGAAACACAACAGACAGAGTTTTCAACCGAGCTCACGCTCTAAGTTCCATGCCTGTATGGAAAGTTAACTATTTCACCTCCGGAGCAGTTCTAACCTGCGGTCATACTGCAATTGTCATAATATAGCAAGACTCCATTAGAAGAAACAACATTACTAAGGTGAGTAATTTTTTCATACAGTTCAGAGTAACATTTTCCTAAACCCAGCTCCTAAAGGGATTAAAGAGGTACAAATATTTCAATTCAAAAACAATCGGGAAGGCCGTAGACTCCCTAAAAGGGAAGCAGGCTCCTCCCACCCTACCAAAAACCTTAAACTATGGGGGTAGCACATTTTATAGTGTAGACAACCAGGTTGAAGCAGATCTATGACACTGGCATGACATCCCCCCACAGCAACATCCTCAAAAACATCGGAAACCCGTCAACACCCCTGATACAGACACATCCCCACAATGACAGGCAACACCCAATGACAGGGGGGGCTGTGTCCCCCACACCCCCCCCGTACTTTAGATATCTAACTCCATGTCTCACAGACAGTGGAGTTAGGTATAGACCCTCTGTTACCACAAAGTCTATCAAAGTGAAATCCCTATCGCTGCCGATATAGGCGTTGTCAGGGTTTCACTATGGGGGGTTCACTGTGCCGATGTTGCCATAGAGATGGCATACCAGTTGAAGCTTTTAATAAATTCATTTTGGAAGTAGGGTGCACTTTTGAAAAAGGACATCCAGGGCTAACTACACCACGGCTTGACTCATACTTTGTTAATTCCTTAGGCAGCCCACTTTTTTCCCTTTAATTAAATCAGGGAGGGTGAAGTATTAAAATAGTTAAAACAACCTGATACTAGTAAAGGGGCTGGGTGTGACGGTGTTCAGCCTCTTTTTTTATAATGTAGTATCTATTATATTGGCAAAACACTTAGCATATCTATGTAATTTTTCACTTTTAAGTTCGGATTTACCTAAAGATTGGAAAACTGCATATATTATTCCTATTTTGAAGGGTGGTGATTGTACAGAACCCAATTCTTACAGACCAATTTCAATATTAGCAACAAGTATTAAGGTCTTGGAAAAAGAATATTACACAACCAACTAACCCAGCATTTTGCTAGATTTAATGTAATTTCACTTATTCAGTCTGTGTTCAAAAAGGGCAAGAACACAACTTATGTCATTTCTAGGGTGGTGAATGATGTATTTACATCCTTTGACAAAGGTGAAAGTGGTCCATCCCTACTTTTAGACCTGTCAAAGGCATTTGACACCATTCACCACACAGTATTACTTAATCAGTTGAAATCAGCCAGACTAGGCTAGTCAGTCTTGTCTTGGATCAATTCATATCTGTCTCAAAGGTTACAGTGTCTAACAGTTGGGGGAGCCTGCTCAGAAACTGCACTAATAAACACAGGGGTCCCACAAGGATCTGTATTAGGTCCCCTTTTGTTTCCATTGTGTATACAGTAAATGATCTTCCAAAACACTGTTCTGTTGATACTAGTATTTTTCCTTTACAAATGATACCATTATGTACACCTAACATAAGGACATAAACCTGCCAGGACAGCTCGCCTTCTCCAGGGAGGGAGAGGGATATGGTCCCAGCACAAGACTGACCCCAGGCAGAGGTCTGGAGCACAGCATGCGCTGAGGCAAGAGAGGGGAGGATGTCGCAGACATTGGCACTATGCGCCTTGACATCAGGGGTTCAAGCACGTCCACAGAACACTGGAAAAACAAGTGCTGGAACGCCAAGGGGAAGAAGCACCACTGCAGACCCTAATGGCTCCCTCCTGCCTGAACGGGGACCAGATGAAACTAGAAGCATCAGGGTGCTCGGGCCCCACCTAATACCCGCCTGAGGGGGTATAACCATGGCTCCATGGGGGACTGCCACAGAACCAGGTGAGGAGGCAAAGCAGGGTAGCACCTGAGCGTCTCCCAACTGAGCAGAGTTTTGGTGCAGGGGAGGAGGCAAAATAGAAAGTAAAAAAGAATATAAACCTGGCTATAGAAACATTGCAAAAAGATTTTCTTGCTGTGCAGTGTGCACTATTTGACTTAAGACTTCTTTTAAATGAAAAAAAGACTTAGTGGGTATTATTTAAAAAAAGAAGCCATAAAGATGATACAAATCACGAAATATGAACCACCTCAGGAGTCAGTATAAGTAGAGTCTATAATTATAAATAATATCAAAAAATGAAAACTGTGTGCTCAGTCAGGTAATAGGGTGCAGAGCAGCGTAGCAAGCTCCCAAATTATTACAAGAAACCAACAAAGGAAGCTCTGCACTCCTCTGCAAAAACCACTATTAGCCTTGAGTAGCTGTTGTTCTTCAAATAATTTATTTGTTATAGCACTGTAAAGTTTTTTTTACCAGTACAAATGATATGGCATTATTAGCCTTAACAGTATACACAGTGGTAAAATAACAATGACCGCTTTCCCACGTGTTAGCACTCCCCTGCGCTTCGACCGACTACTCAGTCTTCATTAGGGACTACAGTGTGTTTCATATTCTTCTCCTTAAACAGCCACATATTCAATCACTAAGTCATTAAGTGAATTAATTAAACCATCAAATGGGGAAACCCCCTATTATTTCATCATTTTATACAACAAATAGCAGCAAGTGGCTGTACAGGGATTCAAACATACTTGCATCTATTATTTAAATTAGTACAAATAACTATGATTCTTAAATATATATAGTGATCTTAATACAGACTCACAAAATACAAGTCACAAATAACTTTTTAAACCCATAAAACCAATCTTGGTGTTTAAAGAAGCAGCTCCATTGTACCAATAAGGACATACCTTATTATATGTATGTGTTACCAAAAATGGACACCACACAAATTTTAAAAGCCTACTTGAGCCATTTTGAGCACTGAATAATTTGATCAAACCATCAAAATGGGAAAACCCCTATCGTTAACTCATTTTGTACAATAAATGGCAAAAAGTGGCTGTGGAGAGATTCAAACATGCTTGCATCTGTTATTTAAATTGGTACAAATAACTATAATTTTTGAATCTATATATTGATCTTAATACAAACTCACTATATACAAATCAAAAATATTTTTTGGAAACCAGTAAATATGATTTTGCTGTTTAGAGAAGCAGCTCCATTGCAACAATAAGGACATACCTTATTATATGTATGTGTTAGCCAAAATGAAAGCCACCTAAATTTTAAGAGCCTACTAAGGCAATTCCAATCATTCACTTCTAATTTTAGGAGACTCAAATGTCTTAAACCCCCATTATAACTCCTTGATAGAAAATGTGTTTACCATTGTAGCTCTGATGGAAAATGATTTTAGCAATATCATTACAAAACTGTCTCTTCTCCAATATATCTCTCATCAAATTACAAAATCAATAACTGACTACATAGTGAAAATCATATAAAAGAAAAAAACAAAATGGATATAAATGAGGAGAAACATTTTTTTTATGACAATTATGAGAGAAGGATTTCAGTCATATTCAGAAAGCTTCCCATATATTAAACGTAACTTTATAATTATCTCTATCTAATAGATATTTCTTTACACAACAGTAATTCATAGTCATATGCACTTAAGATGATTATCCATGGAAATATAAAGGTCATTAACATTGTTAACAATAACACATACTATCTTAGATGGAATTGCATCCGAACTGGGACTTCTGCGATAACCACATCTCAGACACTTCTTTTCTTGTTTTTTTTTTTCTTGCTTTTTTTTTTTCTTTATTATTTCAGGCAGACAGACCTGTTCAGACTTTGCTCTTAATCTTTATTATGTTGTGGAGAAAATAGAAAAGGAAGAAAGTAGACTTCAATTTGCAACTAAAAATAAAAACAGAAAGAGTTAATATTACAAAATAACTAGGATCAAGTTTTTCATTATCTAGCTTGATTTTACCATTGATTGAATTTACTGCTGCAAAGAGAGAGTTTTTGGATCTTTAAACTGCAATGTTTACAACAAAAAGGACTGAATACTGAATGGGATCTAAAACTCTTCCTTAAAAGAAGTAAACAATGGTAAAATCAAGCTAGATAGTGAAAATCTTGATCCTAGTTATTTTGTGATATTAACTCTTTCTGTTTTATTATTTTTAGTTGCAAATTGAAGTCTACTTTCATCCTTTTCTATTTTCTTCACATCATAATAAAATTTAAGAGCAAAGTCTGAACAGGTCTGTCTGCCTGAAATAATAAAGAAAAAAGAAAGCAAGAAAAAAAGACAAGCAAAGAAGTGTCTGAGATGTGGTTATCGCAGAAGTCCCAGTTCGGATGCAATTTCATCCAAGATATTTATGTGTTATTGTTGACAATGTTAATGACCTTTATATTTCCATGGAGAATCATCTTAAGTGCGTATGACATGAATTACTGTTGTGTAAAGAAATATCTATTAAATAGAGATAATTATAAAGTTACTTTTAATATGTGGGAAGTTTTCTGAATATGACTGAAATCCTTCTCTCATAATTGTCATAAAAAAGTTTTTCTCCTCATTTATACTCATTTTGTTTTTTTCTTTTATATGATTTTCACTATGTAGTCAGTTATTGATTTTATAATTTGATTAGAGATGTATTGGAGAAGCGGCAGTTTTGTAATGATATTGCTAAAATCATTTCCCATCAGAGCCACTATGGTAAACACATTTTCTATCAAGGAGTTATAATAGGGGTTAAAGACATTTGAGACTCATAAAATTAGAAATGAATGACTGGAATTGCCTTAGTAGGCTCTTAAAATTTAGGTGGCTTTCATTTTGGCTTACACATGTATATAATAAGGTACGTCCTTATTGTTGCAATGGAGCTGCTTCTCTAAACAGCAAAATCATATTTACTGGTTTCAGAAAAAAATATTTTTGATTTATTTTAGTGAGTTTGTATTAAGATCAATATATAGATTCAAAAATTATAGTTATTTATACCAATTTAAATAACAGATGCAAGCATTTTTGAATCCCTCCACAGCCACTTTTTGCCATTCATTGAATAAAATGAGTTAATAATAGAGGTTTTCCCATTTTTATGGTTTGATCAAATTATTCAATGATCAAAATGGCTCAAGTAGGCTTTTAAAATTTGTGTGGTGTCCATTTTTGGCTATCACATACATATAATAAGGTATGTCCTTATTGGTACAATGGATCTGCTTCTTTAAACACCAAGATTGGTTTTATTGGTTTAAAAAGTTATTTGTGACTTGTATTTTGTGAGTCTGTATTAAGATTGCTATATAGATTTAAGAATCATAGTTATTTGTACTAATTTAAATAATAGATGCAAGTATGTTTGAATCCCTCTACAGTCACTTGCTGCTATTTGTTGTATAAAACGATGAAATAATAGGGGTTTCCCCATTTGATGATTTAATTAAATCACTTAATGACTTAATGAGTGAAAATGTGCCTATTTAAGGAGAAGAATATGAAACACACTCTACCCCCTAATGAAGACTGAGTAGTCAGTCGAAGCGCAGGGGAGTGCTCACACACGGCAAAGCGGTCATTGTTCTTTTACCACTGTATATGCTGTTAAGGCTATTAATGCCATATCATTTGTACTGGTAAAAAAAAAAACTTTACAGTGCTATAAGAAATAAATTATTTGAAGAACAACAGCTACTCAATGCTAATAGTGTTTTTTGCAGTGGAGTGGAGAGCTTCCTTTTTGGTTTCTTATAATTATAAATACCTGGGTTTAACTCTGGACAGTAACTTATCTTTTGAGTTGCATATAAGAACTATATCTACAAAACTTAAACAACTACTGAGATTCTTTTATAGGAACCAATCTTTGTTTAGTTTTCCATTAAGAAAGCTTTTGGTCACGTCACTGTTCTTATCAGTTTTAGATTATGCCGATTTTATATATAATAATTCATCTAGTACTCTATTGGCCACATTAGACCCTTTGTATAATATTGCTTTAAGGTTTAATACAAAATCACCTTATAAAGCCCATAGTTGCACCCTGTGCAGTACAAAAGTGGGTTGGACATCTTTAGCCGATCAAAGAAATCTGCATTGATATACATTTGTGTATAAGTTTATTTTATCTAGATTACCTCAGTTTTTGCTAGTTAAACTACAATTCAAAATGTTTTCAAAATACACACTTCGATCCACTACCCGGTACTCCTTTCAAATCCCAAGATGCAAAAAAAAAGTGGGGACAGACTGCTTGCGGTATCAGTTCAACGTACCTGGGAAATAATACAAAAAAGAATGGATATGCATTTTAGAGCCTCCTTAGAAAGTTTCTTTTTGAAACATTGTAATTGTTTTGGATAAAGTTTTTTTTTTTAATTATTATTATTAACTGTGTGATCTTCAAAATGTGTAGTGTAACAAAATATCTTGTAACAATGTTTTGCTTGTAACTTGTTTATATGTTGGGACGCATTTGTAAACAAGAATAATTTTCTTAATTTGCTATCCAATAAAACGAATGATGTGGATGATGATGAAATATGGCAGTTTTCCACTTGTCAAACTACATTCATGGTTTATGTCCTGTGGTGCTCCTCCAGAAAAGTCTACATTGGTTGGACTGTCAGAACACTGAAGGAAAGACTCCAGGAGCACTACAGGGCAATAGATAACAAGAGAATGGACCATTCCATAGCTCTACATCTCTTTGAGAATAGATATGAGGGTAATCATGTCATTAACCATCTACTTGAGATGTTTGTATGGTTTGAACAGTGTACCTTAATTCAGTGTAGGGAAGAAGGTCTTTAGCAGCTCATGTAGTATTGTAGACTGCAGTGTTACCTTGATATTTCACAGTTTTGTGCTTTTTTGAGTTTGTTTCTCCCACTCTAGGCTGTAACTCGGGCTGTGTATGCACAGTACTCCCCCCTGCTACTCTCCTCTGTTGGCCTTCCCACTTCAGCAGCCTTTGTTTCCCCAGGTCACTCCCCTTACCTAACCTTTGTCTCTCTTATTCCAAGGCTCCTCTTACCCGTGCTTCCAAATGGAACTTCCATTCCATTCCATGGAAGGAGCCTGCTAGCAGCACACAGCAATGTACAGAGCAACTAGCACAGGATGCTACACAGCTTGCACTGCGTGTCGACTGCCCCAGCCACCCCTCCACCCTCCCATCCTGATCAGACTCTAAGTTTATATGCCCCCTAGGTCACTTGATTGATCATGCGACCATCCCTGACTAAATTCTGGGTCAGAATTGGAAATCCCTCATTTTCCTGTCAGTTTACATCCCCCTAGGAATACTGTGACTGGCCTTGACATAGTACTGGACTACATCACCAAACTGCCCAACCACCCCGGTATCGTTGCACTTGGTGACTTTAACATAAATTGGCTTGCTCAGTATGCTGGTCAATTTAAAGATGCTATAGCTGCTGTAGACCTCACTCAGTTGGTTCATACCCCAACTAGGATCAGTTATAGAACTGGGACCAGCACTCTCATTGACCTCATTCTCACCAACTGCCCTGATAGGATTGTGGACATTGTGGTACTACCTGACTCTCTCAGTGACCACTCCCCTATCATATGCCATTGGTTAGTCAAGACTCCAGGTGCCCCACAAAATCATCCTACCAATGTATACTAGGGTGTGGGCAACTTGAACAATTTCAAGACCACCTCTGTTGCTGCAACTGGTCACAAATTGACACTGCCACAAGTGTTGACCTAGCTTTTGGGGTACTTAATCTCCTTTTTAACAGTGCCTGTGACCTTCTTGCCCCTTATAGGAAGCTAACACGTGAAAGGGGATAACAACCCCTGGATTACTGCACCCCTCCTTAATCTTATGGCCACCTGTGACCACTTTTGGCACATAGTGCATGCCACTAATAAGCCTAGTGACTGGCAATGCTGTAAGGAGGCCAGAAATGCCTACACCCATGCAGTTCACCTTGCAAAAACCACCCACTTTCAAGATTCTTTCTCCAACTCCTGGGGAAACAGCCAAAAATTCTGGGAGAATATAAAAAAACCTTACAGGTAAATCCAACAAACCCCCCTAACAACACTTAATGTCACTCACGATCCAAAAAAAATAGCAGGCATATTCAATATTGCATTCAATGACCTAAGTGGAGTGCTACCTCCCAATTTTTTTATTGACTCACCTGTTCATGACAGTGACCGCTACACTAACCTGGGACCCAACTTCCCCCCTTCTATTTCAAAGCAGTCATTAGAGCGACCACTAAAAAATGCCTGCAACGGGTTCTTGGTAAAGCTAAATACAGTAGCAACACCCTTGATCTTAATTTGCTCTGTCTCACCCTGGACACAGTCCTGATGACCCCTCACCAAAATCCCCATATGTCCCCCTGTCTTGGTCAATTCCCACCAGTCTGGAAAGCTGCAGTGGTAACTCCTGTTCACAAGAGTGGGGACAGGGCTACACACTCTAACTATCATCCAATCTCCATCCTGCCACCCCCCTCCAAACACTAGAGTGTGCCACTGCTTATCATCTGATGGAGTACCTTGCCACCTATAACATACAATGTGCACAGCAGCTTGGCTTTCATAAGGGCCATAGCACCACCTCTGCTTTGCTTGAGTACACTGACTATATTCACAAATCATTGGATCACGGACACCTTGTACGAGCAATTGATATTGACCTCATTAAGTCATTCAGTAACGTCAATTATGCCCTATTACTTAACTCCCTACCCACCCTTGGGCTCTCACAGGAGGTCACAGCTTTGTTTAAGAGCTACCTTGGTCATAGAACCCAAAGAGTAAAAATACATGATACTGTCTATAGCAGCCAACCTGTTTGCTCTGGAGTCCCCCAAGGATAAATCTGGGGCCCCCTCCTATTTAGCCTATTCCTTAACACCCTTCCCCAAGTCTGCCCCACCAACCTGCTTCTAGATGCTGATGACGCTGTGCTTTTCACCAGCCAGTCTAGTCCTTCAACACTCATCAGCAGCCTTCAACATAGTTTCACTGCAGTGGAGGCCTGGTTTACCAATCACATACATATCATGAACTACAAAAAAAAACAAAGTGATGCACTTTTCTGGTACACACGATAGATACAAAAACACCCAATTACTGATGACTAACAATCTAGGCTCACCACTCGAACAAGTCCACAATTTTAAATATCTTGGCATATCACTGGACAGTAACCTATCTTTTAATGAGCATGTAAACATCCTGTTCAGAGCTGTCAGTATCAGGCTTGGGCTTCTTTACAGACACAGATACAGCATGTCCCAGAAGCTCTCCGCTTGGATGTCTCCAGTTCTATCTTCTCAATTGTCGACTTTGGGCTCATAATCTATGGATCCACCACCAACACCACCCTGCACAGGCTAAGTGTTGCTCAGAACAAAGCCTGCCGTCTAGTCACTAGTGCCCACCTACACACCCACACCTGTGACCTTTATGCCTCTGCAAACTGGTTAAATCTTCTAGACAGAATATCCTATCAAACTTACCTGCAGGAAAAACAGATTGCTCAGGGACTGGTCTCCCTTCACTACTGCACCTCCTAAATTGGATTCACAATCGTCACAGCACCAGAAGTATGACCAGTCCCACCTTCCAGGTCCCTTTCTGCCACAACGTACAAGCCCAACAAATGTTCAAGTATAGAGCACCCAATTGGCTTAACGGCCTCCCACCTGACCTCCTAGCAGGTTCCAAAATTGGGCCCTTCAAAGCCAAACTTCGTGAACACCTATTGAAACTCAATAGTTGCAACTGCCACACTTAGCTCTATCCCACAGCTTCTCCCTAATGCCCATCCCAGCTCACTCTTCTCCCTATTATCACTCCATCAGCCTCTTCTTAGCCTCCTCCCTATCTCTATTCTTTTCCCACCTATCACTACACCTACTGCCACTTTCTCATCCCCCAACTCTTATTTCGGCACCTCTCAGGTACACCTCGCCCTTCCTACCGGCACTTCATGCTCCCTCTCACTCCCTGGAACACTAACCTTCACCACCCATCCCCCCCCACAGTCATCCATGCCTTAGCCTTTCTGCTGTCCCTATTTGATTTCCCCACCCACCTAAGCACATATTTCCCTCATCACGCTGCCAGCACCCCCTCATTTGTGTTGTTCCTTAATCATGCTCTCTCCTCCACTCTGAATCCCTTTGCTCATAGCTCTGGACAAGGTCCCCTATCTGACCGCTATTGTTAATCTGTAAATAAAAAAAAATACAACTGTAACCCTATAACTCATGCTACTTACAGTATGCTGCACTTAATATATATTTTTGTACTCTGCTTTTGTTAACTTTGTACAAAGGCTGAGTGAGTAAACATTTCTGTTTGTAAAATAGTTTCTTCCTTTTGAGGTGGAGCCTTTGTAAATGAGCCCTGGCTCAAAGGTATTGTAATTTCGAGACATCAATAAAATAAAATAGAATTAAAAACGAAAAAAAAATATATCGACATTGAAACAATCATGGCAAACAAAAGGGTACATGATAGAGTAAACATGTTGCTGTGCAAATGATTACAGTGGGTTTTCAAGTTAAGAACATTGAAGCTAAATGGTTTCAATGACCAAATGGCCTCAGAACCATTCTTGAAATGTCTGCTGTAGATGTTCCAGCTTAATATGCAGTATATTTCTGGTTCATTTCTACTTGTTTATTTCATCTGCTATTTCTGGGTATCATTGTCATGTAGGACCTTGAATTTCTCTAAGTCTTTTAATACAGTATATTGTGACTTGACTCCATCAGTAAGTATATTTACATGAACTGCCCTTCAGTCGTCTTCATTTAATTTTGTATATAACAGGCACTTCTGTGTCATTCTTAAACACAGTTGAAGTGAATTTGCTATTTAAAGCTAATATTATTTACATTGCTTGATTGTATTAGCATAGCCACAATTTACTCTGTGAAGTAGTGTTAGTAAAATGTGGAACACTCAAATGTGATGGTTAGTTGTTTTTTTTCTAATATTTATTCTTTCTGGATATCAGTATGTTTGATAGTAGTAATTCCTCTTTTGCAAACAATTATTTTCTCTCACAGCTACTATTATATGACTGTTTCTTCATATTGAAGTTTAACACTAATAATGGAATTGTCCTGTATTGATTTACTAAGATAGAAAAAAAGTGTTTGGTAGTATAGAAGTACAAGGAAGTACATCCAACACTGTATTCTTTATTTTCAACAGTTTCTTGATCTGAAGCAATAGGACTTAATAACTGAAGTTCGATGTATCAAGAACATTTTTTATTGACCACACAGATGAATGACACCTACAGTGCACTGCAAAGGCCCAAGATGGAATCTAAAAGAAACTGTGCATGTTTATATCAGTACTCTGTAGGAAATCGACATTTATTAATTAATTAAGATTTATTGTCTGAAAAAATTTAAAACAATCTCTGTTACATGATATGGACTTGAAGGATGTTCACTAATGTATTTCTCCATATATTGGATGAGTGGGCTTGCAGATGAATTTGTAATATGGAAAAATGGCTATTGTTTTTAAATTGTTACAATTGTTTTATCATAAGATTTCACTGTTCGCATATATTGGGTCACATTGATCTATTTTAACCAGGGAGCACTTTTACAGCTTCTACAGCAGTGGCTGTGAGGCAACAGTTTTCAGAGACACCTTCTGGAGACTGAGAAGCTACCCCATCTACACACACCTCTCTTGGTTGAGGGAGGAGGTTGCCAGACTCCAGGCTGAGTTGGCTTGGATTCAGGTGACCTCTTCCCCCACCCAGGGGCCAGCAAGTCTGCCACCATTGCCTCAGAAGATGCCAGGGAGGAGGAGGAAGAGCTGGACTGTGGTAGGCTCAGGAAAGGCAGTGGGTGGTGGGTCAAAGGCACATTCCTCAACCAGTACTTCTATACAATTACTATGCTGCTGTGGTGAGGCAGGACTGCCGGGAAGAGGCACCTGTGGTAGATGCCAGGGAAGATGTAAGGGTCCTCCATAAGCAGAGACTCCAAGGAGGAAGGAAGAGGACCCATGAGGAGGAGGAGGAGGAAGCAACTTCCGGTGGGGACTCAAATGTGTGTGTGTGGGGGGGGGGAATAAATTTGGGAATAGGAAAGGGAGGGAAGAGGGAAGTTAGGTGCCTACACAGTGCCATAGCCCAGATGAATGGGAAGCATATCCTAAGGATTGCTACAGCAGCAGGATGGGAAGCAGATCTAGATGACATTGTCTACCTGGGGACTAGTGACCTGGCTAGGGAGGGATATGGGATAGTGCATGGGGAGTTTAGGGAGCTGGGGAGGGGTCATAGACAGGTAGTGCACTCAGTAGCTTTCTCTGAGGTTCTGCTTGTCTATGACAGTGGGAGAAGAGAGAGAGCTCTGCACCAGGAGCTTCAACTCATTGCTGAAGGAATGGTGCAGAGAGGAGAGGTTTGGCTATACTGGGGACAGGGGATCCACCTGGGAGGATAAGGGTTGATACAGGGGTGATGGCCTGCATCCATCCAGGAAAGGAACCACAGCCTTTGGTTAATGGATTAAATGTTACTTTGTTGAACATTTAAATTAGCCAATGAGGGTGACAGAAGAGATTGGGGAGGCAGAAACTGCCCCCCCCCCCATAGGCTCCAGTAAGGTAAGGAGAACCCGAGAGGAAAAAGAGATTGATATGGTTCTTGAAAGAACAGTGGAAAAGGTAAAAGCCAGGAGGGTAACATTCAAAAGGTACAAGGAGACACAGAGGGAGAAGGATAGGGTGGTCTATCAGGGGAAACAAAAGGGAAGCAGGGAGAGCAGTAAGGAGTGCAAAGGCATAAACTGAAGAGAGAATAACCAAAGCAGTAACAAAAGGGGACAAGACAGTTTTTAAGTATGTAAGCAAAAAAAGGAAGACTGAGGGTGGGACTGTAAGGTTAAGAAGAGAAGGGGAAGGCTGTGCTGAGGGGAACAGGGAAAGGCAGACATCCTGAACAAATACTTTTGTTCTGTGTTCACAGAGGAAAGAAATGGGCTGGGGGCACAAAATTATAATGAGCATTGTAGGGAGGGAGGTGAACACAAGTCCATTTTCAGAGGAGAGAGTCCTAAAGGGACTTGCAAATCAGAAAGTGGACAAAGCAATGGTGCCAGATGAGGTCCACCTAAGGGTATTGAGAGAGCGCAGGGACATACTGGCTGTGCCTCTGATGGCCCCATTTAACAGTTCATTGGAAACAGGAGTGGTCCCAGAGGACTGGAGGAGGACAGATGTAGTCCCTGGCCATCACAGAGACCTGGTGTAATGATAACCATGACTGGGAAATAGCCATACCCACCTACAACATATTCAGAAAAGACAAGGCAGGCAGGAAGGGAGAGGAGTGGCATTTTATGTTAAAGATAGCATAAAGGCCACAGACACTGAGGAGGAACAAAACGGGGGGCAAGATACTTTGAGTTAAGCTGGAAAGGAGCACAGACTCAGCCCAGAAGAAGAAACAGATAGGGAGTTAATGCTAGCCATCCAAAGGATGGTGGGCAAGGGGGAGGTGGTGCTGGTTGGAAACCTCAATATTCCAGATGTGTACTGGAGCCTCCCAGCAGCACCATCAACTAGGAACAGATTTATCCTGGACTCCCTTCAGGGTGCCTTACTTAAGCAACTGGTCATGGAGCCAACTCAACAGAAGGCAATACTGGACCTCGTGCTCACAAATGAGGACAGAGTGATGGGGTAACAGTAGGGGAGCCCCTGAGGAACAATGACCACCAGTCAATGTGGTTTGAAATCACAGAAGGAGCAGAACCAAACTGTATGAAAACACATATCCTGGATTTTAGGAGGGCAGATTTGGGGAAAATGGCTACATGGTTGAAAGAGGCACCAATAAGAATGGGAAGGGAATCAGGGGTGGAGGAACAGTGAGCAATATTTAAAACAAGGATTACAAGAGCAACACAATTATGCATTAAGCAGGTTAACAAAGGGAAAAGGAAGAGGAAGCCATTATGATTTTCCAAGGAGATAGCAGAAAAAGTGAAAGCCAGAAAGTCTGCATTCAGGCAATACAAAAAGACACAGGCAGAAGGGGATAAGGAGAAATACCAGGAGAAGCAAAGCGAGGCAGGGAGGTCAGTAAGGGAAGCCAAAGCTCAGACAGAAGAGCACATTGCAAAATTAGTGGTTGGAGGGGACAAAACCTTTTACAGGTACGTAAGTGAAAAAAGAAGGGCAAAGGAAGGGATAGTGAGACTGAAGGTGGAGGATGGGGGCAGTGTGGAGGATGACAACAGTAAAGCTGACTTACTGAACAGATATTTCTGCTCAGTCTTTACTGAGGAAGGGGGAGGATAATGGTCCTGAAGGGAGTACAAAGGTGGGAAGGGCACAGAAATGGACACAAGTCCCTTTACATAGGAAAGGGTCCTAAAGGAACTGGAAGGAATAAGAGTCAATACAGCAGTGAGGCCAGATGGGGTGCACCCCAGGGTCTTAAGGAACTAAGAGAGGTGGTAGCTGAACCTCTGGCAATCCTGTTTAGCCAATCACTGAAAACAGGGGAGGCACCCAAACACTGGAGGACAGCAGATGTAGTCCTCTTATACAAAAGGGGGAAGAAAGAGAAAGTGGGGGAGATCCTGGAAGCACTACTGAAATAGAGATTGGTGGAACATCCTGTTGCAACAGACTACAGGACCCAAGACAGCATGGGTTCACCGGGGGGAGGTCATGCCAGACCAACCTTATTGAATTTTTCAACTGGGTGACAAGGGAGGTGGATCAGGGGAGGGCAGTGGACATGGCATATCTGGATTTCAGCAAGGCCTTTGACACTGTGCCACATAGAAGGCTGTAAAACAAACTGGGGAATATGGGAGTGGGCAGGACAGTAGTGCAGTGGGTGGGTAATTGGCTGGGTGGCAGGACACAGAGGGTGGTGGTAAATGACTGTCACTCCACAGAGGGAAGAGTGACCAGTGGGGTGCCACAGGGATCAATGCTGGGACTGGACCTATTCAACATCTTCATCAGTGACATTTCTCAGGACCTACAGTAGAAGACAGAATTTCCCTGTTCGCTGATGACATGAAGCTCTATAACAGAGTGGACATGCCAGAGGGTGTAGACAGAATGAGGAAGGACCTGCAGAATCTTGAAGAATGGGCAAGGGTTTGGCAGTTGGAAATTTAATGCAAAAAAGTGCAAAATAATACATATGGGGCACAAAAACCCTGGAACAACATATCAGTTAGTGGGGGTAAAGATATAGCATGCACCAAGCAAGAAAGAGACCTTGGGGTTATCATCTCTGATGACCTCAAGGTAGGAAAACAAAGCAACAAGGTGGCAGGTAAAGCACATAGGATGCTGGGATGCATACTCAGGGGCATCACCAGCAGGAAAAGGGAGGTCATAATTCCACTATACAAGACACTAGTGGGGCCCCACCTGGAGTACAGTGTTCAGTTCTGGAGACCTTACCTACATAAGGACATAGACAGGGTGGAAAAGATTCAGAGGAGGGCAACAAAGATGGCACAGGGATTGTATCACAAGTCCTATGAGGACAGGCTGGGGGACATGAATATGTACTCCATGGAGGAAAGAAGGGAGACAGGAGACATGACAGAGTCATACAAGTACCTTACGGGGAGGAACAGGGTGCAGGAAAACACTATTTCCAGTGAAAAATATGTTCCAGAACTAGAGGAGTGGGATGAAGTTGAAAGGAGGGCAATTCAGAGGAAATGTGAGGAAGAATTTCTTCACAGAAAGGGTGGTGGACAAGTGGAACACCCTGCCTGAGGAAATGGTGGGGGCTGAAACAATCACAGGATTTAAGAATGCATGGGAGAGACGTAAGGGAATCCTGGATGTCAGGGTTAAGGGGCAACAGACTTCTAGAAAAAACTTAAAGTGATCTTATGAGCTCAAATGGGCAGACTGGGTGGGCCATAGGCCTTTATCTGCAGACAGTATCTATGTAGCTATGTAAAAGTGGTAACAGAGAAGAGGCTGGAAATTATAGGTCAGTCAGCCTGACTTCAGTGGTGGGAAAGTTAATGGAATCATTGCTGAAAGAAAGAATTGTGGAATATCTTGAATTCAGTGGGTTACAAGATCCAAGCCAGTATGACTGCATGGGGGCGAGGTTGGGGGAGCATGTCAAATTAATCTGATGGTGTTCTTTGACTAGGTGACCAAGGAACTAGATCAGGGTGGAGCAGTGGATGTAGCCTACCTAGATTTCAGTAAGGAGCTCAACACTGCTCCACATAGGAAACTAGCAAGCACACTGGGTAGCTTAGGAGTGGGTCCAAAGGTGGTAAACCAGGTAAAAAATTGGTCAAGGGATAGGCGGCAGAGGGTAGTGGTAAATGGAGTTCATTCAGAGGAAGGGAGAGTGACTGGTGCGGTGCCTCGGGGATCAGGGCTGAGACTGGTCCTCTTTAATGTCTTTATAAGTGACATTGCAGAGGAGCTAGAAGGGAAGGTCTGCCTCCCTGCAGATGACATCAAACTCTGCAATAGGGTGGACACTCCAGGGGGGTGGAAAGGGAAAAACATTGCCCTAAGAAAACTCAAGGAGTGGTCAAGGATATAGCAGCTGGGTTTCAATGTGAAAAAGTGCAAAATAATGCACTTGGTTGGCCCGGTGGCACTGAAGGCTGAGGCACTGGACGCCTTACCTCGTGCTGCGCCAGCGACCCTTGTTTGGGAATGAGCATGGGTCATCAGGGGTTGGCGGGAGGAGAAGGATAGAGAGTCCGCTAGACTGCTGTCCTTCTCCAGGGAGGGGGGTTTCACTTCCCGATGCCCAATTGCCCCCTGACAGAGGCTGGGGGTCAGGGCACAGGGTGACAGCATCAGGGAGGAGTCTGGGCAAGAGGCCTGGGGGAGAGGCATGTGGATGCATGTGCCCCTGCCCCCGCTAGTGTCATTGCATGCCAGGGGCTCCAGCAAGGGGTGGAGCAAACAAGGGAAAAAGGTGGCACCTCTCAAGTGGCTTGATGACCGTCCGCGAGTGTTCATCGGCGCTGGCACCTGTACTGGATCTGTGAGGGTGGAGAGATAGGGTTGCTCCCTGCCATCCTGCTGTGGGGGGGCAAGCTGCAGGAGTTCAGGGTGCCAGTGGAGACGAGATGGACTGTGGCAGGATTCCCGGATGGGATGCGAGAAGTACCAGGAGGGCTGAGACGTGGCTAGGAGGAAAAATAGAATTAAAAAAAATGCACTTGGGGCAAAGAAACCCGGGGTAGAATAGAAAGAGGGGGACTGATGACCGCCAAGCAGGAAAGAGACATGAGGGTGGTCAAGTCAGATGACCTAAAGGTAGCTAGGCAGTGCTAGAAGACAGCTGGGAGGGCAAGTGGGATGCTAGGGTGCATAGGGAGGAGTATTGCCAGTAAAAAGAGGGAAGTGGTGTTGCCTCTGTATAGATTGCTGGTAAGACCTAACCTAGAGTAATATGTCCTGCTCTGGAGACCACATCTCAGAAAGGACATATACAGAATGGAAGCGGTCTAGAGGAGGTCAACTAAAATGGTACATGGTCTGCATCAAAAGCCCTATGAGGAGAGATTAAAGGACTTAAATATGTACACCCTGGAAGAGAGGGAGAGAGAGAGAGAGAGAGAGAGAGAGGGGGATATGACAGAGACCTTTAAATACCTCATGGGGTTAGACAAGGTACAAGTGGGTAGTATTTTTCAGAAAAAAGGGTGCTCAAGAACAAGGGGGCATGATAGGCTGGAAGGGGTAGATTCAGGAGAGATGTGAAGAAGTACTTCTTCACAGAAAGAGTGCCAGATTCCTGGAACAGTCTTTCAGTGGAGGTGGTAGGGGTAAAAACAGTGGTGGGGTTCAAGAATGCATGGAATAGGCATAAGGGAATCTTTTAGAGAAAGGGAAGGGGGTGGGTGAGTGGGCCAGAAATCAAGCAGGATCTGCGAAGATACTATTGGCAGGGAAATATGGGCAAATTAGGTGGGCCAAGTGATCCTTATCTGCTATCAAATTCAATGGTTCTTTGTTTCTATGAATGATATCAGCAAGCAGTGTGACGTAAGCATGGAGTGTCAGTTGACGGCAACGTGCATGTTATGAACCCCGATCATTACTGTAAATGTTTGCCGAAAAATACAAGCAAGTAGTAATGTGGACCTTCATGGATTTATGGCTTATTTAAAGTATTTAAATATTTAAACACTGGTAAAGTTTTTTTATTATGTTGTATTGGGAATAGGTCTCTGCCTTATGACATCATAGAGATAAGGGTATTTAAGCCATCCATGGTCCACATTTCAGCTACATCCCCTGATGAGGATGGTTGTCCCTCAAAACACCAGGGTACTTGGGACTAATTCTTTTAAGACACTTGCTAAGGTGGAGTCTTGATGGTGCATCTAAAAGCATGTATTGTAGGTACCATTTTATTTGTGGGTACTTGGCATTAGACTTTTTCATTTGGAAATTGTTTTGCACAAATTCAGCACTTTATCCACTTGACACAAGATGCTTTCTGAGGTTATCTATTTTCTGGCATGTTTTTTCACAATAAAGCATGTAATTAACCTGATTTCCTTGAGTGCTCAGCTTTTTTGAACCTGCACCTGAAAAAGGCATTGGCTCAGGGTTCCTCTCCCAGTCATGAATTTTCAAATAAATAATAAAATATAATTTAAAAAACATGGGTTTTCAAAATGTGTAGTATTATCACTAAAACCATAGGCAAACTAGTTCATACCATACGTATTTTTTAAGCTCATAAGAGCTTGAAATGGGGATGGTATGTGCGATTCTGTACAGTGCACTTCTTTGAAACATGGCTTTACTGATTTTAGCCTTACTGGGTAACCCTTACTGTGGCGTTGTTGCAGGATGGTTCATCTCATTTAAATTACTTTCCCTCTTTGCTATCACTACGACAATAACATTAGAACATCACCAGGTTGCATTCCTCTCTTGAATCTGAAAACACTGGTGTAGGCCTTTTGTTGCCTCAAGTACTGTAGCGTGCTCTATCAGGGCTTACCCTGATCCAGATCTGACACCTGCAGATTCTGTAGAATGTTGCAGCTCACCTCCTGACAGAAATCGGAGCATATGACTTTAGCACTCTACACATTACTGTTGTGAGTGTCAGGAGGAGAGAAAGGGACAGTTTAGGGCAAGGGTTGGGCAGGTTACCTGAGCAAACACATATCTCAAAATTAAAAGCAACAGATCAGTTACCAGGACAAACACTTACCTTATAAGAAATACATAGCTCCACTGAAAAATAAGGTTACTAGGTCAATATTCTTTCACAGAAGAAAGGGTTCTGAAAGAACTCCTAAAACTGAAGGTGGATGAAGCAATGGGGCCTGATGGGATTCACCCCAGAATTCTAAAGGAACTAAGGGGAGAACTAATAACACCACTGACTACCCTTTTTAACAAATCATGGGAGGATGGTGTGGTACCTAAGAACAAGAGGAGGGCAGATGTGATTCCCCTTCTCAAAAGCGGGAGCAAGACAGAGGCAGGAAACTACAGACCTGTCAGTTTGACCTCAGTGGTAGGGAAAATGATGGAATAACTTCTGAAGGAAGTAATTGCTGTGTATCTAGTGGCCAGTGGGGCACAGGACCCAAGGCAGCATGGATTCACATCAGGAAGGTAATGTCAGATGAATCTAATCAATTTCTTTGACTGGGTGACCAAAGTAGTAGACCAGGGAGGGGCTGTGGACATGGCCTACCTAGACTTTAGCAAGGTATTTGACACAGTTCTGCACAAATGATTAATAAACAAATTAGCCAGCCTTGGAGTGGATCCCAGGTTGATAGCCTGGGTAAAACATTAGCTGGACAACGGGACACAGAGGGTAATAGTAAACGGAGTCCACAGTGAAGAAAGGAGGGCTACTAGTGGGTTACCGCAGGGTTAAGTACTGGGGCTGGTCCTTTTTAATGTCTTTATAAGTGACATTGCAGAGTGACTGGAGGGAAAAGTATGTCTCTTTGAAGATTACACAAATATCTGCAACAGGGTTGACACACAAGGTGGGGTGGAAAGGATGAGAAGGGATTTGGCAAGGTTGGAGGAATGGTCAAATGTATGGCAGCTTAAGATTCAATACAAAGACATGTAAAGTAATGCACCTGGGGAAAAAAAAAACAGAAGAAGAATACACAATGGGGGGTGAGATACTGACAACAACAACAATGGAAAGGAACCTGGGGGTAGTTATATCAGATGACCTAAAGGTTGGCAACCAATGTGAGAAGGCAGTAATGAGGGCTGGAGGGGATACTGGGATGCATAGGGAGGGGCATCACCAGTAGAAAACAGAAAGTTGTTATTCCTCTGTACAGACAGTTAGTAAGACCACATCTGGAGCACTGTTTGCAGTTCTGAAGACCCCATCTCTGCAAAGACATAGACAGGGTGGAGGCTGTCCAAAGGAGGGCAACCAAACTGGTGCAAGATCTGCACCAGAAGACATATGAAGAAAGACCAAGGGAGCTTAATATGTATTGCCTCGAGGAAAGGAGGGAGAGGGGGTACATGATAAAAACTTTGAAGTACCTCAAGGGAATCAACAAAGTCCAAGAGGGTACCGCCTTTCAGAAAAAGAGATGTGCAAGAACAAGGGGGCACAAATTAAAGATAGAAGGGGGACGGCTCAGAGGTAATGTGAGGAAGTATTTCTTCACAGAGAGGATTGTAGATATATGGGACAGCCTTCCTGAGGAGGAGGTTGTGGAGTCAAAAATAGTGGGGGAATTTAAGAATGCATGGGACAGACATAAGTCAATTCTAGTGAGGGGTAGGAGGAAGTAGGCTGTTGGTTAACTAGGATCTGCAGCTTATCCATTAGGTAGGGAAATGGGCAGACTAAGTGGGCCAAGCGGTCCTTATCTGCCATTTCTATGTAATCTAGTGTGGATAGAACAACACATGCAATGCCGTGCTGTCAATATCGTGAATGCAGCGACAGGGGTCCTATAAGCATGCTGTAAGAACCGCTACCCTGTCACTGTAGTCTTGTGGTGAGGAAGGTGAAGGACACTGCTGGGGTGGTGCTTTGCCGAGCCACTCCATTGGTGGAGTAGCTAGAGCACCTGCCCGCGTCAGGGACCTGGGTCTGTTGTATGATTCTCCCCAGTTCCCAGAATGATGCTGCCATTTTTTTTTGGTTGGGGAAACAAAAAAAAATCTGAGTGGATTTTTTTTTCTTTCCCTGAAGTCCACAACCCCCCGGAGCTGGTTATGTTTAGTCCGGGGAAGGGGGGGGAGGCGCAGTGCTGTATATGGTCGGGGTTTTGTGCTGACACTGTTATGCCACATGCTGTTATGCATGCAGCATTCTGGTGTGCCTGGTTTTCATCATGACATTATGAATGCGGGAATAGGCTGACTGGTAAAGTGCAGACCAGGGAAAATGGAATCCCCATGGGAACACGAGCAGGGGAAATGGAAGTATAGGGAAAGGGTGAAATGTAGTCCTGCTAAATGCCAGGAGCTTGGGCAATAAAATGCCTGAGCTCCAGGCGATGCTAACTGAGGGAGCAGTGGATGTGGCAGCAGTCACTGAGACCTGGGCCACTGCAGGACATGACAGGGACCTGAACCTGGAGGGTTACACTATGTTCAGGAAGGACGAGGGGAGGGAAGGGGAGGAGGGGTAGCAATAATAGTCAAAAACTGCATTGGCCGGGGGTGGTAGAGGAGGCAGAGGGAACTGTGGAAGCGATTTGGGTCACCTTGATAACAAGGGGGAGGCAAGAGAGTAAAAATAGGAGTGGTGTATAGAACCCCTGCGCTGGCGGAGGAGCTGGAGGACAGTCTGGTGGCAGATGTTGGGAGACACTGCAGATTGGGTAGGGGAAGGGTGGTGGTGTTGGGGGACTTAAACATGCCAGGAACAGACTGGGGAACTATGACAGCCTCGGTGGCCAGGGAACAGAGGTTGTTGGATGTCTTTCAAGACACGTTCCTAACTCAGCAGGTGGGGGAACCGACCTGGGAGGTGTGGGTACTGGATGTGGTTCTGGCAGACAGTGACCAGATTGGGGGCCTGGAGGTAAGGGACCCATTGGCGGGGAGTGACCATGCCATGGTCTGGTTCTACCTGGACCTAGGAGGGGTAGAAGGCTGCACAAAGACGGAGGTAACTGACTTCAGGGGGGTGGATTTTAAGGAAATGGGAAGGATCCTTAAGGAGCATTTGGATGTGATTGGGTCAGACATGGACACTGACAGTAGGTGGGAAATCATCAGGAGAGGGGTGCAGGATGCTACCAGTACCTGTGCAAGAGTAAGACGAAAATGTGTAGGGCCCAAAAACCCTGCTGGTGGACCATGGAGGTCCAGGAGGTGGTGCAGGGAAAGAAGGCTATCTATAGGCAATTCAAGTGCTCAAGGAGTGAAAGGGATCGAGGGGAGTACGGGCTGATGGCTAGAAGGGCCACTAAGGTGGTGAGGGAGGCTAAGGCAAGGAAGGAGCAGAACCTGGCCAGGAAAATTAGGAGAGGGAACAAGGGGTTCTTTAGATACATTGGGGAAAAACGAAGGGTGAAGGGGCAGATTAGCAGGATTAAAACAGGGGAGAGATGGGCACAAGACCCGGGGGAGCAGGCTGAGGTACTAAATGAGTACTTCACCTCAGTTTTCACCAAGGAAAATGGGGGTGCTGCATCATACATGGGAGGAGACAGTGATACTGAGGAGGGGGACCCTTACCGATCAGCGGGTCTGGGGAGAGGGGGAGGCATCACTGGCAGGAGGGGGGAAGGCTAAGCAGGGAGAAGAGGTAGCGGAGGTGGAAATCACAGCAGAGAGAATGAAGGAAGCCCTCAGGTCCCTTAAGACGGAGAGAGCACCGGGGCCGGATAAATTACATCCCAGAGTGCTGAAGGAACTTGCGGATGTCCTGGCAAAACCTCTTGTTGGAGCTTTTCACCATCTCTTTGATTACAGTGTGGGTGCCCCAGGACTGGAAGGTGGCGCATAGAGTGCCTATCCACAAGGGGGGGCCAAGGGAGGTGGCAGGGAATTACAGGCCTGTCAGCCTGACATCAGTGGTGGGCAAGGTGATGGAGGGCATTGTCAAGAAGAGGCTATGGGGGACCTGGAAAAGTCAGGGTACCTGGACGATAGACAGCATGGATTCATCCTGGGGAAATCATGTCAGACAAACCTTGTGGAGTTCTATGACTGGGTGACAAATGCCTTGGATCTGGGTAGACCAGTGGACATCCTCTTTCTAGACTTCAGCAAGGCATTTGACTCTGTTCCTCACGATGGCCTGTTGGATAAGCTGGGAGAAATGGGGACCCAGATGATCAGATGGATAGGCAAATGGCTCCAGGACTGGACCCAGAGGGTCATAGTTGGCGGGATAGTCTCATCCCCAAGGAGGGTCATTAGTGGGGTCCCACAGGGATCAGTCCTTGGGCCCCTCCTGTTCAATGCCTACGTCTCTGACATAAGGATAGGTACCAGGAGTGAGATGAGTCTCTTTGCCGATAACTCAAAACTAGGGGTGGTGGTGGATGGGGAGGAGGGAAGGGTGGCTCTACAGGGGGACCTGAAGGCTCTGGAAAAATAGTTTAGACAGTGGAAGCTGAGGTTCAATGCAGGGAAATGCAAGGTACTGCACCTGGGGGCCAGAAACCTGGGCCAAGTGTACACCCTGGGGGGGGGAATGCTACAAGTCTCAATGGCCAAGAGGGACCTGGGGGTGGTGGTGGATGTCAAGATGAACAGCACGGAAACTTGTAGGAGGCAGCAGCCAAGACCAACAGGATGCTGGGATGCATCGCTAGGGGGATCACCTCCAGAAGAAGGGAAGTGATATTCCCTCTGTATAACTGCTTGGTGAGGCTGCACCTCGAGTACTGCGTGCAGTTTTGGAGGCCACATTTAAAGAGGGACATTAAACTTCTGGAGAGGGTCCAGAGGAGGGCAACCAAAATGATTTGGGGCCTGGGGGACAGGATCTATGGGGAGAGGCTTGAAGATCCAAATATGTACACATTGGAAGAGAGAAGGGACCAGGGGGGGCATGATAGAGGTCTTCAGGTACATGAAGGGGGTAAATAGGGGAGAAGCAGTCAGGGTGCTTCAAAAGAATGAGGAGGGGGCAACTAGAGGGCATGGGTGGAAGCTGGAGGGGGGAAGAGTCAGGGGAGAAAGGAGGAGGTGCTACTTCACTGAGAGGGTGGTGGAGCCATGGAATGCACTGCCCAGGGGGCTGGTGGAGGCAGAGACAGTGGAGGGGTTCAAGAGGGGGTGGGACAGGTACAGGGGAAGGGTTCTGGAAGCAAAATCCAATGCAGCGAGAATATCTGGAACTGTGAAGGGAGAAGCCAGAGAAGGTGAGGGGGGCAGCAAGGTCAGCTCCCAGGGTGGGGGCTGACCAAACGAGCAGACGCGAAAGACCGTTAGGCCTATTCTGCTGGCATTTTAGTATGTTAGTATATAAGGGAGCAGGGACAGACAAGCTGGACACACAGCAACACACCATGGGAGATAAGACAGAGAGTGTCTGAGGAAGGCAGGCACACAGGGGCAGTGTGGCACAGGGTACAAAGGGTGCACAGAGGCCACAGGCACAATGCTGGGATGATGGCACCACCAGGCACAATGCCCCTGCCATGGCCACTGATACATGTAAACAGTGTAACCACAACAGGGACACAGCATCGGGTGGCACAGACTAGTGGACAGATGGTGGTGAGACACACCAACATCCGTGCCAGTGGTGCCACCTGCAGTGAACAATGGTACCCCGAGGCGGAAGGGCACAGCACAGGCACTGTGCCACCACACAGCTAGGAGGTACAATGTGAGGTGGCATGGATGCCATAGCATGCATGGTGACCTGCAGTACGCAGGACACTATGCAGAAGTGGCCTGGGGACAGTGGCCTAGGCTGTGAGCAGCACAAATGGCATACCAACCTGATGCACAGGGAGAGAACACTGGGGACAGCAGGCACCACCACCAGTGTGCACCCCTGTGCATGGCGACAGACAGACAGATGCACACACACACTCACAGAGCAATGCACACCTGGAACAGACACAGAGACACAGTGTGTATGGCAAAAGGTTTAATGTAAACATTGGGTACACTGATACAGGGTAACAATGGAAGGGGATGGGGATGAAACACAGGCAACAGCAACATACAGAAACAAAACAGTAAACCCAAACCCAAACAGCCACCCACAACAACCCCGAACACCAACCCGCACCAGCAAACAACCCAACACAGGCCCAACAACCATAACACAATCCTACCCACAACAATCAACATGAATAAGTAGCCCCGCCCACCTGATGACAACCCACAACACCCATATGTACAGTCCCACCCACCAATATCATCCACCCCTATGTAGAAGCCCACCCACAAATACAGCCCCACCCACGTCCGGATGTTGCGGACCCATGGGACCTAGGTCCACCGTAGTTCAGTGAGGAGGGCACGGACCGACCCATGGAGGTGCCCAATGTCCTGCAAAATGGCTGACACCAGGGCCACAAGGTGCTCCTGGTCCAGGCCCCTACCCTGCACAGGATCAGCACTGGGCCCCACAGCCGCAAAAGGCAATGCCTCCCCATGCTGCATCCCTGGCATGGCTGCATCCTGACGTGGTCCAGTGTCCCCTGCTGAAGGGCCAGCAGCACATGGCGCAGTGTCAGGAGGTGGGGCATCCTCACCTGCCTGTGCTGCAATGTCCACATCAGCGGTCCCAGTAGGTGATGCAGCCATAGCCCTGTCCCTGTCAGCTGCAACTGCAACCTCTGTGGCCAGGCTGGGTGTCCGTGGCTGTTCTGGCCCCTGTTGCCCAATATCAGTGGGGTCCCTCTGAACCGGCTGTGTGTCAACTGTGGCCAGGTTTCCATCGGATGCCGCTACTGCGCAGGCAGTGGAGGAGAAGGAGGAGGTGGATGAAGTTGGTGGCAGTACCCTGGCCCTCCACTGCCTGCGCCAGATATGCAGCAGGTACTCTGCTGCATCGTGGGCCTTCACTTCAGCCATAGCCCTCAGCAGGACCCTCTGCCACTGTAGTTGCCTGCTATGGACACCTGTAGGGATGTAAAGGATGTGGTCAGTGCCGGGCCCTGACAGGGGGGGCACACACACACAGACAATCAATGTGAGGGTGCAGCATGAGCCACAATGTGGTCACCAGCCATGGCCACATCACAAGAGGACCACTGTATGTACTTACCTGACCCCCAGTGAAGTGCCTCCTGCCTGAGGCCGCCAATGCAGCTTTTCTGCATGCTGTGGGTCGCGTCAGTGGAACCTGTGGGGTAAAGGGACAGGTGAGTGTGTGTGTGAGGCACCACATGCCATGGCCACCATGCCAGCACTGCTGCAACAAATGAACAACTGTAGGAATACATATGATCACCTGGGACCTGCCCAGACTGCATGTCCTCGTCTCTGTGCCGTGCCATGCTGAACATCCTATGCAGGATCCCAGTCTCTCTCCATGACAGGTCCTGCCAGCGGAGTGTCAGCTGGCGGATGGTCCGACATGTCCCTGTCGCCTCCGCCATGTGTGCACTGATGGCTGTTCATGCCCGCTCCCACTCCACGGCACTGCTCCTCCAGCACCCAGGTGGCAGCGGCGTCCTACCCCACTGCTGAATGCAGTTGACCAGCAGCACCATCTCAAGGGGGGTGAGGTTCGGGGCATGCCCACGGAGGCTGAGGGATGACCCTAAGGATATAATGGTCATCTGTGTGGCACCTGTAACAGGAGAAGGAATGGCACATACATCACTACACAATGTCACAGTGGATGTGCTGGCCATCCCTACCCATCATGTGCAATACTGGACACTGGCCATGGGACATGGGTCAGGGCCGGGCCACAGGACTGCAACTGTGGGTCACCACCTCAGGAGGTGCACCCCATGCCAATGACAGGCACAGCATGAGGTGCAGAAAGGCTGAGCAGTGCCATGCAGGGACCAGACACACAGTGCTGCTCACAGTGACCACAGTGCACCAGCATGGCACCCGTCCCCTGCAGAGGCATGTTGCAGCCTGACCCTGCACGGTGTGGGCATGCAGCACCGCATGCAGCACTGCCACTGGTCTACACCACCACCCTCATGAAGAGCAGCACGCAGCCACGACATCCAGGTGCCCATGGAGCAGTCCCAAAGCCAACCATTGGTGCGGGCGTGGAGAATGACAGATACCTACCTGGATTGTGCACCGTGGTGACTGGAGTGGGTGGTGCTGATGGATCTCGAGGCACACCTGGATGGAGAAAAAGCAGGGCAACATAAGCCTGTGGCACAGTCAGTGACCCCCAGAGCACCTGTGGTGTGGCAGCATGAACCTACCTGGGCCTGTGCAGTGGAGCTGATTCCAACACAGGGGACAGAGAACAACAATGTCAGGTACACAGTGCTGTACAGGCATTGGAAATGTGCACGTTGAGCAATGGCATATACTCACTGAAGACCTGTACGTGTCCACTGTGGAGTGAGGAAGGGAATGGACATGGGTTAGTACACAGCCGTACATGCCACTGTGACCAGCTGCTACCCCTCCCCACCATCTTCATCCCACAGGTATGTCCCAGCACATGGTCCTGGATGGCCCCCGGAACACACTGCCATGACCGACCCTGCACAGGGTGGATGTGGCCAGGTGCATGCCTGCAATGACAGCAGGTGGCAATGCAGACAGGCCGCCATTGCATACCTGACAGGCATAACATGTAGGGTGTGGTACAGGGACAGTGATACACAGCCAGCCAGGCATGCAGCCATACACCTGTGGGTCTGGCACTGGCAATGACCTGTGTTGGCCCCCCCCGCACTGTCTGACGTGACATGTGGTGGCCCCCGACCTGTGACGCACGGGAAAGCTGGAACATGGGCCACCACGTGCTGCACACAGGCATGGAAGGTGCTGCATGAAAGGACATAGCAGCAGGAATGGATACGGCACACAGGCCGACATGTGAGGCAGACCACCACTGGAGTGACACACCCTCACCACACAGACATGCATTCCTGTCGCAGCGGCACAGTGACAGTATGACAGGGCCATGGCCCCTGCTATGTGGGGTGCACATGTCAGGGGTGCAGTGTGGGTACATGCACCATCCCAGCAGTGCCCATGTCACACCGGGCCAGGTACAACCCTGGGCACGGGCGTGTGCGGCCATGGCCCGTGGACACCTCGGTGTACCACTGGCCTGGGGTGGGGCAGTGCATGGATGATGGTACACACCCAATGGCCAAGGCACACACCAGTGCCACATGCCCCCCCATACCATTCTGCCCTGGGGCAGGCAACATGGTCATAGAGCACGCCACACTCCTTGGGCTGGTGGTCATACACCACCTGGGCCACGGTGTGGGGGCAGGTGTGCACGGTTGTGCAACCATGGGCAGCCATGCATGGGAGGGCGCCGCAACCAGCGGCATGTGCAGACCACACAACTGGGCCTCAGTACTAGGTACTGTCCACAGCCAACAGCACAGTGGTACCCTGTGCCATGTTGGGTGGCCCTGGCCCACAGGCAGCACTGTACCAACATCGGAATGCACACGTCATCAGTAGACGGGAACACTGCCTGCATATGCACGGCATACCTGAGCAATGGCACAGACCCGCACATGGCATGACAGTGGGCTATGCCCCCTAGGCAGTGATGTGTGCAGGTGTACCCCATGTGGAGCTGCAGGCACACAGTGTGATAGGTGCTGTACCACACCCGGGACTGGTGGATGTGGGGCATGGCCATGGTGAATAGTGCAGCACAGCTGACGCCAATAGGGCCAACTGACACAGACCGATGCACATGCCTACATGCCTGGCTGCACCCCTGACCATGGGCCACCCACTGGATGGTACACCATTCTGTGGCAGCCCTGGCAGGGGAGGAACCCCTCGCCAGCCATGCTGGCAGTAGTGCACCCAGCTGGGGCAGCCCAAAGGGGCCCGTGCACCACAGTGATGTAGTGCGGTCCCCCAGCATGATAGAGCCAGTGCAGGTCCCACAGTGCAGAAAGGCATGATAGCAGTGTGGCACTGCCTGGGCAGTCCGGTATGGGTGCCATGTTGGCAACCCAGCAGAACATCCTGTGACCAGTCCCAGCCGCACTGTGCACCCATGGTGGGCCAGCTGGCACACTGTCCATGCAACTACACCTATGACACAGGACTAGTGTACCACACATACAGAATGGTCCATGACATGCCTATGTGACCCTGTAGTATGAAATGCCATCCTAGTGAAGCAGCAATGCCCGCCAGGGCATGTGTAGTGCTGGTCACCGCCCCACCTCCGTTGGTTGCCACACTCTGCCTGTGGCCCATGCCCAAACACCCGAGGCGTGATGGTATGCCTGCACGCCACACACCATGACAGTCATTGGTGCCTACCATGGACACAGTACCAACCTGTACCAGGACAACTCTCTCTGAGCGCCCACAGTCAGGGGCACACCCATGGTGGAATGTGTACCACACACAGTGGGGACGTGCCACACAGACAGGCCCATACCCCTCACCATCCCACAGCATGTCCCAGGGACAGGGCGGCCAACACCAGGGTCCCAGCCAGCTGACCAGTGTCATCTGTACCTGGGCCTGCATACACCATGTCACTTGGTGTGCCCAGCAGTACCATGATGTGGACTACACGGCCACTCCCATAGCCTGCATGGCGGTGTGGGTCCCAACCCCATCCTGCCATGGCAGCTGTGTGAACCACATGAGGGACCACTTGGATAGCCACAACTGCAGCAGGCACAGCCCTGTACTGCAGAGGCCATTGAAGGATGTGTCCTGGGCCTGTGCCAGGCAGGCATGCTGGCCTGTGCCTTGGGTAGTACTGCTGTGAGGCTCAGAGGTATGGGGGCATACCCCTCAGGTGTCCCTCAGTACAGGGGCCTTCCCACCACATGCCCCAGCCCAGTGCCCTAGCCCACGGCTTCCCCTCATGGGCAGTGTGCCACACACACAGCCACTGTGCAGTGCCTGCAAAATGCTGCCCAGATTCCATGTACACAACACATCCAACACTGTACTGCACGGTGTAAGTCTCTATACCATGGTGGACTCTGTGGTCTGACCATGTTCCCCAATGTGAGGGGCGGTGACCCCCATCCTGAGGGTCACTGTCCCTCATAGTCCCCACATGTAGGGGGGGGGTCTGTCAGTGCCATCCAGGTGTGGACACATCCATAGGATGACTGCCACCACTGCAGGTATAGGGGCAGTAATGCTTGTCCTGCCTGTATGGGTATATAATGTACCACTCAGGTAACATGTTACCAACCACACATGTGGCGAGTCCAGTATACTGACTGCCACACAGTGGTGTGTGGATGTACCATGCCCCCCATTACCCTGGGAACCATGCCACAGCACAGCCCCTGGATAATGTGCACAGCCATTGCACATAACATGTCAGAACTCCTGAGTGTTCACCATTGGGAGGGTTCATTCCTGTTCCTGTTCCTCAGGGCTGTGACAGATGGAGTAGTATGTATGGGGGGGTCTGCTGTGGGCCAGTACTCACCAGTCTGCAGTATATCTGTCCCTGTCCTGGTCAGGTTGGCACTGTAGTGTTCCTACTCTGTCCTGCACTCAGCTCTGTAGCCTCTGTAACAGTACACTGTGCCTAGGCCTAGCTATTCACAACCACACATGCATGTCGCACACACATCACACAGCGCACATCGCATATGCGCACTTGTAGCATGCATGGTGGCAATTGTGATATGTGATAGCGATGTGTGGCTTGGCAACTGTGCTGCAGGTTTGCGGCCTGCCTGGTGTCACACACTTGTGTGTGCTCCCTGCTGATGCAATGCAGTAGCTGGATGGGTATGGGTACACCTGCATGTGTAGCACCAGTGCCTGCAGGGCTGTGTGTGTGTGTGTGTGTGTGTGTGTGTGTCTGTGTGTGTGTGTATGTGTATGTAAGTGTGTGTGCGTGTGTGCGGCCTGGAATGGTCAATGGCAGGCAGCTGCTCACTGGCTGTGGCCCATGCAGGGCATTGTTACGATTGGGTTTACGCCCTACCCAGCATGTATCCTGTATAGCTCTACCATTGCACTGATAACAAACAGACAACACAATGTAGGGATGAGGTGAAAAGGTTTATTTACATGGTGCATTATACACAACAGGTGCTCAAATCACAGTGCTCCCCAGTCCTACCCATCATGCGTGCCCCCACACTCACCCATGCTCACAGTCATACATACATACATACACACACACGCACACACACACACACACACACACCCTTGTGATCACACAGTGGCCCCCCATATACATGTGCCCACTGCCATGTATATGGCCCCACCATCCCATTGCAGACCCACCCACCCAACCCCAACTGCACAGGACACCTGGGCGTGTCACAGCCATCTGCCATGTGCACACCTTCCTCGAGACCGACCCCTCTGGTGCCGGGTGCTGGGCTGTGGGGGACCCTGCCAGTCTGGCGGGCTGTGCAATACCCTGATGGCCCACCCCAGGCATCACACCCTGTGGGCCTGTGTGTGCCCCCACAGGTGCTCCATAGTGCCTCCGCCCACGCAAGCCTACTTGCCTCTGTGCCACTTGTGACAGCAGCTGTGCTGGGGCTGCACGGTGTGTTCCCCCATCATGTGCTGATTGCCTTAGGCCCTGTGCAGCCTGAGGAGCACCCTCTTGAATGTGTATGGTTCTATGCTCCCTGTGACCTGAGGTAATAGAAACTACTCATCCTGAATGGGATTCAGCTTGTGACAAAAAGGGCTCTCAGCAACCTGGGAGCAGTTCTTGTTGGATGAGTGACTTGGAATCCAAAGTGTTGGCAGTTGTTAGATACACTGCAAAAAATGACTCTCTTAAAATGAGAAAAAAATCTAAAAAGGATACATTTTACCTTTAAGAGAGTTAAAATATCTGCCAAGGGGGTAAAATAATTATTTTGAAAAGATTTTTTTTAAATGGGAAAATAATTCTTATTTTCAGTATTTGAATATCTTCTAAAACAGGTCAATGCATTTTAGAATAAGACTATTTACTTATGTATTCATTTATTTATTTATTTGAGAATTGGTAACTGTGAAGGCATGCTAAGCCAAGGCTCATTTCCAGGTGTGACGCAGGATAAAGGGAAATGATATAATAAATCAAAACAGCAGCACAGAAGCATTCCAAATACAAAGTGCAAACAGTGAACAAGTCAACAAGATGCATGTTCAAATAACAGTAAGCAGGGAACAGAAGCTGGTTTTATGAGCAGCATCAATACCCAATTGAAATGACAAAATCAGGTTGCTACAAAGAAGTGCAGCAGTTGTAGTGACATGAACAGACCACAGAGGGGACCATGGCTGGAGTGAAAAGGGCACCAGGGGCAGGTCAGGTAGGGGGCTGACAGGAGGGGAGGGAGGAGCTTTAGCTGATGCCAAAGGGAAACAGGGGAGGGTGAGAGATGGAGAGTGTGGGGTGGGACTGGTTCCAGAGGAAGGGAAGATGATAGGAAAAGGCTGAATGCACAGCAGAGGAGTAAGTGTGGGGGGGGGGCGGAGAAAGTGCGAGTATCTCTGGAGTGGAGGGAATATGAGGCAGAAGAAATGGGTCAGAGGAATGTAACTAGATAAGACAGTAGAGATCCAAACCTATTTAAAGATCTTGGCAGGATATTAAATCTTATTTCTAATTCTTATTCTAATCTAATTCTAATTAATATCTAATTTTAATTTCTTATATGACTATCTCACTACCAACAGCTCCTGTGACTGCCCAACTTAACCTTGTTTCTCCACTTCCCTTTCTGCTCTAGTTGTCCCCCCCCCCACTGGATTCTACCCTCACATCTTGGTATACCCAATGCCGCACTTTTCACCCTCTTGCCACCCTTCCTACATTCCTTCTCCCCTACCTCTCTCTTCCTCTCCTATGACTCTGGCACTTCTCATCTGTTGTCTATTTTCTCTGACAAATGCTGCTGGCTGCCTTGTTACAATGCTACCCTTGAACTGTATTAATCTGTACTCTGTTTGCAATGTCCACATTGTTGTAATGCCTGTCTTGATGTTCCCCATAATTTGTATTTCTCTGACGTGGAACCTTTGTAAAAGAGCCATGGCTCAAAGGTATTTGTAATCCTAGACTTGATAAATAAATAAAATTAAAAAATTTAAAGACAGTAGGTCTTATTTTAAGATACTAAGCCTTATTTTAAGATATTGAATAAAGACAAAGGATAAGATTTTCAGAAAGGTTGGATGCAGATATAAATGCATAATACGCTGGTTTCTAAATGCTTGTGTCCAAGCAGCCCTGTTGCTGTTTTCAAAAGTCGCATCCATTTGTGACACAAGTTCATGATTTGTGGTTAAAAAAAAATATTCTGTTGCAATCTGCATCCAGTTTGCTGCACTTGCATCTGTTTTTGGCTGCAGACTTTGGATACTGTTAGACCATCTAATAGATGGCGTAGCTATTTGGATGCATTTCTGTTGTGAAAAAGCAACAGGTAGAGGATGGATTCTTTTGAGAATCCTGCCCAGTAAGTCTTATTTTTAAGATCTTATTTTAAGAACTAATTTATAGAAAAACAATTTAATGTTAATGATATAGCCTTATAGTACAAGGGAATTACTAATACTCTTATTAACACATTTCATCCACAGCTGCTTTTACATTCATAGTAATGCTACTAATACTTACTGAGTCCAGGATATGATGTGTACTGTAATGGAGAATGTCTTCTTCTTCTGTCTATGTCAAGCACAATTAATTGCCGAATTGTTAAATTGGTATTTATGTCACCTTAACAAAAAACATTTTAGCAGAAGATGAGTTTACATTAGATTTTCTTTGTGCTCAAACAGTTGCTTCTGTAAATTGTGTGTTTTAATCCTAAATTGTAATATTTATCATTATTGTGATTATTTGTATGAGTTAAAGTACTATATCTGCATTTCAATATGTAAATTACGTTGCATTCTGGGAGTAAAAAAAGTCTTCCTGTTTCAAGTTGTTTTCTTGTTTTTTTTTATTTCAGGTACCTTTTTTCTTCAGTTTAGCAATTAGTATCTGTAAATGTCAAGAAATCAGACACAATACTGGGAATAAGTTGCTTGTTGACATAAATTGTCTACCAACTGGACATTTTTAGTTTTTTTTTTATCATAGAATATTTTTTATTTATTCATTGTCACTGTGAACAAGGAGAGGTACATATACATGATATATAGTACAAAGCTCTCAGATTAAACAATTCAGATTATGCCTACCAACTGGAAATTTTTAGTTTTTTTTTTTATCATAGAATATTTTTTAATTTATTCATTGTCATTGGGAACAAGGAGAGGTACATGTACTTGATATATAGTACAAAGCTCTCAGATTAAACAATTCAGGTTATGCATACCTTACCAGGACATAGGGAGTTACATATGTCTTCCTGCCCCTAGCTGTACACATCCATCCTTCAGGATTCTTAAACAAAAATTATTAACTACTAACATAGCCTATGTGTAAGATCCTAGGTACAACAACATTTCTTATTGCCAAAGACTCAGCAATCTATATAACTAAATTCCAAAGGTTATTCTTATCAATAGCACTAATGGCATCCAGAGAGGTAGCTTAACAGAGAGATAGAAGGGAAGACTTAGAAGTAAAGAGATCTGTACTTGAGCAGGAGAGGTTATAGCTGTGCAGCAACAATCTAATACATGTCCTGAGGGCATAGCCAACTGTGGGACTTTAATGTCAGAAGGCCTCATTAAGCAGGAGGGTTCCCGGGGGGGTAGCGGAGCCCTACATAAAGAGGAGTTAAGGTATACTCCCCATTTCTCATAATATACAGGGAGTTGCCCTCTATTGGCATACGTGAGCCTTTCAAAGGTGGCTAATCTAGCTAAGGTGGAATGCCAGAGGGAAATAGATGGAGGTAACGTTTGCCTCCAGGACAGGAGCAGAAACCCGTTAGCCTCCAGGAGAGCAGCTAACAGCCATTTTTTATGTGACTTTGACAGTTGGTCCAGAGGAGCAGAGTGTCCCAGTAGAAGCAATGGATTAGAAATGTCAATAGGTAGTCCCAGTACCCCAGAGAAGTCCACTGCTATGGCTGACCAGAAAGGGGTTAAGGCCAGACATTCCCACAGAAGGTGCAAGATATTTGCTGGGTCATGCTGACATCTCCAGCACCTTGCATGGGGAAGAATGCCTCATGAGTGGAGGGCTGCAGGAGTACAATACCACCTAAGGAGAATTTTGAGTTGCATAAGTTGACTCCTAACATCCTTATATGTGGAGTGAGCAAGATGTAGGCATCGAGACCATGTTTCAGAATTGATGGGGACATTGAGATCCACAATCCAGACGGTTCTACATGATTCAGTGTGATCAGATTGTGCCTCCCACCATGTGCTGTAAAATCACCCTGCTATGCCTTAGGTGGAGGGTTTTAGGTGTAGAGAAGTCAGCTAGTGCCACTTGGGGTCAGCAATGTGTGTCCCACTGAGAGCTTGAACCATGCTACCCAGTTACAGGTATCTCCAAAAGTCATTAGACCAAAGAGAGTAGTGAGCCTTGAGCTATTCGAATGACATCAGCATGGAAGGGTTGGACATATATTTATCTTGGACAGATCGCATCCCCTTGCTTTCCCACGTCGGCCAATGGAGCGATTTGTTGCCCACCGTGAGAAGCTGATTAAGCCAGAGAGCCATATATTGGAATGGCATAAAGCTTGCTGTCTTCAAGGTATTGGAGGCTGCCGTGAGTCTGAACCATGCCTTCCTGGTCTCAATCATGACCGGGGTGAGATTGCTGGGGTTTATAGAGGCATTTGTTAGTAGTAGACCTAGGGAGATAGTCTGCATCAGCTGAGATTCTAGCTGAATCCATTGGATAGGTGAGGAGGAGGAAGAAATTAAACACTTGTTAGCTTGGTTACATTACAGATGAGGCACTTTGGGTCACCCTGGAGACAGGAAATGGCACCACAATCTGCATGGGGGTTGTATACAGACCCCCCATCTCAGGGGAAGGGAATGGACAAGGAAATGATAGAAGGCTTTCTTAGAATGGCAGAAAAAGGGAAGATATTGTTGATGGAGGACCTGAATATGCCAGATGTTAACTGGAGCACCTTTGCTGCAGGCACATCCAAGAGCAGAGTCATTCTTGAAGCCCTACAGGGGGCATGCCTCAGACAGCTAGTACCGGAACTCACTCGGGAGGGAGCAATCTTAGACCTGGTACTTTCAAATGGGGATGGAGAAAGAATCTCAGATTTAGAAGTGGGTAGCCATCTGGGAACAAGCGACCACCAAACAGTGTGGTTAATGATAAACACAGCCATACAATCAAGCCATACAAAAGCAAGAGTACTAGACTTTAGGAGGGCTGACTTTGGGAAAATGAGAGAGTGCCTCAGAAAAGCACTAGCAAACAGGCAAGAAGGAGGGGTGGAGGAACAATGTGGAGTGATCAAAACAGCCATCACAGAGGCAACAAGCCTTTGTGTAAAGCAAATCAATAAAAGACAATGAAGGAAAAAACCGCTATGGTTCACAAAAGAGGTGGCAGGGGAGGTTAAGGAGAAAAGGACAGCATTCAGGAAATATAAGGAAACACAGAAGGAGCAGGACAGAGACCTTTATCAGTTAAAGCAGAAAGAGGCTGGGAAGGCAGTCAGAATAACAAAGGCCCAAACCGAGGAAAGGATAGCCAATTCTGTTAAGAAGGGGATAAGACCTTTATAGGTACATCAGGGACAAAGAAAGACCAAGGAGGAGATACTGAAGCTTAATAAAGGGAGGAATGTGGGTGAGGGTGACAGTGAAAAGCAGGGATACTGAACGAATATTTCTGCTCAGTATTCACAAAGGAAGATGAGAGGGAGTTACCTAAACCAAACAAGAGAAACACTCTGAAGACGGGGTTGATACCAGTCCATTTACAGAAGAAAAGGTTCTGAAAGAACTAATAAAATTGAAGGTGGACAAAGCAATGGGGCCTGATGGATTCACCCAAGAATTCTGAAAGAACTAAGGGTAGAACTAGTGACATCGTGACTATTCTCTTTAACAAATCATGGGAGGATGGGGTGGTACCCGAGGACTGGAGGAGGGCAGATGTGATTCCTCTTCACAAAGTGGGAGCAGGACAGAGGCAGGAAACTATAGACCAGTTAGTTTGACCTCAGTGGTAGGAAAATGATGGAATCACTTCTGAAGGAAGAATTGTTGAGTACCTAGAGGCCAGTGGGGCACAGGACCCAAGGCAGCATGGATTCACGATGGGAAGGTCGTGTCAGACGAATCTAATAGATTTCTTTGACTGGGTGGCCAAAGTAGTAGACCAGGAGGGGCTGTGGACATGGCCTACCTAGATTTTAACAAGGCATTTGATACAGTCCCACAAAGATTAATACACAAGATAGCCAGCCTTGGAATGGGTCCCAAGATGGTAGCCTGGATAAAAAATTGGTTAGACAACAGGACGCAAAGGGTAGTAGTAAATGGAGTACACAGTGAAGAAAGGAGGGTTACTAGCGGGGTACCGCAGGGTTCAGTACTAGGACTGGTCCTTTTTAATGTCTTTATAAGTGACATTGCAGAGGAACTGGAAGGAAAAGTATGTCTCTTTGCAGATGACACAAAGATCTGCAACAGGGTTGATACACAAGATGGAGTGGAAAGGATGAGAAGGGACTTGGCAAGGTTGGAGGAATGGTCAGATGTATGGCAGCTCAGATTCAATGCAAAGAAGTGCAAGGTAATGCACATGGGAAACAAAACCCAGGGAAGCTACAATGGGGGTGAGATACTGACAACAGTAAAAATAGAAAGAGACCTGGGGTAATTATATCAGATGACCTAAAGGTGGGCAAGCAATGTGAGAAGGCAGTAAGGAAGGCTGGGGGGATACTGGGATGCATAGGAAGAGGCATCAATAGTAGAAAACAGGAAGTTGTTATCCCTCTGTACAGACAGTTGGTGAGACCCCATCTGGAGTACTGTGTGCAGTTCTGGAGACCTCATCTCCACAAAGACATAGACAGAGTGGAGGCTGTCCAGAGGAAGGCAACAAAATGGTGCAGGTCTGCACAAAAGACATACGAAGAAAGACTAAAGGAGCTTAATATGTATACTCTTGAGGAAAGAAGGGAGAGAGGGGACATGATAGAAACTTTCAAGTACCTCAAGGGAATTAACAAAGTCCAAGAGGGTAGCATCTTCCAGAAAAAGAGATGTGCAAGAACAAGGGGGCACAATTTGAAGATAGAGGGGGGACGGCTCAGGGGTAATGTGAGAAAGTATTTTTTCACAGAGAGGGTTGTGGATGCATGGAACTGCCTCCCTGAGGAGGTCGTGGAGTCAAGAACAATGGGAGACTTCAAGAATGCATGGGACAGGCATAAGGCAGTCCTAGGGGCGGGTAAGAGGAAGTAAGCTGTTGGTTAACTAGGATCTGCAGCTTATCTGTTAGGTAGGAAAATGGGCAGACTAGGTGGGCCAAGCGGTCCTTATCTGCAGTCAAATTCTATGTTTCTATGTTTCTATGTTTCTTGGGCAGAGATATAGGACCAGTGGTATCCCTGTAGCTATGGCAGTCCCATACCTCCCTTAGACCAGTGGGCCCGCGTTTTACTGCGGCTCCATCTTGGTGTCTTACCCTCCTAGAGAAAAACTTATATCAGTTTATCTAAAGGGTTGAACACTTTGCCCAATAATGTGATAGGGAGATTGTTAAGAAGGTATGCTACTCTGGGTAGTAAAATCATTCAGATCGAGACAATTTTACCTGGGTGGGAAAGGTTAAGGCAGTGCCAGCGGTTCACTTCCATCATTAACAAAGTTATTAGAGGGCCAAAATTCTTGTGCTCTAGGTGTTTCCAGATATCTGAGATATTTATGCCTAGATATGAGAAGCTATGTGGAACCCAGGTTAGGTCTAAGCCTTGCATACATGAATTTGTGCAAGATGGATTAGGAGGGGGAGTAACACTAGTTTATTTTTTTTTATTGATTTGCAGGCCAGATAACTGAGTGAACTCTCTCATGGTCTCTAAGACGCTGGGAAGAGATTCTTTTGGGTGGGTTAACATTAAAAGTAGGTCATCTGCATATGAGGCAGTTAGGCATATATGCTGGCCTACTTGTATGCCCTTGATACCTTCAGTGGCTTGCAATTTCTGTGTGAGAGGGTCTAGAGCCACCAGGAACAGTAGAGGGATAAGGTGCAGCCCTGTCGTGTACCCCGCTGCAGGGGAAAGGGGGGGAGATGTCCTTATTTGTTAGGATTCTAGCGAGGGGGGCATTATACAGTACTCAAATCCATTGCCTAAAATATGGACCTAACCCATAGAGCTGGAGTGTTTCATGGAGGTAAGGCCATTATACAAAGTTGAAGGCTTTAGAGAAATCTATCACCATCACTACAATTGGGTCATTGGAGTGTATTGCAAGCCATTTAAGATCCAGGACCAGTCTAATTTTATCAATTGCAGCCCTCCCTTTACTGAAACCAACTTGGGATGTATGTATAATAGAGGGTATGACCTCCATCAATCAAGTGACAACATCTCGGCTGCAATTTTGTTATCGACTGAAATGAGGAGATCGGGCGATAGTTGATGCAGTTTAGGGGGCTGCCTGATTTTTTGGGGAGGAAGGTGATTAATGCTTCAAGCATAGTAAGGGGAAGAATGCCAGTCAAATGGGCCTCTTGTAATACAGCAAGGAGAGGAGTACTAATTTCCACATTCATGGCTTGGTACAGTTCTGTGGTCATACCATCTGGTCCAGGTGATTTGCCCATGGCCAGCTGGTTAAGGGCATTCAACAGTTCTGTTTTAGTAAAAGGTTTGTCCAAAGTCTTTTTCATATTTTCAGGTAACTGAGGGGTGTTAGAGGTAGCACAGAAGTCTGCCAGTTGACAATCCAGTTGGTTTGAACCTAAGGTTTCATGTGACTGGTATAGTCACTGATAGAAGTGTTGCATACCTTCGTTGATCTGTTTAGGACCCGTGACAACAAAGTCTCTCGAGTTCCTAAGGGAGTGGATATGTGAGGCAGCCTGTTGTTTCCTTAATTGAAAAGTCAAATGTTTCCCTCCTTTATCTCCTACCTTCCAATGCGCGTGTTTGGACCTGATCAACACCCAATTTGCCTTTTGTTGCAGCATGGTGTTTATAAGGTATTTTAACTCGACTATCTCCTGAAGAAGTATTGGGTCAGGTATGCAGGCAGTGAAGGCCTTGAATCTGGCTTCCAATGTGGAGAGTTCAGATTGTAGGTTATTTAGTTCTGTCTTCCTGCTTTTATTTTGCTGTACTGTATAGGCAATGATTTGCCCTCGCAGAACAGTCTTGAAAGCCTCCCAGACCGTGGCAGCAGATGTATCCACAACATGGTTCAGACAGAAATAATCTCTGGCTGTCTCCCGTATCATAGATTGGAATTGAGGGTCTCGAAGGAGTAGGGTGTTGCATTGTCATCTAGTACCCGATCCACTCTGCCCAGAAGGTGTACAGAGGCAAGACACTGGGGCATGGTCTGAGATGAGGATATTGTTTATCCTAGTAAAGGTAATATCATGGGCTGCAGGGGAATTGGCTAGCCAAAAATTGATCTGGCTATATGTGGTGTGAGCAGAGGCAAAGAACGAGTAGTCTCACCCCAACGGGGGATCTCTGAGCCTCACGTCGGTCATTCCCCACTCCGTCATAATTCATTGCAAGGCCAACACTGTTTTAGGATGTGTTTGGGGAGTTGGTTTTGATTTGTCGAGAAAGATATCTTGGGTAAGATTAAAGTCACCACCAATCACAATTGAAATTTGTGGGCATTCAGCAGCCAGGGACTCTATGGCTTGGTTGAGATCCAACAGGATTTCTGGATTAGCCATGTTTGGACCATATACATTTGCTAGCACCACATGTGCCCCAGGTGTGAGAACTGAACCGCTACCCAGTGGCCTTGAGCATCTGAGGCCACTTGCTCCTGTGACCAAGAGCATGATTTCTTAATCAGGATGGCCACACCTCTAGATTTAGTTGATGCTGAGCTTACTATAATACTACCTACCTATGCCCTCTTGAGCCACGATACAGTTCTTGCAGTGAGATGTGTCTCTTGGGATAAGTGCAATATCCGCCTGCAAGAAGTGTAAGAGTCTAAGAACCATAGACCATTTGACCTGGTGGTTTAAGCCCTTCACATTCCATGATATAAGTTTAACACTTGCATTGAAGTTCTGCATCGTAATTCCAGAGATTAGATAATGTACAGGTACTCACCACCTGTGTCCAGAAGGGATAGAGAAGCAGGAGTGGACAGGTTATCTGAGACAAAGGAGGGAGGGTCGGCTAAGTGAGAAGAGAAGAGAAGGTAATCTGTTCACTAAGTATAAATGGCAATAATAACCTAGTACAAGAGTAAGAACAATCAAGTTAAAGCACTAGGTATCCAGACAAAGTGAACAACTATTATAGTTAAAGCTAAATACAACAGTTTCCCCTCTAAGGGGTAAGTTAGATTAGCTCTTATGTGCTAGAAATTTAAAGACTATAAATGATTAAATGAGCACAAAGCTAAAGGTGAACTGGTGTATGCACGAGGGTGCAATCCTCAGCACTGTCGAAGAGGAACACTCAGCCTTGCCGACCTTTCACCTATGTGGGGAAGGATGGAGATGAACCAACCAATAACACATAGCTCCGTCCCCAGCTATCACATACTCGTACAAAAATAAGGCATTCAGAGATGGGGGGCCGGGGAAGGGGGAAGTGGAGATTGGGGTCCAGAATGGGGAGGAGGGAAGGAATTGGAGGGGGGAGGGAAGGATTTTGTTGCTGTAAGGCGTGGAGGAGGTTCAGAATATATTTAGCCAGTGAGGCATACAGACATCTTTCCAGTATATAGACTGTGTCCTCAGCAGTCCCTCACCACCGAGCAACAGTTGCTACAAAAGTCATAAATTTTAGAGAGTCAATAGTGCAGGTGAGGCCAAGTTAGCTAAGTTAGCTATTTGGAGGAGGGAGGTGGAGAAGCCCTGTACCACTCAGAGGGCGGTCCGCTGGAGGGTTCTTTCTAGTCTGGCTATGTGCAGAAGCCACTAGTTAAATTACCCCAAACTACTGGGTTTAGGATTCCTCCAGAGTCGCCCCTAAAGAATTAGCCATCATTGGTGAAAGGTGCCCTTACTAATCGGGCTTCACCAATTGCATTGCTAAATAGCATCATTGTATTGGGAGAGGAGCTGAATATATACCCAAAAAGAAGAACAAATTACAGATTTATAACATTGAGTCATTAGGAGCTTGCTCCCCAGTTGCAGCAGGTCTTGTTATATGAGGAGTAGTGTCCTGAGATAATGCCTCTGTGAAGGTTAGCAGCCCAGGTTTAACTGGGAGATTGGAGAAGTCCCGACAGTCCACCAGATCTGAGGGGAAATCTGCCCAGGATGTGGTTTCAGCCACCTCCATAATGAGATTGTCTGGAATGTCCTGCGCATCTGGTTGGTCTGGGGTGGGATGTTCCTCCTTGGTCTGCTTTGCAGGTGGTGCTGTCCCTGGGCCCTTGGAAGGAGATCCCTGGTCACTCGAGGAGTGTTGGAATATTCAAGTCATTTGATTCAGTCCCCACTGAGGTAGAGAGGTAGAAGATTGATCTGCTGACCATTTTAATGCTGTTTTGTTGTTGTTATCCATGCCGGATGGCTTCAGACAAGAAGGGGACCTGGGGGAGGCATTTGGTAGCAGTGCTGTCCGGGCAGAATTGTACTCCTCCCTGCAACCATCACCCGAAGACTGGTTTCTCCTATCCCTTGTTTGAGGTCCCAGAGGCCATAGCCGTCTGGGAATTGCAGTGCTGAGAGACATCTGAGGCCAGTGCTTGAGGGCCCAGTTTTCAATCTCCTGAGGTGTCTCAGCTGCTATGCCCTTCGAGACACATAAAGGTAGGCCAAATTCCTGAATCCATATTTGAACCCCTGTACTGCCAACAATTTCTTGATAGGCAAAAAGGCTTCCCTTCGAGCAGCTGCCTCTGCAGAGAAATCTAAAAAAGGATACTTTAGCCCCATGCCACAGCATTTCACCCCTGTCTCGGGCTGCCCTCAGAACTTTTTCTTTGGTATAGTATCGCAGCATGTAAGTGATAATGGGCCTGGGAGAAGCACTGTAAGACTGAGGGCCACTGGGTATGCAATGTGCCCTCTCTACCTCGACTGGTCCAAGCCATCTATCCCCAAGCATTTTAGGGATCTCTTCATTTAGAAATCTCTCTGTGTTCTGGCTTTCAAAACCCTTGGAAATACTGAGGATTCTAATATTATTATGTCACCCACGGATCTCTTGGTCTTCTTCCCGCTGCCACAGAGTGGCCAGCTTTTCATCTTATTCCTGTAGTCGCTGCAGTATTTTGGCATGGCCAGCTTCCAGATCATCTGTATGCTGTTTTGAGACATTCAGTTTGTCGTTAAGCACCCGCATTTCAGCGACCTTACCCGATAAGGTTGCTGAGATAGTATCTACCCTTGTAAGGAGAGTCTCCAGCATGGCTGTGATGTGTTGCAGTGAGGTGCTTACATCCACGGGGGGGATGGTTGCATCTTTGGAGGTTGTGCCTAGGCCTTGCATAGCAGATTTTGGCGAGGCCATTTCGGGACCGTGGCAGCAATATTCCCCAGGGTTTTAAGTGTGGCAGGGGTTTGATGCGTATTCCTCCACAAAGATTAGGCTGGTTGCAGCTGCACGTGTTGTAGAGTCCGCTGCCAGGTAGATAGTAATGGGGGGGCCACCATGCAAGATCGGTGCTTCAGGGTCTGCTCAGATCTGAGGTGGGTTGTGCGGTGACTGGCGCCACAGGACCATGAGTCGGATCACTGGTCACAATATAACCCACACCGAGCAACAAGAGAGGGCTACGGCAACATGTTAACACCTTAGGGAGGTTGGGGGTCCCTGGATGTCCACAGTGATCAACGGATTGTGGTAGCTGGGGATCGAGCCAATGGTTTAAGTGGCCATCTTCCTCGACGTTCAAGCTACTCCCCCTGGAAATTTTTAAGTTTAAGAAAAATATTGCATCCGTCATTTGTCAGGGCTTATGTGTGATAGGCAAAGTAGTCATTTTCATAACTGAAACATAGAAGCACAATTGGTCAACCTACTGTATCTCTCTCTTCACCTACAGTAAAAATTAAAAAATGGAAGAGGATTCATTAAAATGGGAAATAGAAAATCATGTGATAGTGCACAATATGGGAAATATACAGGCAACAACATTTTAAACAAAGTGTGTGTGTGTGTGTGTATATATATATATATCACACACATATATATATATATATATATATATATATATAGGCAATAAAGTTTGAAAAAAGAATATATATATATATATATATATGTAAAGAATAAGACACGACGAGTTGTGGTTTATGGGCTGATAAGAGCACGCCACAGGTACGTAATGAGGCATGAGGCACTTGTGCTGAGTGCCTTTAGCATCTGGGAAGTGCTCTTATCAGCTCATAAACCACACTTCGGAATGTCTTATTCCACTTATAAAATGGGTTCCCTGAGTAAAAAATTAAAAAAAATTACAAAGTTAGATTATCCACATAAAAAGCATTAAAAAGTGTAAAATACTATACTGCATATGTTAAAAGTTAGAAGAAAAGTAGTCCTTGCCACTGGAGGGTGCTGATGTATACACAGAAAAAGTCCTCAATATTGTATATCTTTTATGCCCCCATCCCCACACAAACACCTTGTAAAGTGCATTTCTTTTCAACATTTTCATTTTTTCCCCCAATGTGAGCTGGTTTTTGTGGGAGCAAGCATGGCCTTACTGACCATAGCTACCGCTTTTCTATGAGTGCTTTCTGGGTCATCGGAAAGCCACCAGAGGGTAGTTGTGTCTGTCTGTGCCCCCTCAACCCACAAACACCTTTGAGAAGATTTAGACTTTTTTTTCATACTGTAAGGCCAGAGCGACCACAAAGAGGGAAGGTTTCAGTGTTTTAGTACAACTGAGTGAGGAACAAGCATGTCCCTTATCAGCCCCGTACCTACTTGTTTGTAACTTTTCACTTATAGCAGCAGTACTGCATGGTTTTCTGTAATAGGCGACAGTCACTCTCTTCCCAAAGTGGGTTTACCACCTGTACTGATGGTGGTAGTTTTAAATAAATGTAACAATTATGGCAACAAGGCTGGTGGAGGTGCGGGTCTTGGCTTTGATTTCAAAGTCGTTTCTTGTAGCATGAGTGAATGCTCGGTGGATTGGAGGTGACTAGTTGTTATGCAGAGATCATGAATGATTGTTTTTCAAAGGGCAGCAACAAAGATAACACATTTCATTGTAAATGTTTTGTTTTACTTCAGTTCATTTGGGTACTTACTGAGCCTGGGAAGGGGTGCTGCAGGTCAACCACTAGCACAGACTTCTGGTGTTCCAGCTGGGTCATTTATTACAACAGAGAATTGGGCACAGTGATTTATCTTGTGGTAGGTCCTGACTGGCTGAAGAGGTGCCAGTTGGCACAATATGCCCTAATAAGGACAAGGATAAGGACAGGTACCTCTCAGCTAATCAGGACACAGAAAACTCCTGTCGCATTTTATAATATATATATATATGTAATAGATAACCCACTCTAAGGTGTGTGGTTGCGCCCTGATATACACATGCCTTGGTGTGCATTGTTACATATGAGGCTGCAGGCTGAGTGTGTCAACCACCCAAGGCTTGTGTATATCGGAGCGTGACTGCACACCATAGAGTGAGTTTTGTATCTTATAAAATGGCAAAATTGTTTTGGAGGGGGTAAAAGTGCAGGTGTGTGGTTGCACTCTGATATGTGCATGGTCATGTGATGTGTTTCAGCCAATCAACAGAGATAATTTTTCATACTCATTTTATAAAAATATATATATATATATATATATATATGCTCTGTAAAAAAAACTTTGTTAATGCATCATTAGGGCTCCAGTGATAAAAGTTGGGAAATGCAGTCCTAGGGTTTTCAACCCTAACACTCCATCCTGCATGCAGGAACAGGCATGGAGGGTGTGCCTTGGGGTTGTGAACCCTAACGCTCACACCATTCCATGAGTAAGTAAGCTGAGATGGGTGCAGTATAGGAGGATGGGGTGAACATTATGGTTCACAACCCCAAAGCACACCACGACACCTGTTCCTGCATGCAGGGTGGGGTTGGGGTGTTAGGGTTAGAAACCCGGGTAGGGGTGGGGTGTTAGAGTTGGAAACCCTAAGACCGCATTTTCCAACTTTTGTTGCAGGAACCCTAATAGTGCATTAACAATTTTTTTGCAGAGAATTTCTGTACCTTTAGGCCTATTTGGTGGTGGGAGCGAAGGACCCTCTGGGTCCTGTGCTCCCAACCACCCATAATTTTTTAGAGCTTGTAATTGTATCCTTATTTCCCTGTGGCCCTGCACTTCCATCACTCCATAATCCTCTGCGTATTTGCAAGTGGGAGAGCAGGGCTCTCTGCAATGTATGCATCAGTCCTGCACTCCCATCACTCCATAATGATATTCATATTTGCATGTGGGAGCACACAGTGCCATCCATCCATAATGTTTGAGATATTGTAAGTGTATACCTATTTCCCTGGAGGAGTGCTCCCATCAATCCTTAATAGTATCTGTATTTGTGTGTGGGAGCACAGAGCCCTCCAGGCCCTGCACTATTAAGATAGTGTAGTGCTACCTTTCTTTGCCTGTGGGAGCACACAGCCCCAGAACACCTGGCAATGTAACCTTCTCCTATAGAAAACACAGGAACATTTGAAACCAGTGTAACTCCACACTAAACTAGGCTCATCAGGGGCAAACCCTTTGTACCCTGAAATTTTCAGAACAAAATTGTAAACTGTTTCTTCACAGCAGAATGATAAAGAAACTACTTTTTACACTTCACATTACAATGTTATCCTAGGGAAATGAATCAAAATTTAACCTCACAGAACTCCAGAGCAAAGTAATATATTTTCACCAAACCAGTAAACAGCACATCTGTGGGACAATCTCTTTGTACCCTGAAAATTTCAGACCAAAATAACAAAGTGTTTTGTAACTGTGCAGTGACAAAAAAACATCAATTTTAAGAATCCTTTTTCATTAATTGTGAAAAAGAATCCTTTTCAGCAGTTCCTTTTTCTGCAATTTGCGGTAAGAGAAAATTCTTTTCCACAAATTGCGAAAAGAATCCTTTTTCGCAATTCTTTTTATGCAATTTGCAGCAAAAGAAAATTCTTCATTGCAAAATGAGGAAAAAGATCTTGTTACTAGTTGGGTACCGCAGGGTTCAGTATTAGGACCGGTCCTCTTCAATGTCTTCATAAGCAACATTGCAGAAGGACTGGAAGGAAAAGTATGTCTCTTTGCAGATGACACAAAGATCTGCAACAGAGTTGATGCACAAGGTGGGGTGGAAAGGATGAGAAGGGACTTGGCAAGGTTAGAGAATGGTCAAATGTATGGCAGCTTAGATTCAATGCTAAGAAGTGCAAGGTAATGCTCCTGGGAAACAAAAACCCAGGGGAAGAGTACACAATGGGGGGTGAGATATTAACAACAACAAAAATGGAAAGGGACCTGGGGGTAGTCATATCAGATGACCTAAAGGTGGGCAAGCAATGTGAGAGGGCAGCAAGGAGGGCTGGGGGGATATTGGGATGCATAGGGAGAGGCGTCACCAGCAGAAAACAGGAAGTTATTATCCCTCTGTACAGACAGCTGGTGAGACCCCATCTGGAGTACTGCATGCAGTTCAGAGAATCAATCTCCACAAAGACATAGACAGGATGGAAGCTGTCCAGAGGAGGGCAACTAAAATGATGCAGGGTCTGCACCAGAAGACATATGAAGAGAGAGACTTAAGGAGCTTAATATGTATAGCCTCAAGGAAAGGAGGAGAGGGGGACATGATAGAAACTTTCAAGTACCTCAAGGGAATCAACAAAGTCCAAGAGGGTAGCATCTTTCAAAAAGATGTGTGCAAGAACAAGGGGCTAATTTGAAGATGGGGCGGCTCAGAGGTAATTTAAGGAAGTATTTTTTCACAGAGAGGGTTGTGGATGCAAGGAATGGCCTTCGGAGGAGGTTGTGGAGTCAAAAACAGTGGTGGAATTCAAACATGCATGGGACAGTCATAAGGCAATTCTAGGGGGTGGGGTAGGAAGAAGTAGGCTGCTGGTTAACTAGGATCTGCAGCTTATCCAGTAGGTAGGGAAATGGGCAGACTGGGTGGACCAAGTGGTCCTTATCTGCCGTCAAATTCTATGTTTCTATGTTTATGTTTCATGGCATTTGTTTTTTGAGGTTAATGAAAAAGGATTTCCATGGCTAAAAAACTGTTTTCTGAACAAGTTATCAAAGAAATAACCCCAGAACCCAGTTCTATGGGCCCTGACTAGGTAAACATAACTGCTGGTGTTTACTAAAGTCCTCAATTTTTTTGTAAATGTAATTTTGTTTTCACTGCTAACTGAAAACAAGATGACAGCAGTTCAAAAAAGATTCCGCATTTGTGGCAAGAAGATTCCATGTTTGCAAAAAAGGATTCCACATTTGCAATAAAGAATTATTTTTTGAGTGGGACATCTAACTGGTCCAATAGGAAATAATGAGAAACTTTGAAATTTAATAATGTTGGAACAGAGTAATATTTTTTTTTACCAAACCTTCAAAAGGAACATCTGTGACCCAAGACCTATATACCCTAAAAATGTCAGAATACAATTCCACACCATTTTTGCACAGTGGCATCATAAAGAATTTCACTCAAAGTGGTAATTTTCACATTTCCTGACAATCCATATCTCCGCACACACACATCCTACTGGAATGAAACTTACCAGACCAAAAGATCTTTAGTCCCTGATGGTGCATGCAAAATGTCATGTGAATCACATGAATGGTGATGAAGTTATTAAAGTGCAAACTTTTCAGTTTAACACAGAAGTGAAGACTGAACCCTAATATACTGTAGGGGGCTACCACACCACAATATTAATTATATATATATATATATATATATATATATATAAATATATATGAAAAAAATTAAATGTTATGTCTGGGATTCTTAATCATATGAGCAGGAAATAGTATTATCAATAAAAAAACTGAGGCTCAGTACACAGTCATAGTTTAAGCTGCAAAGTGTACTCAATGACCACTTTTACAACACATTGCAGCATTGCACCCTTCTGTGCTATATAGAAAGGGGTTGCATGACTTTCCCTGTGCTAGCACACTGGCCAGTGCACCAGCACAGGAAATGTAGTACATGGAGGCAGAGTTAATAATGGTATTGGTATGCACCTAGATGTCATGCTATGCACAGTGGCTGCCTGGATTTCTCACACCTGGTCACAATGTGCAGCTGCCCCCCCCCCCCTTAAAAAGCAGTTTCTCAAGGAGTGTTGCCTGGTGAGCTGGAATGTCCATTCTGGGAGGTGGAAGGATTAGGAAGTGCACAATGCTGCCAAACACTGGACAGCACAGGATTGGGGCTTGGGAGGGGGATCTACTGCATGAATGTTTTGGTTTGAACGTGATCAGGTAGATCTGCAGGTGAACTATAATAAAACTAAGATATTAGTATTTGCGGAAACAACAACAAATATAAATTTATAATAAATAAGAATGAATTAGTGATGGTAAAGGAATTTTGCTACCCTCACATAATCTGGGCTAGAGATTCCCAGGGTTCATTGAAGACCTCTGGAGCCCATGCATTTGCCTTTATGGCTCCGACTCTGTGGAATACTCTACCTCCTCAGATGAGGGGGTACATGACTGTGGAGAGCTTTAAATCTGCTCTTAAAACATTCTTATTCTCCTTTGTCTATCTGGAGTGTTAATTTTTCAAATTTCTGATACTGTATAGCAGTTTATATTCACACCTGTTATATTTAGTGCTCCAAGCACACCCCACATATTCACTTCCTATTATTTTAACTGGTGGAACACTAGCACTGCTATGTATAGTGACCTACCTAATTTTCACTATCTTTTTTTTCCACCCCAATATGGAACCAGCAAATATAGTGAAAATAACATGTCACTGAATATTTCCTGTTATACAGTATTTTAAATAATTTTAACTATTTTATTGTTGTGTGTCTTGTAAAAGCGCTTTGATATTATTTGAATTGAGCTTTAAATAAATAAAGTTTATTATTATTCTCTCAGGAAGGAACATGGAGCAAACATATAAAAGAAATAGAAAACAAAAACAAAAAAGTTCATCCCAATAATGAACACATTTACATATAAATATGGGGGCAAATCTGTACAGGGAAATATAAAAGTTATAAGTGCCAAGATTAGAGGTCAACTACTACAGTATATGGAGAGAGACATGGGGTATCCAGGCTAAGATAAACATTGAGTCATGTTTAACTGAATTCTATAAAAGATTGCTGGGGCTACCAGGGAGCACTCCATCAGCCTTGGTTAGGGCAGAATTAGGGCAGGTACCCATTGAGTGCCAAATTACCCAAAGAGTGATATCTTACTGGCTTAAAGTATTTAATGTGAGTAAACATAGACTACCAATGATTTATTTAGAGGAAGCCATAACTTACTGTATATGAATCAGAAGATCTTGTTTCCAAGTACTTATACAGTATATAGTAGAAAGAATCATTAAACCCAGTGGGTTAATGTCATGTATAACAAATAGTCTTAGATACCCCTTGGAACAAATAACATCAGAGATAACAAATAAGAGTAAGGGATGTTTATGTCCAGAAAGATCTGGAAATATGCAAACAATACAAGGTATGTAACTGGTTAAAGAAAACCAAAAGAGACCATAAAATGGAACGATATCTGCAGCTTTTAACTAATCCTAATCTTAGGCAATTATTCACACAATTTAGATCTGAATATTTTACGAGCCAGTGGAAATCGAATCAATGCAATAAACTTAAAATAGAAACAGAGATTTGTTGTAATTGTGGACTTTGTCAAGATAATTTAGTTCATTTAGTCATTTTTTGCCCTCTATACAATACTTACACTAAAAAATACCTAGGGAATATATTGGGTGCCCTGGAATATGAACTGAAACATTTAATCACATATTTATTAAAAGTAGGAACAGGGAACATATTGGTCTCTGTGGCCTCTCTTCTTAAAATAATAGAAAGCAAAAACATTTAATTTACATAAGGACTCCAGTTAGAATTCTAATCATCATTAAGGTCTCTTTTGGTTGGTAAAATAATTTGTCTAAAATTCTTGTTCCTCCCCTTCTGCTATGTAATTTGTAAGCACAATGAACCTTTATTAATATTTATCTTTAACTTGGTAATAAAATTACCTTTCTCAGGTTCTTGTTAGAACTGCACAAAAGGAAGAGACAACAGACAAGTGTTGTCCAGATAATAAATGTAATTTATTACTGGTAAATAAGAATAATACAGGCTTACAACCAACAGTGTAATCACTGGGAGAGTATCCAGTTTCCTTACCTATAGGCGCAGTTAAGTCTCTCTGAGAGAAAATATATGATGCGAAGGGTCTTATACCCTGATAATAACCATGATAACAACTAATGAAGGTACATAAAAAGCATGTAATTGGCCAAAAACAGGTGGCCAGAGTAACTATCCTAACTAACATAAGAAGTTGCTTAGCTTAGCAGAAGATAAAAGTGAACAATAAGATCTGTAATGCTTCCAATGTCACTTGCTGTTACAGTTTGCACACGCACTATAGATGGCACTGTTTCCTAATAATTATACAATATAAATATAATGGAAAACATCTCCCAGTGGTACAATATATTGTGAGAATATAGTGAAGCAAAATATGCATTGCAAAAATACAGTAGAACTCAGATCTTGACACTTATGCTTATATGATATGTATCTATGCCCTCATATACCTACATAGGTGTTGCTATCTGTGAGGTGGGGGTATAATCAGGGGTACTGGTCCATGGATAACATTCCCTCCCTTGTTGCCTCAAAAGGGACAACAATCACAGGTAAGTAGTGGGATGAAGATAAAAAGTCATTTACAAGCCTGACACATGAGCCTTGTAAAGGAATTCAAGTTGTTCTTGGTGTTGTCTTAGAGTACATTGCAGACAGGAGAGGGTGAGTATCAGAAAAACAATCAAACATGCTGGAATAATAACAAAGCTTTAAAAGTGAGTTCTAACCAGGTATTGGATAGAACAGTACTTAAATCACCATCATGAATAAAAGCATTAAGGGCATCATCAGCCTGAGAAACATTATTCCTGATATAAATCAAATGTGAATCCTTTCTAGCTAAAAGTGATTTCAAAGAAGGTGTCAAAGGGTCAATGTGCATGTTAAACACGGGCACATATTGAGACAAAGCAAGCAAGCATTGCGGATCGGCATCAATAACATCTGGTTCAGAGAGAGGAACAGAAGTTATGACAGTGTGACCTATGACTGTTTTCTGCTATGGAATAAAACAGAAGTTAGGCATTTCAATAACACAAGATTTTTGACCATAAGCAACATTTTTGTGGTTAGTCATTACACAATACTGCCCATCCGAGTTAAAAGTGACTATTACAGTTGGCACCCTCCATCACTGTAGATGTATTGGACAGAGAAGGACTGGTTGGTGAGCCATGAAGTGAAGCAATGTACCTCTTCCAGGTAGCTTCGGGATTTAGCTGTTTCGGTGTCTGGCGCAGAAGATGCAGCTCGTGTAGATTAGGATTTGTCATCCTCGTCAACATCAGTAAGGTTTAACGGCAATTCGTCACTCAAGGTAAAGGCCCAGTCAAGGTGTTCTGGTGAATATCCGCAGACAGGTTTCACATTATCAGACATCACAGTGGCACAGGTAGTAATATCCTTTCTTGGCACAGCAGTTAGTGTGGGGTACCACCCAGGCTTAGAGCACAGAATGATAAACAAGCAATAAAGGTAATTCTGTTCTTTCATAATAAATTTCATCATCAAGGTGTCCGATGGAGTTAATGGCAGCCAATTTATCAAAAACAGATGTAACAAGATCAAAGTGGAGTAGTGATACAGTGAACGTCACAAACATATTATCATGGATCAAACAGGACTTAATAAAGTAGAAAGGTGCTTGGTTCAGATATGTGGAGACATAACCAAGGTTTCTGGCTGTAGACATAGAAATATTAACATTGTTTGCTAAACAAATAGTCATGCAACCATTGGATTTGCAATGTGGGTAATACCATTTACCCATTCATCTGTCATGGATGAGATCTGGGATGCAACCTGTTTCCAAGTCGCTGAAGAGATTGTTAACAGTGGAAATTACATAAGAGCCATAAGCGGAGAATAAAAGTTCTGGGGCAATATATTGCTTGTCTGCCTCATTATTTTGAAAAATCAGTTAATTAATCTTATCTTTAGTGTCATTGAACCCTTTGGCAATTTCCTGCATATTGTATATGGTAAAGCATTCTTCCTTGCTTAAACCATCTACATCATGTAACAGTGGGGGCAGAATATCATTCTTAACAGCTTGCTGAAAATGAAGAGTTTGTGCTTTAATAGCAGCTATGTCTGCTCTATTCCAAATAGACATGCCTGAGACAAAAAGGCCAGAAACAGTGCCTGCTGCACCGGTAACATCTGCAGTATCACGCCATGTGCATGGTCTAGCTTTAGCAGTAGGTCAGGGTAGAAAGACCCCTACTTGATCAGTGGTATGGGGGCCACTGACAGGATCATTAGTACATGTTTGATATGCAGATATAATCTGTAAGCATCATACTGTAAAAGTTTGAAGTATTGGCCGTGTGACAGAGACCAATCTCATCTATATTCCAATGTGTAAGATTGAAAATAACAGGTACATGCATACATTGTACATTACTAATCAAGGCTCCTGGAAGAGAAGTGGTGGTCAGACCACTAGGAGGGCCTTCCTCCTGGGGAGGGCAGTCAGTTATTTCTTCTTCAGTTGGTGGGACTACAGAGAGAAAAAGAGCTTCAGTAGCTACATAGTTATGAAGACAGAAAACACATTCCTTCTCAGAGGTGAGGCGGTCACACCAAGCAGGATCTATGACAGCAGTAAGGTTATAATGAACAGAATGTCTGGAGGAAGTCTATCAATTAGAAAGAGTACCATTTCTAGATATGTCAGTGCTAGGCCATCCATGGAAAGTACCATTGGATAGGACGCATTGTCTGTGTGTTGACAGAGATTTATTCTGGGATTCTGTCAGGGGAAGTCGTAGTAGTAGTCCCACCAAGATGAGGAGGTGCAAAATAGCCATCTTGCCAGTGTATCTGTAAGAAAACAGAAAAGGATTGTTAAGTGTGGGGTACTATTCTGCCTTAAGTGGGTTGAGAAAAGTAAGTTTTGTCACCTTTGTACAACTTGAGCTGATTAACATGAAACCACTTGTTGGTGGTCTTCTTTTGCTGGTGAACTCGGATCTGATCGACAGCAGGACTGAGTTTGTTGACAATGGGGTATAGGCCTTCCCATTTACTGGCAAAAGAATGAGTTGGTTGTCTGTATTGGAGAAGCATAACGTAGTCTCCAACTTGCCAGTTGACTTCTTTGACATGCTTATCAAAATGCGCTTTAGCTTGTTGTTGAGCCTTGCCCATTTGATTGACAGCAAACAGGTGTGTTTTCATGATATAATCATGAAGCTTTTCAACATACTTATCCACAGATACTGTATTTGCAGTAGGGGTGTGGAGATCAATCAACAGGTGCTCAGGTAATCTCATAGCTCTACCAGTCATAACCTCGTAAGGTGTGCACTAAGTAGTGGCTCTAGAAGTACCCCTAATTGCCATCAGGAGTAGTGACAAGAGGGAATCCCAATCCTTGGGATTGTCATTGATGAATCTGCATAACATCTGTTTTGATTCTTCTGTTGGCTTGTACTCCCTGGCCTGAGGATTGAGGATAGCAAGGGATGTGGAATTTGTGATCTACTCCAAGTAACTGGAGTGTCTGCTTCATCAACTCAGCTGAAAAACTGGTTTCCTGGTCTGAGTCTACCTTTAAGGGTAGGCCCCACCTGGAGAACAACTGATCCACCAGGATCTTGGCAGTTGTCTTTGCCATGCTTGTCTTAGTGGGAAATGCTTCTACCCACTTAGAAAACAAATCTGTGACAAGTGCATACTTGTCATTCTTACTGAAGTTGGTAAGGGGGCCAATGAAGTCAATTTGTATCGCATTTCAGGGTTCAGTTTGCCTTCGTGGCAACAATTTGGTGTTTCTTTTTATCAAAATTGGATTATTCTGGGCACACACTATGCAGTTATCCACATAGTGCTCTACATCTTTGGCCATACCAAGCCACCAGATGACAGTTTTGAGTCTCTGGAGGGTATTTCCTGTCCCCTGGTGTCCACCAGTGGGGAGTATCATGAACTATATGGATAATTCTGTTCACAGAGATTGTGGTGCAATCCACAGTTTGTCACCTGTATCCTCTTTCCGATACCAGATGAGTTTCTGATCACTAGACAAGTGTATTTTGTCAGAGTGTCTCCTGTATGGACTAACCACGGGTAGTGGTTGTTCAATTCCTTTGTCCAGGAATTTGAACATGTCTTTTAGTTCTGGGTCAGATTTCTGTGCAGCAGAAAGGTCCAATGGAGGTTCTGGTACTGGTTTCTGCCTGGTGTTAGCAGCTACTATAGCTGCTACAGCTATTGGATGAGTCATTGTCCATGTCTCCCCCCTCGAGCACCTGCTTTGGCAAGTGAGTCCACTCAATCATTGAATTCATGGTAAGGGTCAGAGTTACAGTGAGCCTTTACCTTGTGGATGTACAGTTTGTGAGTAAACTGCTGTGTCAGGATTTGTATATATACAAACAAATCCCTGTATTTGACAGGTGTGCCATCAGATGATGTAAAGTTATTTTCCTCCCAGAATGGTAGAAATTCAGTAAGGGATGAGCAGACCCAATTAGAGTCTGCAAAGATGATGGCATCCTTGTCACCGTGGGGCATGACCTCCAAAGCACAGGCCATAGCTGCCAATTTGGCATACTGTGAGTAGATAACAGTGCATTTCCTGGAAATGCATCTGAACTCACCTTCTTTGTCTAAAATGAGCACCCAAATCCTGCCACCTTCTCTCCATCTACATAAGTGTAGAGCCATGTGTAAAGATTTGGTGCATACTGGTATCTTCCAAAACATCTGGCATAGCCAGTAAGAATGGTCCCGGCTCAGATAAGTCAGGAGGTTGGAGTGGACAGTCATGGGGTGTACCTGAGTAGAGTAGGCCATGAGCCAAGATGGAAGCCATTTTAGCAGGCAGCACTTTAATTTCCCTGTCCTGCAAAAGCAAAGACCAGTAGGTGAGTCTGGTATTGGAAACTGACCCATCTTTTACTTTGTCTGAAAACAAAAAAATTAGTTGGGGTGTGACAGGTATGCAAAACAATGGAAGCATACTCAATGATGTACAGAAAATGTTTGACAGTCCAGAAGGTTGCCAAAAGTGTTCTTTCACAGAGGCTATATGTTTTTATCTACTGGGGATAACATCTGAGATGCATAGGCAATGGGCCTGTGCTACCCATTGTACTTTTGTGCCAGCACTTCAGATATGGCCACATCTGAAGTGGCAGTTTCCAAATGGAAGGGAAGGTTTGGGTTGTGGTTAATCAGTGCTGGGGCTGAGGCCAAGGCCTGCTTAAGCTGTGTTGCAGCTTCAGTGTGAGTGGGGTCCCATGTCCATGGGACATCCTTTTTCAGAAGTTCATACAAGGGAGCAGCCTTCAAGACAAAGTCAGTAATAAAATCCTTAGAATAGTTTACCATTCCAAAACACAGAATGCTGAAAATGGTGAGCACCTGTGTGCAGCATCTTGCAGATGTCATCCGAGAACACCAGGTGGATGCACAGAATTCAGGTGGTGCCTCTATGCAATGGAATGAAATTGGGGAGGGGTGTTTGGGAGACAAGGCCTTTAATACTCAAACTGCAGATAAAGACGAACTGATGGGTGCAATAAACAGTTCATCAGATAGCCACTCTGTAGAAATGTTAATAGATGGTACTGAAGCTACAGTAAAAGGCTCGGTTACTGAAATTAAAAATGAGATGTTAAGTGCTATGTCTCTGTTTAAAATGGTGGTGCTGGGTTCATTAGCAGAAATTAAAATATCTAACTTCAGTGGCTACTTATGTAACGGGATTAAGTGCTAAATTGGAAATGCTAAACATACGCACAGATTCTATAGAAAAACGGGTCTCACAGACAGAAGACTGTATGAATTTATGGACACAAAAAAATAAGAACTATTTGAAACAATTAGAGCTTCCTCAAGAACGTGTAACAGAGCAGGAAGACAGAGCTCTTCGGGGAAATTTGAGACTGTTAAAAATACTGGAGGGTGTAAAAGGCACTGGAGACTCCTTACCCTTTTTTGAAAAGATGTTAACACTGGCTATGGAGCGTAGATACCCCTAATAAAAAATTCAGCTAGATCGGGCACATAGAGCAGGCAGCCGTGGGGGCAATAACAATGCTTTTCCAAGGACAGTATTTGCTAAACCCCATATATTTTTGGATAAGGAAGCAATTCTAGCTAAAGCTCACAAAGAGAAGGGGTTAACATACGAAACAACTAAATTCAATGCATTTCTGGATACATCTCCTGAGACAACTGCAAAACGAAAGCTGTTTAATCCGATAAAGGAAAAGCTGTTCCATAAAGGTCTTAGATTTTCAGTGAATTATCCGACTAAGCTGCACTTTGTGGTTAGGGGAAAAACTACACACTTTTGATGATCCAGATGAGGCAATGGCAGCATTTAATGAAACTTATGGCTGAGCAGTAATAAATATGAAGGGAAGGAGGGATCCAGGGGATAGGCATAGAAATGTGGAGGAGATGGAAAGAAGGGAGGCAGGAGAAGTGGGGATAGACAGAGCAGAAGGGTTAATAATGATGATGGATTAACTCCTATACATTTTTTGTATAGCAGAAAAGATGTAATAATAGGTGCTCTTTTTTTTCTTTTTCTAATACTATGAGTACCCTTTTTCTTATATTAAAGATATGAAGCTACACAAGATAATAATCTTTCCTAGCTCTGGTCTGTCTTATCTTGTATGCTCAGAGTTTAATGATGATCAATTTTGGTGATTATGTTTTTTTGGGAGGAAGCTGGAACCTTTGGGTTTCCAGTAATGAGGGTGTTTAGGGTGGTGGGGGGACAAGTAAATGGGGAGTTAATATAAAACCCATAAAACAGCCACATTTTTTAAGGATTTCTATTATTTGTATAATAATAAAGGAAAAAAATAAGAAAATGAGGAAAATGAGACGAAAAGAAAAAAAAACAAGAAAAAAATTTTTGGTAAGGTATTTGGCATAATTGGCGAGAGTGATGTGGGAGGGGGGAGGATGCCCTGTTAATAAGAGAAAAACACGAGTAATTCTCTTTGGATGTTGTCCTGGAATGCAAAAGGTCTAAAGAATAAAATGAAGATAATACTCATAATAAAGTTTATGCAAAAACAAAAGATAGATATAGCAATGCTACAGGAGACCCATTTCTGGGGCAAAGAATCTACATGGTTTATGAATAGATGGGGGAATGGTATAGTATCGAATTATTCAAATAATTCTAGGAGTGTTGCAATATTGTTTAATAAAGCAAGTCCATATTCAAAGATTATTAATTTGAATATTAACACACAAGGAAGGTAGGTTATAGTAGAAATAAAAACTCCCAACTTTAAAATAACAATGGCAGCAATTTATGCACCAAATGAGAATAGTCCTAATTTTTATACACAGTTCTTTTTGACACTATCAACGTTTCCACCCCCATACATAATAGCAGGTGACTTCAATTTAGTAGTATATGCACAGGATAAAACATCCAAACTAGATAAAGTGCGTAGATAAACACGAATGACTATTAAAAAATACATGAAGGAGATGGGACTGGTGGATCCATGGAATAGTAAATATCCAGAAGAAAAAACGTTTTCTTATTATTCTGCTGCCCATCATTCATACTCTAAAATTGATTTCTATCTTATATCTGAAACTATTCTTTTTTTTCGGTTACGGAAGTAAAATATACAGGCATCTTGATTTTGGATCATTCACCCTGCTTATTAAACATTAAAAATAATAGAACACAGACTAAGTGTTGGAATTGGAAATTAAACTATTCACTTATACATATACCGACTATTGCTCAGAAACTAAGAGGGGAAATTAAGGAATTTTTTAACAATAATTTTCAATCTCAGATTTCAATTAATATAATTTGGGATACATTTAAGGTATGGTTAAGAGGTCGGGCAACTGATTTAGAACATATTAAGAAAAAGAAAGAAGAACTAGTAGTTAACAGGTTATCAAAAGAAATACAAACCCTACAGTTTTTACATATTCAAACTCTGGATGATAGAGTATTGAGTAAAATAAATCAAAAGAAAGATGAGCTGAACAATATTCAATTAAATCAGATTAGTCAACAAATAATGCGTACAAAAGCAAATTATCTATATTTATCAGATGAGCCCCAGAGGTTATTGGTGTGGCAAACAAGAAGGGATCAGCAAAAAAAGTATATACTGGCAATAAAAGATCAACAGGGCAGGTTAATAGAAGATCAGGATGAGATCAATGGTTGCTTTGTTGATTACTACCAAGACTTATAGAAGTCAGAATGCTCTAATCATAAAGTAGATCAAATTAAGCAATATTTACAGGAATTGCCTCCATTATCTATACCCTTTAGAGTTCATAACCAACTAATGGCAGATATTTCGTGTGAAGAAATTGAAGCATCCATTGAAAAAATCCCGTCGAATAAGTCTCCGGGCCCCGATGGGCTAGTAATTGAATTGTATAAACAATTCAAACATTTATTGATGCCAGTGTTGGTCATTTTATTTAATTCATTTAATCAATCTAAAGCAATACCTGAATCTTTTGGTGAAGCAATTATACATGTTTTCCCAAACAAAGATAAGGACCCGCTGATCTGCTCCTCGTACCATCCCATCTTCCTATTGAATGTAGATCATAAAATCTTTACAAAAATTATAGTGGAAAGACTAGAAACTATTTTACCAATGATTATAAATACTGATCAAAATTGATTCATAAAGGGTAGAACAATTAGAGTAAATATAAGGCACACTATTAATATACTGTCTCTAGCTAAGGATGAAGAAGCAATTTTATTAGCATTAGACTCAGAAAAAGCATTTGATCAAGTGGAATGGAGTTATATGCTAAAGGTGATAGAGGAGATGGGTTGGGGGAGCAAATCAGCAGGTGGCTTCAATTAATGTACAAAAACCCAATGGCTATAGTTAAAACTAATCATAATTATTCAAAAGTTTTCAAGCTTTTAAGGGGTACAAGACAAGGATGCCCATTGTCTCCGATACTATTTATAATGGTAATAGAAACATTAGCAGATAGAATAAGAGCAAATTTAGCTATTCAAGGAATCAAGATAAACAATAATGAGTATAAATTAAGTATGTATGCAGATGACATATTATTATATATATCTTCACCGGAAACATCTATTCCAGAAATTATTGAAATATCAAAAAATGTTGGTTTATTATCGGGCTATAAAATTAATTGGGGAAAAATGGTAATGATGCCACTAACTCCAAATGGTGTAATACATATCCGGAAGCTCATCAAATAAAAAGAGATAGTGTGATCACATATCTGGGAATTAAAATCACAAATAATTTCAAACAAACAATAGCAATTAACTATGACCCCTTAATGGTACAAATATCAGAAGAATTAAATCATTGGAAATTCCTGCCTTTAACATTGATCAGTCAGATAAATACAATAAAAATGAAGAGTTTGCCCAAATATAATTTTCTTTTTCAATCTCTACCATTAATGCCATCACAAAGACATTTTCAGCAAATAAAGACAATAATGACAAAATTCATTTGGAATAATAAACTGTCAAGGATCGCTTACTCCCATTTAATACTAGGAGAGAGAGTGTGTGTGTGTGTGTGTGTGTGTGTGTGTGTGTGTCTGTGGGAGAGAGAGAGAGAGAGAGAGAGAGAGAGAGAGAGAGAGAAGGGGGGAGAGAGAGAGACAACATCTCCTTTTAGCTATGTATCTCCCCTACCCACATTATTGTGATGTGGGATGGGTTAGGTTGTATTGTTTGTATGAACAGGAGGAGATAAATTACATTTTTATCTCTTTTTCAGATTCCCTAGACACTTGTTGTACATCAAGTTGCTACATTCTCAGTATATATTGACATCAGTACATATCAGGCTGCATGGTCTCAATTCCTTGAGGTTCCTCGACTAGAGTTTTTTGTTTGACATTAATATTATCAATTCATATTTAAATTATCATTTATATAGTCCTGAGGTTTTTGTAATTTCTTGGGCCTTTTATTTAGCTTGAGAATACATCTGGGTGACATGTCCAGCTAGGTTTTACACATCACACAATGTGCACTGATGTTTTTTAGACAACTTTACTGGTAATTCTTGTCTTTAATGCATACATTGTAATTTCATGAGCCCTGTAACTATCTTAGTTTGTCTTTAAGCTGGGTGGGAGTTGCCTTTCAGTAATCACATCCTTATACTGACTGTGACACTCATGGCTTGATTTGGGAGTTATCTGCTTCAGCAGTGTTATCTTATGTCAATTAAATTTATGTGCAGTAGGATTCTTGGTATGTGTGTTGCACCAAGCACATCTGAACCCAAGGTTCTTTCGGACTGAGGGCAGTATTGTACTGTTAAACTTCTCTGACATCATCTTCTGTTTTTTTTTTTTTTTAAATGAGTATTTTAAACCAATGGGGGTTTTTCTCTGCATTATCTAGCTGTTATAAGTATTGTATTTTCTAAACAACTGCCATGAGCTTCTGAAGAAGGACTGGTTGGTCCGAAAGCTAGAGCACTTTGTTCTTGTTGTTACATCTATGTTGGTCCATTAAAAGGTATCAAATCATTTGCTTCTGGATCATTTAATACAAGACAGGGATAATGGTGGGTTAGCTCTACCAGACATGTATAAATATTTTTGGCAGCACAAATTGTTCCAATATGGGGAATGGATACATAAGAGAAATAATTCCTATAAATCAACAGTATTTGAGTGCAGTACACATCAATATACGGCTATGATGCAATTATTACACTCAGATTATAATAGAAAAAAGAAAAATAGTGGTCTGAGTCAAGCTACTGAAACTACAATATAAGTATGGAATAAAGCTCATAGTTTAATTAAAGAAAAGGACATAATTTCTCTATATTCACCTATCATGTTAAATTTTAAATTTTAACCTTCAGTAACAGATAATGTTTTTCAAAGATGGTATAGGAGACATATTAAACAAATTAAACAGGTTATAGGTAAAGAACAGTTTAAGACATATTCAACTCTTCGACAAGAATTCAATTTACCAAACACACACTATTTTCAATATTTGCAATTACAAAATTTTATACAGACATCCTTTAAAAAAACAGAATAAGAAATGGCTATCATCTTTGCTAAATCTTCTGGAAGATAGAAAAGAAAAGGGAAAATTAATATCAATCATATATAAAGTATTAGCAGGTAATGTTGAAAAAGAACAACAGAAAATAATAAAAAAATGGGATAGGGACTTTGGTATAAATATAACTGACACCATATGGCAGAATGCAATAAAATCATATACATATTATGTAAAAGCTAGCAAGCTTCAACAAATTCAAATAAATATGTTTTTTTGAACCTGCTATACCCCATCTAGACTAAACCATATCAATTCCACTATTATAGAAAAATGCCCCAGATACGTGACTACAACTTGGACATTGTTCCATATGTTTTATGCATGTCCATGTCTCTCAAATTTTTAGCATGAAGTTGTGGGGATTATACAAAATATGTTAAATAAAGAAATAGCCAATACAGCACAATTGGCACTATTAATGATACCGCCTATTGTATTAGAAGAAGAAGAGAAAATCTGTATCTCAAAATCAACAATAATTGCAAAGAAATGCATACTGCTTAAATGGAAAGACGGAAATTCTCCAAAAATTCAGACTTGGGTAGAATTTATGATGGAAATTATGAATTTGGAAAACATATATTATATTAAAGGTGGACAGGAACAAAAATACAATAACATTTGGATCTCTTTCAGGAACAACATGGGATTGAATAACAATAATTAATAAAAACTCTTGATAAAAACTTTTGTGGTTTGGGCCTCCTTCCTCCATGTTTTTTCTCCCTCTGTCACTCTTACTTTTTCCCTCAATTATGATGATCACAGATGCCCTGCTTATGACAACCATCATGATGAACAAGATGGGCTCAAGATCTGAATTGTAGTGGGAAAAAAAATGAAATAAAAAAAAATAGTTTACCGTTCCTAGGAAGCGACTGAGTGTTGCAACACTCATAGGAAGTGGCAGATCTTACAAGCCCTGGATCATTTTGACAGCTGGGCTTCTGCCTTGATCTGTAATATATAGGCCAAGGAAGATTACCTCTTTTTCACACAGTTGTGCCTTAGAGGGGTTGCACTTCAGGCCTGCTCTCTTAAGGAGAGATAGACGTTCATCTAGAAGGGCCAAATGATCTTCCTTCATGGTGGTTGCTAGAAGCAAGTCATCCACATATTGCAGGAGACACTGGGGTGTGGAGAACCCCTGCAGGGCATCCATCATGTGGAGATGGAAGAGGGAAGGGCTGTTGTGAAAGCCCTGGGGAAGAAAGGTCCAGGTGTACTGGCACCCATCAAAGGTGAAGGCAAATTTGTATTGACTTACCTGTGCTAATGGGAGAGACCAAAACCCATTAGAGATGTCAGGTGTCAGCAACTTGAGTACATCAGGTGCTGATGCTACTGTTGGAGCACAACTGGGGGTGACTTGATTAAGTTTCCTGTAATCAACTGTAAGTCTAAAAACTCCATTTGGCTTTTTCACAGGCCAAACAGGTGAATTGACAGTAGAGACACAAGTCCTAATCCCTCCTTGTTGTAGCACTGATTGAATGGTCTTTCTCAGTAATGGAAAGGCTTCAGCAGGAAATGGATACTGCTTTTACCTCACCGGCTTAGGTCCTGGAATCTCAATGGTGGTGTGCATCCTACCACAATCATGCTTGTTGGTAGCAAACACATCAAGGTGTTTTTGCAGCAAAGGTGCAAGTTCAGAAAACAGGTCCTGCCTGTTGAACAAAGCCATTAAGTCATACTCCTTGTTGTTATCGGAAATGGCTGCCACCACGTGTGAGTCTAGAATGGTGACAGCATGGCATTGTCCTTTAATCTGAAGGAGTAGCCTGTTGGTAAGGTCCACTACACAGCCATGGAGTGCAAGAGAGTCAATTCCCAATATACTGGGATGATGAAGTAATACCATGAGTTGAAAGACAAAATCAGTGCTGTGGTGGCCTACCACTACAGGCAGAGGAACAGATCAATAGGTGTGTAGCTGAGTAGCATCTACACCCTGTGCACTGGTCTTCCAGCCAGTAGACCAGTCCGATGAGGCTGGGTTACCTCATGAAGAACTGACATGGCTGCTCCAGTATCCAGAAGCATGGTGAGGTGGCAGTCCCCAACCGTGGCCTTCACACTGGGCCGTCTGTTTGTGTCAACAAGCAAGTCACTCACAATCCAGACTGGGGCCTGTAATTGTCAATCTGCATTTTCAGAATCATCTTTATCATCCTGTTCCTGAAATCTGAGGCCTGCAGGATCTTTACAGGCCTCCTGTATGTCTTGCATGGGATACAGATGTGCCCATGACATCACAGGCACAACATCGGCCTGTACGGGTAGTTCCTCCTTGGTCGCCGCATCGGCCTGGCCAGTAGTCAGTGCCATAAAGGATTCTTTCCTCAGCTGTTCAACAACTAAGGGCAGGAATGAATTTCCCCAGCTGCATGGCTGTCCAGCAGTCGGGGCGAGAGATGCTACAGTACGCGTAGGTTACTTCTGTCTTCCAGCATGAGCTTCCTTCAATTTTTTGTGGAGGGTCTTGTTCCCATCTTTTAGGCTCCAATAGCTGAGGCCATTATGGTACTAGCCATCAGGTTGGGCATTTGGATTTTTTAATTGCTTTTGTCTCGGTTTCTGTTGTTTCTATGGTTCCGGTTCTCACCCCCCTTGTGCCACTGCTTGTCATCAGAAGGGGTATTGTTTTTCTCGTTGTTACCTTCCACAGTATAGTGGACAGGCATGTTGGAGGTAGGCTGTATTGTAGCTACCTGAGTTGCCAGAGCTTGAATGGTGGCAGCTTTGTTATTTTTAGCAGAAGCCAAGTTACGGAGGTAAACCTAGAAGGCATGCCCCATCTTGGTGAGGATTTCTGCAAAGGTGTCGGTCTCCAGGTAAACATTGAGTTCAACCTTTTCTAGAAGGCCTGGAGTCATGTTCTGGATGTACAGATCCTTGTACTCAGTTTGATCTTTGTGTGTGATCTCACCAGCCAGGCCCTTGCCAGACTTGTAAGCGAGTCACAACCATTAATGGTAAGCCATGAGGCTTTCCTTCACACTCTGCTTAATCTTGTAGGCCAATCAGGCTCCAACAACACCTGGGGCATTGGCAGCAAGGAGCACCGCTGAAATGCCATTGTAAGCAACCTGGTACTCGGGTTGGAGAGAAAGCTTCTCACAGAGGAAGTGCACCTTCTCCAAATGGCAACTGAGGTTGTCAGTCAGACACATCTGTCTGATGCTTTGGGCAATTTGTTGGACAGAGTGAGTAACTTGCAGGGGATTGAATGTATGAGGAACTACGTTCATATCTAAATGTTCCATAGCACTGCGGAGGGCAGCTTCCACCACCGCATCAGCGACTGCTTTGAATGCATGGTCCTGATTGACAGTGTCCTCAAACATTCTGTTAATTTGTTTCTGGATGGTTCTTCTTCGCTCATCCAGTGCAATCATATTGGTAAGGGCCTTGTGGATTAAGCCATGCACTTCCGCATTGTCCTCTGTGGTGAGGGGGGGCTAATGGTGGCATGCCATGAAGTATAGTCCATCCTCCTGTATCATGGGGGCTGCCGTCTTGGTGTATGATGTTGCTTCAGCCATGTTTGTGAAGATGTGGCAATGTAGAGGGCATGCGTACATAGGCACCATCTTGGGGATGGCTGGAGAATATGACAGCCCTATGGGGTGTAGACTTGGGCGTGACGTAGCAAGCCTCATCATCGAAGTCAGAGTCATCATCACCAGATGATGCAATGTCAGTGGGTGTATACTGGAACCCATTAATTGCCTTAACATGGCCATCGAGAAACTCTTGCTGATGGTGCATTTTTCGTCATCTTTGCTCTACACTTCCTGTGACAAACTCATGCAGTGCCCTGCTCAATACCCTTTTCAACCTCATGCTGCAATACTCTGCACGCGACGCCCAATTCGACATTTTCCCTAAGTTCTTTGTCTAGCTCACGACTCACTCTCTCATTCTCTTCTTTCAACTCAGCATTATCTTCTCGCAAACCTTCATTCGTATCACTCAGAATATGCTGTTTCTTATCACATTTCAACTGTTCACAATCATCTCTCAACATACAAATTTCTCGCTCACAGTCTTGAGCAGTACAGTGCAACAGTCTGTTATTGGCATCGCAGAGTGACTGTTTCCTCCACTAGTGTCTGTTCCCTTTTCTGTAACTCCGATGCCTGCAAGCCCATCTCTTTTTTTAGAGACGCATTTTGCAGTTCAAGGGAGACACACCTCACTGTGAGACTCAACAGCGGTATGTAGAGCCGCAACCAAGAGACCTTTAAGGTTGTATTTCTCGGCTTTTTGTTTGGACTCTAAGTATTGTTCTGAGATTAGCAGTAATGGGTTGTCTGCAGACTTCACATCCAGTGTGATATTGGTCCATCCTCCATGGGAGGTGAGGTAGTTCAAGACATCCAGTCTCAACTCAGTGCAAAGTCCAGGCATAACAAACAAGGGGTAAACAAACAAAGAAGCAGTCAGAAAACTAGATAAGATCCTTGGCACCATCACCCAATGGCTTTCCAGTCCCTCATGGGCAAACGGTGGTGCCAAGGTGGTTCACGGTCACTCGCAGAGGGGGTGTATCAGGGTCCATGTGGATGTGCCATGCCTGAGACCAGGGCAGAGTGTGTCTGTCACAATAACAACTACTGTAAGTATGAGTAGGTCCAAGTAGGCAAGAGATGCACTACACTACTCGACATTCAAAATTAATTGAATGGAATCTTTAATTTGCGCATTCCAACCTGCACACGGTCGCCAAATGTAACTTGGTAATAAGATTACCTTTCTCAGGTTCTTGTTAGAACTGCACAAAAGGAAGAGATGACAGACAAGAGGTGTCCAGATAATAAATGTAATTTATTACTGGTAAATAAGAATAATACAGGCTTACAACCAACAGTATAGTCACTGGGAGAGTATCCAGTTTTCTTACCCATAGGCACAGTCAGGTCTCTCTGAGAGAAAATACATGATGCAAAGATTCCTATACCCTAATAATAACCATGATAACAACTAAAAAAGATACATAAAAATCATATAATTGGCCAAAAACAGATGGCCAGAGTAACTATCCAAACTAACATAAGAAGTTGCTTAGCTTAGCAGAAGATAAAAGTGAACAATAAGGTCTGTGATGCTTCCAAGGTCACTTGCAGTTACAGTTTGCACACACACTAAAGATGGCACTGTTGCCTAATAATTATACAATAAAAATACAATGGAAAACATCTCCTAGTGGTATAATATATTGTGAGACTATAGTGAAGCATAATATGCATTGTTAAAATACAGTGGAACTCCAATCCTGAAACTTATGCTTATACAATAAGTGTTTATGCCCTCAAATTAGTACATATACCTACATATGTGTTGCTGTCCATGAGGTGAGGGTACAATCAGGGGTGCTGGTCCATGGATAACATATCTTTATTTCAAATAAATTGAATAATGTGATATTTTAATGTAATGTAAAGGACATGGATGTACTGTATCATGACATGGAGGGATATTTATCTTTTAAATCTGTTTTTGTATGTAACAAAGCAAAAGAAAAGCAATTGTTGTATATGGTTATATGTATGTCATGACTTACTGTAAGTCGAACAATAAACTTTTGATTGATTGATACCACATGGATGCCAGGGAATTCAGTCATTATCAGATTAGATTTCAGGGTAATTGGATCACCAAAGAAGGCTGTCATTGTGGGCCATAAAGGAGTAGTACAGCCCAAATGTGTAAAAATGTATGATGTGCAGAGCATTTTGATTTGTGTCTGTAGTCCTGGTGTGTCTGTTAAGAGTTTTTTTCTAAATTTTCCTGCTAGCTATACATTAGTTTTATGGACCCTGGCGATCTCCATCTTAGCAAGGTTCATTGCTCTTCTATTTCCTATAATGTCTCCTGTCCTATCTGACAGTGACGTGTCTGGGACCACTGATTCAGCAAGTACTAGTGATAGGAACCTGATGTTCTAGCCTCCACTAAATAGCCCTAATTCAATATTTTTTTGTTTTCTTTGTGTGTACCAGGTCTAGCCAGCAGGAGTAAATGTTTTGCTTTTAAAATGTTTCATCATACTACACAGAGCCATAAAAAGAACACAAATCTCTCCAGATCACCAGTGCTATAATTAGTAAATACTGTAGCTGTTTTCTTACAGAATAATCCACTCAATTAACCCTCAAGTATTTGCTAAATTGTAAATGCAGCCATTAGTGCTCACTGGATAAGGAAAATTACATAATATCACAGCTCTGCTGTTGTATATTTTCTCTAAATCAGTGCTTGCTGAATCCATAGCCCTAGATACATCACTGTCACATGAGACATGATGCATTGTAGGAACAAGAAGAGCAATAAACCATGCTAAGATGAAGATCCCCAGGGGCCATAAAAGTACCATAAAGTGAGCAGGCTAATTTAGAAAAAAAATTCCTAATAGCAGACCAAGAGAAGCACACACTAGTGTTGCAGACACAAATCAAAACACTCTGCATAACATATGCTTTTGCAAATTCTGACTGTACTACTCATTTAAAATATGGGGTGAGGATGGTTGATGCACAACATCAGCAGTAGTGCTATGTGCTCAGGGTGGAGGCCACGGTATGGCACAATGCTCTGGATATCATGCCATTGGTGAACCCCGGCTGCTGCCACACTGCCAGCATAATAGTGGCTGCACAGTCTATTTGTGACCAAAAACACCTGAAATGTCAATTTGAGTTTACAAGGATGGGGGAACACCTCCGGGAGGACCTTGTGGGGGAGGAAGTCATGGGTGGGGTGGAGGGCAAATGGGCCAGATTAAAAGAGGGCACAGTAAAGGCAACAAACCTGTATGCCAGGCAAATAAGCAAAAACAAAAGGAGGAGGAGACCATTATGGTTCTCGAGGGAAGAGGCAGAAAAGGTAAAGGCAAAAACAATGGCATTCAGAAGGTATAAGGAGACCCAGAGAGAGGAGAACAGGGAAGTGTATCTGGGGAAATGGAGGGAGGCAGGCAAAGCAGCAAGGAGAGTAAAGGCACAAGCTGAGGAAAAAATAGCCCAGAAAGTATTGAAGAGGGAGAAGACATTTTTCTGGTATATTAGCAAGAAAAAGAAGATAAAGGGAGGGATTGTATGGCTAAAAAAGGAGGGCGGGGGCTGTACACAGGTGTACCAAGAAAAGGCAAAAATGTTAAACAAATATTTCTGCTCAATGTTCACAGTAGAAGGAGAAGGGAAGGGACCACAAATAAGCACCAAGAGCTGCGAGGGGAGGGAAGTGGATATCAGTCCCTTTTCTGAGGAGAGAGTCAGGAAAGCACTCGCTAACCTTAGTGTGGACAAAGCCATGATGGGGTACATCCAAGAGTGCTGAAGGAACTCTGTGAGGGTGCTAGCTGCACCCCTTAGCAGTTCACTGGAGACTAGAATGGTCCTGGAAGACTGGAAAAGAGTGGACGTAATTCCACTCCACAAAAATGGTAGCAAGGAGGAGGTGGGAAATTATAGGCTTGTCAGCCTGACATCTGTAGTAGGGAAACTGATAGAAACACTAGTAAAGGAAAGAATAATGAAACACCTGGAATCCAAAGGACTGTAGGACATAAGGCAACATGTCTTTGCATAGGGGAGGTCATGGCAAACAAATCTACTAGGTTTTTTGACTGGGTAACCAGGGTGTTGGATCGGGGAGGGGCAGTGGACATTGCCAAGCTGGACTTCAGCAAAGTCTTTGACACCATTGCACATCAGAGGCTGGTAAACAATTTGAGTAGCATGGGTGGGCAATAAGGTGCTAACCCAGGTACAGAACTGGTTAGGGGATAGGAGGCAGAGGGTGGTGGTAAATGGACTTTGCTCAGAGGAGGAGGAGGAGGAGGAGAAGAGAGTAACCAGCGGGGTACCACAGGGGTCAGTACTGGGGCCAGTCCTCTTTAATGTCTTCATTAGCGATATAGCAGAGGAACTGGAAAGAAAGGTCTGCCTCTTTGTGGATGACACCAGTATCTGCAAAAAGTTTGGCAGCTAAGGTTTAATGCAAAAAAGTGCAAAATAATGCACTTGGGTCACAGAAACCTGGGGTTGTGGCACAAACTGAGGGGAGAGATACTTGCAATGACCAAGCAAGAAAGGAACCTGGGGGTAATCATATTGAAGGACTTGAAGGAGGCTAGACAATGCGACAAAGCAATTGGGAGAGCTGATGGGATGCTGGATTGTATAGGTAGGGTAGTATCAACAGGAAGAGGGAAGTGGTGTTGCCCCTTTATAGGTCATTGGTAAGACCCCCACCTACAGTATTGTGTCCAGTTCTGGATACCACATCTCCAGAAAGACAGACAGGGTGGAGGCTGTCCAGAGGCAGGCTACCATGATGGTACAGGGTTTGCATTAAAGGCCCTATGAGGAGAGGCCAAAGGAATGCAACAAGTAGACCGAGGAGGAGAGAAGGGGGGGATATCATTGAGACCTTTAAATACCTCACAGTGGTGAATAAGGTACATGTGGGAGATATCTTTCAGAGAAAAGGGTGCTCTAGAACAATGGATCATGATAAGAAGCTGGAGGAGGGTAGGTTCAGGTGAGATGTGGGGGAATACTTCTTCAGAGAAGCAGTGGTGGATGTCTGGAACAGTCTTCCAGTGGAGGTAGTGGGGGTGAAAACAGTGGTGGGATTCAAAAGAGCCTGTGATAGGTACAAGAAAATCATAAGGGATAGGAAAAGGCTGTAAAAGAAGGTGCTGTAGGCCTGAAAGGGTCTGCAGGGTAAGCAGCATAATGAAAAAGGGAAGACTGGATGGGCCAAGTGGCCCTTATCTACCATCAGTTTTTATGTTTCTATATGTTTCTAATTTGCATAATTATATGCAGCTTCACTATCACAGGGGACAATCTGCCCCCTACAGATAGTGACTTCTGCTTGTGTATGTCATATTTGATGGGTGATGATACAGGGAGCCATGTGCACCCCAGATACTGTTACCTACTGCTGTGACTATGTGAAGGCCCCTGAATGTTTTTTTTAAATGCTCCCACTAATTATGAAAAATCACTTAAAGTGTGTGTGTGTGTGTGTGTGTGTGTGTGTATGTGTTATTGATCATTTTACATGTCTGGTGAACACACACTTTGGATATGTTTGGTAAAAACAATTAACTTGATAATTTCAGAAACAATGATTTACATATTGAAGTTGTTTATGTTGAACAGATCACAGATATGCCTTGATATCAATGGCATACAAAAGAAAACTGTGCCAATAGCAAATGAATATAAATATTACCAAATAATGTTTTTTTGGGTGGATTTTTATAGTTGGTAAAATTGAATCATGAGCCCAAAGTTTGGCAATAAAACTACTTGAGTGACATACAGTACATGCTGTTACCAAGCATAGCTGGTTTAAGGCACATGGGATAGCAAAGTACATAACCACTCAGGGTATGCTGTTTTGCAGCATTCCAGACTTGAATGACCATGCTGTATGCACCATTAGTAGTAAAAATAAATATGAATGAATGAATGAATGAGTGATTGCCTGCATAGTAAAGCCATCATTTATTGCCAGATGGGGGTTACCCTCAACTGCATCTCTCTCGTGATACTGTGGTTTGGATTGGTGTCGCTAGGCAGGCAGAATAGGATGAGATTTACTTAGGTACCTGGTGCATTCTGAGGCATAGCGTAATCACCCTGAAAGTGAGTAATGTCAAGACTCAGATGTAGAAACAACACCAAAAACAAAGGGAAAAGACTGTGCCACTTGGAAGTACATAAAATAGGGCTGCTGCTCATCAGTTTCTCGAATTGGTTAGAGAAAAAGAACTTACTTTCCAAAAACAAAATGAGATGTTTAATGTGTTAGATGAAAACCATTAAAACTAAAACATACAGTATACCTTCTTTTTTTAAACCATGAAAGAACTGTCACAGAAAATCTTTGGGATTGAAATACAATATTTTATTTTTGGATAAAGCATATTTCATCGCATCAGGACATTATTTTTTGCAGTATAAAAAGTAAAAGAAAAGAATCAAGTGTGTTTCAATCACATAAGAAAATAACTACTATAATGGGATCATTAAAACAGCATGCCTTAGGATGCAACAGGTGTAGAGCTCAGGGAGGTTCTACCACTGTGTGTGTGCATGGCAGTCTGCTAAGAAAGTGTGTGATAGGTCAGGTTGATAGTGTAGCAACAGTGAATACCAGTTGCTGTGCCAACAACCTGCATTTTCACAAACCACAATTAGTGCACACAGGTGGCGGTGCTCAAGGAAACATATGCTGCAAACAACTCCAAAAACCGAGCACTCACCAGCCCATATAAAGAACGACTCCAACCAGTGTGTAAAAAGCTAATTTTTTATTCTTGAAGACCCAAAAGAAGGGGGTAAATGCTTGCCATGTTTTGGATCCCAGGATGGTGAAGTCAGCTAACTGGAGGAAGTTTAAGTGTCACAAAGAAAGCTGTCCACCTCTGGGGCAGGAGAATTGCACTCACCTGGGTGTCCAGATGTGGTGCATTGTACAGCTGTGAATCAATTGACAGATGGGTGGCTGGGGCTGCATTATGGTGGTTTTGTCAACACCATTATACAGTGTCCCTGTGGGTGATGCTCAAAGAACAAGTCAGAGGAAGGAGAGGATCTTGAACAGATAATGCTCTATGTCCACTAGGGCTGTTACTCTCTCTCTCTCTCTCTCTCTCTCTCTCTATCTATCTCAAATGTGGTGGGTGGGGCTTGCGATAGCCTTCCCTCAGGAGATCTGATTTTTCTGGAATTAGCTTAGAGTATGCTGGGGCACCACTGCTATGAGGCAAGCTCAGAGAGTCATATAGAATGAAGGTGGGCATCCCTCAGTGAGGAGTGAAGATTACCTAGGACAAGAGAGGACTATTGTGAGTGGGGCATTCCTGGAAATACTGGTGAAGAACAAGAATGTACAGTAGGAAAGAGAGCATGTTCTGCCCACCAATCACATGCAACTGCTCAAGCTATATCCTTGTACCACATACTCTTGGCCTTGTGTTTTCAAATATGATATAGTCTGAAGGGGTCAGATGTTGTAGGTGAAATGTAGCTCAGTGATTACTATATTTTAAATTAATCAAGAGCTCCCTTTAAAGGGGCAGGTAATCTGTGTTAATTGGCAGCAATTAATAATGTCCCTAGTAAGGGACATGAAAGTCTTGCTTCTAAATGAACCATACGATGTGAAAAACTGTGTTTTCAATCGTTTTCTTTTTATGGACAACATTCTGCACAGTTGTATTAATGGAACCAGTAACTTGGAGTTTTTATTACATCACGGTTTCTGTACAGAATTCTAAATATGAGCTATTGTCCTATCAGAGCATTGCTTAGAGTTATGTGCACAAACAATGACATACTTAAATCTCCAGATAGCTGGTACCTTGAAGAGAACTGGAACAGAATGCTGCCAATAAAAAGCAAAATGATGCAACATATAGTTTTTTCACATCACTTTTTATTCAGGTGCAATTACATATGAATCATTTAGACTTATGTATAGCATTTCAGTAAATGGGAACATTATAAACAGTTATCAGTTAGAAATCATTTGCTAGCCTTTTTAAGCAATGTTATAACATATTTATGATGGCTTGGTGGTGTATTTATTACTGTCCAATCTTGTTTTACCTACTTTGAACTTGTGGCTTGAGCTAGGGTTCTCTGTTCACATGACCATGGAAAATGAAACACACTGTCAAACATGGGTAACTCATTGTCATCTCATGGTCAGTGTGTTATATCTATGTTTGGCGTGGTCTGCCCATAGAAAGAAAAGCAAGTGAATCAGTTGACATTAAAGACAATTCCTTTCAGATGTTTCACCACCAGTATATATAGAAAAGGCAATCAGTGAAGCTACAGTGGTAAAAAGCTCTATTGTGAAATGCCATGGAAGTAAACTCACGCTTTTCATTAACCAGAAAATTGTTTTATTTGTTTTAGAAAATGTTCTGCCAGGTACTCTTTTTCATTTTCAGTCTCAAGTGAACAATATTGACTGATTACTGTGTACATACATTTGAAAATAATTCAGTACTATTGTAAGCTCTAATTGCCACAATGTGTTACAGCTCATAATAAATCAGCAGAAAAAATTTAGATGTTAATTGTCCTGTATTTCCTTTAGTTAACAACTGATAAATATCGTGCATTATAGTAATTTGGCTACACATACCATTCTGATATATTATGCATGTGTTCCAGTCATGATGCATCTATGTATTTTTCATTCTAAACAATCAAGACACTGTAAATTTTTCAGTCACATTTCAGATTCCTGTTAGGGATGACATATTATGGAGCTCTTGTATTCAAACTTTGTCATCATAGTTACTGACATTGATAGCAACTCACTTCATGAAATGGTCATTTCTTAGGAAATGTTTTAAGCAAAGTGGTTTCAGACACATAATGTTCATCTTTCTGATTCTGAATTCTATTTTAAGATAGCAAAGATTCAATTGTTGTGTTTTTCTTGAACTGTATACCACCATTTTGAACTAGTGCTAATTACATTACACATCTCTGGTGCTCATTTAGAGAAGGTAAGTAATAGTCTGGTTCCATGCAAGCAGAGGACAAGAAATGGCTAACAGGAATTATTATAACATTTGCAGCTTATTGTAGAGTTTCCCCATATTAATATGTCAGCCAGAGTTCTGGAAGTATGTGGCAAACTTTAGAATATCAGATAGGATAATCAATAGATATACATATTATTTTGTCTGTTTTCTGTACAATTGGGTCCTGAAGTCTACTTCTTAGCTGTATACATACTTTGTTTATTAATCATTATATTACCTAGTAACAAATAGTTATAGATCATTACTGAATTAAGAGGAGAGATACTGTATACAAAACAATAAAAATATATTTTAAGATAGATGTTATATACCCATATTCAAGGCCAAAGACATTATGCTAATCTTGTAAAGGAAAAAAATCCATATCAGTTATCTGATATGATTTGTTTCTACTTATATCATTTGCAAACTTTATTTATGTTGACAACATATTACAACTCTGCTGCTACTTCTGAATATTATCAGTGCTCAACATTTAAAACCATATCACTGGGAGAACTCACCATCAGTGAAGGAAAAAGAAATCTGAGTACATATTCCCACAGAATTTTTTTTTCATGTGTGCATTTTATTTGCTAATCATTTTTATTGTGGTGGTGCTTTGGTATGCAGTTATACAATTTTATCTTTTCTGCCTAACACAACAGCGGTCCCTTACAACTTTCATCTTGAAAATCTGTCATACTTTTAATACACATATTGGATTCCTCTGCACTCACCTGAACCAAAAACAGGTCCTGGGAGGCCCTACCCTTAACATGGGGCTTTACTGTAATGTCAGCAGAGTTCTTACAGGATCACCCACAAAATCCAAAAAATGAAAAACAAGGCTTAACTCCCATTTTATTGTAAATTCTTACAATGTGATACCTCCACCACAACATATTCAATGTTTTGTGGCTGAACATCACTTCTTCAGGAAAAGGTGGTAACTGGCTGCTTGCTTACTTTTATGTTCATGTTTTAAAATTATCCACTGTAATGTTTTATAGGTCTTCCAGCTTTGCTGGGCACTCTCCATTCCCTCTAATCTCTTATATGGGCATATATATTCACAGTTACCAAACAATTTGCATATAGGTATCAAGGCTTGGTACAGAGAGCTGCCGAGTCCAGAGCAGCTTGGGAGCTGGCTGCAGGTAATGAAGAAGAAATGGCAGAAAACACCAATATGGGTCTCTAGAGAGGTTTAATTAGCAGTGAGGGAAAAAAACAGCATCCAGTAAATACAAGGGCAGCAGCCAAGAGGAAGACAGGAAAAAATACTTGGAAAACAGCAGAGAGGTTAAAGAAGATAATGCCAGTGCACAAGAGGCAGTATACAATGACTCCCTTGAGACCTGAGAGGTGCCCTGGGATTGGAGAACAACAGATGTGATACCCCTCAAGGAAAGTGAGGCCAGAGATTAGCCAGGCTGGTCAGCTTCATCTTCATAGTTGGCAAATTGATAAAAAACTGTTTCGAAGAAAAGACTGGTAGAATTCCTAGAGGTCCCCTAGGTGGTGGGCACGTGATGATAGTGGTTTTCCTTCTCACCCTAAAGGAGGAGGGCATCCTATGGAGCACTCAATCCTCCTCCTCCAGCCAACCCAATGATGATAGCACCTCCCAGTTGACTAGCCCACTTGATGTAACAATTTGCCTCAATAAAATTATAGCAGCCTAATTTGGAGCATCACAGTGTTTGTACTTTATTTTCCACCACACAGTGCAGTTTCAGTTTATTGTTTTTATCAGTTTTGGGGGGGGGTTACTGTCCTCACTGCTGCACCCTTCCTTGTCTCTTCTGCAGTGCAGTTTACACCCCTTTTGCAGGCCCTCTAATGATCTAGGCTAATTTCTGAGCCTGGGTAGTTGGTGTCACTATTAGTAGTAGTGCTACTGCTGTGCTGAAGGGCCAGCTAAAAAGACATTTTAACTGACCCATGCAATTATACTGTAATAACCACATGGTCAAGTGACTAGATTCCACTAATCATAGCACAAAGTTTCTCATAAATATTTTAACCCTTGCTGTGCCATGGACTTCAGTACACATCCTGAATTCCTATACATTCTAAATCTACTGACATCCTACCTATAGTGTTAAGAGGGTTAATAATGTATTACAGAAACATGGTATTGTGTATTACAACACGGTGATTTGGAAGATTGTTGTGTTGCTGCTTTAATTGTTTGTAAAATGTAAACTTGGTTAATCAATTTAAAATAGCACAATAACAAAGGGGAAATTCCTGACTTTAATAGGAATTTCTACAGTAAGGCTTAAATGGTCCCATTGGGTTACATAAGGAGGCTGAAATCATTAAACAAAAAAAGGGATTGAACTGGGTTACTGGATTGACTGCAAAGATTTTGAACAGTCAGCCAAACTGATAGTGGATTATATTTGAAAAAAAAATGTGTAGTATTATCATAAAAATAAATCACTGCACAAATGGAGGTATAACAACAGTTATTTGCAGCAATAAGGTGTCACAAAGGTTTTGCCAGCATGTAGGATAGTCTAGCAGTCTCCTTATTTAAAAAAAAAAAAAAACAGACTATCTAATAATTCCCCAGTTCTGATGAATCTTCAATAGAAATGAGTTTTGCAGTCTTTATAAGACCCAAGTGTATTCAACATTATAAAATGGACAGACGTCTTGAAAGCTTATTGAGTGCAATAGTTATTGACATTGGCTGATTCCTCAATGCATCATCACACATTGGAGCAAATTACCAGAACAAACCAAATCCCAGCACACTTGTAGGCTATTTCATGAACCCAATAATACACGTCATGATGTGGTATATTATGAGGTTTTTCCACTTCTTGAGTTCTTGAAGTATGACAATAGTTCATAATGTACCACACACAGTTGTGCATTATTGCTTAAACAGTTGCTGACAAAATTGTGGTAGGAAAGTTGTACCAGGGGGCTTTGTACCTCAAGGACTAAATAAGAAGTTTTAAAAATAAATTCATGAAGTAATTATTTAGATAACAGTTCACATAGGGCCAGTTTGTATCCAGTTAGCTTTAGAATCTCAGGTTGCAGCTTTGCCCCAAAACAGCATTTTGATATACAAAGTGAGGGACAGTGTTGCAGAATGATCAACGTAAAATACAGTAGAATAGGAAAGAGGCTGTTTATTGTAACTTTACACAGCTCAGTGACCCACATTTCATTGTTAGGAGTCAGTATGTTAAACATGCTACTATCTCAAACAATAAAAAGTGGCCTGCTAAATTAAATAAAGGGACATAAACAGCCCACCCTGAATGATTCTACTACATTTTACACTGAACATGCTGCAACCCCATCTGTCACTTAGCACCATTAAAATGCTGTTTTGGGGCACTCTTACACTACCATTTGAGACCCTGAAGCATACTGCAGTGTAAGTCATAAATCTTTACTGAGTGGTTTATTACTGAATATAACCACACCCTACAAAGGTTTTTATCTAATTAATTGTGCTACAGATTTTTTTTAACTACTTATTTAGAGTCTGAGGCAGATAGTGCCCTTATGTCACTTGGCATTCCTGGGTTAAAAAAGGCATATATGGCTCTTTAATTATCTTGAAAGCTGAGATGATCAATCTGGCTGCCATATTGCTTAGATGCTGCACAGTGGTGACACAAGAAAAATAATACATCCTGATAAATGCTCACCAATAAATAATTCTGCAAATCCAGATTGCCACCTCTGGTGTACCATTTTTAATTACAAATAATGATAAAAAACAAAATATCCTTGACATTGTCTCTGTTTTATGAAGCTTTTAGTATAAGAGCAATAATCGCAGAACAGTTGCAGATATTGCCAAGAAATGTTTGCCACGGCGCACATGTGAGTGCAGGAGTTATCATCTCAAACACCAATATGCTTGCATGTTTGTTTTTGAGTTCATATGAATACAAACTAAGCAGACTAGCTCAGCAGGTCAAATAACAAATCAGTGTTTGACTCAGTGTTGCCTGCACTGCTGCTAGAACTTGTGTTCAGTGGATTAAAAAGATCACCCAGCTCATTCTTTTGGCTCGGCTCGCTGTGTATGGGAGCAAATATGGACTCTGTCCCAAAAATATCAGTAGCAAAAGGATCAGACTGGATGTGATTCACATGGGGGTTAGCTGCCGTTGTCTCCTGTGAACCAAAGAAATCATCGAACAAGTTGTTGCTTGCTGATTCTGAAGGGAAATTGTTTGGTTTCATTTCTTTCCCAGCCCCATTAAAAAAGAAATTATCACCTCCAAATGGATCTTCAAAACCAGATTGTATGGCTCCTGCAGAAAATGGATCATCAATGATAAGATTACTACCCAATAAGTTAGTTTGCACCTGAAATTCAACTGATGCATCTACATTAAAAATATCAAAAGTATTCTCAGAAGACTTTGCAGCATTCTGATTTGGCATTGGGGCAGCCTGATTATGTTCACTTGCATCTGTCAGTGTTTGACTAAGTGGAATTGGATTCAGGAGGTCAAAGGCATCATCAGTAAAACTGAGAACTACTGATGCTTGTTCTGGAGTGTTGACTATTGGTTGAGAATTTCCATCAAGAACATCAAATGTATTATCAACTGACTGTGCAAAGTGTTGTTCTTGTTTAAATGGATCATTAAAATCTGAATGGAGTTGACTTTCAGTATCAGGTTGGGCTATGGTTTCAGAGTTAAGATTTTGAAAGTTCTTTTCACTGTCATTTTCAACTTTGATAGGTGTTGCTACTAAAGATGTATTAGGCTCAAATGTATTGCTGGTGTCTTCATGATTGCCTGTCTTTATTTCTTCCAATGGACTTTCATCAGAAGGTGGATCATTTTGTTGAGAATCTTGTAGTTCTGTAATATCTTGATTAGTTTGTTTGCTATTTTCAGAAACTGGTGTCTCACTGGTATCAATAGATATCTGGTCTGATGTTACTGCTGGTTGGCTTGCCTTATATGAATTACTGTCCTCCATTTGTTCTCGTTGCACATCACTTTCTTCTTCATGTAGCTGTTTGGGATCTTTTGCTGTATTTTCAGTCTGTTTCTTTTCATCCTTTGTCTTATCTGATGAAGATCGAAACAATTTACGAAAAGCAGATTGTGATTTTGGAGAAGTTTTCTTCTTTTCTGTTGGTTCTTTTTTGGAAGCTGTGTCTTTATTTCCTGATGTAAATAGTTTGGATAAAGGGTTTTTACCAAATCCCGAGGTCTTGGACAATGACTCTTTTCTTGTATGACCTTTCTTATTTTCTTTGCTTTGAGGAACATTATCAATATCCCCAGGAACTTTAGACACTTCTTTCAATTCAGAAGAACCTGGAGACATTTCATTATTCTGCCCATCTATAGGGATATTTGCTTCAGGATATATTTCATTGGGTTCTTCATGATTAATATCAGATTTAGGATCTTGAGGTTCAGACATTTTTATGTTTTGTACTTCTAGGACATCATTTGGATCTTCCATACTTATCTTATGTGCGACTAAATTTTTGGTTGTCTCAGTCATGTTAACACCACTCTCTTCCTGTTTGGTTTCAACAGTTAAGGCTTGAACATCATTTGATGTTTTAGTTCTGTCATCAGAATCAGCTCCTAAAATAGTAATATCCTGGCTTTGTACATTTTGCGATAAACCTTCCATAGGTACCTCTTGCTTCACTGTATCGCTGGCTCTCTCAAACTCATCAATGGCACTGTCTTGTTTTTGTGATTCAGGTGTTAGGCCATCGCCATCATTTTGTAATTTGGTGCTGTGTTCAGTATCTGGTTCTGAAACAATGTTTTCCAGGTTAGATACATTTTGTAAGGAACTCTCCATATTAAACTCAGGATTTGCAGAATTGTTGAACATTTCAGATACACATATGGCACTGTCTTCCCTTTTTGATTCATCTACGGATGGAAACACTTGACTATTTATTGTGTTAGTATTGCCTTCACTGTCTACTTCTGAAATAATGTTTTTCTGACTAGACTCATTTTCTAAAGAATCCATAGTTAAACTAGAATTTGCCACACCCCTGGACTCCTGTGATATACCAATAATGATATCTTCCTTGTGTGTTTCAGTTACTGTTAAGATCTCATGATCATTTAGTGGTTTGGCACTGTATTCAACATCAGCTCCTGAAATAATATTTTCTCTACCTGCAACATCCTCTAATGAGTCACCAGTATGCAGAAAGTTTGATTCATGAGCCTCTGACATGGTGGCACGCTCGTCATCACTATAACTGTGACATGTTTCCTCAGGTGATATGAGCAAGGGTGTGTCTGCCCCTGTAATCTGAGAAAAAGACTCAGATTTTAGAATGTTATAATTATTTTCCTGCATTATGTGTGTATGTGGGTTATTAGGCATACTATTGTCAAGCTCATCTGCATTGCGATAGGCAGATACTGCATCATTATCTAAATCACCCTCTAACCCCAAACTATTTTGTGAAATGTTTTCTTGCCCTATGTCAGGTTGCTCTGTTGTCATCATCTCAGTAATAGAACTGGCGCTTTGTTTTTTGGGATCACTGATACTAATGCCATGACCAGAATTATCTTCTTCAAGCCTGATTGCACTTTCTGCTTGCTTGGTTTTATTGCCAACTAGAGGATCAGTTACAACCTCAGTTTTCTTTTTATTACCATTTTTCATACTACCAGTATTACTTATACTGCTACCACTACTATTACTACTACTACTACCACCACCACCACCACCACTGGATGCAGTAAGCATAGTGGTATGTACCTTGGACACTAATATTTCCCCAGATGGAGATTTCAGTGATGCTGTTGTAGTTGTAGTACTTGTTTTGGTATTAGGTTGCAAATCCCTTTTTGTTGAGTTACTGTCCTGGAACATTGCAATCTTTTCTAACACTTTGTTCTGTTTTGGTTCTTTGGAATGAATTGCATCAGAGAGCTTTAACTCCTGTTCATCTTTACTAAACTCTGCTTTCTTCCCTATGTCCTGCTTAGTGGCATTATTGTTACCCTTACCTTGAGCTTTGGTGTCAGAGAAAAGATCAGAATTCCTTTCTCTTTTATAACTTTCAGATTTGAAGTTGTCTTTCTGAGGGCTACTTGTTACCACACTTGTCATCTGTAAATTTGTCCTATTTGTTTCTACAGCTATGAGGTCATGCTGAGGCCACTTTGCTTGCCTTACTTCAGAGCCAATAGGAGAGTTACTTACATTCTCATAGGAGCTTTTTGGTGGAGGCCAGCTAACTTTGATCTTGTTTCTTGGTACAGATTTGCTGCTTAAATCATCTCCTGAGTTATACATTTCTGCGGGAGCACCAATCATGTTTTCAAGCTGTGGATTTATATCAGAAGCTCTGAGTTTGGTGTTTTCATTTTCATTAGTATTTTTACCGCTGACTTTATTTTCATTGCTTGAAGTTGCGTTCTTCTCTAGCCACAGAGCTTTGTGTTGCTTACGACCAAAACCCTCGTCATAGTTGCCTTTGGCTTTAAAAAGCTGTGCATAGTGGACTGTGCAGTAGAATTCACCAAGCAGTGCTGCATAGTTATGTAAGCTGCAAAACAAATACAAAGAATCAGACATTATTATGAAAAGTGTGTGTTCTTCCTTATGAAAAACTGAACAGTGCTGCACAGTTATGTAAGCTACAAAACAAATAAAAAGAATCAGAAATTATTACATTCTTTTTATTTTTCCTTACCAGAAACTGAACAGCACTGCATAGTTATATAAGCAGCAAAACAAATAAAAATAATCAAAATTAAAAAAAGTTAAAATTCCTTATCAGAAACTGAACAGTGTTTATATATACAGTATATATATATATATATATATATATATATATATATATATATATTTATATTCTTAATTTTTTTTTCTTATCAGAAATTAAACAGAGTTTAGTGCCTTGTGCATAAGAAACTATCCCACAGCACATTACAAGATTTGTTAAACAATAAGCCATCTACTTTGCTTATAGTACATAGTAGCCATAAGTGTCTTATTTGATAATACCTCAGGAGAACTAGTATCAGATAAGACACTTATGGCTACTATGTGCAATAAGCAATTTTCATCAGTCTTTAATAATAAATCTGAAACTAGAATGAAACATAATGACCATAACCTGAGTGGGTATTTTTCAGTAGATGCTACTACTACCCAAAAACTGCTTCAAAACCTGGATCCTAACAAATCAGCAGGGCAGATGGTTCTCAAGGAATTGGCTGTCCCTCTTTCTGGTCCTGTTGCTGCCCTATTTAACAAATCCTTACATGAAGGATAAGTTATTGATGTCTGGAGACAAGCGACCATAGTTCCAATTTATAAAAAGGATTCTAGATAGGAGGTGTCAAATTATAGACCCAGCAGCCTGACATCTATATTGGGTAAAATGTTAGAAGGAATCATAAAGGAACATCCATATAACAAAATTGAACCTGACCCCACCCAACATGGTTTTGTTAAGGCTAGATCATGCCAAACTAACCTGTTGAGTTTCTATAATGGAGTTAGTGGGGCATTGGACAGGGGTGAGGCAGTGGATGTCATATTTCTGGATTTTTCCAAGGCTTTTGATAAGGTTCCTCATGGTCAGCTTATAGAGGACATGATTAGTCTTGGAATAGGGAGAAATATAACACACTGGGTGGAATCATGGCTAAAGGGCCACACCCAGAGAGTGTGTATTAAGGGCTTCTTCTCAGACTGGGATATTGTGACCAGTGGGGTTCCACAGGGCTCTGTTTTGGGTCCATGTCTGTTTAACATATACATTGCATCATTAAAAACCTTGACAAATGTTTGGTTAACTAAATTTGCCAATGATACACGTTTAGGATACCCTATCAATACTAATGGTGACATAAATTGCCTCCAGTATGCCCTAAATGAGATGCAGAATTGGGCTACCCTGAAGCAGCTGTCCTTCAATATGGAAAAATGTGTTGTGATGCATTTTGGTAATAAAAACACTCAGGCTAAATATACTTTTGGAAGGAACACTTTAAGAGCTGTGGATGATGAGCGTAATCTTGGTATAAGAATATCTAATGATCTCAGTTCCAAACTTCACTGCCAACTGTTATTAAGAAGGCAACAGGTGTGTTACATTGCATCAATAAACACATCAGCAGCAAAAGTAAAGATGTGTTGCTCCAATTGAATTCATCACTAGTGAGGCCCCATTTGGAGTATTGTGCCCAATTTTGGGCACCAGGGGATAAACACCATTAAATCACTAGAAAAAATGCAACATAGAGCAACTAAAAAAATCCAAGAAGTCATTAACTTAGACTGTAATGCCAGACTTCAAAATCTAGGGCTGTACTCTTTGGAGTATCACAGAATGAGGGGTGACTTATGTCTGGTATTTAAAGCATTATATGATGATCACCTTCAGGAAGTTTTAGGGCTCAAATTGAGGGAAACAATTCATATAACTAAGGCACATCCATTACAATTGAAAACTGAACTGTGTAAAACCAAAAAAAGAAGTAACTGTTTCATTGTAAGAGTCTGTAAAATTTGGAATAGTCTTCCTATGGAAATAGTATCAAGTGAGAATATGACTACGTTTAAAAAAAAACTTGGATACCTATCGGCATCACAAATGCATAATGGGATATAATTAAAAATTGCAAGCATCATGGACCATGGTCTACTAGCTCTGTAAAACCTATGATATCTATGATACTGCACTCTCTACAATTGGGGTAGCAACGTTGGAGCAGCAATGTCCAACAAGACATTATCAGGGAACTTTCAATTGTGGACCCAATAGGACAAAGCAACCACAGCACTACTAACTTGGATTCTTAGTAGTTGAAGTCTAGCACTGTAGTCCCTGACTTTAGGAAAGCTGACTTTGGTAAAATAATAAGAATTGCCAAAGATTAACTGAAGAACATACACAAAATAGTGGTGGTAGTGGAAAAAAATGGGCGGCAGTAATGGAAGCTGACCAAGAGTGCATGTAATTTGCTAGTAAGGCAAAGAAGCAAAAGAAACCTCTCTGGCAAGACAGTGTGGGACAACAGAAGAGCTTTTATAGCATGCAAGGGGAGCAGAATGAGACCAACAAAGTAGTGTATAAGGAAAAGCAAACAAATTATCAGGAGGCTGAAAGCAGAAACAGGACTAAGGATAGTAGAGAGGATCAGGAGGAATAGTAAAACATTCTTCAAGCACATAAGAGAAAATTACAAATAAATGCTAGGAGAGAAAGGATGAGGAAGTAAAGAGAATGAGTGGAGGAAGATGAAGGGATGACACACAGATTAAGTGAATACTTTAGTTACATGTTCACAGTGGAAGCTACGGGACCAATCCTGGATAACCAATTAATGATACAGTGGGTCTAGAGAAGTGTGTGCTCTATTGTGAAGGTCTGAGGTGCAGGACCAGGGAAGCTAACCCCAACAAATCGAATAGTCCAAGCAGATACTGTGCTCCAGACAGGCAATGCACTGTGTGAAATCAAAAAATAATCATATTAACGTTGCAGCTAAAATTCAGCTACAATATTTAATCCACTGAAGATGCAAATGCAGAAAAAACACTTTAAAAACATTATGGTGCACACAAAACTAGTGCTCATGATCCAAACAGAGAATTTTCTGTGTGGATTGCAATACCTTCCTAAACGGTCATTGAAGGATACAGTCAGCCACAAATTAGAGATATAAAATATACTGAAAAAAAGAGTGTTGAGTGGGCTGCAGGACTGAAACATAAACAAGCAACCAGGGCCAGATAGACTGCACCCAAGTGTGTTGAGCAAGACAAGGCAGGCCTTGGCAGCATCCTTGGCAGCTTTGTTGAATGAGTCACTGGCAAGTGGTGTAGTGCCATAAGACTGGAGGCTGATAAATGGGTTCCCCCTGCAAAAGGGTAAGGTTAGATTGAGCCCAGATAATTACAGATCAGTGAGCCTTATGCCAATAGTGTGGGCAAGTTACCTGAGACAGTTATAAAAGGACAGATTGTTGAATTTCTAGAGGATCATAGAACTTGTTGGCAGAAAAGGCCCCCTTGGCCCATCCAGTCTGCCCCCTTCTTCCCCATTATTCCTCCCTCCTCCCACTGAAAGCACCCATCCCACCGCCCTGCAACCCCATGTGCCTATCCTATGCTCTCTTGAAATACAACACTGTTTTGTTCCCCACTACCTCCTTTGGAAGCCTATTCCATGATTCCACCACCCTCTCAGTGAAAAACTGTCCCCTCACATTGCCTCTGTAGTTTCCCCCTGCCATCTCAAGCCATGCCCCTAGTTTTTGTACCTTTCTTCCTGTGAAGTAGACCCCCTAAGCACACTTTGTTTATCCCTTTGACATATTTTAAGGTCTTTATCATGTCCCCTCTCTCTCTTCTAATCTCCAATGTGTATAGCCCCAGCTCCCTATATCTTTGTTTATATGGTTTGTCCTCCATATGCTGCATCACCTTGGTCGCTCTTCTCTGAACCCTTTTAATTGTATCTATGTCTTTACACAGATATGGTCTCTACAAAACTGGACTCCATACTTGAGGTGTGATCTCACCATGGTTCTGCTAGTGATTCCCCTGCCTATACACATCAGCATCCAATATGATCTTTGCACTGCCCTGCTACACTGATTACCTACATTGAGTTTGCTAGACATTATTATCCCCAGATCCCTCTCCTTGTCCGTAACCATGACTTCCTCTCCCCTAAGGTTGTACACTGCCTTTGTGTACCTGTGCCTCAGGTGCATGACTGCACACTTTTTGATATTGAATTGTAGTTGCCAGGTCTCTGCTCACCCTTCCAGTGCTCTCAGATCCTGCCTCATGTCCTCAACACCCCATGCAGAGTCTACCATATTGCAGATTTTTGTATCATCTGCAAAGAGAGCCACCCAACCCTTCAGCCCCTCTGCTACATTGCTGATGTAGATATTGAAAAGGAGGGTTCTCAGCACTGACCCCTGGGGTACCCTGCTCATTACCCACCCTATTCTGGAGTGCACTCCATTCACTATCACTCTCTGGCTTCTGCCTGCCAACCAGTTTCCTACCCACCTAGCTATTTTGTCCCCCACATCCATACTTTCCAGTTTGTTGACCAGTCTTCTGTGGGGTAAGGTGTTGAAGGCCTTGTTGAAATCCAGATAGGCCATGTCCACCATCCCCCAGTCAATGACTTGCATCACCCAGACAAAGAACTCAATTAAATTGAACTGGCATGACTTCTCTTTTGTAACCCTATGTTGTCTGTCATCCAGCAGCCCATTCTCCTCCAGATCATCCACCACCCTCTCCCTAATGAGTGTCTCCATGACCTTCCCCACCACTGTGGTGAGGCTGACCGGGTGGTAGTTAACAGGCTTATGGACAGGAATCAATATGGGTTCATGAGAGGCAGGTTGTGTTAGACACAACTGATGTTTTCAATTTGCTAACACCAATTGTAGATATTGGGCAGGCAGTCAACATCTTGTACCTAGACTTTACCAATACCTTTGACTGAGTGCCATATAGGAAGCTAGCAAAAATTATAGAAGATTTAGGACAAAGGGAACAGCCAACTAGATTTATTGGTAACTGTTTGCCAGGACTCATAAAAGTAGTCTAACTTGAACATCTTCTGATGTTAGTGGATCACTAGTAGCGTGCAACATGGCTCTGCCCTTGGGGAAATAGTTTTTAACATTTATATTCATGACACTGAGGTGAGGTTGTACAATAAAGTAAGTCTGTTTATAGACAACGCAAAACTTTGCAGGAGAGTGGACAAGAGGGAATTAATAGCACAAAACAGGATGTAGAGAGGTTGGATAAGTGGTCTGGAATTTGGCAATTGAAATTCATTGCCAAGAAAATGTGAAGTGATGCATTTTGGTAACAAAAGTCTGTAGATGGAACAATGTATCAATTGTACTAAAGTGGAGTACTCATGGGAGGAATGGGGTCTGGCTGTGATCATCAGTAATAGTTTAAAGACCTATTTTAATGCAGTATGGCATACAAGAAGGCAAACAGGATACTAGATTGCATCAGATTGAAGTATTACTAGTGGCAAGAAGGAGTTTATACTGCTACTGCACAGATCATTGGTTCAACCACACCTGGAGTATTGTACACAGTTTTGGAGCTCACATCTTAGGAAGGATATGGAGAGGCTTGAGATTATTCAGTGGAGTGCTACAAAAATTATCCATGGGCAGAAGGGTAGGTCCTAAGAAGACAGATTGGAAAGTCTGAACACGTACACTTTGGAGAAGAGTAGAGCGATGGGGGACATAACAGAAGCATACAGATACATGCAGAGATACAATAGGGTGGTCTGCATGGAGGCAGAGGACAGCAAGACAAAGGCTAGAAATTGTAAACAAGATCCAGCTAGTGTAAGTGCCATAGATCATATCCAGTTTGATTATACTAAAGCATAAATGGACACCAGTACTGTTAAAATAGGTATTAAGTGTTCGTGTGTGACATGTTTAGTACCACACCTGATTCAACTTTCGAAACATATACCTGTGGGAATTGTACAGAGGTTAGTAGACTCAAGTACTTGTTGATACTGAAAGACAAGGAAATTGATGAAGTGAAATTAAAGCTTGATACTTACAGGGGATGCAATTAATAAAAGCATTGTCAGTGTGGGAAACTGTACTAAGAGAATCAGGACACCGAGTGAGGGAAAGGAAGGTACAGTGGAAGGATGGATATTGTCTGAGGGGAATTCGAGAGCAAAAAAGTACAGGTGTAGTGCATTAGGGCCAATACCTGAGAATACAAATAAGTTTGCCCCACTGATAAATCTGATGGATAACCTTAAGTTGTGCACCTCTGACCTTTTAGAACCAGTAAACACAAACATGGAGGGTAGTATGCAGGGTACCAGCACAAACGCCCAGGGGGCAGCAGGCAGACGACGATGTTCCCAATAGGTATGATGGCATGCTACAGAATCAGGGTACATCTGATGAGCAGTTCTTCATTTTAGAGGACTCAGTGATCTAGTATGCTGATTGATACTCCCTGAGAGGTAATAAACAGAACATCACAAGTTGCTGTTATAGGGGAACCAAGATCCAGGATATTACACATATGATGCCAACTATTTTAGGGGCTAATCAGGATTCAAAAAAAGTCCTACTACATGTTGGTTCAAATGATCTGGGACAGTGATCAGAGGATGCTATAACTGACACTAAAAGGATATATGACACCATTAAAGAACTAAACTCAAAAATCATCTTCACCAAGGTTTTACCTGTTCCTAGAGTGGGATTTGCTAGAATCAATCATATTAAGGCTTACAATAATTGGTTGAGAAGATGGTGCTTGGAGAATGGGGTGAAATGTATTACCTCCTATGAGGCGTTTAATACTAGCTGGGACCTATTCAGTTATGACGGACTCCACATGAACAAATTATTAACTAGGAAACTAGGACTCAAATGTTATGATGCTATCAGTAGGAAAGACAGTATCACAAAAAACTGAACACAAGGGGGAGTTGAGTTGGGACCAACAGGATGCCCCCAATCCACCCTCAAACAGAACAAGTAAGACAGGATTCAAAAAGAAACTAAATATATTACTAGTGAATGCTAGAAGTTTAAACACAATTAAAAAGGCTGATTTAGAAATCCTCATGGGGAAAAGGATGTAGACTTAGCTGCAGTAACAGAAACGTGGTGGTCTAACAACAACCCCCAATGGAATAACATCAGTGGTTATACATTATATTATCAAAACAGGGAGGGCAGAAATGGCAATGGGGTTGCTCTGTATATTGGGGACAATATACATTGCAAGTTGATGACTGAACCAACTAATAAGGTAAACAACATTGATAGTTTATGGGTCAAACTGACTATAGCCAAAGGAAAAAAATTGAGAATGGGTGTGGTATATAGACCATCTGGCACCAACGTCGATGATCACAAACAGTTGGTCGATAATATTTACAGTACTACACTTGAAAAGGATGTCCTGCTCCTTGGTGATTTTAATGTCCCTGGGATCTGTTGGGGCTCTTCTACTGCAACTAACAGTCAGGAACAATATTTACTAGATATGATCCTGAATTGTGGGTACAAATCAAAACCAAAATACTGGAATCAGTGGATAGATATGTCCCTGATAAAGCTATAGACAATAAGAAGGGTAAATTGCCACTCTGGTATACAAATACAGTCAAGCATCATATATCTTTAAAAAGAAAACTATATGGAATCATGAAGAGAGATGGTAACCAATACAATGTCCACAAGTACAAAATCCAAGTGAGAAAAACTAAGACATTAATAAGACAGGAAAAAAGAAATATAGAATTCAGGATGGCACATCTAAACGATGGGGGGGAAGATGTTTTACGCATATATAAATGATAAATGTACTGACAGAATTGTGGGCCCTATCAGGTGTTAAGACAATGATGTAACTGCCCCTGAGGAGAAGGCTGTGACTTTCAATGATTATTTTTGTTGCATTTTCAATAAACCATCTAGTTCAGTGATAGCAATCCCTATAGCAAATTTGCCACACAACAATAGGATTATCACCAGAGCTGAGATTAAGGATAAACTAGATAAGATGAATGTTTCCAAATCTGCAGGCCCAGACAGGCTTCATCCCAGGCTACTATATGTGATTAGGGAATGGTTGTTGACACCTTTATGCAGGTTATTTAATCAGTCACTGAACACGGGTGAAGACTAAGTTTGCTGGCAAAGGCACCTAGCTTCACCTGAGCTCTTTTCATCTAGGTTTTCTTGTGAGGACAGAGCAAGGAATAACATTACCAGAGCAAGGAAGAAGATTAAGGCTTCTTTTGGCTAGACAGATTTACTGTGTGTTACTATTTTCTTTTGTGCTCACAGGGTTTGTTACTGTTTTTTGCTTAAATTTTACTGTTGTAATCGTCTCCGATTCAAACTGCTGTTGCAGGGTATAATTTCTGCTGCATTATTACAGGATGTGCCTACAGGTTTGTTGCTGTTTTGTGCTTACAGAATACTGCTGTAATCTTCTCTGATTCAAATTGTTTTTGCAAGGTATATTTTCTGTTACTGCTTTATTTTTCTCTGTAGCAAAGTGTTTTTTACAGGGTATGTCTTCTGTGAAATTGTTACAGGTGGTGCTTACAGAGTTTACAGTTTTATTTATCATTAAGCTAAGCTTTCAGGGCTATTGCATTTGTTGTTGGTTGATTGTTTCTGCACTTATATCCTTGTTTCTTTCATCCATGGTTCTTCTTTTTTGACAGGAGAAGGGCCCAGCCACACCCCCCATCCCCAACCATCCCATGCTACACTCCTTTTATAGAGTAGCACAGTCATGACATTTCCTGTAGCAAAGCAGGAAGGGGAGAATCAGAGGGGTATCCACACAGTGACCTCACTTACAGGGGTACAAGTAATTTAACTTGTTATAACAAGTTGTACAAAAATATAAAATCAAACTTTTGCTTTCATTTTCCTCCTTCTAATTACTTAAACCAGGTTATAAACTCAGCAACTTGACTGGAATGGATATTATTAACTGCAGGCACTGCGGGACACTTTTCAAAAGTGCAGTTATACAGGATTTAGGACACTGTCCTACATGCTAGTCCATTGGAGATCCAAGGGCTCAGCTCCAGGCAGCATGGGCAGAGGTTGCACTCCTCAAATCACATATTCAGGAGGAAATATATTATAAGAACCACCTGCCATTTCCCCAACACCCAACTGAAGCACCTCAACCACAGAGGGTCATTGGTTCGGAAGGTTGGCAGGTGGTTAGAAGGGGCAAATTGGGTGCCCCATCACTCAGTGTTCTCCAATGTATCACCTCCACAAACGATATAAAAACTACAAACAGGCATCTGCCTTTAACTCCAAAATCAAACAAAGGGGTGCAGCACACTGCAAGGCAGGACACTGCCGTACAGGAGCTAGCACTACAAAACTCTCCCAAAACAGGGATCAAAACAAAAAAAGGCAAAATGGAAATCCAAAACACTTCTGATCATAGGAGACTCCATGATTCGGGTAATTGATACCTACCTCCAACTGAGAGTAATGGTCAGATGTCTCCCAAGTGCATCAGCATGGAGAGACACTGACCACATTGCTAAAATTGTGCAGGAAGTAGGAGAAAACATTGTCATCCTGGTACACATAGGGACTAATGATCTCGCCAGCCAGTCAGTTGTGGAAGGAACACCTGACCAGGATGGGAGACAAACTGTCATCCATTTCATCCAGCATCTCCTTCTCTGAGATCCTGCCAGTCTGGGAGAGGGGGGCAGATGTACGGAAGTTCAGAAAAGGGGAGATAGGGGAGCTAAACATGTGACTCAAGGGCTGGTGCCAGGAAAAAGGATGCAAATTTGTAAGTAACTGACAACAGTTTTAGGAGTGAAAGCCCTTTAAATTTGATGGACTGCATCTGCATAAGGAGGGAGTCAGTGCATTGAGGCAGAAGTTTGACATCTTTGCAGAATAGTTAAACTAGCCAATGGAGAGAGGGATGCAGTGCCCGGTACACTGAATGGGAAGAACGCCCTTCCCCCCTGAGCTAGTGATCAAACAAAAATTCAGCATGTTTGTAGTTCATTTGCATCACCAGGTAAGGAAAAAGGTCCAGCTCCCCATACGATGAGCAGGGGAAATGCAGGACCTCACCCAACAACTAACGCATTGAAATCTGGCCAATGCAAAATCATGTACACATATGCCCTCTGTCTGGGAAATGAGATCCCAGACCTGCAGGCAACAATGACAGAGGCTAAACTCAACATAGTAGCCATTAGTGAGACATGGTTTATCAGTAACCACACTGGGGAGACTTCAGTACCCGGCTATGTACTGTTTAGAAGAGACCGAAGTGCAAAAGGGGGGGTAGCCCTTTATGTCAATGAAAATATCAAAGCTACAGAAATTCATAATACACATAAGGAGCCAGAAGAAATGTGGGGGTCACCCTGAAACAGGAAATGGGACAGCCATATGAACTGGGGTTGTCTACAGCCTCCACACCAGGGAGAGGACATAGACACATTACTGTCAAAAGATATACAAAACATGGCAGCTAAAGGGGAGGTTCTGATAGTGGGAGACTTCAACATGCCAGATACAGATTGATCAATACCAGCAGGAACATCCACCAGAACTCGACACATAGTGGATTCCCTGCAGGGGGAGAGCCTCAAACAACTGGTACAGCAACCCGCAAGAGACAGGACTATCCTAGATTTAGTACTGACTAACAGGGAAAGGATCACAGATCTCCAGGTAGAAGGTCACCTGGAGGCCAGTGACCATCACATGGTATGGTTCAATTTGGCCACTAGAACTAAATCATCCCATACCAAGGCCAAAATGTGGGACTTCAGTGGAGCTGACTTTGATGAGATGGCCAACAGAGTTAAGCTAGCCCTGGCAAAAAGAAATACAGGTGAGTGGGGTACAGGCAAAGTGGGCAAGCATTAAGGATACAATACTTGAAGCAACATCCCATTGTGTTAGGGAGAAAAGGAAGAGCAAAAGAAAGAAGAGGATACCACTTTGGGTCTCAAAAACAGCAGCAGAAAAGGTCAGAGCCAAAAAGCTGGCCTTCAAGAAATGTAAGGGAATGCAGCGGGACAAAGATAGGAAAACAAACTAAACTTCCCTAAGGGAAGCAGGGAAGGCAGTAAGGAAGGCAAAGGCCCAAATCGAGGAAACACTAGCACAAACAGTAAAAGAACAGAACAAGACTTTCTATAGATACATTAGTGAAAGGAGAAAGTCCAGAGAGGGTATTGCTAAGATCAAAGGGGATAAGAGGGAGTGTGTGGAGGAGGACCAAGGAAAAATATCTATCCTAAATAGATACTTCTGCTCAGAAGGTAGGGAAGGGCCCACAGCTCAGCATCATGGACACAGGGGGAGTAAGGTGTGCACAAGTCTCTTCACAAAAGAAAGGGTTCTACAAGAGCTCACTAAGCTTAGGGTGGACGAGGCAATAGGACCAGATGGCATACATCCCAGGGTACTAAAGGAGCTAAGGGTGGAACTAGCAGAGCCATTATCAGAACTGTTTAGTTAGTCTCTGAAAATAAGAGAGGTCCAAGAAGACTGGAGAAGGGCTCATGTGATCCTGCTCCACAAGAGTGGTAGCAGGGAGGAGGCAGGGAACTACAGACCAGTCAGTCTTGCATCAGTAGTGGGCAAGATTATGGAGGCACTCCTTAAGGTAAGGATAGTGCAACACCTGGAATCCACAGGAGCGCAGGATCCAAGACAGCATGGATTTACAAAAGGAAGGTCCTGTCAAACCAATCTCATAGATTTCTTTGACTGGGTAACCAGAGTGGTGAACCAGGGGGTGCAGTTGATGTCGCCTACCTTGACTTCAGCAAAGCTTTCGGTACTGTTCCACATAGAAGATTGATTAATAAGCTGGTTAGGCTCAGGGTGGATCAGAAGTTGGTCAATTGGGTGGCAAAATGGTTGGTAGGCAGAACACAGAGAGTGGTGGCAAACAGTATATAGCAGAAGAGATGCAAGTCACAAGTGGGGTACCTCAGGGATCAGTCCTGGGGCCAGTCCTCTTCAATATCTTAATCAGTGACATTGCAGATGGACTGGAGGGTGAGGTCTGGCTGTTTTCAGATGACACCAAGATCTGCAACAGAGTAGATGATCCAGATGGGGTGAGCAGAATGTGAAGACAGCTGGATAAACTGGCAAAATGGCTGAAAGAGTGGAAACTGGGGTTTAATGCAAAGAAGTACAAGATCATGCACATGGGGAAGAGAAACCCTGAAGCCACCTGTAGGTTGGGAGGGGAGTTGCTGGCATCACAATGGAAGATGCTTGGGCATTGTCATCACAGATTACCTGAAATCATCCAAGCAGACCACTAAAGCAGTAGGTAAGGCTAGGGGGATGTTGGGGTGTATCAGTAGGGGTATCACAAGTCATAAGAGGGAGGTAATAATCCCTCTTTACAAGACATGGGTTAGGCCCCATCTGGAGTACTGCATGCAGTACTAGAGGCCGCACCTTCACAAGGGCATTAACAAAATGGAGGCAGTCCAAGTAGGGCAACCAAAATGGTGCAGGGAGTGCATCAGAAAACATATGAGGACAGAGTAACAGAGCTCAATATGTATACCCTAGAGCAGGGCTGTCCAACCTTTTTTGTGTGGGAGCAACATTTGAAATTTAAGAACATGTGGAGAGCAACATCACCATTTGGCATGTGCCTTTCAACATGCGCACAACATATCACTGCCTTTTTTAACAGTTTTAAACTTACTTATACATGCATACTGTATAGTTTTAAAATACATAATGACACCATTAGTCAATAATACTTTTGTAATCTACTTTTATTAAATATTTTTAAAACACTGTGATTTTATAAATAAATCTGCTTTGTAATTATATCAGTTCTAGTATGAGCTCTGGCACTGCATAGGTATGCTTTAGAAACCATGCAAAGGAGATATGCAACTAATTCCTCACCTCACACACCAGTAACAACCACTATGTGACCCCATCCCACCCCCAAAAAAGACATCTAGCAAAGTCTCCCTTCAGATGTAATAATTGCCCTGTATAGCAAGCACTATGAACCTTTATATGTGCTGATTCACAGCACTGGAAAAATGTACTTACTGAGAGGCAACAAGTTGTATGAATGAGACAGCCAGACAGCCAGAAAGCAGCAGAAGGAAAGACTCAACTCACAGCCCACAGCAGAGACGGAACGCTCAACCAGCAGTCCTTTAGTTTGAGATTTAATGCTCCGGTATCCTTGCGGTGGGGTATCAGCCGAATGAGAGAGTCAGTATGTCTTTACTGCGGAGAAAGACATCACGAACAGCAACAAAAATCATAAGCAAGATTGACCGGCAGCTAGAGCTATGAAACAAATGCCCTCAGTCAGCTTACAGCAAATGTATGTGCAGTTTGATCTCACAGTTTAATAAGCACAGCATCTCTGATGAGTATTTTAATGAGGCACCATTAGAAATCAGACCGAGAGGGATGCAGTGCAATTAAGTAATTAACAATGAAGTTGCCAGTCTTTGAAGTAACATTTGCAGTCTGCAATTTATTATTCCTCCTAAATCACCTACTGACATTAGCTCATAATTATTGAAATCTATGCAGTCTGTGAGGGAAATCAACATCTGAATCAATGTGGGAATGTTGTTTTAAACAGAAATCATTACCGCGATGAAAGAAAAAAAAACGTAATTTCGGGCACATCATCGCGAGCAACACAAATGACTTGGCGAGCCACATGTTGCTTGCGAGTCATGCATTGAACAGTAATTCCCTAGAGTAAAGGAGGGAGAGAGGTGATATGATCGAAACATTCAAACATCTTAAGAGCATTAATAAAGTGAAAGAGTCTAACATGTTTCAATATAAGAAAAATAGCAGGACAAGAGGACACAGCATGAGATTAGAGGGAGGTCGATTAAGGGGTAATGTGAGGAAGTTCTTTTCACAGAAAGGGTGGTGGATGCATGGAATGGCCAACCTCAGGAAGTGGTGGATATGAATACAGTGCAAGGCTTCAAACAGGTATGGGATAGGCATAAGGGAGAAATTCAGATGAGTATGAATAGATAGGCCATTGATGGAGTTAAGGCCTATGGCACATTCATAAGGTAGAAAAATGGGCAGACTGGATGGGCCTTGCGGTCCTTATCTTCCATCAGCTTCTATGTTTCTATGTTCCCCAGGATTAGAGGTCAGCTGTGGTCATCCCTATACATAAAAAGGGAAACATATCTTTATTGGGAAACTACAGACCAATAAGTCTGACCTCGATCCTGGGGAAAGTATTGGAATCACTAATAGGAAAAAACTAGAGGATGATTTGACATTTATAGGTAAAACTGCTGCAACACAGCATGGCTTCAGGAAACAATGCTCATGTCTAACAAATATGATGACGTTTTATGACAACATTAGTGCACTTTTAGATAAAAATAAGCCTGTGGATGTGATATTTCTGGATTACAAAAAAAGCTTTTGATAAAGTACTGCATGATACACTTGTTCTCAAAATGGTGCAGCTAGGGATAAATGCTAAAATTATTACGTGGGTCCGAAACTGGTTGGCAGAAAGAACGCAGTCAGTTAGGATAAGGGACCATATGTCTAGGAAAGGTGTAGTGTCCAGTGGAGTCCCTCAGGGATCAGTTCTGGGACCAGTTCTCTTTTCCCTCTTTATCTCTGATATGAGTACAAACATAGAAGGTAGATGTATAACATTCACTGCTGACTCTAAAATAAGTGCAGAAGTTAGTAATGATCTTCAAAGAACAGCACTCCAACAGGATCTATTAAGAATTCAAGACTGGGTAATTAGGAATAGCATGGAACTTAACATGGATAAATGTGCAGTTATGCACTTTGGAACAAACAATATATGCAAGGATTACACACTCCATAACATAAAGCTAAATACAGTTACTAAAGAGAGGGCTCTAGGTGTATACTAGTCAATGTAATGAAGAGACTGGTAGGGCAAATATAATTATTAGTGGCATAAGAAGGTCATTTGTCACAAGACTTATTTAATACCCCTATATAAAACCCTAGTGAGGCCACTGATGGATTACTGTAGCCCCCTGTAGAGTCCACACTATAGAAGAGACATCAACCTGTTGGAAAGAGTCCAAAAGAGACTACCAAAATGATAACAGGCCTAGGTCACCTGGGAGACGAGGAGAGAATCTCCAGTACTGGTCTATCCCCTTTAGAACTAAGGAGAACTAGGGGAGACTTACTATTTATGTATAAAATCAGTAGAGACAAGGACATCATGAATTATCTCGATCTACTCCCCACCACCAGAGAAATAAATCTGAGGAGCCATAATCAAAAACTAGCACTGACATATCCTGAGAGAAAGAGCAGAAGGAAATTCTTCACACAAAGAATAATTCCACTATGGAATTAACTTCCTGCTGAAGTTATAGAATCAGTTCTGTTGAAGTGCTCAAAAGAAGACTTTGATGATTATCTGCTATTTTCAGGAAGGGTTCAATAAACCCTGCCAGGGGAGACAGGTCATATGGGCAGATGCCTTCTTCCTGTCTAATCTACCTAGTATAGTACCTAGTAGTAAGCACAATTACCAGGGGCAGAAACTGAATCTGGGAGGGGGTTCAAAAGGACATCAGAAAGTATGTATTCATGGAGTGAGTGATGGGCAGGTGGAACAGACTGCCCAGCAATGTGAGCAATGCTGAGACTAGATCAGGGTTCAGAACACTATAGGACATATTTAAGGGGGCTATTAGAAACAAGAGGGAGGGGAAGAGATGGGGAGAGCTCTCGAAGGGCAAAACTACTTCAGTGTATGACATCAAGGGCAGACTTGTCTGTTGATATGATAGAAACTTTCAAGTACCTCAAGGGAATCAACAAAGTCCAAGAGGGTAGCATCTTTCAGAAAAAGAGGTGTGTAAGAACAAGAGGGCACAATTTGAAGATGGGGCGACTCAGAGGTAATGCAAGGAAGTATTTTTTCACAGAGAGGGTTGTGGATGCATGGAACGGCCTTCCGGAGGAGGTTGTGGAGTCAAAAACAGTGGTGGAATTCAAGCATGAATGGGACAGTCATAAGGCAATTCAAGGGGTTGGGGGTAGGAAAAAGTAGGCTGCTGGTTAACTAGGATCTGCAGCTTATCCACTAGGTAGGGAAATGGGCAGACTGGGTGGGCCAAGTGGTCCTTATCTGCTGTCAGATTCTAGTTTCTATGTTTCTATGTTGTCAGAGGTGTTTTCCACCACGTAAAGAATATCATCTAAATTAAATCCTTGATTCTGCCAGATGACTTGTCGTCACTGGTACGTGCCTTTGTGACTTCAAGGCTGGACTACTGTAATGCTCTGTACTCCGGGGTCAATATAGGAATCTTCTGCTGACTGCAGCTAGTGCAGAACATGGCAGCCAGGTTGCTGACGGGCCTGCCTAGGTCCTGTCATGTGACCTTGGTCCTGTGGGATCTGCACTGGCTGCCTGTTAGGTGGAGGGTCATCTTTAAGATGGGCTTGCTCACATACAAGACCCTGTATGGCCTGGGCCCTGGTTACTTGTCTGAACTCCTTACTTCAGCCATCTTGGTACATTCCCTTCTGCTCCTCCACCGAGGGCCTCCTGTTGGTTCCAAGGGCCATGCTGAAAACCTTGGGAGATCGCTCCTCTCTGGTGACTGACCCAGCCCTCTGGCACGCACAGCCAAAATCTTTGAGGGGAGGTCCTACCGGTGGAGGTTTTTAAAAGAGTCCGGAAGACCTACCTCTTTAATAAAGCTTTTTTGGATAGTTTTTAATTGTTCTTAATTAGTTATTGAGTTATTTATTACAATTGCATGTTATATGATGCCTATAACTCTATTTTGCCTGTAAAGGCACCCAGAGACTCTAGGTTTGGATGCCAAAAACAGATAAAATGTTACTTACTTACTTACATACTTACCAGGTGAACTAATAGTCTTTTTAGTCATCAGTCACCTATGTTTCTAATTGCATAACATCTTGTAGGTTACACATGGAGCAGGATTTTCATATGGCTTAGATCGCCACAAACCACAGGTACACTGATGATACGGCACATGAGGCTTGGGGTGATCTAATGGGATTTTCTGTCCCATGCAGCAATTGTCATAAGTTAGGCTAACTTTTTCTGGTCTAACTTGTGGCAGTCCTGGGGGCCTTTTTTACGGAGCTTGCATGAGATATTTGACACAAGCTGCCATAAATCGTGAAAACTGTTGCAGTTGCGCCAAGATCATAAAATTGGGCACAGTTGTGGTGACAGGGTTTGGCACACTGCCAGAATTTAAGTGTCATGGTGCAGGGCTTGTGCTTTGAAAATCCGGTCCATGAGCTCCATGGCAATGTGCATGGCATTGCTCTGGTTACAATGGCACTCTCAAAACCCTGTGACTTGAATTTATGAAACAAACAAAGTCTCCATGCATGTGCTTGGTGAAGGGGTCAGATGGTGTATGGATGGTACAAATTAAGAAGCATTCCAATGCTCCAAGGCCTGAATAGCTTTGTAGGACAAATTCTGCAGACTGTGAAACTTATTCTTTCCAGAGGGCAAGAATAACAACAGAGACCCCTGCTTGGCTAGATAAAGTCAGAACATTCATCTTAAACATAAAAATCACAATGTTGATAAAGACCCTTCCTAGGCTTGTTCCATGTTGAGGGAGGGTAGGTGTATGGGCTGTTTGTACTAAGGCATAAAACTCCAAAACTATTAGGATACAGGTGAGGTAGGAACACAACAGATGTGATATTTTTGCCTGAAAGATTTCTAAGTTTTTGTGTAAAGAGGATATGGTAGCTCTGCCACTCTACCGCAGTTCCTAGAGGATAATTCTGTACAGTTCTGGCCCTGCACCAAACTGATTCTCTCTGGCATGTGCAGGCACTTTCTACTGGAAGCCTGATATCTGGTTAAGCTCCTGTCCCCAACTTTCTCCTATCTGGCCAGACTTCTACATGCATGCTGGCAGACAGAGCAACATGGAAAATATTGACATGGATTTGCCTCTATGAAGGCATAAGTGAATGTTTGGGACACCCCACGTGTTTACCCTGTAAAATGGATGCTTTGGAAAATTTCTGGAGCTCCTGCCATTAATTGTATGTTTCAGGAAGTCAAATACTTGCTGTTTAGTACAAGCGGCTTTTTCAAAGTTGAGCAGGTTATTTTTTTCCCTTATAATTTATAATACCATGTGATGGAGTGTGCCCAATGCTCATCATTGTGTCCTAAGGGTGAGGGGGTAGAAGTGGTGAAAGACTATCCAGTTGCTTCTGACCCATCCAAAAAAAAAGAGCCAATAGGTGCACAATCTGTATTCTCTCTTTTCTTATCTGTTTCTCCACGGGGGCCCGGTCGGCATCCATCGTAAGCCACCTGTCCAGCTCTGCACCCCGACATCAGGTAACATACCCCTCTTCCCCCATGGTTTACCCTCCAAGGCAGGGTGGTGAGAAGCCACCCTAGCTCAACTCACTTTGGCCTGGATCCAATTCGGGCAGAGCCATTCAGAGTTGGTGCCTGCGGCAGCTGGCTGCTTCATCCTCCATGACCAGGGACCATTTTTTCTCATTTCTCCCCTTGCATAAGTGGGGTGTGCAATGACGCCAGCAGAGGGAACACGCACACATCTGCATGCGCTCCTCCAGGTGTCTGCCACATCTCAGCCCCTCTTCTGCAGCATCAGCACACTGTCCCCCAGCCTCTGTTAGGGGCCAGTTGCGCACCAGTCACTGGAGTTCCCTCTCCCTGGAGAGGGACAGCAGTCCCTCAGATGCTCAATTCCTCTTCTCCTCGGCCAACCGCATGTGGCCCATACTCGTTCCCAAACATGGGTCACCGGCGTAGCATGAGGTAAGGCATCCAGCGCCTCAGCCCTCAGCATTTCCTGGTGTGATCTACAGGAAGGGAAAAGGGAAGCAAATATATAGCATTGACACAGTACACAGTTAAATGCACTTGCATAGCATTGATAGAGTAATAGTTACAGTAAGTATGCAATAATACCCAAGATGATGGCAGTATTGGGCTATACCGGACTGCTCAAGGGGTGTAATGAGGCCCAGTGCCCCAGACGGAGGGCCTTATAGCCCCTATAAGGTCTGGCATAGCCCATACCATCCACTCTTGAGAGTATAATGGGGCTTAGAAAATGGACTACATGTGCCATTTTTTTAAGATTTAAAAAATAACATAATGGCATAAAAAATTGTAAAAAATCAATTTCTGCATACTTTTTTGTAACATACTCCTTTACTGGTATATCTGCAAGTAGTGGCAATGCAGTGTTTGATAGGTGTTTTTTAATTTAGGCTGTGAGCCTTGCTACCCCCATGTCCATGTTTGGTTTTGTGAACTTTGCCCTGACATGCTGTTATAATAGCCACCTGCTCCATCCTCACCACACCGCTTCATTTATGTCATGCTAGTTAGTGTACTGCTGTCTTAAGTATGAGATCAGAGGTACTTTCTCAGTTTCCATGTCAGCAGATGGAGGTGAGCTGCCAGCTTATGGCAGAACAAAGAGTGTGCGGACAGTATGGAGCTGCGGTACAATGGTGAGTGGATGGGTGGTGGCGAATATTTATGTTTTTCTTGACCAGGTGGGTGCACCAGGCTGAAATAGATAATTTTCAGGTATGACCCAGACATCTGACAAAGTACAGCAACAAGCTGCATAAGATAACTTAATTGGTACAAGCAATAAAAATGGTAAACTGATACAGGAAGGGAGGATCAAAAACTGCCTGGATTAAGTACTCGTTGATACTGCACAGTTACAAACATAAGCTTTTAGTAAATGCTTGTTCAACTCTGTCTTAAATTGTAGGTGGCTTTCAGCATATTTCCGTGCCGCAGCTATTGCATTCTGTGATTGCTAAATGTTTGGGAAGCTGGTGTTAAGTTTTGCAGTGTTTGTGGATATACAGTATATGGAAAAGTTAAACCGTGCTTTGCACTGTAACTTTGGAGGACTTATATGTGTCTATCGGGTGGATGGAAAACTATTATATTTTAAAAGCTGATACTATATGCAATCCATATTGGTAGCCTACTATCATCAAATCTGATGGCAGCTATACCTAGGAGGTGTCATGGCGACAGCGAGAATGATGGGGAGCAATGTGGCACCTGGAGGTGGCGCCCGTTGCCACCACGACACCTCATAGATATCCAGCCAATAGACACATGTAAGTCCTCCAAAGTTACAGTACAAAGCACTCTTTGCTAATCCGTATATACATGCACACTGCAAAACTAAACACCAGCTTCCCAAATCCTAGGGCACCCCATGCCCCTTCTGCTCCGGACCCCCATTTACAAACACACACACACACACACACACACACACACACACACTTGCCATAGCATGTGGCACTGGCACAAGTCCACTTAGACAACCTCCTGGCTGGTCTAAGTGGAGCTGCTTGCTACATTCACAGCGGGGCTTGCAACCTCCCAAAAAAGGGAACGTGCAGCCCAGCCATGGCGCAAGTCCCCTTGCGACCTGGTACAGAAGTTCTTTTGCTGCAAGGGTGGTGCAGGGCAGGCTGGGTGCAAGGCATTACGATTTTGCCACAGCCAGCATTTGAAAATTGAGCCCAAGGTGTTAGACTGGCTTTTTCTGTATGCTGCAATCTTCACTTTCTCCACTAGACGGCACTCTGCATCTGGTTACTAGTTCTGTATGCATTACATCACTTCCTCTTTCTTCACCAGATGGCTCTCCACATCTGGTCTCACTGTGGGAATGTTATCCTTATCTCCAGTGTAATGTCCACTCCTCTGGGGAACATCTTCTGTAAACTGAATTAGTGGGCTCGGGGATTGATACTTGCACTCCTAGTCTCAGAGGCAGCAGCTCTAATTATTCAGCTTAAAGGAAGCCTTCCTTTTAGCCAGGGTGTTAGACAATCAATCAATTAATCAAAATCTTTATTTTACTAAGTGGAACACCTTTGCGAATAAAGTAATTTACAGGATGGACCTGAAGGGGATACATCAACAATCTGATATGGTCACAAGTACATTGGCAGATGGAATACAAATATTTACAATTAAAATAACATGGCAGATTCACATACAATGATAATATAGCCAGTATACTGGCAGGCATTTGATACAGTCACAAGTACATTGTCAGATTGCATACAACTATCTACAATTAATATACCATGGCAATTTCACACATAGCAATGTTATGGACACAATACTGGCAGGCCAAGATGCCAAGTCTAACTTAATACATAACAATTATATAGGTAAGCACAGAAAATACATAGAGTGTGCACGATGTATAGAAAAGAGGAAAACAAAGCTATTAATGTAGACGTGGTCCTCAGGAGGGAGGGCAGTGGAGAGGTAAGAACAACTACATTCAGTGACCCAGGTAAACACAGGACAGGCAGGGTTAAGTCTAATGCAAGACTGGGGAGATGGTTCAGACACATAAGAGTAATGATGGTGACAGACAGGGGTAGAAAGTGTTGTCATTGATTGTAGCAGTTGGATGACTCCTGGAAAGACAGTAAAAAGAGTTTTTTAAGAAAGGACGGCGACACCGGAGAAGCGAGCTGTAGTGTTTTTTGTGCATCATTCCAGAGGACTGGTAGGGCATGGCTTATTGCCACTCTACCAAAGTGCATTCTAACTTTGGGGATGGAAAGGGAAATATAAGACAGATTTCTTAACAGATAGGTACCAGGGTTGCAGGTCGGTATGCAGTCCTTTATGTACTGAGGCAGCAATACATTAAACAGCAAGTTCCTACCCTGCGTGGTGCTGCTCTCCCACAGTCTGCTAGATGACTTACCCCCTCAGCAGCATTTTCACAAAGTGTGGCATGAGAGATCCTTATATTTTAAATGTTATATCCCTCGTAAAATTAAAACCGGCAGCCAGGGCCAAAAAAGGATCAACTTCCCAATACTGAAAACATCACACATCATCCCACTCAGCCATGTTTGGAGGTCACAAAATGAAGGCTGCATGAGCACATACCTATTTACTTGTAAATAGGCTTAATATTTTTATACCCTTTATCGTTGGGATTTTATTAAATCAAAGCAATCAATCAACTAATAAGGTCCCTATTAGTCGATCGATTGCTTTGATTTAATAAAATCTGGACACTAAAGAGTATAAAAATATTAGAAAATACTGGCCCCATATACAGTAAGTAAATGGGGCACACTCATGCAGACTTAATTTTGTGACATCACAAAACAGGGCTGCGTGGGCCGATGTTTGGGCATGTTTTCAGGACCGGGAAGTTAGTCCGTTTTTGGCCCTGGCTGCTGGTTTTAATTTTAGAAGGGATATAACATCTAAAATACAAGGAGCTTTCATGCCACACTTTGTGAATATGCTACTGAGGGGGTAAGTCATCTAGCAGGCTGGGGCAGGCGGCTACCCGGAACCTGCTTTTAAGCTCCTTTTCTTGTATGCTGCAATCTGCACTTTATCCACCAGAGGACACTGCATCTGGTTACTAGTTCTGTATACATTACACTTCCCATCTCCACTTATGAATCACTTGAAGGCACATGAGCTGATGCTCTTAAAGCAGTTCAAGGCACCCTATGTGATCAGATACTTATAAATTAACAAATTATATTTGGGGATTTCAAAATACATAAGAAATACAAGTCTGGTCCAGGCAGTGATGCCAGTAGTAGTATGATGCGTTACCATGTGGGGGACCCAAGTTTGTTTCGTAAGCCTTATTTTTATGCCCTGGGCTGGAGGAGGTTGGGGTACACTGCAGAGCACATTCAACTGGGAGGGAGGCTATTATCTCTCTGAGCACATCCTACTAAGTGATGCATAGTTGCCTTGATGTTGTGGGTGACCATGCAATAACTCCCCCCCCACACAGGCTCCAAATTAGCATGAGTAATGCAGGTGGAGGGAGGCAGGAGAGCCCAATAAGGAGAAAAGTCTGGTCACTGCAAACGATGGCTGGGCCTGGCACGCACATCATCAATCCCAGCATCACTGCTGAGTCCCCAACTGCCACCCCCAATGTGTACACAGGTACTTCTGGGAGTAGACCGTCACTGGCAACACAGGCTAAAACCAGGTCCCACCACAAGGGGTTGTGGTTCCTGTGGGGTACGTAGTACAATGGCTGAATACAGGGCTGTAGTTTTGGAGTACGGGGCTAGTGCTTCGATGGGAAGTGCCAAGAGACTGACTGGAGATCTGGGGCAAAGGAAAGAGGTGACTAGTGGTGCTAAAAGGTGAATAAAAAAAAAATAAAGTAAAAATCCAATCTCCAGATTTAAAATGGGGGAAAAGGGTATCTTACAAGATGGGAGATACAGTAACAGGTCATCTCAAAAAAGGATAAAAAAGGATGTCAAAATGTTTACAAAAAAAAATTAATGTGGAATGTTTTACTTTTTCATCTTCTACCTATGGCATCCTCTTGAGGTCCTCCTCACACCCAGACTAGTTTCAACAATAATTGTTTAACTCAGTGCTGATGATTTGTAATCAGTTCAGCTTTTTTTGGGGGGGGGATGGATGGTATGTATCATTAGCAATTGGCACCTGATGCAACGTCCCCTATCTTGACGCCCTGTTCCACTTTGTATTTTAACCCTCCTTGTTCAGCTACAGTACATAGGCTACAGAGAAGAGCTCCCAGGACTGTGTGCAGCATTTACAAACACAAGTGTTATATACAGAGTACCTGTCTGGCAAAACTGTGTAATCATTTCATTTCTGCTGTTGTGAGCAAGTGGTCCAAAGTAATTATCATCTGCCAAGCAACGTCAGACTCTCAGCAGAGGCAATGGCCTATATTAACAAACATTACTTCCAGTAACAAGCCCACTTTACTTTGCCTTTATTAACCTGTTTCAGCAGTTTCCATGTTGTTGAATGGCACATTGCTGAACTGGGTTAGTTAAGGAGATTTGCAAATATAGAACTACTAAAGGTTTGAAGCTGTGGCCTGTGAGTGAATGAACTGAAGAAGACAGCATAACAACACTACTGATTTTTCCTTATTTGTTGCAAACTTTTACTTATTAGAAATTGGTGACTTGGAAAGGCACACTGAACCAAGGCTCTCTGACCCCAGGGGGGAGGAGTTTCAAAGAGAAAGGGAGAGCAAAATGAAAAATAAAACTATAAAAAATTACAATGGAATAGAGAGACCTGGGCAAACTGCCTTTTTCATGCAAGGCTAGAGCCAGAATGTTTGCTAATCCTGTTTATTTATGTATACATCATGATTTGTCACTGTAAATAGTTGCATAATACAGTAGTCCAGGAACATATAACAATTGACAGGTTTTTATGACCAGTGAATCAGAGATTTGTGGTTGTTCCGATGGTGGGGCTATTGCTCAGGATGCCCATGTTAGTATAGGTTCCCAGTCTTGGTGTCCTGATTCAGGCTGAATTGGAGCACTGAGTTGTTTGTGGCTGCCAAGCTTCAGCAGCAGAGTGCTTGCAGCATTAGTACACCTTAAGAAGCTATTACTGTCCAGAGCTATGTCTGGATGTTCGAGATGTCATGATCTACTGCAAACACGGTTCGGGAGTTGCATGCTCTCGATGGGGAAGAGGGATGGATGGGAAACTGTTGGTAGCAATGATGATAGGCATCAAAGGGTCTCAGGGGAACTTTCTTCCATGTTCTGCACCTTGTGGTAAGAATGAGTCACTGTCTTGCATTAGAGCCTGCCAAGGCATAAATACATACATATGAAGAAGCCAGCAGAAGAAAGACCATTTGGTCTACCTAGTCTGCTCATATTGCAGGGTCCACAGCTTGAGCTACTCTCCCTTCAATTTTTCCTTAACATAGTAAAACTACTGTAGTTAGAAAAGAGGCAGCAGACCAAACCCACACAGGATAGTGATGTGCAGAATTTTCAGATTCTGGCAGAATATAATTTTGAAGAATTTTTGAAATTGCAACGAATTTCGTCAGAAGTGGAATGACAAAATTCCATGGTGGAAAAATGTAGAATGGGATTTCTGCAACATTTCTGCAGAATTCTATTCCATGGATTTCAATATTTTCTGTGGAAATGGTTGAAGAATGATTTTCTGTGGAAAAAATGCTGTTCCGTGGATTATTATTCTACGGATCACAGCAGGTGGAATTTTGCAGAAGAACCACTGGAATTCTACATTCTGCACAGCACTAAAACCTGACAGTCACCAGTTGCAGAAAAGTAAGCAGAAAGGATGTGGCAGACCAAACCCAAACTGAACTGGCACATAGATGCACTAGAGTGGGCAGATAGAAGATGGCAGACCAAACCCAAACCTGACTGGCACTGGGGAAAATAGAAATAAAAAAAATCAGGGATTTGTAAAAGCCAAATGAAACCACCTTTCTCTTACATGAGTCATGTCCAGATGTAGTAATATGGGGATCAGATTTTATAAAATCAGATTTTTGCCATACATTCATTGTGCTTCCGCAGCCAAAATTTGATTTCTGTATGTAACCTCTATAGGAGCTACTATACCTTTAAGACTCCCTTACAATTGCACATCACAGACATAAACCACCTCCACTGGAGCAGCAGCACTCCAGACTAGTTTGAAGACTTGCCCGATTGTTACACCAGCTGGATCAGGAGTGGCATTACACCCATGCAGGACTGGTCTGGGGCATTCTACTGTGATAATATGGACGTTTGTGAAAAAATGCCTTTTTTCTACAAATCAGCAGCCCTTTTTATCACCTCTGACCTAAGCTGGCATGGTGATGGGGTCAGAGGGTGACAGTCTGGACTAATGACCTGAAGAGAAAGCCACCGGGGCTCTTAGACTTGTAAAGGATCTAATTAATTCAGGTGCCTTTTCAGCGGTCAGTCACCTGCTGTTTGACAGACCTGACAGAATGGGACTGATTGCTCAGCCTGAATTATCAGTTAGGGCTGCAGATTTCCCAGTGAACAGCATGGGCTGTTCCAAAGCTCAGATGGATCTGCATGCGATCTCAAGGGGAGACCTGTGAGTGACTGCTGGAGCCAAGAGAGGCCTTAACCTGCTGGAGCCAAAAGATGCCTCAACAACATCAGAGAGATCACCTGACCCCCCTGGGACACCGAACATCATTAAAGATAGAAGGGAGAGAGTAGCAGAGCATGAGAGTGACACTAGTCGTAGAAGGAGTCACTGTAAAATGTGCCAGAAACCTCTGCATAGGGTGGGAGATCTCCTGGTTCTGGAAACAGTGATTAAACTCAGGGTTTCCCCTACATCATTAATCTGTAAAATAGGTGAGAAGCATTAACTGGACTAGGCCATAAGCCTGTGAGTACAAATACCTCAGGCTGAGATTTTAAAAGCATTTGGGTTTGCGGACTTGTTTTACAAAGCATTGCTAATATTCTGTTTTAGTGCACCACCGCCGGCCAACCATGTGCAACGTCATTGGGCCTCCAATGCTTCCATGGCTGGGTACCCAGTGAAGCACTGGGAGCTCCCAATTAATATCTGGGTTTACAATGGTGCCAGTGGGAAGAAGGGTAGCACTCCTGTTACAGGTAGGCTCAAATACAGCAACCATGCTATGCATGTGTGTTGTGTGGCAGACAAAGTTTGAGGGCCATGCCTTGATGGGCACTGAAGCACAGGATAAGAAATACTATTTTGGCCATGCCTCGGAGAACACTGAAGAGTGGTTGGTACTGAAGTGGGCTGGCACTAGAAGGGCCAGAAGCACAGCTGGAATACTGTACTGCACTTCCTATTGCTGCTTACCCCCTTTTTCCCCATTAAAGACCTAAGGCCTGGAATCCTATATAAAGTTGATGTTTTTTGTTTCTAATTTCTGACTATGCATATGATTATTTGTATAAGTGCATGTTTTGTGAGGATGGTCACTGTATTGAATTAGTTCATGGGTGAAGGTAATCTAGTGGCAAGGTGGGTAGGTATTGTATTGTATTGTATCCCTGGGGATTGTGCCCTGCTTACACCAGGACCAATTCTACTTTTTCTCTCAGTGGAGGCACCATGCTATTTTCTGTCTTTTTTTTTTCAACTCAAATTTCTTCTTGTCCCCCAGCTCACCCTAACTGCTCCCCTCAGACCCATCACTGACCACCTCAAAGACTTACTGATTATCCACTGCTTACCGTGGACCACAAGAGCTGTGGGTGGCCTGCTATATTGGTCATGTGTGGGCCTGTCTGGGGTGCTGGCGTGATGCCTGACCAGGGCTTTCTCCTCCAGCTCCTGATTTTCTCCACAGCCAGCATGCATATGTGCTTAGCCACTGGTGGCTGGCCCTCACCACTTCCAGGTGCTCCAGCTGTGCAGCCAACCAGTCTAGACCAGGTGGCAGTCAAGTAGCAGGCTTTTTTATTTATTTATTTATTTATTTAAATTTCAGATTCAACACCTTTGAGCCAGAGGCTCTTTTACAAAGGTTCCATGTCAGGATACATAGACAGTATTGAAAGCATTAAATACAATGTAGAAAATGTGTATATACAGGTAATAGTACAATGAGGCGATAGCAAAGATCAATGACACATTATACATATTCAGGGTAAGACTCAATGAAAGTGAAAAAAAAACTGTGTGAAACAAACAGTTATTAATGCAGCCAATATGGCATTGTCAGGTAGAAAGTAATACAGTATAACCTAAGAACTAACTTTAAGTAGAACAGGACAGGCAGGGCTTATTGGAGAGATTATGGAGAGAATGGGGAGGTCTGTAGAGGAGGGAGGGAGGAAAAGGGGGGGAATGTACAGAGTGAGTATGTGAAAAATCAGGAAAAGCAGGGTGGTGGGGAGGAAGGAGGTTGCCTTTGTCAGGGGAGAGATAGAGAACAGGATGTGTGTGAGGAAACGGGATGTAGATGGGCAGGGTGGGAAGGGGGGAGAAATAGGGTGGGATGTAGAGGAAGTGGTAGACTAAGTGAAACAGTCACACTCAGTTCTGGCTATTAGTGTCTGTCATAGTTTATGTTTAAAGAGGCCAAGGGTGCATGAATTGGTGGTGTCACTGCTCAGGGAGTTCAACATTTTAGGGGCTCTTCCAGCAAAGGATCTCTGGCCTTGGAAGGTGCAACAACGGGGAACCAATAGTGAGCAATTTTCTGAGCTTCTGGTGTTGCAAATGCTGATGGCTTGGCTGAGGAGATTCTGGACCTCAGGGGGCATGAGACCTATGGATGCCTTTTTTGCTATGAAGCAGGTCTGGTACATGATTCTTCCCTGTAGATGTAACCAATTTGTCTGTTGATAAAGGTCACATGTGTGTGTGTGCGGTGGGCCATTCTAGTTAGCAATCTGCAGGCCTTATTCAGTGTTAATGAAATCCATCGTAGTGCTGTAGCCATGGCCGCTCCATAGAGGATAAGCCCGTAATCTATGATGGAGATAATGGAGCTTTGAATTGCTAGGTTTAGGGCTTTGTGAGTCAAGCTGTGCTTATGTCTGTAGAGAAGGCAGATGTGGATATTCACTGATTTAGCTACCATGTTGATATGACTGGAGAAAGACAGGGTACTGTCCATGGTCACACCGAGGTACTTGAAAGTTTACATCTATTCCAGACAGACACCAGAGCAGTTTTTGATAGTTAGCTGTTGATTTTTATATTTATTATGTGTGCCATGGAATAGCATAGTCTCAGTTTTTCTGTAGTTTAGTACAAGTTTCTGTGCTGCAAACCAGGCCTCAGCTTCCGTGAAACTTGCCTGGAATTGGTGTTCCAAGTGAGTGGGGTCAGAGTTTAGTGCAAGAATCACTGCATCATCCGCATATAGGATGATGCGCTCTTTGCAGGCAGCAGGGAGGTTTTTCAGAAATATGCTGACGAGTAAAGGTCCCAGAATTGACACTTGGGGCACTCCAGACCGGTCAGGTTGCTTGGAAGAGAGTATATCACCAATCCTGACTTGTTGTAGCTGGTCTGATAGATAACTTTGGAACCATTTAAGGGTGTCATGTGATAGCCCTAGTTTTGCCAGGTGTTCTAGAAGTAAAGGATGATTAACCATATCGAAGGCCTTTGTTAGGTCAATGAAGGTGGCACCAGCAAGCTGTTCTTGATCAAGTGCCTGGTGGATGTGACCAGTGAATTCAAGCAGGGCAGTGGTGGTGCTGTGGCCTTTTAGGAAACCATGTTGCTCTGGACATTGCAGGTTATACTCCTCCATGTACTCCACTAATTGGTCAGCAACAATTTTTTCAAGTACTTTGGATAGTGGAGGAGGGATGGAGATAGGCCTGTAATTTCCATGTAATGACCTGTCTCCAGACTTGTGTATTGAGGTCACTAGGGCAGACTTCCATTTGAGTGGGAACTGGGAGAGCATGAGGGATCGGTTGATTAGTTTGGTAAGTGGAGGAAGGACGGGCATCATGGGTGAGGGCAATCAGTTTCATGCCCAGAGTATCTGAACTTATTCTGGTCTTTCCATGTACCTTGAGAAGATATTTCTTGGCTCTCTTTTGGTGACTGTCTTGACATAAAAAAAGTGGGTGACTTAGCTCAGTTTCTGAGTGATCCTGGGGTGCAGTGCTGTGTGAGGGGTCGAAAACGTTAGCGGGGAGTACGTTGCTACGGTCCATGAATGCATGATTGAAGGTGTTAGCAATCATGGCAGGGTCCAGGGTGATGGTGCCATTTAGGTTTAGCATGTTCAGTGTTACTTTGGACTCTTTCCCCAAGACTTGAGATAGGTTGTTCCAGAATTTCTTGCCATCCGACCAAGAGTTGGACAAAGCACTCCTGCGGTAGCTGGCTTTTTCCTGATGAATGGCTTTGGTACAGGGGTTTCTGGTGGCCCTATATGCTTATATATTTGCTTGCATGCTCAAATTTCTTGCCCGTGCCCAGAGGTTGCCCCGTGCTTTCATTTGTTGAAGGAGAGTGTACATAATCCATGGATTATCAAGGCCCTTAACTTTGCATTTCTTGTATGGGGCATGGGTGTCACAAGCTGCACTTAATTGGGTGACAAAGAATTGTAGTGCAGTATCTACATATGGGGCAGTATCTAGTGGAGACAAGTCTTGTTGCTGTAGGTGGGACCTCAGCGCATCAAGGTGGCCCCAGAGTAGTACCCTACTGCTGTCAGTTTTCGCGGGTGGTTTGGTGAATTTATTAGTCTATAGGCACTGGATTGAAGAGTGGTCACTTATAGTGTCAGGAAGGACTGAGGTGTTGGTGATGTGTTCGGGGCGGTTTGTGAGAATCCAGTTCAGTATGGTACTAGTCCCTGTGTTATAGTTGCTCTTGTTGGTGAGGTAATGAGTTGGGTGAAATTTACTGCAGATAGGGCATCCTTGTAGTTGCTTGCACTGGGGGCAAGCCAGTTTATATTGAAGTCCCTGAGCACTATTACTTCTGAGTTGTGCTTAAGGCTGTTTAAGCAGGTGAGCAGTGGATTGAGGCTTGCTTTCATCTGCCTGGGTGAGATGTAGACTGATGTTATAGTCAGGGCTGTGTTGTGTGCCCCAAGAAGGACCTTTATGGCAAGAACCTGAAATTCATCTCCAGTGATGGGTAAGGAGAGAATGTGCTGCAGCAGAGACTCTTTCAGGTATAGCGCACAGCCACCCCCTTTTTTAGAAAGTCTGTCCAGCCTGAAGAGAGTGTAACTGGGAATGGTCACTGCAGCATCAGGGATTTTTGGTGGCAACCATGTCTCAACCACTGATAGGGCATCAGGGTTGTGTTGGGAGATCAAGGCAGAGAGGATATCACATTTTTGTGTGCAGCCTGCAGGTGTTGGTGCTGGCAAGTGAGATGTAACATCCCCGTCCCCCAAGGGAGGAGAGCTGACCTTGGGATGCTCAATCTTCCTTCCCCAAATGGCCCCCAGGCACCCAAGTGACCCATATCCATTCCTGAACTATCTTAACTGTGGATTCGAACCCCCAAGAAGGAGATTCACTGACAGACATTGTTCTCTCAACCTTTTCAAGTCCACAAGGCAAAGAATGACTTCTTGTTTTTCTTTTTTCCTTTGTATAATTTGAATCATTTTATGATTGTAGTGCATATCACTTTAACTACACCTGTTTAAAAAGACACATGATTTGTCAATGTCTTCAGATTATCCCCCATTTGAAGGCCACTGAAGAGCTGAGGCACTAGGGGCTTTTGGATTTTTTCACCAGGCATCTTGCCAAATGAACCAGCATTTGCTTAAATACTTTTGAAACTATGAGTGCCGAGCTTCTTTTGTATTTGAGTTGATATTTGAGCTGGCTGCCCTGCTTGGGCACTGCCACATCCTGTGTGCACCTTTCTCTACATTTCCTTGTATTTGCCACAAGTGTGCTGCTGGAGGAGAAACACTGCCACAGTGCTTTTTTTGGAAGGTTTGAAAATGAACTTTTGTGTTCTTCTGCATTTTACAAATTTATATGTTACAGTACTTAATTCTAAATATATGATAGAACAAAATGAGCAACTTGAGTACCACTCCCAATTTAATTTGGAGAGTGACCGAGAAGAAGACGTTGATTCAGAAGCAGATGAAGGCCTAGACTGCCTTGAAAACCCGGAAGATATTGACAAATGCTGGGAGAGGGTTAAACAAAACATTTTTGCCAGTGGAGAACAAGACACTGTAAATTCTACATTATGTGAATTATTCCAGCAATTAGAAAAGTTGCGAGTTAAAGAACTTAACCTGTATTATAATAAAATAACTCGTGAGAAATACCTTGAGCTCAACATTACTTCATGAGAGTTAAGAATTGATAAAGACCCCAATACTAGGTTTGAGGATGAACAATTGAAAAAAGACTGGGAAGAAGCAGCCACAATCTGCACTATAAGCTGGATCAAAGCACTGATACAGAGAGACGCACACCAGACAGAAGAGATCAACAAAGAAATTTGCTTAACCCAAACTAAACTTATTGAGCACATAGGTAAAAAGAACTTTGAAAAGTTCAATAAATTTTATTTTAAATAGATCAACAAGCATGAAAAAGATTTAATAGCCAAGAAACATACCAGGGTTACAAGAGACATTGGGGATTACAATAAGAAATAAGTTTTTGTGTGAGAGAGAAGTGATCATTCAGGCAGTGGAGCGTGCTGAAGAACAAAAAGAAGATTTTGGAACAAAAATCAGAAACATGATCAAAGTAACAGTAACCGTACTAAAAGTGTTACCTTCCAAGAGAATACTTGAGAAAACATACAAACGGACAGACACGAGTCAGGAAACCTAGAGGTAACACCAGACACAGCCTCATCAAGCTCCATTGGGATCCCAATAGTTTTTTTTAGAGGAAGAACATCTGAAGGAAGACCAGAGGAGAGTACAGGGACCAAAAGATCAAAAAGGAGCTATTCTAAAAAAACATGCACGTGGCACAGAAGTAGAAGGAAATCAAGGAATCAACCAGAGATAGTTGAGGAACAAAGACAAGGAGAAGGACAAATAAAAGGTAAAGAAATAATTAACCTTAGAAACAGAACTGAATGAATTGCAGATCACTTTTAAAAGGTTTATCATTTGTTCCCACTTCTGGGCCTGATTGGTTTAAAACCAGAGCTGACATATACAAATGCATTAGAAAATTAAAACTTAAGTATTTTTTGGGAATGCAACAAGATCTTAGAGAAAAATAATTGGTTGTCCCAGCAGTTCAAGAAAGTGTTGCTCACCTAAGCTCACCCCCAATTCCAACACAGATGTGTACTTATTGGACCTTTCGGTATATACTGAAAATGAATGGGAGACATCAAACTGGGACCAGAATGTGATTGATAATATTGATGTTTCTGCTCTTCTTGAAGAAGTTGAATCTGGTAACAGAGGTGAAATTTCACAGACACAAACAGACTTTTCCAGATTCAAACCTAAGTCTGTATTTTGCCCTCAGATATCTAATCCAGCCATCATGGTGTTTGAAAAATGTTTATTAAATGAGACCTCAAAAATATTTTCTGATGTGCATTTCCACTATACAAAAAATCTTAAAGTAGATGAATATTAGGCATTGAAAGATCTGGAAAATTTGAAAGGGGTAATTTTCAAAAAATCAGACAAGGGAGGGAATATTGTTTTAATGAGTGAGCAAAGCTATATAGTTAAATGCCTAGAACTGCTTAACAACCATGCTAATTACAGAAAATTAAAGAATGGCCCCACTGTTAGGTTCAAAGCAGAATTATGCAAATGCATCGACTGGGGATTGAGATGTGGATGGCTTATCAGGAATGAGGCAGACTATATAAGGTCAAGCTTTCCAATAATTCTGACCTTCTATATTCTGCCCAAAATTCACAAAAATCCTGATGAACCTCCAGGCAGACTTATTGTGTCTGGTATATGGTCAATAACACACAATTTGTGCAGTTTCATTGATAGTCTACTACAACCTAAAGTGTTTCTCCTGGATTCCTATCTTAGAGACAGCATGGATTTATTGCATAAACTTAATGGAAAGGTCTGGGATGTTGAATATTGTTGGCTCATCATTGATGTTAATAATCTGTATACCTCAATAAGACACGATTTAGGCCTAACAGCAATAAATCATTTTTTTTTCAGGATTAGTCTTGTATTTCAACACATTTCATTAGATGAACAATTGATTTTGCACTATCCCATAATTATTTTGCTTTCAATGGGGAGTTTTACTTACAAATTTGAGGAACAGCTATGGGGGTGGCATTTGCCTCCTAATATGCAAACTTGTTCATGGGATTCTTTGAGGAGAAGTACATTAAAGACAGTAACCGAAACCCATTTGTTGAACTTATTGTGACCTATTTTTGTTTTATTGATGATATTATAATTTGGAAGAAAGATGAAAATCTAAATACAGACTTTATTAATTATATCAATAAGAATGATTTGGGCCTACAATTTACATACCAAACAGACAAAACCAACATAACATTTCTTGATTTAGAACTGATAGGTTCAGTTGGAGAACCAATTAAAACAAAAGGGGCAAGAAAAGAAACAGTTGCAAATATTATTTTGCATGCTACTAGTGCACATCCTGAAAAACTGATAGCCTCAATATCTTATGGTGAATTTTTAAGGCTAAAATGTAACTGCAGAAATGAAATAGATTTCCTGACACAAGCTACAGATTTAATCAGCAGATTACAAAAGAGAAGCCACACTAGAGGAGTACTAGATACAGCACTGGATAAAGTCAAAAAAGTTAAACAGACGTGATTTGTTGACATCAAAAAAAGAGAAACAAAACTTGGAACCTTTTCCAAATGACAGAAATGTTCACAAAGAAAACACAGTAACATTTGCCACAGAATACAGTCCTGTGGCAGGACGAATTGGTGGATTAGTACATAAATTTTGCCCCTTGCTTCTAACAGACCCAATATTAGAAAAAGCATTCATGACAAACCAAAAGTATCCTTTTCGAAAGGGAAAAACTTAGGGAATAGAATAACTGAAAATCACTATACACCAACATAACCAAAGCAAAGTAAGAACTGGTTAAGTAATACGCCAAATGGACTGTATACATGTAGATGGTGCAACATTTGTCAACATGCTAAAACTGGAAAAACATTTTCCAAGGATGGCAGAACTTTTGAATTAAAAAGTTTGTAATATGTACAACACCGTTTGGAATTTATATATATGTTGGTGCAAGTGCCCCTGTTATTATATAGGAATGACAACTAGGCCTATCAAGATGCATATACAAGAGCACGTTTGTGCCATTATAAATGGCAACATACAGTATATAATGCTATAGGGCACAACTATCTTCAATCCCATGAGAGCAAACCACATTGTTTACTGTTCTTTGTTTAGGAACATGTGGAGAGGCATCCGAGAGGTGGTAACAGGGCAAATGTCTTGGCCCAGAGAGAGAAACTAAATGGAGAATTATGATGTGGAGTTCTCTCCCTATTTGTAAACAAATCATGTTCTGCTTTCTTGTCTTTCTTTATAGGAATATTTCTAATCCCATCTCTGGAAACTGCCACACGTGAGCCATAATGGAATAAGGTCATGGAGCACAACTACAGTCCATTACTTGATTGGACTGGGGAAAGACTATTCCTAATGGTAGAAATGTCCAGGTTATTCACTTTAAGTGAAGTTGCACGCCTCTTATAATTCCAACAGTATACCCAATGATGAAAAAAACAGTTATTCTGTTTTAGAAATTAGGCTTAAATGTATAACTAACCTCTGAAGGTCCTAGTGATAACATGATTTATAAAACATTTATGATGCAATAATGTTTCAACTAATTGCTTTAAAAAAACATAGGTGCATTTATTTTTTGTATGTTAGTATATTTAGTTATAGTTCCCTACAGCTCCCAGTACAGGTCCCCTCCTTCCAGAAAACTAACCCCCCCCCTTACTCCAATCTAAATTTTATTGAAGGAGTAGGGTTCCATTATAAGCAATTTCCACATAGAATCTTACCTATGATTACAATTCCATCTCTAAATTAAATAGAAAATTCTGTGGAATGCTAAGGCAACCTCTGGCACAATATGGTTGGCTATTATATCAACTCTCTCAAAGCTATTTCCCCAACCTCACAATTTTACATATTTGACCTTTAGCACTTCAATTTGACCTCCTTATTTATAAACTGTGCTATGCATTTGGGGAATATTTTGAGTGCTTAGTTAAATCCTATTCCAAGTATAAATATTATACAATAAAATAATAATAGGAAATTAGTATTTTTTTTTTTGTATGTTTGTTATAATAGCTCCGTTGACAGTTTCTCCACATTAAATTTACAGACATGTTCTGTACTAGTATGAGTCTATGAAATGACCTTCTTACCATGTATACAACTAGTGTGGAGTTACATTTTTGTTTAAAAGATTGATTTCCCGTATTTCTTTTTCACTTTGTATAATTTGAATCACTTTGTGATTGTAGTGCATATCACTTTAACTACAACTGTTTAAAAAGACACATGATTTGTCACTGGCTTCAGAAACACCCCGGTTTGAAGGCCCGCTGAAGGGCTGAGGCGCTAGGGACTACTGGCTTTTTTTCACCAGGCATCTTGTCAAATAAACCAGCATTTGCTTGAATACTTTTCAATCTATAAGTGCTGAGCTTCTTTTTTATTTGTTTGAGTCCACTAGCTACTGCAATATCCATGGTGACCTGGTGGCACTTTAAGGCAGGCATGCATCAGTGTCCTGAGACACCCCAGGAAGGTACTATCCCTGAATGAATAGAAACAAGCCTTACATGTAAACTGTAGATTGTATTTATACTAAACAGTATAACTGCTAGACCAACACCTTCGTACTTGGCAGATACATCTGAGATGTTGACAGTTCCATTTGGAGAACATTTGTAATTCTAGATAGCCTGGAATATGAACATACTGTTCTGTATCAAACATTAAGTAGGAGAGAGACACTCAGGAGTGCTTTTTGTAGGTACAAACAACCACTTTTTTGCCTATGATATCTAAACATAACCCAAATTATTTCCCCTACAGTTCATGTTAAATAAATGCTCAGATGCCCAAATATCACTTCCCCTTTCTAAGCTGTATTTTTGCAGAGAGATTGACAGATTATACTGTCACTGCCTCAGCTGTGTATTTATTTTGGATTTTTGCAGTTGCAGTGTAAATAAAAAAGCCATATATATCAACATTATTTTTGCATGCCAGACACCTGCAATACAGTGAGACCATCATGCTATTCTCATTCTAGGTGAAAGACAAAGCAAATATTCTTACTGTAGAGTCTTCTGAATAGAAGCCAGACATTATTTCATTCAGGGCTTGAGGGTACCCAGGAAGTTACTGTAACTTTATAAAGGCAGCAACACATTTAACTCATTCTCTCCTGGTGGCCATTCTGGGTCAGGTTCAGCAATGGATGGTACCGACACCATATGGTGGCTACGGGACTGAAGGAGAGATTCACCAAGTTTTAGGGGTACTTTTTTTTTTTTTGCTATATTTTCCTTTATGCTGTTCTGGCAGGCTGTATCAGCCAATCCCTTCTGGCACCCCAGCAATCCCGAGTCTCTGAACTCCTCCTTCCTCCAGCCTGGGTGGACCGACAGTGCAGCTAGGGGGACTTCATTAAGTCTCAACCACATTTTTTCCATCTGTTTTCTCCCCTTGTTCCACGGAGCCCCAAATAAGGTCCAGCATGAGTGTGGAGGTGTGCACATGTGTCTTGGCCTGAAATGACTCCACTCCTTCCACCCCTGGCCTAGTGTCTAGACCGTCTCCATCACTCGCACTACCACCATGCCTCCACATGGAGGCATTCAAAGGATGGGAGAGCTAACCTTCCTTATTTGGGAGAGGAGAGCTGCTTGACAGCTACTCAATCCTCACCCAGCCCTCCACCTCTGGTCAACTCCAGCAACCTGTGCTCATCACCAAACATGGGTTGCCGGTGTGGCAGGATGTAAGGTGCCAGTGCCTCAGTCCTCCATGCCACAGGGCTGGCTTAGGGGTGCTTTTTATGACTTGGTGCCTTATATTGATGAAATGCTGTCTGTGCATATCTTATAAAATTTTGTGCTGTCATTTTAGAAGTGGAAGGAAACGTATCTCAGGCCCCCTGGATCCTTCCACTTCCCAGTCTCTGGATCCACTTCCGTGCCCAGACATATAATGACATGTACCCAAAGAGAGCATGGGGGTGTGCTCCATTAAAGTCAATGGGAGGTAGCTTTAACAACATTTTTATATATAACAATGGTCATTTTGTGACTAATCAAGGGCACCGGTTGACTAACAAGGACCTTTTTAGTGAACCAGTGCCCTTGGTTATTCATGAAATTGCCATCATTATGTATAAAAATTTTGCTAAAGCTGACCCCCATACAATTTAATGGAGTGCACCTCTGTGCTTGCCCTGGGTACACATCATTATGTGCCTGAGCATAGGGGTGGATCGAGAGACTGGAAAGTTGAAGGGATTGGTGGACTACCTCGGGAGGGGGGCCTAGATGCGATCCCTTCCACTTCTAAAATTACAGCACAAAATTGTCTAACATATACAGAGACGGCATTTCGCCGATACAAGGCACCAGAGTATGTGGTGCAAATCGGGTAGCAAAAAGGTTGGTGAATCTCTTTAACTGCAGAACCACACAAACATGTGCCTTCACAGAAATCAAATATGGCATGGTCCCACTAGCAGATCCAGTTATGTAGCTAAGTAACACCCACTACCCCTCTTATGCCAGCAAACAGTAACCTTTTAAGACTAATCTAAGCTTTAAAAGGGGAAATTTTTTTGCTTGGCAGAATATTGAAGAATTTTAGAACAATGTGCACGAAACATCCTTTTATGGTTATAACAGTATCTGAAATGTTTAGAAGTAAACAATCATCCAAACATATAAACACAAATTTGCCAGCAGAAAAAGGAAATATGGTCTATCTAGTTTGCTTGTTATGGAACACATGTACTTACCTAAACATGGCGCTCCACCCCCTGCTTTGCACTCTTACCTTTTCCCTGGATTCTGCCCACTGCCATTACAAACCTCTAGTCATTTTCTGGTTGACAACTTCCTTCAGGAGCTCATTCAACCCTGTGACCACTCTCTCCATAAAGAAGTGTCTCCTAACGACCTTCCTGAATCTTCCACCCACCAATTTATAGCTGTGCCCACTCGCGTTCTTATTTTTACTGAGTCTAAAGAGATTCCTAAACTCGACCTTGTTGATACCCTTGAGGTAATTGGAGGTTTCCATCCTGTTAATCTGCTCCCTTCTCTCCTCCAGTGAATACATGTTTACATTCTTCAGCTTTTTCTCATGTGGGAGATCGTGTTGACCCTGGACCATCTTCGTAGCCTTTCTCTGTACTGACTCCAGATGGATTATGGCTTAGGTAGGAACTCCACTACTGCACATGGTACTCCAGCTGTGAGCCCACCATGGACCTGTACAGAAGCTAGATCACCTCCTTCCTTCTGCTGGTGAAACCCCTAGCTATGCTACCCAGCATATGGTTTGTCCTAGCTGCTGTGTAAAAGGTTTCAGGTTGCTAGTTATAGCTATGCCCAGGTCTTTTTCCTCCTCAAATACTGTGACCATTACACCCCTTAGTCTGTATTCAGCTGTTGGGTTCTTGTACCCAATGTGCATGACCATGCACTTGTTAATATTGAACCCCAGTTTCCAGATGGCAGACCACCTCTCTAACTTTGCTAGATCCTCTCTTACATTCATGATTCCCTCCTCCGAGAACTTGGTGTCCTCTACGAAGAGGCAGATTTTGCCCTTTATGCTATTCTTAATACCATTTATGAACACACTGAATAGCACCAGTCTGAGCATTGACCCCTGCGGGACACCACCAGTGACCTTCCTCATCCCTGAATGTTCCTTTTTGACCACCACCATTTGGGTCCTCCCCCACACCCAATCTGTCACCCATATTGACAGTTTATTATCTTGTCCTAGATCCTCCAACTTTTTGATCAGCCTGTTATAGGGGACCAAGTCAAAGCCTTTGTTAAAATCCAGTATCATATGTCTACTGCCTGATCCTTGTTCACCACCTTTGTAACCCAGTCAAAGAAATTGATCAAACTGGTTATGTATGACCTCCCTGAGATAAATTCATACTGCCTGCCACCCTGTAGCTCACTTGACTTGAGGAACTCTACTAACCATTCGTTACAGATGGTTTCCACTAACTTGCCAACTATCGAGGTCAAGCTTACCCGCCTGAAGTTCCCTGAGTTGTCCCTTGCCCTGCTCTTCTGCAGGAACGACACATTAGTGGTCCTCCAGTCCCATGAAACCACTCCTGTTTCCAGCCAGAAGCTGAACAGGTTCATCATAGGGGCTGCAACTAGTGCCATCATCTCACTCATTACCCTGGGGTGCATTCCATCAGGCCCAGGGGCTTTAACACCTTGAGGGCGTTGAGCCTACTATGGATTGAATCCTCCATAATCACCTTCCCTTCCTGAATCATGAACCATTTTTTGTCCACACCTTTTTGCCCTGATAATAGTCAGGTGCCCCTTTCCCCAAGTATCTTCCTTTTTTCAGTGAAATCAGCCCTCCTAAAATCCAGAACACACATTTTCGTGTTCATGATCTCCCTTCCCACGTCAGTGTGAAACCAAACTAACTGGTGATCACTGCTTCCCAGGGGCTCCTCCATGCTGATACCTTTGACATGATCACCATCCATCAATCCTGATTTGGTAAGAACTATGTCATGATTTATAATGTGAAACAAAATTGCATACAATGGCTTCATCTTCCATGTTGGTCATCTGCGCCCAGTACTAATATAAATCAGGTCATACCTTAGTTAATAGCAGGCCACATGTTACATTCAGAGTCACCACCCCTTAACTAGGCCTAGGTGTAAACTAGATACCTGCTGCATCTGCACTTTTGGTCATTCCCCTATCATTCTATCCCTTAGGGTTTTGGTGAGTGGATGGGTAAAAACAGCCAGCTTGAAAGTGAGGCTCTTCTGCTGCAGCTTAGTTATAAACCCTCCACTAGTTTTCTGCTTCTTCCATCTAGTCTTGCTCCCCCCCCCCTTCCCCTTTACTCACTCAAATCTATCACCTGCTGTGCAGCTCCTCCCCTTTCACTAACAGGACATTAAGGTGGTCAGTGCATCTAGAATATCAACTCCTTGATCGACACATTTCCCCTTTGCCTGCCTTATTTGTTTGCTGCACCTTCTTTCCAAATGGTAGACTATCCTATTTGTGAGCTTAATGCACTTTCCTCTCTATACACTTTAACCTCCCTTGTTCCCCATGCTCATGTCAGCTAAGCTTCCTAAGCTTAGCATACCCTTGTTGGCAGCCCTGCCATTTTGGGCTCACACTTGCTTTCCCTTTCCACACCACTGCTACGACCTTCATCAGAGCATTGGCACAACTTCTTGGAAGGGGGCTCATCCCAACAAGGCAGGCCTGATGTTGATCAGCGAACCTGTTTTTTTCACTCTGTCCAACTATGGGGACAGCAGCATAATGAATTAATCTGGCAAAAGCAATCAGATTTGCTTCCTGTCCATGAGGAAATGATAGTTTCAGAACTCTCTGGTGGCACTGCCATTGCTGCCTGGCCAGCTGATAGCTCCACTGCTGTCCTGTGATCAGGAGACCACCTGCTCTTCTATCTGAAAGCCCAGACTTCTCCCGCCACTTCAGCCGCCAGTCAGCCGCTTCAAACCATGCTGGTTGTTCGAATGCAGGATGAAGGCTTTAGCCACTTACCTGGGGCGCAACTCTGACCCTCTCCAGTGGTGTTGCCATTGCCACTCGGCCAGCTGATAGCTCCCCTGCAGTCCTGCGATCAGGAGACCACCAAATCCAGGACGAAGGTACTGAATCAGCAATTTACTCTGTGGGAGCTCCCACTGCCAGCAAAGGATTTTTTGAACATTGGCGCCTTTTCTTAGCCCAGCCGTTGATGAAAGCCACAGCTTGTCTGAGTTAAATCCATGGCTTGTAGTCTTAATTCCTATTTTTAAACTGCTCTATTTTATAGTCTATATTGTGCTCTGATTCAATTTCTCTAAAGTGTTTTGCCCTTATCTAGCCAAGTAATTAATTGTGCCTACTGCTTTTATTTAATACTGTTTCAGTCACCATGCACTGTAAAAGTTTATACAATTTAAGGAAGCTGTTTGATTTATTTTGTTGTAGGGTGTGCACTCCAAACTTAATTCTTAAAATCTCCTTTGCTTTACAATTTCACCCTGTCCCCTATACTTTGGCTGCTAATCTGCTCAACTTCTGCTATGCTTAGCTGAACCTCTAAACTGCTTTATTGCAGTGTGATTCCTCCATACGTGTTTCTTTCCCACTTTGCCTCAGCTTCTCCCATTTCCCCCTGTTCCTGCAAACTTGCCTAATCTGTTTTCTGCCTCTCTCCTGCTATTCAAACTGTTCTTTTGTCTCCTATACTGTGCACCCACCCCATTTCTTTTGTGTCTTTTAGTCCTGCCTACAGTTGCTTCTTTCTTAACCTCCCTCCTCGCTTCCTCAGGCTCTCCCGCCCACCTCAGGTGTGACTCTGACCCTCTCCAATGGTGCTGCTGTTGCCAGCAGGCCAACTGACAGCTCCCCTGTGGTCCTGCAATCAGGAGACCACCTGCTCTTCCATCTGAAAGCCCAGATTTCTCTCGCTGCTCCAGCCACTAGCCAGCTGCTTCTAACCACACTGGTGGTTCTAATCCAGGACGAAGGTACTATATCAGCACTTTACTCTGTGGGAGCACCCACTGCCAGCTTAATCCCCACCGGCGCTTTTCGATTGCTCCCCACCCGCTATAAATGGACATTTATATTTATAGCTGTCTATGGTCAGGTGACTATCAGCCTGATTTGCCATTTGATCCTTATACCACTTTACCTCTAGGGGCATTTAGGCATGTACTATAGTCGTTTCACTGACTGAACTTTTGTGTACTGCATTTACCAACTCCTTTTGTGCTCCTTGGCTCCTTTTTTCAGCTCACCAATCTTTGCACCGCTATTTCTTATCATCAGTGTGTAATATGGCACATTTGGTGCTGTGCTTCTTGTCAGTCAGTATGTTGCTACTTGCCTTAGCTTGGCTCTCCCTGGTTCCCTGCTCTCTTTCCAGTTATCTGCAGCTTTACTCAGGTCATGACTTTCACTTCTCTAATATGCTGGTCAAAAGTACTGTCAGTCTGGACATCACTCCATTGGTACTTCCAAGGTTCTTCATCTATCTAGCTACTGCTTACTTGAAACATCAGTTTCGCTATAATTTTAACCATGCTACTCCCTTTATCCATCATAAACTCTGGTATCTCATGATTCTCACTATCCTACTGGCAGGTGATCTTGAAATGAACCCTGGTCCCACATCTCATCACCCATGCAATGATGTAACTTGGGCTAATACTAAAGGTCTCTGTATAGCCCATCTAAATATCAGGAGCTTGATACATAACTTCACTGAACTTGAAGATTGAGTCTCCCTTAATTATCCTGATATACTTTGCCTATCTGAGACATGGCTCAAGCCCTCTATTCCCGACTCTGTCTGCTCCTTAAACAGTTATAATCTTATAAGGATTAACAGTATGGCTCCAAAGAGGGGTGGGGGAGTCACTGTTTTACAAAGCTCATCTTAACATGCCTTTAACCAACCCTCCTCCCATCTTCAATTGTGAATCCCATCATGCCCTCCTCCAAATGGGTACCAAAAAGCTACACATAGTCTGTGTCTATAACCCGCCCCACAGTGGCCCATCTGACTTTACTAAATTGCTGGAACACTCTGTTAATACAGCTGGCCAAAATGAATTACTTATTCTTGGTGATACTAACCTAAATTGGCCCAGACATAATCATAACTCACTCCTACCCTTAGTGCAAAGCTTCAGTCTGCATCAAGTCATAACTATGCCCACTAGAATAACATCAAATGCCACATCTAGTACATTAATTGACTGGGTACTAACTAATCGGGTTGATACAATTGTGGCTGCTAGTATCCTAAGAGATGCTATATCCGACCACTCCCCTATTTACTGTGTGCGGAAACACTCCACGGCCTTTCCCCAGCCACTGCGATATATTACCTTCAGGAACTACGCCAATCTGGACCAGGCTAAGTTTCTGTTTGAGATGTCATCAATTGATTGGTCCTACCTTTGCCAGTCATGGGATGCCACAGCAGTGCTTGACTACTTCCTTGACCAATTTAATGTACTACAGGATAGGCACACACCCTTTGTGACCCACTGCGTTCGCGCGAAACCCACCAGGTGGCTCCACAAAAGTCTTCTGGCTACACTACACACCAGGGACAAGACTTGGAGGCATTTTAAAAATTCTGGCCTCCTAACTGATCACAATACCTATAGGGCCCAGAGAAACACCTGTAAGAAACAAATTAGACTTGCAAGAAGCTCCTACTGCAAAGGTCTCTTAGTCAAAGCATCTGATGACCCTAAAACATTCTGGGCCCACATAAAAACCTTTCTAGGGGCTAAACAAACCCTCTCTACAAATGACATGATCATCAACAGCATCCACTGCAATGATCCCAAAACAATTGCTAACTCATTTACTAAACAATTCTCTGACCTGTCCAACTCCACATTCTCGTTCCTCTCTGCTCGGCCTTCTCCTCTATCTACTACCTCCGCCTCCCCAGCACAGTATTCACCCTTTTACTTTAAGGCTGTATCTAAGGCTGAAGTTCTCAGATTACTAAACTCAATTTCTAATAACACTAGTGTGGGCTCAGACGGCCTTGAACCCAAACTTTTAAAACTGGCTGTGCCGTTTATTTCCCAGCCTCTGTCCAAAATCCTAACCCTCTCCCTATGTAATGGCCATGTCCCTGGCATCTGGAAAATGGCTAAATTCATGCCAGTCTTTAAAAAAGGGGACAGCAAAGACTTCGCAAATTATCGGCCCGTAGCTATACTATCAGTCTTGAGTAAAATCCTCGAAAAGATAGTAGCAGCCCAAGTCATTGAATTCCTGACCAAGCATAATCTCCTGGCACCTAATCAGCACAGTTTTTGAAAATGGCACAGTACCTCTACTGCTCTGCTCCACTTCACCAATGACACCCTAGGTGCAATGGACTCTGGCCTTCTCACTGGTGCAGTTTCATTGACCTTACCAAGGCTTTCGACCTTGTTGACCATCCTCTTCTTCTTGATAACCTTTTAGCCCTTGGCTTCTCCCATCATACAGTGGCTTGGTTTAACAGCTATCTAGCTAATAGAGCCCAGATTGTAAAATTTAACTCTGCCTTGTCTGATCAGGAGTCCGTTAACATAAGTGTTCCTCAGGGATCAGTATTAGACCTGCTTCTCTTTTCTATTTTTATTAACAGGATCTCAACCAATATCCCTAACTGCGCTTCTATCCTCTATGCAGACAATCTTGTTATGTACTTCAGCTCTGAGAATATACTCCATATTACCCAGATTCTCTCTTCTGCCTTCATGGCCATTCAATCTTGGCTGTGCCATCACAAGCTAATACTTAATGTTGGTAAAACTGAATCAGTGCTTTTTGGCTCTGCCGCTAAATTAAAAATCACTCGGACCCTGTTTAAAATATCTTGTCTGGATGGCTTGGTACTTGAATCAGTGTGCTCCTTTAAATACCCTGCAGGTCTCCTTGATGAAAATCTTAATTTTGATAAACACATCATGACCACCTGTAAATCTGTCAGTATTAAAACTGGTGTTGCCTTTAAAACCAGCCATGTCCTCACGCAGTCTGCAAGACTTGCCATCACCCGTGGCCATGGTATCTTGCTTCCAGCTCTCTCCTGTGGTGCTGTCATCTAGCTGAACACATCCAAAACCCTCCTTAGGAAGTAGGATACTACCTACAATAGTATCTACAGATATGCTTCAGCTGTCCCTTGGTTTAAACACCATTGTCAGCTCTACATTGACCTCAGTTGGCTACCCCCCTCTTCCCTTCGGCTTCTAGCACTAGGCTCCCTGACAGACAATATTATTCGAGCAGGTATCCCTGTCTCTCTTGTCTCCCTGCTGTTCCCTCAGCCCTCCTCCCACAGCCTTCAATCAGCTGATAAATCTCAGTTGCATGTTCCCAGATGCAAAACTTCCAAAAGTGCTTCTGCCTTTTCTCACTCGGTGACTAAACTCTGGAACTCCCTACCTCTAGATGTTCACCTATCTCCTAGTCATGCCCTATTCAAAAATAAGTATCACTCCTTCCTTGTTAGCCAGGCCTCCTGCTCCTGTTTTAACCCACCTTGATTTCTACCTTCCTCCTTATGTCCTACTTGCCCCCTATGTTACTATCTCCCTTAGCTACCATGACCAGCACAGCACTTTATCTCATTACTATCGCTGCCCTGGCACATTACCCTGCTTAGTGTTCTGATACCTGTTATGTAAACCCTGCAAATGTTTCCCATGCCCAGCCTTGACTTGTTTGTACCTACATACCTATGTTTTCATAAACGTTATGTATTATTGGTTTATTGTGTACACTGTATCCTGTTAACCAATGTATCCCTTGTTATCCCTGTATCCTTGTGATTCCTGTAATCCTTCCTGGTCGTGCCTGAAAATAGTCATTTTTTTGCTATGGAACCTACCTGGTAAACAAAAACTAAATAAATAAAATAAAGTATTATAAATTTATTTTCAGAAATGAGACTGTTTACTTACTGTTGTTAATCAAGGTCAAGCTGAGGCTATTCTATTGATGTTTTGGAGCCGTTCCACATATACAGATAACCATCCCAGGGTCAAACCAACCTGAGTTGGCTTATATAAACTTCATACTTAGGCAAACTTCCAGATACTGTATTTAGAGAAAGACCCTAGCAGACTGTATCAAACACACATGGCTACCCAGAGCAGGGGAGTATTCTAATAAGTGAACCCATACTTGCTCTGACCAAACATTTCTAGGCAGTAATTCAGAGGGACAGGGCAATACATGGTGTCTTTTGATGGCATAGACATCTATATTTCTGTATTGCTACTTTTATCAGTGACATCGCTGTTTCGCATGTTTCAAAGATCTATCACTTTGTGTACACAGTGCCAGCTGCTTATCATACCTGTGCAACAGGAGCACTTTAACTGACAAGCAGGAAACTCTACCTCTTCTCTGTGAAACATTCATTTCATTTCCATGCTTTTTTGAGTTCAGTGATAGGTGCTGACATCATCAGTCTGCATGTTCCTTATTTGAAATATTGGCTCCTGATGTCTCAGCCAAGAATATAACAAAAGGATCAGTAATACTGTGCAGCATACTTTACCATACATGTGACAATTAAAGACTCACCTTAGTTTGCTGCCACAGTGTTTGCAGCAGAAACAGGAGCGGTGTAAAATGGCTTTGTCTGCCACCATTCGTTCCACGGGATACACTGGCTTAAGGCAGGCAGAACACAGCTCCTGACTCACTTTCTGAAACTGGGATAAAAAAAATGTTGTTAGTGAAAATGACCATGTAAGCACAAGTTCAGCACTAACTGTATTGCAAACTGTCCACTCTTGATTTATTTTATTTAGTCTTTGTCCACCAGGTAAGTGCACTATGCAAAAGCCTGCCTATTTTCAGGCATGACCCAGGAGAGTACATTTTATTTATTTATTTATTCAAAAGTTAGTAACCAGGAAAGGCACCATGAGCAGAGCTCATTTCCAGGCTCAACCCAGGGGAGGGGGTACAGAGGAGAAAAAATAGAGCATTGAGAGCAAAGTTGTAACAATATGTAGAAATTTTACATAATAAAAAGGGTACTTTTTTACAATAGAGAAATATCTAATACATATAAACAGTATTTACTTGGTAATATCTAATAAATATAAGAATAATTACATGGTTATATTTTTATATACAATGAGTTGCAGCAAGGGAAGGGGGAACGGCAAGAATGAGGTACGTGAGTACTAGGAAGGAGAACAGATACAGGAAGTAGTAGCGATTGGCTTGAGTAGGCATTTGAGGGCAGGGAAGGAGGAAGAAAGATGGGTTTGAGGGGAATACTATTCCAGAGGGAAGGGAGTCTATAGGAGAAGGAATGTTTGCTAGCTGATGTGCGTACACGTGGGAGAGAAAAATTGCGGGTGCAGAGCGACCATGAATTGTAGGAAGAGGGGTTTACTGAATTAAGGAGGGAGGTGAGGTAGGGCAAAAGGGTTCTAAACCAATATTTAGTGATGAAGGTGGAACAGTGTGAGAAGATTCTCTGAGCGAGGGATTGGAGGAAAAGGGAGGAGTATAGGTCACAGTAGTGGGTTAAGGGGGGGAGTTAGAGGCAAACCTACAGAAGGCATTAAACAGAACATCAAGTTTGGCTCGGGAGGTGGCTGGGGAAGCACTGTAAACTATGTCTCCGTAGTCAAAAGCCAGGAGGATCCATTTAAAGATTAGATCATGTCTTACGGGGGGGGGGGGGTTGCCTTGTGTCAGTGCAATAGCCCTAGTTTAGGGCACAGCTTGGAGTGCAGAGCACTGAAGTGGGAAGAAAAGTTGAGGGAGGGATCCAGCCAGACTCCTATTGTAGATATTTATAGCTGGGCACATTTTCTAGAGCGGTGTTGGCAACAGAGAAGAAGACTGGGAGGGTGGGACGCTCGGCAAGATTTTGTTTAGAACCAAAGGTCCTGCCAACATTTTTTTATATTCAGTTTTAGGCAATTGGCTGGAACCAGGCTGTGACTGCAGTGACATTGCTTTGGAGGTGGGACTGGATGGCTTGGATCGATTTACCTGTATTACAGGTTTCATACAGTAGTACAAAGAATGAAATATAGGTAAATATATACAGTAGTACAGAAAATAAAGTATAGGTAATTTAGGATGACAATATAACAAAAACCAAGATACAATACAATAAACTGCAAATAACTACTTCCTAAAAATATTGTGGTTACAGTAATACAGTGGTAAAATAAATGGTATTAGAGCAAACAGCAAATTGCATGTGATAGCATAACAACTATGTCAGAGAAAAGAGAAGAAGTGCTAAGCACCTAGAATAGCAGGACAAAAATGTAGGGCAAGGAGAAGAAGTGCTAGGCATGTATAATATATCGTTTGTATTGAAACACGCATGGAGATTTGAACAAATAAACAAACATGGGACAGTATACAGCACTTTTAGTAATGTCCAAGGGGAAAGGAGAGGAGACATGTAAATAGGCTTAAGAGATTTATAAACAAGAACATGTGTCATGAGATCTAAGGTGATGGAATAATTATTTTTTGAAGATAGCATGGGACTTTGAGATATGGAGGTCATGGGGTGAGGAGTTCCAGAAAGTGGGGGGCAGACTGGGCAAACGCCTGGTGGCCTATCTTAGTGGAGCATTTTGGAATAGCCAGGAGGACATGAGTGGAAGTTGATAATGGATAGGGATGGTCAACTGGGGAAAACATAGAAGCCAGTGAGGCGGGTTATGAGATTCTAAGGATGTTGTCTGTGAAACAGCCTTAGATATAAGATCTCCTGGATGAGGGGGATAACCAGTTTAATTGTGTGTTGAGTGGGCAGTGATGGGTTAGATGAGGAGCAGAAGATGCAAACCTGCACACATTATTATAGGCAACATTCCATTTTGATGGAATAATAATGGACTTGTCGAAGGCCTTCGACACTATGGACCATAGTATTTTGGAACAGAGACTGCTGGACATTGGATTTGCTGAGGAGACCTGTAAATGGTTCAACTCCTATTTAATAAATAGGTCTCAACAGGTTTTAACTGAAAACAACCTGTCGAGAAGTGCCATGGTCCAAAAGGGGTCCCCAGGGATTGATTTTGGGTCCCTCCTTGTTTTTGATTTATATAAATTTTTGATTTATATAAAGTACAGAACAGGTAATAAACACTAGTGTCACGCTTTATGTGGACAACACTGTGTTGATAGCAAGTAGGATAAATCTTGAAATTATGGAGAAAAATCTCCAAAATGATTTTTCAAACTTATGTGAACAGAATCTAAGCTGGTACTGAACAGTAAAAAATCCAAAACAATGGTTTTTAGTCTTGTACTAAACACAAAAGATGGAAGAATTCCTGAAATCAATATAAAACAAATAACAATGAAATTATGGCACAAGAGTTAAGGTGTGGTTTGATGCTAACTTAAAATTAGATTATGACATTGAAGAATTAGTGAACAGAGTCAGTGGCAGACTTGGAGCTTTTAGACATACTAGTTTTTACCTCAGGAAAACTAATAGTTAACCAGTTACTGATTCCCATGCTGGAGTATGGTGACCACATGTATGGATTAGCTAATAAAACACTTTTGTCCAAACTAGAAGTCGTTTACGATTGTTTAACAAGATTTATCTTAAGGTGCGACTTTAAAACCCATCATTGCAAAATGTACAGTGCCTTAGGATGGATAACTCCAGAAACCAAAACAAAATTTAAATGGGAAAATCAAATATACAAAGTTATAAATTTTGAAAAGCCTTCATGTTTGTTTAAAAAATTGCACAAAAGAGAACATAAATATGCTTTAAAGAGCAGCTGACACCTTCAGAACATGGACAAAACATAATATTTAGACACATTTTAGCCTGTTTTTCACATTAGGTCTGTATTTCTCTTTCCCATTATGTATTATTGAGGTCACTTGCTGGAAAATAGGATCTTTACTCTAGAAGTGTTTACCTATTCCTGTTATTTTCTCCCTACCTGAGGTCATAATGCACTGCTTGTGACCTCACAATTACTCCCGTGCCAACAGATTGTGATGTCACAACAGAGGATTATGTATTGAAGTAGGGAGTAAGCTATAGAGGCAGGTAGCTTCTAAAGAAACTCTAAGGGATAAAGATCATATATTCATGCAAATGTCCTTAGTAATAAATAATGGGGAGGAGAAATCTAAGGAATATAAATGGAATGCAAGTAGAATTGTACCTAATTATCATGCTTTTTAAAGTTTTCATTGTGGTGTCGGTAGCTCTTTAAGGAGAAACAAAACAAGTATATTCAAACTTCCCAGGTCATTATATAAATATGGTGACATGACTGCCCCCTTCGTTGCCATGTCTTTGTCGGATTCTTTAAATCATACTACTACAGATGTGGCGGGAAACACAAAACTTTTTACCACTCATTTGAAACAGGAACTCAAACTACACTGTACATGCAATGGATAAATATAATTTTCTAGGAAACTGTATGTAAACAAGTTAATGAAGAATGTCTGAACTACATATGAATGAGAAATACCAGTCTATAGTCCCTCTGTATCATTTTGTTTATGACTGCTGTAGCCCCAAGGATTGTATATAATTTTGTTATGTTTGTATGGAAATTTTATCTTACTACTGTAATTTTATATCTTACCAGGACCACCTTGTAAATAGGATCTATGACCCTATGATGTGATTACCAACTATTTCCTTTATAAAAATTAAGATTTTACTACTTTTAATGAACAGTAAAAGGAAATTATAGATTTCAATGGAAATGAAAAACACATTTTGAAATATTCATATTTCTCTATATATAAGTTTAGCTTCTGCTGACTTAAACTTTTGGAAGAACCTCTTCATTGTAGTCATGAATGTGTCTTGCATTTTTTTTTTAATTATTCTTCAGCCGACTGGCCCCCCCAGCCCCGACATCCCAGAATTACCAGGGCTTACCTTAAGCCCTGCCTGGGAGCAGAGCCTGTAGAGGGTCGGGCATCATCCTGTGGTCAGATCCATTTTTCCAAAGTCCTCCCATTTTACCCCGGGACCCCAGGAGTAGAGACGCATGAGTGTGGAGGCATGCATGCATACTACAGCCCTGGTGATGGCCCCTTCTGCCCACCCATTGGCCTAGCACCTGGCACTCCTTCTGGCCTGTGCTGCCCCCCAGCCTCCACCACAGGACAGTCAAGAGCCAAGGGATACCACCTTCCCTCCCTGGAGAGGAGAGCTGCCTTTCAGAAGCTCCATCCAGCTCTGCACTCTCCCCCCCCGCCAACCTCCAATGGTCTGTGCTCGTTCCCAAACATGGGTTGTCAGTGTGGATGAGGTAAGGCATCCAGCACCTTATCCCTCAGTGCCACCGGGCCAACATCTTACATTTTTTTTAACTGATGAACACATATGATTTGTTAGTGCCTATTTCCCGGAGGCCATAAATAGTCCACTAAAAGCTCATATTATATTTCTGAAATCAAGAGAGTTCAGGTTTAGGTGTTTGTATTGAAACAACCATGCATAATAAACAGGGAATTATGCAGGCTTGGTTGGGGAGGGGAGGAACTGCCACCTGGGTTACCAAGCACAAAATAACTGTAGGAATCTTGAAATTATTTATTTATTGAAAACTGGCAACTGGAAAAGGACGGGCACACTGAGCCAAGATCAGTTCCAGGTGTGACACTGGAATAGGGGTACTGGAATAGCAATATATACAATGACAATGTTACAGTCAGTATATACAGTAAAATTGTACTAACAATATGTACAACAAGTAAGGAACTGGTAGGAACAGGTGCAGGAAAATGCAGCTAAGATTTCTTGACCATATGCAGGCTAACTGGCCATGAGAATAATTAACTAATCAGTGGTGCACAGTGGGGCAACACATTCACACAAGGGGAGTGTGAGATAGCAGGAGAAGATACTCAGGATAGACTAGCCAGGTCCAGGTAGGAGCAGGAGGGAGCAAAAAGGAGTTTAACCCGATGCTTGAGTGAGTGATAAGAAGAGAACAAGTGAAATAGGGTGAGAGGTTGTTCCTGATGGAGGGAAGACAGAAGGAGAAAGCAGATTGCCCAACAAGAGATTTAGAGCAGGGAATAGAGACCTTTTCCCTTAATTCCATTTTGGGGTCTCCCACACCAGCAGCTTGGTGGCAGGCATACCCGCCATACAGGATCAGTCCCCCTTCTAACCAGGAATCATCTTGTAGCATGGCCATGGGAGCTTTTTCACTTAAGTTGTTCCCCAAACACAGCCCTTGAGGACATTGGCACAAAGAACAGAAGTCCAGGCTGATGACATGCTTCCGCATGTCACAGCCAAGCACCTAACGACATCTTCCCCTTCCTACATCGCAAATCCCAGGTCACTGTCCATGCATCCACAGGTGGCAGCATTGGGGCAGCATGAGAACCCTTCCCTCCAGGAGGAGAGCATCTGGTAAGATACTTGAACCTCCTCCCCCCGGCTGACCCTGATGACCCAGGCTCATTCCTGAACCCAAGTCATTGGGATCACAAGCAGTAGCTTTACCGCTGTGCAGATGGACTGGCAAATAGAGAAGTTGTGAGAAACCCCAGAATGAAGTGAGTTACAGGCAGAGTAGACAGGTGAGAGGAGAATGAAGTGGTAGGTAAGGAAGGAGAGAGAAGAACCAGTGCTTTGAGAGGGAAGACACACAGCAAGCCAGATGGCAAGAAGCAAGAGGTGGAAGAGAGGTTAGTGTAAATGGAGCAGTGTGGGGTGCAAGAAGAGGCATTAGTGGCAAAGTGGCAGAAGGCATGCGAGAGAGTGTCCAATTTGGCAAGGGAGGAGATGGGGTGGTCCAATAGATGACATCTGCATAATCAAATACCAAGAGAACCATCTTGGTGACAATTTCCCAGTGGACTGTGACAGGTAAGCAATCCTTGTTGCAATAGTAGGAACTGAGTTTGGGGTAGAATTTTCTATGAATGGCATTAATGTGGTTAGAGAAGTGAAGTCTTCCATCCAGCCACATGCCAAGGTGCTTGAAGTGAGGCACAACTTCAAGGAGGGTGCCATCCAGGATAGAATAGATTAGAGAAGCCTTGAAAGCTTTTGGCTTATGCCAAAGTTCAAGGACACTGTCTTCTTGGCACAGACCAGAAGTTGGTGAGATTGCAGCCAACATTGGGCATTACTGAAGTCATGTTGAAGCAACCTTTCCAGGGCAGAGACTAAGGCACTAGAGGCATAGAGTATAGCATCAGCTGTATACATATGGATATCTAAGCAAACATAAACTGAGGGGAGACCTTAAGGAAAGATGGAGGACAGAATGGTACGCAGTATGGGACCTTGGAGAACCCAAGACTGAAATGGGGATGCAAAGTGTCACCAACCTGGACTGACTGGAGATGGCCAGAGAGACAAATTAATGGTGGGAGCAGAGAGACCAGCAACTCTCAGTTTACTCAGCAGAAGGGAATGGGCTACCATGCCAAATGTCTTTGCTAGGCTAATGAAAACTGCAGTGGTGTTGTTCCCCTAATCCTTTCCCTGAAGGATAGAGTTACTGATATGTAGAAGTGAATAACACAGTAAAATGTTTTTTCAGAAGCCAGACTGGAATGTGAGAGGAAGTTGAGGAGTAAAGGAAGTCAAATAGCTGAGTGTAAACCAGTTTCTCTTGGAACTTGGCAAGAGCAGTGAGGGATGAAATAGGTAAAATGTTACCAGGAGAGGTGGAGACACCCCCCCCCCGTGAAGAGGGAGAACTTTGGCTAACTTCCATGACTGATGAATAGAGCAGAGGTTAAAAGAGAGTTAAGAAGGTGGGTAAGAGGGATAGCAATAGCAAGAGCTGATAGATGAACTAGTTTTGGTCCAACCCATGCAGTTTAAGACCTTTGGAGATGTGAAGAGAATGGACAGCCAGCAGGATCTCCTATGGGGAGATAGGAGAGAAGGAGAAACAGAGACCAGGTAAATGCTGGGAGGAGGGTGACTGAGGCAGAAGGAGAGAAACAGAGGACTGGATAAGAAGCAGGAGACCAACAGTTCTGAAGTATTTGTTAAAATAGGAAGCAACCTATGAAAGGTTACAGATAGGGGAAATGTTCTCTACTAGATTTGGGGAGAAGGAATGGGAGGGTCAATCAAAAAGAGAGTGGATCATCTTGCAGAATTTAATAGGAAACTAAAGATTTCTTTTGGGTTTGAGACAAAATAGTTAGCTTTAGCTGCACTGGCAGCCTTAGTGCTGGAATTTCTAAGTCTCTTTTAGCTTAGGAGGTCTGCTTCACAGGGGTAAAGTGTGGAATTTAAAGCTTTTACCAGGCAGCATCCATCATCCTGCAAAGATCGATGAGGCTGGCTGAGACCCAAGGGAGGTGGAAGCCTCTTCCTTGGACTTTCTAAGGAGGGTGGCGTGTTTGTCCCACACAGGTATGACTTTTGAATGGAACAAGGAGAGGGCCTCATCGGTGTTAGTGACATAAAATAGGAAGGACCACTCAGTGGAGGAAAGGCCAAGAAGGAGGGAGCCTAGACTGAGAGACCTGAATGGACTTGACCAGATAAATTTAGGAGGGGTGTAGGGCAGCTGAGTTTTCCTGACACAGTAAGGTAAAGTACCAGCAGCAACAATAAGTTGAGGATGGAAGCAGAGGACCCAATCGATAAGGGATAATTGGTAGAAGGGTATTAAGATGAGTCAGTTTAGTTATGAGCTGGGAAAGATTGAGAGCCTCCAGTGTTTGGTTTGTAGATTTGACAGATGGGGAAAACAAATTAATATTAAAGTCCCTTAGCAGAATCTGTTCCCACGTGAGAAGTGAGAGGGTAGGAAAGAAATAACCTCAGATGGAACAGAAGGAGAAACTTTGGGGGAGGCATAGACATCACTGACAAAGATAGGAATGGGGAAGGGAAAGGAGAACCGGGCTAGAAGAAATTTCTGAGGGGGGCACCCACTTATCCAATTTCAGTATCTTCATTGAATTAAGTCCCACAGTTTTAATGTGTAATTTGGCACGTCGGGTGCCATGTGATCATACAGTCTGACTCAACTGGTTTTGTTGGCAGCCCTTTTGGGAGTTTGCATTCTGCAACTTTTAATTTTTTGTTTAGCAGAATTGCTGCTTTACATTCTCAAGTTGTACCAAGTTAGCAATAAAATATGCATTCATGTCATGAGCAGTAATAGTTAAAATGGGTGTGACACCCACCAATAATACTTTGTGTCCTAACAAAAATACAGCTATTTAGGAGTGGCAATGTATTTGTAAAAAGTGTCAACTGTGTATGTATTTGCTCTACTGATTAAATGAAGACATAAAGTGGTTCCAGCAACACTTTTCAGGGCTGCCACAGCATTTTATAAACAAACTCTAGCCAGAGCCGATAGGGCTATGAGGAGCTACCAAATGACCAAAGTAATTTTCTTGTTGGTGCCATATAGTGCTGTTTAGTCACAATCATCAAAAACTGTTATGCAGCTAATTCAGTCCTCTTGAATTTATTTAGTCAGAGTACATACTGCTATATATGTGTGTGTGTGCCCATAAGAATGAGACTGCTCACAGACTGCAACTGCACTGTCTGTAATCGGACACTGTAGTCTGACTTTCAGAGGTTCAGTAAATTCCAGACAACATACAATGAGTTAGACCGAGCTGGACAGATGATAGAAACAGCAGTTTAAAAAGTGTTTTTTATTAATATCCTGTGAATTTCTGAGGCACAATATAGTAGCATCCCCCCTCCCTTCAGATGCCTTTAACATAGAGCAGCAAATAGCAAAAATCAGAGGGGGAGTGCACTATTTTGCAGCTGTGGAGGAATACTTCCAAATGTCCAAAAAGGGAGTTCCATGATCAGCCATTTTAGAGCTATAATCTAATCCCAATAGTGCTGTAGGCTCGGCCCACAGCCCTAAAAAAGGGGATTTAGATTCATATTTACTAAAAAGTTATAATGCATAGTAATTATTTTCTTATGTATAAATGCCCACTGATCCTAAAGATCATACTCTACCAGCCCTGTCATTTGAATGTGATAATTCCCAGCTTTGCATCTGAATATATGACTTTCTGGCATCATAAATAAAGCAGACAAATACAGGTTTGAGTGCAGTGTTTAACATGTTAGTTCTATGAAAAAGTTTACAAACTGTTCAAGCTTTGACTGTTTTATATCTTATGAACATGTTTTGTGTTAAGTTTTTGTCTTCTGGATCCATGTTTTATAAAAAAGAGTAGGTACAGTTGTGAAGAAGACTGTTAGCTTGGTTTTCTGGTGATATTATAAGTCACATGCAAGATGTTGCCAAGCAGAAAACAGCTACCTCAGATGCTTACAGCCACTATGTATTTTAATGCAGCTAGCGAGCCCTTTCAGTTGCTTCAATTAGTCTACATACTGGTGCTTTATATATATATATATATATATATATATATATATATATACTGTATATATAATGGTTGATAACGATCAAATGCATCACCTACAAAATACACCCAGCCTTGCCTGAGCTTTATCATAGAAACCTGTATACATTCAATAATCCAGGTTTCCTAATTGACTCATGTCCATCAGTATAGCTTAGAGGTTAGAGCAGCAAGTGGTGAACGCTCTTGGCACATCCAGCAGACCTGGGTTTGTCTCCCATGACCTCCACTTGCATACTGTGCGACCCTGAGCAAGTCACTTAACCTCTCTGTGCTCCTGGGACACATCTGAATACAATGTGAGCTTCAGCTCAATGTGCTTTCCAGGTCAAAAATTGTAAAATTAAAAAATAATAAAAATAATAATTGCCAGTGCAAATGCTGCTGCCATGTCACCAAGCTGAGTCATTCTGGAATAAATGGGGGATATGCAATGACCTAACTTAAAATGTGCAATTTCTCTTTAAGTATGACGTGGCAGGACCATAACTCATGAACCATGCCGATCCATGACTGAATTATGAAAGTCCTGCACCCTCACAAGTAATGATAAACTGCATAGTTTGAGTCAGGTCAGACCATTGCGTATTCAATATATACAATATCAGGTTACTAGCTTGAGCTTTTCTAGTCTGTTTTTGTGTTGAATAGATAACTGTTTCTTTTTGATTTCAACTGCTTGCTTCAGTGCTGTACAGTGCTATTGCAATGTTATCAGCATTGTAAATGCTTCGGTCTGGTTTAGTATTCTATTGCAATGTACATAATCATTAAGATATCAATGATGACTATTTTTGTGAATTTGGGATATCGGACCCTTACTTGTTGTAAGCCATTATTGTGGTTTTACCTAAACTAGGTAAAACCCTTAGACAAAGTTACTAACTACCATCCTATGTCCCTTATGAACTACATCATTAACATTTTTGCAAAGATTTTGGCCAACAGAATCACACAAGTCTGGGAGGAGTTACTTAGTCTGGAGCAGGTGGGCTTTGTGAGAGGTCGCTCCTCGGTGGACCATCTATGGAAGCTGTCCCATATTTTCTCCGCATCCCATGGCTCTGGTCTCCTTGAATGTGGAGAAGGCCTTTGACAGGGTGAACTAGGCCTTCATGTTTACTGTCCTTAGTAAATTTGGTCTCTCTCCCCCACTTTTATTAAATGGATTCAGGTTTGTATTCGCAACCAAGTGCGAAAGTATATTGCAATGGGGTGCTGTCCATGACATTTCTATTGCACTCAGGTACCCGTCAGAGTTGCTCATTGTCCCCATTGCTGTTTAATTTATATTTAGAGCCCCTGCTGCTCTGACTCAAGATGTCACCCCTTATATGGGGCATTCCTGTAGGCCCCTTTGATCTCAGGCTCTCCGCATATGCAGACAACATTCTGCTCCATGTCTCTTGACCTACCGTATCCATTCCTGTAGTGTTAACCCTAATCCATGACTTTGGGAAGTTTTCCAATTATAAGCTTAACCTGGACAAGACAATGGTAATACCATTAAATTCAAGGGTGTTCAAGTTAGCTATTCTAGATCTGGGCCTCTCCTGGTCTACCAGGCTCAAATATTTGGGGGATAACCCTCACCCAGAATGTTACTTTAATGAAAAAGTTGAATCTAGACCATCTGCTTAACATCCTTCAGCAAGATTTAGATAGATGGTCCTCTTTTTATTTATCCCTCCAAAGCAGGATCAGTATTATTAAGATGAATGTTCTACCCTGGTTGTTTTATCCCCTTAGTCTTCTGAATTTACTGCTTCCCCTCAGTTGGTTTAGGAATGTTCATAGCCTTTTTTCAAATGTTATTTGGCAAGGGATGCCTCTGAGGAGAGTTTATACTCATCTAGGGGCACCAAAAAAGATGGTGTGTCTTAAATTACCCAACTTTCTTCTCTATTACCTGGCCAGTCATATTGCTAAATATGTCAGATGGCCAGTATTCTCCCCCAATGCAGAGGGAACCCCACTATGAACCATTGTGGCTCCAGATTGAAAGGTCCCTTATCAAGGAGTCCTCTCTTTCCCCTGATTATCTCTTTTTCATTTCCCCCAAGCTCCTCCTACCTCAGATCCATAATTCAATTATTTTCACTTCCTTGAAAGTATATACTCAGTTGTGCTGGGTCCTGAAATATAATAACCTCACAGACGTCTCCTAGCCGATCTGTAATAATCCTAATTTCAAGCTGGGGGGGAAGTTGTTGACTCCAGAAGGATTTCCTCAGTTAACTAGTAAAAGAGTATGGGATTTTCTCTCCAATGGCCAGATCAGTGCCAATCAAGACTTGTTAGTGAAGCTAAATTTACCACCTAAATACATTTTCCATATTTACCAAATTCACCATCTACTGATTAGTAAGTTTGGTACAGGCTCCTGGTCTACTAATTAGGGTGAGTTTCACCATGGGCTTCAAACCCATGGGCTGGCAGTATAGCCTAGAGGTTAGAGTAATGAGATGTGAATGAGCTTGGTACATCCAGCAGACCAGACCTGGGTTTGAGTCTCACAACCTTCACTTGCACACTGTGTGACTCTGAGCAAGTCACTTAACTGCCTGGTGCTCCCAGGTCACCCCTGAAAACAGGCACTTGTACCTAGTGAGTCTTATCCAGTTACCGAAGACAAAAAAACTGGCCTGGCAGCCCCACACAGTGTCTCAAATCACATCTGCGCTATTCCTTAAGCTTTTCTCAGGCAGTATGGGGTATTCCCATTATTGGTCTTCTGCCTTCACTGCCAGTACCTTTAACTGGGAAATGCATTTGGACAGACCTCTATCTTTACATGACTAATGTCAAACTCTGTCTCGCTCAGTTCTATATTTTGCATAACATTTACTTCACTCCTGCTAATTTGGTTTCAATGGACAAATTGAACTCTTCCTTTTGCACTCAGTGTGGACAGTTGGAAGGGTCTTTGCTCCATATATTATGGGACTGTCCTAAGATTGCCCTTTATGGGATATGATTAGACTGAGGGCAGATTCCCTCCTGGGGCTAGAACACCATTTTACCCTTGAAGTCTGCATTGTTGGGGACTATTCAGTAGTTGGTGTTAGGGAGCAGAGATACTGTACTACTTGTCCATGATCTCCTTGTCAGTAAAACATGTGGTACTCCGTCACTGGAAGGATCAAGTGGACATTTTGTGCACTGAATGTCTTAATGAGCTCCTATATAACCTTCGGCTTGAGAAGATAACAGCTAGTCTTCATAATAAAATGAATGGCTATAATAAAAAGTGGAGTAAACTACATACTTTGTTTTCCCTTACAGCTTCCCCTTGAGCAGGTCAGCAGAGAAAAGTGTACTTAATTTCCTTTCTAAGTTTGGTGGGTACTGTTAGCATCACAGGGAGGTTTCTCCCCCAGTGCAGTGTATTCTGTCCCCCTTTATTTCTGGAATCTGTTTCTTATCTTGCAGGGCAGATTTGCATTCATTAAGGCTCTTTACTTATGTTCTCCGCTGGTGGGGGTGGGGATGGGTGGTTTTATTGTTGTTGGGGAGGGTATTATTATTGTTGGGTGTTATTTTTTGTTGTATGTGTTGTTCAAACTGTTTATTGTTGGTGTATTAAAACTTCAATAAAGTATCTTTAATTTAAAAAACATAGCAATTACGACAACACTAACAACATTGTACCATTATATATTGCAGTTAGGTATAAAGATATCATTTATCTTCTCATTCTTATCTTCCCTGGTGTTGCATAATATGAAAATGCAAGCACTCTGGTGAGTGGTACCAGCACTCACAGGCAAGTATTTTGTTCATGCTTGGTACAATTACCTGGGCATACTCACCTAGTTCCAATGTTTTATGAAAATGGCAGAGTACTAGATGTTTAAACTGTTTAAATTGTGAATTTATAAATGTCAGTAATTGGCCTGTAGAAGGATGATGGTATTCTTTTAACAAGTTGTGGATTTTTCTCTTTCTTTTTCTTATGGCACTATATTTTTTATAAGCAGTGATATACAGTACATGTAAGGAATAACCCATGACAAGGGGCAAGGGGATGCCGCAATAACCCCATGACCCATATGGGTTGCGAGACATGAGGTGCAGCTGAGAACCTCCAGCTACCTCAAAAGTTTTATCTATTGAAATTATTAAAGCAGGAATAACATACAAGAATCTCATTTTCAGATGTGTTCTGGAAGGAATGAGGATTAAGAGACACTGTAAAAGCAAAACAATTAAAGTAAATGGAATATGTAACATATTAAAATGCGAAAAGGACTCTGAGCTGGTTTTTGCATTTGAACCTCACTGTTAAAAGTGCAGTATGTGAGAGTGGCAGGCTGTGTGAGTGGCAGCCTGGCAAGAGTGACCAGTAAACATTTCAAGCCAGTTAGCCAATCTAATCAGGCTAGCCAAAAGGCCAGGTACACTCACCATACAGATCAGGAGGATAAGGTAACCTGGAAGGCCATCTCATCATTATGATGGAGCCAATGGACAGGCAATGTACAGTATGTGAACGGAGCTGGGGTAGGTTACCAAGGAAGATGGAAGCACAGTTTGTGCACTGACAGGGTTGTATGCTGTATGCCATCCTGTCTGCATAGGATAGTGTGTGTGGGGAGGGGGTAAAATTGCAGTTGCTGCAAGCTGGTTGCTGCTCTAGAGAGTTATGTTGCAATCCTGGAATATCGACTGGCTGTACTGTAGGGACATGGGGAGATGGGACTGCAGCTGAAGATGGCATGAGGGGGTTAGGGAAGAGGAGGTTAGGTTCCAGGACACTCAGAGAGAAGCACACCTTATGCATTGCCAGGGCTATGCGATGTAAACAATTCTACCAATGGAGGACAGGGGGCATACTTCAGAGACCATGGTGGAGTAGTTGATACTTTCAGAAGGTATATTGCTAGGCTTGAATGGCAGCTGAAGAATCCATAATGTTGCCAAGTGGGGAGCAGGCAGCTGAAGACAACGAGGGAGATGAGGCTAAGAACAGGGATACTAGGTCAGGAGAACAGTTGGTGGGTACAGGTAAAGTAGAGAAGAAAGATGGGTGGCAGGGACTGTAATCTCTAGTGGTAGGGCTGGGGGATGATACGGGTGGAGAATGATGGTAGCAGGTGTAATCACAAGGAAACACCATTGCCAATGGACACCAGCAAGAGTTATCAACCTCTAGCTGGCAAGGCTGATGGAGGTTATCAGGCAGCTGGGACTGATGGGGTAGTTCAAACACCAGGATGCCTGACCTGCCAAGGTAGAGGAATGAAAAGCCTGGGGGTAAGGCAGGAAGGTAGTACTCATTTGGGACTCAATAGTTAGGGCAGTGGATAAGGTGGAGAGGGCACTGCTGGACCAGGATGATACAGTAGCTTGGTCAAGGTGGTTTACTTGCCCAAGATTAGGCAGAATGAGTGTTATCAAGAGTCAAGCAATGCAGCTTGGGGGAGTGGCAGACTGTTGTCATCCATTTTGCTAAGAACAACACCAGCGGCATGAGTCCTGAGGGCATGAGGAAGTCCTTCACAGAACTAGGCATGTTTCTGAAGGGAAACGTACTGTATTTATGGTGATCTTTTCCAAGATCCATGCAGTCCTGGGAGCTAGAAAGGAGCAGCTGTAGATCATTATGATGGCCAATGCATGGGAAAGGGTCTGGTGCAAGAGAAAGAGACTTCTTTTTCTTGGCAACAACAGGAGGGCTTTCTGAGTAAAGCATGCCCGTATGACTGTGATGTGCTATGTCTGGGCCAGGAAGGAGTATGGGTGCTGACCAAGAGAACAGACAGGACAATCAGAGCAGGATTTTCGCTAGAGAACAGGGGAAGGGAGCTGTTGCAGGAGATAAAGGGTAGAAGACAGATACAGGGGAAAACCAAGGGAAGAACAGCAAAGCTGAGGAGTAACTGGAGTGGAGACCACATAGGGGAACAGAGAGAGGTAACTATTCTCACTTGCATGCTGGTCAATATGGGGAGTGCATATAGAAAAATAGGCAAGCTCAAGAGCCTGATATTCTTCAATGGCCAAAACTTAGTGGAAATCATCAAGTCCTGGTGGGGTACTAAAGTGACAGGGACACAATGATAGAGGGATACAGACTATTGCAGATTTATAAACCTAACATATTAGGAGGTGGAGTGACTCTGTTTGTAAGGGAGGTAGTCACTGTGGAGGACAAGAAGGCTATTGGGGAGATAAACATTGCCACAGAGTTTCTTCAGGTCAAGCTTGTGGAAATGGGCTGAACGGTCACCCTGGGTTTGCTACAGGCCTCCTAACACATCACTTGAGCATGATACATAGCTGGTTGGGGAAGTTTACAGAGCAGTCAAATTGGGTCCAGTAGTGATCCTGGGGGATTTCAGTCTCCCAGGCATAGACTAACTATTTAAAAGCTCTAATGGCAGAGCTAAGACTAACTTCCTGTCCACCTTCAAGGGCTGCTTTCTAGAGCAGCATGTTCAATAGGGGACTAGGTTAGAGGCCCTGTTTGACCTCGTTCTCAGCAGTGGGGATGTAGCATCCTTGTAAAAAATAAGAGGAAATGGTCCAAGAAGTGGTTCCTTTGGCTAAACAGGGACCCAAGGTAACAGATCCTAAAAAAGGGAGATCTTTGATCACTGGACAGAGTCAGATTGTTTCCAAGTCAGAGAGGTGCACAGTACAGCCCTGAGGGACTCCAGCATTAGAATTAGAAATACCAGGGAGGGGCTGTAAGCCAGGAGAGCATCAGCAGCTGTGAACACCAAAGTCTTCTTTTAGTACCTAAGTGGCGCGCGAGGGGTGGAATTGGGCCTCTGACAATACAGAAAGAGGAGCAACAGTCAAGAGAGCTGGGGTAATTACTGAGATGCTGAATGAATACTTTGTTTCAGTGTTCCCTCAAGGGACCCCTGGTGGGTGGAGATTGCTCACTGGTAGGGCATCTGTGACATCTCTTTTATCACTCCAGTGTATTGTTTTTTGTGTTTGCTTTGCAATAGTCTTTTTTCCCCTTATTTAGGGTCCCATATTAATGCAGCCCCCCCAATATTCATTATTTTAATTACTTAGCAGTTCTTGAAACCAGTGACATCAGTTGAGCTGAAGACTGCTATGAAGCAGGACACAGTGATATTGTCTCAACTGATGTCATTGTGTTCTGCTTCATTGTCGTCTTCAGCTCAACTCATTTCAGCAGGTTCCAGAACTGGAAGTCATTAAAAAATATGACAACTGGACAGAAAAAAAGGCTTATTGATATGGGTACTGAGATAATCTATCAAGAGGATTATTTCAAAATAAAAACACCAAACAGCACATTGGGGTGATAAATGAGATGTCACACATAGAAACACAGAAACATAGAAATTGTCAGTGGATAAGGACCATTAGGCTCATCTCATCTGCCCTTAAGCCCTATACTTGTTTGTGGTCTCTGACCCTAAGTGGTCAGTGGTTTCCATCACTCTTTCCCTCCTCAAGGTTCCCTTGTGCCTATCCCCAGGCACGTTTAAAACCCTCCACTGTGCTTGCTCCCACCACCTCCTGTGGCAGGCTGTTCCATTTGTCCACCACCCTCTCCATGAAGAAAAACTTTCTAACATTTCCCTTTAACCTGCCCCTCTCCAATTTCATATCATGCCCCCTTGTTCTTGCACTCCTTCTGCACTGGAAAATGTCTCCTCCCCGAACCGTGTTAATGCCCTTGAGGTATTTGAATGTTTCTATCATGTCCCTCCGTTCCCTCCTTTCCTTCAGTGAGTACATATTGAGGTCCTTTAATCTGTCTTCATACATTTTGTGGTGCAAGCCATGTACCATCTTAGTTGTTCTTCTCTGGATTGCTTCCACCCTGTTGATGTCTTTGTGAAGGTGTTGCCTCAAGAACTGCACACCGTACTCTGAGGCCTCACTAGTGTTTTATACAGTGACATTACCACCTCCCACCTTCTGCTAGTGATACCTCTGCCTATGCATCCCAGTATGCCACTGGCCGTCCTTGCAGCCTTTGTGCTTTGCTTGGACACCTTTAGGTCATCTGAAATGATGACCCCCAGGTCCCCTTCTTCCTTGGTGATTGTCAACACCCCGCCCCCATCCTGTATGTTTCCCCAGGGTTCCCTCTTCCCAGGAGCATTATTTTGCACTTCTTTGTGTTGAACCCCAGCTGCCACACTTCAGACCATTTCTCAAGCTTCCTCAGGTCTCTATTCATTTTCTCTACCCCTTCTGGAGTATCCACCCTATTGCAGATCTTGATGTCATCTGCAAACAGGCAGACCTTTCCCTCCAGCCCTTTCATAATGTCGCTGATGTAGACATTGAACAGGACTGGTCTGAGGACTGATCCCTGAGGTACCCCACTGCTCATCCCCCTCTCCCTGGATTGGATCCTATTTACCACCATCCTCTGTCTCCTGCTAGCTTCTAACCTAGTCTACCACTCTGTGTCCCATGCCCAGATTAACCATCTTGTTAAGCAGCCTTTTATGTGGGACGGTGTCAAAGGCTTTGCTGAAATCGAGGTAGACAATGTCCACCCCCCCCCCAATTTAGTTCCTTCTTCACCCAATGAAAAGAAAATCTAGAAGATTCATTTGACATGACCTTCCTGCTGTGAATCCATGCTGCTTGGATCCTGGGCACTGTTCACTTCCAGATGTGCCACAATTCTGTCTTTCAGCAGTGTCTCCATGATCTTCCCCACCACTGAGGTTAGGCTGATCAGCCTATAGTTCCCCGGGCCCTCCCTACTTCCACTTTTGTGTAAAGGAACTACATTTGCCCACTTCCAGTCATCTGGAACCACTCCTTTGTTGAGTGACTCTGTGAACAAAGTTGCTAGAGGTGCTGCTAGTTCACTATGCAGCTCCCTCAATATCCTTGGGTGAATGCCATCTGATCCCATAGCTTTATCCACCTTCAGCTTCGAGAGCTCCTCCAGGACTCTCTTTACTATGAATGGACTGGTGTCCACCTCACCCTCCCCTTTGCATCTGTTGCCCAGCTGTGGTCCCTGACCCTCTCCCTCTCCCTCTTCAGTGAATACTGAACAAAAATATTTTTTTCTGCCTTCTCCTGGTCTTCCTCCTTACACTCTTCTTTATCCCCTTTGAGCCTTACTATCCCTCCCCTGGTTTTTCTTCTTCCACTGATGTATCTATAGAATGTCTTGTCCCCATTTTTCACTGTCTGTGCTAGTCCCTCCTCAGTCCATGCCTTAGCACTCCTAACAACTTTACCTGCTTCCCTTAGACTCTCAAGGTACACCTCACTGTCTTCCTCCCTTTTGGTCCCCTTATATTTCCTGAAACGCACCCTTTTAGTTCTTACTTTGTCTGCTACTTCTTTCAAGAACCATAGGGGTTTACTCCTTTTCTTCCCTTTGGATACCAACCTGATGCATTGGGTTGTCACTTCCACTATGGTGCCCTTTAGTTTCTCCCACTGCTCCTCACCCTCCCTTACCTTCCCCTTCTGTAGGGTTGCTCTGATACACCTACTCATTTCAGCGAAGTCAGCCCTCCTGAAATCTAATACTTTCACCTTTGTGTGACTAGCTTGTGTTTCTGTTCCCAAGCTAAACCACACTATATGGAGGTCACTGAATCCTAGCTGACCTTCCACCTGTATATCTGTGACTCTTTCCCCATTGGTTAGTATGAGGTACAGAATCGCTGTGCCTCTGGTGGAAAACACTCATTAGCTGCCTGTGGCCTGCCCCCTGTAATGAATCCAGGATGTCACAGCTCCTGGATGATGTAGCTATTGGGATTGTCCAATCCATGTCTGGGACATACCAAAATTGTTTGAAAAAACTCCATTAATGCACCTGTTAGGGTTCAACTTAACACCACAAATGTAAGGAAATATGGTTTTAGGGTTTCCAATCCTAACTCCCCAACCACCACCCCCAAAGCAGCAAAATGAAAAAAACATTAGGGTTTGGGGTCTCTGGAGTCTTGGTGAATCAGTGTCAGGGTCTTCCCTTGGGTTGTCAACCCTAACATGCTTACTCCTCCCTCCTTCCCAGCCTGTATCTTCCTGTCTGAAGTACAAGGTACAGTTCCAAACCAGTGCCTCATAGTGACACACTCTTCAGAGGTAGAGAAGTATGTCTCACCACATGTTGCCAACACAATCCATTGTACCTTTATTCATGCAGGGATCATAGGGCCCTGGATGAAGAAAGGAGATCACATCTGACATTGTTTGCTCAGGGAACAGGGTGGGCATTAGGGTTGATAAGCCCAAGAAAGACCCCACTACTGATTTGTTAAGACTATGGAGGCCCCAAATCCTATTTTTTTTCCTTTTGCTGCTTGGGGGATGGGGAGGTAGGATTGGAAACTCTAATGCCACATTTCCTACTTTTGTGGCATTAAGTTGAACTCTAACTGGTGCACTAACACATTTTTTTTTGCAAATAATTTCTGTTCTTTTTTGAGACAGTGGAATAGTATTCTCATTCATGCTGGTCCCAAAAGGGACAGATGTAGATGCACAGGGCCCTTTGGGACCTGTGCCAAGGGATGACTGTCTGTCTACAGAAGTACAGCGATAGATGTCAAAAATTAATTGGGCTGTCTGTTGGGCTGCAGAAGCAGAGGACCCTGTGCTTCCATTTAGCCACAGATACAGATGTACAGGGGAAAAAGTTAATCTGTCAGGCAGTGCACAGGGCCCTCTGCCACCCATGGGTGCAGAGGTGTAGTCTCATATGCCAACAGATAACATAACTTTCTGGTTCAGTACCATTCCCTAGCATAGTGGTGCACAACTTCTTTTTGTGGAGGGCCAGACTGAAGACTTGACTCAAAGCCGAGGGCCACTGTAAAATGACCCGATGTGACAAATGTCCAGCAAGACATTATTAAATGCACACGTAAATCAAATCAAAACATACATATATCTATTTATTTATTTGTTTATTTACTTATCAACATGTTACTGAAACTAAAAACAAACAAAAAAAAAACAAAGACTGTAAGTCAAACCTGCTAGGTCCTCGGGGGCCACAGACAGCAGTTGTGGGGGCTATTTGTGGCCCTTAGGCCTCAAGTTGTGCACCCCTGCCCTAGCACCTTGACTCTCATGAGTTTTCAGTGCTCCACACTGAAGACTCTTGAGAGTCGAGGCACTAGAGGATTGTACTGAACCAGGAAGTTGTGTTACCTGTTTGCAATATGCTGTTATGCTGGAGCTTTGAGTAAAAAATACATGGATATAGCTGTGACTCTGCTATGTTCTTTGAGCCCACACCTCATTCTGCTTTGGACTTGTGTGTGGAGGACAGCTGCTTCTGTGAGGTGCAGCACTGGCAGTATCACAGCAATAATCTTTTGGTTTGTCCTATGCCAACGGGACAGTTGTCTTCACTATATGGTACCTGGTCCCATCTGAACAACCCTGTAGCTTTCATTTCCTGGCTGGGGGATGTCACATAACAGTGCTGACCCCCAGCCTCACCCTATCCAGCTGGGTCACTGAGTTTGCCCCCGAATGCAGCTCACCGGCAAGGAATCACAATGTATGTCTGCTGGGGTCAAGACTGGTACTACACACAAAGTTTCTTAACAATTATATATATATTTCAATTTTGACCCCAAATTCTCAAGATAGTCATTTTATGACTCCCATTATAAACATGAGATGTAGCATTTATAGTACAATGGCCAAAATGTCATTTTGCACCAGAAGTGCAAAAACACATCTCATCCAGGATTTTAAAAAGGGCAAGTGTCGGGGTCACGTGATGGCAGCCTGAGTGGAAGTAGCGCTCCCGTGGAGCTCGGTCGCCAACCCGAATAATACTGCAGATTGAAACGTCCTATCATTAAATTTAGCCCGCAAATCGGCCAGAGGAGGTTAAGGAGAGCCCCATTAGCCGATCAATCGACCCGAAGTATGGAGGGGTACATTAAAAAAGTGAGGCCGAAACACACTCCTCCCCAGACTCCAGAGAAGGAAAAGGCCACCAAACGAGCGAAGCAGCAGGCTGCTAGCCTGTCAAGCCTGCCTACGGTGGACGCCCCGCTCTCGGAATCCAGGTTTCTCGAGCTCTTACAACCCCTGCAGGCCGCAATTGCATCAGTGGCTGAAGATATGCAGCAAATTAAAAAGTCGATGGAGTCTTTGACCCAAAGGGTGGGTGATACTGAAACGAAAGTAATTTCATTGGAGACTAAACAGGCAAATTATGATTCTGAGCTGACATTGGTAAAACGAAGGTTCAAAAAGCTGGAGGACAAGCTAGAGGACTTGGAGGGGCGCAGCAGGTGCAATAACATCGTTATAATTGGGGTCCCTGAAAGGGAAGAAGGTAATGCCCCAATCTTATTCATCCAAAAGCTATGCTCCAAGATTGCAGGTTTCCCCCCGGCTGGAGGGGACTACATTATTGAAAGAGCACATAGGGCTTTGCGGCCTCCTCCTGCACAGGGTCAGCCCCCCAGGCCACTAATTGTTAAATTCCTTAACTATTTGGACAGATAGCATGTGCTTGATAAAGTGAGAGGAGTGAAGGCACTACTCTGGGAGGGCAAACGAATTCGCATCATTCAGGATCTCCCCCACTCAGTGAGAGCAAAGCGCCAAGAACTGCACCTGATTGTAACAAAACTTATTGCTGCATCTAAGCAATTTAAAGTGAAATATCCTGCTGTTCTAATGGTCAATTTAGATGGGACTTGGCTCTCATTCGAATCTTATTCTCAAGCTCATCAAGAACTGCAACGGCTCCTCCCTGATCTTTTTAAATGAGGATATGTCATGTGATCCCTGAGCCCTATCAGCAACGTTTGGAGGGTTATGCCTGAATACTGCGGCATGTATCTGCCTTTTACTTTTCTCTGTGAAGCGAGTGGACACTGGTCAGTAGCGTGATTGGGCTGGACAAGGCCTGAGAATGACCTTCATAAAGTTTATGATGGACAATGGAAGACTTCATAATCGGCCCTCTGGACTCCCATCTGTGTAAGGGGCCTGTGGACTTGAGTTTTGGTCAATTATTGTGGGATTCTGGGTCGGCCTGATCTGTGATACAGACCACATGCTGGTGTCATTGGCTGATTTTACTTCATGAGAAATGGTCTCCAATTGGACCTCTACTTGTTCTGGATTTGGACTAGATGTTTTGAGAAGATATGCAACTGATATGGGGACTGACCTCTTGATCAGCACTGAAAAAGACCTGTCTTTTTTTTTTTATATATATTACATTACATTAAAGTTCAGGGGCTATTCCTGACTTAATGGCGAGATATAATTCATTGATGTGGCGGGGGGGCTTTGGGGTGTGTAGCTGAAACATGTTGGGTTGACCGATGTATATCATGTGGCAGATTTTATTTAGGAGAGCAGTTCAACGGAATGGGGGCAGATGATATTGGGGAGGAGCTTTTGTACAGTGTTATTTAATTGTTGGGGGAAGAGTGTTGGAAGCTATGATGGTTCAGGGGGGTGGGGAGGGTAACAGTAATAATCAAGGTTACAGTTTGTTGGGAATGTACATTTTCTTTTGGTATGAAAATGCTTTTATATACTTAACTGGCCCTAGGGAGAGTGATAATATTCCCAGACCTCTCTCTATGCACATAATGACTCTTATTTTTATATACGATGAGTCAAATATATAAGCTTATAAGTTGGAATGTTAAGGGAGCCAAGGATAGGGCTAAACGGCAAGTGATTCTAAGGCATCTGCATCATTTGGGTGCACATATTGCCTTCCTCCAGGAAACCCATTTGAAGAAGGGTGATGTGCAGTATTTCAGGAGGGCATGGGTTGCCCAGGTATATGGGACGGGGGCCTCGACTAGAAGGGCTGGAGTGGCCATACTTGTAGCTAAAGGCGTCCCCTTTAAATTCCTGAATGAATATTGGGACCCGGAAGGCCGATATATATTTGTACGAGTGGTATTAGCCTCACAAACCTTATTGCTAGGCTCTGTTTATGGCCCTAATAGTGACTCCCCCTCCTTTTTCTCAATGCTGCTGCAGCGGGTAGTCTCAGATACACATCCACTGACAATTATTGGAGGCAATTGGAATTTAGTACTGCAAAACGATCTGGATAGAACTTTTAACAGGAGGAAGGGTTTATCCCCGGCACAAAGGGCTCTGAAGGGTCTTATGGACAATGCAGCTTTAGTGGATATATGGCGTGTCCTTAATCCTGGGAGACGGCAGTATTCCTTCTACTCCCCAGTTCTCAATTCTTATTCAAGAATTGATTACATTTTAGTTAGTTCTGTAGCGGTCCCTGACATGATAGAGGCTGACATTTCAGCTAGGGTCATCTCGGACCATGCCCCGGTTAGTGTATTGTTTAGACCATCCTCTCTGTCCCGGCGATCACTGCAATGGAGACTAAATTGCCAAATTCTAAAGGAAGAATCACATTTAAAAGCAATTAAAGATTACATTAATTTGTTTTTTGCAGACTAACCAAAATTCAATAACTCAAAAGGATATGATCTGGGCAGCTTTGAAGTGTTCCTTAAAGGGGGAACTAATTAAGATTTCCTCTAGGAAAAAACTTATTCAGAGGAATAAGATGGACTCCTTGTTAACCCAAATTAGCCAAATTGAGCATAGTTTGTCCCAACATTCGTCCGACACAGAGAGGATTAAACTGCACAAGTTACAGGCTCAGTATTCAGGGCTTGCCTTACATCAAGCTGAGCTTGCATTGTTGCGAGCAAAACTTCAATATCTGGATACAGGAGAGAAGGCCGGAAAGCTGCTTACAATGCGGATAAAACAATTGGATTTAGCTCAGCACATTGCAGGAATCCGTGCCTCTCAAGGAGATCAAATTTGTACGGATCCATATATCATGGCGGAAGCCTTTAGAGGGTTTTTTCAAAAGATATACTCGAAAGATACTCAGATTGAGGCCTCAAAATCGGATATTAATAATTTTCTACAATCGGTCTCTCTACCAAAGATTTCCCCGGATGAGACTACAGTCCTAGTTGCCCCAATAACAACTTTAGTGATTCGTCAAGCTATTCAGCAGATGCCCCTTGATAAGTCTCCTGGGCCTGATGGCTACCCTAGTAATTTTTTCAGAGTCCTCTCGTCAGATCTAGCCCCAATTCTGTTAGAGGTTTTCTATTATTGTTATGACCATGGGGTATCGGATCCGAGCTTTTTAGAGGCAACAATTACTTTAATTTTGAAACCAGGTAAAGACCCTTTAAATTTGGATAGTTATCATCCTGTATCGCTATTGAATACAGATGTAAAAATCTTAGCGAAGATTCTCGCATGTAGACTGTCTAAAGTAATAGATAGGCTGATTTGCAGGGAGCAGGTTGGCTTCATGAAGGGGAGGATTCCTCAGGACCATCTCAGAAAGTTATTACATCTCATGGCGGAGGTTAGAGATTCCAGTGTCCCAGCCACGCTCCTCTCTCTCGATGCCGAAAAGGCATTCGACAGAGTAGCCTGGGATTACCTGTTCCTTACTATGTCAGCTTTTGGCTTACCTGATGGCTTTAAAATGGGTCCAAATTCTATATTCTTCCTTCCACCAGAGTTAAATGCAATGGGGTTTTATCACAAAGTATTAAGTTAGAACGGGTACCAGGCAAAGATGTCCGCTATCCCACTGTTATTTAATCTATATTTGGAGCGGTTCCTCGCGTAAATTAATAGGAATCCGTCTATAAAGGGTATCAAGGTGGGAGAGATACCTATATCTGCTCTGCCTATGCTGATGATGTGTTGTTACATGTCAAAATCCAGATGTTTCTATACCGCCATACTCGAGAAATAGACTACTTCTCAAAGGTTTCGGGCTATAAACTAAATCGCACAAAATCTAAAATCTTTCCCTTAAATAACAAAGTGATAATGGCTGATTTTCACTCCTGGGTTTGGGCTGGGAAGATAAGTCTTTACCATATTTGGGTATTAACATTTGCATAAGCCTTTCACTGATGATTAAAAAGAATTTAGATGCTCTTGTTCAAACTATATCAGAGGATCTGACTAGATGGCGATCAGTCTCCTTGACATTGTGGGGTAGGATAAACCTTTTAAAAATGAATGTTTACCTAGGTTATTATACCCCTGGGAATCTTGGGATATATCTTCCGAAAAAATGGTTTAGCAAGTTGCAAAAAATATTTGAGTCTTTTCTATGGCAAGGAAAACGAACTCGCAGGTCCTACCATAATTTGACAGCCCCAAAGCGCAGGGGTGGTTTAGCCACTCCTTCTGTATTCTTATATTATGTGGCGCAGCATGTTTGTAAGCTGGGTTGGTGGAATAGAGACAACATGCATTTAGATTACAGGCCCCTTTGGTACAACATAGAACATGATTTAGCGAAAAGGGCGAATTGTTCCTTACGAGCCCTTTTATTTCTTTCTCCATCTGATATCCCTAGATTATTTAAGAATAATCCTATGGGTTGGTCCCTGAAAGCCCTTCTTCAATTACAACAACATCTTGGACTTAGGTGGTGGACTTCGGATGCCCAACCTATATTTGAAAAGATTCACTTTAAGCTTGGTGGCACCACAATACCTCCTCTCTTTTGGCCACAGATAAGCCATTTCTCAGCTGCAGACCTTCTGGAACAGAATAAACTATGGCCCTTTGATGATCTAAAGAGACGTTATGGCTTCACTGATGGTTGCTTCTTCAAATGGCTGCAGCTGGGAAAGGTCTTGTCCCAGTTTCTCCTTCCCCTTTCAACTTCGACCCTCAGGTCAGAAAATATTGCCCTCCTCTTAACAGCTGCGATACAACCACATGCAATATCCAAAGTATACAAATTGCTTCAAGAGTGGGACTCTAAACTCCCATCAGGGGTCTGTTATTATTGGGTCAGCGAACTAAATGTTATGGACACTCCGGACTTCTGGAAGAAGCTCTGGAATTCTATCTATCGATATGTTAAACAAGATAGACTCAGGCTGATTCAATTTAATATTTTGCATCATCTTTATTTAACACACACATTATTTAGATGGAAGCTACGAAACTCTCCACTCTGTTGGAACTGCAAGTTGGTGGAGGGCTCTTTGCTCCATATGCTTTGGACATGTCCGAAGATTCGAACTCTATGGGAGGCCCTTGATAAACAGGTACTCTATCCTTGGCTCTTACGCTATGAACACTCCAGAAATCTGTTTATTGCATGTTTTCCTGATGCTACTCCAAGGTCTTGGAGAACACAAGTGTCACTTATTGCTGCTGTTATGAAACTAATAATTTTAAGACACTGGTCATCTGATAGTTCCCCGTCTCTACTGGAGTGGCATCGTGAATGCATATTAGCTTTACAGTTAGAAAGGCATATAGCACATATTCGAGGCCAGTCAAAAGCCTTTGCATCACAATGGGGTCGTTTAGATTACATGCTGAGATCCTGGAACTCGAAATCTAATTTTTGATGCTTGGGCCAGTTATCTTGCTCTTTTTCTTTTCTCATCTTTCTATAGTAACCTTGGGGGTGGGATAAAGGGGGTACATTAGGATAGACAGAGTATTGTTCCTTCTGTCTTGTTCTTTTTCTGTCCTGTTTTGGGGGGTGGTTATTGTAATGCACCCTAATTGTACTACGACATTTGATTATGGATGTCTGAGCACTATTTGTCATAGAGGTATGCTTCTGTCTATATGATGTTTGCTGGAGTGGTGTATAAAAGCAATAAAATATTAATTACAAAAAAAAAAGGGCAAGTGTCACATTTATGAGGTAGTGTGGAGAAATGGTTATGTTGAAAATTTAAGGCTTGATTCTCAAACGTTTGTGAATGCTACAAGCCCTTGTTGCTCCAAACAGATGGCACACGGGGCTTGCAGCATTCTTAGGCTGGAAATCAGAATTTCCAATCCTGTGATCCACATGCAGCCAGTCAGACCAGCTTTTTGATGCTCTAACTTTGTACCAGTCAGGGGACCATTTTACGAGGTTTCTGCCACAAATTTGGCACAAGCCACTGTAATGAGGGTGAAAAGTCACAAATGTGCGTGACCTTTGAGAGTCGGGCACATGGTGTGTCATAGTGTTACATACAGCACTGAGCTGATACAAGCTTGATGCAAGCCTTCTGTCAACCTTGGAGAATTGAGCTTTTGGAGTCAAAATGCAGAACAGTTATCAAAGTTGTAAGTGAACATTGACATACTGCAATGTTCAGTCATAACCTAGGTATTTTACTGTATTTTTACACCAAATATTCAGCATAGCCTTCTTATTACTCCACCGTATGAACCTGGCAGGTGAAAGTCAGTTTTCAAATCCCGGCAAAACATCATTTTGCACCACCGACATGTCATTCTGTGCTACAGGTGTGAAAACACATTTTGGCAAGGATTTGAAACATTGCAGCTGTCACGTTCATGAGGTGGTGAGAAAAAAATGGCTATATTGAAAATGTAGGTACAAAATATTTAAAATTACCGAAGTTATGAGCGAACATAGAAAAATTTCAATGTAGGCTCATAACTTTGTCATTTTTATGTATTTTGACCCCAGATTTTCAACATTGCCTTCTTATTACCCGACCTCATGAACAAGGGCAGTGAAAATGTTCAAATCCTGCCCAAAAAGTGATTTCACAAAGTTACTGTAGTATTGCCTTTTGGGCCAGATTTGCATAATTCCACTGCCATTGGTTATGAGGAGGAGCATGTTGAAAATTTGCAGTCAAAATATGCAAAAATTACAAAGTTATGAATTAAAGTTCAAAAACCCCATTGAAATACTGTATATTAAACCACACTTACCTGATACTGTCATATTGTAGTTGCAGATTCCAGCAGCAAGAAGTGTTTTCAATTGGAGAGTGGATCTATGCTATGGGACATGTTCAGGTGAGTGAAGGTATGAGGGGTATGTCAGGAGGTGTGGGATGGTGGGTGCTGGAGTGAGAGGTCGATGAGTGGGTAGGGTGGGTGGGGTATGTGTGTTGGGGTGTCAGATCAGAAAGGGACCATTTTCTTTATTACAGGGTAAAAAAAAATTCCAGGGATGGGTTTATTTCCGGTGACATCTTGACATTGGGCATTGGGCACCCCAGTTTCAAGCTGATGCTCAGCAGCACTGGCTGTGGCACCCTGGTGCCACCATGTGCCTGGGGTGAACAGGAATGGGTGACCTGGAGGTGAGGCAGTCAAAAGAAGTGGTACCAGGGGTGGGCATCCTGGTCTACTTACAGTATATATTGAAATGAATGTAAACACTGGGAAGAGTGGGTGAGTAACCTGGATGAGAGAAGAAAGAAGCAGTAACGGGGTGGGCACCCAAGTCGCTTAATAATTTAATCACACACTCAGACAGGTGATCAGATAGACAAAGAGAGAGTGAGTGAGTGAGTGAGAGAAAGAGAGACAGACATAGAGAAAAAAAGAGAAAAGGATCACCGTCTGACTGCTTGAACTGAAACTGGCAGCACAACTACAGCTATGGCTTCAGTAGTCAAGAAAGTATCTCTGTTCTCATACACAGAATGTGGGTGAACAGCTCTTCTCACTAAACTGGGCACCCTGGATTTTGGTGTTCCCACAAAAGGTATTTCTGGGCAATTTTCAAAAGACACACAACGGATTCTAGCTAAAGAGCTACCACTTAGCTAGATTTAGGTGTTTATTTTTTTGAAAATATATACAGTAGCCTCTAACTATAATCAACAGTTTCTCAGCCATGTCCACCGTTCGTTACAGGTCCTCATTCGATACAGCGAGAGATACTAATATGGGATATGCTATGTGAGTGAGTTAAGTGTGCACACTTATTTGGCTTTCATTTTATACAGAGTGGTATTTCGGGAGGGGGATAATGTGAAAAGTGTTTTTTTTTTGTGCTTGGTGAGACTTGTGGGGTTTTTTTTACTTGCAATGTGCACTTTAGATATTTCATAGTTTAAACCAGAGTCAGAGTTTCAGACCTTTTCTTGACTGGCAAAAAAATTGGTCATTTTCATCTGTTTCCCCTTTTGGCAGCAGCCATATCCTTGGCAAATGACACAAGTTGTTGCAGCTGGAGAATCCTTATGGGGTCTTCTTTTTGGCTTGCACGCCATGCCAGCCCAGTCCCCAAGCCTTTAATAGCATCACTGTTTGTCGACGGTGGCAGAGGCACTTCACAGTCTTCATCCTCTCCTTCTCCCTTAATATCCTTGATCTGTGGTTCTTGGTTGAGCACAGCTGAAATAATGTCAGAATCCAACAGCTGCTTGTGATTCTCAGCAGTATCATTTCCTGTCAGCCACTCCTCAATAACAGCTTCAGGGTCAGTTGAATCTATCAGTCTGAGGTCAATAGCCATCTGTGTGATTTTCCCAGTATCGCTGTGGTTCATTTCATCCTCAGGGCTAATGTCTTATGCAAAAACAGGAACCAGTGTTGCCGACCAACGGTGAGCAATAGTGCTTTATGTCACAGTGTCCCATGCTTCCCCAGCCAAGTGTGCCATGGCTTTTAAATTTAATGACTTTTTGAAATCAATGACCTAGGTTCCAGTATCTATGGCAACCAAGTCACCCAGGAGTCACTTCCTATAAAGCTTTTTGAAGGTTGCTATGATACCCCCACCCAGAGGTTGTATGTGAAGGTCACGTTCTTAACTAAAAAGAGAACTCTGATTTTACCATCTTGCTATCGCAATTCAGCTTTGGGGGGAGGGGATGCTAGACATTGGTCCATTAGGAGCAGGGCTGTCAGCTGTAGTTTTATTTTATGGAAGAAAGCATAGACAGACAGTATGAAACTTTCAGAAAAACACCCACAGAAAATGTCTGCCATCATGCAGGCATTTCAGCTATGGTTGTATTGCACAGGTAACAAATTCATATTAACATGATGGAAACAACGGGGGGGGGGTAAATTTGTCAATACAGAGCGGTTTAATTTTGTGTGTGCCTGTGGCATTAATACAGAAGAGGAATGTAACACGATCTTTGCTAACCTTAAAACCTTTGCTGGCATTACTCTCAGACCCGCTGGCTAGCGTGACATCAGACAGGCACTGCCAGTATTAACCCATTTTATCCACGTTTTAAATTTGTTCCTGTTGGTAACCCCCATCTACCAAAATTTGCTGTAACTTTGGTAGGAACTCTACAGCAGCAGCAGCATCACAGGAGCGTTACTGTCCTGTGACACACACATACTCTGTGAATGCAGTGTCATTCCTGGAAGTGCCAGATCCACTCGGTGGAGGATTAAAATTAGACCCCTCACTGTAAATCTCCCTTGCAAACTGTGTGGCTTTTTTGCAGACAATTGATCCAGAAACTGGGACTCCAATAGCCGGTTGTTGGGCAAACCTCAACTGTGAGAATTTGTCAATGTCAAACTCCTCAGCACGTTGGAGGGTTTTCTGTTTCAGTGCTTCTAACTCAGCAGCCTCTTGCACAACATCTCACAGAGCACCCTCCTGTTTTCCCCAAGTGCAGATAGTAGATTTACTGTAGACAGTCTCGGAAGCAATTGTCCCAAAACTCTCTGCTGCCTTCAGCCTGTCCAGAATTTCTAGTTTAGGCTCCACAGCATAGCTGGAATGGTTCTTGTTGCCACCTAGAGACCTGTTAAATGATGTCCTTTTATACTGCCAGAACAGCAGTCAGACTGCTTGCTATAACCAAACATTTGCCATAACAAGGCTCATTATAGTGAGGGGCTACTGTAATTTTTTTGTATTTTCAATGTTTGTGAGTTAAAAAAAAAGAAAATGGCATCACAACTGGTATTTATTTCCAACATGATCAGTATTCTTTTCCACCAGATCAGTATTTTCTTCCCATGTAACAAGTAAATAATGAAAATAAGCACTCAGTAATTATTTTTTTTACTGACCAGAATTGTTGGTTAACTCAAAAATCCTGATAATTCTGAAGAAGTATCAACTTTTTTCTCAGGAAACCTTTCTCAGGAAATTTTGTGCCATTTTGTCGAACGACGCCAAAGCTATTAAGGTGCAGAAATTGGGGTTTAACATCAAACAGCTTACTCAACCCTAACTATAGAGGTGTTACCACACCCCTATACTATTACAGTTTTATTGAAAAAACTGTAGATAACATTGTTTGTGTTCCCTTTAGAAACTTCCACCAAGGGGGCATTATTAATGGGGAGTTGTAACCCATTCCAAATGAGATGGGCAGGTGCACTGTCACCTAAGACTTTTAACCTTAAGCATGGTACAGATAGCAAGCGCACCTTGATTGAAAGGAGATGGCAGACAGGGGCATATATAATGTTTGTGTACGTTGTAATTTATTAGTGGTGGAATAGAAGTCACCGTTATTGTTCCGGTTTCAGACCACTATAACACTTCTGGGCAGTCTTGCTGTGAGGAGTTCTTGAAACTATATACCACGATTATCGCTTACTTCTCTCTCTAACCCATTTGTGTATAAGTCAGTGCATAGAGTCAAAAAGTTATTATATGCATAATATAACTACTGGAGCTTTTGGAGGAAACTATGGCAGTTCCACAGGTGCATCGCTAATTTTGTATTTTTAGCAGCAGGTGAAGCGGATCTCTTTCAGGACTCTGCTGGTGGGAACTTCCTAGTTGTATGACCTGTGTTATTTGTTACCTGTCGAATGTGAGGCTTGGCATTTACCTTATATATTAAACTTATGCTTGCATTCACTCCAATTTCAGAGTGCCGAGTTTTGCCTTTGCCGTATTTCATGTTTTAACTCGAGCACCTGTATGCATGGTGGAGCGGTTCTTGTGGTGACTTTTGTGTGGATTTAAATGAGCTGTCCGTGGGTTGTTGTTGCGGTGTTGTGTTTTCCAAGCCCCATTCAGGATTTGCCCAAAGCAAATTATATCTGGGATTTTCGTGACGAATTTCAAGGACTTTGAGATATTTCACAGCAAATGTGAGATATTTTTGCATCTAGCAACTTTATGAGAAGTGTTTTTGGACTATAAAAAAATGTTGTAACTGCTCATTTGGGATAAGATTCTGGTCTTTTGATTATCCATGACCGGCTTCGATACTTATTTCAGTTGCATTCCATTTGAAGTACTAATTACACACTTCGCGCCTTTTTAGAACACATAACAGTGGGAGCGCAGCATGGATTGACATGATTTACTGCATTATGCTCGAAGGGGAAGACACATTCATTAACATTTGGACAGTGTGTTACCAAGAATACTTGTTGTACGTGACACTATATTCTCCACCATTGGTGTGCTATACTAATCGTGAACGCTTCAACCAACGCTGTTATCTACAGTGAAACGTCTTCTTGAGTATATATGAACTGGAACAAGCATTTAAAGTTTTGAAAGTGTTAACTTGCTCACCGGGATTTGAAATTATATACTCTAACTGTTATAGTACATTTTCTAACGTTTGTGCATGTTGTAATTTATTAGTGGTGGAATAGAAGTCACCGTTATTGTTCCAGTTTCAGACCACTATAACACTTCTGGGCAGTCTTGCTGTGAGGAGTTCTTGAAACTATATACCATGATTATCGCTTACTTCTCTCTCTAACCCATTTGTGTATAAGTCAGTGCATAGAGTCAAAAAGTTATTATATGCATAATATAACTACTGGAGCTTTTGGAGAGAAACTATTGGGCAGTTCCACAGGTGCATACGCTAATTTTGTATTTTTAGCAGCAGGTGAAGCGGATCTCTTTCAGGACTCTGCTGGTGGGAACTTCCTAGTTGTATGACCTGTGTTATTTGTTACCTGTCGAATGTGAGGCTTGGCATTTACCTTATATATTAAACTTATGCTTGCATTCACGCCAATTTCAGAGTGCCGAGTTTTGCCTTTGCCGTATTTCATGTTTTAACTCGAGCACCTGTATGCATGGAGGAGCTGTTCTTGCGGTGACTTTTGTGTGGATTTAAACGAGCTCTCCATGGGTTGTCGTTGTGGCGTTGTTTTCCAAGCCCCATTCAGGATTTGCCCAAAGCAAATTTTATCTGGGATTTTCGTGACGAATTTCAAGGACTTTGAGATATTTCACAGCAAACGTGAGTGATTTTTGTATCTAGCAACTTTATGAGAAGTGTTTTTGGACTATAAAAAAATGTTGTAACTGCTCATTTGGGATAAGATTCTGGTCTTTTCGTTATCCATGACCGGCTTCAATACTTATTTCAGTTGCATTCCATTTGAAGTACTAATTACACACTTCGTGCCTTTTTAGAACACATAATAGTGGGAGCGCAGCATGGATTGACATGATTTACTGCATTATGCTCGAAGGGGAAGGCAAATTCATTAATATTTGGACAGTTTGTTACTAAGAATACTTGTTGTACGTGACACTATATTCTCCACATTGGTGTGCTATACTAATCGCGAACGCTTCAACAGACACTGTTATCTACAGTGAAACGTCTTCTTGAGTATATATGAACTGGAACAAGCATTTAAAGTTTTGAAAGTGCTAACTTGCTCACAAGGGTTTGAAATTATATATTCTAACTGTTATAGTACATTTTCTAACATTTGTGTACGTTGTAATTTATTAGTGGTGGAATAGAAGTCACCGTTATTGTTCCATTTTCAGACCACTATAACACTTCTGGGCAGTCTTGCTGTGAGGAGTTCTTGAAACTATATACCACGATTATTGCTTACTTCTCTCTCTAACCCATTTGTGTATAAGTCAGTGCATAGAGTCAAAAAGTTATTATAATATGACTACTGGAGCATTTGGAGAGAAACTATTGGGCAGTTCCACAGGTGCATACGCTAATTTTGTATTTTTAGCAGCAGGTGAAGTGGATCTATTTCAGGACTCTGCTGGTTTGGAACTTCCTAGTTGTATGACCTGTGTTACTTTTTACCTGTCGAATGTGAGGCTTGGCGTTTACCTTATATATTAAACTTATGCTTGCATTCACGCCAATTTCAGAGTGCCGAGTTTTGCCTTTGCCGTATTTCATGTTTTAACTCGAGCACCTGTATGCACTGAGGAGCTGTTCTTGTGGTGACTTTTGTGTGGATTTAAACGAGCTCTCCGTGGGTTGTCATTGCGGCGTTGTGTTTTCCAAGCCCCATTCAGGATTTGCCCAAAGCAAAATTATATCTGGGATTTTCGTGACGAATTTCAAGGACTTTGAGATATTTCACAGCACACGTGAGTGATTTTTGTATCTAGCAACTTTATGAGAAGTGTTTTTGGACTATAAAAAAATTTTGTAACTCCTCATTTGGGATAAGATTCTGGTCTTTTCGTTATCTATGACCGGCTTCGATACTTATTTCAGTTGCATTCCATTTGAAGTACTAATTACACACTTCGTGCCTTTTTAGAACACATAACAGTGGGAGCGCAGCATGGATTGACATGATTTACTGCATTATGCTCGAAGGGGAAGACACATTCATTAACATTTGGACAGTGTGTTACTAAGAATACTTGTTGTACGAGACACTATATTCTCCACCATTGGTGTGCTATACTAATCGCGAACGCTTCAACAAACGCTGTTATCTACAGTGAAATGTCTTCTTGAGTATATATGAACTGGAACAAGCATTTAAAGTTTTGAAAGTGTTAACTTGCTCACCGGGATTTGAAATTGTATACTCTAACTGTTATAGTACATTTTCTAACGTTTGTGTATGTTGTAATGTATTAGTGGTGGAATAGAAGTCACCGTTATTGTTCCATTTTCAGACCACTATAACACTTCTGGGCAGTCTTGCTGTGAGGAGTTCTTGAAACTATATACCATGATTATCGCTTACTTCTCTCTCTAACCCATTTGTGTATAAGTCAGTGCATAGAGTCAAAAAGTTATTATATGCATAATATGACTACTGGAGCATTGGGAGAGAAACTATTGGGCAGTTCCACAGGTGCATATGCTAATTTTGTGTTTTTAGCAGCAGGTGAAGTGCATCTCTTTCAGGACTCTGCTGGTGGGAACTTCCTAGTTGTATGACCTGTGTTACTTGTTACCTGTCGAATGTGAGGCTTGGCGTTTACCTTACATATTAAACTTATGCTTGCATTCATGCCAATTTCAGAGTGCTGAGTTTTGCCTTTGCCGTATTTCATGTTTTAACTCGAGCACCTCTATGCACGGAGGAGCTGTTCTTGCGGTGACTTTTGAACTGAAGCTGGCAGCACAACTACAGCTATGGCTTCAGTATTCAAGAAAGTACCTCTGTTCTCTTACACAGAATGTGGGTAAACAGCTCTTCTCACTAAGCTGGGCACCTTGGATCTTAGTGTTCCCACAAAAGGTATTTCTGGGCAATTTTCAAAAAACACACACCAGACTCTAGCTAAAGAGCTACCACTTAGCTAGATTTAGGTGTTTGTTTGTTTTTAAATATATACAGTAGCCTCTAACTATAATCAACAGTTTCTCAGCCATGTCCACCGTTCGTTACAGGTTCTCATTCATTACAGCGAGAGATACTAATATGGGATATGCTACGTGAGTGAGTTAAGTGTGCACACTTATTTGGCTTTTGTTTTATACAGAGTGGTATTTTGGGAGGGAGATAATGTGAAAAGTGTTTTTTTTTGTGCTTGGTGAGACTTGTGTTTTTTGGTTTTTTTTTACTTGCATTGTGCACTTTAGATATTTCATAGTTTAAACCAGAGTCAGAGTTTCAGACCTTTTCTTGACTGGCAAAAAAATTGGTCATTTTCATCCGTTTCCCCTTTTGGCAGCAGCCATATCCTTGGCAAATGACACAAGTTGTTGCAGCTGGAGAATCCTTATGGGGTCTACTTTTTAGCTAGCGAGCCATGCCAGCCCAGTCCCCAAGCCTTTAATAGCATCACTGTTTGTCGATGGTGGCAGAGGCACCTCACAGTCTTCATTCTCTCCTTCTTCCTCAATATCCTTGATCTGCGGTTCTTGGTTGAGCACAGCTGAAATAATGTCAGAATCCAACAGCTGTTTGTGATTCTCAGCAGTATCATCTCCTGTCAGCAAATTCTCAATAACAGCTTCAGGGTCAGTTGAATCTATCAGTCTGAGGTCAATAGCCAGCTGTGTGATTTTCTCAGTATCATTGTGGTTCATCTCATCCTCAGGGTTAATGTCTTATGCAAAAACAAGAACCAGTGTTGGCAACCAACAGTGAGCAATAGTGCTTTATGTCACAGTGTCCCATGCTCCCCCAGCCAAGTGTGCCATGGTTTTTAAATTTAATGACTTTTTGAAATCAATGACCTAGGTTCCAGTATGTATGGCAACCAAGTCACCTAGGAGTCACTTCCTATAAAGCTTTTTGAAGGTTGCTATGATACCCCTGCCCAGAGGTTGTATGTGAGAGATCACATTCTTAACTAAAAAGAGAACTTGGATTTTACTATCTCGCTGTCGCAATTCAGCTTTGGGGGGAGGGGGTGCTAGACATTGGTCCATAGGAGCAGGGCTGTCAGCTATAGTTTTATTTTATGGAGGAAAGCATAGACAGACAGTATGAAACTTTCAGAAAAACACCCACAGAAAATGTCTGCCATCATGCAGGCATTTCAGCTATGGTTGTATTGCACAGGTAACAAATTCATATTAGCATGATGGAAACAATGGGGGGGGGGTAAATTTGCCAATACAGAGTGGTTTAATTTTGTGTGAGCCTGTGGCATTAATACAGAAGAGGAATGTAACACGATCTTTGCTAACCTTAAAACCTTTGCTGGCATTACTCTCAGACCCGCTGGCTAGCGTGACATCAGACAGGCACTGCCAGTATTAACCCATTTTATCCACATTTTAAATTTGTTCCTGTTGGTAACCCCCATCTACCAAAATTTGCTGTAACTTTGGTAGGAACTCTACAGCAGCAGCAGCATCACAGGAGCGTTACTGTCCTGTGACACACACATACTCTGTGAATGCCGTGTCATTCCTGGAAGTGCCAGATCCACTCGGTGGAGGATTAAAATTAGACCCCTCACTGCAAATCTCCCTTGCAAACTGTGTGGCTTTTTTGCAGACAATTGATCCAGAAACTGGTACTCCAATAGCCGGTTGCTGGGCAAACCTCAACTGTGAGAATTTGTCAATGTCAAACTCCTCAGCACGTTGGAGGGTTTTCTGTTTCAGTGCTTCTAACTCGGCAGCCACTTACACAAAATCTCACAGAGCACCCTCCTGTTTTTGCCAAGTGCAGATAGTAGATTTACTGTAGACAGTCTCGGAAGCAATTTTCCCAAAACTCTCTGCTGCCTTCTGCCTGTCCAGAATTTCTAGTTTAGGCTCCACAGCATAGCTGGAATGGTTCTTGTTGCCACCTAGAGACCTGTTAAATGATGTCCTTTTATACTGCCAGAGCAGCTGTCAGACTGCTTGCTATAACCAAGCATTTGCTATAACAAGGTTCGTTATAGTGAGGGGCTACTGTAATGTTTATGTATTTTCAATGTTTGTGAATTAAAAAAAAAGAAAATGGCATCACAACTGGTTTTTATTTCCAACATGATCAGTATTCTTTCCACTAGATCAGTATTTTCTTCCCATGCAACAAGTAAATAATGAAAATAAGCACTCAGTAATTATTTTTTTTACTGATCAGAATTGTTGGTTAACTCAAAAATCCTAATAACTCTGAAGGAGTATCATATTTTTTCTCAGGAAACCTTCCAAAGGCACATCTTTGGCACAGGCCCCTTCAACCCTGAAAATTCCCTGAATAAATTGCACACCATCTAAGCTGTAGATGAGAGCAAAAAATATCACAATGTTAAGTACAGTATAGAGCTTTTTTCTTCATTTGGTGTTCTGTATCTCAGAAACTGAACAAGATGCCATCACAAAATGTTTCACTTCTCAAGACTCTGACAGCCTGACCACACATGCAAAATTTTGTGCTATTTTGTCGAACGATGCCAAAGCTATTAAGGTGCAGAAATTGGGGTTTAACATCAAACAGCCTACTCAACCCTAACTATAGAGGCATTACCACACCCCTATTACAGTTTTATTGAAAAAACTGTAGATAACATTGTTTGTGTTTCCTTTAGAAACTTCCACCAAGGGGGCATTATTAATGGGGAGTTGTAACCCATTCCAAATGAGATGGGCAGACACACCAAAGGCTCTGCCTCCTAAGACTTTTATCCTTAAGCATGGTACAGATAGCAAGGGCACCTTGATTGACAGGAGATGGCAGACAGGGGCATATATGGATAGAAGATCTTCCAGGTAGCCTAGCCAGGGCCCACACCATGCAGAGTCTTGTATGTCAACAAACCTATCTTGAAGTTGACACACCACCAAAAAAGCAGCAAGTGCAGATTGCGTAGCACCAGTGTGATATGCTCTGACCATGAAGTCCTAACAATCAACCATTCTGCTGCATTCTGCACCAGCTGCAGGTGATGCATCAAGCCTCCAAGAAATCTTAGGAAGAGAGCAAAATGAACCCTTGCATGAGAGGGGGTGTATCGGGTTAATATTTCTGTGGTTAAGCTGGATGATAGTTGAAATACGGCTCCCCTGTGGAACAACCAAGATTGAACAGATTTATGTAGTATTTGTAGAAAATTTTAAGTTATTTTTTGACAGGACAAAACTGTTTGGGCCACCAAGGTCCTATTTTCAGAGTTGTCCTGTGTTGAGATGTAGTGCATTAATTACAGTAGTGACAGCTTCAATATAAACAACAAGATTTAGAGAGGCAGAGACAGAGAATGTTCATCTTGTGAACAAACCCACATGCTATGATCCAGAGGTTGGTGTAGAGGCATTAGAACTAGCAGGGACATCTGATAATTCTGATCAACCTCTTCTACCTTGACAGCAGAAATCGTCTTCTGTATTGACTTCAATAGGGTTCTCTTGTCTTCCTTTGGAGATCTCAGCATCCCCATCCATGGAAATCACTTCCTAGGCTGAACAGTTGCATCTGACCCAGTCATGGATACCCTTCTTTAACTAAATGGTAAAAGTTTACCTCAATGATCTACATACTAAGGATGATGACCCATTGCCAAATTTGCATTTGTTGAATGTGTCAAAATCTGGCACATTGGACAACAATGAAGCAGGTATGAAGGAACTTAGTTTCCCTTCAGCATTTCAGCACTTTGACATCATGCTGCAGCTCTTTTTACAGGTATTTATTTATTTAATGAAAGCTTGGAAATACACCTTTGAGCTGGAAGCTCATTTACAATGGTTCCATGTCAAATGAACAAAAGACACATAACATACAATACAAGATTGGAACACTGGGAACAGTAAAAGTGTAGTGTTAAAGGGCACTAGTGTCCAAACAGAGAATACAAGGATAACATACAATTAAATTACAGTGTAACAACAAATGAGGTATTTAAGCAGAAATAAATGTTTCTTTGTCAAGCTCAAGAGTTAAGCAGGATAAATATTTCTTTGTCAGGTTCCATGAGAGAGGGGTTAGGGGAAGGGGTGGGGGATGGATAAGTGCAGAGTGCATAACGGGCAGAGGGAGGTCAAGGATAGGAATCAAGGGCTAACAATCACAAATGCTAAGACAGATGAGGTGTTGGTAGAGTTGTCTCTTAAATGGGCCAAGCTTGGGTTCACTGATTATATTTGGGGGTAGTTCATTAAGTCATGGAAGGGCCCGATAAGCAAAAGATCTTTGCGCTTGTGAGGTATGGAAAAATGGGACATGGCATGATTGTCTGGTGGTGCTTCTTGTATGGTGGGAGTTGGGGTGGTGGAGAGGAGTTTCTGGATGGCAGGCAGAGTTAGGCCAAGGTGGGTTTTTTCCCCTAGAAGACACACTTGATACCATATTCTACCTTGCATAGTAATCCAATTGGACTGTGCATAAAGGGCACATGTGTGTTTGTCTATTGGAACCAAGAAAAAGCCTGCAGGATTTATTAATGGCAGTACTAATCCTTTAGAGGGTGGTGTCAGGGGCTGCACAATAGACTACAAACCCATAGTCGATGTTGGACAGAATGGAGCTTTTTATGGCGAGTGACAATGCTTCTTGGGTTAGGCAATGACGGTGCCTGTATAGTAGACCAATTCTAGGATTGACAACCTTAACAATTTGATCTGTGTGCTGAGCAAAGGATAAAACACTGTCCAGAGCGATGCCTAGATTTTTGAATGCTTGTACTTGCTCAATGGGGGTGCATAGGCTCTTCAGGATTGTCATTTTGAAGCTCTTATGCTTACTATGAGGGTCTGCACACAGCAAAACTTTTGTTTTTTTGTAGTTCATTAGAAGCTTGTATTCAGAAAACCAAGCTTCTGCTACAGTGAAGTCAGTTTGAAGGTTCGACTGAAGTTGGAGCGGGTCTGAACTTTTGGAGAAGATGACAGTGCCATCATCATAACAAAGAATTTTCTCTTTGTAGACTGAGGGTAGTTTGTTAATAAAAAGGCTAAATAAAAGGGGGTCAAGAACTGACCCCTGAGGGACACCCAAGAGAACCAGATGACTGTTAGAAAGTGTGCCATCTATTTTTACACATTGGGACCTATTGAAAAGGTAGCTCTGAAACCATCCAACAACTTCCGTGGAGAGTTCAAACGAGCAGAGTTCTGAGAGAAGTGTCTTATGATTGACAGAGTCAAAAGCCTTATTTTTTTTTTCAAACTCTATTTTTGCTCCCCTACCTACTCCACTGAACTCTCTCCAACATCCTCCTTAAGCCACAGTCTCTACCTCCCTGCATGATCCGAGTACCTCTTCACTCCTTTCCGGCACTGAGCATCCCCTGGATCTGCCCTCCAGAGAAGGGTCGCCCCCACCCAGGGCACTCTTTCTTATAGTATTCAGCACTGGGCCAGAGGGGGTGGGCTAGCAGAGAGGGACGAATCCGACTCCAGGAGTGTGGACCGTGGGTGGGAGGCACCATCGTCTATCAGTGGGAGGAGGGGGATATTTGTTACCTGAACCCTTGTGGAGCCTGGCCAACAAGGCAACGTACTGCCGTGGCTCCATCCCCAGGCATATGCCTGCGTTGCTATGTTAGGCTATCTCCAGCTGCTGCCAGAGGTCGCTCCATGAGCGAATGTTCCCCAGACCCTCCTCGAGAAGAGAGAGCAGCCCTCCAGATGCTCAATCTCTTCCCTCCCCTGCCGACCCCGAAAACCTGGGCTCACTCCTGAACCCGGTTCGCCTGCTTGATGCGAGGTGTTGTGCCCAGAGCCTCAACCCTCAGCACCACTCTGCCAGGTCAAATGCCTTATTTAAGTCAATGTAAATAGCCCCAGCTATCTGATTACTGTCAAGGGCCCCATGCAGGAAACCAGAGTACTCCAAGAGGGCAGTGGAGGTACTGTGCTCCCTTTGGAACTCATGCTGTTGTGGGCACTGTATTCCATACTTTTCCAGGTACTCAATCAGTTGGTCAGAAACTATTCTTTCTAATGCCTTGGGTGGGAGGCAGTATTGATATTGGGTGGTAGTTCTAGTGAAATGTTCTGTCCCCACTTTTAAAGACAGGGGTGAGCACTGCAGCTTTCCAAATTGAGTGGAATTGACCCAGTCAGAGAGATAGGCTCATGAGATGTGTTAGCTGCAGAGGCACATCATCCAGGGTCAGAGCAGGTATCTTAAGATCCAGCATGTAATTGCTATGTCTGGATTTGCCTAGAACCTGCATGAAATATTTTCTGGCTTTGGGGATGGTGATTGCTTTGAGGTAGAAGGGTGGACAGCGTGAAGGGGGCTCATTAGATAGTGTCATTGGTCCATGAGCATTGACATCAGATGCATCAGGGTAATCAGGTGGCAGTATGCTACTGAGGTCAGTGAAAGTGTCATTGAAGGTATTTGAGATGGTGCAAGGATCCTGGGTGATTACCCCATTCACAAGTAGCATAGAGGGTGATATATTGTTATTTTTACCAGTAAGGTTTTTAAGGTTTTCCCCAGAATTTCCTGCCATCACTAAGTGAATCAGCTAGAAGTGTGGTGTTGGTTTATTTATTGCTCTGGTTTATTTAAAGTCTAGGAATTACAACCCTTTTAGTCAGTGACTCATTTGCAAAGGCTCCACGTCTTACATAAATGGATTAGAACACAGTATAACATAGAATATACAATATAGACAACAGCACTAGTACAGAAAATGACAGTAACCTACCGAGGAGAAAGAAAAAATAGAATAAACACAAACAATGGAACGACAGCAATTGTGAAGTAATGATGCATTAACATTTTTAAAGTTTCATCTGCAGTCACAGTGGGAGTTTGACATTATGTGATTAAGTAACTCATATTTGTAAGGCCTGAGATCCAGCCCGGTTGATTTGTGATGATCCAATCAAGCAGGTTACTAGAGCTGGTGTGATAGTTGATCCTAGTGGGTGAGTCAACCAATTGGGTGAAGTTAGTGCAAGATAAGGCATCTTTATATTGGGCTGCATCGGATGACATCCAGTTGATACTGAAGTCGCATGGCTGCTGAGGAGTATGCACAAGGGTGTGGTGCTTAGAAACTATGAAAACTAGTAACCACAAAAAGTTTCTAGCACACATTAACCTATGAGAGGGACGCCACACCAAAAGGAGTTATAAAGGCATTTATTCAAATCAAACCAGGCTCCAGCCTGAAAAGTTTCAGACTGTTTGTCCTTCTTGAAGAATAAATGCTTTTATAACTTCTTTTGTGTGGCATCCCTCTCATAGAAGTGATACTTAAAGCACTAATGTTACTGATATTGAAGTCACCTAGGACAACCACCTTCCAGTTTGGCTTAAGGCGTTGTATAAATTCAGTGTTTTTGTGGAAAATAGTCTCTTGATCTCTGGGGGGGAATGTATACAGATGCAATTGTAAGTGACTTGCTATGTACACCTAAGAGCAAACTAATTGCTAGGGCTTGTGCAGTATTCCCAGTGTTAATTTGAGGGAGGGCAAGGCACCATAGGTGATCCCTAACATAGATAGTACAGCCGCCACCTCTTTTCCCTAACCTGTCAAGTCTGAAGAGTGTGTACCCATTTAGAACTATTGATACATCAGGGACCTTGGTTGAGAGCCAGGTTTCCACTAGGGAAAGGATGTCAGGGTTGTGCTGTCTTACCCATACTTTGAGCTAGTTAGAATTGGCCAGTAAGCTATGGATGTTAATTGACGCAAGCTTTAGGGCTTGGTGGTTGTTTTCACAACCTTGAGGCAGTTGGGGGGGCGGGATTGGGGTGGATATTACCAGAGATCAGTAGAAGCACCATAGCAAGGTGTAGTAGGATGTTTTTTAGGTAACTCAGATTGCCCTTCTGTTTATGATTCTTGTTAGCACCCTTGTGTGTTGTACAAGGGATGGTAGCTGTGCAAGGTACAAGGTGTGTAATCACGACCCAGCAGTTGGGGGGCAATTAACCATCTGGGTAGTAAGACACACCACAGATATGGGTGGGGGCACTAATAATCCCAGTGTTATGTCCCTGTGTTAAGGTAATATTGGCTGTATATGAGTAGAACATGGTACTGTATGTTTGATTTGATATTCAAGGGGTAGGAGAATCAGGATGAGGGTTAAAAAGTTAAGTATATACAGTGAGCCATAATTCACAGTAGGGGAAGGGGGTGTCACAATGGAGGTGATGGAGGACTAGGTGAGGGAAGATAAATTGAAACAGATGTGAAAAAAACAGTGGGAAGTACTAGGAAGAGGGGTAGAACCATACGTGAGGCAGGCAGCTTTAAGGTATAGATAGTCAGAGCTGCTTGAAGAAACCAGAGTGCAGGGTAGCCCAGCAGTTAGAGTTGCAGGCTGTGGTGTGGTCTCAGTATCAGAGACTTGGGTTCAAAACCCAGCAGTGTTGTGGTTGGCTCAGAGAGGGGGAAAGTCGGTTGATAGAGCCAAGAATTACCTAAATATTGCCTAATTAATTGAGTGGACCTATCATTTTGAGAAGCAAGTGTAGCCACTGTGAGACAAGAGGATGAGAGGTGGTAGTTACCACAACTGGCAGGGTGGCCTAGGTGATAGTGCAGGGGACTTTTGAGCAAACACCTGAAACAGTTAGGAGCTTCAAATCCCACAAGAAGATGGGGATGGGAGATCCATACTAAATCTTGACTGTCACAAGCCTGTCATGAATTTACCTGACACCCAAATCCTGACTTGCAAAAGGTAGAATTTCCAATGCCTGACTTGCTGAAATCCACAAAACAGGCCAAAATTGTCATAAATCACTAGACTATTCTGTTCCTGAAAATCGGCCCAAATCATCCTAAATAACCATACTGTTTTGTTCCTGACTTGCCAAAAAACAGAAATAGCCACGAAACACAGAAAGCGTATCTCTCTTGAGTAAATCATCCTAAATATAAATGCCACATTACCTCATAAGTCACATGCATTGCTGACACCACTTGTCATGTGTAATGTTTCACTGTCGACTTCTTTTCAGTCTATCAGGAATATGTTATGATAAAAGGCTGTAGTTCAGGAACAGCAAGAAGGTTGCCAACCTTAAACCCCCCCCATAGGGACATAATGCCTTCTCTAATGTAAGTACAAGAGTTTTTACTTTTAAGTTGCTTGTTCCTTGCTTCTTCACAATAAGTCCAGGAATATCACAAAACACCAAGCTCCAAGCTCATCATCATCAACAGCTAGGACCACATCTAGGGTCAGAACGCACCACTCTCCCCTAAAGTTCAGTTCCATTTACAATGCAAAAAGAGCACTGAGTAGTACAAATGGGTGTGACGCTTGGCCAGCTGGTTATGATTAGTGTATGATATTTGTAAAATAAAAATATAGTATATGATTGTCTCACATAAGACAGCCTGTGCTTCCATGGGTGCCCCCCCCAAGTTTCAGTGAAACTACAGGATATGTAAACTGACCAGGAGATCTCTGTAATTTAATTAACTTCCTTCAGAACGACATTTTATGGCCTTTTTATGACCTCATGCTTTTGAAATTGGAAAACTAAATATACATTTTATTACAGGACAGGATGTCAATTAACTAATTCCTGTTGGCTATATCACACCTAGGTGACAGACTGCATGGTCATAAACCTCAAAGGAACTGGCTGATCAAAGATTCATAATTTGGGAAATTAGTTTCTGCTGATGTCACATTATTTAGTATACCTCCTGATAGGACATCATGTTTATGTTTTTTTTATTCTAAGAGGAGGAGCTACATGACTCACAGAAGGGGTGTGGGGACACAGTTTAAACTGATACTTGTGTCTGAAATGAGTTATACCATCTTGGGACTCTAGAGAGATACAGCTCTCTGCACTTCCAGAGATAATACCTTAGACAGCAAAGGCCTAAATGTATTGTGGTAGGAGTTTTTGCTTTGTAATTTTCCATTGTTCTTTTATGTGATTGTGAGCTCTTTGATATATTGTTCTGTGTTTTCATTTTTCATATTTTTAAAATCTTTTAGTAAAGAATCTTTTTTTTTCCCTAAAAGACTGCCTGGGTGTCTGCTAGTTCTTTTTTGCATGTGACATATAGATGGTTAAGTCTGACAATTGTTCAACAGCTTGATGGTGTTACTGAGCTTGAGTAAAAAGGTAAGAAAATACCTAAGGTCTCTTGTAGAGTTAAAAGGGTTCATTTTGGATACCTGGTTAGGTGCCCTTAGAGGAAAGATATATTGCATCCCCCCAAAGAGAATATTATCTGAGCCTGTACATTTGGGTATGCTATCATAAAGTTCTCAGTTTGAATCTCCCCAGAACTTGAGACTAAAGGTGATTTGGACCTAAAAGCAGTCAGGAGGGTTACCCTGTCTGTTACCTGTTCACACTATTGCACTCTGAGGTTGGCAGTGTGGCAGCAGAGGGTCTGACCTGTTCAGTGCATTTGTGACAATGGGTTATTGCCATTTAAGTCAGGGCATAGCATTCAGCACAAACTGTTTCTTATTACAGAAAGCCAAGCTGATGCCAACGCCATACAGGTAATGTGGCATGCTGGAGATGTTATTTTCTAATACTATATATTACAAAGGCAGTTTCAATAGCTCAACGCTACCCGCAGCTTAAAGCAAAAAGCCCAGGTGGCATTTTATGTGTCTGGAATTAGGTGTCGGGCAAAGGTTTTACAGGATTATCCATGTTGGGCAATAATACCTAACCAGGGATGGGGATGTTGGGGGGGAGGAGGAGAAGTACCACAATGGTTGTGATTGGGTTAGCTGAATAGTGAGGAATTAGGAGGACTGCAAAATGTCTTGATTTACCTATTAAGCCTGATTGATTGGATTACATACTGTGCATGTTCAAACTGTTGGCAAGCCACATGACCTGCAGCAGCCAATGAGCAATGCCATAGATAAATAACGCTGAGTGCTATACATGTATGAGTGCCATATCCATCTCTGTCACATGGGAAGAACCTGTTGCAGGAAAGAACCCATAGTGTTGCCACCTTTGGATAAACTCAAGACTAATAGATCCTCTTGGAAATCACCACAAAAAGTTCCTTAATATCAGAAGGGGTGGAGCTAGCCAAAATAATCGGCTGTAGTAGTCAATACATAAGATAGGCTAGCTCTGGCAAAGAAAGTTGCCCACACCTTGTTTTTTCAGGTTTTTAAAATTATTTTTTATTCGTCATTCCCAGCATTTTGCCTAGATAATAAGTTTCTTCTGGGGAACTATAACAAATATATAAATATATTATACTCAATATTCAGAAACAATTTCTGTTTCAAATAATTTATAGATCACTTCTTTTCTATACTCTAAACCGACTTCAAAAACATCAAATATTCTCAAGATAACAAAATCCAGTTTTAAATCAACAACCTTAGTGAAATTCATCATATAAACTTTATTGTTAATTACCATAGTACATTTTCCATACTGATTATAATACCCTACACCAGCCACCCAGTTAATGTGCTTGTAAAAAACATTGCCTTACTTTTTAACTATGTGATCAGGGGAAAGCTACGGCCAGTCTTGTTGTCCAAATCTTCTTTCATTCACTTAAGAAAGTTAAAACCCATTAATATCTTCATATCTATCTTAATTATAGAATAATAAATCTAGCTATTTTCAGTCGTTTCTTTTACCTGTCTCATTCTGAACAAAGTACTATGTTTTCATTCTATTTATTTATTTATTTTATTTATTAAATTTTGACAACCAGGTATGCCTGCTGGGCCCCGAAGGTCCTTTTTTCAGGGGTGACCTGGGGAATTACATGGAATAATACATGGGGTAGCATATAGCACAGGTACATTACACTAGACAGCGAGGAACATAATACATAATAGTTTTTCAGCAGTTACATTTAAGAGGTAAGACATAGTAGCTTTTTAGCAGTTAACATTTAATGGGTAAGCTCTACAGATGGGGTGCAGTGCTATATAGATGGGGTGCAGTGATAGTCGCTATTTCCATATGAGGGAGAGGGGTGGGCTTCCACTTAGGAGCCTCTCACTTTAGCAGTTGCATATGGAGGTGACCATCATATGAGCCTTCAGCCTTGTGCAGAAGGTGTGGGTAGAGGTAGCATCCTGAACACCAGGGGGCAGGGAGTTCCATAGGGTGGGTGCTGTGATGGCGAATGATTTACCCCCCACCTTGGTTCTAACCCTTGGCACTGCAAGGAGGGTTCTGTCTGTTTTTCTGAGGAGCCTAGGGTTTCTCTTTTAGGCAATGAGTCCAGTGAGGCTGGGAGGAGGGGATGGGCTGAGTAGTTTATGAGTGTGGCAGAGTAGGGGGTATTGGAGCCGGGCCTCCCAGGAGGGCCAGTTTAGTTGGGACAGAGTGTCACAGTGGTGAGCCCAGGAGCTGGAGAGGGTGGTGAAGCAAGCCACCTTGCAATAGAGAACTTGTAATCTGTTCATCTCTTGTTTGGCAGCTCCCTGTATCACTGGGGCTGCATAGGAGAGGGTAGGGAGGAGGACGCTTGTGGTGATGGAGGCCCTGGCCATGGGTATCAACAGCCTATACAAGGTCCTGAGTTTGGCGTGAATATTTTTGGTTACCTGGTTGACATGATCCTTGAGGGAGAAGCACTGATCCAGGGTGAGGCCAAGGTATTTTATTGATTCAACCACCTGAAGTCTTTTTCCTGATTTGGTCATCAGCCTGAGATGTGGGCTTCTGTCCCGGCCAAGGGTTCTTGGGCCAAATAGCATGGCCTTGGTCTTGTTAGGGTTAATGATCATTCTGTTGGTGACAAGCCATTGCTCAAGGGAACCCAGGTCTTCCTGTAGCCCGGAGCAGAGATCTCCCAGATTAGAGGAGGGTTGGTATATTACGTCATCCGCATACTGTACCACTGAGCTACCCCCACAGTGTTTCCTGAGATCATTTGTGAAAAGAAAGAAGAGAAGAGAAGGGGTACAAGGATAGATCCTTGGGGCACCCCATCCATTAGGGGGAGAGGCTCTGACAGGGAGTCTTTCCATTTTACCCTCTGTGTCCTGCCTGTGAGGTAGCTGTTGAACCACGATAGGGAGTGGCTGTCTAACCTGACCTGGCTCAGTTTTGTAAGGAGCAGGTTGTGGTTTACAAGGTCAAAAGCCTTGGAAAGGTCAATGAAGACTACCCCGTTGGGGGATCCCTTGTCCAGTTCTCTGAGAACATCAGTGGAGAACTTGATAAGCGTGGTGTCAGTCCCATGATTGGTTCTGAAACCATGCTGGGAGGGGGCAAGTAAATGGTGGAGCTCTAGATAGCCCCGGAGTTGTCCATAAATTAGTCTGTCTTGAATCTTACCAAGGCTAGATAGCAGGGAGATGGGCCTGTAATTGTTGATAGTCTCCCTTGAACCACCCTTGTGGATGGGGACTACATGGGACAGTTTTCATTGTTCTGGGATGGCACCTGCGATAAGGGATCGATTGAGGAGCCAGGTGAGGGGCCTGGTGAGTGTAGGGGCCCCTTCCCTTAGTATGTGGGGGGGATGCCATTGGGTCCCATAGCTTCCGACATTTTGAGGGACTTTAGTAATGGGAAGACTTCGTTTGGTCTTACAAGCCAGATGTGGAAGGTTGGGTGTTCCAGGCTTTGGGGGATGGGATCATTCGAGACTGGAAGGAGGGGTGGCAAGTCTGCTTTGAGCAGGTCCAGGTTTGTGAACTGGTGGTTGAGAGCCATGGCGATGCTAGGGTCGTCGTTAGTTAATTGGCCATTGACCTCTATGGGGTAGTGAGCAGTCTTCCCGCTCCCCTTTATAAGCCCGTTTATGTGAGCCCAAAAGAGTCTAGGGTTGCCTAGGTTCTTTTTCTGTAGATCTGTGAGGTAGTCTCGTTTGGCCACTTTGATGGCCAGTTTGCACTAATTTCCCAGGGTCTTGTAGCAGTTTAGGTCAGCCGATAGGGAGGACAGCTTGTATTTTTTCAAAGCAGTGTCCCTAGTTTTCATCAGTGTTTTCACTTGAGGGGTGATCCACTTGTAGCAGCTCCCCTTGATGCGGAATTTCTTCAAAGGGGCCAAGCAGTCAGCAACCATAATGATGGCTCCCTGGAAGAAGGCCATAGCCTCTTCCAGTGTGATTAAAATTGATTTCTTTATGCTGTATGTTTCTTATGTAGGCCCAAAATACTGCAAAAGTAAACATTAAATCTTTAAATACAAAAGGTTGCTACTTCGATTAGTTATTCTTTACTTTCTCTATGGAGCGCTCTTACACTAAAGTGCCTTCTTACATAGTAGCTCCTGCTAAGTCCTATAGTATAGGCATAAAAAATATTTTTTTGCTTGCTTAATTACAATTGAAAACAGTACCATTCTAGGTTTAGTAACAATAATGCAAAATGTGCTTTCAAAAGCATAAAATCTTTTCAGACAGACAGCTTACTTAAAGAAGTTCCCTGCTTCTAACATGCTTCTAACAAATCACAAACATCACTTAAGTGCTCTTTACTGACTCTATAAAGTGCTTCTGTAAGTTTACAAAAGTCTTTTCAAACTTAGTTACTCCTATGAAATCTTATAATTTAGGTACAAATAATAATCTTTTACTTGTTTAATTACCAAAACTAAAGTCAGTACCATTCTAATTTCATGATGTACAAAGTGCTTTCAAAAGCATAGAATCTTTGCAAACAGGAGACTTACTTGGAGAAGTTTACAGCATGTTGCACCTTTCATGTCTGACCGGCAGCAACCATACCGCTGCACAGGTTACCTCTTTATGTCCATGGGGAGGGTCATGTGACAACTGAGGTCATCACTCTCCAACAGGTGGAGCTGTTGGCAAGCAGCAAAATGACTCTCCTCCACAGACATAGTTCGACTGGATCCTAAAGCCTGTAGATACTTGAACACAATTTTGTAACATTACAAAGATTTAATTCTAGTTCATATCTGGCTGATCTATTCAACTCTTTTAAGAAAATTATTATACAATTAATTTATTAACACTAAAATAATAAAGTAAAGAACATTTTTATTTAAATTAATGCTCCCTTATCCATGATAGTTTTTAAATTTTAATTTTATATTATGACTAGGCATGCTGAATTACTCAAGGCTTATTTTTTCTAGTTACCGGTGGGTAACATTTTAACCCATAACATTCATTTATGTTTATGTGTAAATCCAGTGAAAATTTTAGGCAACTCTAGTTAAAAAACAATACAGATTTCTTTCATTTTTATTCTAGCCATGAATGCTTGTAACCACAGTAGCTGCTTTCTGCTTAATTCAGTAACCAATATTAATCCTACTAAGCCTGACAAACACCAGGCTTAGATGAATAAAATCTGCTGTATCCATTTTATGCTTATTATTACATTAAGCCATTTTGTAAAAAAATAAATAATAAAAATAATAAGAGACTGGGGGTGGGGTGGGAGGAAGAGTATCTCTAACTCACGCCCAATAGTGGTATCTTATTCATTTAGCATACACCTGCCAGTTAAAGTCTTCATTCAAATCCCATTTAATATTCATAACTCCTAATTTGTACATCCAGAACAATTCATGTTGTTCCAGTATATTATTGTAATCCCATCCTCGCTCAGGCATATGTACTTGTTCCAAACCCCAGAACCGTATCTGCACTGGAGTGTGACCTCTCTGATTAAAATGTCTCGCTAAAGGGGAATTTTCATCTTTGTTTCTAATCCTACTCTTGTGTTCTGATATTCTTGTTCTAAGTTCCCTAAGCGTTTTGCCTACACAAAGTTGATCACATGGGCATTGTACCACATACACTACTCCAGAGGTTGCACAGGTTATGTGTGATTTGATTAAAAATTCTTCACCTGTATTTGGGTGTTTAAACTTGTCTTTTTTTTTAGGTACGTCCACAAGATACACATTTTCCACACGGAAACATCCTATTCTTTAGTGGACCCAATGACAGTTGTGTTCCTGTGTGTTTAATCTTAACATGTTGTGCATGCACTATTTTATCTCTGATAGTAGAAATTTTTCATGAGACTATAATCGGTGTCTACACAAAAATGTGTTCAGTCATGGGGTCCTCTTTTAGGACTCTCCAATTACCCACAATTAGCTTTCTGATTTGTGCCATTAAGTTATTATGTTCTGTGGTAAATACCATTCTACTTTCCTGTTCTTGTTCTTTTTTTTTTCTTTGTTCATGTCCAGTAATGTCTGCCTATTAATCTGTGAGGCTCTAACCCGTGCTTCTTCAATTTTCTGTTTATTATAAGCTCTTTCTTTAAATCTTTCAACAATGTTATGCTCCTCTTTTAGATACTCTTGCAACTCACTACAATTCCGTTTAGCTCTTAGAAACTGTGAATATGGAATACTCTCCACTAGCTTTCTGGAATGAAAACTATTCCAATGTAAAACTGTATTGCGGTCTGTTTTTCTTCCTAAAAAGTTTAGTTTCCAATTGGTTAGCCTCTTTGTAGATTGTTATATCTAAAAAATCCAGATCTGTTGAATTAATAGTAAATGAAATTGTTAAGTTTGTATCACAAGAATTTATGTATGTTTGAAACTCATCAAGGTCTTCTGTACTTCCATTCCAGATTAATAGAATGTCATCTATATATCTCCTCCAAAAGAAGATTTTGTCTTTAAACTTATGCCCTTCCTCAATTGTATCAAAAATATATTTCTGTTCAAAACTGGGCATAAACGCGTTAGCATAACTAGGGGCCATTGTACTTCCCACGGCTGTACCCCTTGACTGTTCATAAAACTGCTCTTCTAATTTAAAATAATTTCTAGTTAACACTATCTCTGCTAAGTCAAGAAGGGTTCTTGTGCTGGGACGAGATCCCAACACTCTTTGGTCCAATAAGTTGCCCATGGTTTCTAAACCTTTTTCATGTGGAATGGAAGTATAGAGATCTTTAACATCAATCGTTGCCAAAATGGAATATGGGGGAATACCCTGTATATCATTCTCTTCTAGGAGTTTGAGAGCATGTGTTGTATCCTGTAGATAGGTGGGGATATTTTCAATTAGAGGTTGCAAGTGAAAATTAACAAATTTAGATGAGGGTTCAAGGATTGATCCCATCCCAGAGACTATTGGACTGCCTGGTGGTTTTTCCATGCTTTTGTGTATTTTGGGAAGTGAATAGAAGACTGGGGTTCTAGGGGAAAGGAGTATCCATCAGATCAGTTTCCCATTTTTTCAACCATCCCATCATTTCCATTTCAAAACGTGTATTCGAGATTAAGTTTTTAATATCAAAGAGGGGATCCTTAGGTAATAGTCTGTAGTTCAATCGATCCTGGAGAAATTCTAGGCACATTTTTCTGTAATCTTCTATATTCTGTATAACAATTGAACCCCTTTTATCAGCTGGTTTGACTATTATACTAGAATCCTGCTCTAAACTGTGTAATGTATCTCTTTTTTTACTGAGGGTAAACTTGGTTAACTTAATATTAGTTGAAAATAATTTTGTAATTTGTTTATGTACTACTTGAATATAATGTTCTACTGTGTGATTACTGCCTCCTGATGGCATGAATTTGGATTTATGGCCCATGGCCAGTTTTAAATGAGTTTTCTCTGGATTAGTACCAATATCATGTGCAAATTGGACTTTTAATCTAAGAGTTCTAAAAAATCTTTGCAAGTCTACTTCAAATTAAAAAGGTTCTATCTCTTTGCTTATTGAAAATGAAAGGCCTCTTGTTAATACCGTTATCTCTTCTTCTGTTAGTGTTCTGCTACTCAGATTAAATATGACTGTCTCCCTCCTCTTTGATACCTCTTGTTGCCTCTGCCTCTTCCTCCTCCAGTTTGTTCCCCTGTTCCTCTGTTTTCTAAAATGGAATGGAAGTATAGAGATCTTTAACATCAATTGTTGCCAAAATGGAATATGAGGGAATACCCTGTATATTATTCTCTTCTAGTAGTTTGAGAACATGTGTTGTATCCCGTAGATAGGTGGGGATATTTTCAATTAGAAGTTGCAAGTGAAAATTAACAAATTTAGATAAGGGTCCAAGGATTGATCCCATCCCAGAGACTATTGGTCTGTCTGGTGATTTTTCCATGTTTTTGTGTATTTTGGGAAGTGAACAGAAGACTGGGGTTCTAGGGGAAAGAAGTATCCGTCAGATCAGTTTCCCATTTTTTCAACCATCCCATCATTTCCATTTCAAAAAGTGTATTCGAGATTAAGTTTTTAATATCAAAGAGGGGATCCTTAGGTAATAGTCTGTAGTTCAATCGATCCTGGAGAAATTCTAGGCACATTTTTCTGTAATCTTCTATATTCTGTATAACAATTGAACCCCCTTTATCAGCTGGTTTGACTATTATACTAGAATCCTGCTCTAAACTGTGTAGTGTATCTCTTTTTTACTGAGGGTAAACTTGGTTAACTTAATATTAGTTGAAAATAATTTTGTAATTTGCTTATGTGCTACTTGAATATAATGTTCTACTACGTGATTACTGCCTATTGATGTCATGAATTTGGATTTATGGCCCATAGCCAGTTTTAAATGAGTTTTCTCTGGATTAGTGTCAATATGATGTGCAAATTGGACTTTTAATCTAAGAGTTCTAAAAAATCTTTGCAAGTCTACTTCAAATTAAAAAGGTTCTATCTCTTTGCTTATTGAAAATGAAAGGCCTCTTGTTAATACCCTTATCTCTTCTTCTGTTAGTGTTCTGTTACTCAGATTAAATATGACTGTCTCCCTCCTCTTTGATACCTCTTGTTGCCTCTGCCTCTTCCTCCTCCAGTTTGTTCTCCTGTTCCTCTGTTTTCTAAAATTTGCTCTTTTCTTCTCAGTTCGTACCTGTCCGATGGTCCCTGCCCTGGTTCCTCACTTCCTGTTTGCCCTTTTATCTGTTCCATTATAAGGACTGACCTCTCTTGGACCTCCCTTGTGGCTAAAAAAGGTTCTTTTGTTTTTTGTGTACCTTCCTGGTAATGGCTTCTAGCATAACTCCCTGAACTGTCAGAACTCGAGTCAGTGTTTCTAGGAAATCTCCTGTTAAATTTTTTGTAAGTATAAATCCTATTGTTTTTATAGTCAGTTGTAGCTCTATAAAATTTGCATACTGTAATCTCCCTAATGGTTTTCTCATAATCTTTTAACTTTTTATTAACATCCTCAAGCTATTCTGCTAGTTCCTCTGGTTTAATAAGCATTTGGATGGAATTTTGATATTTCTGTATTTCTTCTGTAAGATTATTTCTCGTCTTAATGACCGCCTCAATTAGGACGTACATAAAATCCACGCTGCAGCGTGTCCTAATTCCATCCCATTTATTATTGAGTATTTTGTCTTGGATCCCTAAATTTAGTTCAATAGTTACTCTCAGACCTCTGGGTATTCTTTTGAATTCTAAATATTTTGTCGATGTCAATCCATGAAGGTCAAGCTTTAAATCCTGATTTTTTTAAGTTTAGTATTTTATTTTTAAGAGTTTTAATACTGTCAGAGTCTAACTGGGACATATCTCTGTCTCCTTTCATTTGTTTAAAAAGATGTTCACGCTCACTATCAGTGAATGTACAAAAGGAGGAACCTGCCTCCGCACTACCTCCTGCTACATTTATTGCATCCATATTATACAGGCTATCTAAGAACCAGGTGAAAATCAGACAAATACAAGTTCAAAAAACAAAATTATATAAACAGAAAATATAAAATATAAATTATTTCTTTACACTAAATATAGTTCACAAGATCAAAATTAGCCACTATAATAATTTAGTGACGTGTATAAATCTTGAAGTAGTCATCAGTTCCTTGATATGGTTTCTTAGGCTAAAATGCCTTCCCAAATTGTTTTTGAAGTCAGTTTGGTGTATAGAAAAGAAGTGATCTGTAAATTATTTGAAACAGAAATTGTTTCTGAATATTGAATATAATATTTTATATATTTGTTATAGTTCCCCAGAAGGCACCTATTATCTAGGTGAAACATTGGGAATGATGAATAAAAAATAATTTAAAAAACCTGAAAAAACAAGGTGTGGGCAAGTTTCTTTGCCAGAGCTAGCCTATCTTATGTACTGACCTTTGGATAAAGGCAAAAAGCAGATACAAAACCACACCCTAAACCCAGCCCCTAGGCCCCACCCCATTTCATGACTGATTGTGCATTGCTCTTCCTTCAAAGTCATTTGTTATGCCACGGACAATTTTAATAATGCAGTAAAAGAAATACTTAAAGCAGTAGTTAAACAAAATTATTAACTTACTGTATCTGTTAAATTTGCTTTGCTATGGTCTTCCAATTTATGTATTGAAATTGTTTTACTGGGTAAACATACAGTGATAAAGGAAATCTCATTTACAGATGTAATCGGGGAGCAAGAAAATACTGCAAACAGTATACAAGTATATCTAGTAAACACATTGTCTGCTTCCTATATTGTTTATGTGGCCCTGATGCCATCCTAAAAGAGGGCTACTACTCCTGGCTTACAGGCCAGACCAAGGTTAAGGAGCCTGGGTTCCTATTTTTCTGATACTGGGGGGTCCTTTCCCAAGAATGAAAATAAAATTGGCGGTGCCTCCGCCCAGGGTACAATTTAAGTACGTAAGGTCTTTATCAGTACAACCCACTGGGATGCTGTACCAACGTACCTCCCCATACAATCTCCCCAGACATGGGTACCATAACCCAAATCCTCCAAACTCAACACTTGACATTTCTAACTTCAGATAATAATATGTTCACTAAATCAGGCTCTCAAGCCAGGACTTTTCCAAAACAGTAACACCATATTTATTTACATGGGGAGGATTAGGAAAGGGAGATTAGATTAGAAGTTAAGCAAAACATTTTTGTAATTTGCAATTAAAGATTTAGCATTTTCAAACAATCATTTCCCCTTTGACTCAACACCACACATAATAATTGCAGCCACCGACTCTTTATTTTGCTAACTGCTGCAGTTGTTAACTTTCACAGACCCCCAATTGGTACCAATTCAGATAACCCCCCAGAATTCTGTCCCTGGATACCCAGTTCTCTAGTTGCAGGTCTGTGGTGCAGCTGATTGGCTGATGTTGGCGCACTTTCTTTAAATCAGATTTTACTTTTCTCTTTCCTGAATACTTTAAACTTTCCCCATGCCATTGGGCACCAAATTAGAACAGCTATGTACATTCCTAGTTTGCAGGACAAGTCTTGTGCTTACTCACGGTTCTGTGGCTCAGTCTCTGGTGGCTCTGTGACTGAAGCTCTGGGGTTGATGGAACAGTAGAACCTTGGAATCAATGGATTGGCAGACTTGAAAACAGGGGTTGAGATTGCTGCAGCTTGGGTCTTCCACTTGATTGAAAGGTCTCGAAGCTTGTCCCCTTCAGCCTGTTCAGGCCCATTGCAGAGCTCACTCACAAGGCCCACCAAACTACAGAGGACCCAGACCTGGGAGTGACTCCACAGCCCAGCTCCCTCACAGGTCATGGGTGCCCTAGCTACTGCAGCATGTGCCGGTGCCTCCCTGTAGCCAGCAGACTCCACTGGAAGGGGGTTGGCAAGTTCCCCACCTGGCTCTGAGTTCGGGTTGAAATCTCTGGATCTCTGATTTTTCTCATAGGGCCAGCTTCAATGTGCAGCCACAGCAGTTTCTAGACTTTCTTACTTTTCAGACCCTGGCCTGGAGGAGCAGAGTCCGAACTCCAACTTTGCATCAACAGTTTCCTTCCTCAGCTGGATTTCAAAAGCAGCAGCAAGTCTCTGGAGCCTAAGGCACCTGCCCATCTCTTTGCTTTCACAGTCTCTCTATTTCAAACACAGCAGTCATCCATGCTCTGGCTCACACACATGCAGTTCCAGCAAACCTCTCTCTAACTAAAGGGTTTCTCTCAGTCCCTCTTTTGCAAATAAATCCTTTTTTCTCACCGTGCAGGTGCAGATGGATGGAGAAGAGGCTCTCTTTTCAACCTCTTCAACACAAAACCAGTTCCTTCTCCGTAATCCATATTCCAATTCCAATACCATCTCTCAAACCTTTTGTCCTTCCCTTTTCTCTTTAGATGCTGTGTCTTTACCAGAGTCAGACAGAACCTTTTCCTTACACAAATCTCTCACACAAATCTCTCATCCTTGGTGTCTCACTGATGTTGTGCAGACGAAACAGAAGAGGCTCTCTCTTTTCATCCTCTTTGACACAAAACCAGTCCATTTTCCATAATTCATTTTCCAATTCCAGCCTACCTTTTCCCTGAACACTTTTACTGCCGTGGTGTAACTTCTTACCACAGCAAACTGTAGCAGGACCCTGCAGCTCTCTCTCTCTCTCTTTCTCTCTGCAGGGCTCTGGAAGCAACCTCCATTCACACTCTTCCAACATGGGGAAAGGCATGATCAGGCCCTTGGGGACAAATTACTGGCAGCCCCCAGGCAGGCCCTTTCCCAGCCTTACAGCCCCATCTTCTGCATAGGGGCTGGAGACCCCCTCCTTCTGGAGGGGCTCCCACCGAACTGACTCAGAAATTCAAAGTCCTTCTCTTTTGGGAGCATTCTGGCAGCTCCCTATTGGCTGAAGCCACTGTCCCTTTCAAAAATTAATATGTATGTGGCTCCCTCAATGCCTGATTGGATGAGAAAAAAGATGCCTAAACTTTCCCCAGCTTTTTAGCCCCCAAAAGTCCTTTCAACAGTCTCAAAGACCTCCTGGCAAATGCTGGCCCTTTGGTTGGTTGAGCTGGCATCACATGGCTGCAAATATGGCTGCAGACTAAACAGTTCAACTGGAGACCACACAGGTTTCCAATTTTAAAATGTCTCTGCAGCCAGAATAAACATATTTATTTAACAGTAACCCCACAGAATTGTTGTAGCCCTTGTGCCCTGTAAAGCAACTGCACACTTGAACATTTTCTTTAAACCCTTTTCCCATCACTGCTGCCATTTTGCACTGTCCACAGGCAGCCCATGCAGAGTCCTTCTGCAGTTCATATAGTGTCCCACTTTATTGCCATGGTGCAGCCAAAATAAACATATTTATTTAAACAATGCCTCTCAGACTTGCAGCATCCTTTCTCCCCCCCTTCCCCAGTTCATCATTTAACATTATTATTTTATTTCTTGCCTGCTGCTAGAGCTGTTTCCACAGTGCTAGACAGGCTCTCCTCATTTATATTCATGCTGCCTCATTAATGTTCATGAGGCAGCTTCTGGATTCATGAGCATGATTAACAATCACTAAAAACGTTTCCTGCTCCTCTAGTGCCTCCTTTGCCTCCTCCAGGTCTCCATTCCTCCTTTTGCTTAACACTGGGACCATGACCTGCAGAGAGGCATTTAAAATGGCAGCAGAATGGTCAAAAATGAAATGCCCTTCTGCGCATGTACGGAGCGCCGGCCATGCACAGGAGTGCAAACCAGGGTGGTGGCTCCACAATTCAGCTCCTCCAACCCTGATTTCACCTACAGCCAAAAAGAAAACACTGGGGCTGGACAGAGGACTCCAAGGGCAAACGGGGACTAGTGCCAAGAAGCAGGGAATGACATGGGGGGAAACTGGGAACACGGGGAAGCCCCTGAGAGGGCAAAGAGGTAAGCCCCCAACAGGGGGAAGGTTATATGCACTATATATTTGTTTTCTGGACCCAAATACGTAGACTTAGAGCCATCTACCATAACATCATTAGATTCATCACAGGAGTTACCAGACAGACACATCACTGCGATCTGTACCTGGCTGCAAATTGGCTCCCCTTTGAAGACAGATTTCACTACAACATACTCATTCTTCTTTAAAATGCACCTGGGACTGCTCCCTAATTCCATCACCTCTGACTTCCATGAGCCCACCAGCACTGACACCACAAGATCCCCCTCTCTCAACTCCTACCAAGTTCCTTTCTGCCGCACTACACAAGGACTCCACTTACTTGCCACCATTAGTACGAGACTCTTTAAACAGCCTCCCCCCAACGTCATCATGTCATCTCCCCTTGAAATTTTCAAATCCCACCTCAAACATGACTTCATGGCTAATTCTGCCTGCTCCTGCCAATAACAATTCACCCACACCACTAAATATTCTCTACCCCCATTCCCTCCCACATGCATCTATTACTTCCTTTCCCTCTCATTTGCACAGCTGGTGCACAAGGCCACCCCTCCCATGCACATGCACATGCTTGCTCTGCTCAACCTCCAATCTTTTCTTGAATCTCCTCCAAATCTTAATCTACTGTCTAGTTATACATTCTCTTACCCATGCCTCAGTGAGTCTATCTGACCACTTTTAAACGTTGTAATATTTATTGTATGCTGCACTATTTTCTGTTTTTTTTTTGTATGTGTACCACGGCCACTGTAAAACATTGTAATATTTACTGTACACAGCTTTGTCTTCTGTATTCCGTATCTCTTATGTACCACTGCTTGACTATGTATCCTTAACTGGACACATGTGAAAATGGGCAGTCTTGCTCACACGCCTTTCCAGTATAAAAATTAAATCACACCAAATATTGAAGAGGAAAGGAGAGGGTGCACAGCATGAGCCTGAGGTACTGAAGCTGCAGGCTTTACCTGCGGCAGAAGCAGGACAGAGAACAGTGGGCTGGATGCCAAAGATCCCTGAAACTAGTGCAGGTGCAGAAAAAACTTGTGCAACTGGGTCTTCACTTGCAGAACTGCAGTTTTTCCCACATGAATGAGATTTTTAGACATGGAGCCATTTTGCAGCAGGTTCCATGATCTGGTCATTCTTGGGGAGCAGCTACATCAGAATGCTATGCCTCGTAGGATCAGTCATAACATCCTCCACAGCTGCACCTGCTGTCCATGCAGAGCATGGACTGAATATTGAAATGTCCACCAGTGTGGAGAGTTTTTCCACACCGGAGGCTGCAGAGTGGGACTTAGTCCCAAAATAGGCTGATAATCAGGCCCAGTGTATTTACCACATTGGGAAAAGATGTGTGGGGGGGGGAGGTTGTTGAAAGATTTGACAAATATTTTTTCCATAGTGCTGGTAGTGTAGACAACACAGAAATCCATTTTTATTTTATTTAACACACATACACACACACACACTCACACCGCATCAGGAGCAGGGCAGATTGAACTTATCAGACTAGGAATGCTATAGAAAAGCTTTTGAAGGATTTATTTGATCAATAATGTTTTGACTGACTATTGGTGGTGCAGTAGGGCTCAGGAATCCTTCTTTGTACTTTTTTGCCTGTGTGCGTGAGCCCGCTAGCCAGTCAGTGAGTGAAAATTAAAGTAGACTGCTATGTGAGCCACACGGTCAGAAGGCCTCTCAGTAGTGTGAGGTTTGGTCTGTTGAGGGAGGCAGGTGTTCTCATTAATCCCTAGCAACTCTCAAGTCATATGGCACTGTGACTTGTCCATGCACCCAGTGTGTGTCACATGAGCATCTAAGAATCATTGATGACTACTGTGAGTCATCACTGTTAGCATTCAGCAACAGCTGCCGCCTGCCTTGTCATTATCTTTTAGATAGATAAACTTTAGATACATTTTATAAAGCTCCCCTTCCCGGGGGCTCAGGGCGCTGTGCACTACATAAAATCTAATACAAGTAAAACATTCATCTTTTGTGCCTATGTTGTTGATGCATGTATAGAAAATAAAGATAAGAACAGGAGGAGAAAGGTGTGCAGTTGGGAGGGAAGAAGCAGATAAATGTGCTACCATGCTGTTCTGCAAGTGATGGAGAGTACAGCTGGTTGTGGTGGAACAGGAACAGAGAGCCATGGTCATCGGGTTGTAAAGACAAAGGCTGCTGGGCATATGCTAGTCTAGAAAAGAAACCATAGTTAGTTCGCAGAAACTGACTAGTTCCCCATCTACTGCAGGGCAAGCAGCCTTCCCTGCCATTTGTCCAGCATCTGATGATGAAACCATTCTGAGCAATTGTTCCCCTCTTCATTCTTCAAGTGCACCCAAAATGTAAATTCTAGTTCCTGAAAAAAAGTCATCTTGCATTTGCAGCACAATTCTTCGAAGTCCTCCTAAACCATTATCACTAGCAGCTTCTGAAAACCACATACAGCTAGGAAGTCAAGCAGCAAGCCTAAATAATGAATTCAGTTTCATGATTTGTTTTCTTGGCACACAAACAAAAAATAAATAAATAAAAATAATAATATATAAAACAAAAATGATCATATATTAAATTATATTATAAATTGGTAAGAAAACATCCAGAAACATCACTGGTTGAGAGATGTCACCTGACCATACATTATAAGCTAAAATCATTGCCACTTGGAACCCGTATACTCTAAGGTGCACCAGGGTAAGAGGAATTCATCTGCCTTGGATCAACCTAGAACTAATAGCATGCTTTTGCACATGTGACCTAGCCTGGAAGGCGCATAAATCCTCTGGCTCTCCTGCCTACTACCTGCTCTACCATTCTCTCTGCAATAAGTGCACCTCGGCAATTAGGTATGCAAAGGCTGAATATTTTCAGTCTACCTTCCAGACCAACCTGATTCATCCTTCAAAATTTTGGAAGTTGGTCCAAGCCCTTTTCTCCCCACCTTCCCAGTCCCCAGTCCCTGTACACTGTGTCAATGGTTCAAATCTGTTCAACCCACTGGCAGTTGCCAATTAATTCAACTCATATTTTACCACCTGTGCCTCTTCTCTCCTTTCAACCTTCCCCTCTTCCTCCCCTCCCACCTCTTCACCAATTGACTCCCCACTGCCCTATTCCTTCTCCTCCTCTTCTGTATCTCCATCTACTACTCTTGAGGCGCTCCTTGCCTTAAATCCCTCCTCTAGCTCCGCCCCTGATGGTATCAATGCCAAAATACTTTATCTACCTGCTCCAGGCATTGCCTCCCCCCCTTACTTCATTGCTGAAGCTCTCCTTCTTTCTTGTCTCTGTTCTGGAGGCCTGGAAGCATGCCACCATCCTTTGGCTCCCTAATGGTGGTGACTCCTCTGTCGCAGGTAATTATCACCACACTTCTCTTCTCCCTCTTTTAGCAAAACTCCAGGAACAGGTGGTCCACTCTAGCTCTTCTCCTACCTTGACTTCTCTGGTTTCTTCATCTCTTTCCAGTCTGGCTTCTGGAAGCAACACTCCACTACTATCTCTCTCCTCAGGCTCATTGACTCTGTCCTTACTGGGATGGACAGTGGCCTCATCACCTCCGTTATCCTGTCAACTATGCCAAGGCTTTTGACACTGTCTCCCACCCCCTCCTTCTTGTCAAGGTCTTCTCAGCTGGTCTTTCAGACTCTGCCACTGATTGGTTCTGTGACTATCTGATTAATTGGACCCAGGCTGTTCATATCACTGACTCCCTGCCCCCCCCTTCCCTATCAAGACAGGTGTCCCCCAGAGATCTGTACTAGGTCCCTTTCTCTTCTCCATTTTCCTATATGACCTTCATGCTGCCTGCTTCTACACCAGTATCCACATGTATGCAGATGACACCATCCTGTATGCCTGCCTCTGGACCCTCCTCCTCTTCTGACATGGCTACCTGCCTACAGCTTGACTTTGATGATGATCAGCGCTGGTTGTGCTCACACCAACTTTTCCTGAATGCCAAGAACACCATCTCCATGACCTTTGACACAAGGCAGAGACTCTTATGGCACTCTTCCCTCCCCACTTTTCACACCTTTTATGGGACAAAACTGGAGAATACCTCCTCCTTCAGGTATCTTGAAGTCTGGCTAGACCGGTACCTTGACTTTTCTTGACATGTGGATACTACCATCAAAAAACTGCACCCTAAGTTAGGTGCTTTATACAGAAATTGGGATTGCACTCCACTGTCTGCCCGCTGGGCCTTAGTCCAGAAAATGATCCTTCCAGTTTTTGATTATGGAGATATAGTCTACAGTGCCACCCTTAAAACGTCCCTTGCCAGACTGTACAGCCTATGTCACTCCTTCTGCTACTTTGCCATTGACTGTCCTCCTTGTACTCACCTCTGTGACCTCTACCAATCTCTCTCCTTCCTCTCCCTTAATGACAAGCATCAATCACATTGTATCGCCATCATTTCTAAATTCTGGTTTGGCTCTCTCCCTTCTTACCTTTCTTCTTCCTTATCAACCCAACACCCCCCTGCTTCCTCCACAGCTATGACTCTCGTGCCTTGTATGTCCCTCCCAGGTTCTCCACCACTGGTCAGTCTGTGTTTACACACCAGTTCCCTAAACTGTGGAACTCCTTTCGACTATTAATCTGCCTTGCCAGCTCCCCTCCTGCCCTGTCCTCTCTTCTATGCAACTTTCTTTCCTTTACCTGTAACTGCCTCTAAGCTTCCAACCTTCCCCCTTTCATGGTATTTGGCAGCTCTACATGTTGCACTTCAGTTGAAGTTTTTGCCTGCTATGTGTTAAATGTTTGTCTATTTTGTTTATTTCTTTCATTATGTGTGTGTGTGTATATATATATATATATATATATATATATATAGATAGAGAGAGAGAGAGAGAGATATTGCCCAATCTATTGCTGTAATTTTGTTGTAATTCAATTCCTCCTCCCCCCAGGATGCACCTAGAAACTAGTAGTTCTGCTCAGTGTGCCTTTCCTGGTGAAAATTTTAAATAAATAGATAACTAAATATTCCTAGCACTGCATGGTTATATGCTGGATCTCATTGCCAAGACAAAACACCTCATTGTCTACAAAATCAGGGGCTGTTTCATGTGTGTATTGTATTTAACATGTATTTAAACAAATGATCTGTGTAAAAAAAAACACACATTAAAAAGGTTTCTATTTACATATAATACAAAAGAGCAGAATAAGTACAAAAAGCCACTCCAGAGTATGTATTAAAGAATTTGAATGCACTTCTTGGGGTATACGGACACATGGCTTTCGGCCTTGTGCCTTACTTCAAGGGGCATGCATTAAAATTCTTTCACAGACACCCTGTTGTGACTTATTGCTTACATATAGCATATAATTTTATACCACTCTATATCAGATTATATGGCATTGTTGCATATTACATATTACTGTATATCAAATAGTATCAGATTGGCCAACCAGGTGGCGCTGAGGGTTGAGGCGCTGGATGCCACACCTCGCGCCATGCTGGTGACCCAGGTTCAGGAGTGAGCTCGGGTGCCAGGGGTCGGCAGGTGCGGGATCGGATTGAGCGCCCGCTGAGCTGCTCTCCTATCCCGGGAGGAGGGTCCTGATGTGTCCGGTGCACCAGCGGCCCCTGGTGGAGACCAGGGGTGCTGCCAAGCACTAGACTGCATGTAATTAGTGTGGCCCGACATCAGCAGGATTGCCATGCACCACTCGGAACATGCACCATGCAAGGGGGATGGAGCAGGAGGACACACTAAAGAGGGAAAAAGCCTCTCCTGATGGATAGGTGATGGCTCCTCCAGTGCCACCACCACCACATGCCAAATGCTGGCTGCCCACCACTACCCCTTCGATCTCCCGGGGGCTGGAGCCCCCCCTGTGTCCCCGGGGAGTTGTAACGTCTTTGAAGATGGTGGGGAACACAGCGGATGGTAGAGCAGCTCCAGTGAGACAGATAGCCCATGAGAGTTCCAGTTGAGCAGGAGAGAAACAGATTAAAAAAAAAAAGATAGTATTAGATTATATTATCTTTTCATATATATCATATTATTGTATCATATACTGTATTATATCTTATAGCTTATATTATTTTCTCATGTATTGTATTTATTGCATTAGATTACATTTCATAACTCATATCAAAATATAAGAAAAAAATTTAAATACATTTAAAAGCAAAAATAAACAATATTCTTAGGTACACTGTGTATTTACAACAACCACGCCACCTTACTTGTGGTTACAGCTGCATAAGGTATTTTCCCACAATTTGTTTCACAGGCTCAATTCAAAAACTGAAAATTTTGCATAAGTGTCTAAGCCTGCTGAATTAGCTGATTTAGTATCATTGGACCATAAGTAGTAAATGAAAATTCTGCAGTTTTGGTCCTAGTATGCAGAAAAATTTACCAGAACCAAAATTGCAGAACGTTCATTCACTACAGTACTTATTGTCCAATGATACTAAATCAGCTAATAACAGGACAACACGCAGCAGCTTGGTATGCCAGTTAAGGAGGGCACCCCATAGGCCAGTCCGCCAGTGCAGTGGTAGCACTACCACTTACGACAAGGATGACCCAGCTTCAGGAGTGAACACTAGGCTGTCAGAGTGCCAGTTGGGGAAGTAGGATGAGCATCTGTTGGACTGCTTACCTTCTTTGGGGAAGGATGGGATCTGTCACCCAGCAACATACTGACCCATCACGACGGCTAGAAGTAGGTGAGCCTGGTACTAGTACTGAGACAGGATTGGTGGAGATGGTGGATGCCTGCATGTTGAGTTAGGAGCACACCTGGCAGTGTGCTGAGGTCATTGTACATCTACCTCCATAAAGAAGGGACCATGGGGAAACCACACACAGCAGAAACAGCCGCTTGGCTAAGCAAAGCCTGAAGTCCAGGATTCTTGCAAAGGCCCAGCAGACCAATGTGGGGTATATCCCCTAGCTGACCCAAGAAGAATAAACAGAATTATAACAAAAAAAAAACCCATAACAAACCAAAACAAAAAGCACCCCCCCCCACCGGCTATATCCACAGGGAGTTCAGAATGCTTGAGCCCCACTGACGACAAAACTGGGAGCAGCCATCTGTAGTGGTAGTTGAAGGTCAGAGGAGACCTACCAGGTTACAACATTTAGTGAACAAAGAGGCTAGAAGTAAAACTCTCAGGTCCTGTAGGCACTGTAGGAGTCAGGCAAGAAAGTAATATGGATGGAAATCTGGGGGTGCCTGACTCCAGAGTGGAAGGGGAAGGGCAGTTAAATAAGGAAGGAGGGCCTCATCCAATGTGACCTGCATTAAAATAACACCTGGATTAAAGATGAGACATCATCCATCCCTGTGAAGGGACTCTACCCCTAAAGTGACACAAAGATCCAGTAGCTATAATACCTTCTCAGAGAGATAGAGCTATGTGTGTCAAGAGATAGGAGGGAGCTAGAACAACAAGCATTAGCTGACCTGAAAACAGAAGGCATCCAGCCTTTGGATGTAGAAACTCCTCTGTGACATCCCATCCTACATACCACTGGAGATCTGGCACTGCTGACTGTAGATCAACATCGCATTTATTTTCTTTTATTTATTGAAATCTCAGATTACAACCTTTGAGTTGGAAGCTCATTTACAAAGGTTCCACGTCATGACAAAACAGAGACACAGTAGTTAAATTATACAAGTCAAAACAGTTTTAACAAAGAAAATAAACAGGCAATTCAGATACCGCTGTTTAACATGTAGGATTATAAAAGTACAGCTATTGTGGTACAGTATATGCAGCAACTAAATCAAATGTACCATAAGTGCACTAATAATGCAAAGCTGGAGAAGGAGCGAGGACCATGGATGGGAAGGGACTGGTAGCAGGGGGTGAGGGGAGGAGAGGGATAGTGAAGAAAGGACTAAGAGAAAGGGCGAGGGAGGACTGGAGCAGCCAAGTAGACCGTGTCAAAATTTAGTGGATGAGAGGTAGATAGAGGGGAGAGCGAGGGGGGATAGGGTGGAGGCATGTAGATCTGGGTGGGGGAGGGAGATGGAGTGACATGGCTTGGGAAAATGAGGAAGGCATAAAGAGAAATATGAAGGTGGGGGATGTAGGAGGGAGAAGTGGAAGTGTTGATAGGGGCTTGAACAGGTTAAAGGTAGCAGTCACAACAGTTTATGTTTTCAAGATAGTCACAAAGCTTACCTTTGAATGGGCAGAGTTTAGTATTGGATTACAAGTGCTCACTGAGAGAGTTCAGCCAGAGTGGAGCACAATATAAGAAGGAGCGCTGGCCCTGGGCAGTTCGGCAGAAAGGGACTTTTAAGGCCAGGATTTTGGACCCCTAGTTGTGCGGGTATTGTTGGTGGGGGAGAGAAGGCCTTGAACACCAGGAGATGCAAGCTGTAGTATAGACTTTTTAGCTAGAAGGCATACCTGGTACTGAATTCTACAGTCCAAGTTTAATTACCCTGACTGGGAATAGATGCCACAGATATGTGTTAGGTGGGGAGCATCAAGGACAAGCTGCCAGGCTTTGTTGAGGACTTCTTTGACCATTTTGAGAGTTGTATCAGTGGCAGTGCAGTATTCTACCAGTCTGCAATCAATCACACATAGGACAGAACTGGTGATGACTAGGTTTAGGGCACCATCTGTTAGGCAGTGCTTGTGCCTAAATAATTGGCCAATCCTAGCACTGGCTGCTTTAGCTACTAGGTAAATATGATGCGTGAAAGAAAGGGACCTATCCAAGATGACCCAGAAGTATTTGAAGCTCTGAACCATCTCTGGGGGGCATTTTGAGAGTTCACTATGCGCAATTGGTAGGATTTGTGCCAGTTATGGAGTGAGGCAAACAGCATCTTTTTTTTTTTTTTGTCATTTAATGGGAGCTTAGAGTTGATGAACCAGGACTTGGCAGCAGCGAAAATAAGCTGCATCTGTTTTTCCAGCATCACTGGGTCTGATTGGCTGGCAAAAAGCACCGCATTATCAGCATAGAAGAGGACCGTGTCCAGACATGCTTGAGGGAGGTGGTTCAAAAACAGGCTGAAAGCAGGGGGCCCAGAATTGACCCCTGGGGTACCCCTGTAATTACAGCCCCGGCTTTTGGAGAGGATGTCAGTGATTTTCACTTGTGTTGTCTCAGAGAGGTAACTCCTAAACCAACTTACAGTTTTGGGACAGAGTCCCAAGTGGGTTAACCAGTCCAGTAGAAGTTCATGGCTGACTGTGTTGAAGGCCTTGGTGAGGTCGATATAAGTCACCCCACCAACTGGCCCTGGTCAAGAGCATTGTGGATGTAGCCTGTGAACTCCACCAGGTGGTGCTGTGTTGTTTTCAGAAGCTGTGCTGCTCTGGGCATAGAAGTTGATATTTGTCAAGGTGGTTAATGAACTGGTCATAAACAATTCATCCTAGTGCTTTTGAGAGGAGGGGGGAGAATAGAGATTAGCCTGTAATTGGCATGGCTTGGTCTATCACCACTTTTGAAGAAGGGGTGACAACAGCCTTTTTCCATGCCTGAGGAAATTTGCCATTAATGAGCGAGAGGTTCAGGATTCTGGTAAGGAGTGTAGTACCTCATCTAGGGTTAAAGCAACGAGCTTGAGATCCAGCGTGTTACTGCCCAATCTGGTTTTCCCGAAGACTTGTGAGAGGTATGTTTTTACTTTGGCCAGGGAGATCATTTTAAAGAGGAAAGGTGAGGTGGGACCAGCCAGGGAGACTGATGGGTTGAAAGGGTTGAAGACATCTAGAGGTAGAAAGAAATCTGGAGGGAGTAAGCTACTTAGGTCTGTAAAAGCCCTATTAAAGGTGTTAGCTATAGTTACAGGGTCCTGGGTTATTGTACTATTTAGATTGAGTAGGGTTGGAGGGTGCTTGTTGGGTTTACCAGTAAGAGTCTTCAAATTATCCCAGAATTTGTGTCTATCTCTCAAGTTGCTAGACAACTCGTAGCGAATCTTTGCTAAACGAATAGCCCTTGTGCAGTTATTTCAAGTAGTTTTGTAGCTCTGGAAGTCTATGGAGGAGCCGGTATTTCTGGCTTTGTGCCAGAGATTGTCCCTAAATTTCATCTGCTGGAGGAGGACTGGGGTGATCCAAGACTTACTACACTTCTTGGTTTTGCGCTTGACAGGAGGGGCATAAATATTACAGACTGTACTGAAGGTCTGGATGAAATGATCGAATGCGGAATCAACATCATTAGTTGCAAAAAGATATGACCAGTCCAGTTGCAAAAGGTGTGCTCTGAAAGAGGCCAGCTGCCCTTTTTTCAGTACTCTGGAAGTGTGTGTTTTACCAAGGGTTCTGGGGGATTTATTCAACCAGACATAGATTATAGGTGAATGATCTCTTATAGAGTCAGGGAGGACAACTGGATGGGTAACTCTTTCAGGCTGATTCGTAATCAGTCAGCCCAGCAGTGAACTGGAACTGGTTCAATAATTCCTTCTCATGGGGGAGTTTACTAGCTGCAACATGTGTAGGGAGGAGATAGCAACTTTGTATGGTGCTTCATCAAGCAAATGCCAGTTGTTGTTGAAGTCACCTAAAACAAGAACTTCTGAGTACTGGTCCAGGTTAGAGAGGTAGTTGAGGATTTTAGTGAAGCCTGTTGATTCCTTTTTGGGGGTATGTATACCATAACTATTGTTAGACCTTTGCTGTGAGCGCCTAGCATAAGTTTAATTGCAAGCATTTGTACATTTCTGCTAGTGGAAGGGCATTGGAGGATGCATCCTAAGATGATGTCCTTGGTATAAATGACACAACTCCCATCCCACTTCCCAATCCTATCCAACCTGAAGGAGGTATTCCCCTCCAGCAGAATGGCCATATCTGGAATTTTTGCCGAGAGACACATTTCCACAATGGAGGGTACGTTGGGGTTATGTTGCAATACCCAGACTTGTAATGAGTCAGATTTGACCATGAGGCTGCAGATGTTAATGGATGCTATTTTAAAGCACCAGACCTCTTTAGGGGAGCTGGTGTAGGGGGCGAGGGGCCAGGGTTGGGATGGATGTCACCTGAGCGTAACAGGAGTAGCCAGGCCATCCTAACTGCACTCCATTTAAGGAGCTTTAGCATCTGTGTATGGTTTCAGACTGTGGGATGAACTTTCCTGCCTTTTTTGGAGATTATGACATTGAATAGTGCAGGGAACGGGGGGGGGGCAGGGCCAGGCAAATGCCACATTGTAATGGACAGTGCAGGGCTGAAAGTAGTGATGGCAGGGGACGAGGTAATTTTATGGCATAATATGAGATCAGGCCACGAATCAAAAGTGGCAGACATCTGAGAGTGGGATACAGTGTCCAAGAGTGGTGGGATAACTGATAGTAGAACTAACAGGAGCCGGAAGCTGAGTGGACCCATTATAAAGGAATAACTGAATGGTCATGTTGCCTAGAACTACTGCCACAGATAAGGTGCTATAGATGACACTGGCTTTAGCCTCAAGGGTGTGTACAGCTTACACCTGGGGGGACAGGCCTAGTGCGAAAACTATTTGAAGGTGAGTCAGGGTAGACACAAGATAAGGAAGATAGATGAGATTAAGGTGAGAGAGGCTGTCCGATTAGCACAGTGGTAGGAGTCTCACCTTTGGGTTTCAGGATTACCTTTAAGTTTATGAGGGATACTAGATATGTGGGTGTTACAATTCCTAAGGCACTTAACTCAGCATGGCACTATTAGATCATCCTGACAGCACTGAAGTACTGTAGTGAGTAATCAGCAATTAACCTAGTCAGAAAGAGATGTAGTAATAGTGCCCTCAAGTGGTAGAGATGTATAATTTGCACATGGGAAAGTGGGGAGATAAAAAAAAAAATGTCAAGGAAAGCAAAGTGGAAGTGGTGCTAAGGGTGCAGCCTATGATGGTCTCCAGCTGGGGAGATGAATAGCCAATCTGCAAGCAGGAGGACAGGTGCCAGAGAGCAAGCAGAGGCAAGGTTTCTTCAGGAAGTGTACTTTCTTGGGTGGGCAGGTGTGCTGGCTGTGTGCAGTTGGCGGCTGTGTCAGAAAGGCTGTCCAGCAATGCAGGGAGAGTGGAGAACAGGTCCTTGAGATGGGAGCACCCGGTTGTGGGCCTCCTGCTGAAAGGAGGGAAAGGGAGAAAGAATATGTTATACAGTTGAGTTTAAATAGTGGGCGGGGGGCCAGAGAGGGACAGGAGACAGTGAAACAGCAGGGGCACGACTTCCAACCTGTAAAGACTTGAGAAAAGTGGCTCTCTGCCACCCGACTTGGTAAATTAAATAAATATCCCTGCAGAACAGCTAAATCAAGAACCAAACAGAGAAAATGTCAAACAGAGGACCTAAGGGCAGGAGAGGTCTGAAAATGACCCCGAAAAAAACTTGATGTCTGGAGATGCGGACCAATTGAATAAGGGCAGAGGGCCTCAGGACAGAAGCAGATCCTCATCCAGCACTAGAGGCTCAGAACATGATACAGATGGGGAGCTGGAACAGTTATAGCATAGGCGATTTGAAACTCTCCTCAGTGAGATACAGGGATCCAGAAAGGAAAATTGAAAAGAATTTAAAAGCCTATCTGACAAACTTACCAAAGTAGAAGCCCGAATGGACCCTCTAGAAGAACGAGTTGTGACTACAGAAGATCACATGCAGCAGTTAAGCAGTGTTTTGGAATTGCTTCTCCACCAAACAGAAGAATTGCATGCTAAAACACTAGATCTGGAAAGCAGAACTCGGAGAGATAATTTGAGAGTTTATGGGTTGAGAGAAGGAACGGAGACATATCCAATGGCAGAATTTATGGAAAATCTTTTTACTGATGTGCTGAATCTTCCTGCTGGGTATACTCTATGAATTGAAAGGGTTCACATATCCTTGGTGAGAAAACCGACTGATCCAGAGGCGTGTCCTAGATCTATAGTAATTAAATGTGCTAGCTATAAAGTGAAAGAGGACATATTGCGCTGAGCCTGGTCTCAAAAAGATCTGAAGTATTTAGACTCGAAGCTTACACTGGACCATGACTACACACCGGAGATACACAATGCTAGACAAAAATATTCACCTATTTTAAAAGTGCTCAGAGAACAAAATATCAAGTTTCAGACCCCATTTCCTGCACTCCTGAGAGTTATGTGGGACACTGGAGCTGTTTTGTATGGATCTGCTCAGGAGGCGAGACAAGATTTATTGAAAAGGGGAATGCGAGTCCCAGGCCTACCATAGGAAAGAAAACCCATCGGAAAGTGTTTTCACCAGGACTGGCAAGTGGTGACACACCAGCGCAACAAGGACAGTACACAACTGAACACAAGGGAGGTGGTGAGATGTGTAGCGGCATTGCTCCTCCATGCTGAAAAGAGAGACAAATCATTTATTACTGTGAAGAAAGAAGTCTGATTGTACACCAGAGACTTCAGGTATTGATTAAAGTTGTTCCCCAGAGATGGGCCTCATATTGAGCTTATGCTCAAGCTGCTGCGCGAGGATACCGATCTTGCGGGGAGGTGCAGAGATTTGTAGATACTGAAACAGCAGATATACAAGCTGAAATGAAAACAGCATGAACGTTTTAATACTGTGGACTTTCGGGACTGCCTGCCAGGAGATGGTACAAAAAACTAACTTTGAGGGAACAATGCACTCTTTCACATAGCAGCTACAACTGAGGTCACCCTTTTGTGGGCTGTCACTCCTCCTTACGTAAAATATTGTCTTACTGGAGGCTGGGATACCGGGGGAAAGAAAATTCGACAGACTGTGGGAAATACACCTATGTTTTTGTTTATAAAAATGGAATAGGAAATCTGTTCTTTTGGGGATGCTGTACATGGAATATGTGTATTCAGTTGATAGGGTCGGGAGGAGTGGGGAATACCGAAGAGGAGAGTAATTGTTTTAGAGTACTAAAAAGGTCAGTGATGTAGTACTATTTGCATGAGCCGATTACATTGAGAACGAGCGGCTTGGGGGGAGAGAACCTTAGTTTGAGGAGAGAATACTCATACCCCTACTTAGTGACTTCCCCTTGGAGGTGAAGAGGAGGGGGATTCTCACTAAGAATAGAAATCCAGAAAGCAGGGAGTTATTCCCTACCTTAGGAGTTACTAAATAGTTGAAAATTCTAAATGGCCCAGTTGGTTACTAGAATTCTGCACGATTGTTTTATTAAAGCCCTGTTGGCTTATATGTTTATAGCTACCAGATGTGAGAAGGGTGAGATTAACCAACTACTAATAGAAACCAATGGATCTGTTATGGGAAAGAGGTTCATTGTGGGAACGGAACAGATTTTTCTCTATCTGTCAAAATGAATAACAAGAATACGTTAATCTGCTCTTATAATGTTCATGGGCTAACTAACCCTGTTAAGAGAAGTAACATTCTGACATATATTAAAAAGACAAAAGCAGATTTTACACTTATGCAGGAGACACATCTCTCGAAGACTGAACATGAGAAGTTGTCCAGGATGGGGTTTGAAAGGGAGCACGCCTCCACATATGGGAAGGGAAGGAGGAGAAGAACGGCAATATTGATCTCAAAGGGGTTCAATTTCAAAAGGAAGATATCTGGATTGACAAAGAGGGCAAGTATGTGGCATTGAAGGGCTTATATAGGGGACAGAGGATTACCTTGGTCTCGGTGTACTTTCCCCCAAGCTCTGAATATAAACTCTATAAAGACTTTTTCCTACAGCTACAGACCTGGCCAGAGGGGACATTGATTTGTGGGGGAGATTTTAACCTAGCTTTTAACCTTGTTCTAGATACTACCTCTAAAGTTCTGAGACAATCAAACAGCTAACAGATGTGAGAAGGGTGAGATTAACCAACTACTAATAGAAACCAATGGATCTGTTATGGGAAAGGGGTTCATTGTGAGAACAGACTTTCAAATCCTCATAGGATGTATTCAAGACTAGATTATTTTTTTCTATATAAAGAAGAGACGCAAAGAGTGTACTCAACTTGGTTTGGAGACATGGTCTTATCAGATCATGTCCCTGTTTTTCTCTCTATGGATTTGGGTGATTTTCATAAAAATACAATTTGGAGGCTGAATGTGCCTCTTCTTAAAGATGAGGATATACATAAAGTCATAAAGGATACATATGAGAAATATCTGGAGGAGAATAATACCCCAGACATTACAGTGAATATACTATGGGAAACGGAGAAGGCGGTTCTCAGAGGAAAGTTTATTGCGATATCAGCAAAAAAAAAAAAGAGAAAGGGAAATGACCAAATTAGATCTTCAGAAGAAAGTAAAATTACTGGAAGATGCACAAAAACAACAATATAAGAGAGATAAACGCAAAGAACTATTAGCTCTTAAAAAACAACTAGGGAATTTGCTGAACTACCAGGTAGAACAAAAACTGATTTTTCTAAGGCAGACATTTTATGAGGGGTGTCCCCCATTCACTGAAATTATTGGCAGCTAGACTCAGAGTGCAAAGAATGATGGCAGTAATTAGTCAACTGCAACATCCATGTACTGGACAGAGGGTGACAAAAATGAAAGATATAGTAGAAACCTTCAGGGAATACTATGCTAAGTTATATAAAGCTAGTCCCCTGTTCCAGACACCCTCACAGAAGATTTTATGGGAAAAAATAACACTTCCAACACTCACAGAGCAACAGAAAGTACAACTCACTAAACCCTTCACATTCCAGGAGCTCAAAATGGAGATAGGGAGAATGAAGACCGGAAAATGTCCTGGCCATGATGGCCTAGCAGCTGAGTTCTATAAAACTTTCACAGAACTGTTGCAGCCCCTTCTGTTCCAGACTATACAGGCAGTGTTTAGTGGAGAGCCACCCCCATCGTGGGCACAGGCTGTCTTCTCAGTGATTCCCAAGCCCAGAAAGGACCCCTCAAAGTGCACTGATTACCGACCCATTTCCTTACTGAACAATGACTATAAACTATATACATCTATGATTGCTCATAGATTTCAAAAAGTTCTGCCCTCATTGATCCACCTGGATCAGACGGGATTTGTCCCAGGCAGACAGGCCCAGGATAATCTGAGAAGAACCATACACATAGTAGACCACATAAATCATTATAAAATTCCATCTTTATTAATGAGTCTTGATGCTGAAAAAGCTTTTGATAAAGTCTCTTGGTCTTTCCTGAAGAGGGTCCTTTCTGGGTTTGGGATCCCAGAAGATTTCACTAAGAACCTATTCATCTATATAAAAGTCCCATGGGATATGTAAGAGCAAACGGACATATTTCTATGGAATTTACCCTTGAGAGAGGTGCAAGACAGGGTTGCCCCCTCTCCCCATTACTTTTTGCTCTGTACATTGAGCCTTTGGCAGAAAGTATAAGACAGAACCATCAGATACATGGGATACAGATGAAGGATAGGGAGAATAAAGTGGCATTGTATGCTGATGACATTCTGGTATATATGTCCAGACCTGAAAAATCTATGCCACAGTTGATAAAGCAGTTGGACAGGTTCTCGACAATCTCTGGCTACATTTTAAATAAGGATAACACGGAAGCACTGGGTCTTCATTACACACCTACCTTAACAATAAGGGAACAATACCCCATGAAGTGGGAACTTTCTAGTATGAGGTACTTGGGGATTGTTATAGGTAAGACTTCAGGAGAATTATATAATTTAAATTACCCACCCCTGATTGCCCAATTAAAAGCAGATATATGATGTTGCAACCTTTTACCTTTATCGCTTGGGGCCAAGGTACAGGCCTTGAAAATGAACGCCTTGCCACGATTCTTATATTTATTCCAATGCGTTCCCTGCGAGGTCTCAGAATCCAGGCTGACAAACTGGCAGCAAATATTACTCTCTTATCCATGGGGGGAAAACGTGTCCCAGAATTAAAAGAAAAATATTATATTTACCAAAAATGGAAGGAGGTATGGCTTTTCCAGATTTAGCAGGATACTGGATAGCATCTCAAATGCAAATAGCCCTGTTATGGGGAAACAGAAACTATGATGCATTATGGAAAAGAATAGATTCCATAGATCAAACTGATCCCCCTCTAGGAGCTATTATTTTCCAGCCTAGAATTAAATTTACCCATCAGACATACCTTTCAGGCATTAAGACTGTACTGGAGGGCTGGGGAAGGGGTATTAGAGGTGGAAAAATACAAAAAGCCATGTGGTTGTTTCGTTGGTGGGTATATGACCTTGGGTTTCTCCCTGCAGTACAGGACAAGTGGTTCCTAAGACAAGCAGAAAGAGGAATCACATCCCCATATCAGCTAATGCAGGGCACACAGATTTTATCTTTTGAACAGGCGCAGAATATCTATGGGTGGACACACTCAGACCGGCTGAGGTTCTATCAACTTAGACACTACATTAGTGAACTGCAAAAACAGGGGTCTAAAATAGAGGGACTGGGAATAATACAAACACCATTTAGGGATATATGGAATTCACTATATGGCAAAAAAGCAATTACCTTACTATACAATGCATATAACATGAGAAATTCGGTATCCACTCAGCCTATTCTGAAAAAGTGGGAGAAAGATCTGGACATCACCCTTACTGATAGGGAATGGGTGAGACTATGGAGACATACATGGCCCACCACTTCCTCTCCTACTTGGAGACAATTTTGTTGGAAAGTGTGAATTACATATTTTCTAGCTCCTATTCAGATGGCCCATTGGGACTGGTGATTTAGCCCATCTTGCTGGAGGAGATGTGGAACAGATAGATCTACATTAGCACATGTGTTTTGGCACTGTCCCCAGCTGAGACCCTTTTGGGACCAAGTGATAGACAAATTAAAGACATTATTTATGTTTCACACAGAATTAGGTTCTGAACACCTAGTACTGGGACTGTGTCCCAGGGAAATGAAGGGACGAGATGAAACACATCTCTGGAATGTTCTTGTTGCTGCGGCACTGAAAGCCATAACGAGAAAATGGCTGCAGGAGGCCCCTCCAGAAGGAACAGAATGGCTAGAGATTATACAACAAATACAATCAGCAGAGAAAATAACCTGGATAATCAATCAAAGAAAAGAATGGTTTAATAATATTTGGAATAGATGGGAACTGCTTATCCCCCCAGACAACTAGATGGCAGAAAAGAGTAATAAGGGCATATAGGAGAGATGCTCATTTGGAACAGGATAAGGATTAGTGACATAAAGTAAAAAGAGGACTGAATTAACCTGAGGAAATATAAATAAGAGATGAACCATTTGTATCAACTTAAACAAAAAGAATGCACTATAAACTAATGCTGTAGATATAGCTTCAAACAGAACTGAAAAAAGAAAAGGAACACTGGTGGCTTAGAGCTGTGTTAAATGAGTTTATTTTTTATGGTATTAACAGCTCTTTTAAAGGATCTATATGGGTATGATCTGAACCTGAATGATTATTTACTATGATATCTTGTACAAGTGAGGTTGTGCTATAATTGTAAAAAAAGAAGTTGTCAATTATTGTAAGACTTGAAAGATGTAATTTTATGCATAATCTATGATATACATCTGAAAAATAATAAAAAAATCCAGCAGGGGCACAGGAGAGATGGGGATTAGTAGAATAGGTGGAAGGCACTGAAGAGAATCGGGGAAGAGAGGAAGGGAGGTGGAGTGAGAGAAATGGGGAAGGGGAACTCAGGGGTCAGCCCTGAAGAATTAGGAGAAAAGTTGGACCCCTTGTTGGATAGAGAGGAAGCAGTGAACAGGTGGGGCTTAGGAGATAGAAAAAAAGGAAAAGAAATTAAACAGAAAATTTCAAACTGAGGTTACAAAGGCTGAGGAAAAATTCAGAGCACCTTAACTCTTAAATGAAAGCTGTCTGACAATTGATCAAAAAAACAACATTAAATAGCACAAAGCAAATACAGTGCAGCGAACAGTATACAATTAAAAGCAAAACCTCCTGAGGCTGTATGAAATTTGACTGAAAATTAAGGCAAGTTATGCTTAAGGAGCAGAGGTAGAAAGGGTGTGTCAGAACTGGCTGGCCCTAGCAGGCATCTAACACTTGGGTGTCCCCTGCTATCATCCTTCAGCTTAAAGCAGTCAGTTTGTTGTATAAGGGAAAGGGTAAGGATGGTCTCAGTCTACCCCATGGGTACAGCTCAGTCTGGCAGTGCAGGAGACTCTCTCTCTCTCTCCCTCCCCTTAATGGAGTGACACTAACCCCAAGAAACCACCCCCCAATCATGTATGTAACCCCTAGGTGGTGCTATCCCAAGGGCTACTACCCCTGCCTGCTTGGCTATTAACAGGTTAAGAGGACTAGGTTCAGTGACAGGTGCCTCCACCCAAAGGTTAGAGTTGGTATTAGATTAACCAGGCCACAGCTCTCTGGGGCACTGTGACCCCCCTCATCTCTTACTAGTGGCCCACACAATACACAATATTTACCTTCACAATACCCCTGATATGCTCTGTACATACACATATATTTGGCACTTACTCCAAGGACTGGTTTCTCTCACCAGGCTCTAGGAACCCCCTGTAAAATAAGGTGAGGCAATGCAACAAGCAACAGTACAATACTCTGCACATAAACCAATACCACAGTCAATGTAAATTGCAGAAAAAAAGTAGATCTGATTTATTCAGGGGGCAGTAACATGGGAGGGGCACAATCAGGATAATTGGTAGGTACACTCCATCATTAATATATGGTGCAAGTATCTACAGTTACACTCTCTGGGTACCCAGTGGATGGAAAAGGGGTTGGCTAGGTCAGTTGCCCGGGGTAGGCCGACGTTGCAGCTGGCTGGGGTCCTGTGAAAGAAAGAAGCAACATACACCACACCCTAATTGTAATCCAGAGCCAGAGGGCTCAGCTCATGCAAAGGAAAAGAAATGACAGACAATCAGGTGACACACTTTTGATTTTAGTTATATGTTGCAGGGAGCTACCCTGTTTGTTACTCATGATACCCCAAGTTGAACACAGGATGGACGATGGTCAAGATGATAGAGGGATTTTCTGGATTTCCAGAAGAAACAGGGTGCACCCAAGTCACTACTATGTCGTTCCTGTTCAGGCATGAAGCAGGGGCTGATCCCCTGGCAGGTCTCACGTCAATGGGGCTTCGCTATATAGCTGGGTGGGGAGACAAGGCCCTCGTGGCAAGCCCTAACTGCATTAGGCAGCAGTGGATTCAGTCCGATATGAACTGGGTACAGCTTCCAGCCTTCAGCACACCACTCAGCTTGGGGGAAAGCCAGATCAGAACCCCACTCCAGTTCACAGCACATTTATATGTAAAGAAAATGTTACTGTACCAGGCAGACTGCTCCTCGATCCCAATCGCAAAGTCACTGCTAAAAATTTGGGAGCACAAAGGCAGTGAGGGTTTCTGACAGGCTGATCTCATTCAGCAAAATCTTTGGTCTTCCTCAGGTTGAGCCTGGTTTCACTTCGGTAGCTTCTTCGATCTCACTGAAACAGAATTAGTCCAAAATACTCCTGTTTCCCTCTCAGGGCAGCAAACAGGTGAACAGGTCAGAAGGCAGGCCTTCCACACTTCTACCGCATGAACTACGACACACCAGCTCGGCTATCACGAGCTGTCTGTTCTCTTCTCCTCCCAACATCAATCTGGCTTGCCAGCAGACAGCTTGAGGGTCTTCCTTTTGATTCAAAAAGATCCAATTGGCTGGTCCAGCTGTCAATCACAGTAAGAGTTCCCCCTTTAGGTGTAAAAGGTGCCAACAGTCCAAAACTATAAATCCCAAGGGGTGATCCATACAGTCCCACTTTAGCAGGCTCCATTTTAGAGTCCTCCCATACTGATTGGTCCAATTCGGCAGTTCTGGACCAAAATGGTGGAGCTAAGCTGAACAGTCCTTGCTGCAAATAAGACAGGTTAGTACAAACCACATTATCATTATTATTCTAAATGTTCACCAACAATTAGTTACATCTTTCAGCAGGGCTTCCTCTATACAAGTAGCGATGGCAGAAACGGAGTGAGTATTCAGCAGCCCGGACGGGGCTCAGGCATGGAAATACACAGTCCCCCCTTTTGATTTATTATGACTGCAAACAGGCAGCCCTTAAAGGGACAGTACACAGAGGCCACACAGGCACTCATGGGCAATATTTTTAACCACTAGATGCAGGACACCAGCATGGCAATGAGCATTTGGGCAAGCTCACGGAAGTCTTTTGGGAACCCCCATCCATAGGAGGGTTACATGTACCTGTAAGTATATTGCCAGCAATAGCAAAACTGGTAAGGTGTGCACTGTTGGTGTGACTCACATAAGGATGTCCTTGAGTCAAAAATCAATAAAGGAGTGAAAAGCAATAGTTGGCATTGCTGCTATCTAGGCCAGAATTCAAACTGACACAGAAGTTGTTTGTTGACCATTAGGGAATCCTGTGTATGCTGAGCACTGAGATCTGCGAGTGTTTGCAGTGGTTGAGGTCATTCAAGTCAAGGCCTGGTAGAAGATGCTGGTGATGCTCTCAGCAACTTGTCCAGACTCTGTTATGTATGAGGTGGTTGGGGTATAGCTATGCCCCTATGCTGAAGATTTTACTTTACTTCCTCTGGGGTGAAGCAGACAATATTACCATCTGGGTAAAGGACCTTAAGCTTGGCCAAGTACAGGGTTTGAAAACAGAGACCAGCCTGCTTCAGAGCCAGCAGGTATGGGGCAAAGGCCCAATGTTTTTGCTGGATTTGGGTGGTGGTGTAATTGTGATCAAAGCAGATCTGCTGATTTTTGTGCTTTACTATTTTCTGCCTCCCTGAAGACAGTAAAACAGTTTCTTTAATCTGAAATCGAGGGGAATTTCACAACTGTCAAGTGTGCGCATTTTCCCAGCTCAGGCTTCAGGCCAAGTGCTCTGTGCACCAACTCTAAATAAAGCTGTAGTCCCTCTGGTAATTGTAAGCATTGTCTCAGCAGGCCCTCAGTGAACTCTGTAATGTGAAAATCAGGAACAGTCCCACACACTCCACCACAAAATAAGTACACTACTTACTCATATGCCATACAAATGCTGTAGTTTATTAAAAGTGCCCATGCAAAGACTTAAGCACGTCTTGACATGTTTCGAACTGCCATCCTTTTTCAAAAGACATGTCTTTTGAAAAAGGACAGCAGTCTGAAACATGCCGAGACATGCTTAAGTCTTTGCACTGGCACTTTTAATAAACTACAGCACTTGGATGGTATATAAGTGAGTAGCGTACTTATTTTGTGGTGGAGTTTGCGGGACTGTTCCTGATTTTCACTTGATTTGCTGTGTCCCAGCAGCCCAGTCTGGTGCACTCTTCTTTTTGGAATTGAACTCTGTAATGCGCATGCCTTCTTGCTTCTCTGGTACTCGCTATATATGAAGGTTTATTTGGCTGAGTTAGTTGGTTGAGTTAGCCTTCGAGATACTGCTGTTTCAACTCAAGCTGAAGTTGGTGATGGTGGTGGTGATGAAGCAGCAGGTCCACCCTGTGGTCTGCTTTATTCTAAAGAGTGGAGGTGTAGTTTGTAGCTCCCAGTTCTCTGCTTTTACAGTGTCTATTTCTTGATACGTGTTTGAAAGTGAGTCCTGAACTTTAGTCCTGAAGGCCATCATTTCTGCCAAGATTCTTTCGCTAGTGATGTCCATTGGAGAGCTGCTTACTGGTGAGCAGAAAGAAGAAGCCAAGCTGCCCAAGTCCTTGATGAGGAGTCACTATCTCCTGGTGGTGATGCAGGCTGTGGGTTTGGAATCTACTTCTGTTTTCTGGAACCTCCCATCTTCTAGTAGCACTAGTCACCTCAATTTATTAGATACGGTTGCAATATAGGTAGAGTTTAGTGCTATTTAGTTGGTCGAGTAGTAGCAACTGTAAGCTCATGCAACCATTCTGCTTGGTCACATCACTGGAAGTCACTAAATCACATTTTCTCAGCATACAGATAATACCGATTTAAAGAGCTAGTAGCACCAGCATACAGTAGGCAGACAAAGTAAGTCATTTTTACAAATTGTCACTTATTGTTTTTTAATTCTGAAGTGTTTTCTATATGCTCATTATATGGTTTTCTACCTAAAAGCATGGGGTCTGAAAGCAGTGCTTTACCTGGAAGCAGACAGATCTAATTCTATTCCTCCACTACAGCAAGATGTGCGGTCTGATTGGTAACGTGTCACAAGTTACCAATCAAGCAGCAGGAGGCTGGCTTTTCTTGGTTACTAGTGATGTCACAGTCAATGAGGTCACAATGCTGATGACGTATAGGAGGAATAGAACTGACTATGTCTGCCTCCAGGTAGAGTGCTGTTCCACGCATTAGAGCTAGTACTGTCAAGTAGAAAATCTTTCAAATTAGCAAAACAGAAAAGAAAAAATACTTCAGATATAAGAAGTGATAGCTAACCAAATCACAGAAGGACTCTGGCTTCAGAATACAACACATCCCTGTCATCATGATCATCTTCCTGCTCCCACCATCATGAATCATGTATTTCTCATCATGCATCACTATGGTATGTGGGTGACATCAGCTTCTTCCCTCCCTGCATGCTTCACAGAGATGGTACAATAGGATTAGTGTCCATCACCTTCACAGATTCTGTTAAAATGCTCCACTCTTTAGATAAAAAAGAATGCAACATTGTCAAACATTATGGGTTCCCAATCATCTTTGTGATTTGTTATATATTTATGATGAACAACATGACATAAGTTGCCAGTGCCACCACTGCCAAATGTGCACCATGGGTGAGGACAACTGCCTGTCTGCCTTGAGGCTTTTTACATAGTTCTATTTGTTATAGTCATGTCTTGTCATGTTCTCATTCAGAAATCATATTTTCTTATCATGTAATTAAAAAATGCATTTAAAGTAATAAACAAAATGTATACTATAATACTGTAATCTACTCCAAGAAATTGTCATATTGCACCCATGTCATGAGGTCACACTCTGCTGAGTTCATCTGCTAGTACCAGCAGGAGCACAAGAACTAGTGTCCTAGTGCTCATTTCACAACTTGTTATGGTGTGATGATGGCTCTTAATCTTCAGCCATTCTCCCTTGCAGAAGATGCAGACTTTTGAAGACTCCTGCATGAAGAACTGAAGAACAAATACATCATTTTATCCTGCTTCCTATTGTCTAGGCATGTCAGGCCCAGACAGTGTATGTGGTGGTGTGTGTGCTGCAAAAGCTTATTCCACTTCTACGACCATATAAAAAGACATCCAAAGAACACAATAAGCAACCTTTCCCATGGTGAGTTCATTTGAATGCTACACATGCCATTACATAGATCTTCTACAACAACCCAATGAAGCACACTATTATACTATCATACAACTATTTTTCTTGTATATAAACAATCATTAACTAATAAATATATTACATTGGTATATAAATCATAGACATCAACTAGTTCTTCCAAATGCAAACATTCATTATCACAAATGATATTTTCTTGTTAAGTATGTAGGGGTAACCCTGGAAAGCTCACTATCCTACGTTCAGCATATCAATACTGTTGCCAGATCTATGAACATGAAAATTGGGTTATTACACAGACATAAGCATAGTCTAATGCTCAAAGCCCTTAGACTAGCAATTCACAGCTCCATTCTATCCATTGTTGATAATGGATTTGTCACTTTTAATAATAATAGCTTATAATAATAACTTTTATTTATATGAAATGCAATTCAAAAATTATCAAAGCGCTTTTACAAAATAATTAAAACCATAAAATTTAAAACCCTTTAAAATGACACAATCCATAGATTAATAGTCAGGATAAGCAAGAGAGAATACATACATTTTCAAAGCAGATTTAAAGCCTCCACAGTCAGGCATCTCCTCATCCGAGGAGGTAGGGAATTCTACAGGGTAGGAGCTACAAAAGCAAATGCATGGGCTCCTGAGGTCTTCAAGTGAACCCTGGGAATCTCTAGCAATCCCTCCTCAGTGGTGTGGAGCAGCCAGAGGGGGTGGTAGAGACAGAGGAGCTCTTGCAGATTACACGGTCCCTGTCCATGTACAGGGGCAGCCACAGACATTGCCAGCTATTTTCCAAAATTTCTGTGATATTTCTGTAGAAATTTCCTGCTTTCTGCATTTCCACTATAGGGCAGCAGAGAGAAACTCTTCAGAAATTTTGCGAAATATCTGGAAATAGCTGGCAATGTCTGTAGCTACTACTGCAGGACCTTCTGGGTTAGCTTATGACTTATGGCTCAGCTTCCAACACCTCCCTCCATAGAATAGCAGTGGCACTTTACAAAGCCAGCTGACTTCCCACTGGATCAACTCACCTTACCCACACGTGTGAACTTTATAAGCAAACAGGTTGGATTCAGCCTTCTGGGAGGATCCAATATCAAACCCGTCTGCTTACTAAAAAAGCAATTCTTGGGCTCCTTCCCCTGGAACTATAAACCTACTCAACCCTTTTTACTGCACTCAGCACACATGGAGCTCTATCAACCAACTTCTCTCCATTCCAAGATGCCAGACCACCCAGGGACAACACTCGTTTACATATAGAGCACCCCTCTGGTGTAATGCACTGCCTAATGATATCACTGCCCTTCCTAAATTGAGTCCTTTTAAAGGCACTCTTCATCAATTTCTCACAACAATCAGTTCCTGTGACTGTGTCTGCTGACAAAGCTTTTGCAGCAGTTTTGTCACCCCTAGGGTTGCCACCTTCACCCCTCCACCTCTGTTGTCCATTGCCCACTGATACCCCTCCCCCAGTTGCTCAGTTTTCACTCTACCCTCACCCATCCCTCCCTACTCCTTGCTCCCTATCTTTACCTACACCTGCCTTAACTTAACTTTGTATACCCTTAACTACTGTACCTCTCCTCTTTGAGAAAGTCCTTGGGCTGATTTTTTTTCATTTCAGGATGTTTTATTACTTCTTACCTAGCCGCTGCTAATACTTACTGCATTGCCTAGGTCCTTTAACTTACCACCTATTGTAACTTTACGTAATACCAACCTTTGTATGCCCTTCTTATATTTTATTGCTTTACTTAAGTCACTTTGTACTGCTTATTATAATTTTATGTAACCACTACCTCTGTATGTTTGTCACCCTGCCATTGATGTGGAACCTTTGTAAATAAACTACTTTGTGCTCAAAGGTACTGTAAGCCGAGATCTAATAAATAAATAAAAAAATATAGCTAAAAAAATACATAAGTTAATAAGGTAGATTTTTTTTTATTATATTGCTACCATCATATTTCTATTTATTATAAAACACATAACATAAAATAAAAATTATAGAAGAGTTAATATAAAATAATAATCATAATATAAAAATATTGTAAAATCTATGATGGCAAGGGAGACTGTAGTAATTGTCATGAGATAAAGCAGAGAGCTGGAGATTACAGAGGGGTATATGTCTTGAGGTCAGCAGTGAATAGTAACTATTACTGTAGCTCACACTCAGTTGTGGCAGTCTTAGTGAGTTTTATAGACTCGTTCAAAACACCACAAACAGTAATCCACAAAAGCGGCATGCCAATAGTCCTGCAACAAGTAAGCTACAGTAATTCATATTTTTATTGCTGACCTCAAGGCTCCCCCTTATTTGTAATCTGTTTAACTGTATGCCAGTTACTGAATTGGGAGCCAAAGTGGTTCAGTTGAACTGGAAAAGCTTGAATTGCATTTTCAGACCCAAGCTCCAAGTCGAGTTGAATTGGCTCTGGGTCACATCTCTCACACTCAATACATACCTGTCAGATACTGCATCAGGAATTTCTAATTTAGAATAATACTGAAGAAAACATCCATACCATGTCAAAATCTCCTTCACTAAACTGGTATGCCTTTGTCTGTATGTCTTGACTTCTGAATACTGTAACATATCCCACCGTCCAGATTTTCATTTGTTCTTCCCATATGGTGAATTTCATTTGTGCCTCACTATGCTCTTCCTTCCAATTGTTCTTCTACAGGTATTCCTAATCCATTATATTGGGTTTAGCACACTTTAGACTGAGCTCCACATTCCTATATTGTTTCTTTTTTATTTATTAATTCTATCAGACACACTTTAAGACCAAAGTTATTCTTATGATGTTTGTTGATTTAGATATTTAAATTTGAATTGCTGTGACAAGAATTATGCAAATAAAACGTGCAGTCATTTTTCCCCCAACAAGGATAATAGGTTTCCACCAAGCTATTGTGTTAAGTAGTTACTTCTTTAAATAAACTCAATTGGATGTAGTGGTCATGCAGACTGGGTAGGAGGGACCAGTCTGTGGCTTATACTACAACTCTGTGTAATAATGACTCAATGAAAGTCTATTGTTTCCAAATAAGAAAATGTGCATTTGAGAGGGATGAATTTGTTTTTTGGGGGGTGTTTTTTTGATTGGACTTCAAACCCAAACTGTTGAGAAACATGTTTTCTCTGAAAGTCTGGTTATCAATTCAAGGTAAGAAATTTAAAAAATGTTTTAAAATAGTGAGTTATAATGGAACAATTAGTCTATTGATGATGACACAATTGATTTAATAGTGGGAAGCATGGTTTTAAAAGTATGGAAAATGAAGAAATAATGCTTTATTTTTTCTATGGCGAAAAGCCCAAACATACTGTATAATACATATTTGCTGTCCCAGCCCCTTCCCCCACAATATGTTTTAAATATATCAAATCAAATCAATCAATCAATCAACATATCAGAAGAAATGGTGCATCCACTTACCCCAAGTCAATTATATTTGCCATAAAGAAACCAACATAATGCACTTTAACTAGAGTACAGACTTTTTATTGTAGGAGCACTGAGTAATAAAAAGCTTACGCTCCAGTTAAAGTGAGTCATGCTGTTTTGTTATGGCAGATATAATTTGCCTTGGGGTAGGTGGGTGTACCATTTATTTTCTAATATGTTGATACTATAGGGCAACACGTAGCACTGCCATATTTCCAGTGGTGGGGCAAGTATCTTTGTATGATATGTATAAAAATAAATAAATAAATAAATATAGGTTCATAGTTTGATATGTAAATTCAGTTGGACAGAAACTGAAGGGCTATTGGGTGCAACCATGGCTGCTCAGTGCCTGAAACCTAAAATTCTCTTTTTGCTCAAATAAGCATCTAATTTGCTTTTTAATTGGAATAAACTAGCACTAGTACCAACACTGATAGATAAGTTGTACCATGTCTTATTGCACTTATAAAATTGGCTTTTTATATGGAAAAGAAATGAAACTTTTTTTTAAAATGTGTTCAATAAATACTTTTGTTTATGTTTGACGAAGTAGTCCTTCTGCTTGAATGATCTTGGTGTGGTTGTTTCTGCATGCATTTGTTTTACTGCAGCCACCGTAGTTGTCATTACTTTAATCTTGTGGTACTGCTGTCTTGAGCACCTCTCCCCCACACATCCACAGTAACATGTTTGTTAATTGTTTTTGTTATAAATCTATATAATGTTTTACAACATACTGTATGGTACAGCACCAGCTGGTAAGGCGTGAATGTGTGAGTGTATGAATTCTTCGGCTGCAGGGCTGGGGGACATAACAGGAGCATAGTGGTCACAGAACTTGAAAAGTATTTTCTTCTAGTTCTGTCATAGTGGTCATCTCCACCAGACAGCCCTCCAATAGAACTTTATTGTCTGTATTTGCTGCAAAAGAGAGAAAGGGATGGTAGTTTCTTGTTGCTTTTGATCAGTTCAGAGGCTGTCAAGCTGGAACTGGGAGTGCAAGCTAAAATGAAAGTATAAAAGTGCAGATTTGGTAATGTTGTTTTTTTGTTTGTTTTTTGTTTTACGTAATGTTGTACAGTTTTGCTTGATCCACTGGTAAAATGGAGGATGACATCCAAGGAATGTGGGGTATGCTTTGTAAATGAGAGAGTCAACAAGTTATCAGTCAGTAGAAGCGGAGTGGGGTGGGACAGAGGCGATCAGGGGGGCTGAAAGTGCAGCCAGAAACTGAGGTCTTGAGAAACAAAATGAAACTAAAGAACTGAAAACAAATATGATGAGTACCCTTTTGTTTCTTTTGTTGCAGGTTCACACTGCTCCATCTCTTTCAGCTGCATTATGTGGACCTTCTGGGAACTGAGGAAACCTGAAAGTTTGTGGGTGATCACAGAAGCAATTCTAGTTGATCTGCCTTCATCTTCCACTTTTCATTAGTACTGGGTGTTGCGTGTAATAAACAGATATTAAAAAGCTAAATTTTAATTTAAATAACTATTTCTCTAGTACTCCATAATGATTTAAATGAATTGTAGACAGTGTTTAAATGAACTGTACACAGTGTCTCAATGAAGAATTTTGTTGTTTGATTTTGTCACTTATTTTTTACAAAGCACATATGTATGCGTCATTTGTTTCACCTGTCATTAATTTATTTGGGGGAGTTAAATAGTGACGCTTGCTCTGTTCTAGCCACACCCATTGATGGAAGCAGTTTGCTGGAGTGCTGAGGTAGTTGGCATCTGCCTGTGTTGGTGTTAGCCACAATAAATCTGATACAATTCATCCATATTTTGAATGTGTTCTGTGGCTATTTTGCTTGGAGTGCTGACACTTTTTGGAAGTGAGTTCGAGTAGGCTGGCAACCCTTGTTAGCACCCACCTAGCACTGCTGTTCGTGGTGACTGTTTACCTGAAGCCGTTGTACTCTATGTTCAGGAGAGACTGGGCTGGGAGGAGGGGTTGTTTTATATGTGTGGGAGAGAATCAAGGCCGTGGAGGTACAGGGACACCATGAGGAAAAGGGCTGGACCAGTTAAGTAGCAAATATTTCCCTGATGGATTTGCCAATTACTGTTCCTGGGAGAGCATTTAGGAGAGCTGTGGAGAGGCGTGACTGCTCGCTACATTGCTGTGGAGAAGCACTGGAAGCAGGGCTCTGTAAAAGTGTTTTTGTTTTTTAGCAGGTATGTCACCATTGCCTGGGCACCTTATTACTCTCTGAGTGGTTCTTTTTGGTGCTGAAAGGATAAAAAATATTTTCAGAGCCTTACCGGTCCAACTTTTGGTGCTGGGTTTCAAGGTTCCTGACCAGCTGCTCCAACCAGAGCTACAGCAGCTCAGCCAAAGGAGTCCATGGTGGCTGTAGCTGGGAGGGCAGCCCTTTCGGTCAGTAAACCCTGCGGAGGGTAAAGGCAGAGTTCCAGGAACCTTGTGGATACTGAGTCTTTCTGTATCCTAATTTATGGAGGTTTCACCCATTCTATTCTCTCTCTCTCCTACTGTTGGAAACGGTGTCCTGTTTTATTGACAGGACTTTTTTAATTTTAAAACCAGAGTAATACCTTTTTAGGTCATTTCACATAGGAACATTTTAACTTAGAAACATAGAATATGATGGCAGATAAGGACTGCCAGGCCCATCCAGTCTGCCCTTTTTTTCCATACCTACTACTAACAAAAAAAAAATACAGCAGATCCTGCTTGGTCTCCAGCTTCACTTCCTCTTTTGAACTGCTAGGGTTCCCTGTGCCTATCCCACGCAGTTTTGAATCCCCCTACTGATGATGCCTCCACCACCTCTGCTAGGAGACTGTTCCATGTCTCAACTACCCTTTCCATAAAGAAGTACTTCCTCACATTGCCCCTTAGTCTACCCCTTCCAGTTTCATGTCATGCCCTCTTGCCTTAGAGCATCTTTTCTTCTGAAAGATGATGCCCTCCTGTACCTTATTGATTCCCTTTAGGTATTTGAAGGTCTCTATCATGTCACCCCTCTCCCTCCTCTCCTCCAAGGTATTCATATTGAGTTCCTCCAGTCTCTCTTCGTGTGACCTTTGGTGCAAGTCCTGCACCATTTTAGTTGTCCTTCTTTGATTTGCCTCTGCCTTGTCTATGTCCTTCCAGAGATGTAGCCTCCAGAACTGGGCACAGTACTCCAAATGAGGTCTCACCAATGATCTGTACAGTGGCAACACCACCTCTTTTCTTCTAATGGTAATTCCTCTCCCTATGCACCCCAGCATCCCACTGGCTCCCCACACTGCCTTGGCACATTGTTTGGCCACCTTTGGGTCATCAGATATGATTACCCCTAGATCTCTTTCCTGTTTTGTGGCCCCTAATAACACTCCACCCATCATGTAATCCACCCCTGGGGTCCTGCACCCCAAGTGCATGATTTTGCACTTTTTTGCATTGAATCTAAGCTGCCACGACTTCTGGTTCCAGCCACAGACCAGCTAGCAGCTTAGCAAGAGATCTCTCTCTCCCCCCCAAGGCCACTAAACCCTTTAATTCAAACTGTGGAAAAGTCAAAAACAGCCAAAATGCCAGCAAAAGAGAAGGAGAACAGCAAAGGTGCCAGATCCAGTGCAGAAAAGGTCCAAACTACAATTGATGGCTCCCGATTCAGATTGCTACCGTATGACGGGAGCCGCAGCCTTTCCCCAACCAACTTGTGATCACAAGGAGACCTAAGCAGCAAAGAAGAGGAGAGGCTGTCGGCAAACAAAATTGACACAATTCTGGCTGAAATATAGGCCACGTGGCAAGAAAACAGAGCCGATTTAAAAAAAATACACAACAAATTTACAGAGTTTGACTCCCGCCTGCAACAGACAGAGGCTCGAGTCGAGCGGGTGGAAATGCACAACATAAATATAGGGTCAACTCTGAATTCATTGCTGGATTATACAGAAGCACTTCAAGATAAATGTACAGACCTAGAGGCTCGCTCCAGGTGAGACAATCTGCGGCTCTTGGGGCTGCCTGAGGGGGCCGAGATAGGCAACATGGCTCTCTTTTTGCAAGACCTCTTTCAGGAAATACTAGATATCCCTGCTTCACTGGACATCAAAATTGAGAGGGCACATTGATCACTCCTCCTGAAACCTCAAGACCCTACTGAATGCCCTCGCCAAATAATTATGAAATTTGCCAGTTATGCCGCTAAGGAGGAGGTCCTCAGACAAGCCTTGAGACAAGGGGAGCTGACCTACAACAGAGCATAGCTGTATATTGATAAGGACTATCCGCCAGAAATTCACTGCCTCTGATTACAATATAGACCAATAATGAGAGTACTAAATAGTAAACAAATAAAGTTTCAGACTCCTTACCCTGCTCGTATGCACATGTTTTGGGAGGATGGAGTGAAGTATTATGCATCACCACTAGAGGCAGAAGCCCTGAAGGTAAGAGGGGTCCTGCTGGAAAGGAGACCGACCTTCACATCCACCATGAGGGACAGGAACCAAATGGCAGTGAGTCAACTCCCAGAGGGCTTCAGGCAGCGCACCAGGCATGGAGCACGTGAGGCATCCATTGAGGAGATTCACGAGTGACTGCAACAAGTAGCAGCACAGCAAAGCAGCGGAGTGCAGTGAGAAGCCCCCTCTTGAGCATGTATTGGAAGGGAACTTTGGAGGGTAAGGCTCTCTCTAACATTTTAAAATTAAAAGTCGGGCCTGAGAATCTTTAGCGACTCCATGTGGAGAGACAATAGCAAGGGGGGCAGTTCTGACGGCAGTGCTCTGTAATGCCAGATCGATCAGAAATAAGACAGCAATTATTGCTGCTTTGATTTCTTCAGTCGATCTGGCTTGTATTACGGAAACCTGGGTGGGAGATGATGCAGGCCCGATTTGCGAGGCCGCAGTCCCCCCTGGGTATACCGTGGTGCACTGCCCCAGAGTGGAATGCAGGGGTGGCGGTGTAGCTATCTGTTTTAGATCCAGTCTGACCTTCACCGTGCACCCGGTGAGAACCCCAGGTTTCTTTGAATGTGTGGCCATCCGTGGAGGACCTGATGCGGCTGCAGGATTTTTCTCATTTATCGCCCTTCTGGGCCGATGGGAGATTTCCTGCAGGAGAGCGCAGATTTCATTGTCAACAGAATGTTGGAATCCCCCAGATGTGTTTTTCTGGGGGATTTCAATGTTTGGTTCGATGACGTGAATCATAGACACAGCTATGAGTTTTCTTAGACTATGTCCTCCTTGGGTTTGATGCAGGCTGTTACTACATCGACTCATCGGGATGGCCACATGTTGGACCTGGTGTTCTCACTGGGACTTGAGATTAGTGACCTCTGGATCAATCCGGTCCTCTGGTCTGATCATTGCACGGTGCAGTTCACGCCCGGGGCTCCTGCCATAAGCCCTTCCCCTGTTGAGATGATTAGCTGTCGCCCTTTATGGGGTTTGACCCCTGGGGGTTTTTTGGCGGCAGCGAAATTATCTAGTGTGGGTGATGCATGTGTCAGAGGTGTTGTTGTCGGGGTTGACACCTATAATAGGGTGTTATCCGACACCATTAACTCCCTCACACCTGTCCGTGTACGACCCAGAACTTTGTACCTGAGGTCACCATGGTTTGATGGTGAGCTCAGGGAGATGAAGAAGATGGGTCGGAGATTGGAGTGCTGCTGGAGGAGATCCCGTCTGGAAGTGGACAAACTGGTCCTGCGTGCCCACTATGGTGTGTACTGGGAGGCAATCAACCGTAAGAAGACATTGTTTTTGTCCAGGGAGATTGCTGCCGGGAAGAACCGACTGGCCTCACTCTTCCGGACTGTTGATAGGCTCTTACATCCTGCCTGTCTACAGCCCGGGAGGGTTTTTTCCAATACAGATTGTGAGGAATTCGCTCAGTTCTTTTCGGACAGGGTGTCCTCGATCCGGCGGGTGGCTTCTTCAGCCAGCAATGATATAGCTGGCAGTGATCGCCTGATGTGTTCTGAGTGCACTGCGTCTGGTTGGGGAGAGTTTAGACCAGTGGAGGTTAGTGAGGTTATCGAGGTAGCAACCAATATGAATCATACCTTCTGTGAACTGGACCCAGTGCCAACGCATTTTTTAATGAAATGCGTTGACTCTGTTGGCCCAGTGTTTGCCTTGATTGTACGGTGTTCCCTTTCTGAGGGTGTCTTTTCAGATGCCTTGAAGGAGGCTCTGGTGAGACCCCTCTTAAAGAAGCCATCTTTGGACCCGGAGATCAAGGCAAATTACCGTCCAATCTCCAACCTTCCATTTTTGGGAAATGTTGTTGAGAAGGTGGTAGCGCTTCAGTTGGAAGAGCACCTCGTATCTCATGAGTTGTATGAACCCTTCCAGTCGGCTTTTCATGCAAGACATAGCACTGAAACTGCACTTGTTCGGGTGCAGAATGATCTCCTCAGGGCTAGAGATCGGAGAGACAAGACAATTCTTGTTCTCCTTGATCTCTCCTCAGCATTTGACTTTGTGGACCATTGTGTGTTGCTCTTCCGCCTTAGGGACATATGCGGACTCACCGGTACTGTCATCAAATGGTTTGAGTCCTTTCTTACCAACAGGAGGCAACGGGTTATGATGGGAAATTCCTCATCTATACCCAGTCTCCTTTTATGAGTTCCTCAAGGATCGGTACTGGCCCCAATGTTGTTCACAGTGTACATGTTGCCTCTGGTGGGATCATTAGGAAGTATAGTCTGAGTTTTCATTGTATGCTGATGATACTCAGCTATATCTTTCCTTTGCCCCAGGAACATCAAATGCTGTGGATGTGCTAAACATCTGTCTGGCCGAGATTACCACTGGATGGCCTCCAGCTGGTTGCGGCTAAACCCGATCAAGGACGGACGACAGTAGTGAGTCGAACAGAGTCCGTGATAGGATGGCCTCTGACACAGAAACTGGGCTTGTTCTTGAACTGTGTCATTGAAGGTCTCCTCTGGGTGTGGAATCTGGAGTGATTCTGACAGAGACTTAACCATGGAGGCGCAAATATCCTTACGTTCGCTCCTGTTTTTACCATCTCAGAAACATTGCCAGGATTAAGCCCTTGTTCCGCCTCTGGACCTCCCTACCTTGATACATGCCTTAGTCACATCAAGGCTTTATTACTGCAACGCGCTGTATCTTGGGGTCACAGGAGGATCTCTCCGCATACTGCAGCTGGTGCAAAATGCAGCTGCCCAGTTGTTGACTGGGCAGCAAAAGTTTTGCCATATTACACCAGTCTTATGCGAATTGCACTGGCTGCCAGTCAGGTGGAGAATCCTCTTCAAAGTGGGTCTTCTCACCTATAAGGCCCTACATGGGCTGGGCCCCTGGTTACCTGCTAGACCTTCTGTTACCTACCCTCTCCTCATGCCCTCTTCGTTCCTCTAGTGGTGGCTTCCTGGCCATTCCCAGAATTAGGTTAAAATCCACTGGCGATAGAGCGTTGAGTACATGGCTCCTGTTCTGTGGAATTCTTTGCCAATCATGTTCAGGGAAGCCCCCTCAGTTGATATTTTTAAGGCCCAGTTGAAGACTTTCTTTTTTCTAAGGCATTTGACGTCTAGATGGACGTTTATGGTAATGTTTTTGATTTTATTAGATTATGTATTTTATTGTGTATTAACTGTATATTTATTATGTTTACATGTATGTTTTAAAATTTGTACGGCTCCCAGAGCCTCCAGGATTGGGCATCTTTTAAATAAATTTTGCCTTGCCTTTGCCTTGCCTTCTGTTGCAGTCCCCAAATGCTGAGAATGAGTTGTCACTGTAAGAGGAGGGCTTGGATTGATTAGGAGAGAGAGGTGTCCTACATGGTGCCCAGAATAAAGCACTGCTGACAAAGCAGTTTGAAAGCCCTGTTTAAAGAGACAGTACTGAGTTAATTTGTGGTGGCCTAGTATGAGTAGCTACCTGTAAGTGTATTTACAGTTCAACAGGAAATGTTCATATAGCTATGGGCAAAGTGAGGTGGGACATGTGAACTTGTAATACATGGACCTTGATGCTCGGAACTGTGAACCTGAAGAAAGCATAGCCAGGACTGGTTTGGCACTTTTATTTTAATTACAGCCCAAAGGGGGTGAGGGGAGGTAGAGGGAATTGTTTAAAAAAGTTACATGTACTTACAGAGTTTGGAGTGGCATGGACCAGATACAGAATCTGGGCTTAACCTTACCGTAGATGTACACAGTTTTTTTCTTGTTTCAAGCAGCAAATGTAGCCCCTGTAGTGACCCCCATAGTGAGGGGTATGCAGCACACTACAGCTCCTGAGGTGAGGATGATGTAATACTCTCCCAAGGAGAGAGGGAACTCATAACTGTGTCCCCCTACCTTGGAAGGACTTGTAATACAGTTAAATATGTTCCTAAGTTGTATGGTTTAACATTACTTAAAATGATTTGTTTAGAGGCTCTCGAGGACCTAAGGCAGGGGAAGGGAAACAATGGAGATATGGCAGAATTGGAGGAGTGCACTGGGCATCAAGGTGAGGACTTTAAGTTACAGCCATGGTGGTACAGGTAGTGACGTACAACGTCAATGGCTTGACGAACCCAATAAAAAGGAAAAAAGTGTTAACATATATTAAACGTTTGAAAGCGGATTTTGTTCTCCTGTGGGAGACTCATCTTTCTGCGGAAGAACACCAAAAATTGGAGCAATTTGGTTTTGGTGAGACCTGCTGTTCCTCATATAAAGGGGGAAGAAGAAGAGGGGGTGCAGTGTTGGTGCCAAATCATGGTTCAATCAAGGTCAGAGATAAGATCCAAGATGCAGAGGGGAGGTATGCGATATTAAAGGGTGTATTGAATGGACAAGTGCTCACCTTGGTGCTCATGTATATCCCTCCAGATTCACCATATGAATTGTACCGGAAAATCTTATTGCTGATAGCAGAAAAAGCAGAGGAGTTATTAATATGTGCAGGAGACTGGAATGTAATATTGGACCCTGGAGTAGATACTACCTCTAAAATACCCAGGAGAACATAAAAGACAGCAAAACAAGTTAAGGCCCTGATAAATAAGATAGGTTTACAAGATGTGTGAAGAAGTGTGGAGGGGGGCTCATTGGGGTATACCTGTTATTCCCCGGCACACAAAATTTATTCTAGACTTGATTATTTCTTTTTATCAAAGTCTATAGCACAGGTACAAAAATGCTCTGTGGGTACAATAGGCCTTTCAAACCATGCCCTGCTTACCCTCCAAGTAAACATGGAGATCCCTAAAAAACAATAATTTTGGAGGTCAAATCTCTCACTCCTGAACGACCCAGAGGTGGTGGAGCAAATACCAACCCTTATAAGACAGGTGGTATTGGATAATACAAGTGAGGAGGTGAGCAAGGAAATAGTATGGGATACGGTTAAAGCCATTTTGAGGGGGAAACTTATAGCCATTGCTTCAGCTAAAAAAAGACAGAGACAGGAAAAACAAAAGAACTTAGAAGTTAAGATACAAGAATTAGAGTCAACAACAAATAAGACTGGATAGGAAAAGAGGCCAGGAATTAATGAGGCTCAAAAGGGAACTCAATCAATATTGAGACCTTAAGGTAGAACAGAATTTACAGTTCCTAAAACTGAGGTGCTACAAGGGAGGCCCACGGGAACAGAGATTGCTTGCCCTACGCCTCTGTGCTAGAAGAACGAGAGTGCACATACAGTGAATAGTGGATCCATTCACTAACAGGAAAACAAATGACTTGCTGGGAATATCTTTAACTTTTGCAGATTATTATGCCTCATTCTATGTTCAACAGCAGAGGCCAGAGGGGGATCAAATACAACAGTTCTTGAGCCAATTGCAGCTCCCGAGTCTCTCGGAGGCATGGAATCAGACCATCCTACAGCCAATCTCATTAATAGAAATACAGTCGGCAATTGGTTCAAGTAAAACAGGGAAATGTCCGGACACGGATGGCCTACTGGACGAGTTTTATAAAAAGTTTAAGGAAACACTGAAGCCAATACTCCTCTCCACTTATCAGGAGGTCCTGTTTAAGGATGTTGGTCTTCCCCCCTCTAGGAGACAGGCTGTGATATCAGTGATACCCAAACACGGTAAGGATCCGACCCTGTGCACCTCATATAGACCAATTTCCATATTAAATGCAGACTATAAATTTCTGACAGCAATTATAGCCAGAAGATTGGAAAATATCATCTCAGAGGTAGTGCACAGGGATCAAACAGGATTTGTTAAGGGCTGGCAAACAGCAGACAATGTTCGCCACATTATGCACATAATTGACCATCTTAACAATTGTAAGACTCCCTCCCTAATGATGAGTTTAGATGCTGAAAAAGCCTTTGATAAAGTTGATTGGGAATTTCTCTATCGGGTCCTTGCCGGGTTTGGGTTCTCTAAGCAGTTTATAGATATAATTGGGCTATTATATACTGAGTCCCAAGCATATGTTTGCTCAAATGGCACCCTATCAGAGGTAATTAGATTAGGTAGAGGCATTAGGCAGGGGCGCCCGCTCTCACCCTTGCTTTTTGCCCTATATATAGAACCCTTGGCCCAGCAAATTAGGCTAGACACAGATATCCAGGGAGTTAAAATGAAGGATAAAGAACACAAAATTGCATTATATGCAGATGATATTTCATTGTATTTGAGTTACTCAGAGTCCTTGCTCCCAAAACTGATGAAGATAATAGAACAATTTTCATTGCTCTCAGGGTATACACTTAATACTGCTAAAATATTGAAATTCCATTTTGACCCATCACCAGTATTTAAGTTATGATTCCCGATGAAACGGGAGATGCAGTCACTCAAATACCTTGGAATAGTTTTAAGAACTAACAATAAAGAGATGTTTAATGATAACTATGTCCTCATCCTTAGGCAGGCAGAGGAAGATATGAGAAGATAGCTTATTTTGCCATTACCAATGTATGCCAGGATACAGGCCATTAAGATGAACCTATTGCCCAAATTTTTATATATATTTCAGTGCACCCCAGCAATAGTTACCCAGGAGTTATTTGCTGAGATCCAGAGGAAAATTTTAAATTTCATATGTGCAACTAAAAAGCAGAGAGTGCATTGAGCACTACTTATGGCTGGGAAACAATGGGGGGGGGGGGCTCTTCCGGACCTTCAGGAGTATTGAATAGCAGCTCAGTCTAAGTGGTCTTTGTTGTGGGATACTACGGAGGTAGAGGCCCATTGTTAGGATATAGAAAGGGAATTGGCCTCCCTAGCCCAAAGGTCCTTCCACTACCACACCCCCACATGGTTCAACTCTCCCTCCCGCCCTCTGTCACTAAGTCTACCAAAATTGGTTCCTTTAAAGTTGCTCTCCGTAACCACCTCTTTGCTGCCTGAAGCTGTAGTTGCCCTTAATCAACCTAATGCTGGGGTCCCTCCCCATTTCTGGCCCATAGCCTAGACAATGTCCATTGGACTGCTTCCCCCACCTTTTTTTTCCTCACCCCTGTTCCCCCCACCCTTCCACATAGGTATTTCCCCAGTAAGACCAGGGTTGTGACTTCTGCTATTGTTCTACTTTATACGATTGCTATTTACTGCATGTAACTTTATTCCGTAAACCACTGTTATATTGTGTTCTTCTGTTATCTGTATTGCACCTGTATGTTACCACTGTTGTATCTCACACTGTAACCATGTCTACCCTCCCTGCGATGAGGTGCCTTTGTAAATGAGTCCCTGACTCAAAGGTTGTAAATCCAACTTTCAAAAAATAAATAAATAAATAAAATAAAACTGGTTTCCGGCCAACCAATCCATTCAATACTGTTTGAACAACCGCAGGTAAGAACCCTAAACTTCTATAAGGCAATGTAGATCACTCTTCAAGCTTGGGATACTTTTTGCCAATACCCTAGGGTAAAAGAAGAGATTTGGAAATATAAACGGTTTACTAAAACAAAAGAGTTTATACCAGGGTCTGTAGACCAATGGTATAGCAGGCAGGCTAGTTCAGTGTCCAGCTCAGCTGATGAGAGGAGAGTGCTTAATGTCATTTGTGGAACGCAAAGAAGCTTTTGGTTGGACAGAGGGGGACAGAATACACTACCTCCAGATACAAACATACACACAGGCTAACCTAAGACAGGGAAGAGAGGAAAACACACTGGTAGTACAGGGACCACGACTAGGGGAGTTATTAAAACTTACAACACCTAAGAAGGCAATATCCTGTATCTATCTATTCCTAAACACTTATAAATCAGAATCAGTGGCTTCACTTGAAGCCAAATGGGAGGAAGAGGCCACCTTCCACCTCACAGAAAAGGAATGGCTAAGGATTTGGGCAGGTACAACAAGGGTAGCATCCTTCCCAATGTGGAGAGAATATTTACTCTATAACCCCAAAAATACAAGCAAAATGGGGAGATATTGCCACAGCAAGGTGCTGGAGGAACTGTGGGGAACCAAATGCCACATACTCACACATTTTCATTCAGTGCCCAGCACCGGGCCCCTTTAAGCAGGGGATGGGCCGGGAATTGAGCTCCCTTTTTGGCATCAAACGTCCCCTAGGTATTCAACATCTGGTACTTGGGCTCCCACAATTAGATATTAGAGGTCCCCATTCCCTCTACCTTTGGTACATGACAGAAGTGGCATACAACAAAGTCATCACCCGGAGGTGGCTGAAACCTGAGTCTCCAACAGTTGAGGAATGGAGAAACTTGATATTGAACATAAGAGAGATGGAGGCATTGACACATCTGGTGCAACAGAAAATGAAAACATTTGTGGAAAAATGGTCAAGATAGGCAGTAACCATGGGAGGAGGAGAGAAGGGAAAACGGGGTGAAGGGGTAATGGAAAAATGGGGATATATGAGTCTCACTGTGGATAGTGGGGAAGGTCTATTGTTAAGTCAAGCCAATGACAAGAATGAAAAGTAACTTTGAGCTAGAGAGTATATGTAATAGTAGCCAGAGCCTAAAGGTAATAGAAGAACAAGTACCCCACCCACCTGCCTGGGTCCCCAAATGTTTTTTTTTATTATTGGTCTATATTTATTCTTTTAAGAGCGAAGAGTTACTGCTGATGTTATTAAAGTGGAGTGATAACACTAAGAACAAATCAATACAGTACAAACTGAGGGGAAAACATATGTAATATAAAAGGGTGTTCTTGACAATCATGGGCAGTTTAGAGAATATTGTATGAAAAGTAAGAAATAAGAAGCTGATGACTGTATGTATTGCTGTTTACTAATAAAGAAAGTATAAAAAAAAGAATCTAAGCTGCCACACTCTGGACCATTCCTCCAGTTTAGCTAGGTTGCTTTTCATTTTCCCCACCCCTCTCGGACTGTCTACCTTAATGCAGATCTTGGTGTCATCTGCAAAGAGGTATACCTACCCATCCAGCCCTTCTGCAATGCTGCTGATGAAGATATTAAACAGTACTGGCCCAAGAACTGATCCTTGTGGCACCCCACTGGTCAACCTCCTTACCTCAGATTCAGCTCCATTTACCACCACCCTCTGCATTCTATCTCTCAACCAATTTCCATCCCAGTTCACCACCTTGTGACCCAGCCCCAAGCTACCCAGCTTGTTCATAAGCCTCCTATGTGGAATGGTGTTCAACGCCTTGCTAAAGTCAAGGTAGGCTACATCCACTGCTCTCCCCTGATCCACCTCCCTGGTCACCCAGTCAAAGAAATCTACCAGATTTGTTTGACGTGACTTCCCTAACATGACTCCGTGCTGCCTTGGATCTTGTGCTCTGCTGGATTTGAGGTGCTCTACTATCCTTTCTTTTAGCAGCAATTCCATAATTTTCCCCATCACCGAGGTCAGACTGGCAAGTCTATAGTTACCAGCCTCCTCCCTGTTCCCACTTTTGTGGAGAGGGACTACATTGGCCCTTCTCCAGTTTCCTGGAACCACTCCCGTATCCAGTGACCTGTTGAACAGGGATGTCAGTGGTGCAGCCAGTACCTCCCTTAATTCCTTTAGTGTTCAAGGGCGTATTCCGTCTGATCCAATTGCCTTGTCCACCTTCAGTTTTGTGAGTTCTTTTAGAACTCTCTCTTCTGTAAATGGACTGTTGCCTACCTCCCTTCCAACTCTGATTTTTAGCTGTGGTCCCTCCCCTTCACCCTCCTCTGTGAAAACTGAACAGAAATATTTGTTCAGGATTGATGCCTTATCCTAGTCTCCTTCCATTCCCTCTCCTCCCTCCCTTTTTAGCCTAACAATAACCCCCAGGTCTTTCTCCTTTTGCTAATGTATCTATAAAAAGTCTTGTCCCCTTTTTTAACTCCTTTTGCTTTTTTCTCCTCTGTCTTCACCTTGGCACTCCTGACCACTTTTCCTGCCTCCCTTTGCCTTTCTAGATACACTGCTCTGTTCTCCTCCTTCTGTGACTCCTTATATTTCCTGAAAGCCGTCTTTTTGTCCCTTACGTTCCCAGCCACTTCCTGCGAGAACCATAGTGGTTTTCTTTTCCTTTTGCTCTTGTCTATTTCCTGAATATAAAGGTTTGTTGCCTCCACTATGGCTCCTTTTAGATGGGCCCATAGTTCCTCTACTACCCCCCTTTTCTCTCCCTCTGCTAGTGCTTCCCTGAGGCACAACCCCATCCTTGTGAAGTCTGCCCTCCTGAAGTCCAGAACCTTCACTTTTGTGTGGCATGGCCTTGTCGCAGTACTCATATTGAACCACACTGAACAATAGTCACTGGACCCCAAGTGTTCACCCACTCTGACATCTGAAATTCTGTCCCCATTGGTTAGAACCAGGACTAAAATTGCTCCCTCCTGGGTTGGCTCAAGCACTAGCTGCTTGAGGCATGCCCCCAGCAGGGAGTCCAGGATGTCTCTGCCGCTGGCTGTTGCAGCCACTGGGATGCTCCAATCTATTTCTGGCAGACTGAAGTCGCCTGCTAGCAACACCTCCCCTTTATCTGCCATCGTACTGATGGCTTCCAGTAGATCCAGGTTGCACCTGTAAACAAGCTTTCAGCTTAGTGTGCCACTCCTGGTTAAACAATTGAAAAAAAAAAGAAAAAAAGATCCCTGTCCATTTCCTCACTTTGTGCTGGGGGTCTATAGATTATGCCTGTTCGAATGGCTGTGCCATTACCTCTTTAAAGGGTGACCCATAGTGTCTCTGCCTCCCCCTACATCCCTTATGCCTCCATCGCCTTTATACCCTCCTTGATGTAAAGAGCCACCCCTCCTCCTTTTTACCCTCCATGTCTCTACTGAACAAAGTATAACCTGGATTAGCTACCTTCCAGTCATGGTTCCCATTGTACTGTGTCTCTGTAATAGCTACAACATCCAGATCAGCCTCTGCTATCAAGGCCGCCAGATCATGAATTTTTGTTTCCCAGGCTGCGGGCATTCATGTTTATGACCCTCCATGCTCTGCAAATTCTCCTCTTGACTTCCCCCATTCCCCCTGTTACTCCTCTCCTCCCTTTTATCCTCCTCTGCTCAGTGCTTACTGGCATTTTTGTGACATTTTTGTCCTCCTTGCTGGCTACATTATCCTGTGGGGGGTGAGTAGTTAGATTTAGCCTGCTTCCTTCCTCCACCCCCCATGGCTAATTTAAATGCTTGCCAATGAAGCATTTAAATTGTTCACTAAGGACATTGGTTCCCTTCCTGGAAGGATGCAGGCCATAGCCCCCTGTACAATTTAGCAAGGACATTCACCCTCAGGAAAGGGATAGTATCAATGAAGACCATAAAGTTTTTGAAGATAGGGCAATTCAGGTAAATTTACCTCCACCTTTTTTTAAGGAAGGTGGAGAGGAAAGGGAATGGGATAGAAATTTTGAATTCAGGATAGACCATAAAGGGGAACCACAAATCTAAAAGAAAGAAATCTGATAAGAGAAACACGCCCCAAGGGCAAATTATATCACTAAGAATAACGCTTCAAGTGTTTTAAAACAAAATGAAATGACTGGATCAGAAGCAATTCAGGGGATTTGTACTGAGGGCCTGAATGGTGCAGAAACTATTAATGTGTCTCAAGTCCCACTTGCGATAAGGACAAATGTACTATTGGATGTCCAGAGGAAGACTGAGGAGCAAGATTTCCCTACTAACTTGGCTCCTCAAGTTTATACATCTGTTGATTGTCTGCAACAGCAGTCAGGAATATGTTTTGAATATTTAATTGAAATTCATGGGATGCCTAGACTAAACATAGAGACCTCTGGAAAATCAAGCAAGTGGGTGGCCCACTTATTACAGATAATGGAACAGCCTGTCCATATTACATGTCCACCAAATCCCCTTTTCCCTGACTGTGTTCTGCTATATTTTAAATCTTTTAACACAGCGGAGACAATGTGGGAACTGGAAGGGACACTTAAATTATATTGTATTAATATATTGGCACCTCAAATGGTTCCAGCTCCAGTGGGTAGTACAGATCCTATACAACTGAATGACAGTAGAGAGGAGGATCTTAAAAGGAGAAAGAGAGGCTGACCCGGTGGCATTGAGGGTTGAGGTGCTGGATGCCACACCTCATGTTACGCCGGTGACCTAAGTTTGGAGGTGAGCTCAGGCTGCCCAGGGTCAGCTGGGGACAGGGGAGAGGGAGGGAGGGAGTATGGATGAGCGGCCGTCTGGCAGGTCTCCTTTCCTGGGAAGGGAGACGAGTTCTCCTCAGTGCTTGGCTTTCACCAAGTGGAGGCTTGGTGGCAGCACCAGGCCACCAGGAGAAGTGGTGCAAGGCTGGGTGGGGGGAACGGGCCATCACCGGGTGTCTTGGCATGCACAGCACCTTCATGGTGTGCATGCATGTAGCTGGCCTGCAGTCCCAGGGCTTGGGTGGGAAAAACTCGGGAAAAAGAAGGCATACAAAGTATAAATAGAAAAAAGGAGGGTGTATCAGAGGTAATCCATAATTAAGTTAGTAGGAAAGGAAAAGTGAATATTGCTTAACCAAGAGTAGCACACTAAGCCAAAGCTTGTTTCCAGATGCGACCTGGGAGCACATGGAAGTTAAGTAACTTGCTCAGGATCACACAGTATGCACCTAGACAGCTGTGGGACTCAAACTCAAGTCTCCAGATCTGCAGCTCAGAGCCTTACCCCACTGCACTATACTGCCTTCTCTCAACCTTGGGAAAAAAGAACCTTATCCCTGTTTGGTTGGCAGATTTCAAAAGGAGAAACTACTGGTTCTATTAAAAAGGAAATAGCCAGCCGGCCCAGTGGCACTGAAAGCTGAGGCATCCGCCCTACCTCATGCCACGCTGGCGATCTGAGTTCGGGAGTGAGCTCAGGATGCCAGGGGTTGGACAGGGAGGAGAGGATTGAGCATCTGAGGACTGCTTCCCTGTCCTGGGAGGGAGAGGGTATGGATCTGTGGCATCCAGTGGCTCCCATTGAAGACTAGGAGCACTGCGGTCAGGGAATACTAGATGGGGTGAGGCATTAGTGGACATCCTGCAGATGGGTGCAGGAGCACTCCCACCACTAGCTGGACATCACTGCACATCCATGCCTCCGGGGGGGACAATGACATGTCAGACTGGGTCACCTCCCCAGCCTGACAGCTGGATCTTGACAGTGCCAAAGTAAGTGGTGGCAGCCCCATCTCAGTGGGTACGAGCTAGGAGGAGTTCATGCCAGGTATCAGGAGTAGGAGAGGAGCTCTGGAGAGGGATTTGGTTCAGGTAGGATCTCAGGCAGGGGGGAACAGGTGACCAAGGAGTGGTTACACCTGAGGGAAGTTTCAGGTACCGGTGACTGGAGGGAAAAAGAATTGAGAAAAAAAAATAGGAAAAAGCCTCCTTCTTATCACATACTCTTCATTTAGATTTACAATGTAGCGCATCAGAATGGACCACACACAGTTCATTATGGAATTTCATAGTCCCCTCAAATAGATACAACTTTTAAAAATACTAAATTGACTGCCCAGGTTTTGGAACTCTCTTTCGTACTGGATGAATTTGGGGGTTTTATTAACTGACTGTGCAATTCTGGAAAATTATAATAGGAAAAATGGGTCTAAAAATAATCCAATAGACTTTATAGTAAATAATAATTTTGCTACATTAGATTCACAATGACAAGTACAGGTTCATGTGATGCAAAGGCCTATAGAGGATCTGGCAATCCTTTCCTGGAACATAGAGGGTTTAATGTACAAATTAGCAGATGAGGAAATAAAGATATTTCTGGTAACCTTTTATGTTCTGTTTCCAAGAGACCTGGGGCCAATTCTGGAGGCCTCATGTGTCAGGCCCAACTTATGACAGAAAAGGGATCTGCACCAGATGCAGTTGTGGCAAACACAAAAGGTGCTATTCTAGAAAGTTTGCCACTTGCAGCAAACTATTTGGAAGAGCCGCACATTATGGCCCTGTGCCAAAAGTAGTGGTGCAATGGCAGCATCGTCGCAAGTCCACAATGTAGCCAGGAACTGGGTGGCAGGGGCTCACCTAGGTGGCCCAAGGACAGAATGCCTGTTAGCTGGGCATGAACTGGGCAGCCACTGCACGTGGCCCTCATAGGGCACTGTTCCAGTACTGCCGGGACACCTGTGTACTGTCACTGTAGACTGTCTGCTGTGGCAGGCTAGTGCCAACCTCATAGTCCCCCAATGTCTGTGATGGTGCAATTGCCCCTCCTCCACTGAGTGGCACCTCTGATCCTCATTCCGGCTCCCACCAACCACCCGGTCCCAGTCCATGAAACAGTACCTGGTGGTCTAGTGGCCCCCTGCCCTCCCCACCTCAGCAGGCATTGGTGAAGCACCCTGCCCTCCCCATTCTGTTCTGGCCTGCTTCTGTGACTGGCACTACCCTCCTCACACTACAGACACAGAATACCCTATGCGGAGACTGTATAACACAATACAATATGTGCATAATGCATTCTGTGACTGTCCATGGTGGTGGTGTGAGGAGGGTAGTGCCAGTCATGGAAGCAGGTCTAGGATGGAATGGAAGAGAGTGGGGTGCTTCACCAATGCCTGTCAGGGTGGATAGGGTGGGGGTCCACTAAACCACCAGTGAGCATGACATGATGGTGATGTATTGGGTTGTCAGGGGATCGGTGATCAGGGGCTCTATCTGAAAAAGGGATCGATGGGGGGCGTTGTGTGCACTGCACCACCAGGCCACGGCTTCATTATCAGCATGGGGGGCTACACTACAAGGGAACATGTGTGATGCCAGTAAGGATGAGGGCAGATGTCAGTGGTGTTTTTTGGGGGGTCACCATCAATAGGGGTGATGAACAGCTGTGCCCCATCATCACCCACCATGGCCCCACCCCTGCACCTACTGCAGCCCACTGTACACTACTATCCCAAGTACCACAATGCAGCCACTTAGACTACCTCCTGGCTGGTCTAAGTGGTGCCCCCTGCTGTGTCCATGATGGGGCTTTCAGAATCCCAAAACAGGGGATGTGGAAGCCCCGCCATGGCACAAGTGTCCTTTCGACCTGCCACACTGGGTTGCTAGAAACAATCCTGGTGCAAGGGGGCTTTGGTGCAATATGTCTTCGACACTTGCAGGCTGCCTACCAGAATAGCAGGGTGATGCCAGGTAATGTATATCTATGCCCACTTGTGTCATACTTTTCTGATGCAAGTCACTTGTGTCCTGCCAACCCCTTTTAGAAATGGCCCCTGGTATCAAAAAGATCCCCCCATATGATTTGGGATATACAGGATTTGGAATAGCAGCAACTAGGGATAAAAAGCATGGAAGAAGTAAGGCAGGCATTGCAATATATGTCAAAACGTCTTTAAATTACAAAATTACTTTATTAAAATCTCAATAAAAAATTCTTCCATTATTTTTAGAGTGTCCAGCTAACAAAATGATTGTTTTTAATGTATATTTTCCTCCAATTACTAAGTCCAATTCTGCCTTCTCATTGACTGAATGGATGTACTTTTAAGAAGATTTTAAAGAAGTAGCCAATACCTATGAAACCTATCTTTTTATTGTACTTGGAGACTTCAGTGCTAGAATACATGATGATCCTTTAAAGATATTTGAGAATGAGCTTATTTTAGCTTTACATATCATTAATCCAATAGTAAGCATGGCTCAATAATTTAAAGATAAAAAATCAATCCAGCAAATAGAGATGTGTGAAGTCCGCAAAATTCGTTCCATGATTTAATTTGCAGAGGTCGTGAGATTCACGGAGCGATTTCCCAAAATTTGTGGCTGTGGATTGCGCAGATTTCACCATGAAGTGTGAAATTCCAGCTTCGAATTTCAAGCTTCAGGGTTAAGGGCACAAATTTTGCTGAAAACTTCGAAAAAATGTGTAAAGCGAATTTCAAGGATCCGGCCAGAACTCCGTGAATTTTCGGCACTTCATGTGGAATTCGCATGTGAAATTTAGCTTTACAACATCTCTTATAACAAGGTAAGATCTTGGAAAAAATGTTGAATAAATTACATTTTATACTACAGAATAGTAGATCACCAGGCAACCAGCAGGGAGACTGTACTTTTATGGGTCATTTTGGTTCAACTGTGATTGATCTCGTGTGGACCAACATGGATGCCTTGACAATTTGTAAAGATCTAATAATTTTGGACCAGTTGGACTTTGTTCATTTCCCTTTATTAACCCACTGGCAAATTGAGGGTATACAGCTGTTCATGAGAGTAGACTAGATATTGATGGCCTGGAAGTTCTTAACGCAAAACACTTAAATGGGGGCAGCAGAATTATTTTCAGAAAGATTTTATTCAGATTATTTGTTATCATCAAACACTTTTATGGAATTTAAAGGGACACTGCCAACCTTTTTTGCATCATAAAATTATTTTTAGGTAAACCCCCACATTTTATGATTGTTAACTTTCTCTAAAATTCATTGATGTTGCTGGTTGTTTTATCTGCCTCCTTGCTTATTAGAATTGAAATGCATGGTAACATATAGCTATTCCCAGCTTTGTTTTGCTTCATATCATTCAATTACTCTTAGTGCACACTTCCTGAACATTAGAAACACCCTCAGACATTCATGATACAATAGTCTCCTCTACCCCCATTGCATGATCAGTGGCTAGATTGTGTTGGAGGTGTTCCTGAGTCCAGGAAAGATGCAGTGGGAACTGATTAAGAAATGTAAACAAACATGTGTTCATGTGGTAACACCAGTATGGTGGGCAGTCATTTTTTTTTTTACTTTTTAAAAGAAAGAACGATCTAAATCAAACTACTAGCTGCATCAACAGTCTCTATAGAATGTGAACAATCATAAGATGCGTTTTTTAAACTAGCAACACTTTGAGGCCTAAGGAGGTTGACAGTGTCCCTTTAATGATGTTCAGAGAGCATATAACAAATGGACAGAAATTGCTAACTACATTTAATTTTTTTGCAGAACCAAGCATTTCTAGACCATTTAATGTAACATAGTTTGATAAGGTATACCGTTGCTACAGCAACACCGACACACCGAATCCCCTACAGTGAAACCCCCATCGCGCCTATACTGACAGCGACAGGGGGTTCACTTCAATCGACTGTTCAGCGATGGGGGTAAATATCTAACTCTGCTGTCTGTGTGACATGGTGTTACAGTAGATATCTATAGTAGGGGGATGTGCCCTGCATGGGGGAGTGTGGGGGGCACAACCCCCTCCGCATTGAGTACCACTCTGTTGTCAGTCATTCTGGGGATGCGTCAGGGTCAAGGGTGTCGACGGGTTCCCTGCACGGTCAAGGACATCAGTGTATATGATGTCATGCCGTTGTCATAAATCCATTTGATAAGATCTGCAAAAAAAGTGAAAAGTAGTATAAATAGGCAAGCATGATGATGTAAGAAATACCCTTTAAGAGCAAACTTGAATATTCTTAATCGAGCTAGGAAAGACTACAGAAAAACATTAGAAAAGGAGAAAGAGAAATACTACCAAGTTATGTGGGAAAAACTACGAGATAGTGTTCTGAAAAAAAATTGTAAGACACTTTGGTTCTTGGTTAGTCATGGTTATAACCAGTGTACTAGATCTGTAGAAGCCTGTATACCCACTCAGTTTGGGATGAACATTTTCACAGCCTCTACTTCTCGGATGATGAAAATTTAGATAATTTTTATTTTGAATATCAAACTTCAGAAGGTAACGACCAGTCTTTCCCCAGACCTTTCTGTATTTATAAAGAACAAATAGTTTATGCTGTCAATTCTTTGTCTTCAAATAAGGCTCTGGGTCCTGATTTAGTCTTGTCAGATATTTATAAATCTTTCATTGAGTGGTGGCTCCGATATTTTTGATCATTTAAATTTTTTTTTGTACAAAAAGGAGATTTTCCTCCAAGCTGTAAATGTAGTATTATTTTTCCTATATTTAGAAAAGGACTCCCAGCAGACCCAAGTATGTATAGACCTACCAGTTTGATTGATACCTCACAGAAACATTTTTTTAAAATAATTTTAACTAGGCTTCAAGTCTGGATTACAGAAAACAGTCTTCTCAATGAAGTACAGAATGGTTTTAGAAGTGATAGCTTGACGATGCAACACTGTTATGTTTTGTTCCATCTTATTTGGAAATATGTTAATGTAAAGAACTCCAAACTTTTTTAATGTTTTGTGGATTTGAAATCAGTATTTGATAGTATAAGCTGCAAATTATTATGGCGGAAACTCCAAGCATTAAATATTGATCCAGATTTGTTGAATATTCTCATAGGACTACGACTAAGGTTCATTATAATCAGGAAAGGGGAAACTACTAATCTAATTAAAACTAATTTAGGAGTTTGTCAGGGCTGTCTCCTGGCCCCCACTTTATTTAATCTGTACATTATTAATATAATAGACCAGACAGAGCAGTCACCAATACATTCACTAGCAACAACCAATAGAAAGTTTCTTGTCTTGTCTATGCAGATGACATAGTTCTGATTTCCACTTCATTCTTGGGATTGCAGAAAAAGGTGGAGTTTTTGTCTAAACTATTTATAAATAGTAGGTTAACTATTAATATAGACAAAACAAAAATGGTTGTTTTCAATGAAATGAAAACTAGGAATCTGACTTTATTCATTAATAAAAAGAAGATAGGTACTAAAAAATATTATGACTGTCTTGGGGTAAGATTTTCTGAAAACTGTATTTGGAAAAAACATACCCAGCTGATGGAAATAAAACTCCAAACAGCCTTTAATGCCGATAAAAATGTAATGCTTGATTAGGCAAAGGCTCAATAAGGAGTATACTTAGAGTTATAGATGTAAAAATAAAAAAAGCATACTATATGCAGCAGAAAGTTGGTGTTCTACTAATTTAAGAAAATCTTGAACTCTTATTTAATAAAATGTATCATTATATTTTGGCAGTACCTCGATCAGTACCTGCTGAGGTACTAAGATTTGAATTAGGTCAATTTTCACTGTCCTCCAACATTTTTGAAAAAAAATTAGTTTCCTTGTTGAAAATGTTCTTCCTCTCATAGGATCATCTTCCTAGACAACGTCTAGAAGAAGAAATTGACTACTCCAGAAGGGGTTTCATGTTCCAGATGAGCAAAATTATCAAATAAACTCTATTTCCTTCAGGACTGGGTTATGTTTTGCATACAATATATATTAGGCCAATTGATGAGATCATCCTTTGGATCAAAAACTCAATAAGGGATATTGCCATCAAAAATGATTTACGAATAGTAACACTTAAGAACTATCAGTGGTACAAACAATGGAAAACTGAACATTTTCTTGAACATTACTTAACAATTTTAGCAGACCTGGCTGTCAGAAAGGTGGTAACCAGGTCAGGATGGAATTATATAATGCTAATTATGTTTTCTTTAAACAGAAGCATTTAGTGGTTTTGAATCCTCATCACAAATGTGGAATGAATCTGGAGGATGACCTCAAGCACATTACATTAATTTGTCCATAATACTCCATGAAAAGAAAGATCTGATTGGCTCTGATACTTGCAGAACTCAGACTCCCTCTGAAACAGATTATGTTATCTTTATATAACACCAGGGATATGTTTACATTGGATAGACTAGCGGGTTACTTGCGAATTGTAAAATTGTAATCTAACTTGGACAGTTGTTCTCTGAAATTTTATACTAATTCTTTATGAATCATCAAAACATACTTTGTTAGGAACCTGTATGTCCTCATTTTTAACTCTTGGTACTTGTTATAGGATATATCATTGTTAAATATTTCAAGGATTAAGGATATGAAGTAATTGTATCCTTGTTTTAGCTTAATACCATTTTGGTTCCAGTCAGTAACATGGCGGAACAAAATAAAGTGGACAAAAATAAAGCAGTAAAAATAGTGTCACTATCAATATTGGCAGCACAAAATGAAGCCTGTCAGAATAATGCAGGCCACATGACATGCAGGTAGCAAACAACATCCACCGCATGGAGACACTGCACTAGAACACACAGTAGCAGGCACCCCTGCACAGGAACAGCACAGGGGTGCAGGGAGATGAAGCAAGGCAGGGTGCAACCACCACTGGGGGAAGCAGGTCACTGGACAGCTACCATGGTAATCTAATGGCACAGACAGCCACGTGGTGGGGTACCCCCACCCAGAATGCAGAGTGATGGAGACAGTGCACCGGGGTAACCACTGCAGGACAGGTGGATCATGGCCACCATGTGGATGGCCGTGTATAATGCAAGGGGCCAGGAGCACAAGCCAGCATGTCCCCAGCAACACACACAACACACAGGACAGGGGAGATGGCATGTTGGCTTGTGCTGCTGACCACTGGGGTTCTAGTGCAGTGTCTCCATGCGATGGATGTTGTTTGCTACCTGCATGTCGTGTGGTCCGCATTGTTCTGGCACTCTTCATTTTGTGCTGCCAATATTGATGGTGCCACTGTTTTTGCCGCTTTATTTTTGTCCACTTTATTTTGTTCTGCGATGTTACTGACAGGAACCTATTGTTTTTTTAGCTTAATATTGCTATTTTTGTATAGTTGATCAATAAACATGATATAATGGTGATGATGAGGAAAAGGAAGGGCTGGAAGGGTTGTGGGTCACCACAAAGACAGTCTCCAGGGCTGCTAGTCATACCAGGCAGCATACAAATCTCCAACATAGGGAGAAGAGTTGGATAAAGCACTTGGGGAAGCCATCATCAGAATGGCAAGTAAGGGGGAGTTGTTAGTTGGTGACTTCAGTTTGCCAGATGAGGAGTGGAGCCTTCCAACTTCAGCTTCAGCAAGGAGTAGGGCAATTCTTGACTTCCTTCAAGAGTTTTTCTCAGGCAGTTAGTCAAAGATCTCACTAGGAATGGGGCAGTGCTGCTCCTGGTGCTTGTAAACTGGGACAGTGTTGGAGACGTCATAGTGGAAAGTCCCCTGGGTACCAGTGATCACTGGACAGTGTGGTTTAACGTTGAGACAGGAACGGGGGCTAACCACACGAGAACCAGGGTACTGGACTATAGGAGGGAGGGTTTTAAAGAAATGCAGAACTGCCTTAGAAACTGCCTCGAGGGGGGATTGCCAAGGAGGGGAGGAGGCACAGTGGGAAAAAATAAGGGAGGGTTTAATTAAAGCAAGCAACTTCTGTGTGTGTAGGAAGTGAGTAAATGCAGAAGGAAAAATAGACAGTTGTGGTCCTCTAAGGAAGTGGAGAAGGTGGTGATGGAAAAAAGAGCGGCATACAGATGGTATAAGTGAACAGAGGGAGGAGGACAGGGAGGTATACCCAGTAATACAGAGGGAAGCAGGCAAGGCGGAGTGGGGAGAAAAGGTGCAGACAGAGGTAAGATCACCAAAAGGGTCACAAAGGGGGATAAGACTTTCTTCAGATTCATGAGTGAGAACAGGAAAGCAAGGGGAGGATAGTGAGAATTAGAAGGGCAGAGGATGAAGACTGCAAAAGAGAAACAAGAAAAAGCAGCTATCCTAAACAAGTATTTCTTCTCAGTCTTCACAGTGGAGGGAGGTAGGAGACAGACCACCAAGGAGTAGCAGGAAAGCGGGGAGGTGGACATACTGTAAGTCCATTTTCAAAAGAAAGAGTCCAGAAAGAAATGTGGACAAAGCTATGGGACCAGACAGGATACACCCAAAGGTTCTAAAAGAACTCAGGGAGATGCTGGCTGCCCCAGTGACAGCCTTATTCAACAGCTCACTAGAAACACGCATGGTTCTGGAGGACTGAAGAAGAACTGATGTGATCCTTCTACACAAGAGCAGCAGCAGGGAGAAGGCTAGCAACTACAGGCTGGTCAATTTCACATCAGTGGTGGGAAAATTAATGGGAACCGTGCTAAAGAAAAGACTGGTAGAGTATCTTGAATCCATTGGGCTGCAAGACCACAGGCAGAATGGACTCAGTTGGGGGTCATGCCAAATGAATCTAATATATTTTTTTAATTGGGTGACCAGGGAAATAGATCAGGGAGGGCGGTGGATGTGGTCTGTCTGGACTTGTGCAAGGCCTTTGACACTGTGTCACATAGGAGGTCTTTAAAGAAGCTGAGCAGCCTAGGAGTAACATCCAACGTGGAAAAGTGGGTTAAAACCTGCTTTACGGATAGGTGGAAGTGGGAGGTGGTAAACGGCACTCACTCTAATGATGGGAGAGTGACCAGCGGGGTACCATAGAACTCAGTTCTAGGACCTTTCCTCTTCAATGTCTTCATAAGTGACATTGCTGAGGAACTGGAAGGAAAGATATGCCTTTTTGAAAATGATACCAAAACTATAAAAGGGTGGACATTCAGGAGGAGGTGGAGAGAAAGCACAGGGATCTTGGGAAACTTGAGGAGTGGTCAAAAGCATAACAATTAAGGCTGACCCACCAGTGTAGTAGTAGTAGTGCTACCACTAATGATGCTGATGACCCGGGTTCGGTAGCACACCCAAGGAGTCCGAGGGCTGGCCGGGGGAGAAGGCTTGAGTATCCAGGGGCCGCTTGCCTTCTCCAGAAGTGAGGGGGATTAGGATCGGTGCTTGACTGAACTCAGGCAGAGGCCTGAGGTATAGTAAGCACCCAGCCATGTAGAGGGAGGAGGCATGATGGATGTTGGTGGATGTGCCTTGATGTCGGGTGCATGACATGCCCCAGAACACCAGAAAATGGCTCCTTGCACTCCAGAAAAACAGTGTGCCCAGCACTGATCCCCAACACCCCTATCTGTCCTAGACTGGTGTCCTGATGAAATCCAGAAGCTCAGGGTGTACGGACCCTACCTCATCCCCGTCTGGGGGAAAACCAAGGCTACATGGGGGACTACCACGGCAGTCTCCAGGTAAGAGGGAAATAAGGGGACAAGATGCCATAGGCAACTTCCGATGGAGCAGAGTGCAGGGAGGAGCATAAACAGAAGATAACAAAAAAAAAAGCATGACAATTGGGGTTAAATGCCAGAAAGTGCAAAATCATGCACCTAGGGCATAGGAACCCAGGCGTTGAGTATAGGATGAGGGAGGTACTGATGGTTGCTAAACAGGAAAGGGATCATGGTATATCATATCTGATGACCTTAAAGTGGCAGGTCAGTGTGACAAAGAAGTGGGTTGGGCTAGTGGGATGCTGGGGTGCATAGGGCAGGGTACCTCCAGTAGAAGGAGGGAGGTGGTGTTGACACTGTATCACTTGCTACTGAGACCCCACCTGGAGAACTGTGTCCAGTTTTGGAGGCAGCACCTCAGAAAGGACATAGACAGGGTGGAGGCAGTCCAAAGGAAAGCAACTTAACTGGTGCAGGGGTTGCATGAGAAGCTCTTTGAGGACAGATTGAAGGATCTCAACATGTACACCCTTGGAGAGAGGAGAGCACAAGGTGAAATGATAGAGACTTACAAATACCTCGCAAGGGTAAACAGTGTGCATGAGAGGAATCTCTTTCAAATGAAAAAAGCACCAGGACCAGGGGGCATGTGATGAAGCTGGGGGGTCAGATTTTAAGAGAGATGTGAGGATATATTTCTTTATTAAAAGGGTGGTAGATGCCTGGAACAGACTGACAGCAGAAGTGGTGGAGGCAAATGTAGTTGGGGGGGGGCCTCAAACATGTATGGGATAGACATAGGCATGTTTTAGAAAATAGGCATGGAGAAGACACCATCACTGGAGACCAATTAGGGTCTGTGGAGACAGATGAGGCAGGTAAGATCTGAGCAGACTGGATGGGTCAAGTGGTCCTTTTCTGCCAACAAATTCTATGTTTCTATGAGCATAAAATAACGCAAGGTCCTAACTTTGTTTTTGCTGAACAAACTCTGAGCACAGTGTAAGTTTCAAACACCCATTCAACTATATCCCCACTGGAGCCCAGCACAAATGATGGCACTAACAGGTTGGCCTGACACATAGTACTAGACTATGGTCCTGCTAGCCACAGAGAGGTATGGGGTTATGGGTAGCATAGATGCTGTCAGAGAGCAAAAGCAGTTAGGGCATCCCAATCTAGTTTGTGTTTTTGCACTAAGTTGCTATATTCGACATCCCCATGTAGGTGATCGCTTTCCCCATGCAAGTCCAAAAAGGTTATTTGTATCCCACCACGGCCTCCTTAAAGTGTGATGAGCAAGCCTTTGCTCCTTGGAGTGCATGGAGACCTGGTACTGGTTGGAAGAGCGTGTGCATGTGTGTGTGTGTGTGTGTGTGTGTGTGTGTGTGTGTGTGTGTGTGTGTGTGTGTGTGTGTGTGTATGTGTGCCCTTTAATCTCAGTTTACTTTAACTTCATGCCTCTAATAATACCTGAATCCTCGATCACAGAATTGGCATGTAGTAAATATAGTGTAATTTCCTGGCTCTATTGGTACTTCCACCCTCTAATATTGCTGTCGGTATTGTAAATAATTAACAATTTGTGCCCAAATGCTAAAGTCGTTCCACCAATCCACAGTCCCAGTAATTTCAAACTATAAATTCTCTGGTTTCCAGTGGTCTCCCCACCCAGTCCCATCCCAGCTAATCCCCCCAGCCTCAACCCTACATTCTGGTTATTGCAGCTGGCACTTACTCTGCTTACCTTCCAGGGCTCCCATATCTACAGGGATTCCTGTATTTTACAGGGGTTTGGAGTCATCTATAGGGAAATTCTTCCCGTAGACTTACAGGAAAACAGAGGAATTCAGCTTCTATTGGTAAATAATGTAATCTACAGGAAAACACAGGAAAATCACCCTGGAGATACATGGAAAATACAAATCAGTCTGGGAGCACTGACCTCCATGGCTGACAACTAAGTCCCACATGCACAACCTGTATTGGTACTTGTATGTCAAGACTGGACTTGTGTGTGAGACTTAGAAGGCATCTGGCCATGGAAGTGAGCAATGGGTAAGTGCTGGCAGTCATCACCAGGATGGGTGGTTGGGGCTAGGGTGAATCAGCTGGTACAGCAGCATGAGGGCAGATCACTGGACAATGGTTTAAAAATACTGGCACCAGAGATTGAGGAGGTGCTTCATGATTTGGGCACTAGATAAATATATTAACAATACTGACAGCAAGATTGGATGGGGGGGGGTACCACTTCAGCCAGTAACTTAAATTTATGGGCACTAGTTAAACACATTAGCAAAACTGGTAATGGGGGTGTGGGGGTACCACCTGATTCAGAAACTTAAATCTACTACATTCCAATGCTGGGATTTTGGGGTGGAGGGTATCACTACAGCCAGAGATTTCTGCAATGGATGATGGGGCAGCTAACATGCACCACTGTGTTCATTGCTAAAAATGGGGTTTTGGAAGCATTAACTAGCACTACGCAGGCAGCTTGTTGATGCTTCCAAACCCATTGAACTATACCAGTTCACCCTGTATGCATGCCAACACCCCTAGTGTCACTGCACACCTGGTAGTTATTAGCAGTCCAACACTAGCAGATTAGCATTGTGCTAACTGTGTCTTTGAATACAGCACAGGACACATTGACTGTCAGGCACACAAAACACAGTTACCATTGAGTTATTTGAATACGGGGACAGTAGTCCGCAGTAGACTGCAACAGCTGAGTAACTCATGTTTCTGAAAGGACATCCAGAAGTGAAGGCCTATTTTGTAACTAAGAAGAATGAATAGCCTAAATAAACCTGTCATATTTGTTCTTGAGCTCAAATCCCATCTCAGCTGTTATATAAACCCAGGCCTTTTCAAAGTGTTGGCGCTTTAGCATCTTGAACCATTGTGCAAAACCATTAAATATTGCTGGTAACAGAGAAAGTATTATGATTTATTTGTGTTTTTTGCATTTGTAATAAAATATTGTATAGAAGAATAGTTATATTTTTTTAGTGTACCACCTTTTTTTATTGTTTTTAGCACTGCAGTCCACAGGTTTTGAGAACCACAATAGTCCATGGGAAGTGATATCATTTTAGTCATAGCTATCAGTTTATCTGCAGCCAAAAAGAATGAATATAACCCCCCTAGTATTAATTCTGTTACTATACTTTTAGATCAAATTAAATTTTTAAAGAGGTATTTTCAAAGGGCTGGGGGACGTTAAAAGAGCAATTTCTAAAATGACATCATAAGAATGATATTGGCCTTCAAGATCAGCAGAAATGCAACAAAGGAACAGAACATTTGCACAGCCCATGGTACAGTAGGTCTTAATTACTTGTTTAGAAATAGTATTTCTATTATTAATGTATGCCAATAATAAAAAATACATATACGTGCTACATTACTGGTCAATAAAAGTTTTCCAATTCACAGATTCATTACTACTGAAACTTACACGCTACAAGCTTTGTACTTGAAAAGCTAAACATAGGCGACATTACTTCTAAAGCACTGTAAGCTGCATTCACAGGATTCCAATAAAAGTTTCAGAAGTGTTTATTGGCAAAGATCTGACAGTAGAAAAAAGGTTTATAAAAGCTGATTTCTTAAAGCTATGACATATGTTTAAATACTTAACTGAGGCATAATTAAGGTCTAACATATGAAAGTTAACAATATATGATGTTACGTTAATAAAGAAAAAAGCAAAACAAATCTAAAAATGTTTACATGTTATAAAATACCTTTATGTATTTTTTCTCAATTAACTTTAATGTTACTCAGTGGCACAGACACAAGGATAGGACTTATAAAGCATTCTATAAAAAAATACTTGTAACCATATTATTTCTTTACAAACTTTGAGTTTCCAAAAGTAACAAACACTAAACCACTTTCTTTAAGCTTGCCAGTTGGCTGAGAATCTTCTACTGGATTATGCAAAGGCCTCCTAACAAGTGGGGGTGTCATTACTTCACACCCATACCGAGGTGCAGAGGGAACCACTTCATAGGTTGACGATGTGTTAGTTTCAGACTGTTTTGTAACAGTCTTGGATGTCTTTGATGTAATTATCTTGTTTCCAAACTGATCTGTTTCTTCATATTTTTCAGAAACAGTCTTAGTTCCTATCTTTTCAGCACCACCTGGCCTTGTTTGAAACTCTAGGACACTTTTTTGTCTCTTGGTTGCAGGACTGGGACAGCTGATACTTGGAACTCTTTGAGTATAATCAGCAATGCTTCCTTTACTACTGTCAGAAGTAGTGCCTTTCTGATTATCTGAAATTATATGGCCGCTGCTTGTGTCATGATGTTCAGGGGGTTCTGCCTTCTTTGTGTTAGATTTATGTTCTTTATTTAGCTGAACAAATGGAGTCTTGCTGTCCCCAGGAGCAGAATAATTTTGATTAAGCTCCAAAGGATTACTAGTAGAGCAGGGAATGTCAGAGGTATTCATTTTTGGCTGTTCACCTAATGTGGGATTGTCAGGCCCAACTGATATTGGGCCATAGGGCATGCCTTGGGGAGAAATGTTTTTAGGAACATCAGTTGGTTTTCTTGCAGCTGACTCAATACAGATATATGATGGTGATGAAGGAGAACTGATGCGAGGCTGAACCTGAGGCACGTTTAACACTGGTATCCTCTCTGCCTTTTCTGACATCCTTGCACTTTCTTGGGCAACATTTCCCAAAGACTGGTTTGTCTTGCTGGAGACAGTGCTAACTTTGCAGACATTACCACCAGTCAGAGAACTTTGGGGACCTCTAAGAGATTCTTTGAAAAGTCCTGAGAGCCCGGCAATATCAGAATCTGATTTTAAACTTGATACAGAGCATAACGCTTTTTTAATGGCTTCCTCTATGTCTAAAAGCCTAGCCAGTGTCTGTTCCTTCAAGTGAATGATTTCTTCACTTGCCCTTTCAAGGTCTTCAAATGCCAGCTCCACAGATGAAACACTTTCAGAATCATCTTTTACTTCTAACTGTATAGTCTTCCATTGCTCTGTTGGAGTCAGTTGCTTGGCTATGTGTTTGCTATCCACAACCCATTCTGGCACATTCTCATATAAGCTCTTCAATGCTTTTACATCCACCTTAAATGTATCTTCCTCTAATTCCTTCACTTTAGACAAAATGCTTTGCAGTTCTTCTTGTTTCCTCAAATTTTCAAAGATTTCCATAGCTGCTTTTACATTTCCTCTCATTATCTCCTCCTTGTGAACAGACAGTCTTTTCCAACGTTCATCTTCAGTCTCTCGCTTTTGCCTTTTTTCTCTCATTATAACCTTATCTTCATAACTGGGCTTTTTAAGTTTCTCATGCTCAGTAGATCTGTCACTATAATTTGCATACATTGTTTGATTCCTAATATTGTCTTGGGTCTGTGAAATATGACTCTCTGATTGTTGGCAACATACTTCAGTAACAGCAGAAGAAGCATCAAAATGTCCTTGTAACTTAGAACCTGTTGCAAACTCAACAGCCTGATTTTTCACATCATAACTAGGTTCCTCTGACTTACGATTTGTAAACACAGTAGTATCTGTCTTTGGTAATGTCAGTCTGTTTTCTGTGACAGTGACACCCTTTTTTGTTGTGCTGACTTGACTTGTTTGGGAAGAGGTTTGTTTTTGTTGACATGCAAAGGTGTGCAAAGCAGCCTTAAACCCACAAACAACATTTTTTCTCGCATCACCTTCCTCTGAATATGATTGCATAAATCCTTGAATTTCTTCAGCAGCACAGATTTTCTTTGGAGATGGAGAAGACATTGCCGTACTAGATACTTCAGAGCTCTTGAAATTATTTATAAGTGTATTTAACTTATCTTTTTCTGTTCCCGTGTCTGCTGAAGACATTTTATTCTGTTCCTTTCTTTTCTTGTATTTTTCCTCTGCAATTTGTAGAGGAGTTTTCATTATTTTGGGTGATTTTTTTGCTGAATCTGCACATTCCACATTTATACTTGCAGATGAGGAACATGCAGCACAAACCTCAGATTTAAGTAATTCATGTTTAGAACGGTCAGAATTATCAAGTTGAACAGGCACGTCTGAAGATTTTACATGCATTTGTGGTTGCAGTGTGCCACCCAGACATGTAGGTTTAGGGGTTAAAGGTGGTGCATTTGCCTTTTGTGGACAAAACTTATCAGGCTCTGATAGGATTTGTCTAGTACGGGTTCCTTGCAGATGTTCTGGTTTTGGGGGAAGGGCAGGTTTATTTGCACTTTGGGAAGCCTGGTTTGTTACAATAGCCTTTGGTTTTGGTGGGATAGTTGGCTTGGGTGACACAGTCTTTTGACTTGCTTTAGATGGACACAAGGCAGGGGATTCCACAGGAGAATATATATGTTTCATTGTAGAAAATTCCTGGTTTCCTGTAGCTTGTTCTTTTCTGGTAGTCTGTGAGGCAAGTACATCATTTGATGGTGCAGATGAGGGTCGGCATTCTGTTTTGGTCACAGCAGCTAGGGGAGGAGGAAAGTCATTATCAGACTGTGGCACAGAAGATATAACAGCCTGTTTACTAATTGAATTAGCAACATTTTTCTTTTTTTCAGCTGGATATGACTGCCCTGCATTTCTGTATATCATTGCAGCTTTAAAGTCACCCTTGGATACATTTATGTTAGACTTTTCCAGGGACTGAAGAGCTGCTCTTAAATTACCCCGAACAACATCCTCCTTTTCTACTACTTTCTGTTCTGTTGCAGCACTTTGCAAAGACATTATAGCTGCCTTTACATCCCCTCCGACAATAATTTCTTGTTCTGTCTCCTCTTGTAAAGGCTGCTGCATAAACTCTGAGTCTTTAAAAGGATTTAAAAAAGTTTTAATTTGTTTTGCAAAATATATACCATCTTTAATAATATAATCTGTGCTATCTTCAACTTTACTTTCCTGGCAAATGTCAAGCAACTGAATAGGCCCCTGTACTTCCTTAGACTCACTGACCTTTTTCTGCACTGTTGAGCTCTTCTGCTGACTTCCAAATGACACTGATGACTCTTGAACTCCCTTTACATTACTAACTAGTTTTGAAGAAGAGCAATCTGTTTCCTGGCAAGCATCAAGCAACTGAATGTGGCCCTGTACTTCCTTAGACTCACTGACCTTTTTATGCGCTGTTCCGCCCTTCTGTTGACTTCCAAATGACATTGATGACTCTTGAACTCCCTCCACACTGCTAGCTTGTTTTGAGGAGGAGCACTGAATCGATGTTGCAGAACGGTGTACTGTTGCTGTACCTGTTGTGCACGTCTTCTGCTTAGAAGTGATGTGTATCGGAACAACTGCTTGACTTTGGGCACTCTTCTGAAGCTTACTTTGAACTTGATGTTGAATACTTTTGGCTTCAGCTGTAGCTTGCCTTAAACCTTGCATTGCTGCTTGAAGATTACTTGCAGTTGTATCTTCACTTTCTGCATGTGTTGTGTGTGTTGTGTGAGTTGTCTCCCCCAGTGAATAGCTAATTCTTTGCAGGTCTTCCACTGCATCATCTTCTTTTTCAACTTTTATTTTGGTAGATGTTGTTTCTTGCAGTGTAGCCTTTGTTTCTTTTATGTTACCAGGGGTAATTAGTTCCCTGTCTACTTTTTTGGATTGACTCTTAGCTTCTTCTAATGATTGAATAGCAGCCTTAATGTCACCAGAAATAATTTCTTCCTTTTCAACTGTGAGTGGTTGTTTTGTAGCTTGTTTGAGGGACAGCATTGCAGCATCAATGTCACCACGTACAACTTCCTCTTTCTCAGAAGTGTCCTGTTTAGTGCATGTTTCAGACATCAACATTCTTTTGGTGCCTTTAACATCTCCTGGCACAATATCTGCTACTGTTTTTTCCACTTGTCCTTTCTGTTGTAGCAGGTGCCGTTTTGCACCCTGTACATCACCATGAACCACTTCATTGTCCTCTTTTGGCAATAGATCAGGAGAAGAATCCTCAGAATCTTCCTCATGATGAAGGTTCTTTAGGTAGTCAAGGGCTCCTTGCTCAATGCAGGTTCTGTATAAATGCACATTTCCTTTCTCATTTTCTTCACGTTTTATCGTTGCTGCTGCTTTTTGCTCCTGAGCAGAAGCAAGAAGACTTCCAATGGTTGACTTTACATCTCCGTGAATAATTTCCTGTTTGGTAGACATATACTCAGTCTGATTTAAAAGAGAATAAATACTCATGTGCACGTACCCCTTTTCAGTTTCTTGAAGCACAATACCCTTTGTGAAAAAGGCATCTTGATTAAAAAGGGTATGAATGGCCTGTGCCATATCATCTGATGTATCTGGTTCAGCTTGATGCAGAAGTTGGAGTTTAGTGACTTGGACATTTCTTCTCTGATCCTCTTTAATCAGCATACCCTGAGGCTCCATGTTGGTTCTGTGAAGTAGCTGCATCATTAATCTTTGTAGATTGCCACCCACAATTTCTTCCTTTACAATATCTGGCACTTTCTCACCCATGAACTGATACTTAGCCATTTGCACACTGTCTGCATCAATGGCTTCAATTATAATGCCATTTGACCGAATTATCTTATAGCTATAAAGTGTCTGCAAAGTCTCCTTTACACTCTTCGCCATAATCTCTGTTGTTTCTGTTTTACATGAAGCACTAAATTTATCAAGAGGTGTTGTTTCAAACAGCCAGGTCATACTCCTGCCATCAGCATGTGGTATTTCTTCTTGAACATTAGTACTTGTAGATATTTCTGAATCTTTCAAACTGTCTAGTGGCTGGGTTTCAAATAACCAGGTGCATCGTTTTACATCCCCTTTCTGAATATCCTCTCTGTGTACAGTTGATGTACTGGAGTTTTCCTGAAGTTCACCTTTCAACTTATCAATCGACTGATTTTCAAATAGCCAGGTGGATGTTCTAACATCTCCATGCTGCACATCACTAACACTAACCATTCTAACATACTTCTTTTGACTTGCTTGTTGTGAGTCAAACAGTTGCTTGTTTGATTGCACATCTCCTTTTTGAACATCATCTACTGTCCTCACCATGGGTCTCTGGTCATCTTTAATGGTATCTAAAGGCTCTGTCTCAAACCTCCATCGAGCTGCTCTAACGTCACCTTTCTGAATATCTTCTTGTGTGACAGCTCTGATTACAAAAATCTCATCATCTGGTTTTATGGTATCTAAAGGCTTTGTTTCAAATAACCATCTGGCACCTTTCACATCCCCTTTCATAAGTTCTTCCTTCTTCACTGTGGTCACTTCATGGTACTGCCCATCTTTATCTCGAATAGCATACAAAGGCTGGGATTCAAATAGCATGGTGGAACATTTTACATCACCTTTGCTTTCAGACTCTTTTGGGCTAACCATGAACCCTACATGCTCATCTTTATCATGAATCTGGTCCAATGAATATGTTTCAAACACAAACCTTTTGCTTCTTACATCACTGCCTCTTATATCTGTAATGGTAGATGCTTGTTGTGATCCTTCAGGGGTTTCTTTAATAGTATCCATTGGACAGTTTTCAAAAAGCCATGTAAACCTGCGGACAGATCCAGCGTGCATGTTTTCCTTTTCAGCAACTTGAATGGAAGTTGATTTGCTGATTGCATCAAAGGCCTTTGTTTCGAAATCTTCTTTAACCCGAGATACACTCCCTGACTGGATATTGATTTTGCTTCTATAGCTTTCAGTTTGCTCAGCATTTGTGTCACATGATATACAGTCAAGCGGTTCTGTCTCAAAGAGGAGTTTAACAGTTTTTACATCAACACCCTTGATATCGCCTTGGTACGTGGCACTGACATTTAAGTATTGCTCTTCATTTTCTTTCAAAGAGTCCAGTGGTTGTGTTTCAAACATCCATGTGTATGATTTAACATTGGCCTTTGGTATAGTTTCTTTCTCTTTCTGTGTGCTGTCAGTTTTCTCATACAAAGTGTCTATTGGCTGTGTTTCAAACAACCATCTGCAGGTTTTCACATCACCTTTTTGTGATACTTCCTTTTTGACTGAGTGTTCCTCTGCTTGATTTATTTGATTGTGAATAACGTCAATAGGCTGAGTTTCAAAAAGCCATCTTGCTGTCCTGACATCACCAGCCACTATTTCCTGTTTTGTAATACCCCTAATTAATTCAATAGTTTTGAGTGCATCATTAAACTGATCCAGTGGTTTTGTTTCAAACATCCATTTGTAGCGTTTCACGTCACTACTAATGACTTGTTCTCGGCTTACAGAGGTTACTTCATGGTAGTTACCACAGCCATCTTTAATAGCATACAAAGGTGTGGTCTCAAATAGCGTTCTGTTGCCTTTTACATTGCCAGGTAATATTTGATGGTATTGCATACTGGAATTGACATCTGTTTCTTTAATGCAGTCAAGAGGAAGTGTCTCAAAAAGATGTTTAAACGATTTTACATCCCCCTTCTCTACTTCTTCCATGCTGATCTTACTCTGTACCTCAGATGTTTCCTTGCAAATACTGTCCAGAGAATGGGTCTCAAAGACATGTTTTCTTTCTTTCACAGTTCCCTTCTCACCATCAGTAAGAATAACTTGCTTTAAGCAACCAACTTCAAAACTGTCTTTTAAATTTTCCATTGGCTGTGTTTCAAACAACCAAAGTGTTGACTTCACATTTCCTCCAACTATCTCTTCTTTGCAAGAAATACTCTCAGATGCATCACCTTTCAGTGAGTCTAATGGCTGGGTCTCAAAAATCAATCGCTGCTTGCTTACATCTGCTCCTTGGATGGCATCTGTGGTAGCTAAGAAGCTTTCCCCTTCTACGTATTCTTTGATTGTATCTAAAGGCTGTGTTTCAAACATCCATCTTGTTCTAGCAACATCACCTTTCTGGGTCTCTTCTAAGGAAATACCACGGATTATCTTCACTCCAGAAGTGTCCTTGTTTATGGTGCTCAGTGGCTGGGTTTCAAATAACCAACGAGCAGTTCTAACATTGTTGCTCCGAATTTCCTCCCTGCATATGGTCTTAATTTCATGGATGTTTCCAGAATTGTCTCTAATAGCACATAAAGGTTCAGTCTGAAATAATTTGACAGTTTTTCTTACGTTGCCTTTCATTTCTTGTATTTCTGACTGGAGTTGCAAGAGGCTGTGTTCTTCAACTGAATTACAACGGCCCAATGCATCTAAGGAACATATTTCATATAGAAGCTTGGTACCTTTCACATCTCCAGATTGGACAGATTCTTTAAGAACTGCCTCCTGCATGTCTCCATCCTCTAAGTAGATTTTATTTAAAGAGTCCATTGGCTGGGATTCAAATAACCACACAGCAGTGCGAACATCTCTTCTGGATTGATCACTGTCATGTATCTTAGTGGAGGTAGAAAACTGTGAACTGTCAGCATCAAAAGTTTGGTTTTCAAACATCATTGATGTACTTTTAACATCACCACTGGGGATTGTTTCCTCTTCTTTTAACTTCTTAGTGTGATGCTGCTCCCCAATAGAGTCAAGTGACCAGTTCTCAAAGATCCAGCGCATTGATTGAACCTCCCCAGGGAGTACTGTGTCCAGGTTGACCAATGCTTCATGATTAGGGTCTTCATCATTTAGCAATTCAGTCAGCTCCTCAGTTAAAGCTTCCTCAAAATTCTTTCTCAGCTCTGGATGCATGTGTCTGTAGATCCTCTTCACCTCATTTACTTGACGCTGCTGATAGAACTTGGAAAATGTTTCTTTTGGAGGCAGTGGTGGCAAGTTAGTTGATTCAGTATCTCCAGCAAAGTCCATTGGGTTCTGGAGTGAATCTGGAGGTGGTGGGGGTGGCAGCTCATCGACCAAATAGTGCCCATTTATACTGGATGATGTTGGCATCTTATTCTCTGTCATCTTTTGTAAAATAATGGAAATACTAGGTTATTTATTTCCTTCCCTCTGTATAGCGTAGGTTAGTACTCAAAAGAAAATGTTTTAGGCATGCACTTGAGGTTAAATTGTTATTTTCATACCTTTTTTCCATAGCTGAATAAGATTCTCAGTAACAGGTAAGTATCACTTCACGGCAAACCATCTTCAAACTCGCTATTATAATGTTAACGTCATGCCACACTGGTGAGTTTTAAAAGAGTGACTCTGCTTCCTTCTTTCTGGTTTCCTAAAGCACTTAATTTAATTAGCATAGTATTTAAATACACACATCTTTGTAATGTGATAAGATATGATTTTAGATTTGTAAGGATTTAAATTTGAAAGAAGTGGAAGAGGAGAAAGAGGTACAGGACAAATATCACGGTGGGGTCAAGTAGGTATAAAAATGATAACTGAAAAATGCTGCAAAATTCCAAGAATTGTTGCCTGTATTAAGTTATTTTGGTTTGCGACTTCTTATATTAAATCAAATTATACATATTTTTAAAAAAATGTCACTTATACACTGCAGTTTATAAATGTTACCACTACTACTACTACTAACAAACAGAGATGGGCGAAGCTGGCTAAATTAGGTATGTAAATTAATCTGTGAATTTAGCACAATTCACAAAGTGTGGATCGATTTGTGAAGTGCAGAATTCTTCCCATGAAGAGCGGTATTTCACTGCAAATGGCAGAATGTCACCCATTAATGGTAGGATTTTGCCATTCATGGGTGATATTCCACTGTTTGCATGGAAAACTTCATGATTTTGGGTGACGTTAAAGTGGCTATGGGTAGGGAAAACTTAATGAAACTCTGCTAATGTGAATTTTGGTCACTTTGCGGCAACTTTGCTGGCAAATTAAAACTTCAGCTCATCTCTACTAATAAATATAAAGTAGTTTATCAGAGGGACAAATGCCCTTTTTAATTTGTTGCCCTGCCTTACTGTACCACAATATCAAGATCACATCACAACCATACCTTGTCCTAGATTGGGAAGTCAGGCATGCAAGTGGGTCTGCACCATGCAGGGCCCCTGGTAGTCCTGAGAAGTGACTCCTGCATCCACATGTGAACCTATGGATCTCAGATGTCAGTGTGGAGAATTATTATCCTGTCACTGGGCTGGCTAATGAAGTAATTTTTTCTCACATGGAACCAATGTTAGTTTTAACAGTGAAAAATGAAAATGAGTGAAAAATAATTTTGCTAAGTCATGTTGGGTACATAATCAATAAGATAAGCTCAGCACCTTGTCAAGGCAACTTCAGCAAATGTTTGGCTGCTGGAGTTTTTTGATATGATGCTGGTTGGATCATTTAATTCTGTTTGAATCCATGGGACCAAAAGACTTTTAGATGTGCTCTTCTGAGTTAGCATGATGCAGTATTTCTGTATTTCTCATGTGCTTACTGAATATATTATCATACTACCAGCAATACAGAGGGCCATGCATAAACCACAAGACCCCCCTACATGACGCAGTAGATCACTCCTAGCTTTTTTCATGCTAGGCCCTATGGGCCCTCAGCAAAGTATAAGTTAATCATAACTTTTTCATACAGGGCCCTGCAGGTCCTGTGCAAAGCAGGAAATCAGTCATACCTTTCTTTGCATAAGGCCCTTTGGGACCAAGAGATCACTCCTAATTTTCTTTGCACAGGGCCCTGCAGGTCCTGCACACAAACCAAGAGATCACTCATAACAGAAAAGTGCAGAAGTGGGACTTTGTAAATCCAACCTAAAATGTGTTTTTGAGGGTTAAACCCCCAAACAAATTTTTGGGTCATGTCTAAAAAGTTCCACTTTTGTGGTCATGAAGTGAGGTGGGGACTTGGCACCCTGAAAATCTGGGCTGAAACTGGCCAAAATTGGCCAAGATGTAAGTAAAGGTTAAAAAGGGGGAACACATTTCTAGGTCCAGGCACATGCACAGTATGTGCATTTGTGGACTTTGATGGTTCCTTGAGGATTCATGACAAGGGACTGAGCTACAATTACCATGGGGTGGAGGAGGGTGACATGGGTGCCAGAGGTTTTTTTTTCTTCAGGTTAAGATAATTTTGCATAGAACAGTGGAAGAGATGGTGACTGACCAAGGTGGAGGTAGGGCTGTGCCAGCTGCCCACTGTGGGACCACTATGTGTCCTAGGGTTGTGGTATAAAGGGTAGGAGGGTGGCATGGGTGTCAGAGGGAGGGTGAGGGTAGGGGATTGTTCATGTACTGGGTGGAAGGGGAGGTACCATTGGCACAATCAGGCACAATGCCACCAAAAAAAAATTGATCAGGGCCAGGATGGAGGGGGTACTGACACTGGGATATGATGCCCACCACTAGCAAAGCATTGATCTGGGGGCCAGGAAGGAGGGAGTACTGGCAACAGCATTGGGCATCCACTGCCTGCTAATTATACCAGTCGGGTGGCTGGGAGGGAGGGAGGAAGGAGGTACCAGTGGCATGACTGGTCACATGCTCCCAGTGTTTCATTACAGTGATTGGATGGCTTTGAGGAATGGGACACAGGCAATGGGACCGCACACTTGCTGCTGCTGTTTTCCAGAATTATTGGTTTGGGTGGGGGACTGATGGTGGGATTGGTGATTTCACTAGTTGAAGGTCAATTGGGGGGGGAGTGTTTTCTATGCAGCATTTTTTGTGGCAGGCATCTAACAAACATGTCTTTTTTTTTCTTTCCTGGCTGACCAATGATGAAAGAACAAAAAGTTCACAATTTTCAACTATTTTTTTTTCTGTTTACAATGTATGAGCTCAGTTTGAAAACATTTGAATCTTATATTTTAAAAAAACACAGGTCAGATAATCCCCAAATGGCAAAATGATTATATTTAGGAGGACATGAAATGAACCCGTAAGTTATATCATATAAGTCAGTGTAGTTTTTGCCCCCCAAAAAGTTTTAATTTAGGAATCTTCATGTAGTTTCACATATTAATAACTTCCAAACTGCCAAACTGATTCAGTCCAAACTTGATAAAAAAATGTGTCTGTAGGACTAGGAAGGTTCACAACATATTTCCCAGTCCTAGGTGTTAAGGTTCCCAAGATATAAACTGTCAAAAATCCTATTTTGACATGGACACTAACTCAGCCCTAAAATACAGATGCTACCACACCTGTAAAACATACATATATAATTGTCAAACTGAAATTCAAAATATTATAATCCATGTAGTTAATTAATGGAATTGCACAGTAAATTTTATGCATGTAACCTGTTTTCTTATTGTTGGCAAGTTTTAATTATTATAAAACAATGGCTGATTGACCGATTGATATTTTTAAGGGTTAGGTTAACTGCTGGAGACACTCGAAAAACAAAACAATTAGAATTTCAAACTATAAAATCACTAATTTTGAGAAAATAAAAACATTTTTGTTTAATAATAGCATTACGGCACTCCACAAGGTGGGTTACTTTCGTAACTCTAACCATAGGGACATAAGGTTGTTGGCTTCACTTTATGTCTCATAATCCCCCTAGGGTTAGATTAACAGATGGTAACCCAACCACTGGTCATATATTCCTAAATTAGACACCACAAGTGTTTGTTGCTGTATGATAAATGTGAGGCACAAAGCAAAGCAAAGTGCCTCAGGCACCTGAAAAGTGCCATTAAAAGGGAAACAGTAGGCGAGCCACATACCCAAGCGTGGGTCTGGTCATGGTTTGTACTTTGTGTGCAGAAACATTTATTTTTCACTGTTTGCTGCAGTACAGTAGATTATAGAACAGAATTTTCTGGCAGAAGAGGACTGCAGGGCCTACCCAATCTGCCCATTTTTTCCTGTCTAATTTGTTTCTGCAGACCCTAGCAGGTCTCTGGCAACCTTTCCTCCTCCCTGCCTATTTACAAATTTAGGGCCCTATGCACTATTGTGTTGAGTGGCTATGTGCCGCGTATCCGTGGTGCATAGTCACTTCGCACCCAATGCTCCCTGCAGGCCGAATTCATCAATCAAGGTGTGCAGCCCCTTGGCACCTGACCTCCCAGCTGTGTGGACAGCAATGCACCAGGGCAGGCAGGGGGTGTGTGGGGCATACCCACACTCCACAACATTCTCAAAGGTGCAGAGTGCTGGGTGCAGGGGGCACACCTTATGCTGGGTAACACCCAGCCATAAGGGATATGTGCCCCCGGATGCTGCCGCCAGTATCGACACTGACGTGGGGGCACTACATAGCCCCCTCACATGCCTCCACAGCCCATGGATCATCAAGGAGAGCTGGGAGTGGCCGACTGGGCACCCACCTGCTCTGAGCTGGTGGCACACATCGTGCCATCTAATGTTGTCCACGACCTGTGGGTACAAGAGATCCATTTTCAGACCAGGTCTGGGCATCCCATTGGGTGTGCGCCCAGTCTGCAGAAATGTCCTGCACATCAGGTGGTGGCCAGTAGTGAATACCGACCAGTTCGCACCTGTATTACCTACCCATTTGCCAATAGGGCCCATTTCCCTTATGTCTATCCCACACATGCTTGAATCACCCAATGTTTATGCCTCCCCCACTTATGCTGGAACTTTGTTCTGGGTGTCTACCACCCTTGCAGTGAAGTACTATTTCCTCTCAGCCCTCTTAAACTCCTCCTCCAGCTTCATTGCATGCCTCCTAATCCTGGTGCTCTTTTTAATGTGAAAAAGGCTCCCCTTCTGCACCCAGTTCACCCCTGTGGGGTACTTGTAGGTTGCTATCATGTCACCTCTTGCTTGCCTCTCTTCCAGGGTGTACATGTTGAGATACCTTTGTTTACAGTTGTATTGTAAGGGCTGTGCATGGATATATTACACCATTAAGATTTTGTTATGTTTCATGTGGCTGTGGATTGTTTTAATGTTAAGTGCTTGGGTTTTAGAAAGGTGGTGCTTAAATAAAAATAAATCATCTGCAGTATCTGCCTGTCTATCATCCATCTATCTATCTATCTATCTATCTATCTATCTATCTATCTATCTATCTATCCATCTATCTAGCTATCTATCTCAATCAGTCACTCTATGTCTATCAATCAATCACTCTCTCTCTCTGTGTATGTATATATATATATATATATATATTATATATATATATATATATATGTACATCACAGCTGCATGACCTGTTACAGTTGTAATGGACCATGCTCTTATCTGCCGTGCACCAGTCCACCCTGATTCCACAGTGTCCTTATGGAGGCACTGATGAACACATCAGGGTCCTCCCTTGATCAACTACAGTGATCACTGAACAAAGCTCTAACATGCACTGCAGGCTATTGAATCGCCCACTGCTGCACCCCTCCTCTTATGTCAGATGCAGGGGATTCTGGGAGTTACAGAAAATGGCAGCTTGCAAGTCAGCACAATTGGTCTGATACAATCTACCATTCTGCAGTAAACAGTAAGTAAAATAAAAATTGTTTTTTTCACATAAAGAGCAAAATAGGACATGCCGCACACTTGAATGTGGGACTGTTAATGCTGACTGTTACCCTTTACATTATACTGTACATACCCTGGAGTGGCTTTTTGCTACTACCTGTATAAAAGATCTCCTTTGGTTTTTGAGTTTCTAAAAGTTAAGCAATTCTGATCTGTGCTAATTTTATGGAGTAGCACATGGCTGAGTCATCACATCTGACCAATAACATGTCTTGGTTTACTTTAGCCATTAGATAACATATAATATAATAGCCACCTGATAAACCACTGAAGGTTCAAATGCCCACTTTAGCAAGTATTTTCTTCACTACCAAGGGTTAAACAAATGAGGGGGTCACAGTTTTGTAAAATCAGGCATCACAATGTGAGATGATGTGTTTTCACTACTAAAACATGCTACAGATGTTTTATCTGCAGCAAACTAAACAAAATAATTGATTTTTAGTGTTTGCTTTCATTTTAAATTGGCAAAAGATGGCTGCATTGCATATGTTGCATACAGTACAAACACTGTACCAGGTGTATTTTTACCAGTAAAATAAAGTCAATGTAGGAAAAGCTTTCAAGGTGCAATTTAAAACTGGTGTTATTTCAAACAAGGCCACAATGTAATTTAAATGCTGTATCCCAAAAGCTTGCCAGAGAGTTACACATCTATTCTGCAAGATTTTGTTGTGGTTGTGCAGTTCAGTAGGCAGACACACAGGCTGTTAGCACGTGAGGAAGAAGCACACGGGCATCATTCACAAGAAAACAGATTTACAGATCCTACCTTGGGTAGTTTAGGTGAGTTAGTGGAAGGACTGTTTCTCTCTTGCGTAGGCCCCTGAAACAAAGACAACAGAGCACTGGAGTATGCAGTTAACTTGTCAAACACCAAACATGTCATTGACAGTGGTTACTTATAGGTGACACTATATTATGCTACATTATTCTGCACTGCACAGTTTACATGTAGCTGATAATTTTCACAAAATGTACAACCAGAGCGGACAGAAAAGCTTTAAAGGAAAACACTGCTTTGCATAACATCCCCGTCTCCCAACAGATAACCCCCCAATTTGAGATTTCTCATGTAAAAATAGTTTTTCAAATATCTTTTAGATTTGTATTTAAGTTCTATACCTCTTCTGGCATGTAAACAATGGGGACACTGCACTGCCCCATTTTGAGTATAAGCACCACTCCGTGTGGCTTACTTGTACAGAATGTATACAAGTGAGCGTGCTCATTCCCAAAATGATGCCGTGCAGACTCGCCTGTGTTTATGTAGCAGAGGAGTTACAGAAGTTAAATACAAGTGCTAAAATGTATTAGAAAATTATTTTTACATGCAAAACCCCAAACTGGGGGTTTATCTGTCAGGGGGAGGGCTTACTATGCTGATAAACTACAGTAGCTTCATTGGCTGGCCCATTGGGTAGGGTTAGTGATAACACTTGTCATGCTGGTAAGCCTGGTTCAGAAATGGACTTGGCTTGGTCTGAGGCTGGCTGAGGGAAGGAGGATCGAGCGTCCTGAGGATACTTCTCCTCCCCCCTTGGGAAGGGGGAGATGCTGCATCCTGCTGCTTAACTGCTACCTATTGGAGGACAGGGGGAGTGCAGCTGGAGCACATAGAAGATGGGGAGGGGGGAGCTGCCAGACTCCAGGCAAGCATTTGTGTCATGGAATGCATGCAAGCATGTCATTGTATGCTGGCACCCTAAGGGAGAAAACCAGAAACTGGAGGAAAAACACCTGGTCTGCCACTGAGCGGACATCCCCCACATACCTACAGAAGACCAGCATGGCAAGCCACCCCATCATTGTCACAGTCTTGGGTAAGTGATGGATAACCAGGAAGTACCTGACAAGGTCAATACGCTGCTGGAGGGGTGCAGTCAGATCAGCTTGGGGGGGGGCAACAAAAAGCTGAATTAAAAAAACTGCTTAATGTCTTATTTTTTATTTTCATATTATTGATATAGGTTCTCATGAAATTTTGTCTTGCGTGTCTTCACTGTTATGGAAAGAAAACATTAATTGCAGTTAACAATCACAATACAAAGTTTCACAGTTTTGTGGTCAGTGAATTTCAACAAATAAACCAATGTTTGTCAGCAGTTTGCATGCTGTTGACATTCAGGAATAATGGAAATATAGATTACATTTTTTTTAGCAACATTACAATTTTAGTTTTAATCCTGATCAACATGAACAAACAAAAGTGAGACATACAGGCCCTGTACACACAGGGCCAGATATTCAAAAGGGTTGCGCCATGCACAATAGGGTTGCACATGCACAAGTCGGAAATTGCGCCATTCTGCGATATTCAGCAGGAGGCAGTTGCGCCACTGAAAACAGGCTGAGCAACAGCGCAATGCAAATGAATGCATGCTCAACTGGAAGGGGAGGAACCATGCATAAACTGCACAGCTCGATATTCAGCCAGGCTGTGTAGAGTTGTGCAGGCGCAACCCGCAACCTGCGCCTGCAGGACTTTGAGCCAAAAAAAAAAGGCTTAAGTCGAGGGCCACCCACAGGTGAGCTGCTGCATTGCAGGGTGCAACACAGCAGCTGCCACCTGTGGCTGGCCCCCAACCCAGTCCCTATGCCCCCCTGCAGCCCGATCGTGGGCATAGTATACTCCCCCACCAGCCCGGTCGCGGGCAGCAATGTCCCCAACACATCCTGGTGGTCCAGTGGACCGATAAGCCTGATCAGCGGGCTGAAATGAGCGAAACACCCCCACCTCCCGAATATATCCCTGGTGGTCCAGTGGACGAAAATCTCGTCAGCGGGATGTAGTTGTCAACCCCCAACACATCCTGGTGACCTAGTGTCCCCACCCACCACTGCAAGCCCACCACCTCCCCCCCTGCAGCCGGCAGACAGCAACATCCTACCTGCCACCCGCCGCCGCCGACTGACTGCCCAGTAGGGCTGCACGCCCGTGGTGCAGAGCAAGAGCCAATGGGTGTGCAGCCCATACCGTACAAGACAGTTCAGTTTTGTGATGTGTTGGGGGGGGTTTGACAACTACATCCTGTGATCGGGAGTTTCGGTCCACTGGACCACTAGGGATATGATCGGGAGGTGGGGGTGTGTGTTTGAAAACTCCAGCCCGCGATCGGGCTTATCGGTCCACTGGACCACCAGGGATATGATCGGGAGGTGGGGGTGTGTGTTTGAAAACTCCAGCCCGCGATCGGGCTTATCGGTCCACTGGACCACCAGAGATATATTCGGGAGGTGGGGGTGTTTCATTACTTCAGCCCGCGATCAGGCTTATCGGTCCACTGGACCACCAGGGATGTGTTGGGGGAGGGAGACACATTGCTGCCCGCGATCGGGCTGGTGAGGCGGGGGTATTTAAGCTATGCCCACGATTGGGCCAGTGAGGGGGTGGTGGTGGTGGGCTTTTTACGCTCTTTTGCCCACGATTGGGCTGCAGGGGGCATCGTTCCCCGACAGCTGCTGCCTGGCAGGGCGCCAGGTGCAAGTCCTCGGGGATCGGCGCACCTGCATGCTAATGGCATGCAAATGGGGACATAATCAGATGCAAATGGCCCCCTGTGCCTTCATGAATTATAGCCCATTTGCATGTCACCTTTTGAATAGCCGGGGATTTGTACATGGCGCAATGGTACTTGCGCCACTGCAAGATTGAATGCTCCACTTTTGTCAACTTGCGGTGGTGCAAGTTCCACTGCGCCATGCACAGTGGCTGTGGCTGGGGGGTGATATTCAAAGGAGTTGCTCAATAGCGCAACTCCTTTGAATATCGCCCCGGACACACCCCTGCGCAACTATTTTGTGCAGCGCAAGGGCTTGCGCCTATGAATGGTGCAGTTTGAATATCCAGCCCACTATGTTCATTTTAGGTTACTACCTATTTTTATTTGTAACAAAACCCAAATTACTGTCTCTGGTATACCAGATGGTTTAGTTACATCACTGTATAGGACCTGTATAGAGTTTCACTCTATTATGAATTGTATTCCTGGTATTTATGTACATACATGCATAGTGTTCCCTACGTCGATCTGTAGTCTATGTAACTATATCTATATTTGTATATACTACCTGTTCCCTGACAAGAAGCCTTTGTAAATGAGCCCCTGACTCAAAGGTTTGCAATTCCGATTTCTACTAAATAAAAAAAATAAAAATAAATAAAACTAGACGCCTTAAACTATGTTAGGGAGCTTAAAACAGTTTAAGACATGGCTAACACAGTTTACAGACACATTGTAGTTGGGCTTAAACTGTTTTTAAGGACTGTGTTTAAACACTGGTAGCTACCTAGTCTTGAGCCCGGTTTTAAAAATGGTTTAAGGTAAACAAGTTTACCTTCCTTGCAAGTGTGTATGCACCGCAGTGTTCCTCTTCCTATGCACAACACTCAATTGTAAAACACTGTTGCTGACATTGATCCCTGGACTTTTGCAGTGTGTACAGGATGCGTGTTTTAACCCATTTTAAAAAACGGGTTAGAATGACAGAACTTGCAAATGTGGATGCACAAACACAATGTCTTAACCCATGTTTGAAAACGTTTTATGAATCTGATTGCAAGTGTGTACAGGGCAACAGTCAGTTTTTAAAGCTGTTCTAAAATACCAATGTTATAGTACATGCGAGTTACATATAAACCCTATAGTGTAGCATTGCATGGTGTCAACTATATGTAAACTCCCACATTAATAGAAGAATTATGCTAACTGCATTTTGTTAATACTTGAAGCAACACTTTTGTCAATAACTTTGATCTATATTTTATTTAGTTATGTAATTCCCAGTGAACTGGTCAAAAGAAAGTACTAGATGGATCAATGATCAGCCACCCACCAGTATGCATGTATGTATGAAATGCCAATTGTAATGAGAAAGAAATAATGTGATGTATTTGATAATTCAACCCAGGACCATGGGATATTGCCCAGTGCTTTACCAACTGAGCTGTGAGGCCAACACACTGGCTTGCATGAGCACCTTCTCAGGCTGCGGATCCTGCAGCAGTGAACAACTGTACAAAGAAAATGGTTCTCAGCTGGCCCATTGGTGCAGTAGTAACACTACCGCTTGCGATACTGGAGACCTGGGTTCAGGAACAAGTTTGGGTCACTGGAGGCTGGGGAGGAGGAGACTGAGCATCCCAGGGAATGCTCTCATCTGGGGAGGGAGAGTCGCTTTCCCTGCTGCTCTACTGCCACCTTGGTGACTACCGCTGGCAGTGCAGTGGAGGAGGAGGAGGAGGAGAATGTGGGAAGGGACAACATTGTCTGAGGACCCAGGCAATGCATGCTCTGCATGCACATGCACATTGGTCCCCACCATGTGGAAATCGACATCATTAGGGGATTGAGGTGCAGAAAATTGGAAAATGGCCACGGCTCAGCTCTCTGCAGGCCCCACTACATCTAGGCCAGCCCCTCTGCCCCTCTGCCCCTGTCCGCCACTGCAAGTTGAATGGCTCATACAGGGGTATATCTCCTCACCCTGTTCCCCACCTGGGGGGTTAATCCAAGGGTCCATGGGGGCTAAAGACAGACAGGACAAGAGGCAGGAGGGGACTGGGGAATTCTAGGGCCAGAGAGTAAGGGGGCATAATTAAATAATAATACTATAAAAGAGAAAAAAAAGAAAGGAAAAATGGTTTTCAGCTTCAATGTGTTTCACACTTGGCTTACTATCCAGTGTTGTGATTAGGAACACTATTCAACTGGGACTGAAAACTTCTGCTGGAAGCAGACTGACAAAAAGAATGAAAAGGACAAATGCTTACAGGCTTTATTGGTTCGGTGACTGCTATTTTAGACAGATACAGAGCAGATCGTTCTTTTACAGAGGCTATAGGCTCCTCACTCTGCTGAAGGTCTACAGATGATAGAGTCTTCTCACCTGAAACAAAATTTAACATAGCTTTAAAATGTTAGTTAGGAACACAGACACTCTGACATAGGATGGGGAGTTGTCTCCTGGACTGATTGTGCTGGGCACAGTACTCAAGTTCTTACATGCTGGTAACAGAAAGGACCCTGTAGAGTAGTGTAAGGGATCACATAATTTATGGGTTGGATCTTCAAATGTTATAATGTAGCCGCAACTTCCAATATGAAGTTCCAACCCTGTCCTTGGAAATGTGCCAAAATGTCATTTTCCTATTTTTCAGAAATATTTTTCACATTTGTAGTAGTTTATCTGCTTTACCGCTGCTTGTGTCAAAAAAGTAATGCATGCATCCCTTTCTTCATGCAAGTGGCTATATTTCAGCTGCAGTTTTGCATAATTGTTCCAGAAGTGAAACCAACTTTCAAGTGATCTAGCTGCAACATTATTCTTGCTAAAACTGCATCAAATTACACTACAAACATGCCACAAATCTTTAAAAAGCCAGCAACATATATATTTTATTCTTTTTCCCTGCACAATCACCTAGTTAGAATAAGGAGCATAATTGATTAAGGGATTCTGAATTCCAGTCCAATACTGCATTCACTACTAAACTGCACAACTTGCTTTTAAAAATGTTCAATGCCTTGCCCCCAATCTCGTTGGTTTTAGTACTGCCTACTTGTCACCTCTTCCTGTCCATGCCAGTAGCTCTCCACTTCTTTCGCCCCTCTTATCTCACTCTTACTCTCAGTCAATAGCTGAATGTTCTTCAGCAACTCTGCACCTGCTGTCTGGAACTGCATGTCTGTCCTCATCTCTGTTTCACCGAGTCTCCTTTCTACTTCAAATGCTGCCTCTCAGCCAATATATTTTCCCTTACCTTTAAGTCCTGGGCTCCCAATCAGTTTTGTCAGATATTTCTCCTCAGTGGGTCTCTCAATTCAGTGTTTGACATTACAACATCTGATATTGTGTAATTTATATTACACATTACTTGTTATTCAGTACTGAACATAGCCTTTGTCACTTTCTCCCTTTTTGTTTATTTCTTATCATCTTGTATCCCACTCCCCTTCCCAGATCCTACCTGGGAAAAAGCTTTGGCTTTGTGTACCTGTCCAGGCCAACACTTTTTAAATAAAATATATACATCAATCAATAAATTAAAAAGCACTGTAACTCCTATTAAAATATCTCTGGTATTTGTTTTGGGTTCCAATAAGCTATTCCAAGAAGTGTGTCTCCACCCCTTACATGATACTTGTACATGTATTTGCTTTTGCTATCATAAATAGGTGCAGGACAGACGAAGCCTTTGATTCCCAAGTGCATGCTGCTTTGTGTTGAGTACTCCATGCAATTTTAAAGGGAAGGGGGCATTTTTTCAGCTGACTTTACCATGAAAAGTGACAATTAATTCTGATTGCTGCAGTATTTTGAAGAACCTTTGGTGTCACTGGGGAATCTGTAAAAATGTAACTTTGAGATGTGGTCCCTCTCCATAAGAGCAGCACCAGGGAGGAGGCTTGCTAAAATTGCATCAAATTATGCTAGGCTGGTCAGTCTTATATGAGGGGTGGACATTAATGAAAACAGCAATCCAAGGTTAGGCGTGCACAGTCAGAGGAAACCCAGTTAAAGGAAAGGTTGGTAGAATATCTTGAATCCAATGGGCTACAAGATCAAAGGCAGCATGGATTCACCAGGGGAGGTCATGCTAGATGAGTATGATTAATTTCTTCAACTGGGTAACCTGGGAAGTAGATCAGGGGAGGGCAGTGGACATGGTCTATCTGGACTTTAACAAGGCCTTCAGCATTGCTCCACACTGATAAAGAAATTGAGTATCCAGGGGTGGGACCCAAGCTGGTGAACTGGGTAAGGAACTGGATAATAGAGAGGCAATGAAGTGTGGCTGTTAATGGCACTCACTCTAATGAAGGTAGGGTTGTAGGGTGACCAGCAGGGTGCCACAGAGCTCAGTACTAGGACTGGTCCTCTTCAATATCTTCATAAGTGACAGTGCAAAAGAATTGGGAAGGAAGGTATGCTTCTTTCGTAGATGACACCAAAATCTGTAATAGGGTGGACACTCAGAAGGGGGTACATGGAATGTTTAGGGACCTTGGGAAACTCAAGAAGTGGTCAAGACCATGGCAGTGGGGTTCACCACCAAAAAGTACAAAATCATGCATCTAGGACATAGGAACCCAGGAGGTGAGTATAGGATTGGGGGAGGTATTGAAGTCACTAAGTAGCAAAGAGACCTTGGGGTTATCATATCTGATAACCTTAAAGTGACAGGGCAGTGAAACAAAACAGTGGGTAGGGACTGGGAGAGGTATCTCCAGCAGGAGGAGGGAGGTGGTGTTATCACGGTATCACTTGCTGGTGACACCCCACCTGGAGGATTGTGTCCAGTTCTGCCACACCTCAGAAAGGACATAGTCAGGGTGGAGGCAGGCCACAGGAGGGCACTGATAATGGTGCAGGGGTTTCATCAAAAGCCCTACAATGAGAAACTGAGGGATCTCAAAATGTGCACCTTGTAAGGGACGAAAGTGAGAGAGGATATAATAGAGATTTACAGGTACCTTATGGGGTGAACAAGGTGCAGGAGGAGAGTCTCTTTCAAATGAGAAAGAGCACTAGGACCAGACAGCATGCAACGTAGCTGGAAGGAGGGGAAGTTTAAGAGGGATTTGAGGAAGTACTACTTCACTGAAAGAGTGGTGGAAGTGCTGGAGGCAGAAACAGTAGGAGGCTTCAACATACATGGGATAGACAAAGGGAGTACTAGTAAATAGACAAGGAGGAAGGGAAGGTTTGCTGGAGACCAGTTAGGGTCTGCAGAGACAGACTATGCAGAGATTATCTGGGCAGACTGGGTGGGCCAAGTAGTCCTTTCCTGCTGTCAAATTCTATGTTTCATTTCTGATAAAACTTATTTCATATGCAGTACATTCTGTGTCTAACTTCCACTTATAACCATAGTTATATACACTAACAAAAAACAAGGGTCATTGTCCCCTAGATTTCATCTCTTTTGGTAGCTTGTCTACATCAGACATATCACGCTCTGCCGCTGTAGAAATTATTATGATGTCACCAACAGAGGACTGTAGTATCAGGTGTTGCCAATCAGTCAAAGGAGATAAAGTCTAGGGATCAACGATTCTGTTTTCATTTCAATGTGTGTAGTTTGAAAGAAAAAGGCTACTCAAACAGAAAATATGTTAAATATCCACAGAAATGTGTCTCAAAATGATGTTTTTCCAAAGTTTATTTATTTATTTGAAACTTGCTTACTGGGAGAGGTACACTGAGCTGAGGCTGATTTCCAGGTGTGACTCATGGAAGGGTTACAAAGGAGGGGAACAGGTACGAGCAACACATGCATAACACAATAAAAATAAATAAATACTTCCAATGAAGTGGCAGTGTCACTTTCCCCCTGTGACAACTCAGGCATTTTAAGTTACCAGTACTAAACAAAGTATATTTAAAGTAACACAAAATATCACACTGTACAAATGAATCAGATAATGGTAGTGCAGTGACTGTGTGCGTCTGGAATAGGATCCATTTTATTGAGTGAGGGAATGTCGGCCAAGACACCAGAGCAATCTACTACTCTTTCAAAATAGTTTCAGAGGACCTTTAGTTTCCACCTGGATAACTGTTGGGGATGGACAGACAGTTTAAAAGGATGCCACCTACTGTATAACAGGGAAACACCTCTGTACTCTGTGCACTGCACTGTTAGCTTTAGGAGTGTGCCCCAGCTCATGTTGAGATCACCTTCAGAGCAAGCACAGATACTAGTGGTAAAGTGAAGAAACTGGTAGGGGGCAGGTTTAAGAAGGGAATCAGGAAGCATTTTTTTATAAACAGTGGGTAGACAGATGGTGGTACTGTTCAACGATAAGGGTTGGGTAGATAAATGGATCTGGTAGGGGCAAAATGTGGTGGAGGGATAAAAAAGGACCAGAGAGATGAGTGACCATTAGGGGCTTGGTCTCATATTTTAGGCAGGGATAAGGGCAGACTGAAAAGACCAACTGGCCTTCTTTTACTGATTTTCTGTTTTGCCATTTTTAAAATATAAACCTCGCAAAACACTGCTGGTAGCTTCCATGTACAAGGCGGGCAGCTAAAGAGTGCTGCAGCTCCCAAAATGTAATAATTATGATGTGAGGCCTTGATCGGGACTGTAGGCTATTCAAGGGAAATATAATGGAATCGGGGGGGGGGGCTGCCTAAATGTACTACGTTCATCTTTAATGGCATATTTACATGTAAGGGGCTATTAACCCCTAGCTAATAGCCCCAAACATATAAATATGCATCAGATAAACTTAAATATTTAAAATTAACCCCTACAATTAGATTACATTTCCCATAGACAGCCATGCGATTCAGGCTCATGTCATAATTATGATATTTTTAGGGGCAGGGCTGAAGTGCTCCTTGGCTGCCCGGCTCGTACTCAGAAGTTATGAGACAGGTTTTAGGAGGTTTATATTTAAAAAATGGCAGAACAGAAAATCTTTATTTATGGTCCTAAAAGATCCTAGGGCAGGCAAGGTTGCCTGCCTGGAGCATCAAATGGTGTCAGCAGCTCTTTAAATAAACAGTTATGATTGCACAATGCAATAAAATACAGTTATCATCTGCAATATGCCAGATGTGTTGCCAAACAGCTTTTTTAGGAATCCTATTTGATGCGTTATAGACTATATATAAGGGCCCTAGGCTCACAAGTAAAGACTTCAATCTTGTTTTCAGGCCTGCTGCTTCCTGTTGCTATCACATTTCACAGAACAACATGCCTTAGATATACAGAGCTAAAAATGGTACAATGAGAAGGTGGTTATCTTCCCCCTGTTACTTGTACTTAGCAAAATGTTGAAGTCATACATCTATGTAAAGCTTTTATAACGAAATATTTAACAGTCAGTGCTAAATATAGAAGAGACCGTCACAAAAACACTGACACCAACATGCGCTTTTGTCTTAATGACCTAAGAGGGGTGTGTGTGTGTGTGTGTGAAGGGGGGGTTAGTAAATTGTTGGCAATGTATTTTTAAAGTCAGTAACACATAAAAGCTACTGATCTGGACTAACTTGCATTCATAAAGATGAGATTATATACAGCTTTTAGCTGGGAATTTCTACCATGCGGTTTTGAGCTTCTCTGCTGTGACAAAGACTATCACCCAAAGGTAGAGGGATAACAGACCACCCATCAATCAATAGGTATTTTTAAAAGATGCCAAGCAGTGTTAGAACTACTGGGGGGAGGGGAAGGAGTAGTCTGTAAGAAGCTTACCCTGGCTGCTCTCACTTGGATTTGCAGTTCTGTATGTGTAAATACCGTATATATCTCCCAGGACTGGAGTACTTCAAATCTCAGATGTGTCATATGGAGCTTTTGTACAACAGCATTAAGTTCAATCCTTTATCTAACAAGTTGAACTTCAGTGCAAACACCTGAACACCTCAGATTCAGAAGCTGGGCTGGATGTGGAGGAATTCATCCATTATTTAAATGTTGCCCCTGGTTCCAAGTACTATCTATGGGCTACGACGTGCAGTAAGTTCCTTATGTATACCTAGGCCTGTTCATTCCACCCGGGTAAGATCAATTTTGTCCAACATGTTCAACTGGGGGGAGGGCATAATAAATGCATATTTTATAACTTCTTTTATGACAGAAAGAATATTTGGCTTTCTTCCTCCTCCTCATGTTTGAAACAACCTAATACTCATAATTAAGTGGCTAACAGCCAGAAACAACTTCAAATGGAGCCCAAAAGCCCATGTTGGTGACACGGTTGTTGGTACTTGTCATACAAACTAATGACACTGCATCATTAGCTCTCCAGCTCCCTCCACTTTCTACACTGCCACAGTAGTCACTGCCTAAGTACTGACTCAGTTGAAGTATATCCTTGACTTGGGCATGGCTACTATCCTCTCTGCTGAGTACTCTTGTCTGTCCCCTTTATGATTTTTATGTTTGCTTGCACGCATGTGCAAGAAGCATAGTGCCATCATCCAAGTTTTTGGAGGTGTGGCAGCCGTCTTCCAATTTAGTCAGTGTGTTTGCAGGCACGGTCACAGTTCTCCAATCAACTCTGCAGCTGTCTATGACAGCAGTTGAAAATGCAGTGCCATACAGTTGAAAGGAGAGCACCACTTCAGTGACAATGCTCCCCTTCATGCAGCATGCACACCACGCATGTGCATGTCATTGCACCCCACACTGCAGCCAGACGATGGGGTGCCCAATCCCCGTTGGCTCCAGAACCCCCCAAATAGCCTTACAGCTGCTCCCAGCATGGCACAAGTCTGTATGGCTGATGGGGGTGCCCAATCCCCCGTTGGCTCCAGACCCCCCCAAACATTCTTACAGCTGCCACGCTGGGAGCCAACCCCAGCATGGCAAATGACCCACGTCGTCTTCCTCAAAAAAAAAAAAAAAAACCCTGTAAACAAGAAAACATTCCCTCGGCGGTCTCTCAGCCCACCCACACCCACCCACAGTGCATCCTGCCTCCCCACCCCTCATCCCATACTTACCTCCGGAGCTTGGCGCGACGATCTTCGGTGGACCAGGAACACGTCTGCACTCTTCAAAGTTGACTTCGAACTGAGGAAATGCCAGTAAGCTCTATAATGCAATAAATAGGGGTTTTTCAACTTTTATGCATATGTCAGGCATTTTTGGGAATTTTGGCACCAAATTTTCAACATGGGGTTTTTGGGACCCCTCCTCATGAATTCTTGAACTGTCATGGCATTAATCGGGCCCGAAAGGTGATTTTGCAGTCACTGCATGAAATCACCTTTCAGGACTGATTAATGAAATAACAGTACCAGTGTTCATAAGGTGGGCTCAAAAACCTATGTTACGGGATGGTATTTTATTCTAAAAATCGCACTATTTACAAGCGTGCATTACTCAGTTCCTATGCACGCTCATAAGTTCACAAATTTTTAATATTTGCACTCCAGATTTTCAACATTGCCATTTTACCATACCTCTTTATGAGCAGTACAGCTTTCATTTTTCACATCTACTTCAAAATGTGTTTCCCTGCATGGCGCTTTAATGCGTAATAAATTATCTGAGGAAATCAATCTTATGGGACACATTAAGAAAATCTACAGTGACACTGTTCATGAGCAGAGGTCTTAAAATGTGCTATTGAAAATTTGGAAACAAAATTCCTAAAAATGACTGTTTTAAAGATGTACGTTCGCAGTTCTCCTTTTGCTATGAAGTTTGAAATTTTAATATTTGCACACCAGATTTTTAATATTGCCATTTTATTATATTTCCTTATGATCAGTACAGTTGCCATTTTTCACATCTCGCCCAAAATGTGTTTCCACACATGTAGTGCACAGTGGTGCAGTCTGTGTGCTAAAGCAATGTTTAGGGCAGATTAAGAAAATCACAGTTATACTGTTCATGAGCACAGGTCTTAAAATGGCTATGTTGAAAATTTGGTGACAAAAGTCCATAAAATGACTGTGTTATGAGTGAGCATTGCGCAGTTTCCAAGCACCCTCGTAAGTTCATGACTTTGTAATATTTTCAGTCCAGATTTTCACCAGTGGCATTTTTCCACACTTCCTTATGAACAGTACTGCTGTCATTTTTCACAAAATGGCTGAAATGTGTTTTCACACTTTCAGCACAGAAATGCATGGTCGCTGTGGGAAATCAGTGCTCGGGACAGATAAAGAAAATCACAGTGACACTGTTCATGACCGGAGGTCCCAAAATGCCTGTGTTGACAATCTGCTGTAAAAAATACCCAAACTAATTACATTATGGGTGTGCGTTGCACAGTTTCTATGCACACTCGTGACTTCACCAGTTTTTTAAATATTTTCTCTGCAGATTTTCAACATTGCCATTTTTTACACCTCCCCATGAACAGTACAGCTGTAATTTTTCTCATCCTGTTCAGAATGTGTTTTTGCACCTGTGGTGCTAAGTGCCGTAGTCACTGTGCAAAAGCAGCTTTTGGCTAACAAACTGATATTGCCACTGTTCATGAGGTGGGGGCCACAAAAAAACCTTTTTGAAAATCTGGAGAGAAAATACCAACGAATGCCTGAGGCATTAGTGTTTCCAACCATAACGCTCCACGCTGTAGAGAATGACAGGCATTAGGGGTGTGACTTGGGATTCTCGCCTGTAATGCTCATACCATTCCACACCCTGCCGCCAGTAAGAGGCATCGAGGTATATCTTGGACTCTTCGGCCCCAAAGTTCACTCCATTCTCCTATACCGCACCTATCTCACCATATTTTCTGATGGAATGGGGTGCGCATAAGGGCCAAAGACCCCAAGGCACACCGTGACACTTGTCAGTGTCTGCAGAGTAGGGTGTGGTTAAATGGCGTGGCCGTTACCCTGACGACCCAAAGGTACACCCCAATGCCTGTCAGTCTCTGCAGGGTGGTGGTGGGGTTGGCTTCAGTTCAATACTTTACTGCCATTCCTATTATGCAGCTCTGTAACTCCTACACTACCAATGCCAATGCCAGCAAGCAAACATTCAGCATTGACAAATGCTTGTGTTGTTAATGAGCTGCTGCCTGCAACACCAGAATACTACTTATTTTACAATGGCAAGGAAATTTCCTGTATTCTGATTGATCAGTGAATGCCTGAGACAGTGATGTTATTACACAATAACATCACTGCATTGATTTGTTGCTCCATTGTTTGCTCTTCTCTTAAGAAACAAAGATATACTGTCTCACTAAAAATCTACTAAAAACATTTTACATTTTTTTTTATTTTGTATAACATTAAACCATTGTATAATTGCAATGAGACACTCCAAGATGTGTGTTATTGTGTAATAACATCACTCCTGGGGTGGTAGAAGCATTCGGCTTTCCTCGTGCTTCAACTCACCCCAGGAATGATGTTATTACACGATAACACACACCTTGTCGTGCCTTATTGCTTAATTTTATCCTTCCCGGGATGCAGCTGTAAACAAATAATAAGACCTAGTCTACTTTCTTGGTGTACAACAGAGGGATTAAATAAACAAGCAATAAAAAAATACATTCAGTACACAAACTGTATAACATTTACAAGTTATTTATCCAGGACAGCTCAGCTGAGATGCAACATCTTATTTCCAGTGGGGGGCTCTGCTTCTACTCATTTCTGCAGCAGGGTGGAGTGAAGAACTTGGAGGCTGAGTGACATGCTGAAATTCAAACAGTGAGTAATAGCTTGGGATTTGAACCTGCGATTTCCCAGTTCCTAAGAAAGTGCTCTAACCGCTAGACCACACTGCCGCTCAGGATAGGTTGGCAGATTAAGGCGTATAAAACTCAATTCAGGGCACAGAACAGATGACTTCCAACTATGCATGAATGCCCATTTAAAAAAAGCCATAGCAGGTATAAGTAAGTAAGAAGCCACAACAGGGTGTGCATTATGGGATTTTAATGCACGCCCCAGGTGTGTAGTAAGGCATGCGGCCGAAGGCTGAGTGTCCTTATGACCCTGGGAAGTGCATTAAACTCCTATGATGCACACCATGGAGTGGCTTATTACACTTATAAAATGGCTCTAAGTACCTTTTTTGGGGGAGGAAATGAGGTTTGACACCCAATCATGCATTTATAGAGATTAAATGCACAGTCAAGTGATGTCTCTTGACCAATGAAATTTAAAAAAAAAATGTCTTGCCATTTTACAGCTAGTGACAATGTAGTTACCTGTACACACCTGTTGCCAACTGTAAAGCAACATTCTTTAATTCCTCTATGTAACATCCTGTACACCTACACTCCATAACTGAAGTCTCATAACCAACCTCTAGCCATCTTTATGGTATGACTGTAAATAGCCCTGTAATCACTATGTAACCTTTTTTTACTAGATGAGTGTGACCTTACTGTGCTTCAGGATACCCCTGAAAATGAGTCAATGCTTCTCATGCAGATATCTGGTGATCCTGATAGCTGAAGATGTTCAATCAATCAATTAATTAATTGAAAAGAACTGGGCTGCTATTCCAGGGTTTCAATCTGTCACTCTGTTTCCTACTTATCACAAGTGCAGTTGGATCTCCTAATCTGCAGAAATATGCATTGGACTGCTCCCCATGTGATGCATGAATCTTGCTAATGTAGGGCCTTCCATACAAACTGCATCCATCAAGACATGGTTTACATTATTTAGCACACATAGAGTGGACCCTTTTTGCAATATTGTACACAACATATTGTGCCCTGGAGAACTAGTACTGTTTGTTTTAATTAATATCCAATGGAAACATATCTTTTCTGGGCCAGAACAGAAAGTTAGTGGCTGCATGTTAGTGCTATATATCAGTGCTATATATACTATAGAAGACCTCACATGGATACTTATGTCAGATGATTATCCTCGTTTTCTTGTTACGGGTCCTATAGGAAGGGGACAATGCAGTTTTGACCTCTAAGTCTACAGCAATGAGGCCTTTACTCTATCATTAATGAATGTTATACAATGTAGTTTGAGCCCCTTAAATAAGACCATAAACATGAACGCTGAGCAAATGCTCTTTTTTCTTTACAATATCATTATTTAATTTCATTTATTTTTTATGAGGAAGTCTTTGAGCAACAAGAGCCCTTTTTCAATGAAAACCTCGATCAGGAATACAGACAGTAACAATCAGTTAAAAAGTACATCATCAAAAAAGCAGAACAAACAAACACGTTTTACTTTCTTTTTTGTGTGTGTATTTTTTAACTTTTAAAAATCAGTTTATAAGTGCAATACCTCACTTCAGGGTGTGTGGCAATTCCATAAATTACAGCACTTCACAGGTGGTTGAAGGCACTCGGCTGTACCTCATGCCACACAACTCACATTGGGTGTGCAGTATTTTAGCATTATCACACACCATTTCATGTCTTATAGCTTAGGAACTAAGAGGCCTAGGTTCAAACCTAGTCAGTTGCTCACTCTGCTGCCCTTAAATTTATATTTCCAATTTTCTATAAAACACTGACAGTTGGCATCTGCAGGACTCAAACCTATTAACATTCTGAAAAAATGTGCATTGTATTACCTTCCATTCTTTATTATTAAAGATTTGCTGGGAATCAGGCCTTTTTTTCCCCTTAGACAGCATCGTGTCCTACTGCTTTTCCTGTTTTGAAGATTATATAATGTTGTGCTGTGATATCACAACCTGTTGTCATGGATGGGATTTTGATGTCATTAACAGTGGGTTCTGACTTCAGGGCTGGAAAAGCAGTTGGGACACAGAAAGTTTTTGTTTGGGAGGGAATTTTGTATAACTGAGTTCTGGTGATGTCAGCTGTGAGGTTTTCTATTTTTTGTTCTGGAAAACAGAACATCACTTTAAAGATCATTCTTCTACTAAATTAAAATGCTTAAGAACTACTAGAGTTCTGACAATTATGTTTAACATTATATTTTTTTTATTTTCGTTTACTTTCTTTTGTCCTTGATCTACTAAATATTTCTGATAATGTGGTGCATATTTCACTTAGTCTATCAAAAAGCATCTAAATGTTTCCAACTGACCTCACAATTGCTTTTGTGGCATCACAGTCTGTTGTCATGGTGAACATTATGACGTCATAAACAAAGAGGCAAGGAGGTCCGTAAGGTACAGGCCAATGCTTTTTACACAGGCTGCTTGGATATACTATCAAAATATGTTATACGGATGTGTTATGGAAAGGAAATCTGATAATTAAAAAACAGTATTCACTAGTAAATTGCTATAGCTGAAAGAGTCATGTTTATTAGTGTGCATGTAGAGTGCAGAGTTGCTCTTTAAGTAAATCACTTAACCCTCCTGGTCTTGTCAGTCTCTTACAGTATAAAACTGGAAATTAGTAGGACCCCGCTGAAAACAATGGGCTCTACCTCAGCTGGGTTATCCTGGGCAAAAAAAGGACTACTGTATAGCAACAAAATAAGGTTAGCTATGTTAAAACACCATACGAGCAGTGAGGCACAGTACTGTACCACTGATCTATTTTATTGCCGCACTTTAATTTTTCTCCAAATAATTCCATAAAAAAGTGGAGCATTCTGCAAAGCGCGGAAAAACTTTCAGACTGCCAAAGATGGCCTTATACTGGAAATGTAAAAATCCACAAGGCCCTGCCAGCAGTGCCCACGTCTGATCCCTTAAGTTGAACTATGAAAATATTTTGGGCTGTATATATTGCTAGATGACGGAGCAGCTTTCTAGCCTTTGGTTCAGAATCTGAAGCAGGTTAGTACGAATAACTAAAGGAGACAAAGACAAGAAAGGTTTCCATTGACTAATTGATGATTAGATTAGCGTGATGTTTGCCCTGAGATAAAGCATTTATTTTTGAGATAAAGCATTTATTTTTCATTGGGTTGGTGGGTCTGGGTAATTTTAAAACCAGATGTTTACTCTCTGTGATGTACCACATTCAAAAATAGCCTAGTTTGTGCAAAATGATCCAGTTTGACCAAACATATAAATGCCAGCCATCTGTAAAGCAAAGAAATATTTGTATTTGTGGAAAAAGGGATATGTTTTAAGATCTCCGCTCAACAACTTTCTGCCACCCTCTCCATTTAATAGTTTTAAACAGTCTCAGAAAAGACAATAACTACCACCCACCTGTTTGAGTTCATGGATCCTCTGGTACTTTTGTAGACTGCCTCTGCAGCCAGCGAATGGCCAAATGACCTGGAAGACCAGTGAGCTGTGGGCACATTAGTAACTCATGCCGAATTGTCAGCCAGTAGCATGTCGTCAGCTTGCTTATGAAAGCAGCAGCACTAAATAAATAACAGTGTCAAGCAACAGGAATGCCCTGTCATTGTGTCAGTCACAGAGGCACAGACACCAAAATAATCCCAAGTGGAAATACTTTTGTAGTTTTTATTTTAATTTAGTTCTGGTTGGGGCATAGGAAACAATCTTTCTATTTCAGAACAAAACTGAGTTAGGAAATAAAAGCAAGTCTGAGACGTGGTTCTTTCTAACATGCATTTATATGTGTGACCTTCACTAGTCAAAATATGCAAATATGCATGAAACAAATCCAAACTAAAAAAAGAAAAGGAAACTTTGGCTAAATTACGTTCTATATGCAAATGCACTTAAAAGATAAAACTAGGTCAGAATGTTGTGGTGGCAGTGTTCTGTGCCATGACTAGGCTGACTTGAGCTCAGGTGTCTCACCCTTGGACAAATGTTGAGCTGGCTGTGTTGCAGGGGTTAGACATTCGACGCCCAGAGATTGAGGGGTGGGATACATACTGTAGCATCTGTGAACTAGGCCTCCTTTGGCCAATAAGCACAACACAGCAGATATGAGAGTTTTGGCCCTAATTGGACTAAGTAGGGGGACATTAGAGAGGAGGTATGAAAAATGTGCAAACAGCAAGAAAAACTAGAGGATGAGAAGACAAGGAAAGCACAAGGGTAGTAGCAAAGTAATATCAGGAGTCAGCTCGAAGGAGGTGTGCCTTAAAGTTAGGAGCCTGGGTAACAAAATCAGTGAGCTCCAGGCACTGATGGATGGATCTTGTGGCCATCACAGAAATGTGGCCACCAGAAAATATTGACTGGGACCTGATGGTACCTGGGTACTCAATGTTTAGTAGAGTTAGAGGAGCAGGTAGAGGGGGAGGAGTAGCCCTTTTTTGTCGAGAATGGTATTGAGGTTGCAGAAAATGGTCACATTAGGGGCAGTAATGGGGAGACAGAGTCTCTGGGGGTGTAACGCAAGGCAGCCTCAAGTGAGAAACTGCACTTGGGGGTGATCTATAGACTACCAGAGCAAGGGGAAGAGAGTGAAAGAGAGCTCAGAGAAGAACTTGAATGAGGGGTGGCAAAGGGAGAAGTAGTGATGGTGGGTGATATGAACCTGCCAGACATCGACTGGGATGCTCCAGTGGTCAGGAGCACTGGAAGTCAGACCTTGCTGGATGCCTTCCCGGACTGTCTACTGGTACAGTTAGTTAAGGAACCTATCAGGCAGACTGCAATTCTCAATGTGGTGCTCACCAAATCGTGGGTGGGAGGAGTTGTGAGAATAGGGAAGCCATTGGGGAACAGTGACCATAACTCCATTTGGTCGAACTGGCCACTGAGTCCAGAAAACCCCAGTCGAGAACTGAAGTCCTTGATTTTTGAATGGCTGACTTCAACAGGCTGAGGGAGCTGGTCAGGGAAAAGTTAGTTAGGATGGACAACAAGAGGGTGGAAGAGAGATGAGGACAATAAAGGGAGCTATTCTTAAGGCATTAATGGGCAGAGTGGGTGGGCCAGGCAGTCCTTAACTGCCATCAAATTCTATCTTTCTGTGTTTCTAAGTTATGCATGAGAATGGTAACCAAAAAGAACAGGTTCAAGGGACTGTACGGTTCTCGGCAAGAGTCAGAGAATTGGTGAAAGCCAAGAAAAAGGCCTTTTAAAAGTACAAAGAAAAGCAGGGGGAGGAGGAATAGGGAGAATATGTGCTGAAAAATACAGAGGCAAAAGGAACGGTTAGGAAGGCAGAAGCAGACACAGGGCTGCGTATTGCAGAGGGGGTCAAAAGCAGAGAAAAAGTTCTTCCAATATACAGTATTAGGGAAAAAAGGAAGAAAGGAAGGAAGGGGAATTGTAAGGCTGGCTGAGGGTTGTAGGGTGATAGAGGAGGGCAGGCAAAAGGCCGCAATCCTTAATGATTAATTTTGCTCAATTTTCACTAGGAGGATGGTGGGTTCTTTCCAGAGAGCGATATCAAAACTGGCACTAAGGGGGTCCCAGGATGAGGCAGTCAATATTTTACAAGAGAAAGGATTCAGAAAGAGCTGGCAGGCCTAAAGACAGAAATGGCCCCAGGAGGAAAGAGAGGTAAGGCCTCATGACTAGATGAGTTGCATCTGAGGTTACTCAGGTTGCTGGCAGCAGCACTGGCTGAACTCTGGTAGGTCTGTTCAACAGTTCACTGAGGACAGGGGTAGTTCTGAAGGATTGGAGGATGGCAGACATACTTATGCTCTGTTAAAGGGGGGGGACAAGGAACAAGCAGGGAACCACAGACCTGTCAGTTTTACCTCTACTGTAGGGAAGCTGATGGAGTCACTGGTCAAAGAGAACCTCATGGGCTACCTGGAGAGCAACAGTCACCGGAATAGTAAACAACACGGATCTGTGGCAGGGAGGTCTTGTCAGACGAACCTGATAGTTTTCCTTAAGTGGGTGATGGGGGAATTGGATAGTGGCCATGCTGTGGAGTCACTCGACTTTGACTTCAGCAAGGCTCTCGACTCAGTGCTTCACAGATGCTTGCTGAAGAAGATGGGGAGCTGGGTACTGCTAAGGTCATAGTAAACTGGGTAGGTAATTGGCTAATGGGGAGGCAGTAGAGGGGTTGTGGTCAACAGGGTCAAATCAGAAGAAAGGGAGGTTCAAGCAGGGTACTACAGGGATCTGTCCTGGGTCTAGACCTCATCAGCAACACTGGTAAGGGAAAGCAGAGCAGGTTGTATCTCTTTGCAGATGACACTAAGCTCTGTGGGAGGGTGGATAGCGATGAGGGGATCGGGGGAATACAGGATGACTTACAAAAGCTAGAGGGGTGGTCTAAGGTTTGGCAGTTGAAATTCAATGCCAAAAAGTGAAGGTAATGCACCTAGGGAACAAGAACCCCAGGACAGAGTACTGGATGGGTGGGGGTGAGACTTAGCACTACGGCTTCAGAATGGGACCTTGGAGTTATCAGCAGTGGCTCCCTCAAACAACTACGTTAGTGCAACATGGCATATAACAAAGTGAGTAGGGTGCTGGAATGATTTGGGAGGGCTATTGATCGAAGAAGGGAAGAGGTAATACTTTTCCTATATAGATCCTTAGTGAGGCTACACCTGTAGTACTGCACTCAGTTCTGGAGTCCTCTCCTCAGGAAAGATAGGGATAGGCTGGAGAAGGAGCAGCACAGGATAACGAAAATGATTCCGTGCTAACAGGGCAGGTCCTATGAGTGCCTCAAGGCACTGAACATGTACTTGCTAGGGACCAGAAGGAAGAGGGGAGATATGATAGAGACCTTCAAGTTCTCAAAGGAACTAACAAGATGAACTGCGGGGGGCTATTTAGCTTGAATACAAGTTTGAAGTCATGTGGACATGAGTGGAAACTGACAGGAGGGTGGTTCAGGAGGGACAAGAGGAAGTATTATTTTACAGAAAGGGCGGTGAAGCCATGGAACAGTGTACCACCAGAAGTGGTGGGTGCCAAAACTGTTGTTGGTTTCAAGCACAGTTGGGACAGAATGAAGGGCATAGTGGTTGCTTGCAGTGGCAGAGACTGGGAGGAGAATGGGGAGAAGGTTGGGGAGGATTAGAACATTGAGGGGGACAGTAGGTCCCAGGGCTAAATAGGGAATTTGGGCGGATTAGATGGACCATTGAATTTTTACTGCTGTCATTGTCTATGTTTCTATGTCAATCAAATGACATTAGCTTTAACAGCAAAGGCAGAAGTCCCCCTGCCTGCTTGTCTGTCCTGGAGGACAAGAAGTGACTATGATGACCTATATCAGGGTAGTTGACAGGGTGAAACCCAAGGAAATAGGTGTGTGGCTGCCCACCCATTAAAATTAGAATCTAAAAATTATTAAGACAGAGAATTTCCTAGACTAACAGCATTCTGCTACTTTGACTTGAACCACTGCCATTCAATATGAAACAGTTGCCTTACACATTTCCACAGACTAATTAGTAGAAACCAATTACTTATCAAGCTGGAAGTAGGAAAAAAAGTCCACAACCACACTGGTCCTTGCAAAACTAACCTCCTCTGATAGCATATCTTTTATTGGACTAACATAGGTATTGTGCTTGGATATTATAGGACAGCGTACACAAGTACATTAACCCTCTCCATCCAATAGGGGGAAGTGGTGTTGCCAGAAATCCAAAACAGATCCTGGGGTATGGGGATCTTGGGACATTATGGGCTGCTTGCCAATAGGGGGAAGTATATAGTAGGACTACTGGGAGGGTATAGGAACCCCAGGTGGATTTCCTATCTAGAGAAACAACCCGATTGCCCTCGGGCCTCTGGTCAGGTCCCCCAAAGATATTAAGGGAGACCTTGGTTGGGGGACAGGGATTGACCTCAGGGAGGTGTCTATGTAGACAACTCAACATCCAAAGAAGCAGTCAAGGCCCTGGCAGGAAGAAAATCTGCCAGACGAGGTAGGAGATCTGTCTCCAGCATGGACAAGATGGCCCAAGGTTGGTGGGCACCTCGGCACTGCTGCAGCTGTCCAACTCTGCAGGAAGATGACCTGCGAGGTCATGGTAGCTGGCAGGGCCTGGGTTCACACACAGCTGTGTGTGGCTGCTTGCCAAATGATGCCCCTCTCACACTAGGTTACAGAAGTAAAGGCATGTGACCATGCATGCAGGCACTGGGCGCCTGATCACTTTGCCTTGAAACCCAAATGTGTAAATACAGCGATATATAAATCAGGGCATCTGTGGTATGTGCCTTTGGGGTAAAAAAGCCTGACAGAACATGGGAAAAGGAACTAGTTTCTTACCCTCCCAGCAGGCATTCATAGTGCGGCTGTAGTGACCCCAGAATCAGAGTGGGGTAATGGGAGGCAGCAGATCCTTGAACAACTTAACATTAGTGTGCCAGTTTTGTATTTTTCAGTCCTACAGGGTCTTACCTAACACTGCAGGTTTAATGTTTCTTACAGTACAAATGCCTCCCAGTCTTTTTTTAACTTGGAAATAAAGAACCCTAAAAGAGACAAAATAACACTGCACATTGGTTCATAACATGTTGCCTCCTGTTTGTTATCTTTTTGGTTTTCCAGGTCACTTAGATGTCAGAGAAGTTAATGGCAACTAATTCACATCAATCCCTTTCTTGTGCAGAATAATCTTTCTGCTGACAAAGAAAGGCCTACTTCCAAACTGGCGCCAGCCATGCAGCTAGTTGTCCGCAATTCTCATAGATGGATTCACAGGGACAATGACTGTGTTTGCTTTAACTGAACAGCTCGTGTGAGTCTCGGTGGTCAAGTACTGTTTACACGTTTATGCACAACCTCCCTACACAAACGTGGAATTGGAGGGTTTCATTTTCTCTCGGAGAGCACTACCCTGTAGCCTCTTTATAATGCCCTTCACTGGCAGGCTATCCCTTGCGTAATGATACAGTACCCTAGCTCCGACTCCAATGAGCCCTGTAAATTATCTGCCTCTTTAAAACAAGCACCTTGCTATACTACCAGACAAAATGTTTGACTCTCAGGAATAACCTTTGATTCGATAGGATGTGTAAAAATAAACAGATTGGATGCTCACATGCAAACAAAAAACAAACAAACCAAAAAGATCTGACTCCAGAGTACACAGTATTCAGAGGCAAAAACATCAGCAACCAAGTTCTATCCCCCCCCCCATGCTCCCAGACACACTTGAAGGCAAAGTACTCATTCCAATGTGTTTTTTCTTGGAGAAAGTGTTAAATAATGACAATGCTCAGTCAGTGCAACAGCTCAGACACTGGCACTGAGATGGGGATCTGCTGCTACCTGACATACGCTGTGACTACAAAACCCCATTTTCAGGGATCTGGGGTCAGTCTGAGGGGATGTTGCAGTAATGAAGACCACCACTTCATTATCAACTTTGGAGGTTGCTTGATGTATGCATGTGAGAAACACATGCTCCACAGAGAAGACAGGACAGGATAAAGAGGAATGGAGCATGTATGTGTGTATCATCAGTGCTATACACAATGCTCTTCAACGTCTCACTCTGATAGGATACCACAGGGAAACTATACCTTTAGGGAGATCCTGTTTTGCTACTTCAGTCAAATGATGGTTTGTTGTCGGGAATCCGAAAAGGTCACACTGCAAAGATTTTTTGCTTCTTTCTGCCGACCGTTTTAGACTCTTTTTATTTATGCTCAAAAATTAAACTCTCTGCATTCTTGAGTATTTCTGTTTATTGTTGAATTTTACCTTTGTCTTTGCTTAACTTGTATCTGTTCATTGTCTAATTTGTATTCTATATATCACCTAATTTATAGTTCTGAATATTTGCCTAATTATACGTTTCGGTAAATTTTGCCCCATGCTTCCTTTTCCTCAGGTTGCACCAAGAGGCAAGCTTTGATTTAGTGTGTATTTCTCAGATAAAAGTTTTAAATAAACAAAATAAAATTTACTGTGAACTGGAGGCTTCTGCTCAGCTAGGAGATTTAAAAAAGGTGTGTACTACAGGTTTGGCCACAGCTAGATTCAAAAGCCTGTATACTGTGTGTGCGTGTGCATGAGTGTGTGTGTGTGTGTGTGTATGTGTGTGTGTGTGTGTGTGTGTGTGTGTGTGTGTAAAGATACCTCACGAACAATGTGCCCCACCAAGTGGCACCAGATGACAATGCACTGATTGCACTACTATATGGAGACCCTGGTTCAGTCTGTGACCAGGGGTTTAGGAGAAATGAAGAGGCATAATACTCTGACCTGGGGAGAGGGGTGCAGATTAATCTGCTTTATCATCACCTCTTGTGGTGGGACCTCAGATGGCATTGATGACACGGGTAATACACTGACCATGCAATGTCAGCCATCCCCCAGTCTACAGGAATAGTACCCTGGATTGCCTCCAAGTTTGGGTGGTAGGAAGGCTTCTGTGTCCAGTTTTGGAGACTGCACTTTAGAAAGGACAGAGATAGGCTGGAGACCATGCAGAGAAAGGCGACCAAGGTCTTCAAGGACTCTCGTACAAAGAATGCCTTAAAGCACTAAACATGTACTCACTGGATACTAAGATGGTAAGATGGGGGGATATGATTGAGATGTTCAAGTTCTTGAGAGGCTTTAACAAGCTGCCCTACTCAGATTTATTCAATAGGGTAACCACTAGAGGGCATGACTGGAAGCTAGTGGGAAGGTGCTTCAGGAGGGATCTAAGGAAGTATTATTTTATGCAAAGAGTTGTGAATCCATGGAATAACCTGCCTGCTGAGGTGGTAGGTGCAAGGATTGTGGTAACATTTAAGCTGGGGTGGGATAGAACAAAGGATCAAGTAGTAACCACGGGATCTGGAAGAGACAAAAGCCAAGTTGGGGGGGTAGATCCCAGGACCTGTAATGGGTCTTGGAATCTCTTGGGCAGACTAGATGGACCTTTGGTCTCCTTCTGCCATCACTTTCTATGTTTCTATGTTTCATGGGAAGGGGGGAAGAGAATGGCTATACCCTGCATGGAAATTGGCACTGGCACCCTCCCCCAATCTCAAGACTGGATGTGTTTCCCCTGAATAAACTGTGCCCTGTGAGCCAAAACGGTCTAAGCTATGGGAGTTCTGCAGCATCAGAGGATCTAGACTGGAGTCCCAGAGGGGTCAATATCAGTATCTGGAGAAGTAAACACCTGAGATAGGGCAGTGGAGGAGTGGTGGCTGCTAGGGGGAGATAAACAGAATAGGAAAAAAAGAAACCAAAACTTATACAATGCATCCCCTCATGCAACTCTGCTAGACCTTTTGCCCGTTTACCCTAGAACTGACATCTATAACCATCCTACTTCATAACAGGCAAGGGATATTTCAGACCTGAGCTTATACACTGTGATTTAAAAATGCCTGACATCCCAGACGAACCCTGGAGAGAGAAAAACAACTGCAGCAGTAGGCCTGCTTCAACTCAGCATTCAGCTTTCACAAGTTTTCCTGAACCTCAACTATTGTGAAGGCAAGAGAGGAATGCATACGCTCTATTTCGAGGGCAGAAATGTGATGCCACTGCACTGAAGTAACAGCTGCTCACATGATCCCCAGACTCGGTTGGTGTTCTAAAGCCCACCAGCTGGCACACATGACATCTTTAACAGGGGCTTAGCCCCACCCTTGGAAACACTGAAAGCATTTTAAAAATGTCTCTCTTAAAATATTTGTTCTATTTAAAAAAAAAATGTGAATAAGCTAAAACCCGGGTCTGGCTATGGTCTGGGAAACTAGCTATAGCTGCAGCTCTGACTGCTGTAGTCACAAACTGGCAGTTTCTGGGCATTCATCCAGTGCCTGAGATCAGACTGACAGAGGTCCCTACGTGAGACTGAAAACAGAATAGACTACAACTTGGAAAAAAAGCCAAAGCTGGTAAATTTCCTGACTGGCAGGTTCAATTATCATGGCTTCTGGAACTCTGACAGTGATGTCTCCATGCAAGTACATACACACACCTTTGGTGATACTGATTTGGAGGCCTTTCTATACACTCAGTGTAGTAAAGATTTATTGTTACTTCAATAAAATGTTTATCTCCTTTCCCTGCCAGCCCCTATGTGGACAACCTTCCCCACCCCAGTCACTCACCATCTCTGGGACTTACCCAATGCTACCGTGACTTGCTGTCGTGGTGGGGTCAGGGAAACTGGCCTTTACCCCCCACCACCAACGCAGGATTCAGTGAAGAGCCCTGTCATTGGTGCAAGGTCTGTGGGAGAGCCATCTCCTGCTCCATCAGGATGTATTTCCTCTATTGTTTGCCCCAGGGACTTTGACACGCAATGACTTGAAGTATCTGTCAATGTCCCTTACCCTTCTAGGCCTCCCATTTGCTGTGACACCTAGTTTGTACTAGGTGCCAGGTGCACAGCAGTAGGCGGGGTCTCCCCAACCCCAGGATAGGACAGCAGTCCACCAGTGCTCAGTCCTTCCTCTCCCCAGCCAATTCCAGGTGACTCAAATTCACTCTCAAAGCCTGGTCACTGGGGTTTAGGCAGTAGTGCTATCACCATGTTCCCAGGCCGGCTGATTTATTATTGTTCTGTAATTATATCATTTCCCAGGATAGTCCAGCTGAGGTATTACCTCTCATTTTCAGTGGGGTCCTGCTGTTAATCATTTCTACAGCTGGGTGAACAGAAACTCAGCGAGATTAAGTGACTTGCCCACACAGCATGCAAGTGGCTCTGGTGGGATTTGATCCTGGGTCTTAGCCAGTTCCCAAGACGATGTTCTAGCCATGAATCCATGATTTCTCTTCTGAACTCTATATGGATATGGAGCATAAGGCAGATGAAAGTTGGGGCTGAAGTAAATATTCCTGCAGCAAAATCTGTCTGTTAATACAAATTTCAAGTTGTGAACAAATAGATGAAACATCATCAAGACACACTCCATGGGCCCGATTCACAAAGGGAGACACAGGGCTTGCACCATGTCCTACGCTAGACCCGTTGGTCAGCACAGCTGTGCCAACCTCTTTGCCACAACCTGCGCCCAATTTAAGAAAATCGGATGCCTTTGTGACACTTTTTCTGATTTACATCAGCTTGCTCCAAATATTTGGGGCAAGTCGCGTAAAAAGGGTACCCAAGATTGCCTCAATTTAAGCCGTAAAAAGCTGGTCTAACTTATGGCAAATGGCACATGGGATCAGGAATCACGATCACCAGCTGGGGAATGCTGCAAGGCCCATGTGTCATATGTTTGGTGCGCCCGGGGCTTGCAACATTCCTTTGACTTTTGTGGCTTGGGCCCCACATCTCCATAATTCTGTTTAAATCAGGATTTACTTCTTGTGCAGATGGGGACAAACTGCCCCAGTATGACCTGTCTACAAGTTTAAACACACACACACACACACACACACACACACACACACACACACACACACACACACGCACTCACACACACCCTGTATGACCTGTCAACAAGTTTAAACATACACACATATGCGCACGCACACACACACATATACACTTACACACATGCACTCATGCAGAGTAATTTAAAGTTGGATGGTCTCTATGTCCATCATGTTTGCCCCCCCCCATTATAATCTAGGATGAGTCCCCAGACTCTAATTCATAGAGATTATGCACTAATTCATAGTAGCTCCATACTCCCCATACCCACTCTAATGCTGTCATACTATCAGTAACTATATATATATATATATATATATATATATATATATATATATTTATATATATATATATAAAACTATATATGTTGTATTTGCAGGTCAGGCAAGACTGAGAGCTAGTAAATCAATACAGTAAATATGAGGTGGTTGAAGCCTTTGGCTTTATAAACTATCTAGCTTTATGTTTTGGGCAAGTTAACTACATTCACAAAGAGAAATGACTACATGGGTTAGTTCTTCTTCTGCCCCCTCAGTGGCAGAGATCAGTCATATGAGCTGTGTACACCGTTTTAATACTCAGTGCTCAGACACTGATTGACCTTGCTTAGTGTCTGGAGTATTCAATGCAATACACTGCCTGACCTGACCTCAAGGATAGTTGCAGTCTTGTGGCATATATCAATTACATGTACATGTATACTCTTAATATATATAATATGGTGAAACATATAGTGTAGCGTGGTGTCATGCAAACTCCCTCATAGCTTAATCCTTAACCTGGAAGCTGACATGTCTAAATTCCAGGCTGTAACCCTCATTAACACTGTGACTTGGAATGGGTGAAAGGCTCTGGAAAACTAGAAACCATCCAAACATCAGTCTTGCTAAACTAAATGTTTGGCACATGTTGGCCCTGTCCACATTTGTGATAACATTTTGGTAACAGTTTTAAAACCATTTTCCGAGCTTACCATGTTGCTGTGTCCACACTTGTAGGAACTGTGTTTTGGCATAATTATGCGCCCATCCACATTTCCTGCAATGAAAGTGTGTTTAAACATGCTTTCCACACTTTGGCCGGCAGGTTACGCTAGATGATGTCCTCCGTCCCACTGTGCATGAGGAGGATCAGCAGCAGGGAACATGGATAAGTCTCCCATGCACACTAGTAACTTGCAACATTTTTCTCTTACAACATTTTTAAAACTATGTTAAAACCCTGATTTTATCAGGGTTTAAACACAGTTTTGAGACATGGTTCAGTAACGTTAGCAGTGTGGACGTGAAACGTGTTTCCCAATTTTAAAAAAGTTACAGGGTACCAGTAACATTTTAAAATCCCTAGTGTGGATAGGGCATTTATGTTTTAGTTTAATTTAGATGTTTCAGATTGAATTCCAGATATTCAGACTGGAATTAAAATGCAGTATGTAAAACCTGTCTTACATCAGATGAATCCAAACATCTGGACATTCACCAGTGATTGACAGTGACCTCACTAGCAGATCACAATCTCCAATTTCGGCATCAGGAGGACTTGCAAGCCACCAACAGATAAAGATATGTATTACAAATGGTATTTCTTGCCCTCTTCTTTAGGGTAGGCGTAATAAAAAAGAACTAACAAATGATATTTCTTGGGTCAGCTTGCTGTGCTAGCAGTCCTGCTTTGCTTCCTGTGCCCAGGACATTCCTGAGGGCTGACAGTAAGAGAACACCTCAAAGCATGCTCTTCTCATCATTTTGGTGGGGGTGGGGGGTGGGAAGGGTACCAGTCTGTAGCACTGCCCCTGTTGTTCTAGAAAGCATGTCACTTACAGAAACTGTGACATTCAAGACATATGCGGATGGGCATGGATCAGGTCTCCACCATGGAAGTGAGTAGGCAGGGAAAACAGGGAAAGAAGTAGAATCAAATTGTGCATGATACATGTTGGACCTCACCTCTGTTAAAGCTTGTTAGGTCACCTAGTCCCTCCATCAATTTTGTTTTCCCCTTAATCAGGGCAAAAGGGACTGCACTGGAGGTGGTGAGCTTGGTGGTAGGAGAGCTGATGGGAAACTGAGTACCAGAAGGGCACTTGGGACCAAATTCCAGGACTCCTAAAGAAGTGGTAGAGAACCACGTGAGAGGAGTAAGGAGGTCTGGGGCCTCAAGGAAGAGAATAAAAATGTTACTTCTTCACTGTCAGTAGCTCATTTGTTGAGAAACAAAGAATTTATCCATGTGCTTTTCAAGGGACATTGTCAACCCACATCAAAGAAAGGTGGTTCACTCATAAGGCCCATGGGTGCTCAACACCAGTCAGTACAGCTAACACAAAGTGACACCGCACTCACCTCTCTCCACAGTGTACTGTACTGTAAAGAAAGCACAGAGTCCCAGTTATATTTCAGTCCTCAGGTTTTAGTGTGTAAAAAGTTTGTGTAATCAACTGTTGGCAAAAAGCCAGATACAGGGATAAATGATGAGCAGATTCTGAGATGTCAGCTGTTCTAATGATTTCACACTGTAAACTCTGGCATTTCTGACAAATACTTCTATGCAATACAGTGTGGGGATGGGAGTGCTGTCTCCCTTTCTTTTACAGACACTGTCAGCCTCAAATTATGATTGTTCACCTTCTACATACTATGCTTTTTTGGTGGGTTGTTCAGTATCTCCTTCCTTTTCTTAAAAACTCTTAGGCTGCCAGAAGATTTAGAATGCACAGGTTTTTAGGACAGAATATTATGTTGGCGGCAGCCAAAACAAATGTGTTCCCCATATTGGTGTGTCACACCATAACTTGTTTTCCACCCTTGATCTAGTCCCACTGTAACCTTCTTGACGGAACACACTCTAAACAGTCTAGCCATTCACAAAGCAGTGGGATGAGACTACCGTATCATGAGTGGCTGGACGATTTGTGGATGTTCCTATAGTTCAGGAATGATACACTGCAGTATGAGGAGTACAAGGACTCTAAACACGATTAAACACAAGTGTGGTTTTCAGTTTTACTAGGAGGATGGATAGCAATGAATCTCTATCTGTCTATATCAACAGATTCTGTGTAAAGTGAACAAGCATGAAGTCTGCATTTCCAACTACCATAGAATAATATGAGATCAAAGGGTTAACAGTATGACTTTAAGATTGACTAGATAGATGTGATACTGATTAAGAAAACCAATCAAATACCTAAATGAGCTGGTGCTGTCCTTAAAGACCTAATACTGCAGCCTCAGAAACTACAGGCAGAAAATGTTATTCATTTTTAAAAGTAGTCTGTGGTTACTTTTTAGTTGTGAAGTTTTTTTCCATTTGCTCATTAGGTTTTCTACTATACACGATAGTATTAGGTGTGATATGAAGGGCACATATCTAGTCTGATAGTATCAGGTGTGATAAGAGCACACATCTAGTCTGATAATATCAGGTGTGATAAGAAGAGCACACATGTAGTCTGATAGTATCAAGTGTGATAAAAGCACATATCAAGTCTGATTGTATCAGGTGTGATAAGAGCACATATCTAGTCTGATAGCATCAGGTGTGATAAGAAGAACACATATCTAGTCTGATGGTATCAGGTGTGATATGAAGAACACATATCTAGTCTGATGGTATCAGGTGTAATAAGAAGAGCACAAATGTAGTCTGATGGTATCAGGTGTGATAAAAGAGCACATATCTAGTCTGATAGTATCAGGTGTGATATGAAAACAAGAGCACATATTTAGTAGTACTCCTCTTCCTACCTCATTAGCATTGTGACCTCACCCACTGTGGCATCACAAGTGACAGATCTTGCAACAGGTGATTGGCTCAAGTTAGTCACCTGTGATGTCACAGCCAGTGAGGTAACAAATGTTGATAATGTATAAGGAGGAATAGAACTAGCTATGTCAGCCTCCAGGTACTGTACTGTACTGTTCCACACATCATACCAAGTATTGTCAGGTAGAAAGTCTTCTAATTAGCAAAAAGGAAAATAACAACATTCTTCACATGTAAAAAGTAATAGTTTACTATTTTTGAAAGTTAATATTATTTTCAGACAGTACACTAGCTCTTTAAAGAGCTAGTACCCTGCCTGAAATTCATAATAATTTTTAAAAGATGCCACTTTTACTTTTATATCAAGTACCCATTCTTTTTTATTTTGCTAATTACAAAATTTTTTACTTGGCAGTAGTAGGAGTGACGTGTGGTAAAGCACTCTGCCAGACAGCTGATGTATGGTAATATTCCCCAATCTCCTCAGCATTGTGACCTCACTGATCGTGGCATCACAACTGAAAAAGAAGAGCCAATTGCCTGCTGAGAGGTTAGTCATTTGTGGTGTTGCAATGCAGATGAGGTATGAAGGGGAACAGAACTAGATATATCAGTCTCCAGGTGAAGTACTGATCTTGACTTCACACCCTAATACTGTACTATCGGATAGATAACCTTCTATTGAGCAAACATAAAAAAAAAAAATACTTCAGATAACAAATGTAACATTTTCTGTCTGCTGTTTTGGCACTCGTAGCTCTTTAATTTTCCTCAGTAATATAACTTCTGTAACGGACCCTGCCAGCTAGACAGGGGTAGCCTTCAGATTTGTAATACTGCAATTTTCATGGGACTGAAGTTCAAAGTTAGCTGAGTTGGGCCTACAGTATATCCAAGAACCAATCTTCTAATCAGTTTGTTTCAAATCAGATGTTGGTGAACACTTACGTACAGTACTTTACGCTGTTGAGCTGGGTTTGGGAACTAGCCTGGGATGATTGGGTGCAGCTGGGAAGGGGGGGAGAGGATTGAGTGTCCTGGTGGATACTCTTCTCCTCCTCCAGGGAGGTAGAGCTGCATTGCCTCGTTCTGTTACTGCCACCTGGAGGAGTACAGGTAATGGTGCAATGGACAAGACATAAGGGAGGGGAAGACACTGTGGAACATGTGGTAGGATGCATGCATGTGTGCATTTCTGGTGGGACAATAGTTCTAGTGCTAGCGTACCCATGTTGAAAGGAAAAAACAGCAGCTTGGCGGGGGGAACTATTGCATGGTGCCTATTGTATTGTGTGCTATTCATCCACCATAACCTACTTAGCTGTTTGGTGCAGTCTTGTTCAAACCACCATAACCTACTTAGTTATTCGGTGCAGCCTTGTTCCCCTCCCTTTTTGATACCTCAGCCTCCTCTCTATCTGGGTGAAGCCCGCATCCCTCCTGATTGCTTATTTTAGGCTTCCTCCCTATCTGGGTGAAGCTGCATCTCACCCTTTTATTTATTTTAGATCTCCTCCCTTTTTGGATGAAGCCTTCTCCCCCTCCCATTTTAAACTGTCTTCCTCCCTTTCTGGGTGAAGCTTACACTTCCACCCTACAAATCTGGCAAAGTTCAGGGTGACAACTACTTCCTGTTCCTGCACTATGCTGCTCCGGACACTTTCACTCATCCCCCTACTATTTAGTCTCTTCAATCTCCCCATTTACTCATCCCTGCCTTCCTCCCTTCACCTCTTCCTCCCTCACCCACCTTTCCTACCTCCAGTCTCCCAACACTATCCCATCCCCCCCCGTGCATCCTGGGTGTAGTCTCCTCCTTCCCTTTGGCTTCATCTCAAAGCTCGCTGGTGCCTCATTCCCTCTTACCACCTCTTCCCCTTCCACTCCCTTCTTGTCTTCTCCAGACAAATGACTCATAGGCTCCCTCAAGTTAACTTGTCTCCTTGCTGCTGACAGTAGCAAGTGATATTTACAGTAGCTCAATCCTGGCTCTGCTCTGCCTGCTCCCTCTCACCTCCCCAATGGACTGAGAGTCACTCTTGTAAATATACAAAGCCTCCTCCCCAAGCTTGACCATCTGCAACCACTTATGGTTAATCTCAAACCACATGTGTTGGTGAACTCAGAATCTTGGCTCTCCCACAAAATTCCTGATACCTCCGTTGCCATCTCCAGGTACATAATCATCTGGCAGGATGGTGCAAAGAGGGGCAGAGGAGTTACAATCTGTCTTGCCTGAAGTGTCCAGTTCGAGCTTATGCTCTCCACCACCCCACCTCTGCCAATGAGATGCTCCTCCTCTACACCCCCTCTCAGTCTCCTTATTCATAGCTGGAGTTACTGCTGTTCTGGCATGTCCCCACCTTCAGCCACTGAGTTCCTCACTAACATTTCCTCCCATGCTCCTCTTGTGAGTTATTCATCCTTGGTGACTTTAATCTCAGTTGTCTCTCTCTCTCTCCCTCTCTGAAGAAACTATGCCAAAACATAAAGTATTGACAGTCTTTTCCAGCTGAACACTGACCCTGCCCAGCAGTATAATAAATCCCTCAACCACTCCCTCCTGGACTTGGTCCTGTCCTCCCACTCCCACTGTACTGTGGATGTTGGTACCCTCCCAGATGTCCTCAATGACCACCACATGGTGTACTGTGTGCAGAATTCATCATCCAAAAGCCTCCCTTGTATTCATCCAGATATGGTCCTTCAGGTCGCTAATACCTGTCCTCCCTTTATGGTGACCTGGTGACTACTGACTTTTCTTCCATCTCCACAGCCAGCAACATAAATTCTGCCCTCCAGTTGTTTAACTCCCCATTCATGTCTGTCTAGGATCAACATGTCCCCCTCCTTAGAAAAACCTGGGGCAGAGTTTCCTACCTTCCATGGATGTCAGCAAAGTTGCTGGCCTGCCTCTGTGCCTGAGACCTTGCCTGGCAGACCCACAAGTCCACTGGCTGTCCTGCCAATGTAGTCAAGTACCGGACCCTTTATAATGCCTTTATCAGAGCTAAAGTGAACAAAGGCAGCTCCACCACTGATGTGCCCGAAGTTCAAACTGTATAACTGAGAACTGCAAAATCCAGCACCATCCATGGAGAATAATGTGACTGCTATTTTATTGCACATAAAAATGCATATGAAAGGCTCAGACTTATGTAAAGTGTACAGCAGGCCCCAAACGAGACACCAGCAAATGCTTAAAACCCTGATTGGTTTTGCATGTTTGTGCTTTGTCAAAGAGAACCCATTGCACACATAGTAGCCATTTAAATACCCCCACATACCCAGAAGTGCAACTATACAAAATTGCATAACTAAAACTGGATAAATGCAGTATAGAAAATCAAAACACAAAACACAGAAAATTACGAAGAATATCAGGAATGAGTATGTTGTCACCTCTGCTTACAACTCCTTCTTCATCTCCTATGCTTGCTCCCTCCTCTCCTCCTCCTCCCCTCTCCCTTACCTCCACCACCTCTCCACCCTTCTCCTTCTTTTTCTCTCCTACCATTCTTGCTACATTACTTAAGGTACTCTTGGCTCTAAACCCCGATAAGGGTGAGAGCCCTGATGGCTGTGACCCCAAACTCCTGCATCTCTCCACCCATGACATTGATCTCTTTATCACCTACTTTTTCAGTCTTTCCTTTTCCTTAGCTTTCATCACTGATACTTGGAAACAGACTATAGTCCTCCCTTTCCCAAAGAAGGTGACTCCATCTCTCCTGGGAACTACTACCCCCCCCACCCTGGCTAAGGTCCAGGATCACAGTGTTCTCTTCCAGCTCTTCCTCTTGCTTGACTCATCCTCCTTCACTTCTTCCAGTTTGGCTTCTAAAGTCCCACTCCACTTCCAACTCCCTCCTTCATCTCACTGACTCATTTCTATCTGGTATGGATCAGGGCCTGATTACTGCTGCCATCTTTGCCAACTTGTCCAAAGCCTTCAACACTGTCACACACACCCTCCTCCTGAACAATCCTAAGGCAGTGGGGTTCTTCTGCTCCTACCTTGAGAGTAGGTCTCAAGCTGCCCAAATTGGTGATTCTTTATCCCCCCACTCCCTATTTGGTCAGGCATGCACCAAGGATCTGTACTTGGCCATATACTTTTCTCTATTTTCCTAAATGACCTCCTCACTATCTGCTCCTCTGTATTCATCCATATGTAGCCTGATAATATGGTTCTCTTTACCTCAGACTCCTCTGCCCCTGACCTCATGGCCCAGCTCCAGCTGGACTTTACTAACATTCAGCTCTGGTTCCTGGCTAATCAGTTGACCCTCAGTGCTAAGAAAACTGCCTCTATGACCTTTGGCACTAGGCAGATGCTCTTCAGGCTCAATCTTCTCCCTTCTTCCACACCCTTGCTTGGCAGTGATTAAGGATGTTCCCTGGCAGGACCATCACCTCACTTTCTCAGTGCATGTGGATGCCATCTACCAAAAGCTACACCCAAACTTGGTGCATTTTACAGGAGTAAAGGGAGTATCCTGCTTCCTGCCTGGTGAGAAATCCTATGGAAGATGATTGTCCCAATCTTTAACTATGGTGACATTATTTACAGTGCTGCTCCCATGTCTACGATAGCCAGATTGGATCCTATCTTTCACTCCTTCTGCCGCTTTGCACAAGACAGTCTTCCCACACCCACCACTGTTCACTGTACTTCTCCCTCTCCTTACCTCCCTTGTGGCCAGATGCCTCGCTCATTGTGTCTCCTTTATCTCTAAATTCTGGTTTGGCTCCTTCCCCTCTTATCTTATGTCCCTCGTCACTTCCCCATCTTACTCCCTTTACAGCTCTAGCTCCTGCTGTCTCACCGACCTCCATATGATATCCTCTGCTGATCAAGCTGCCTTCTACTTCCCCAAACTAGGGGTCTCTCTCTCTCTCTTTCTCTCTCTCTCTCCCTTACTATCTTCTCTGGCCTCTCCCCGTACTCTTCTAAATCTCTCCTCCATGACTTCTCCACTCACTCCTAAGACTGCCTGATACTGAGCCCTGGGCTAGTGCCTGCCACCCTCCATTCTCTGCTCCTCCTTCACCCTGCACCCTCATTAGTGCAGCTCCTTTGTTCATCCTCCTCAATTTCAATCTTAACACCCACCATAAACACTATATTGCATATTGCACATTGCTAAGTGTTCTCCCTCAGCACTTCACTCATCTTAGTGCCCCCCCCCCTACACAGAGGGCTGGATTTTCAAGGGGCTCGTAGTCTGATGAAAGGCACATCAAACAACCACCTTGCATCAAATCCAGGTGCACCAAACACTGTGTGCAGTATTTTGCAAGAAAAGTGTTCTGCGTGGCACAGTCCCCCAGCATGATGTGAGAGATCTGCTGCATCAAAAATATGGTGCATGGCCAAGCCAGTGGTGCTGAGGGCTGAGGCACTGGATGCCTTACATCATGCTGTGCCAGTGACCCATGTTCAGTAATGAGCACGGGCTGTCGGGGGTCATCAGGGTCAGAGAAGGATTCAGCATCTGAGGGACTGCTCTCCTTCTCTGGGGAGGGGGAGACACCAGTGGTTGGTGCCTATTGGCCCCTATTGGTGCTGGAGGGCAGTGTGCTGATGCTGAAACAAGGGGGCAGAGATGAGGAAGACATCTGGAGGAGCACGTGCAGACTTGTGCATGCTCCCTCCACTGACATTCTCACACGCTGTTCTCTGCAGGGAGTAAAATATGAAAATACTGGAGTCCTCACCCTGGATGATGACGGTTCCCCTTCACAGCATGACTGGGAGGGCACCTCCCCTGAACTGGATCCGGACTATGATGCAGGGGACGAAAATGACTCAAGCTGACTCCAAAAGATGATTCATGGAGCAAGAGTGACTCAAGCTGAGTCAAAAAGATAATGCATGGGGTGAGAATGACTCAAGTTAAGTCAAAAAGATGATTACTGCATGGGCAAGAATGACACAAGCTGAGTCATAAGATAATATATGGGGTGAGAATGACTCAATCTGAGTAAAAAAATATAGCAGATAAAATGGCCTAGGCAATGGCATTTTCAGCCCCCAAAATGCACTATACTAGTGAAAGAGGAATACTGGCTCTATAACCAAACCTCTTCAGGATTTATCCTCTTGTTTGTATGCTCCAGTGTAAGTTAGAAACGTTCTATATAGTCTAACAGCAGCATACATCTTATGCACAAGGACAGGACCTACATTCTGTGATACTTCCAATCAAGGGATGGAGCATCATTTCTGTGACACAGATATCCCTTCTGACATGGCGTAGGCATTTTTTTGACACAAGCATGGCACAAGCCAGTCTGGTGCATGAAGACCTGTTTTTGATACAAGTACCATTAGAAAATTGGAACTGATGCAAGTTTTGTTACAGCTTGCTCCTTGCATCATTTATTTTAGATTTAAACACCATGTGTAATTCTCTGGCCTTTGAAAATTCAGCCCAGAACCTTTTTCCTTTGTACAATTATTTATTACTAATGTTTGATGTGTATTACCTTTATTTGTATGGTTTGTAATGTTTGCACTTCTGTACATCATTTCTGTTCAATTTTCCCTCTCCCTCCTTTTCCCCAGGACACATAGCTGATGCCTGTTCAGTATGTCTTTCCTGGTCAAACTTTTAAATTATAAACCAATCAATCAATCTGTAAGTGAATAAATACATTATAACTGCAGGGAAAATTCCCCTTGCCAGAGCTCCATACAGCCTTTATTGCCAGAAGGTGGTGCATCCACCTCACTGGAGGAGTGGCAACAACACTTATAAAAAAAGAATAGACTTTAGAAACTTTACACTACCTGTTTGCTTCAGTAAACTGATCTCTGAGTACCACACTGCTTGCTAGCAAGTATACATTTATGCTCCTTTTCATCCAAGAACTATTAGCTTGTCTGCAATCACTGCTGTTTGCCTTTCAGTAAAAGTGCTAATTATCCATGAAAATAGCTACTTCACTGGAATACTTCTCATCGCTAATCCTCCTGTTTATCCTTAGAACAAAGCTTGGCTTTAGCAGATAAATAACTTAGGTGGCCATTTCTTGTCTCCTACAAACCATCTGTTAATATCAACGCAATGCTAAGGCATGGCAGGAAAACCCTCATATTCCAAAAACTGAGTCCAGCTGACCAGGAAAAGACAATGGCATCCTGAAAACTTTTTGTTCTTAATTTTTTCTTATGACTTCAGGGTGTAGGGTTTCATTAAGATACAGTCTGAGTCCCCATTATCTTCTTCAGCCTCATCTTTGTCTTGTCGTCACTCAGATACATGTGAGCACCCACATAAAGAGCAGTACAGGCACAGCAATGATGCCACACTTCCACAGCAAATTCTGATGGTGTATGCACTTGTTTATACCTTCTATCTCCCTCTTCCAGCTGCAGGAGTAATACTGTTCATTAATTTGCTGCTGACAGAAACTAGTTTTCTGTGCACAGTTGGAGGTTTTGCATTACTGTGTTTAAGCAGAGCATCACTAAACCTCAATAATCCTAATGGCTTGATGAAGGGTCCAGAAAGGTTGGAAAGATTACACCCCCATTTATTACATGTCCCACTTTTATAACATATCTCTTATTTAGAATCTTTGTTCACTGGCTACTGTACATTTTTGTATTTTTTTTAATTTATTGGGTTTTAGAATATATTTACCCTGGATTCTCCATCAGGGGTGCAACATCTTATTTTGGGTGGAGTCTACCTTCTACCCAGTTTTGTAACTGGAGTCCAGAAGCACAGGGAAGTCAACAAACTGCTTAAGGTTATTTAGCCTTTTTCACCATTTATTGCTCTAGCCCACAGACCACAATGCCTTTCCTGAATCATATACTAGCCAATATAAGAATAATTTAGGCATAATATATGACTGTCATGAGTTTCAGGTTCTACTGAAATAGTCTCTCTCAAATCATCTCACCAATCTCAGGTTTTCTTGATGGGGGCAAGTTATTATTCTGGTATAGTGCCGCAGATGCTCCAACCAAGTGGTTTCAAATGTGCGCAGCCTTTCAGAAAAGTCAGCAGCATGCAATTTAAATTGTCTGCTTTATTTTTAAGTATTTTAATATGGTCTAGTATCTACAAAGAGGTTCTTTGTTCCAACTGAACGAGAGTTTGCTGAAAACACTTTGAAACGTATTACATTTAGGTACAATTCAGCTTCTTTTATATGTTATCTCCATGTATCTCCCCTTTGTTAATTACTAAGTAAATTTGCATGGACAGAATATCCTTGTCTGAAAGAGTCCATCAACTTATGCTGCTCAGTCCTTTGCTGAAATCATAATTCTAAATTTGTGACATCATAGTTTGTTGCTGTGCAACGATTACAATGTCACAAACAGAGACTTGTGAGTTCAGCAAATGATTTCAACAGCAGGACTAGATGGGGGCAATAATTCTGTTTCTCTATGACATAACCTTCCAATGAACAATACAATGAACAGAAATAGAGACTAACAAAGAAACTATAAGCTTAATGGAGTCTAAATACTATATTTTTTTCACAGACTTCCCCAACCTAACAATCTAATTTTAAAGAAGCAGTATTTGTTAGTCAGCAAAAATGTCATCATACAAATTTTGACAAAAATGTATTTCTGGCATCATTAGATTTCATCCTTAGTACATTTTACATTTTTTCATATACTTTTAAAACTGCATTTAAGCAAATTTTGTAATTAATGACATCATTAAAGATGGCGGCCACACATCATTTTTAAAAATCTCTTCCATTAAGGTTACCCGTTAAATGTAAGTATTAGATTCATACTGTGGATGTTTTATGATGGTGCTTCCACATGTTTTTGATGGTAAACAGCAGAGCACTCTGTCAAGATATTTAATATTTTCATGGTGGGCATAGCACAGGAGGGGGAACTTTGAAAAACATCAAAATCCCATGGCTTTATTTAGGAACAAAAGAAAATGAAGACACAAATAGGTATATTGATGATTTTGCCAAGAAACATTCTTTTTTTCCTATATAGATTTTTTCTTCCTGGGGCAGGATGGGCACCATATCAGTCCCTGTTCCCATCTGCCACAGCTGTCTCTAGCTGCCTCTGAGGTCAGGGGCTATATCTCCTGTGGATTACCCCTCTTGCAGAGGCCAG